>CM062292.1:148114292-149614040 GCA_031216915.1 Pictodentalium vernedei
CGTGAAGTGGTGCTTAGTGCTTGTTTACTGTTGTAAACAAGCTCTGTTTTACTGTTAAAATATAGGAGCCATTCATCAATGCTTGGGTGGAAGTTCTCTAAAATGAGTATAAACGATTGACTAAACTTGACTTTATCTCCGTGTTGTGGTCACGATTACCCATTGTGTAAAAATATGTGACTTTAAACACCAATAAATAAATACTCCGGTGATATTTACTGGACAGCACTTTCAGGGACTGGGGTGGGGGGGGGGGGGGGGGTAGGGCTGATGCAGAATTACTTATCAGAGGGTGGGAGACGCATGTGTGCATTGATATTATTTGTTGTATCGCTCTTTTTGTGATGTATAATGGCGGGATGGGGAAGACACCCAGGGGCGTGTCATGTGGTAGTCTTCAGTGAATCTCTGTGGTCTATAATGGCGCGATAGAGAAGATTTCCAAGGGCATGTGGGAAGTCTTCAATGAACCTCATTTATTGGATTTTATTGAAAAGTGCGTTAACGGTACTCTTAAAGGTCGGTGGTGGGGTGGGCAGCATCCCTGTCCTGTCGGTTCGGTGAGAATTTGCTTGAACTCAGAACCTGGTGTATCGGAATCTATTGAACACTGCTAATGAGCAAATGACCACGTGCATACCAAGCGAGAGGAAATCTCGAAATTTCGAGATAAAAAGTCGAAATTTCGGAATTTTAAGTCGAAATTTCGAGATATTAAGTCGAAATTTCGAGATTTTAAGTTGAAATTTCGAGATAAAAAGTCGAAATTTCAAGATTTTAAGTCAAAATTTCCAGATAAAAAGTCGAAATTTCGAGATTTTAAGTCGAAATTTCCAGATATCAAGTCGAAATTTCGAGATTTTATGTCAAAATTTTGAGTTGAAATTTCGACTTTCTGGGTCTGAGAATTATTTTTCATCAAGTCCCTAATACGCTTCCGTAGACATGGAACAAACGTCATAGCCATAAACTAGGAATAGAAGATATCTCCTAATGATGAGATAATAAGTCCTAATGATGAGATAATAAGTCCTAATGATGAGATAATATCGAGATATTATCTCGTAATGATGAGATAAAAAGTCCTAATGATGAGATAATATCTCCTAATGATGAGATAATATCTCCTAATGATGAGATAATATCTCGTAATGATGAGATATTATCTCCTAATGATGAGATAAAAAGTCCTAATGATGAGATAATATCTCCTAATGATGAGATAATATCTCCTAATGACGAGATAAAAAGTCCTAATGATGAGATAATATCTCCTAATGATGAGACAATATCTCGTAATGATGAGATATTATCTCCTAATGATGAGATAAAAAGTCCTAATGATGAGATAAAAAGTCCTAATGATGAGATAATATCTCCTAATGATGAGATAATATCTCCTAATGACGAGATAAAAAGTCCTAATGATGAGATAATATCTCCTAATGATGAGACAATATCTCGTAATGATGAGATATTATCTCCTAATGATGAGATAATATCTCCTAATGATGAGATAAAAAGTCCTAATGATGAGATAAAAAGTCCTAATGATGAGATAATATCTCCTAATGATGAGATAATATCTCATAATGATGAGATAAAAAGCCATAATGATGAGATAATATCTCCTAATGATGAGATAATATCTCATAATGATGAGATAAAAAGTCATAATGATGAGATGATATCTCATAATGATGAGATAATATCTCATAATGATGAGATAAAAAGTTCTAATGATGAGATAATATCTCGTAATGATGAGATATTATCTCCTAATGATGAGATAAAAAGTCCTAATGATGAGATAATATCTCCTAATGATGAGATAATATCTCCTAATGATGAGATAAAAAGTCCTAATGATGAGATAATATCTCCTAATGATGAGATAATATCTCGTAATGATGAAATATTATCTCCTAATGATGAGATAAAAAGTCCTAATGATGAGATAATATCTCCTAATGATGAGATAATATCTCATAATGATGAGATAAAAAGTCCTAATGATGAGATAATATCTCCTAATGATGAGATAATATCTCATAATGATGAGATAAAAAGTCATAATGATGAGATAATATCTCATAATTATGAGATAAAAAGTCCTAATGATGAGATAATATCTCCTAATGATGAGATAATATCTCCTAATGATGAGATAAAAAGTCCTAGTGATGAGATAATATCTCCTAATGATGAGATAATATCTCGTAATGATGAGATATTATCTCCTAATGATGAGATAAGAAGTCCTAATGATGAGATAATATCTCCTAATGATGAGATAATATCTCATAATGATGAGATAAAAAGTCCTAATGATGAGATAATATCTCCTAATGATGAGATAATATCTCATAATGATGAGATAAAAAGTCATAATGATGAGATAATATCTCATAATGATGGGATAAAAAGTCCTAATGATGAGATAATATCTCCTAATGATGAGATATTATCTCCTAATGATGAGATAATATCTCCTAATGATGAGATAATATCTCATAATGATGAGATAATATGTCCTAATGATGAGATAATATCTCATAATGATGAGATAATAAGTCCTAATGATGAGATAATATCTCATAATGATGAGATAATCGTGGCATCAAAGAAAATGAAAGCACCGGCATCGGTTACTTCAAAGAAATTATTCTGTGGCGACATCAAAGTAATCAAATAGCACGATTTTGTGCTTTACGATTACTTTGATGTTGCCGCAAAATAATTGTACGATGCCATGTTTGTCTTTGCGATCTTGGGGACTGGGTTGATTTAAATGAGAATTTCTAACTTCTGATTGTGATATGTCACCCAATTGCTGATTTGTCCCGGTAACGGTTTCCGCGGGACAGGCTCTGTCCCGTCCCGGTACCGGCTATGTTGGTACCGGCGGTACTTTGACAAGCCTGAAAGCAGCAGCACGCAGTTGCAAGATACATTTTTTTTATCTAACAATCAACTTAATTTGCATCCAAAAACTCGACTGAAAAATGTTTGTATCAGCCACAACCACCCTCTCCCTGCCCCCCTCCCCCCCCCCCCGCCCCGTTCCGATTCCGTATCAGACATATTCAATTTCTGGCAAACACCGCACTACCACATATATGCATCGTTATCACGCATTAAAATATAGTTCCTGAAATTCAAAATTTTGACCAATTTCAACACAATTTAAACTGAAAAATGGAGGAAACGGGCTTCATGTAACTGGATTGTTAGATAAATGTATTATCATGACCATGTGCATGTCCTGTAGTTTGTATCAGATTCGAGGTCGTGTTTACAATCGGATCGCAACGAGCCCGTCAGAACGAGTTGCGATCCGATTGTAAACACGACCTCGAATCATATACAAATTACAGGCCATGCACATGGTCATTATAATGTATATATATCATTTTTGTATCAGATTTTGTATTAGGAGCCCCTGATACACACTGTACGCAGGTAATTACGGACCCCATACATACTTATGGTAAGATAAAATTTGTTTGTATGTGGATGCATATCTATGAGTTAATACCCAAAAGCTTGAGATGTTGCGAGTTCATACACTGTTTTGAAATGTTTGGTCTGTCACTTAGGCAATTATTCCCAAAATGCATTTTGAAGGATTGGGAGTTATTACATGAAAAAAAGAAAATTGACTCTTATAGTCCAACATTGCTTTATGTACTGCATCTTTAATCCTTTACCTTACACAAGGTGAAGCCAACAGTACAAATTATTTTTCTGAAACCTCAGATTTTTTTCATTTTTTATTTACTTCTAACCATGGCTTGTTACCCCTTATTGGAACAAGCTCATCAAGTTTGTTCCATTAATAGGTCATGAGGTATGTTTTGAAGTAGAGAAATGAAAAAATAAAATTTGAATAGCAAATTTTGTATATCACGAGTGCAGATATGGCAGATTCGTTAGGTAAACTGTTAACAAAAAATGGCTCCGACTATTTTGCGTCTAAGCATTGCCATTCCTGGGACAGTCGGGCTGCATGCGTGACATCACTCTAGTTTAGTTGAATGTATATTTAATGAGGTTCAGGTAGCTATACATATTTCAAAGCAACAGATTATTGCCTGCAAGATACAAATCAAAGATCCGTCAAATTCTTCAGAAGAGGATCCGCCGTCAAAAGAAGAGGGCGAGGTTGATTTTAAAAATCATCACATTTTACCAGTCATCTTGCCAACAGTTTGTCGTACTTCAAGCAATGGCAAAAGAGAGAATTTATTCTTATACATAAAGCTAAATGCAATCATTTTATTGAAACAAGAGGCCCCAGCCACAACCACCCTCTCCCTGCCCCCTCCCCCCCCCCCCCCCCCGCCCCGTTCCGATTCCGTATCAGACATATTCAATTTCTGGCAAACACCGCACTACCACATATATGCATCGTTATCACGCATTAAAATATAGTTCCTGAAATTCAAAATTTTGACCAATTTCAACACAATTTAAACTGAAAAATGGAGGAAACGGGCTTCATGTAACTGGATTGTTAGATAAATGTATTATCATGACCATGTGCATGTCCTGTAGTTTGTATCAGATTCGAGGTCGTGTTTACAATCGGATCGCAACGAGCCCGTCAGAACGAGTTGCGATCCGATTGTAAACACGACCTCGAATCATATACAAATTACAGGCCATGCACATGGTCATTATAATGTATATATATCATTTTTGTATCAGATTTTGTATTAGGAGCCCCTGATACACACTGTACGCAGGTAATTACGGACCCCATACATACTTATGGTAAGATAAAATTTGTTTGTATGTGGATGCATATCTATGAGTTAATACCCAAAAGCTTGAGATGTTGCGAGTTCATACACTGTTTTGAAATGTTTGGTCTGTCCGAGAAATTCGGCCTCCCAAGAACACTAACGTGCTGTATACATCTGAAATATCGGAACAAAACAATGTAATGAGTATTGAGTGCTATTAATTTTACAGGTTTTTGCGTGGTTAATTTCATAACCGCCGAGTTAAACCAAAACAAACTGGAAAAAAATTTTCTCAGATCTGTTTGAGTTGTCTTATAGTATTATTGTTTCTTATTCCTTTCACAAGTCCGAAGTTTCCTCCTAGTTCAGCAATACCCCAATAGGGAAGACGCGACGTTCGCCTGGCTGAACTACCTTTTCGCCCACTTCGAGGAATTTCCACTTACGACTCTGAATCTTAGTTTGTGTTGAATTTTTTGTATAACACTTCTTTCTTCTCTTCATCCACCTAATCCTTACTTATTGCTATCATAAATTCCTCAACATACAAAAACTCAGCTTCAAACTGCCCCATTATGCCTGACAGGGTCAATTTTGCTGATTATGTTCGATGAATAACTGAAAACATTTTAATGTGAACAAGTTATTTGCGCCCAGTAACGCATCAAGGGGACAACAACTCTAGCTTTGTTCATATCAGCACAGATCGGCATCATATCAGCGGAGTTTGAAGTCATATCTACCGAGCGCTTGAAATGGGCCAATAATCTCACGCTCGTTCTAATGAGGGGGGTGGGGGGGGGGGGGGGGTGGTGGGTAGGAGGAGTCACATAATATGAGTTTGGTTAAATTTTGGAACATAATGGGTGTTTTTTTAACTGCTCAATTTATAAATCCGTGGGAGAATGCTACCGAATCGTTAGAAAAAGTGTTTAACCCTTGACCCAACATAACGGACAAAACTGGCCAGAGCTATTCACAAAAATCGCCAATCAATTTTTTTTATTTGTTTATTTTTTTTGTCTCAAAAACATAGGTTATGACCCCTCTTTGGAACGAGCTCGTTCCAATGAGGGGTCATAACCTATGTTTTTGAGAAAGAAAAAATAAAAATGAAAAAAGAATTAGTTATTCAAGAATATTGTTTGCAAGTGTCGTCTGCTTTTCATGTTAGGTAAAGGGTTAACAAGTTATTACAGTTGAGAATTGTAAGATAAATCTATCATCAACGTTACGTTCATGTACAAACTTTTGTATCAGTGTCTCGATCTTGTTTCTAAGGTCGAGATATGGCCTAGGAAACACGAGCTTGACTCTGAAACAACATTTTGTACATAAACACAATGGTGTTAATATACGTATATCAGTTGAGAACCAATATATTTTCAGGAGATGATACCGTTGTATTTTCACCATTGTAAAATAAATGTCACTGGGTTGTTTGTTATAACAGATCAGCCACGCAGCCAACAGCTTTACAAGTTGCTTTCTAATATTTACTGAACGATGGAAAATAGGCACACTGCGACAGAGAAAGGTTTTGTTGTGTACTCTGGCACCAGATCAGTCACATTTTTAGCCCGACTGTTTACAGTGAGGGCTATAGTAATGACTTTTGTCCGTCCGTCCGTCCGTCCGTCCGTCCGTCCGTCCGTCCGTCCGTCCGTCCGTCTGTCTGTCTGTCTGTCCGTCTGTCTTTTTCTGTTAACATTTAGAGTTTTGGTTAAAGTTTGTGGTTAAAGTTTTTTACTGAAGGTTCAAGTGTTTTTGTTTTTTTTGTTTGTTTTTTTTTCCTTATTCCTGTTTAGTTGACATTTGGAGTTTTGGTTAAAGTTTGTGGTTAAAGTTTTTTATTCAACCTTCAAGTACAGACTATACCCGGTATTTCTTGTCTGATCGTCACGAAATTTCATATACAGGTTTTAGGTCATGTCTACATGAGAATGTCCCCTTTTGGTCGTGATCGGTCAACCGGTATGGCTGCCCGAGCCCAAAACCCGAAAACCATTAGCACAGTCTACAGGTCGTATTGATGAAGGGATTTCATTGCAACTTCATAGAATGCCTCTGTATACTGCCTAGATGAAAACATCCCCTTTTGGGCATGATCTGTCAACCGTGATGGCTGCCCAAGCCCGAAACCCAAAAACTTTTAGCACAGTCTGCAGGTCATGTTTAATATGGACGGATTTCATTGTAACTTGATACGATGACTCCGTATGATGTCTACATGAGAATTTCCCCAATTTGGGCGTGATCTATCAACCGTCACGACTGCCCGAGCCCAAAAACCTTTAGCACAGTCTACAGGTCATATTTATGGAAGGATTTCATTGTAACTTCATAGGTTGACTTCATATAATTTCTACACATGAAAAAGTCCCCTTTTGGACGAGATTGGGCAACTGTCAAGGCTACAGGTGCCCGAAGCCCGAAACCCTTCAGCACAGTCTACAGGTCATATTTATGAAGAGATTTCATTGTAACTTTGTAGGATCAATCCACATGATGCCCAGATGAGAATGTCCCCTTTTGATTGCGATCATTCAACCATGATGGCTGCCCGAGAAAAGCCCGAAAACCTTTAGCACAGTCTACACGTCATATTTATGGAGGGATTTTATTGTAACTTGATAGGTTGACTTCATATAATGTCTAGATGAGAACGTCCCCTTTTGGGCAACTGTGACGGCAACAGGGGCCCGAAGCCCAAACACCTTTAGCACAGTCTACAGGTCATATTTATGGAGGGATTTCAATGTAACTTGATAGGTTGACTTCATGTAATGTCTAGATGAGAACATCCCCTTTTGGGCAACTGTGACGGCAACAGAGGCTCGAAGCCCGAAAACCTTTAGAATATTCCACAGGCCATAGTTATGAAGGGATTTCATTGTAGCTTGGTAGGATGACTCCAAGTTTGTGGTTAAAAACTCAGACAAACACCACCACCCTTACCCCCCACCCCCCCGCCCCATTAGGCTTTTTTTTCTTCTTTTCTCCAATATGCATTTTGAACTATTTACAGTCACTACATGCGGAACCTTTTTTTAAACTTACGTACTCCCCCCCCCCCCCGGGGGGGGGGGGGGGGGGGGGCAATTAGGCACTTTTTTTTCTTTCGTCAAAAATGCTTGTTTAAAGTTTTGGTTAAAAACCCAAACACCACATCCCCCCTCCCCCTTAAAAACCCAGACAAACACCACCCACCCCCCACCCCCACCCCCATGGTGCCTGTTAGGTATTTTTTTTCTCTGCTCAAAATGCATTCTGAAGGATTTAGACTGACCACATGTGGAAAAAAATGGACTCCCCTAACACACCCCCACTCTCCCTGGCCCCTCATCCCTCACCCACCTCCTCATCACCCAGGGCCATTCATGCAATATTTTTTCTTTGGTACAAAATGCATTTTTAGCCTGACTGTTTATAGTCAGGGCTATAGTCATGACTTTCGTCCGTCCATCTCTAGGTCCATCCATCTGTCTGTAAACAATTGGTTTCCGACTGATAACTCCAGTTTGGATTATTTGATTTCAACCAAAGTTGATATGTGTATTTTCCAGCTAGTAATACAGGCCAGGTTTCAATATAGGTTCCACAACTGCCACCCCCCCCCCCCCCACACCCACACACACACACACACAAATTGTCACTTAGGCAATTATTCCCAAAATGCATTCTGAAGGATTGGGAGTTATTACATGAAAAAAAGAAAATTGACTCTTATAGTCCAACATTGCTTTATGTACTGCATCTTTAATCCTTTACCTTACACAAGGTGAAGCCAACAGTACAAATTATTTTTCTGAAACCTCAGATTTTTTTCATTTTTTATTTACTTCTAACCATGGCTTGTTACCCCTTATTGGAACAAGCTCATCAAGTTTGTTCCATTAATAGGTCATGAGGTATGTTTTGAAGTAGAGAAATGAAAAAATAAAATTTGAATAGCAAATTTTGTATATCACGAGTGCAGATATGGCAGATTCGTTAGGTAAACTGTTAACAAAAAATGGCTCCGACTATTTTGCGTCTAAGCATTGCCATTCCTGGGACAGTCGGGCTGCATGCGTGACATCACTCTAGTTTAGTTGAATGTATATTTAATGAGGTTCAGGTAGCTATACATATTTCAAAGCAACAGATTATTGCCTGCAAGATACAAATCAAAGATCCGTCAAATTCTTCAGAAGAGGATCCGCCGTCAAAAGAAGAGGGCGAGGTTGATTTTAAAAATCATCACATTTTACCAGTCATCTTGCCAACAGTTTGTCGTACTTCAAGCAATGGCAAAAGAGAGAATTTATTCTTATACATAAAGCTAAATGCAATCATTTTATTGAAACAAGAGGCCCCAGGGGGCCCGAGGGCGCTCACCTGACATGGTAGCCTAAATATCAACCCAGAGAATTGATTTCAACAAGTTGCATCTGCTCCTCCTAAGAAAAACTTATACCAAATATCCAAAGATTCTGACCAGTGGATCTAAAAAAAAGAAGATTTTTAAAGAATATTCCTCATATTGAATCCCACAGGGAGCCCATATATGAACCCAGGGACTTGGCTTTAACAAACTTGAATATCCCCCCCCCCCCCCCCGAGGATGCTGCACACCAAATATCAAAACATTCTGACTGCTGGATCTGAAGAAGATGATTTTTAAAGAAAATTCCTCATTTTGAACTAAGCTAGAATTCGAGCTCCCACAGTGAGTCCAAATATGGACCTACGGACATGGCTTGAACAAACTTGAATCTCACCCTCCTAAGGATGCTGCATACTAAATATCAAAACATTCCGACTGCTGGATCTGAAGAAGATTTTTAAAGAAAATTCCTCATTTTGAACTAAGTTATCATTCGGGCTCCCACAGTGCGCCCAAATATAATATGGACCTAGGGACATGTCTTGAACACACTTGAATCTCACCCCCTAAGGATGCTGCATACCAAATATCAAAACATTCCGACTGCTGGATCTGAAGAAGATTTTTAAAGAAAATTCCTCATTTTGAACTAAGTTAAAATTCGGCCTACCACAGTGAGCCCAAATATGAACCCAGGGACTTGGCTTGAACAAACTTGAATCTCACCCCCCTAAGCATGGTGCATACCCAATATCAAAAGATTCTGCTGCTGGATCTTGAGAAGAAGATTTTCAAAGAAATTTGCCTGAAATGCACTAAGTTCAAATTTGGGCTCATATACTGAGTCCAAATATAAACCCAGGGAGCCAATTTGAACAATTTGAATCAGATCCACCCCACAATGTTGCATACCAAATATTAAAAGATTCTGCCTGCTGGATCTGGAGAAGAAGATTTTTTTTTAAGAAATATGCCTGAATGCACTAAGTTCGAATTCGGGCTTCTATAGCAAGCCCAAATATGAATCTAGGGAGTCGATTTGAACAAACTTGAATCAGATCCACCCCACAATGTTGCATACCAAATATCAAAAGATTCTGCCTGCTGGATCTGGAGAAGAAGATTTTTTAAGAAATTTGCCTGAAATATACTAAGTTCGAAATCGGGCTCCTATACTGATCCCAAATATGAACCCAGGGAGCAGATTTGAACAAAATGGAATCAGATCCACCCTACAATGTTGCATACCAAATATCAAAAGATTCTGCCTGCTGGATCTGGAGAAGATTTTTTAATGTTTTTCCCATTGCCTACAGTGTCCTGAAAAAGTCCTGAAAAAGTACCTTGTGATCAAACCGATAGGGATTGTTTTTTTAACCATTCTATTCTACTGGATAAAAGTAAGCTTTATACAAAATAAGAATTCTCTGTGCTGCGTAGTTTTGGAGATATGGCAGTTTTAAGGTTTTTCCTATTTTTAGCTCCCGAGGTTCCCACGGGGCAATGAGAAAATGTTTTTTTTTGCATCAATCAACTACTTATGACCCATTATCATCTCATATCAAATTTGGTTCAAATCGACCTCACGGTTCTGAAAATAGAAATGTTAGGCGTGGCCAGAATTTTTGCCCATCCCATAACGAAGGCAAATAATGCCCGACAAACTTCTCTTGAACAAACTTCATTCTAAACCTCAAAAGGACTCTGTATACCACATATCAAGTCTCTGCTACTGGTGGTTCATTAGAAGATTTTCAAAAAAAATTGGCCATTTTTCCCCACCCCTCTGCTCAATATGAGCCGAAACCTAATTTGCATAAAAATCAAAATGCCCCTATATAACCACTACTTACATGAAATTTAATTAAAATATGGCCAGTGGTTTAGGAGAAAGAGGCTCAAACACCACCTTCATGCAGGACGACGGACGACGGACGAAGAGTGGTAAGAAAAGCTCAGCCTGACTTTCAGTCAGGTGAGCTAAAAATAAAAAGCATTTGCTTTCCATAAGAGGCAGTATGATATGAGGGTTCTGGCACACCACCTCATTGTACCAGAATAGCTGTGCCTGAAATCAGTCGCGTTTTTCATAGCAAGGTCTAAGTACCCTGAAATTCCCCCAAAATAATTCAGAGTCACCTGCATTTATTGTACATTTCAAAATCTAGATACTTCTCAATAACGTACATTCAAAAGTTGAGGAAAATAAAAGAAAAAAGGGGCTCTTAATAAATTGCACGAAAATGTCAAGACGTTACTGTTAATTCCTGGGGCAAAAAATGTAGTTTTTTTTCACGCGTTTCTCTGCTGGGTCAAAAACAAGGCACCCTCAGTCTAACCATCGGATTTTTATGGGAAAGACCAGGAGATTCGTCGAAAAATTCTAGCATGGGTGTCTTTTTGACGTAAAAAATCTGCATTCTTTTACAACATCGATTTTTTCACGAGGCGGATTTTTTCCAATGCAAACCCTTTGGGGATTTTATAAAAAAAAAAAACCCGCCAGCGGCTTAAAAAATGTCGAAAAGGTAGCGGTGGCATTTTTCTTACAGATCTCTTCGTTTTTCCCAGGCAAATCAAATGGAAGATCAAGGAGGAAAAAAAGGCCATTTGTTTTGGGGTATGCCATAGAAAAATGATTTTAATAAATTACTAAGAAAAAACCCTTATATATATATTCCGATAAAATAAAATAAGAAAAAAAATCAGATTGATTAAGTGAATTTTTTTTCAATTGAAAAAAATAAAGGTAACAAAAGAAAAACAAAAAAATGTCATTTCTAAAAATAAAAGATTCCAAGAAGAGAGAGTAGACAATTTGATAATTTCTCGAATCGAAGCGACGATACATATTCAAGAGAGCGATATGGTGAGACGTATGGGAGATATCTAATTGAAATGTGACATGACTAAGTTATTTGAACCTGGGAAAGAAGCTCAGGAATAGATGAAAAAAGAGATCATCAAAGAAGCGAAATCCTTTAGAGAAAGCAGGACTCCTATCCATCCGACTCCTGGTAACAGACCTTATGATGCACCATTATATCCTATACCCTCGCCCTACTACTCAGTGAGATTACAGTCCTCATGATGCGTCACTCGAAATAGAAGGAACCGAGACAGATACGGATTCAAGGATCATTGCCTCACTGACGCCAATAGATACGACAGACTTTGGACATCTGAGTAAATCTAACAATAACACAGTTCCTTGGACGCCGACTGGGCGTACTGTATTCGAAAAGAACCCGATGAAAATCTCGACATGGAAAATAAAGGAGTGGAAATAGAAGGCGATCATTTGATCGTGGAAATCGTGTTCGAACGAGGACTGTGGCATCTGTTCGCGTTGACTGGGCCGAATTCTGATAATTACAGTGAAGAGGATCTCAAGACTTATGGCGAGATCCTGATACACTGATACACACGACTGCCATGAAAAGGAATAACGATCCTAACTCTAAGAGACCGAAATCGAGTAAAAGTTATAAATGGGAACAAGTTGTGAATCCTATTTGGAACGAACAAAAGGCATTCGTCAGATCAATCCTCGGAACGGGAATGGCTGCCGATGGTACGACGACGACGACGACCATTCCTTGTGATCCTAATGCATTAGTAGAAAGATTGGAGCTCTTGATAGCCAGTAGAGCAGTCGGTAATACAGGAATGAGAAACGAGAGTAGGGGAAAAGGGAGAGTCCACGACCCCTTGTACATGTACGTGTACAAACATACGCACACGATGCGTTCACCAACGTGGAATTCAGTGTTAAATCACACGCTTGTTCACAAAAACTGTACATGGTCTTGAATGCCCCCATGTACAGTCGCGACTCCTAGATCGCGCTTTTAGCGTTCAAATACTCGTGGTGAACGCGCGTTTTTAAAAAAAGGGTGAAATTGTACAGTTCACTTTCATCTTGTACGTAATTTTTCATCGACGTTCCAATCGCAGATCAGACCACTGATCCATCGTCGGCGAACGCGATCAAAAGCAAAAGATTCTGGGTCATCATCAAAAAACAATTTTGGGGACTCTAAACCAGCGGTCCAGAACTGTTTTTTGCGTTGGTACAGATGGTGCAGAACTCTCCCTTGTTTTTGAGGCGGTGGGTTTTTCCCATTTTATGACATTATTAGGGGAATTCCCCACGGAATGTTTAAAATGCATTTTCCGCTCAATTAGGTTTTGAGTGGTAAAATTTTTAATATATTCATGATAGCAATCGCAGTCATCAAAGGATTCTCTCTTAATTCGACACTCGATGAATTGATGTGTGAATGAATGAAGATCTTTTGACAAAATGTAAACACTACTGTCAAAATGCGTTAAATCAGAAACCGGTTTGTCATGTACTGTTTAAACGTATTTTTTTAAACTTCAATTAACACAGTCAGTTTGATATGTGACCATTTTCAGATTATTATATTAAGAAGGAAAGAGTTTTTTTTTATTACTTAAAACACAAAAACATAAAAAATATAATTAAACATTTAATTTTGAAAAATAAATAAAAACAATTAAAACGAAAGATGTTTCTCCAGATGGATCCTAGACGCCGAGATCGAATTTTAGACGAGTATTCACGTGCTAAGAAGGTGATTCAGTCAGCTGATAGGAGCAGACATCTTGGTGAGATGGAACTCAAACGCGAAGCCACAAAAATATTTAAACCCGTGACGGAGGGTCAAGAGCGAAGCAGGAAGGAGATAGTCGAAGAATTGAGACCCATAAAGGAGAGTTCTTTGAGAATGGGTTCGTTGCCTCCTAGTTTTGGAAATCGGTATTCCGTTCAATCTACACCGGATTACGTTCCCACGGGAATTCAAACAGATATGAGCGAGTCTGATGATACAGCTTCGACTATCACCACTAGTAGCGTCGCGTCGTCCGATGATGATGGCGGTAAGAGAGATCAGTCATATGGAATTTACAAGGATTCTGAGGGTAGAACTTTTGTGGGAGAGACAGAAGTGGAAATGGACGATGACGAATTGATCGTGGGTTCGAATAAATATAAAGTAACTGATGGTCTGCGGAGATTGCTCCTTTATGACAAGCCCGGAGATTTCACGGAACAGGATTTCGACAATTACGGTGACATTCTAGTGCAGACCCACGCCATGAATAGAAATAACGATGCCAGAGAGACGAGACCCAAAGCCAACAGAGGTTACAAGTGGACGAAAGTCGTGAAACCTATATGGAATGCGCATAAGAAGTTCCTCGAATCGGTGACCGGCAAAGGGGTGAAAACCGCTATTTTTCTTCCGAGCGATCCCGGCGCTCTGTCTCAGAGATTGAGTTTGTTGATGGGGAGCAGACGGGCTGGTAACATGGGATTAGATAATCAGATATTTGCCGTATCTGACGAATTGTTGAGACAGAAGGTTTTGAATAAAAACCAGTATAAAAGGCTGATGAACGAATTGAAGGATTGATGTGTATATAATAATAAGTAGAGAGAGAGAAACAAACAAACAAACAAACAAACAAAACATAAAACAGTAAATTCTTACACTAGAATAATAAAAGTATTTCAACGGCAAAAACGATTTACCAGTGAAAAAAAAAACAATAAATATATCATAAAAATAAAATATGTTGGTGATAAAGAACAGGGGATACGTCAGAACTTATGTTCAAGGCGGTTCTGGCATCGTCGATTCTATAATGCGAGCATTCACGAGCGATGCGGGTAGAAAACTCGCATCGACTGCATTTGAGGTTGGTAAGAAGACGGCTTTGGATGCTGGTAAGAAAGCCACTTCCGAAGCCAGAGGTAGGATAGCTTCTGCGGCTGGCAAGAGGGCAGCCGACGCATTGATCGACAAGTTGATCAGTCCGCCGGCGAAGCGAGCTGCGTTAGAGCGAACGCTGAAAAATTGGAAAGATTTAAAGGATGCCGTGGTGCCCATACAAGATTTAGTCAAAATGACGAGTGGATCCGGATTGAAGAGAACTCGCGACGGTGCGATATAAATAATAATAATAATAACATTAAAAACAGAGTTTGAAAAACATAAAAAAAAATTTGTGTTTGAAAAGAATCTAAAATAACAAACAAACAAAAATAAAAAAAAGATGAACATTAAAGATATGTCTTGGAACGATGCCGCGACCAAGAGGTCGATTAACGAGTTCTTTCCCAAGAGCATAAGAGGTTTGATAGTGGGAAAATCGAATTGTGGAAAGACCAAGCTGTTGATGAATCTTGTCTCGACCCGACTGGTTGGATTATGACAGATTGTTCGTGTTTGGCAAGAGCTTGTTTCAACCCGAATACAGATTGCTTCTAAAGTGCATGGATCTCAGATTGCCCAAGGACGTCATAGCCAGAATCTTTGACAGTAGGGAGGAATTCGACAAGTGTGGAGCTCTGCTCTCGACCATTTTGGACGGCGCGGTGACGGAGCTGATGAAGAGAAATGCATCTTCGAACGTCGAGTGTTGATTTTATGAGAACGCTAGCGATGTTCCGGATCCTAGAGAACTGAAATCGGAAGATAAGAATCTCATGATTTTCGACGATCTGCTTTTGGAGAGACAGAACCGATGTGAATCGTATTACGTTAGGGGTCGACACAGCAACGTGGACTGTTTCTACCTGTCGCAGAATTATTTTCGATTGCCCAGACAGACGATAAGGGAGAATGCTAATTTTCTATGTCTCTTTCGCCAAGATCTCAAGAATCTCAATCACATCTACGGCGATCACGTCGCAAACGACATGAGCGCTGCGGAATTCAGGAGATTCTGCAAGAGGGTTTGGGATGGTGGACTTTACAATTTCACCGTGATCGATTTGACGAACGAATTTAATCGCGGAAAATATCAGTGCGGATTCGACGAGTGTTATGTTTCTGATGGTAATAATAATAAGATAGAGCGTGAAAATAAAATTTAAAAAAATAATAAATCTTCAAATAATTAGTTTTGAATAAAAAAAAAATAAAATTAAATATTGTATTCGAACATGGAGAATTGTTAGAACGGATAGCCGAGAATACTGCTGCGAAACAATCCATTCAAATCGTGGTGAGTGGCAATTCGACTCAATTCGCTACGAAATTCGAACCTTCCATTGAATTGAATAGAGAGAAAAGTTACGAGATGGCATTGGTGAATCTGGAGACTTATTATTCCTTTCCCAACGTCACCGAAAAAAATAACTCGTTCAAGTATTCCAACAGAGTGGATTGGTTGGAGATTCGAATTCCCAAAGGGAGTTACGACATAGACAATTTGAACCATTACATTCAGACGCGAATGAAGATGGATGGAAAGGGAAGCAACAAGATCAGACTCGCTCCCAATCCTAATACCTTACAGACGATGTTGGATTTGGAAGATAATTTTCGTGTGGATTTCAACACGGACGATTCTATAGGCAAGATGTTGGGATTCGATCGAAAGATGTATCGAGGCCACGCGGCATCTGAAAATACGGTCGACATTCTCGCTGTCAATAGCATTCTGGTGAACTTGGACGTGATTGCTGGAAGCTACGTGAATGGTAGCGCTCAACCGACGATCTATTCCTTCTTTCCAAACGTGTCGCCGGGTTATAAGATCGTGGAGTGACCTCGAAATTTAGTTCATCTACCAGTGATTTTAGACACATTGTATAGTCTCAAAACCACGTTGACGGATCAAAATGGTGAACTGTTAGATCTTCGCGGAGAGAGAGTGATGATACGATTTCACATAAGAGAAATATAAAAGCAAAAAAAAAAAATATTATATATATAGATAACAAAAATAAAATAAACAGTGATATTAATTTTTACAAAATTATTTTAATATAATTATTAAACAAGAAACAACTGAAGTAAATATATTTTAAAAAACAGAATTATGACAGAATACGTGAAAACAAAACGTGAACATATCCGCAGGACAGAGGAAGAAACTTGAGAGAGCATTAAGAACTCGAGGCGAGGCGGTAAAATTCAAATTCACTCACGAAGATCTGACGAGAGGCGGTCAGGATTCGATCGCCTGGACCAAAAGTCAAATCAAAAGGATGGAGAAAGTGATTTGCGATGGAAGAGGGTTGACGGTGAGAATGAGTTCCGCTCAATTGAGATACAATTTGAGAATGAAAGGTGGTTTCCTACCGCTATTGGCAGGAATAGCCGCAAAAGCATTACCCTTTGCCGCAAAGGCGCTACCCTTTCTCAGAAAGACTCTCGGCATGGGAGCTCTCACGGGACTCGCTAGTTCGGCAGTTGAGAAATTAATGGGTGGCAGCGGACTGTTTTTGAAGAAGGGAGGAGCCGTGTGTCGCGTTCACATAGACGACAGTGGTAAAGGATTGTATCTAGACCCCGTTAGAGGTGGCAACTCTCTGAGAGGAAATGGTCTCTATCTGAAGAGTGGACGGAACATCGAGCGACTCGGCAAGGGTTTGTAGCTCGGTGAGAATTCGCCGTTTAAGAACATACCGATTTTGAATATGTTATTATAAATATAAAATTATATAAAATATATAAAATCATAGAAAGTATAAAATAATATATTTAAAATTAGTAAAAAGGTGGAGAAATAATTTTATCATCAGGATGACAAGGTGGAGAATTTATCACCTGGATGAATTTGACGATAATGACAAACATCGCAAGACAGAGAGCGAAGAAATAAAAAAATGGTTAGATGCTAATGATGGATATCTAAGGAAAGAGATAGATAAAGCGTGGGATATACGGTTGAGAATGAGATGATGCTTTCCACGGTCACCACTACCTTCTGAAGAGAATGGTAATGATGCGAGTGTTACCAAGAGATGCACAACATTCGTTCATAATTATGATTCGGATAAACAAAAATGTTGCCATGAACGTATCACATCTCAAAAGAAAAAGAAGAATCGACGCTGAAATTTGAGAGAAAAGGAAACGTTATTATAATATATTATGATGATAGTGAAGAAGAAGGAAAACAAAAAAAAAAAAGTAAATGAGATCTAAAGATGATCTCATTACTTTTTTTTTTTTCATTTTTTCTTTGCTAAAAATCAATCACTCTATTGTTTATATTTCCAAGTCCGTTATTAGCATGTTGACACTTGTGTTTTCTCCTTTTTTGAAAACGTGTTGAATGTTTATCTTTACTCTTTTGAGTTTTTTTTACATTGGTCAACTCGCTCTCACCACCCAATTTCTTCACGAGTTCGAATGAGATGTTTGGAAATATGTAATTTCCATAGGGCAACGACAAATCGTCCTTGTCGAATTCTCTATCTTCGGCGATGACGATGTTCTGCAGATCGCTTTGGTACTCATAAATCAAATTGAGCGCGGCTTTGTCCAATTTCAGAGGCATCTTATATTTCTCGTATTTGTGCTCTAAGCCCTTCGTCTCGACATCGTTCAATTCGATGGGATCGTGTCGTTGTAATCTATAGATTTTATGACCGAATTTCTTATACATTTTGACTCGTTTCAATTTCAATTCGCATCTTTTAGGTGTTGTTGTCTTCATGATCGATTATTTGTTTTTTTGTTTTTACGAATTCTTGCAAATAATGTATATTTTAAATTTTGTATTTAAATAATAATTTGTTAAAAAAGTTTGTTATTTTTTTTTGGTCTTTATATATATATAAAAAAGTTGTTTTTTAGGCTTTTCCCTCTGGAAAAGACTATTGTTTTTCTACGGATTATTATTTTTTTTTTGGGGGGGGGGGGTTTTGGGGGGTTTTTTTTTGTTTTTTTTCACACATTTTGTCCGTACGATTCAGAAGCCATTTTCGAACCGATTTTCACGAAATTTTGCACATGCATAGAAGGGCACAAAATCTAAAAATGTACCAAAGCGGAATTTTCGATTTAACCCTTATTTTGTCAGAATTGGCAAAAAACTGCCAAAATTGGGGGTTATCGGCACTTTCTCGAAACATGTATTGTAGATTTTTTTAAAACATTCGTCATTGCTAAACCTGTCTGTGACACACCCTTTGGTACACACTACATATCAGGCGATGCATATGGTAACCCTCCACAGGCTGCCAAACATCGAAATTTTGATGAAATAGGCCGGTTTCAGGCCCCCACTGCACCCAAACAATACATGAGAGATAAACATAACATCCTTTATTGGGAGTGGAATTCACCGAGGATCATTTTTGTAAGTAATAAGGGTGTTCAGAAAACCAAGCGTTAACCCATTTTGAGCTGGTTAAACAGCAATACCCCCATAATGCTCAAAAGTTCGTGTTTTCCGTGGATTTCTCTAAACGAGTCTTGTAGATTTTCAAGAAAAATTGGTCACTCTCAGGTCTTGGTGTGACATTACAAGTTGCATAGATAAAATATTCTGGTCAGCATTAGTTAACCCTCACCAAGCTGCTAAACGTAAAAATTGTGATAAAATGGGCTGTTTTTAGTCACCAACAGCACCCAAAAGGTATACCAGAGAGAAAGGGTCCTTCATTTATCGGACGCAAAATTGATCGGAAAATATTTTTGAAAGTGGTAAGGGTATTCAAAATTTGACGTCTTAACCCATTTTGGGCTGGTTAAATAGAGATACCCATTAAAATCTTAAAATACCCGTTTTCTGTGGATTTCTCTATCAACATTTTGTAGGTTTTCAAGAAAAAATCGGCTATTTGCAGGTCTTGGTGTGACATTACAAGTTGCATGAACAAAATATTCCGGTCAGCATTAGTTAACCCTCCCCGGGCTGTTGAAGGTCAAAATTGTGATAAAATGGGCTGTTTTTGGACACCAACAGCACCCAAAGTGTACACCACAAAGAAAAGTGCCTCCTTTTATCGAGTGCACAATTTATATGGAAACATTTTTGTAAGCAGTAAGGGTATTCAAAAGTCGACGTCTTAACCCATTTTGGGCAGGCTAAAGCGAGATATCCCTTGAAAGCTTTAAATTCCCATTTTCTGTGAATTTCCTTAACGATAACTTGTAGGGTTTCAAGACAAATTGACTATTCGTAGGTCTTTATGTGACATTACAAGTTGCATGGACAAAATACTCCGATGAACGTTTATTAACCATCTACAAGCTGCCAAGCATCGTAATGTTGTTAACATGGGGCTGTTTTCAGACATGCACAGCACCCAATGTATACATGAGAGATAAACACAATCTCCTTCGTTGGAAGTGGAATTCACAGAGGACCATTTTTGTAATAATAAGGGTATTAAAAAAACCAAGCGTTAACCCCTGTTGGGGAGGTTAACACGGATACCCATCGATAGCTTAAAAAATCGTTTTCCCTGGATTTCTTTACAAACATTTTGTGGGGTTTCCAAGAGAAAATGGCCGTTGTTAGGTCTTGGTGTCATATGACCAGTTGCATGGATAAATTATTCTGGTAGGCATTTGTTAACCCTCCATGGGCTGCTAAATGTAAAAAAATTGAAAAAATAGTCTGTTTTTTGGACACCAACAAATGGAAATGCCACAGAGAAACTTCTTTTACCGGACGCAAAACTAATAGGGAAACATTGATCTTGATATTAACCCATTCTATCATTAATGATGGGTTTTACCTAAACAATTTTTTTTTATCAAACCCAAACCGAGTCGTTTGAGACTACTATACTCACCTTTCTCATAACATCAATGAGGGAACTTCAGTGAGACAGTTAAAAACAATTCATCAGACACTGTGGGGTCATGAAAAATCATGGAATCTAATCGGGAAAAGCCATGATTCTCCAGAATCATAAAGTCTAGTTTAATTTTTAATTTTCTTTAATGTAAAATTTTTTTTAGTAAAAGTTTTTTTTTTCTCTTTATATATATATATAAAAAGTTAAATTTTTAATTTCAATCTCTCTATTGTTTATATTTCCAAGTCTGTTATTAGCAAGTTGACATTCGTCATTTTTCCACATACGAAAATGGTGTGAATGTTCATCTTTACTCTTTTGAGTTTTTTTTCATAGGCGAATGCGCTCTCACCACCCGATTTCTTCACGAGTTTGGGTGAGATTATTGGATATATGTAACCTCCATAGGACAACAATAAATCACCCCTGTCGAATTCTCTGTCTTAGGCGACGATGATATTAATCAACAGTTCGCTTTGGTCCTCGTAAAACAAATCGAGTGTGGCTTCATCCACTTTCAAACACATTCGATATTTGTGGTAGTAGCGCTCTAAGTCCACCATCTCGACCTCATTCAATTCGATGGGATCATGTGGTTGTAATGTATAGATATTAAAACTGGATTTCTCATACCTTTCGTCTCGTTTCAATTTCAATTTGCATCTTTTAGGTGTTGTTGTCATGATCGATTATTTGTTTTTTTATGAATTCTTACAAATAATGTATATTTTAATTTTGTATTAAAAAAATTGAATTTAAAATTTAACTTTTTTTTTTTTTCTATTATATATAAAGAGTAAAAAAGCAAAACTTTTTTAACAAATTATTTAATACAAAATTCAAAAAAAAAAAAAATATATTCTTACAAATGAAGCAAACAGATAAAACAATGGTAAATTTAAATGAGAAAACCATACCTCAGTTAAACGAGATTTGTAAACTATTACAAATTTCAGATTTCAGAAAGCATAGAACTAAATCAAAAAAAATTGAAGTCATACAAGAATATTTGCGAAACGCTAGAAAGGCAAACGAAATGTCGATAGCAACGGCATCAAAAGATGCACCAGTTGTGAAAAATAAGAAGACGACTAAACGAAAAGCCGTTGAAAAACATCAAGTTTCCAAAGAAAAGAAAAGAAAAACTAAAACGAAAACGAGTGATGCACTTCAGATTCAAGACAAACAAGATATATTGAGAGAAATGTAATGAGCAATCGACGAAGAGAAAGGAGAAGAATATGTAACACGACTCGTTGCAGAACTATTCCAATAGAAACCCGTAGAACGGGAGAGTGCGATCAAAGGCATTTTCAAAACTTTCGACGTGATTCCCTCGTTGAAGAAAGTCGATCCGAAATTGTTCATGGAACAGGTGAAGAAAGAAGTATTGGATTTGTTTTGCGAATACATGAACTTGGGATTAAAAATTAAGATGATACTCCATTGCATAATGAATAAAATCGACGTGAAGTCCGGCGAGAGCATCGTGAAAAATGCATATTTCAGATCTAACGTCGAAGCCGTATTTCGAAGTTCAGATCTATCGGACGTTTTCGAAAAGATGAAAGACAAGATGTTGACGTCTCTCGCGGATTATCAAAATGAAGGTAGTAACTGGACGTTCGGTGAGGTGTTGAAACTCGAAATTCACATGACTAAAAACGAACCGTTGAAAGGATCTTCCTACTTGGAATTACCGTATTTCTTGACTAAGAAACACGCCGCGGTCAACGTGAGAAATAAAGATGATCAGTGTTTTAAATGGGCAGTCACCTCCGTTTTATACCCTGTCGAAATACACACCAATAGAGTTTCTCGTTACGAGGAAACTTCTAAAAATTTCGATTGGACCGGAGTGACTTTCCCAACAGAGTTAAAACACATCGAACGTTTCGAGGTTCAAAATCCCACCGTAGCGGTGAACGTCTTGGGATACAACGACGAAAATCAAAAGATCTATCCTCTCAGACAGACTTTGTGTCGCGGAAGAGAAAAGACGATTATTTTATTATTGATTTCGAATGGTGACAATCGTCATTATTGTTGGGTTAAACATCCGAGCCGATTACTGTCGAAACAAAATAATAATCATAACGGAAAGATATCTTTATGTTGCAATTGCATGAACATATTTAAGACCGAAAAATCATTAGCGAAACATCAGGAATATTGCAACGGAAATCAAGGTGTCGCCGTTGAAATGCCCAAACCCAACACCATCGTGAAGTTTGAAAATCACAATAGAAGGTTAAAAGTACCATTCGTCGTGTACGCCGATTTCGAATGTTTCACCACGAAAATGAGTTCCTGTCAACCCAACGCTCTTCAAAGTTACGTCGAAAGATATCAAAAACACATACCTTTGGGCTATTGCATTTACGTGAAATGCGCTTTCGACTTGCAACGCGACATGGGTCCCTTCACCTACATGAAACAGCACGAAGACGACGACGTGGCACAAAGGTTCGTGGAAGAGTTAGAATCGAAAATTCAAATGTTATATGACAAATTCAAAACTCCGGCGAAAATGATCATCACACGAGAGCAGCAGGACGAAAATAACAGAGCCACCGAATGTCACATATGCAGACAATCGTTCGACGAGAATTCGGAGGAAAATAAGAAGGTTAGAGACCACGATCATTACACGGGTCTGTATCGCGGTCCGGCTCACAGCAAGTGTAATTTAAAATATCGAGACGCCACTTTCTATCTGGTGATGTTTCACAATCTCTCGGGTTACGACAGTCATCTGTTCGTGAAAAATCCCGGCACCTCACACGAAGAATTAAATTGCATCGCGAACAGCGAAGAAAGATACATTTCCTTCACGAAATGGAAGCTCATGGAGAGGAAAAGAGTAATCGACGGAAATACATTGAAAGAAAAAACGAAATCCATTCGTAGATGCATACGTTTCATCGACACTTTTAAATTCATGTCGACCACTCTGGAAAAATTAGTCGATAACATGAGCAAGGATAAATTTAAAATCACGAGCGAACATTTCGGAGAACGAGTAGACATCATGTTGAGGAAAGGAGTCTATCCTTACGATTACATGAACGATCTAAAGAGATTCGAAGACACCGCACTACCTTCAAAAGATGATTTTTATTTGAAATTATATGAATCCGACATTTCCGACGAGAATTACGAACACGCCAAAAACGTGTGGAAATCATTCGATATGAAAACCATGAGAGATTATCACGATCTCTATCTGAAGACTGACGTTCTGCTCTTGGCAGACGTGTTCGAAAATTTTCGAGACGTCTGTCGTCGAAATTACGATCTGGATCCCGCTTGGTATTTCACCGCACCCGGTCTGGCGTGGGATGCTCTGTTGAAGACCACCGAAGTCCAATTGGAATTATTATCTGACATGGACATGTTGCTCATGTTCGAAAGGGCTGTGAGAGGTGGCGTTTCGATGATCTCTCACAGACATTCTGAGGCTAACAATCCCTACATGAAAGAAGGTTTCGATTCGAAACGCTTGACTAAATACATACAGTATTGGGACGCCAATAATCTGTACGTTTGGGCTATGAGTCATCCTTTACCGATTGGAAATTTCGAATGGGTGAAGGAACCGGAAGAGATGCAAAAATGGAGGGACTATCCTTGCATTTTAGAAGTCGATTTGAACTATCCGGAAGAATTACACGATCCACACAACGATTATCCGCTGGCTCCCGAACGAATGGAACCGAACGAAGGAGACGAGGAAAAACTCATTCCCAATTTATTTAACAAACGTAACTATGTCGTCTACAGCGAGAATTTGAAACAGTACGTCGATTATGGGATGAAATTAGTCGACATACATCGCATCATTCAATTCGACGAAGAGCCTTGGATGAAAAAATACATCGATCTCAACACGAATCTCAGAACTCGAGCCGAGAACGATTTCAAAAAAGATTTCTTCAAACTCATGAACAACTGCGTGTACGGCAAATCGATGGAAAACATCAGGAAGAGAACCAACGTTCGACTCGTCACGTCTGAGAAAAGAGCTAAAACATTAGTGGCGAAACCCAATTACAAACACCGAACCATATTCAATGAAAATCTAGTGGCCGTTCACATGCAAAAGACGCACCTGAAGTTCGACAAACCGTATTATCTCAGACCGATCATCTTAGATGTCAGCAAGCGATTGATGTACGAGTTTCACTACGATTACGTCAAACGAAAATTTGGTGACAAAGCCAAACTACTGTTCACCGACACGGACAGTTTAGTTTACGAGATAGAGATGAAAGACGTCTACCGAGATATATCTCCGGACGTGGCCAAGTGGTTCGACACGAGCAATTATCCTGTCGATCACACGTCCAACATTCAATCGAACGACAACAAGAAGGTGCTGGGTAAATTTAAGGACGAGAGCGGCGGTAAACAGATCGTCGAATTCGTGGGCTTGAGACCCAAACTGTATGCTTATCGTCTAGAAGATGATGAAGAGATCAAGAAGTGCAAAGGAGTTAAAGCGTGCATGGTGAAGAAAAACATCTCTTTCCAAGAGTATAAAGATTGTCTGTTAGGAAGTGGTCCGGTGTATAAGACTATGAAATCGATTCGAAGCAAAAATCATGACCTGTATACCGAAATAGTCAACAAGATTTCGCTGATGGCTGACGATGATAGGAGATTCATATTAGACGATAAAATAAGCACTTTGGCACTCGGACATTGGACTTTGGATCTAATTTTAGACGATATGAATGGAGATGATTGGATTCTAGATGCGCTTGCAGATGATAAGATTCCAGATACGATTGTGGATAATAGGATTCCAGAAAATCAAGAAGAATTAGATGAACCCAAAATTATAGAAATGGATAGTGACATCGAGAAAGTTAGTTTAAAAAGAAAAAGAAAAAAATAGAAAAAAAAATAACGTCACTTTTAGTAGATTATAATAAAATAAATAAAAAAAATATATACTTATTTATGAATAAGAAAATAAAGATATCCGTAGAAGGTGTCGTCTTACCCAACGAATCCCTATCCAACATCGATCTGTTGAATGCGGCAAAAGATTTGAAAATCGAAGATTTTCTAGGAGTGTTTTCCAGAGATGCCTTGCTGAAGAGAAGACCTCAACAATCGGAATGCGGAATTTTAAATCTAGACGATTCATCAGGTGAAGGCACTCACTGGGTGGCGTGGTTCAAGAATGGGGAGAAGAAGAATTATTATTTTGACAGCTACGGAATCTCGCCGCCAAAAGAAATAAAGAACTATTTCAACAAATCGATGGTTAGTTACAACACGGATCAAGTGCAATCACCAGATCAAGTGTTTTGCGGTCACCTGTGTCTCTACGTTCTCAAAAGATGGTCTGAAGGAGATGAATTTCAAGACATTCTCAATGATTTACATTAGAGAGAGATTTTTTTTTATAGTATATATAAAGATAAAAAAATTATTTTAAAAAAATTTTAATCGAATAAAAACGAAAAATAAAATAACATAGTTCATTTTTAATAAACTGCGTTTGAACACATTTTTTCTAAAAAACAAAAAAAAAAATCCCACAGCAACATGCCAGTCGATAAATTTGGTAGAAGTGATGATGAAAAAAAAGTCAACCCGAGAAAGAAGAGGAAGACGTTCGAAGTCGACAATGGTTACGACGTTGCCAACTTGGACGAACGTTACGTTCGGAGATACGAACCTCGAGAAGAACCTTTGAACATGAACGATAAGAAGCTCTACAATCTTCCTGAGCTGATAGATCTTGCAGATGCTACGACTAAAAAATACGTCGACAGGGGAAACGCCGATTTCGAACGAATCCTGCTGGATAATTACGTGGATAAAACCATGACCGACGATCTCGATCTGAAATCCAAACGTTTGGTGAACATCGCGAATCCCATAGATCCCACCGATGCCACGACCAAGAAATACACAGACGACTCTCACGCGAGATTCAGCGAACACCTGAGAAAAAAATACGTTACGAAAACGATGCACTTGGAATTGAATGCCAGTTATAACAAGATAACGAACGTGGCCACTCCCACGAATCCCAAGGATGTGGCGACCAAACACTACGTAGATCTGGAACAGAGAAAGTCTGACGGACGTGAAATGAAATCGGATCTGAATGGGAGATTCCACAAGATATTGAATCTGTCCAAGATCGACGATGCGGATACGGACTCAACCACAGTCAACAAGGGCTACGTGGATTCTGCCATGATACAATCGCAAGAATACCTAGAATCGCAAGTGGATGATCTCTACCTGAACAAAGAATCTGGCGGAAACATGGAGGGTGGCATCAACATGAACGGTCACAATTTATTCAGTCTCAATCACGATCCCGAATTCGATTCCAGCGCTGTCAGCAGAAAGTACGTGGACGACAACTCGGTCTGGAGAAAGGGCGACATCATGGGTGGACACACGCTCACGAATCTACCGGATCCCGTGAACATGACGGATGCCTGCACCCTGATTTCGATGGTGGAGAAAGTCAAATATGCTAGACAATTGATCACCGTGTGGGCCGAAGAGGCCGGCGCCTTAGATGAGGGAAAAGCCGAGTGGTCTTTCGGAAATGGAGGTAGCGGATCGAAACACAGTCAGGTTGGATATCCCATGCCGTTGGGAGGTGAAATCCTTCGAATGAGTCTGGCTTCCTCGGATTTGAATAACAGAGCGGTCGTCAATCTCATGGTGAATGGTGTGGAGAGCGATAAGAGATACAGTGTCGAAAAGACTGAGAATCAACACGCGAATGTTAGCATGTTCGGCACGCCTCTCAAAGTGAACGCCGGAGACAGGATTAATTTCGTCACGAAAACCAATAATCCCGAAGACGCCACTTCCGTGGTGAGTCTACTGATCGAACTGGATCCTTTGAACAAACATTGAACTCGTGGAAAATAATGAATTAAAAAAAAAATAATGTGTGATTATTAAAAACAAAAAAAAAAAAGTAATGAGATATAGAGAGATGTTCAATCTCTCTATATCTCATTACTTTTTTTTTTTTTTTTTTTTAATTTTCTATCCATTTATGATTACAATTTATACACTTTGCGAATACGGTTGTTGGTTCATCACCAGATCTAGTTTGTTGAGATTCGATTTTTATTTGACGTTTCTTACATTTGCGACATTTTAAAATTGTATTTTTTATAATTTCTTCGTTAGATCTTATGAGATCAAACTCTTCTTTTTCTTTTAAACGATATTCGTTAAAATCACAACTATTCCATCCTTTTTTTGTGTTACGTTCTTCATATTCAATTTGAATCCATTTTTCCAAGTATTTTATTTTAATGTCGTAGTAATCTGAAGTGAACAGATGATTTGTTGTTTTCGTGTCAAAAACATCCATTTTGTTTTCGAGATTTTAGTTTTTAATTAATCTTACATCCACATTTTTAACGTTTATAAATTTTTTTTTCACACACTCGTCTCTCATCGAATGATCGACATCTTATTTCTGTCCGATTCGAATTGTAATTCTCTGTCCGACAGGACCAGGGCGAAGGCTTCGGTTTTTCTCGGCACGTTCCTATCGAATTGCATCTTGATCTGAATGTCTAACACGCTACTCTTGAGTCGTTCACTCTGTTTACTGACGTCGAACACGAACATGGGATACATCGACTTGTATTCGCCGGGAGATATGTTGGGATTGCTCATCAATTCGTCTAGACCGTGATACTTCTTTCTAAAATCAGCGGCGTCGCCGTACAGTCTGGAGAAATCATTCTTGTCGAACGACGCATTGTAATCGATTGCTGGATATCTCGTGGCATTCAGAAACATTTGCATGTTTCTCAAATGGCAGTGATCGAACAGCGACACATTCTTTTCCTGAGACCCATCCCTATCGGTCTGAAACGCAACCATGATGAAACGCGGTCTCTTGGAAGCGGATTTCACCATCAATCTCCAATCGAAGTGATTTGTGGAGGGAGGAATGCTAGCCGTGTCACACTGTCTCATCCTAAATCCCACGGGTAATTTACTCTTGGATTCTATGATCTTGTAGAGATGCCCTTTCTCCATGATCGAAGGCTCCATGTGCGGAACGAACCACGATATCTTGTGTAGAGTTATCTTACCCGCATCGGTCGCGGTGAGTTTCACTATTGCATCGTCATTTCCTTTTTGAATCAACGTCAGATTGTGTTTGAATCCGTACATGATCTTGTTGTAATCATCTGCGAATCCGAAGATGTGTTTCAAAGGTATCCTGAACGAAAACGTTCCTTTAGGTCTGGACGTCTTGACGATGTAGTCGAATATCGTGGCGGCGCCTGCGCTAGCAGGGCCTACGGTGTCTTTCACTCACAACTGATTAAGTCCTCTGGATTTCAAAAAATCATCAGGATACGTCAAGAGTCTGAACCTCGTGGTGGCCTGACCGGGATGAAAAACAGATTCTATCCCTTGTCCGGATAGCATGTATTTTATGTTACTGAATAGATGCATGATGCCATTATTGGCAAGAGTAACCGTGTCGTCGTCGGCGTAGTCGCTCCCATCTTCCTTGGTGAGATGTCCCTGCACCACTATGTAACTCTCGCTAGGATGTACGAATAGATCTTGAGTTTCGACGTTGATTCTTATCTCTCCCGCATTGTTCAAACTCGTTCCGGTTACCGGTTCGTATTCGTGAACCTCATATTCTTGAATACTTTCATCTTTCACTATGCTTTGTGCTATATCTAGTATATTTGTCATTTTAAAGGATTTTTTTTTTTTTTTTTGTTTATTAATTCACTTGCTTTCTTTATCTAAAAAAAAATAGTTTTTAATTATTTTTTATTATTATTTATTTTTTTTCTCTCTTATATATATATGTGTGTAAACAAGAAAATGTCAAAGAGAGTAAATAAAAAAAAAAATTTTGTGTTCTTTATCAAAACTTCGTCTTCTGTAATTGTTGTTCGTAAAACTTTCCGATGATCTCTTCTCCATCCAAAGCTTCGATTTCGTAAGTCACCGGATCGGTGTGAAATATTTTGATGATCACGAAGATTTCCAAGGTTCATCGAGGAGTATAACCCTTTTTGAAGTGCTTCTTATAAGCGTAGATTCTCACTCGATCGCCGACCGCAAATTTCGGCGTTCTAGACTTCTTCCTGATCTTAGATCTCTCGGGATATAAATTTGCGTAGACCCGTTTTTCGTTTCGAGGATCGCTAGCTTCCGCGGGAGTCATCTTGATCGATCTGTGTCGCGTGTTGTTGTAATCTTTGACCAGACCGTTCAGAGCGTATATGTATTTCTTTGTCGAATTTGCCGTGAAGTATCTGTGCATCTTCTCCTTCATCGTTCGATTGCAACGTTCCACCACGCTGGCTTTCTCTTCGTTTTCAATTGAGTTGAGGTCTACCAATCGACGAACGTCCTTGTTGTAGAATTCCTTTCCCTTGTCCATCCACAATTTACTCGGTTTTCGAGAAGACGAGTCGAACACGCTCTTCAGAGCCTCGGCGACGCAAGGTCCCGATTTATTCTCAAAGCTCTGATCCAACAGTATTTGGAAAACACGTCGATGACTGTCAATAGATATTTGACGCCCTCGTTCCACCTCGAAAACGATCTCATGTCGACCAAGTCGGCCGACCAAATGTCATCCAGACCCTTCACGAACACCCTTCTCTTTTGAAATTTATGCACTATGGGTTTGTGTAACTCCTTGGCCAATTCGCTCGTCAATAATCGTTTCTTCTTCTTCTTTTCAGATGCGCTTTTTTTTTTGAACGCCCCATCCGAATCGACGTTTCGCACCGATCAGATTGCCGACCAGCGAACATTCCATCTTCTCTCTCCTGTTTTTGTCGCAGACATCGTTGCGAGTCTTGGTGTCGGGATGTCCGGCGTAGCACAGATCGTGATCGTACATGGCTGCGTCCACCCTATTCATGGGTTTGCTCCAAGATTTGGGAGTCAGATCGGCGTCGAGTCTCTTGTTCAATTTCGTTCCGGGTCCCGTGAAACTGTGACTGGGCAGATGCATTTCGAAAGGTAGATTGTTGATCATTTTATTCACGATGCCTTTACCTTTGCTCGCGTTCTTTTTTTTGACGAATCAAGTCTTTATAGAACCACACACGTCACAAATTCCGCGAAGCATCTGTCTGTCGTTTTTAGTTTGCACTTCTCTAGAATTACTCATCTCGGTAACTCTCTTACACTTTACGCAATACATTTTTTTAAAGAGTTATTTAAATTAATTTCGTTTTTTTTATTTTATATATAAATTTAATATTTTTTTTTTTTAAATTCTATTCTTATTATATATATATATTTTTTTTTCAATCACTGCTCTTGAGTTCTATCATCTTACTGAATTCCTCCCTGGCCTCTTTCCTCCCCTTTTCCACGAGACAATCCTTCATCTCTTCCTTGATGATCTGATGAGTCTTGATTCTCATGGCTTCTTTCATGGCATCGTATTTCGTTTTCTCGCTCAATATCGTGAAGTATTCTCCGTCCGATATCCTACCGTCTTTCAACACCATAGAGATCATTTCGGATATCGTGTCGATCTTGGAGTCGGCCAAGACGCGAATCTTGTCGTGTTTCCTCGCCTTCAGATATAATTTCCTACTCAAAAAGTTTCCGGCCGTGCTAAACAATCCGACGGCAAGGGCCACTCCTTCTACGGTCAACACGATCAGAATGGCAACCGCGGTCGACAACAATCCGATGCTGGCCGCGTGTAAACCCATGGAAATCGTGATGAGTGTCGTGTTGATTGCGTTGACGAATGTCACGAATTGCAAATACTTCTTCTTGAGGGAACGACGAGAATCTCTCTCTCGAGTTAGATACTCTTGGATTCTATTGATTTGATTGATGCAATACCTCTCTCCTCTTTCTCTTTCTTCTAGCGACGGTGCCGTCGGCAAAATGCCATTTGGCTTCTCGTCCTCGTCGTCCACTAACGTCGGATACAATTTATTTCTGGTTCTCATTTTGTGTTTTTTTTTCTTTCTTTCTAATACTAGATAAAAAAAAAAATTATGTGTGTATTTATTTTTTTTTTATTTTCTACTCTCCCTTATTTTTATATCAACGAAAAAAAAAACTTAGACGTATGCTTCATTCAGCAATAATTTCTTGATGCATCCCTTGTCTTCTAAAGTCAAACTTCTACGCGCCAATTTCAGTTCTTCCAAATTTGTGGGCCTGTCTCGATTCTTACAGAAGACTAATCTCTTCCAAAACGTGATCACATCGTTGAATTTAATGCGTTCGAACGCCGGTTCGAAATACATGACGACCATATCTTCCCTTTCCATTGTCAGACACGAATGATTCTTGTGATCGAAGTCTAGATGATCCCGACATCCGACGCATCGTTCTAACAAGATGGGACGTAGTTCTTCGTTCACGCATATTGCGTATGCTCTCATCAGCATGTTTAAAAGAAACCTCGCTCTAATAGTCTGAGAATCGCTCCTTATTTACGTATTTTTTTTTTTATTATCTATTCGATTTGATATATTTAATTTTCTAAATAACTATTATTTATATATTTTTTCTCCCCTATATATATATCAATCAAAAACGTGACAGTGGGCTCGCGAATTTCCAACACACACCGAAGACAACGACACTCTTCGTTCAGATCGAGTTTTATTACGAGAATCGAGCGATCCGATCGCTCGATCAGCTGAGTTTTTGAGAATTTCTCACAGTGGAGGAATTCTCCCAATAATGTCATAAATGGGAGAAAAAAAAAAACCCACTGCCTCAAAACAATTGCAGGTTCTATCTAGACCATCTGTACCAACGCAATTGCGGGTTCTGAACCGCTGGTTTAGAGTCCCCAAAACTGTTTTTTGATGATGACCCAGAATCTTTTGCTTTTGATCGCGTTCGACGATGATGGATCGGTGGTCTGATCTGCGATTGGAACGTCGAAGAAAAAGTACGTACAAGATGAAAGTGAACTGTACAATTTCACCCTTTTTTTAAAAATGCGCGTTCACCACGAGTAGTTGAACGCTAAAAGCGCGATCTAGGAGTCGCGACTGTACATGGGGTGCATTCAAGACCATGTACAGTTTTTGTGAACAAGCATGTGATTTGACACTGAATTCCATGTTGGTGAATGCATCGTGTGCGTATGTTTGTACACGTACATGTACAAGTGGTCGTGGACTCTCCCTTTTCCCCTACTAACGAGATAGTGAGAATATGCGACGAATTGCTGAGACAAAATATCGTGAATAAAAACTGGTTTAAAACCGCCATGAGTGCTTTATTTAAAAAAATAGTATGCAGGAACAGAAAAAATAAATTAAATTAAATAAAAAAAGAAAGAATTAATCATAAAGAATAGTTGTTTAAAAGTTCTTACGTCTATGGCGGATCTGGCATGATAGATTCTATGATGTAATTCTTTTCACATTTCTTCACTGTCGATGCTGAGAGACGGATGGTCAAAAAAAGACTTCGATGGATGTCAGTAAGAAATTGGCGATGGAAGCCAGTTGGAAGCCAGCAACAAGATCGCAACAGAAACCGGCAAGAGAACTGCCGACTTAATTCATATATTGACAGTGTTGTCTAAACGAGTAAAATTGACCCCGAAAGCGGAAGAGCTTTTATCGAAGGTAAAGGATTTCCGTGGTGGTGGTGATGTCGTGAAAATACAAGAACTCGCCAAGAAATTAAATAGATCGGGATTGTAGAAAAAGTATTTGAAAAAAATGAAGTCCAAAATATAAAGAACCAAGTACAAAATATAAAAAAAACTAAGTCCAAAATATAAAAAAGTAAGTCCAAAATATTAAAAAAAACGAAGTCCAAAATATAAAAAATAAGCCCTAAATATTAAAAAAAAATTAATTAACTAATTGAGACTATTAGAGCTTCGCTTGGTACAAGCTCACAATCTGGTCTTCGACGGATGGTCGACAAGCCATGCACCTGTGTTAAAGCTGTTGCACAGTTGTCCCAATTCAAACCTTTGGTTACAACAGATATCCAGAGGTTAATATCCAAGGCACCATCTAAGCAATGCATGAAAGATATCATTCCAACTTGGTTGCTAAAAGCATCTCTTTTGGAGTTAACTACACCGATCTTGAAACTGGTCAATGCCTCCCTCCAGTCTGGCGTTTTTCCGGCATGCATGAAACATGCTTTAGTAAAACCTCTTCTCAAAGGCCAACACTTGATGCAGAGGTTCCGAAAAACTACCGACCGGTCTCTAATCTTTCATTCCCATCAAAGATTATTGAGCGTGCGGTGGCTTCTCAGCTGAACTGTAGCCGAAGTTAACCAATCAGCATACATATCTAATTGCAGTACAGAAACGGCACTTCTAAGGGTCCAAAATGATATCCTCCTATCCACGGATAGGCACAACCAAACATGACTTGTTTTGTTAGATTTAAGCGCTGTTTATGACACCATAGACCATAAAATACTTATTGAAAGACTTGCAATAAGAATAGGCATTACTAACCTAGAACTTAATTGTCAGTGAGTCGTCAGACAAAGTCATACCACGTTTTGGCGTCCCTAAAGGATCGGTGTTGGGTCCCCTATTGTACATTGTCTATGTCTTACCTCACGGTGACATTATCCAAAGCCATGGCCTTGATTTTCATTTTTACGCAGATGACACACAGCTGTAAATTAGTTTTACTCACGCCTTTGAGCCTGAAGCATGCAGTAAGATTGAACTTTGTATTTCAGACATCAGGGCATGGATGACTAAAAACTTTCTTAAATTGAACGATGACAAGACAGAAGTAATATATGTAGGTGTACCTCATCAACTTTCAAAAACATTCAAACTGTCCCTCAATATTGGAGGTTCTTCGATAAAACCCAGTAGCTGTGTTCGAAACTTAGGTTATTTCATGGATGAATATTTGGCCGCTGATGAACATATCAAACATGTCTGTCGCAGTGCATTTTTTCATCTTAGAAATATTAGCATAATTCGACCTTCCATTGATACACAGACGTCACAACAGCTTGTGCACGCCTTTGTTACCAGTTGCCTCGACTACTGCAACTCTCTTCTGATTGGCTCTAAAACATCTATTCTTGAAAAGCTTCAACACATCCAAAATTGTGCTGCACGGATCATAACCAGAACTCAAAAGTTATGCCACATAACACCAGTACTCTCTGAGTTACATTGGCTACCCGTTAAGCAAAGAATTCAATTTAAAATTGTCCTTTTGCTGTTTAAGTGTATCTTGGGATCTGCACCATCCTACCTGTCCGATTTGCTTACCATCCACAAACAACCTAGGTCTCTTAGGTCTTCAGGTCAACTCAGTCTAGTTCAGCTCGCATCAAAGTTTACTACTGCTGGTAATAGGGCCTTGGCAGTTGCTGGCTCAAGGCTTTGGAATTCTCTTCTAATCGATATAAAAATAGTAAATCACTTGAATCATTCAAGTCTGGTACTATAACCTACCTTTTTCGTAAGGTATTTCCTTCAGTAGTCTTTTAATTTTGGCCACGAACTGACATTACCAGGTGTGTGAGTGTGACTGAGTCAGTGAAGATTGCCTCGCTACTCATCAAATCACACTCACATCCGTGTTTTGGTAAAGCTGTAATTCGTTTTTATTTTGTTTTAATTCAATACCCTTTTTCTTAAGAGAGAATGTGAATTTCCTGTCTTTTTCATCGAGATCTCAATAATTTGAATCACATCTACGATTATCATGTGGCCAGCGACATGACCAAAGATGAATTCAGAAAATATTGTAAGGTGGTGTGGTCTCGTGGACATTATAATTTCCTGGCCATCGATCTGACTAGTCGCAAATACCACGGAAAATATAGGAAATGATTCAACGATTTTTCGATATAATTAAAAATCCCTTTTTGTTCACGATAGTATATATGAATTAAAAAAGGAAAATAATAACAATAAAATAAAAATAATTGAAATAGAAGAAAACAGTAAATGTTACAAGAAACGTTGTTAGAAAAGATAATCGAGAATACGGCTACAAAAAGTCCTTTTCAAATCAATGAGAGTAAAAACAAGACCAATTTCACTATACAGTTCAATGCACCACTACAACTGAAAAAGGAGAAAAGATACGAGATGGCAATGGTAAAATCTCGAAACGTACTATTCTTTTCCCAACATCACGAAGACGAACAATCTGTTCACGAGATGAGAATGAAGATAAACGGTCACCGAGGTCCGTTAAAAATAACTGCCAATGACAAAACTGTTTGAACGATACTAGACAAGGCAGCTAGTTATTGAGTGGATTTCTAAGCGGACAGTACTTTTGGAATATTGTTGGAATTCGATCTGAACGTGTCTCAAGGTCACATGGCTTCCAAAAGCGTGGTCGAAATTCTCACCGTCAATAGCATTTTAGTGAACGTGGACGCGATTGCCGGATGTTTCGTCAGCGGTAGTGCACAGCCCATGATCTATTCCTTTTTCTGGACTCTTCGCCAGGTTACATGATCATAGAACAACCTTGAAATCTAGTCTATTTACCCGTGACGTCAGACACGGTACGTGGTATTGAAATTAAGTTGACAGATCAAAATGGTGAGATATATATAAGAAATGAAAAATAAAAAAATAAAAAAGGAGATACATGCCGAAAAAAGTAAACGTATCCGAAGGACAGAAATCTAAAATTCGTAGAGCATGAGAAACTCGAAGCCAAGCCGTGGAAATAAAAAAAAGTCACGAAGATCTAGTTGTGAACGGCTGCAGCGGATACGAAATCGCTTGAACTCAAATGTAAATCAACAGGGTGCAAAAGCACGCCTCGCATTAACCGAGGATTGATCCTGAGACTGAACTCCACTGAACTGAGTTATAATTTAAAAATGAAAAGCACATTTCTTTGGAGTGTTGGCGGGACTGACCCCCAAAGCATTACCCATTTTCGGAAAGACCATATTACTGGCATTGGATATCGGTACTCTTCCAGGACTAGCTCGCTTGGGTGCGCAGAAAATAACGGGAAGCGACCTATAGTGAAAAGGGAGGAGTTGTGTGTCGAATGGAAATGAATGGTAAAGGATTGCATCTAGGACCCACGAAGGGTAGTGTTTTCAATATCTATAGAAATGGTTCATATTTGAAGAGAAAAAAGAATATAACGTCGGTCAGTGAAGATCTGATATTAGGTCCGACTGTGATTTTTAAAAATATACCAATTCTCGGGATGTTATTACAAATTAATTAAATTTGAAATGAAATTAACAGGTGGTACACTCCATTCTTTTGTTATTCTAATAACAAAATTAAGAAAAAATATAGATAAATAAAGGAATGAGGAAGTAACAATACGTCCCTTGAGTTCCAAGTAGGCACATAGAACACACTGGAACTCAGGGGACGAATATATATCCCAGGAAAACTACTGTCATCACCTGCAATGTCACAGAATACATCGCAACTGAACACCCCATTTTCTTCCTATCTATATAAAGTGTGGTAGAGTTCAAGTAACTGATAGACAGTACTATTCCTTGGGAGAAAGCCTGTCTGGTGTTTATAAAAGAGACAATGAGAGCATCTTCAACGAAATACGCATACACATTTTTGAATACGATTCTATCAAATAATTTACCAAGACAACTCAACACAGAGACTGGTCCGTAATTATTGTCATCTGTTTTACAGCCCTTCTTGAACAGTGGAATAACATCAGCAACAATTCTTTTACACGGGAGACATAATGTCGGTAGATGCTACAAAACGAATACGAAATTACTAACTGAGATATTAAGGTCGTCTGGCTTTGTAATGAGTTCTTCCCAACTTGGCTCAGCAATTAGTGAATTCAGTCTTTCTACACCGGCTGTGTTATAAATATAGTATAGTTCTGATTTTGTTTGTCGCTAGATGTCAATCTCTACAATTGTTTTGTGGTGTCCAATTTTGTTTTTCCTATATATCAATATATACTGAATCAAAAAAGAAAGTGTAATAAACTTTAAGGAACAGTTTTTTAGTCTTATCGACTTTAATCCCACACAAATTATTGTAAATTCATATGCGAGTCTAGCTGTACGAATTTGCATAATTTCATGTTCTAACTGTTGCCAGCGTCACATCAGGACGTCGCAATTCAGACATGGAGTGAAATGAAAAGTTCACACATGCAGTCAATAGCATGTATGTAGCGTGTACGCGGAATCGGAAATTCGATCGCATTTGCGCATTGGGGTTAATAACCTCCTCTGTCTAATGCGATCGAGTTTCATAATCTCCTCTGCCCGAATGAGATCGATATTCTGATTCCGCATCGATGAAAGGGTCTATTCGTTTCGGCGCCATTACCGGGTTATTGTTTTCTCTGTTTTATATTTGTACAAAAACATGGCCGATTTCGAAACACTCGTTGACGCTTCGAGAGTACAACAATAACGATAATTAAAGGATAAAACACAGTTTGGATCAATAAACTCTGCACAAATGTAAGGAAATACGTGTACTATCGATTGCAGCCGGTAATAAGAGCGAAAGCTTGATAAATATTCCTAATTTCGAGTTTTGAGTCCCCATACAAACTTGATGGGAACTTTTCTTTTGGATTGAATGGTAAGAATCTGAACGTAGAAGGGTAGCTACTACGTTCGGATCGCTGAACTATATTCAATTGTGTTGTCTTCGGATATCTTAGTCGACTCTGCCTTTGAACCTGGCGTAATAAACTATATGTTACAGTACTGACTTTCCCCCTTAAACCAATTCAGAATTTTATATATCTGTTTCGTCTTGGATTCTTCCCCTTTCCTCATGATAAAGCAAACTGCCGAAATATGGCTCCGATTTCCGTTCGTTTCTTGGCTGATCGATGTAGTTTGGATACACATCGCAGATAATTTCCTGTAGAGCTTCTTGACAGGTTATTTGCCACAGAAACGGATTCGTTTCGGATTCGAATCTTTTGTAAGATTCGATTCGGTAATCGATTCAAGCCGTCGTGTGGATTCGCAGTGACCTCCCACTTTCGGACCGATCGGAGACGGAAACGACCTGGCCGAAATGTCTTAAGTTTTTAATGGATCTTTTGGGGGAAATTTACGATATTTCTTCCATTCGTTTTTCTTTTAATATTACAAAATGATAAGAATATTATTTTAGAAATCACAGAATTTGTTAGATATAATCACCTGTTTCCCATACGTAAATAAATATTCAATTTATCTGAAAATAAATACTGCTGTTTTTCAGATGTATCTCATCGAGATAACCTGGAGGTTAAAAGTGGCAATTTGAAAGTGAGTTTTGTGTGTGATGTATGCAAGAGACTATGCAGTGTCGAAGAGAGAATAGAAGAAGACATGTTACACCTATTGTAATTTCTACCGCAAATGACCCAGTCTTCGCTTTTTCCGTTGACTCTATTCCAAGTTATTTCCTTTCCATTTGACTCCACCCCACTATATCATGCGACCCATTATTGGAAAGAGGTCGTCCAGCTCGTTCCAATGAGGGGTAACATGATATAGTTTTGTTGACATTTTTGTTAACTGCTAACTTTGTAAATTACGTGTGTGGATGCTTCCGGCCATCTGAATATTCACTTATACAATTTTTCAACTAACAGATGCATTCAGTTATCCGAAGTCAGTCATTTTTCTGTACTTTTGTGATAAGTGTGGCATTAAATTCTATTACATCTTGTTCCAGAGAGCTGTGTGAAACAGAATACGAAGGATTAAATGCCTTCATTTGGTGCACTGTGGCCGAATAAACCTTCAAGCATGGGAAATTCGTTTGTTCGGTTGTTCGATAAATTACAAGGCGTTTTGTACTAAGGCATTCAACACGTTAATGGTGACTTGTCGTCAACCAATGCTAACACCGCTTGTGCGTAGTTAGCACCTCGGGGAGCCTGACAGTTGCTCGTTGCTGCTCTCTGTGGTTCTCTTCGGGTTCTCCGGCATCCTCCATCCGTAAAACTGCCCGACACGAGGTCACCCCAGCTGTTGAAATTGTCGCTAAACCACAATCAAAAACAATCCAGGAGTTAGCTTGCTGCACAAACGGCAATTAACAGGTCAACTCTGTAATAAAGTTCTGATAAATGGGTTGGTTTGTAAGTTATACGAAACTAACAAGGTTATTAAATTAGATGATAAATCATTAGTATGAAATGCAAAAAGCAGATGTTTGAGAGTTCCACATGTGCTTTTCTCTTATTTACGTTCCCACAAGTTATTTATTATAAGAAATAATTTACACGCGTGCTTCAATACAATAAATAGACATAACAATGTTCAAAAATATTTTAGAATTTTTTTATTATTCAAAAATATAACACGATCAAATAATTAACTCTTTACCTTACATGAATAGCAGACGACACTTGCAAAAAAAAATTCTTGAACAACTAATTTGTTTTATTTTTTGTCTCAAAAACATAGGTTATGACCCCCTCATTGGAACGAGCTCGACGATGTTACCATTGTCATTAATTTAGGAAGATGCGAAGTCGATATTGTTATTCCACAACTTGGGGAATTGGGTAATGAAATCTGTCGCAGGAAATTGTGTTTGTGCGCTCACCGCTCTCGGAAATTTAATCCTCCGCAAGCATTTTTGCGTACCTAGTTTCAGTCGTTTTTTCAGCAGTATCTGGGATAATCCGACCGTTCCCTTCGCGAAGGGGAAACTGAAGGGCATTATTAAGCCCGTCCTTGAACTTGAACACTAAAAAAAGTAACGCTTAGTCAGTCCGGGATGAGTCGGGCTGTTAATTAATAATTCCTGTTAGGCCATCAATAAAAGGCAGTCCCCCCACCTCAGATCATGTTATTAATTGTTATATTATCTATAATAATACTATTTGAGTCAAGTTTGCATACATCAGTATTGGTTCGCACTTGGAGAATTGCTTACATTTAACAAAGCCCTCTACCTCAGCATGGGTCGATTGAACAAGAAGTTCTGTCTGGAATCCAGACAGAACTTCTTGCTCAGTAGGGTAGAAGGTTTGTAAAAACGAACGCAGGTTATACAGCAGTCTTTTGACCTTGATTGACGTGAATGCATTCCACGAAGAACACACGTCATTTACTAGGCATTTACAAGACCTCTGTGATGAAAAACAATGAGAAAATAGTTCAGAAGAGCAATTTGTTCGCCTAAATTGCTCTCGGAGATCGATGTTTTGCCACGCTGCATTTTTCAGAAAGCCAGGCCCAATCGCAGCTCCTTCCCCACGAATAACCATTGGAATATCCACAATTCTCAGAGAATCTGGTCATATAACACACCCCTCAGGATCCAATTGACCAACCTTCAAAGAAGTGACAAATTGGTAACTTGTCAACAGAGTAAATACTGGGAAATAAACAGCCATTATTCGCAAATAGCTGAACCATGTCGATGGGCTGAACCTCACTTCAGACTAATCTCGTCATAACAATTGGCTTTCGACAAAGTTATCTCCACTGAAATTATTGGTCTGGCGATGGTCCATTTAAGAAGCAAGTAACTGTTGCGGGTACGCCTGTGACACATCTGTAGAAAATAAAGCCAAGTTTACTTTTGTTCCTTTTAATAAATGAAAACAACAGACAGCTCTCGGACCTGTCTGTTGTTTTCGCTTTATTGAAAGTTAGAAAGGAAACTTTGCTTCTTATGGCAAGTTTACTAATAGTCCAGTCAATTTAAAATGTATATAGGTATGACCGGGACACAATCTGAACAGAAATGAAGTATATACCATTCAACTCCACTAAGATTGCTTTTTCACTGGAAAAAAAAAATATAAAAAGATCCCTCCATTTAGATTTTTTATATTTCAGTTCAAAAATATAATTTTAGCTAAAATAGCGAAAAATATTTAATTTTTTTTTGTTGCAAATTGTGGTATCTCTGTGGTTCTTCTTGCGTGGAAAAGATAGGAAACATTTTTTTGTACTTTTTAATTAGAAAAATTGAGGTTTTCACATGATTTTCGGCTAAAGTTCAATATGGGGAACGGTCGATTGGTACCACGGTCGATTGGTACCATCGGGCGGTCGATTGGTACCATCTCGAAAGTCGATTGGTACCGTCCAAAAAGTCGATTGGTACCGTCGATTCGGTCGATTCGCACCAACCGTAAGTCGATTGGTACCACTACAATTGTATGACAATTTTCCCCCAAAACCTTGAATGTGCCATCCATAAACCAAATTTTTGATCTCCCCAAATGTTCTAATTGTAAATCAGTAGCAAGAATTATGTGTCGCTGCCCATCAACAACAATGTCCTTTTTAAGAAACCCATTTGGTATGAATGATTCGTCCAAGATAAAGTTAAGGTCTTTAGGATGTTTTGGTCGGAGCTTTTTCCTAGCTCTATTTGCTGATCGAGCAAGCTGATCTAGTTTGGGAAGTGACACATTTTCATTTGCTACTTTGCTCAAAGCCTGTCTTGCGAGTATACCTGAAGATAAAAAAACGTCACCTCTTGCTGCATCCTTGACAATGGCTCTCGCTGAGCATGTGACTGACGAAGACAGATTACCTGGATGAATGTGGGGGTTCGGCCCACGACAGAAACTATTAACACCTTGTTGCCTAACTGTAGCATAACACTTTTTAGAAGACCTACTGCTGCATATCCACGTAGCTGCAACAACCGTTTTACGTTTCAATGCATATGTGTAACCCTGAGAATCAATTAAAATGTCTGCTCCTCTCTTTGAACCTCCTTTGACGATTTCGTATGTGGTTGGTCGGTCGTCGATTATATTTTCTGGAATCGTTTCTTCCTCAAGTGACTGCTCTGCTGCTGGTTGTATGTCATCAACGGGAAGCAATACATCAAACGATCCTTCTTCTGGTATAGCATCCGTCTCCATATCCGACTCTACTGTGTTGTTACTAGACTGGTGACATTCTGGGCAGAGCCATGTTATTGTGTTACCATCTCGTTGTTGTTTCATCATTCTCCTGTAGATATCTCTGGTTATTCCAGTGCCACAAAGCCTGTGTCTCCATTGATTACAGGAATCGCATTGCAAAGCATCTTGCCGACGTCGAACCTCTTCGGTACAACCTGAGCATGAGTATTCAATGAGAATATCCATCTTCAAGTGATGAAATTCCAGAAAATTTGACGTCTTATATAGAATATTGTTGGCTTGGTTCGGCGGTAGTCTTTGAAGGAGATCAGAAATTACTGGAAACATACTCGACTTTAGAGCACAGGTAGATGTGATTTTACCAATGGACACAAATTGACGTCGACCAGAACATAAAAGCCGTTATAACGATATGCGGTAGTCTTTGAAGGAGATCATTAATTACTGGAAACTTACTCTGACAATTGCAGTGTCTTTAGAGTACAGGTAGATGTGATTTTACCAATGCACACATAGTGGCGTCGGCAAGAAGAAAAAAAAACCTTGTAATAATAATGATTTCCATAGGTTGTTGTCAACACAAATCCTATTAGTTTCAATTAATAAGGCTCTTCAGGAGTGAGTGATGTCAACTACAAACGTCGCTGTTTTCATAATAATAATACTTTCCAAGAGAAAACAACCTTTGATTATATTTTCTACATTTATTGACAATCTATCACTCGAACGTAAACTACCAGGAAATTCTAACCGCGTGCATACCCCCTCAGACCCCATTTGAGGCAATAGGAAAGCTAGTGTGATCCAAGTGAAATAAAATAAGGTTAACCGGGTCGCAGGGGATTTATAAATCCCACATCGTCCCTGCACGCCTTTGGCGCGCTAAAACCTTTCATTTCATTCATTCACATAATAATCCCAGAGAAAACAACCTTTGGAAATATTTTCTACATTTCAAACGCAACATTTTGGGGGAAAATTGTCATACATTTGTAGTGGTACCAATCGACTTACGGTTGGTGCGAATCGACCGAACCGACGGTACCAATCGACTTTTTGGACGGTACCAATCGACTTTTTGGACGGTACCAATCGACTTTCGAGATGGTACCAATCGACCGCCCGATGGTACCAATCGACCGTGGTACCAATCGACCGTGGTACCAATCGACCAAGATTCGTTCAATATTTATAAAAATAGTAATTTAGGTTTGTAATTTGAAAAAAGAAAAGAAAATGTTATTGTCAGTTTCTTTCGGTAAAGTCTATAAAATAACAAAAACAAAGGTTAATAGAAAGCAATACATATTTTCATTTGAATAAATATTTAATTTTGGCTGAAAAATATGACTTTCAAATGTCTTATTTGTTTTTGGGTGGGATTTCGGTAAGATACTAACATACTACTATCCAAATTATGTATCCTAGGTAAAATATGAAATTAGTTCATATTAACAGAACTTCAAGCAATTCTTAATTCTTTAAAGTTTTGGAAGGGTATGCTGCCATCGGGTATGTCATTTTGGTAGTTAGGGGTTTTAAGGATCTTTTTCAGAGTTTGTCTAACTGTATTTTTTACCTTTTACATTCTATTTTTTCAACGGTTTCTTTCATTTGGCAATATTTAATACATATAACAGATTCTTTTGTTTTTTCGGGATCCTGTATTTTGAACTGCTTGCGTGAGACATGGAGAGTGAAGAGTAGGCGTTTTGCTCCCATCCCCTGCTTCTAGAAGAGGAAGAAACAGTACGACGTCCATGAAAGGTTGCACTACAATAAAAACTGCAATGAAGAAAAGAGAAGACAACATTAATGTCAAAGTTGGACAGATAGTTCATGTAAAATGCAGAAGGATCTGTACATTTATTTATTTATTGGTGTTTAAGGTCACATACTTATGCACAGTGGCTAATCGTGACCGTGACAGTTTTACGGATGGAGGAAGCCGGAGTACCCGCAGAGAACCACCGAGCATCGACAAGCAACTGTCAGCTCTTCAACATTCTAAGTCTGCTCAAGCTCCGCACAAGCAGGGTTACAGCGGTTGAAGATCTAAGCACCAGTGACGTGCAGTACGCCTTAGTGCACGGCGTTATCGTGTCCCCATGTAGGCAACCGAGATAAAGTGCTTTGCCCAAGGACACAACGCGGGTCATCACGGATGGGGGTCGAACTCCGCACCGTTTTCATAGAAGTCCAACAGTCTACCACTGAGCCACGGCGCTCCCGGGATCTATACAAACAAAGGGTATTTGCAAACAAGAAACGAGAAACACATAAACCCGAGGATCCAGTAAAACGTAGGTCTGAATCTCGTGTCTTTAAATATGAATCGGACCACGTTTTCTGTGGAAAACTGATTCCTGAGTGTATGTTCAGGTCTCAACAAAAAAAATATATCTTGCATATAAGGTGAGAACAAGAACACTACAAGAAAGTGTGAAAACAAAATGCTTAGAGAGAAGCAATTTCTGGGGAGAAGAAGTACTAGCGCATATAGAGTTCTCCACAAATACTATTGTGTCTGACTGTGAATACCACCAAAGGTGTAGTGTAAACTTGAGAAATGATAGAGAGAAAACAGACAATGAAAGGAGACAGAAAACTGAGAGAAGTGTTGACAGAAGTAGAGAGGATGCTTTTCTACAGGCTGTGAATTATTTTGAGAAGAATGATGAGCAACTGACAGTCCACGATCCAGTAGAGAAAATGGTGAGTTTCGCGAGGAGCCGTTTAGTGTGAAACACATGAAAAGAAAGTTACAAGAATATTTTGGTGACAAAAACGTTTTCACAGAAATAAATGGAACTCCAAATATAGTGACTGCTAGGAGTACGGCTTCGAAATTACTTCAGTATTTCTACAACTTGCCAAAGGAAGATGGCACAGAAAAGCAGAAAAGTGAGATCATCGAAACGGCAGCTACACTGATCCACAGTGACATCAAGTCAAAGGAGGCAAACAAAGACTGATATTCTACATCAACGGATATGTCAACAGTACAGAACTGCCTGCAGTATCCTCCAGACTCCCTTCAGCTGCTTTTGAACAAACTTTTGGAGGCAAGGATACTAAACTGAAAGAGGCAGCAATTGGCCATTGTATTGTCCAGGCAGTTAGTACCAGAGCTGTCATTACTCCTCTTCAGTTAGGCTGGCCGTGCAGCTCCATTCTGAGTATGGATCACAATTCCAAACAGACACACACAGGATTCTGTTCCTCTTACTCAGAAGTTCAGAGATTCAGACGTCCTACGATTCACACCAGACCAGCAGTTCGGGTAGTTTGTCATCGACAACGAGGACCACAATACTCGCGTTTTAGATGGATTGAACACATTCCACGGCATGGACATTATCATCTGTGGAATGGCACCATGCAACTTGTTCACAAGGGCGAGTATTCAGGAAAATCGTCTGTTCTCGTTTTGCCCGTGATAGATTTGGATCCCAGCAACGCGTCTTGTGTCTATTCTACACTTTGCTTTGTGGCATTCCAGACAGGAAAATATGGAGCGGTGCCTGTTGCGACATTTGACCAACCGCTGTGGATGAAGGCTCAACCCATCGACAAGTAGAATCAAGCAGACGGTAAGTAGAATGACTTCCTCCGGGATTCTATGAAAAGAAAGAACTGTTTGAATTTCTTTCCTCCAAGGTAAAAGAGTTCAACCAACCCACAGGCAGTTCCGTATACATAACAGCTGGAGAGATGGTTGCATGTATTGGAAATGAGATCGAAATGCCGAACTGCAATCATGAGGAGGCCCACACGAGGACCATGGTTCACGTAAAGCATGCATTGGAGAATGAAAAATGTTCAAGTGCGCACTGTGGATACAGAAATTGTTATTGTCCTTACTGGCACTTTTTACGATCTTTTACAGATTAACTCAGATGTTGACTCTGGGTAGCCTGCGAGGTGGGAAAGAACTACACACATTTCAGTATCAATGCCATCTGTGCATGTCATTCCTATGATTCATGCCTTCTCAGGATGTGATAGCACGTCAGCATTTCGAGGGAAGGGAAAGAAATCATTCTGGCAAGCATGGCATGAATATGATTCTGTCACAAATGCTTTTGCACATCCAGGTCACACATCCCTTTGAGCATGTTGATTTTGAATTGGACACATTTAAGAAGATTGAGCGACTGGTTATCGTTGTGCACGAGAAAACATTTAATTTGACCAATGTAAACAGTACACGTATGGAGCTTTTCTCCCAGAAAAGTCAAGCTGTCGACAAAATTCCACCTCCTCAGAATGCGCTTCTACAACACACAAACAGGGCATGTTCCAGACTGGCATCTGGGCAATCAGCATGTTAGCACAACAGAAACTTTCAAGTGCAACTGAATATGCTTGAAAAAAGACAGCCGAATCTTGAGAACCTGTCTGGGCAACAATTTCCAAAGCTTCTCGTACTTGCAGGCAGTTTATCAAATGTGGCTGAGCCTTTACAGTGTGCAATTGTTGCAAAGGTAATCTCCCTTGCTCATCTCTTTGCCGATATAAACGTTCTCCAGGGTTATAAGATGACGTTAGATTAACTGTAGTAAAATCTGCCAGAATACTGCAAAGACTATGGATTAATTACCTCATGATAATGTATCAACGATATGTGCGGATGTTAGTAAGCATCTTGGATTTGGGACACCTTCATAAAATGTAAATGTGTAATTGGTTAAAAATCAAGGTTAGTCACAGCAAAAATCCGGGTTGATGCCTCATTTACTAATCTACGTACATGTGCACTATATCTATGCCACAGTCATTTGTGAGGGACTTTTATCCATGATGTTCAGTTATAATGCTGGAAAATGGTTCACATTAGCAATGTACCTACCTCCCTAAGAACCAGGTTCAGTGACTCACCAAAACCCCCTTTTGGACAAGTCAGTTTTTACTTTTCACGACGAAGTTAAAATTTCGAATATTTATGGGTTTTTTTTTTTGGCAGCCATATTGGATTACGGACGCCATCTTGAAAATGAGTGACATATGGAAGGTACCTTGCCCGGAATCAGTTTCACTGACCTTAAAATCCCCCGATTAGATACCTTATTTGTCTATTTGTGACTTCCACAGCCAGATATGTATGATATTCCAGTTTCGCTGGTGGCCATTTTGGATTTTGGCCACCATCTTGGAAAATCGGAAACGGTCAAGATGGCTCCTAGCTAAAATCAGTTGATAGGTCCAAAAGAAGCTCCACACCATATTTGGTGCTTTTGCCCTCGACTTAATTATTATATTAATGAAGAGGTGGCGTCTGTATTATATGTCACGATTTGCACACTATTGATATGATGGGCAGAATATGTTAAAGAACATCAAAAGTGGTATTTTTAAATAGGGAATAAACAGAGAATAAGGGTCAAACGTTCAAACTGATTCGAAAAAATTGGAAAAACTTGGCTTCTGTATTTTTATCTACTATGCATGAAAATACCTGAAGTTTGTGAAATGATCCGCAGATCGATGATACAATTTCGCTAACATTTCGAAATTTCAATTTTTGTATGACATTTTCGTACAGTTAAAACTAGAAGTCCTGTCATGAAATGCGAACAAATCACAAATAGCACGTCGATCTACACGTAATCTACGCGTTATGACCATAGTACGGCTATCAAATCCTGTACTTATGGCCTGTGCACAAGCAATGTTTCAGCCAATGGACCTCCGGGTAACCCGGGGGACCATTAGCAGAAACATTGCCTGTGTTTGCTACGAGTAACCAGAAGAACCTGCCGTGCTTTGGATGCCATTCGATATCGCAATTACGCACAATTCCTACGTGCAATTAAGTCTAGATAAGCGCACAGTTCGTGGAAGGACTTCTAGTTTTAACTGTATCAGTACTGTTAAATTTACAGACAACTCTAGAAAATTAATGGGAGCTAACTTTCCTGTAAACCTTTTCCAATGAAGAAAATTGTTAACCATGCTGTTGTTTGCAAAATACTTACTTCCATCAATATATTATCTGTATTTACAGCATGCACTCGTGGATGAACAGTTTATTCTAGGCTAGGAGTGGATGAAGGAAACATATACCGAAGCCATTCACCCTGGGCCTATCAGCTTCCACCATGGCCTTACTCCATTACACATGACAAAGACTGATTCAAAAAACAAAACACTATACCTTCCGAATAACAAGGCTGAACACATTTATTCGAAAGCACAAACACTCATATCATCTTCATCAACAAACCCTTGATTCCATAAATAAATCCTGATACATAATAAGTAAAAAAGAGAAGAGCCTACTTTTGTCAGACACGTCTTCATAAAGCTACATCAACACTTAATCAACCACTACCTTTATAGAAATCACTGAACAGTCTGAATTGCTGAGGGAGTAAACCTATAATCGGTCTAATAAACTAACTGCAGCCCTTCCCTACATCGAAGCATCAGGATAACATCCCCTGTTGTACACTCATACACAAAATGTAATGATATCACAAGAGGCCAAACCAACTGCCCACCCTCCGATTTCCAATCGACTGCCCTCCACTCCATCGGGAGTTGAAACATACTGAGGTCCCTGCACCAGATCTATTACAACTACTCTCCTGAGTATGTTGGAGGACATAGCCTGAAATGCCAGCAGCTTTAAAGCACCCGTGCTTAGCTGGGTCTTTTGTGGCCTTGCGTATATGTAGATGTTTCACACAACATTGCTCGTCCATGTTGCCTCGCCTTAATAACTAAGGGCGGGATCCTCTCGTTCTTCTCTTACGCATTCTGTGGCAATGTCGTATCCAGATTCTCTTCCAGGCCCCCGTAAAGTGTAGTCAAACAGTCTCCTCTTCACGATCTCACCCACGCCACTTTACTTCGGCATACCCATATACTGACCCGACACTGATTCAACACTCGAGTCGCATTGCCACTGGGGCCCGATGGCCTCATAGTGATTGGTAGATGATTTTGCCGCAAAATTAAAAGTACCCTCTGATTGATCCATGTATTTTCTTACCGCTCTCTCTCTTTTTTCTTTCTTTCTTTCAATTTTCTGCGTTCTCCTAAATGTCGGGGCACACCAAGGCTCGAAACCTCTTGAGCAACCAGAGAGTACTCTGAATGGGCGAGTGAGCGGCCACCCGCACTGATGACACAGTGATCTGTATGCTATCACAATGTACACTATCGGACAATCACACCATCGTATGTGATAGCATACCATTAAATTCCACACCTACCATTAAGCAAGTCTTTGTTCCGTCTAGCCATTGTTTGTCATTATGAAGTCTCACAGGACTTTATTAGGATGACTGTCTTGACACTGCAAAGATTTAGTGCTTTAACTGACTGTTCTAGTGTGCAGATGTAGCAAGGGTAATCTCCCTTGCGCATCTTTTTTTCCGGGGTGAATGTTCTACCAGGTCGTAAGATGACGTTAGATTAACTACAGTAAACTAAATAATCTGTTGCATCGTGCTGTTTCGATGTGGAGGGTCTCCAATAAGACGGAATGTAATATGAAATTTCTGTACCGAGTTTCCTAACATCGATCGATTTTAGGGAACAAGATTCAGAAATTTCATATCAAGTCGTGGCGAATTTAAAAGTCTTTTTATCAGATAATGTGTCATTTAACCCTTTGGACTCTGGTGGTATCTTCCATGCTACTCCAATAGCAGCAATTAGAAGAGTTCATATTCATTATGAGGGGTAGACCAATCAATATTTTCAATGTGCAGCCTTGGGGCTGCACGTTGAAAATATTGATTGGTCTACCCTACACATTTACTGAACAGCCATCCCATTTAATGACGTTATGATCTATCATGTTCCTGGCCGAAAATGCGGCCGCTAGTATTCAAAGGGTTAACCTTCACCTGACGTAACGACTAAACAAATCAGCGCTATATACAAAAACCGCGGAAGAAATTTTATTATTTTTTCAACTTTTACCTTGAAAACATAGTCGATGGTCCCTCAATGGAACGAGCTTGTCGAGTTAGTTCCAATGACGGATCATAAGCCATGTTTCCGAGGCAACAAATGAAAATGTTAAGTTATTCAGGATTTTGTTTTTGCAATTGTCATCTGCTTTTTGTACTTGGTTAACTGTTAATAAAATATAAAAGAAGATTAATCAATTCTACTCCCAAACCAACTAACTTATGCATAATGTTACGGCCTCGACGTTCACTTCTGGCATCATTCCAGTTTTCAAAGTGTTGTGAACGATAGTTTCCACATTGAGCGTGGAATGATCTGAAACAGTTTGAAGTGATTTGATCGACAAGGCTTTGAAACATCATTATAACATCGGGTAGAAATGTATCGTTTCAAGTGCCTACCTCCAAATTATCATTCAACAATTCCTTTGTTGTATAACCTGTAAACACATGTCGGTTATCTTTTAACAGAATGTTTTCCTATTTGCATGACATGGCTGTGCCAACTTCTTGATTACTGAAAACGTCATTGATTGATGAACAGCTTGTAAAACGAACTCGGGGAAAATAAAAAAAAATCCGAAACATCCTATGTGTTCATTTTCTGTTCTGAGCAATCCCGTTTTGCAAACCTATATTTAAGTACCGGCGACGCGTTTAGAGCACCAGAACGCTCAATAGTCTTATATGTGAAAGACATTTCTTCCCCCCATCCCGATTTGGTGATGTCTATGCTTCAAATTTCGCTCAAATAATATATAGCCTATACCTTACATCCTGACTTCTTTATCAACAGTGTTAAGCGGCAAAGCTCTTAATTATTTTTGTTCATCGAAATTTGCCGACTTGTCTTTGACTTGTTGCAATTTATGGGAGAGTGCCTGCACTCTACCATAAATTGTAACAAGGCAAATCCACACAGATTTAATAATAATGTCACTTCAAAGATTATATGAAACACATCCAAAGAATATATAGCATTTTAGTGGTGGTATTCACACTTCAGAATAAAGCCCAAATATGGGCTTCCAGAACTCTACCAGTTAGAGAATTTGAAAGTTTTAGAGTTAGTGATGAACGAGGTGTTGAAGGTTCGAGCTAGCCAGAAGTCAATTTTAACCCTTTACCTAACATGAAAAGCAGACGACACTTGCAAAAAAATCTTGAATAACTAATTGTTTTCATTTTTTGTCTCAAAAACATAGGTTACGACCCCTCACTGGAACGAGCTCGTTCCAACGAGGGTCATAACCTAACTTTTTGAGACAAAATATGAAAAAATTATGGAAATTCAGTTACGATTTTTGAGAATAGCGCTGGCCGGTTTTGACTGTTACTTTGGGTAAAGGGTTAAAGAAGTATCATCCAAGAGCTGAGAGGAGACACCTTTTTGCCAACAATGTTCTAAATGTCTGAAACACAATAAACGACTGTGTCTCGACAACCCTTGCATGATTATGCAAATGTATTTCAACACTCAATTGCTTACCATTTACTCAAAAGGCTAAAAGGCGTTTTGATTCTCAGAAAATTTCTCCCCAAAATTGAATCCCATCGTTGAACGTTTTTATTGGTTTGCAGTATCTTCCAAAATTAATATAAATAATTTGAAATTTTACTTTTTTGATTGGTGTTCATTTTTTGCATGGGTTTATAACAAAGCATGATGAAATACAGTGTCTATTTATTATATTTGTTTTACAAAACATCCAGTTTGCAAAATTCTGCAGAAAATAGCTCAATTTTTGGTGGGCTCTATTTATTTTTTTAAAAAGGTGCATAACTATAACTGAATACAAATGTATTTCGTATTTCTTTATTAAGGCCTCAAAAGTTAAAAAATCTGTTTCTGAGGCCCTCCCGCATAGCCTTTTGGCTGCCGCATGCTCTCTTTTTATAACCAATGCAATTTTAAAAAATAAAAATTGAATGGTTAATGTCTAATATTTTATCCAAGTTAATCAGATTGATAAATCTGTCCCTTGGGTGCAACAAGACTTTGCAATGCTTTAGTATTGTAAAGCCTTCTTGCACTCAAGGAACGAAACAGACCACCACCCACGCTATTCTGTAGATTATGAGGCCCAAAACATAAAACAAACCAAGAACATGAACTTTTGATGGCAAAGAAATAATTAATTGTTTGAGTTTGCGGCGGTACTTTGTTTGCGAACACGGCAAGAACTTCGGTGTGGGGTGGGCCGGGTGTAGGACTTGGGTAGCATAGTAGTCGACACCAATTTTGGACTACTTTCATCCCAGCAAACCCTCAGTTTTATTACTCACTCACTCAGAGCTGTGATCATTAACCACTCAACTGATGTGATTTAAGCGTAGTATTTGGAAGGGGTGTTTTTTTGTTTTTCATATTTTTTTTTATTTCAGATACAAACTTGTGTACCTAGATATTTAAATATTTGTATATATAGATAACAATATACAGAGCTGAACTGCTTAATCGTGAAAAAAATGAGTGTAGTAGATATGTTGCACAGGAAGTAATGTTTTTTGTATAACTTAAAAATTCATTTATTTTCTGTAAATGTAAAGGAGTCGGGAGATCTCAAGATTTTTTACATATTGTATGAGAGTTATATCTATATGTGACATTTCTTCTTACGCTTGTTATTAAGCGCAATGTAATAGGAAGAAGGAAATTACATTTTATATATTTCTTAGCTCCGGTCCGAGCAAGAAGGACTGAACCCAATGACACAGTTCGAAATTGGTTCTTTAATCAAGCCCGAATTAAGCCACCCAATGCAGTCCATCTTCCTCGCATTGCGACTGATTCTTTTTCCGTGTAAGATAGGTGGGCAACAGTTCAAGACTGCGGTAATATTTCAACCTATCGATATAATTTTTTATCACTGGTCGACATTTTCTCAATCTACAGGAATAGATGATTTTTTTGTACAGAAGTGCACACAGATAGCCCGTATCAACCGAGATGTCTACTTCATTATCTTCAATGCATTGACCTAGAATGACATATTCGGGAGTTACTAGAAACGATATGTTGCATTTCTCCTTCAGAAGTTGGGACAGATTCAGTAAAACAGTTTTTGAGATGGAACAGTCAAACAAGAGGGATGTTACATCCCACCGCTCACCTACATTTGCGCTTGATAATGTCGTTCCAATGTAACATGCCTAATATTTAGTTAATATAAATCATTAACTAGGCATCAAATGATTAATGTGGTTTATGTGATGGCTTTGGAAAGTCTATATTTCTGCATTTATTATATATCAATTCAACATAGAATCATTGGATATAAAAGCATTTTTTTCTTTTAGAAATGTTTATGATTAAGAATATGAATCGTGAGGCCAGATATTAAATCATAAAAAAGAATTAGGAAAGGCTTTCATAAATCACCTAAATTGTAATTGAAGTACATTCATTGGTTAAAGAGGAGTTGCGGGAAAACATTCATTCAAGAAAGTGAATATAAGTCCCAACAAAAATACATCACATCAACAACTAAAATAAGCCTTAATGTTACTAGTAACAAGTAGGAGAAAGTATTAAATAAAAAAAAAAAGTTAAAAAAATTTTTTTTTAAAGAAAGTGAATATAAGTCCCAAAAATCCCCCTCAAATTCCTCAAATATGCATGTAATAAGGGCGCAACGTTACCGCAATGTAGTTCAGTAACCCATGCGTACAATATCAATTGCCTGGAAAGACACATAGAAACAGAACTCACCTTAACACCTCACCTTAACACAAACTTTTAGAACTTAAAATTGAGTAAGTCAGACAAAAACGTGAACATTGTGACTGAAAAAAAGAAAAGAAATCAGTTAAATTTCTGTATACAGTAGGGTTAATACCTACAGTTGTTATTGAAATGAGAAAATAAACAGTAATGAGAGGTGAAGGCACCACAATCTGCACAAAAGCTGACTTTAACGCAGATTCTTACAACACTTAAACGCTAATTCTTACAACAAGTTTTGGCAGAAAATCAGCCTCAAATTCCTCAAATATGCATGTAATGAGGGTTAAATATTACTGCAATGGAGTTCAGTAACCCAAGCGTAGAATATTAATCACCTGGAAAGACACATAGAAACACAACTCACCTAAACACAAAGTTTACAAAGATTTACAACTTAAAATTTACTAAGTACGAGAAAAACATGAAAATTTTGACTGAAAAAAAGAAAATTTCCGTTAAATTTCTGCATACAGTAGGGTTAATACCTACAATTGTTATTGAAATATGAATATCAACAGTAATAAGAAGTTAATGCAGCACAATCTGCACAAAGCTGACTTTAACGCAAATTCTTACAACACTTAAACGCAAATTCTTACAACAACTTTTGGCAGAAAATTTTAGGTGAAATTTGGAAAAAAGTCATAGTATCAGGGTTAAATACTGTTCTGATAGTCCCCTACAACCTACATATGCAATATCAAAGGCCTGAGCCCACTGATCTTTGAGAACTCGGCTTAACACCTCACCTTAACAAACTTTTAGAACTTAAAATTTACTAAGTCCGAGAAAAACATGAAAATTTTGACTGAAAAAAAAGAAAATTTCCATTAAATTTCTGCATACAGTCGGGTTAATACCTAGAGTTGTTATTGAAATATGAAAATCAACAGTAATGAGAAGTTAAAGCACCACAATCTGCACAAAAGCTGACTTTAACGCAAATTCTTACAACACCTAAACGCTAATTCTTACAAGTTTTGGCAGAAAATCAGCCTCAAATTCCTCAAATATGCATGTAATGAGGGTTAAATATTACTGCAATGGAGTTCAGTAACCCAAGTGTAGAATATTAATCGCCTGGAAAGACACATAGAAACACAACTCACTTAAACACAAAGTTTACAAAGTTTTACAACTTAAAATTTACTAAGTGCGAGAAAAACATGAAAATTTGGAGTGAAAAAAACCAAAATTTCCGTTAAATTTCTGCATACAGTAGGGTTAATACCTACAGTTGTTATTGAAATATGAAAATCAACAGTAATGATAAGTTAAAGCAGCACAATCTGCACAAAAGCTGACTTCAACATAAATTCTTACAACACCTAAACGCAAATTCTTACAACAACTTTTGGCAGAAAATTTTAGGTGAAATTTGGAAAAAAGTCGTAGTATCAGGGTTAAATACTGTTCTGATAGTCCCCTACAACCTACATATGCAATATCAAAGGCCTGAGCCCACTGATGTTTGAGAAATTAACCTTAACATTAAATCTTACAATATTGGACACGCCGGACGCTGACGCCCGAGGTTATGACAATAGCTCACCACATCTTACAGATGTGGGTGAGCTAAAAAGAGATGCACGACTGTCTCTTTTGTTTCACCACAGAACGTGCAAAGCTCTGTTTCCGATAACATACATTTATATAATTTCTGATTTGTATATAAGATCCTCTGTAAATACTGTAAAGTTTGTGGATAAGTATCATCTGTAATTTGGAATGACCTTTCATATATCTATCCCCAGTGCTCCGGTTGAAGATTAATATCTAAAATGGCATTCCATTTATTTTGGACATGGGTTGGTGCACTTGCTGACATCTCCAAAAACGTTGGGTAAAAGGCTTTGCAAGACTTTGGACAATATTTAAGTTTCTCAACGTTCTTGTTCATAATCGTTTGTGTCTTTTGGTAGACAGTAAACGGTGTCTTGATATCATATTTTGTGGAGAATTCATTATATGACAAAAACCTTTTGTTTTCATTTAATAAATCATTTACAAAATAAATACCTACCTTGCACCAGAGCTGGTTGAAAATTGTTTTGTTGTTGATTTTTATATGGTTGTTGTAAACGATTGTTTGTGAAAAGATTTCATCTGGGGTTGTGGTGACGTAATTGTTGAGCAATGACCAAGCTTCCAGAACACTTTTCCAGAAATTATTTGTGTGGTTTCCAACTATTCGTAACCCTTATTTGTTTAAGTACCATATTTTAAAGCTCCCAATTTTTTCAAATTGATCTAATGCAAGAGTTTTCCACGGGGCCATTACTTCGGGTCTTAGTTTTTTAATCCATGGTAGTTTTAAGGAGCGACAATAGCTTTTTATGTGGGGGAATTTTAGACCACCATTTTCTATCATATTGATAATGATTTACGTCTCCTCGTTTGGATCTGGAAGGACCGATAAACAATGAATTAGTATTGGTAGGGCAAGTGTTTTTATAACTACACATTTACCTATCAGAGTAATATTTCTAAAAGACCAGTCATTTAACAGTTTCTCAATGCTTTTCAATGTCTTTAAGTAATTGCATTGTGTGTAGTGTTCCTCGAATAGATTGTATTCAATACCTAATATTGTAAAAATGTTACTATGATTCCAATTCAGTTCTTCTCTTGTTTGAATTTCTTCGCCACAACCCCGTTTCGATCCAATCCATATAACCTGTGTCTTATCGAAATTTACTTTAAGACCCGAAAAAACCGGAAAATATGTTCACCATTTCTAGTGCTCTGTTCAAAGAGGTAGGGTCATCGCTTAGAAAAAGTAACGAATCGTCTGGATACTGACTAATCAGGTATTCTGAATCATTTATTGTTATGCCTTTAATGTCGGGGTTAAATGTTATTGCCGCACTCAAGATTACTGAGCTAAGAATAAATAGGTTAGGGGAGAGCGGATCACCCTGTCTGACACCTCATTGTATATTAAATCTCTCTGTACAGTTTCCATTCTTCAATACGTAGCTATAAATGTTGTAGTAGAATGTTTTGAACCATTTGTGGTGAACACCAATAATTATGTCAGAAAAGTTAGTTACAACCTGTTGAGTTGGACGTTTTGTCTGGTACTCGGAGTACTCCACAGGAACTGGAACAGACCTGATGTGATTTTTCCGTCCGTGATAATTGATGTACTCACCTGTTGGACGGCGAATTGTCAAGACGTCTGGTTTTGGGATCTGACAACTTGTATTTTATGGTGAGTTTCCACAATTATAGATCAATTCTATAACATTTGGCGATGACGTAAATTGGAAACGCAGGGTTTCACTTGGTAAAAATGGTAATTTTGAAATTTTCATTCACGCTGTGCAACTTGGTCAACTTCACTTCAAAATGAATTTTGAACGGTAAAGTTTATTTTTGAGGGAATCATTACAAAAGTCCTTACTTTTGTAACATTTGTAACATATCACTTGCATTAATTGAGCTTTGTGTGATTTATATGTTGTTTAAATGCTTCGAACTTTCACAACATTTTGACAGTTATTTTTGAATTGTTTACATGTTGCCATCGCTCTCGTTACCATTCCCATTACCATTTCCGGAAACTCGTTCGAAGTTCTAGCAAATGATTTTCATAATCTCGTAGTTTAATATGAAGCCTTATAGCTTTTAAATAAGCCATTATAGAAATACTAAATTCTATTTTAGTAATTTGTACACGTCCAAATGCTAGAATAACTTCGTGAATTAAATCTCCAAAAGTTTTGTAAACAAACTTGATAGTTAATGTAAGGGAGATTACTCTATTTGTAATTCAGTTGAAAGGTTACAATAAACTAAATATTTGAAGTCTTCTTTTTCTAGATTAAGTGTAGGTCTAGATCTCATATTATAAAAGAAAATTTATTTTTTCTTGTGAATATTTTGATACTTAATTAAATTTGAAAGCACTCACTCATAACCTGTACTTAACTGAGTTTTCAGTTTGTGTTAAGTTAATTGGTATAGGTTTTGTTATATTTCAACACAATGGCACTGAATATTCAGAAATGTTCTGTTGAAGAATTTCAATTGTTGAGAAATATTGGTCCAGTTAAGGCTAAAAAACTGAACAGATGCAGACAGAGTAAAGGCATACTGACTATTGAGGATCTGGTCAGAGAAACTGGTGTTGATGAAGATACATGGAAGAATATGGTGGACAGTGGACTTATTACAATGGAATGTACTCCACAGTCAACATTGCAAACTTTTACAAGTTCTTCTGGGGTTATGTCACCCAGCTTGCAAGGCGATGTTCAACTTATAGATTTGGATCCTTATCGATTGCCGAGTCCTCCAAAAGTATGTCAACCAAAGCTACACATTGCTGAACCTACCCAATTTCCACCTCATTTACTTGGTATATTGACAGATATGAAGTGTGAAATTAGAAATTTAACACTGAAATATGAAAAAGACAATGAAAATTGGAGGAGGGAAAAAGCTGAGCTGGAGTTGGCAAGGGCTCAGGCTGAGAATGAAGTCAGAGACGTAAGAAGGACATCAGCAAAGGAAATCAAAGAGCTTACAGAAGACTTTAATGATAAATATACAAAGCTTCTTGTACAGTTGGGGAAGAGCCAGGAAAAGCATGCAGAAGCTTCTAGTATTCCACTTCCAGCTTGGCACAGCCAGACGACTCGAGATGCTGAAAATTTGTCACCAAAATCCAGTAGTCAGTCCTCTTCTGTGAGTAGACAAATTATCAAGCAAGAGATAAAACCTACTCTCTCGGAAACTGAACAATCAGGAAATGTTGCTCAACATCAAGATTGTAGGCCAAAACAAAAGTCTATCTTGCAGAGTACTGGGCAGCAGATTAAAGAGCAAAAACCGCTACTGACAACACAGGATAAATCAATAAGCACTGATGATGATGATTATTTTAAAAAAGAAACTCACTTACATAGACCAGATAGAAGATCTCACAGAGAATCAAAGCACAGAAGTTTAAAACATTCCTCGCACCAACATGCAAGTCATCAGCAAAGTCGAAGCAGGTCACCATCCCATAGACGGCATTCCAGGCGTCATAGGAGAAATCATCATTCCAGATCTGATTGATCAAGCAGTAATTCTTCTCGCTCAGATCGAGAAACAAATAAGGGCAGAAACAGAAGATCTAAGGATAGCTCTAATGATCATCATTGACTTAGACGACATCGAAGTGTCAGCTCAAATGCATCTGAGTCGAGAAGAGATAGCAGCAGGAGAAGATACAGAAGCTCTTCATCTGACTCCTCAGCCAGATCGTATCATCGTAGGCACAGATACAATAGGAGTAGAAGTCCACCCCGCCCTAAATTGCCCACATTCAGTGGCAATAAAAATTCAAAATGGGAACCTCTTATCTTCCAATTTGAAAGGATTGCCAAACAGAGGAAATGGCATTCTAACAAAAAGTTGAACAGACTCTATGACTGTCTGTCTGAAGATGCTCTAGAGTATGTGAACATTTTGGAAGGGCATCAATCGTTCAGAACCCTGAAGCATGAATTGAGAAGAAGGTTCAGCACTAAGGAGGCACCCGCTTCAGCTCGAAGACAACTTCAATACTTAAGGCAAAGGGAAGATGAAACGTTGGAGCAATTTTCGCAAAGGGTTCACACAATGACAGTGGAAGGATATCCTGAATCTGATCGACACACTATTGATCAGATCTCCACTGAAGCCTTTTTGCGTGGCTGCAAAGATAAGGAAGCTGTCAGAGTGGTTGTGGAGAAAAATCCTTCAAATATCTTCAAGGCACTCAAATACATGAAGGGCATGATTGCAAATCAAAAAGCTATTTTTGGTTATCGTTCGACCCAGTCACACTATCATCAGTGTCAGATAGCCTGCTCGGATGAAGAGACAGATTATCAGGTGAAGCAGATTGAAGTGGATCCTGCCATAAAATCACTTGAGAAGCAAGTTAAAGATTTGCAGACCATGATGACTGATATGTCCACATTGGTGAAAGAAAAACTGAAGACTTCGCCAAAATCTGACAGATATAATAAGTCTCCTAATTTCCAACGTAAATGGAAAAATAAGCCTTTTTACAAAAAACAGAAATTCCAGGGAAATAATTATAATAGAAATTCATCATCAGGATCCAATTCAGCTAACTGGAGGTCAAAACCACAGGGTCAGCAGGAAGAGAACATGATCCAATCCAAGACTGAATATTTAAACAGCCAAGGACTCAGTGCAGACAAGGCCACCACCGGGTCCAAAAAATAGGCCTTAATGATGCCAAACCAGATAATGAAATTCCAGAAATTGTTGTACATAGGATAACTGGTATTTCGCTGTTGCTGCCTATTAATGTAAATAACGTAAATACTTTAGCTATTGTAGACATGGCAGCTATGCTCACTCTTATGGATGAGAATTTTTTTAGAGATTCTGGTTTGACAATAACATCTGATGCACAGAGAGTTCGGTTGAAGGGAATTGGTAAACAACCAGGTATGGGGACGGTTGTTCCTCAGATGGAAATGAAACTTGGATCACAAATACTTAAATGGGACATTTGTATTGCACCAATTGAAGATCCATTTATTCTTGGTCTTGATTTCCTCTCTGCCAACAATTGTATTGTTAATCTGCGCAATAGCACTTTGACCATCGGAGAGGAGGTAATTAATGCTTCTTTTAAAAGACCTGGAGCTGACTCAGATATTACCATTTCCAGAGTAGTGGTTAGTCGGTCAGTGACCCTACCTCCCAACACTATATCTCTGATAGATATGGAAATAGAACAGCCACTTGACACAGATTTTATTTTTGAACCCATGGGACAGGTCAAAGGAATTTTACTGTCATCTTAAGTGGGAGCTGGAAAGAAAGTAAGAGTAAAGGCCATCAATGATAGCAGTCATTGTGTGAGACTGAAGAAAAGTTTGCACATGGGTAATGCTGAAGAGATCATCGCAGGAAGCATTCAAAGTTCCAATAACTTTGGATCTTCCTCGGATGTCAACAGGGATGTTAGTGATTTTTGGTGTCAGAAGTGGGATGGCTATGAAAAGAATCCTCGTCAGAGCTTAGGTGGCTATGAAAGAAAAGAAAGTATTGCCAGTGACAACACCCAGGAAGCAGTTGCAGTTCAAAATTTCTTTGATTTCGAACCTGCTGCTTTAAAGTGTGATGTCTCTGATTCACATTCAAAGTTTGAAATACTGAATGATGTGAGTGAGCAGTTGCCACAACATCTGAAAGATTTATTTGCTGGCTGCAATGAAAGTCTTGATATGGAGCAGAAAATTAAACTGAGAAAGCTGCTTGTTAATTATGGAGATGTCTTTGCTCGCCATGATTTGGATTTGGGATGTTTGACTGGAGTCAAACATGAAATTAATACTGGAAATGCCCCACCCATCAAACATAAGATGAGAAGGACACCTCTTGGTTTTGAAGATCAAGAATATGGTCACTCACAAAAGCTTTTAGATGCCGGCGTAATACAACCTTCGACGTCAGATTGGGCATCTGCACCAGTGTTGGTACGAAAAAAAGATGGAAGTGTCAGATGGTGCATTGATTTTAGATCGTTAAATGCAAAAACAGTAAAAGATAATTATCCACACCCATTGATAGAAGACTGTCTTGATACATTACAGGGTACAAAGTATTTTTCAACCTTGGATATGGCATCAGGGTATTACCAGATTGCAATGAGTGAACCCGATAGGAAAAAGACAGCTTTTATTACCAAGTATGGATTGTACGAGCACACAAGAATGAGTTTTGGTTTGTGTAATGCACCTGCGACATTTCAGCATGCGATGCAGCTTGTATTGCGAGGTTTGACCTGGAACGAATTACTCGTCTATCTCGACGATATAATTGTATTGGGTTCCACTTTCGAAACAGCTTTACTCAATCTGGAGCATGTTTTTCAACGTTTTCGAGATTACAGTCTTAAATTGAAACCGAAAAAGTGCCAGCTGTTTAAAGAGGAAGTTGAGTTTTTGGGCAAACTAGTTAATAAAGATGGCGTTTCTGTAGCACCAAGTAAGATAGAGACTTTGGAGAATTGGACCGTGCCCAGAACACAGCAAGAACTCATGTCATTTCTTGGTTTTATCAATTACCATAGAGATCACATTAAACATTTTGCCGATCTTACTGCTCCTCTTTATGAACTTACAGCTCCGAAAAGAACATTTGAGTGGTCCAGAGATCATCAAGAGGCTTTTGATAAGTTGAAGAAAATCATGACATCTCCACCATTGTTATCCTATCCATCAAAAACTGGTCTTTTGTGCTGGACACTGATGCTTCCAATAAAGCTATTGGAGCAGAACTAACGCAAATTCAGGAAGGAGAATCCAAAATTATAGGATATGCCAGTCATGTGTTGCTCCCAGCACAATGAAAGTATTGCACCACTCGAAAAGAACTATTAGCAGTGGTAAAGTTTTGTCGACATTATCGTCATTATTTGCTTGGAAGACCATTTATTGTTCGCACAGATCATAATAGTCTTGTGTGGATGATGCGCTTTAAGAATGTAGAAGGGCAATTGGCACGATGGATAGAGGAAGTCTCACAGTATGACATGAAAATCATTCATCGTCCTGGGAAACAACACAGCAATGCTGATAGTTTGTCACAAATTCCAGACAGTTTCCCAGAATGTAATTGTTATAATGCAGGAAGCAAACCAGAAAATCTGCCTTGTGGTGGATGTCACTACTGCAAGAGACCTCATCAACAATGGGAGAGGTTTACAGAAGATGTCGATGATGTGGTTCCTCTGGCTGTCAAACAGATTCCTCAAGATAATCAAGTCTTTGATGAAACTACATCAAGTACTGCTGGAATTGATGAGAATACTTTAAGTATTTGCAGAGTATCCTGGCTCACACCTTATACTAGTCAGGAAATTCAAGACCTACAGAGGCAAGATAGAGATTTGAATAAAATTATTTATTGGTTAGACAATGATATTTCTCCTCAAAAACAAGAATTATATCTGAGTAGTCCTGGTGTAAAAGCATTATGGCTGTGCCGTTCCCAACTACAGTTTCAGAATGGAGTGCTTGTTTACAGATGGGAACATCAACTGGACAGAGAATTTGTACTTCTGGTTCCAGAATCTTTAAAACAAGAAGTTTTGTATTACTGCCATAATGTTAAACCTGCTGGACATTTGGGACAAACTAAGACATTGCAGCGACTGAAAAAGTCATTCAAGTGGTACAACATGTCCACGGACTGCAAAGCATATGTACAGTCTTGCAAAATCTGCAACATTCAGAAGAAGCCCAATGTCACTCCACGAGCACATCTTAAATCCCACCATGCTGGATTTCCAATGGAGAGGGTGCACTTGGATGTACTTGGACCTTTTACCACAAATAGTAGTGGAAATATGTATGTTTTAATGATGATTGATCAGTTCTCAAAGTGGGTTGAAATAGCAGCAATTCCAGACCAGACAGCTGAAAAAATTGCCACAAAATTTATTTTGCATTTTATTACCACATTTGGATGCCCACTTGAAGTTCATACAGATCAAGGTAGGAACTTTGAGAGCAATCTTTTTAAATCACTTTGTGAACAGTTACAGATCGCCAAAACGAGGACAACTCCTTACCATCCATCTTCTAATGGACAAGTAGAAAGGTATAACAGAACAGTTCTGCAAATGATTCGATGCTATATTGAAGGGCATAATGAAGAATGGGACAGAGACCTCCCTCTTTTAGCAATGGCATTACATTCCACTGTACTTCAACAAACTGGGTTTACACCCAATCAATTGATGCTTGGAAGGGAAGTAATACAGCCAGTGGATCTGTTGTATGGTTTATATGACATGAATCATCAGGAATATGATGCAGCAGCATGGATTACACACCTAAATGAGACTCTTCCTAGAATTCATCATTTGGCAAGAAAGAATTTGGGACAGGCTCAGTTACGTCAGAAGAAAGATTATGACCTTAGAGCCAGTGAGACATTGTATGAACCAGGTGATGTTGTATACAAAACTGATATGTCAACAAAAGTAAGACACAGTAGAAAGTTGAAGGCTCCCTGGTGTGGACCTTATTTGGTGATAAGTAGCAAGCCTCCTTTGTACCAAGTGAGAGACAGGAAAGGAACTTTCATGTTGCATCATGATCAGTTAAAAATCTGCAGGGATGCTGTTCTCCCATTGTGGTTGAAAAGATTGCGCCACAGTTTACTGAATGGGGAAGATGAGAAAAATCACCTGTCTGAAACAAAAGATCAAGCTTCAGAAACAGAAGAGTCCAATATGGTTGATCTTCCTACAACAGATAATACACAGTTGCATGACTCGGTCCGTACTGAGTTGAAAAATGCAACAGAAGATCACACACTAAAAAGTATAGAAGGAGGAGTATTACCAAGATTATTCGAAGAACCCATCTTAACACGTGGGGGAAGGAAAGTCAGAGTCCCTGTTAGATTCAAAGATTATTGTAAATAAGACAACAGGAGCATGCCACTTTCAGAGCACGAACTGCACTATTGTTCCAGACTAACAAAGCACACGTATATAGTGGCTCCTACTTAGGTATACCTTTATCTTTAATTTTAGATGGAAGAGTGCAACGAAGCATTATTCATCCCAGATTATGATGAGACAGGACTTGAAGAGGGCAATGAAGAATTTGTTGTCATTGAGGAAACTAATATTTCAGACAGTGAAGCTGAATTTGATTTTAATGATTTCATTATCCTTGATGAAGCAACGTCTGATGAAGACATTCCTGATAAAAGTGCTGTTAAAAAAAGCCCTCAAGATACACGAGTGGTAGAGATGAAGAAAGCAGGGACAACTCATAGATCTTGCCCTATTTGCAATGTTAAGGAGAGAAATCTTAAGAGACACTGTATTACTTACCATTTACCTTGATATGTAGCTGCTAAAACAGCTTGTTGGATCTGCAAGAAGCAAGAGGGAATAAACTGCTTCTTAAAAAGAAGACATGTGGAGAGTGTAGATCATCCAAATGGAGCTGGTTTCAATGATGATGCATTGAAACAATGGATTTTAATGGTTAACAGTCTGCTTCATTATTTCAGAGAAGTTTTTAATCTGCCATCTTTACAAGATCTTTTACATTACACTGTAAATAACAGTATGTTTCCATCTGAAAAGTCTTCAGTGCCTTTTACAGTAGAAGAGAAAGGTTTGATGGAACAGTACTGCACTCAGCAAAAGTTAGAGAAGCCATCAGAGTTTATTATATCGCCTCCAAATTCAGTGATTGCTTTGATTCACTGGAGAATTATAACTCAGTTTCTGCTGAAATTGGATGATAGACAACAAGAGGAAGTCGAAGCCTTAGAAAGCTCTTTTCTGTTCAATGGAATGGAAACACCTGCAATACCTCAGATATTAACCGATGAAGGAAAAATTACTATCATTGATAGCCACTTTCATCTGGACCAATTACTTAAAAAATCTGGAGGAAAATCACTGAAGGATGTTGAGTTGATGACCCAAGAGTCAAATTGTTTATCACTCATTGGTGCTGTCGCAAATTACGTGTTTCCTGAACACTGGAAATTCTGGCAGAAACAGAAAGATGGAGATAATCATGTATATTTAACCTTTGGTCTACACCCTCACATGATTACAGCACGATCAGTAGATCGCTATTCAACACAGATTGAGTCTTATATGAGACTCCCTGATTGTGTAGGCTTAGGGGAAGTTGGTATAGACATGATCACCACTTGTAAATGTAGACCCCATTGTAACAATGTAGTGGCATGTACGAAAAGTAAAATTGTGTCGCAAGAAAAGTTCTTGCGTGAAGTACTCCCCTTGGCTAAAAAGTACAGTAAAACTGTTGTCATCCACTGTAGGGATGATGGTAATGGCAAAGCGGCAAAACGTGTTCTTCAAGTTTTTGAAGATTTGAAATTGCAGAATTTAAAAGTGCATAGGCATTGTTTCATGGGAAACATGGATGAGCTTGCCGCTTGGCAACAAAAGTTGCCAAACTGCAAGTTCGGTTTTACTGGTAGCATTTTCAGGGATAATGCTACTTTGGAAGCTATTTCGGGGTTACCTGTAGAAAAGATTCTTTTGGAATCAGATGCCCCATATCTTTCACCTCTTCGCCATTGCCCTATCAACACACCCTGGATGTTGATGCCGGTAATTGACCGCATCAGCTACATAAAGAATGTTCCAAAAACAGTTTTGGTTTCATTAGCAAACCAAAATGCTTGCCATCTATATGGCATAGATCTGTGCTAGAGGTTAAACAAATTTTGCCAGGAATGTAAATTTGTAGAAATTGTAAATACTGTAAAATGACAGATTATTCATTCATTTGTGTTGAATATTCAAAAGTCCTCTACTTTTGGATCTCGACACATCTCTTCGATTTATTATCAGGTGTTCAAAAGTTCCATACTTTTGAATCTTCTGGTACATTTTGATAAAATGTTCATATGATGTTTACACTTTAGCACAGAACTGTTTGAATAAAACATGGCACATTATAAACTATTTTATAAATAGTAAATTTGTGTTTGCTTCATAAGAAAGCTTTGTCAGTCCAGGGCATTGTTTGTTAAAAAAAAAAGAAAAAAAATGTAAAACCAGTGTACTTTCGGGTACTTAACAGTTACGCCAGTTTGTAAAAAATACATTAAAAATTTCTGACATGACCACTGCTTGAGGTAAAATGCCTCCTTCCTGGGTCAAAAGTTCTTACTTTTGATCATTTGTCAAAACAATCGTCTTGTAAAAATTAATTTGTGGTTGACCAACTTGGTTAATTGGCGTAACTGTCTATTTCTATTGGTGTTGGTTGTTGGTTTTGGAAAAATCCACATATGTTTTGCATTTCTTGCACAATTAACTCCTAACCAAAATCAGGTAATGTCGCTGTCCTAATGGAACGGGGAGGAATGTGGTGAACACCAATAATTATGTCAGAAAAGTTAGTTACAACCTGTTGAGTTGGACGTTTTGTCTGGTACTCGGAGTACTCCACTGGAACTGGAACAGAGCTGATGTGATTTTTCCGTGTGATAATTGATGTACTCACCTGTTGGACAGCGAATTGTCAAGACGTCTGGTTTTGGGATCTGATAACTTGTATTTTATGGTGAGTTTCCACAATTATAGATCAATTCTATAACACATTTAAGGATAGAGGTACCAAAATTTAAAAATCTTAAAGTTTTCTCAATAAATGGCCACTCCAACGAGTCGAATGCTTTCTCGAAATCTATCAAAATCAGCAGTCCAGGGATATCCAAATCTTCGCATTTTTAATTAGATCAAATGTTAAACGAGTTGATTCCCCAATATAGCTTCCCTTCATAAAGCCTAACTGAGTCTCAGAGATTAGTTTCAGTAGAACTGTCTTTATTCGATTAGCAGTTACAGTGGAGCCTATTTTACGTTAATAAGTGATATTGGTCGCCAGTTTTTTATGTACATTTTCGATTTATTTGGCTTAGGAATACATGTTATTATGCCACCCCTTTGAGTTATGGAGAATTCTCCTGAGTCGTAACCGTAATTCAATGAGTTGACCAAAAAAATCCCAATATCTTTCCAAAAAAAATTTATAAAATTCTGCTGTGAAACCATCCAAGCCAGGACTTTTATTGTTTTTCATATTCTTTAGGGCACTGAGGCATTCATGTTCCGATACAGGACCTTCCAGTAACTGACTTTCATCCTCATCGAGAAGGTTTAGATAGGGGTTTTGTGGATAAAAAAATGTCTTCATGACGAATATTGTTTTCTTCGCTTTCAATCTTTGATGAATACAGATTTTCGAAGAAATTTCATTGTTTTGAAGTAAAATCATTTAGGTCGCTAGTTTCGGATCCATCAGATTTAATCAGTTTTGCTATCATTTTTTCAGTGTAGTGTCGTTTTTCTAGATTGCAGAAATACTTAGATGGTTTTGCGCCTTCGACCTTCCACCTGGATTTTGTTCTCAGTATCACACCTTTTATCTTTTTGTCATTAATTTCTTTTAGGTCATTTTCGAGTGGAGTGATGCGGCTACTGGCAGATATGTCTCCACTGTCTAATTTATTGTTTAGTTCCTTTAGTTCGTTCTCAATTTCTTTCTTCCTTGCTTCTGTGTGTCGTTTTTATAGCTTGCAAATGATATAGTTTTCCCCCTTATCATTACTTTTAGCGTCTCCAAAACAGTTGGTCATTAATTGTGAGCTTTAATTTATTATTATTATTATTATTATTATTATTATTATTATTATATTATTATTATACTGGTCTATTGTTTCAGTTATAGTTAATTTTACTTTAATCATGGTCGTATAAAAGACTGTTGCTAAATTTCCAAAATCCTTTTCCCTTTTTCTGGTTCACGAAAGAGAGGCATATACTAATCGGATTATGATCTGATCTATGCCTGATGTGTATATCTGCTTTTTTAATAAATAGCTGTAAAGCTATAAAGTAGTCTAACCATGCCATCTTGTTTCCCGGCCCTCTCCACGTGTATCGTTTTGATCCATATTTTCAATTCTCCAGACATCATGTAAGTCAAATTTTTCCATTTGGTGTGAGATTTTTTCATGAGACCGCGTGTTATTCCTATGTTTGTAGTTAAAGGTATCTAGTTCATAATTTCTGGGGGCATTCCAGTCACCTCCAATTATAACTGACGTATAACCAATGTCTTCAATTTTGGAAAAACAATTTTAAAAAAAGAAGTGGGTTATCCTCGTTAGGCCCGTATAAGACTGCCAGAGTGATCCTTTGGTCTTGGACATCTATATCTAAGGTAATAAAATTACCCCCGGGGTCGTGTATATTCTTACTTATGGTATACGTGAATGTGTTTTTAAACATTTGGAGGTACAATTCAAGAAACTGACCGAAATTGTCTTATGCTCTGCGACAGGGAGGAGTGTTAAGGAGATGTGGTAAAAACCATAGATATCGGATAGAAGTAATCACTAAACTAAGTTTTCTCTTAGTTCACAGTTCAGGAACCCTCACCCGGCACGGATAGCAGACGATAATAGAAAAAAGTGTTCTTGACCGACTTCAAACTCCGTCCCCAAACACAGCCCATGACCCCCATCGGTTCCCTCACCTAGCGCGGATAACAGACGACAATAGAAAAATGTATTCTTGATTAACTTCAACCTCTGTCCCCCAAAACTTAGCCCACGCCCCTCCCCCCCCCCCCCACCGCAACGAGCTCTACGAGCTCGCTTCAGTGGGGGTGGGGGTGTGGGAGTGGTACGAGGCAATGATTGCGAGACAAAAACTGAAAACAAAGTAAAATTTTCAAAGAAAGTTTTATGTATAGCGCTGCCGGAATTTGGCCGTTACATTCAGCGACAGTCATTCTCTGACAAAGCCATTCGCAACAAAGTCCGCTGACAAAATGATTTTTGTTAATAAAATCACTAAACTATGTTTGCCCATTATTCATTGTGTTAAATTTCGTATTCAGCATGGATAGCAGATAACAGTAGCAAAATAAATTCATAAATGACTTCACTCTCTGCCTCAAAGACCCAACCCATGACGCCCCATTGCAACGAGCTCAACGAGCTCGTTCCAACGAGGAGTCATGATGTATGTCTCCGAGAGAAAAACAGAAAGCAAAGTAAAATTAAAATTGAATGTGGAGGTTTTGCGTGTAGCGTTGACTAATTTTGGCCGTTACGTTGGGCAACAGACACTCTCCAATAAATCGCAGCAAAACAACTTTTTATAAATAAAATTCATTAAACTAAAATTCGTCCATTATTGGCAGCATTGGATCCCTTTTCAGCGCGGATAGCAGACATCAATTGCAAAATGTATGTTTTACTTGGCTTTGATCTTTGTCCCAGAAAGCAAAGTAAAATTTGGATGGAGATTTTTGTATATTGCGCAGACCAATTTAAGTCGTTACGTTGGGCAACCGACACTCTGCAACAAATCGGAACGGAATGATTTTGTTCTGAATAAATATAACTAAACTGAGTTTGCCCATTATTCACTTCATTGAATCTCGTATTCCGCATGTGTAGCAGACAGCAGTTGCAAAGTAAATTCCCAAATAACTCCAGTCTCCGTCTCCAAGACGCAGCATACGCCCCCCCCCCCCCCCCATTGGAACGAGCTCAAAGAGCTCGTTCCATTGAGGGCCATGATCCACGTCTCCGAGACAAAAACCGAGAGCAAAATAAAATGAAAAATTTGATTGGAGATTTTGTGTAACGCGTTGTCTAACTATGGCCATTTCGTTGGGCAATAGACATTCTCTAATAAATCACAACCAAACGATTTTTTCTGAATAAAAATCACTAATCTAAATTCGCCCATCATACACAGCGTTAGATCGCTTTCTGAGCGTGTATAGCAGACGACAGTTGCAAAATGTGTTCTTGACTGACTTCAATCTCCGTCCCCAAAACTCAGCCCATGACCCTCCTTTGAAACCCCTACCCCGAGCAGATAACAGACAACAATAGAAAAATATATTCTTGACTGACTTCATTCTCTATCCCCTGAACACAACCTATGCCCCCCCCCCCCCCAACCCGGAACGAGCTCTACGAGATTGTTTCAGTGGGGGGGGGGGGGGGGGGGGATCAGAGGCAATGTTTCTGAGACAAAAAATGAAAACGACGTAAAATTTTCAAGAAAGTTTCTGTTTTGCGCTGGCCGAGTTTGGTATTTACATGTACGTTGAGCGACAGTCATTCTCCGATGAATCGCAACAAAGTCAGCCAACGAAACGATTTTTATGAAAAAAAATCACAGAACTAAGTTTGCCCATTATTCCCTGCATTGAATTTCGTATTCAGCGCGGATAGCAGACAACCGTTGGAAAATAAATTCATAAATGCCTTCGCTCTCTGTCTCAAAGACACAATCCATGCCCCCCCCCCTCCCCCCATTGCAACGAGCTCAACGGGCTCGTTTCAACGAGGTGTCATTATCTATGTCTCCGAGAGAAAAACTGGAAGCAAAGTCAAATTAAGATTTGGTGTGGAGGTTTTATGTATAGCGTTGCAACACACAATCTGCAATTAATAGCAACGGAACGATTTTTTGTGAATAAAAATCACTGGACAAAGTTTGCCCATTATTCACTGCATTGAATCTCGTACTCAGCATGTATAGCAGACAACAGTTGCAAAATAAATTCCTAAATAACTTTAGTCTCCGTCCCCAAGACGCAGCCCATGCCCCTCCCCCCCCTCCCCACTGGAAACGAGCTCAAAGAGCTCGCTCCACTGAGGGACCATGATCCACGTCTCCGAGACAAAAATTGAGAGTAAAATAAAATTAAAAATTTTATTGGAAATTTTGTGTTTTGCGTTGACTAATTATGGCCATTACGTTGAGCAACAAAACATTCTCCAATAAATCGCAGCAAAAAAGATTTTTTATGATCCATATTTTCTAGTCTCCAAACATCCAATCCAATAAATCGCAGAAAAAAAGATTTTTTATGATCCATATTTTCTAGTCTTCAAACATCTTGTAAGTCCAATTGAATAAAAATCATTGAACTAAATTCGCCCCCATCATTCACAGCGTTAGATCCCTTTCCCAGAGCAGATAACAGACTACACTTGCAAAATATTCTACAGACTGACTTCAATCTCCGTCCCCAAAACACAGCCCATGACCCTCCATTGGAACCCTCAACCCGCGCAGATAATAGACAATAGAAAACTATATTCTTGACTGACTTCAATCTCTGCCCCCTAAACACAACCAATGACCCCCCACCGGAACGGGCTCTACGAGTTCGTTTCAGTGGGGGGCCAGAGGCATTTTTTCTGAGACAAAAAATGAAAACAACGTAAAATTAAAATTTCACGTGGGAATTTTGTGTATAGAGTTGAAAAATTTTGGCCATTACGTTAGGCAACAGACATTCTCCAATAACTCGCAGCAAAACGATTTTATTTGAATACAAAACATTACACTGAATTCGCCAATTTTCACAGCATTAGTAAGGGGTGTTGTTGATATTCTAAAGTGTACTCCAGCAGAGTGAACTGACTTTGAAGAAAATCCATCTTTTTAAAAGCTCAAGTTTTCCAAACTATTCTGTCTACTCCCAAATCCCCGATCAGCGTATTTTCTTATTCTGAATATCCTTAAACGTTTACCAACTGCTGTCAATCACTCGAATTGCCTAACTTGAACCTAAACAGCCAATCGAATCGCACTATGACTCGGGCCTTTACTCCAATCTTTCCATACATCCGTGGTTGTTTGTTTTTTTTGTGATACCAAGGAGGCCAAAATATTAGCAAACCCCTGAACGGGACTGAGACGTCATCTGGTCTGCGTCTGAGTATTGGAGTATCACTACCGCTTCCAGTTTCAGTCATATCTCACTGATACCGGTAACTTCCACATTAAGCTGTTATAACTCATTGTTTCCGAATACACACACACTGCAAATGGCTACCGTTGTTTTCTACAACTATTGCTAACAGTCATTACTAGACACGATGACTAAGACTACCTTTACTGGCTTCTCCCACTTTCGCCGCTACAGGTTTTCTATATACCCACGATTGCTGTTTTCCACCAATACAGTTACTGCTGCTGGGTATTACTACCAGCCATGCTTCCATTACATTCGATCACTAGCTATTGCCACTACCAATTTTACGGTTGACTTCTAATACCATCCAATCTTCCACCAGTTCATCGTTGGGTTTGACAGCCACTCGTTTAATTGACTTTCACTACAACTAACATAAATGAAATATTCTACGGGTAGTCTCATCGATGCAGTTCTCCATATCTTACAGGCGGACTGATCGCATGGCTCCCAAAATAACTAAGGAAGAAGGAGGCGCCAAACTCAGGAGGCCCAGCAACTAATTAGAAGGTGTGTTATGGAGCTTGGGACTGCATGTCTCTGCTATGTGCCTTTGCATCTCTGCTGTGTGTCTTTGCGCGTCATGCGTCGTGTACAGACTGTGACGCACCGTGTACCAACCGAAAGGCAGAGACTAAAAGATAAGGTTGTCGAAACCACTCTTCAGATGGATTTCCGTAAACTGGTTGAGTTGATAAAGAGCGTGTGGCTGGTTATCGTTGGATTGTGCACTTTTGTTTCATTTACACATAACAACGTATAAAAATTATGTTTACTGAAGCTCATCAAATAGGTACCGAGAGTGAAGTGTCAAGAAACGTGGGTGATGATTTCTTTCAGTTAGTCCTCGAGTTGTTCGACAAGGTTACTCGGCTCAAACAGGTTTACTCATGTTCGAATGTTCAATGAAATAACTGGGAAGATAACACGATTTCTGCTCTTGTATTAAACTTTAGGGCTCGTCGGATTCATTCCTGTTTCGAGTCATGGACTGTATACCCTGTCAACGCAATTAGAAAACAGCCTAATCAACATTCAATAGTTAAACGACAATAACTAAACCTCAAGCTTCAAATAGTTAACCCAGAAAATGTACATGTATAAATTTCAGTTTTGTTTCTTTGTTTACTCGTATGTTTATTTTTTCTTTGATTTATGTTCCAGTGGTGATGACCGTCAGTGCACTCTAAGGAAAGGGCTGCTCAAAAAGCCAAACCGCCAGTTTCTATCTCCGGAATACCCGCTGACTGATGAATTCAGGTTTTCACATTCTTGTAGTATTACATATGGCGATTGGCATAACCCAGTACCGACAGTCAGTGGATATTTTCTACAACGTTCTTAATTCAATGAAACAAGACCACATTCATCAAACTTATGCAATACTCCATCTTAAAATCCATCCACTAAAATTCCATCTCTCATCATCTATAATTGTTATTATGATGTTGATTGTTATCCTCTGTGGTGATGTCTATCCAAACCCTGGTCCAGCTCATAAGGGTACTGTCAGTACCGATCAAAATACAATTTCAATTCTAAATTATAATATGCGTAGCATTCGTCATAAACTGCACAGGCTAGTAGATGAGATTGATGACTTTGACATTATTTGCTTTACATAAACGCACTTGGATAATGACTTCGATATTGGTAATATAGTAATCCCAAACTATTCGGTCCCCATTATACATAACAGAAACCAGCACGGCGGGGATATTGCGGTGTATTTAGCAGATCATATCACCTTCAGTTTTATAAAATTTAATAACCTTATAAACAAGACAGAATGGGAGAAACTAATTTGCAGCGACGAGAACATTAATGATGCTCTGTTAAACTTTGTTTCTACTTTTTTGGAACTTGCGGAAAATGTATTCCACATACAAAAGTAATTATAGGAAGTCTGATAAGCCGTGGTTTGACAGCGCAATTAGAAGTACTATTCGTCTTCGTGATCGATTATGTAAATTTTCACTGAAAGGCAATAAACCAAACACGCGGGCGAAATATAAAACTACTCGAAACAAAGTTAACAATATGAAAACAAGAGGCCTCACGGGGCCTGAAGCGCTCATCTTGTACAGAACACAATTTAAACAGAGTCCAAGTGTACCCGCCTTCACACTGGGATTTAGAAAAATACACAACTGGAGGCAGAATAAATTATTTACACGGGTTCGTTTATTTCCATAGTAAAATGATGGTGATGTTTCAGATCAGTGTGCTTCACAAAATGGTAGCCATGACACTAAAGTCCATTTAACACCCATATAAACATAAACTCTGAAATATAAAATAATAGAGCACACTGTAATTGACCAGTACAAATCCTGAATACAGGGTAGCATTTAAATATTCCAAGAGTGAAAACTAACTCAACCTAGCATGGGTTGTTATACTCCGCTGGAATGAGCTCATTCCAGTAAAGTGTAACAACCGATGCCAGTGCAGTTATAACGATACTACAAATACCTACTATGTAGCCTATGCAGGAAATAAACAACAATTAATTCTGATTACAGAATTAATTTCAGACTGCGTTTACATACCACTAATAAATGATACCCATGACCACAGTGGCCTATGGAATTGAGATTCTGCATCGTACATAAAAGCACGGAAATCCATATAGCCTAACAATGTTTACACAACAAACCATTTTACTAAAATGCATAAAACCAGTCAGTCATAACTCGATCCACAAAAATCAATATTTTCATTATGAAGCAAGTGTGCCTAATCCGTAATAATAATGACTGACCGAATAGATGATCGAGTAAAATAAAAGAATATTTGCTTCCTGACGAGTGAAACAAATACATAAACTATATATATATATATATTAACCCAACTCGTCTGCAGTAGACATAAAGGTAAGTATTTAGCTGATAGGCTAAAGCGGGAAGGGTTAACTAATAAATGCCTACCCTCAGTGTGACGAGTTCACTTGTTAATGTGCAAGCCGGCAGTGGTATTGGTATTTCTTGAACCTGAATAGAATAACAAAACAAGTCCTTAGACTTTATGGCTATAGAAAAGGGTTAATCAACATGCATCCAATAATGCATTCTCAATGACGTGCGATGCGACACATTCAACGTTCGTTGAATGAGTCGAATCGCCCGTCCACCGAGAATAGCATCACGACTACAAATCTTCTGGGTACGTGTTGATTAAAAACAATAATATATTTACCGATATTAAAATTTACCGTTAACTTCTAAATTAAGCAGCATTTACATTTACTACAACGGGTCTTCAAAGTGAAGACGGCTTTAACTTTAATCAAAGTAACTTACTTAGTGCAAATTATCGTTAACAGCTTTGGCGGACCTGGTGCTGGTCCCGATAGCCGGACCGGCATTTCATGGATATGAAATGCCGAGCCTGCTATCCGACCACACATGAAATTAACTAGAAATGTATTTAATAAATAAATAAATAAATTAAAGAAAATATAATTAAGGGTATAAAATATAATTTTTAATCTGACTGTACCTGGTTCACGAATTCCGATATGAATCCTTTCCTATTCGTCCAAGAAACACGCAATAGTCACTTATGTATAACAAGGTTTCACATATTATTTTCACACAAATATTTACAAATTAAAACAAACAACGATGACCACGGATTATAAAGTAACAACAGCAAAGATTCCTCAAGTGGCAGAATGACTGATGTCACCTTAATTAATGCAGGTCACTTTAAAGGAGAAGATCAAAGGAGTTATCCAATGAAATATTAGTTAATCAGTGTTCAGTGCATGCAGTGAGTGAGGCATGGTAATCAGCAAATACTGAAGAGAAAATCTGGTGATCTGCAATTGAATTAAAGAAGAAATTAACCATCTTTGAACTGTATTCTGTGTGACATCTGTAATATTAACACTTCAACTAGTTTAATCATGAAATAAAATTCTGCAGTTGGAGAGGAAATTCTGTAATTCAGAAATTAATAAATACTAGGGCATGCAAATTAAAATACTATGAAATACCTGTAATATGAAAGCATTTTAAATACTTCAACACTGCCAGACAAGAATGAGTCTAAATTAAGCAAGCCATCTCCATAGGCTACACTGTCAATCTTTGAGTCCCTCAGGAGTGACAAAAATAATCTGGGCATCATGCCTTTTCTTCAGTTGATCATAAAGTAAAATGTAGAGCTCCCCTATAAAGCCCCTTGATACAACCTATGGGGATTAATCTTAGTACCTCTAGAGGGTACTGAATACAAAAATTTCAATTGTTCAGCAAAATGGCCAATTCCGGCTCCCATAGAGAGCCCAAATATTAACCCAGGCTCTTGATTTGAACACAGTTAAATCTGACTTCCCAAGAGATGTTGTGTACCGAATATGAAAACATTCTGACTGTTGGATCTGAAGAAGAGAAATTGTAAAGAAATTTCTTCGAATTGCACTAAGTTCAAATTTTGGCTACCATAGCGTGCCCAAATATTAACCTATGGATCCGATTTGAACAAACTTAAATCTGACCCCCCTGGAAATGTTGTATACCAAATGTGAAAGCATTCTGACGAGTGGATCTGAAGAAGAAGATTTTTGAAGAAATTCCCTCATATTATACTAAGTTAAATTTCATATTCCCATATGGAGCCCAAATATTAACCTAGGCACTCGAATTGAACAACCTGGAATCTGACCCCCGTAGAAATGTTATATACCAAACATAAAAGCATTCCGACTGGTGGATCCGAAGAAGAAGATTTTTAAAGAAATTTTCTCATATTGCACTAAGTAAAAATTTGGGCTACCATAGTGAACCCAAATATATACCTAGGGATCTGATTTGAACAAACTTGAATCTGAGCCCCATAGAGATGCTGCATACCAAATATCAAAGCATTCTGATTGGTGGATCTGAAGAAGAAGATTTTTTTTAAATTAACCTCCATATTGAACAAAGATAAAATTTGGGCTTCCGTAGGAAGCCCAAATATTAACCTAGGGACTTGGTTTGAACAATCTGGAATTTGACACCCATAACAATGATGTATACCAAATATTAAAAGATTCTGACTGGTGGTTCTGAAGAAGAAGATTTTTAAAGAATATTCCCCATATTACCCTATGTTAAAACTTCGGGCTCCTGTAGAGAGCCCAAATATGAACCAATGAGCTTTATTTCAACAAACTTTTATCTGACCCCCCCCCCCTCCCCTCCCCCTCCCTTATGAATGCTGTGTACCAAATATCAAAAGATTCTGATGATTGGTTCTGGAGAAAAGATTTTTTTAAAATTTTTGCAAATATGCTGACTCAGCATTTTTTCGATGCCCATTACAGAACACCCTAACATAACCGATGGCATTTTTTTTTCACCATTCAATTCTACTGGTCATAAGGATACTTCGTACCAAATAAAAGCTCCCTGTTCCGTGGGGTTTGGGAAATATGGGCGTTTGAAAATATTTCTATTTTTAGCTCCCAGGGTTCCCATGGGGATGCGGGCATTTTTTTTTTGCATGGGTCAAGTACTTATGACCCAATACTACCACAAACCAAATTTGGTTCATACCGGACCATCGGTTCAGAAAATATAAATTTTGGGCGGGGCCAAAAATCTTACCCCTCCTATTACAAAGCCAAATATTATTTCACGAACTTCGTTTGAACAAACTTGATTCTACACCTCATATGGAAGCTCCATAGCAAATATCAAGTCATTGTACACACTGGTTCTTGAGAAGATTTTAAAAATATTTTGGAACATTTTCTCTCACTCCCTCCATATGGGGCTGGGCATGATGAGTTGAACAAAAATGAAATGCCCCTTTGGGACCATCACTCACACAAACTTTCACTTGAATTGGCCCAGTGGCTTTGGAGGAGAAGACCAAAACATGGTGTTGACGGACGACGGATGACAGACGACGGACGACGGACGGAGAGCGATGAGATTAGCTCAGCTTAACTTTGTCAAGATGAGCTAAAAATTGCCAAGGAACAATACTTAGAAAATATAGATACCTCAATATCAGAAAACATCGACCAACGACAATTTTGGCGTATTGTTAAGATGTTTCAAAACAACTTTGCGTCCGATCCAGGAATACCGACGCTGAAAATTGATTCAGGTAACACAGTTTTTGAAACCGACTACAAATAGGCTAATCTTTTAAACGAGGCATTTATTCAAATTAGTATGTTGAACTCAAATGGCAAACACCCCCCCCCCCCCCCCTTCAAACGCAAGTGTTCGCAATCATTTAGCAAAATTTCTTTTACCCAGGAAGACATTATTCAGATTATCAATTCTCTTAAAACTAACAAAAGCAGCGGTCATGATGGTATTTGACATAGAATGTTAAAGGAACCCAAATTTAGTGCAAGCTGACCTTTATTTCTGCTTTATTCTAAATCACTGGAGTTGTCGGAATTTCCTCTGGAGTGGAAATGTGCTGATATGATCCCTCTTTACAAAAAGGGGATAGTCAAGACCCCCCAAATTATTGACCTATCTCTTTATTGTTTTATATTGGTAAAATAATGGAGCGGGTTGTTTTTAAGGCAGTCTATAAATATTTTAAAGACAACAATCTATTTTTTGTATTACAGTCAGGCTTCCTTCCAAACAACAGCGCCGTTTACCAATTATTAGAGATCTATCACAACTTTTGTGACGCTGTGGATAAAAACTTATACAGATGTGGCGTCTTTTGTGTTATTTCAAATGCATTTGATAGAGGATGGCACGGAAGACTCATATACAAATTAAAACAGCACGGTATCTCGGGTCCCTTACTGCGCTGGTTTCACAGCTATCTAAAAGACAGAAAACATAGGATATTTATTTATTTATTGGTGTTTTAAGGTCACATATTTATGCACAATGGCTAATCATGACCGTGACAGTTTTACGGGTGGAGGAAGCAGGAATACACGGAGAGAACCACCCAGCAACGACGAGCAGCTGCCAGCTCCCCAACATCGTAACTCCGCACTGCAGCACAGGCAGGGTTAGATTGGTTGAAGACAGGCGTACCATCGACGTGCAGTACGCCTTAGTACACGGCGTCATCGTGCCCCCACGCGGGCAATGGAGATGAAGTGTCTTGCCCAAGGACACAACGCGGTTGCCGCGGGTGGGATTCGAACCGAGGACCTCTCGGCTTGCAGCCTGCACCGAAAACATAGGATAAAAACACATGATTGTAATTCCAACTATAAGGATATCAAGACTGGAGTTCCACAGGGGTCGGTCCTAGGACCGTTCCTGTTTCTTATATATATCAATGACATCGTCGACAAAATTGATTCAGTTACTCGCATGTTGTCGATGACACGTATCTGACAGAATCGTCCAACAACCCCTGCAACGTCGAAGCAAAAATGAACTAGGAACTCAAAAAAGTAAACGAATGGGCTGACACATGGCTTGTTTCGTTTATTTATTTATTTATTTATTTATTTGTGTTCAAGGTCGCATACTTATGCACAATGGCTAATCATGACCGTGACAATTTTACGGGTGGAGGAAGTCGGAGTACCCGGAGAGAACCACCGAGCAACGACCAGCAGCTGCCAGCCCCCCTCCCCCCAACATCGTAACTCCGCACTACAGCACAGGCAGGGTTAGATTATTTGAAGACATGCGCACCATAGTACACGGCGTCATCGTGCCCCCATATGGACAATTGGGGTCAAGTGACTTGCCCAAGGACACAACGCGGGAGTCCGAATCTATCGCTCAAACGTCACCCATCCGAGGACCAACCGGGCTCGACGTTGCTTAACTTCGGTGATCTGAAGAGAACCGGTTACCGCAACGCCACCGCGCCCCCGCTTGTTTCGTTTAATGCAAAAAGACGAAAGCAATCCTATTCACAAATAACAAAAATATCTCGTCATTAAGTATTTTGTTTAATGGCGAAACAATTGATTTTTGTAATTCTCACGAACATTTGAGTTTAGCCTTGCAGTCAAACTTGTCTTGGTCAGATCACATTGATAACATTTGTAAAAAGGCCTGCTCGAGAGTGTCCCAACTAAGAAAATTGAAGTATACTTTTAACAGAAAAATTCTCGAAAAAATATATCATGCATTCATATTACCGAGCAGTGCTCCTCAGTATCAACTGAATCGTGTTGAAGATATTCACTACGATGCAGCCCGGATAGTGAGCGAGTTGACAAGATCTGTGCCACGGGACTGACTTTTGTTGGAAGTTGGTTGGAGTAGTCTGGAAAACAGGTGCTATATTCAGAAAATGTGTAACTTTTACAAAATTCTCACTGGGAATGCTCCGAACTTCCTCCACGATCTTTTATCATCTCGTGTCGCCGACATATCCCAGTATAATTTACGAAACGCGTCTAATTTTGTCCCTTATTTCTGTCAAACGGAGCTCTTCAGACGATCATTTTTCCCTTCGTGTACTGAAGTGTGGAATACTCTACCGGAGGCTGTTCGAAACAGTCGGTCGCTTCGGGAATTCAAGAAGTCCTTCTCACCACCCTTGTGTAAGCCTCCAACATATTTCTCAATCGGTATAAGGAAATACAACATCATTCACGGAAAATTGCGAACTGTATGTAGTAACCTTAATGGTGACAAATTCCGTAACTACATCTCAGATTCTCCATTTTGCTTATGTAACAATGGCGTTGAGGTTGCAGAACATTATTTCTTCCTGTGTCCTTTAAATTCTGATATTCGCAGTATCCTCATAGATAATTTGTCGAAACTCAGGCCCAACTGGAATTCATTGGATTTAATTTTATATGGAAGCCCGTCATTACCCGAAAGAAGCAATGTATCAATTTTCTTATCTGTTCAAAAATTTATTCGTGACTCGCATAGATTTGATGTACAGTTGCAGAATTAATTAGCTGCGTCTATCAGCAAATCTGAGTGTCCCAGGGTTGTTAAATGATCTGATTTCCACCGTGAGTGTCCTCTCACAGCGGGACGTGAAAATCAATCTGTGTGAAGACAACACGGTGGATGTTGGGTTAGTATGGACGAGGAAAGAGCACGCAAAGATTAACTGGCCTCAACATCTTCTGTGAATTTTCTTTAGTGGCACTAAACTAAATTTAGAAGTGAATAAAATGTTGGGGAGGGGGTCATCATCACTGAAATTTCTGTTATATATTTTTTGTTTTGTTTTGTTTGTTTTTTTTTTCTTTCTCTTTTTTTCATACTTCTTTTACCCGATCTCTCTCTCTCTCTCTCTCTCTCTCTCCCTCTCTCTCTCTCTCTCTTTCTCTCTCTTTCTTTCTTTCTCTCTCTCGAGTTAACTTCTTTTTGTGTACAATGTTTACATATTGTTATATTTTGTTCTGCCTTTTGTAATCTGTAAGTCTTTGTACAGGAGCGGAGAGTTTTCTAAGTGGTAAGCACTTGTCCTCCAATCCTGATTTGCATTGTTGAGTGGCAAATTTGAATGAACTATATATAAATAATATTCAAACCCTTGTGAACTATTCTGGACTGAATGAATTTTTGAACTACAACCCATTGAACTGAATTCTTCCAATAGGGAAGGGGAATACCCTCAAGTTTTCATGTCAAATCACGGAATCCAACTTGACGGAATCGGCTAGGAATCTCATTTACGGAATGCCTTTTATAGCCCGTGTATATCTATACAGGGGAAATCTGATTGAACATTTTGAAGGCGTATCGCTAGGAAGTAGTGATACAAGTCAATATTAATGGGTGATAGTTTAGTCAATAGTGCTGGTACAAGACCGCAATGGAACAAGACTGTTGCAGAAGCTAATGATAGGACAGATAGACCATAGACCATAAGTGGTCTTGGAGCTTTGGGGAAACGATGGAAGCGGTTGGTAAGACTACATTAGACCTCGTTGAGGTATTACTCGTGGCCCTCATGGCCCCATACGATAAATAAACAGCTGCGCCATGAGCGCATGATACGCCCGTTATTAATTACAAGAGGGAACCACACAATATGAGTATACATGTGTACTTGTCAGGTTACATATACTTGCCACCAAAAAATCATGAAAATTGCTCAAAGTCCAACATGTGGAAAATTGCCTATATTTTGATGAATAAAGTCCCATAACTCTGGAATGACAAATCGGACAGCGACACAAATGGAAAGAGAGATTCCTTCTATCAACATATACTTGTCACCCAAAAATCATGAAAATTGCTCTAAACATTTTCAAGTTATTGTTCGACATGTGAAAAATAAAGTCCCATCACTCTGGAACGACTTATCGAACGGAGACACTAAACGAAAGGGAGCTTCCCTCCATCAATATACACCACCTACCCAAAATATCACGAAAATCTCTCAAAGCGTTCTCGAGTTATCGTACGACGTGTAAAAAATCAACAATTTTCTAAGTAATAAAGTCCCATAACTCTGGAATGACTAATCGAACGGCGACACTAAACGAAAGGGAGCTTCCCTCCATCGATATACACCACCTACCCAAAAATCAAGAAAATCTCTCAAAGCATTCTTGAGTTATCGTACGACGTGTGACCGGACGGACGGACAGACGGACGGACAGACGGACAGCTGTATACCATAATACGACCCGTTTTTTTTCAAAACGGGCGTATAAAAAGGGATTCCCCAAAAGGTATCCTCGATAGGCATCCTCAAGTAATACAATACCAGGCCATAGGTATCCTCAAATACCGAAATGAGGCTAAAAGGGATAGTAAATGAGGCCCCATTGGTGATTTTTTTCATGGCCCTCATGCCCTTAAAAGAAAATGAGGCTATGAGGGATAGTAAATGAGGCCTCATTGAGGGATTTCTCATGGCCCTCATGGCCTCATACGACTAAAAAGGGACTCCATAACCAGAGACGTTTCACAAAAAGGGATTCCATGGGATGTGGCCATTGGATATTGAGGTTATGAGACTCGGATAGGACTTCATTGTAACAAGGGGAGATAACTCTGCATAGAGATTATGGGAATTCAAGCAAACTGATTGGTTAGTTAGCGTCGGGAAAGTGAAGTGATTGGGTGACCTAGATAAATGAAACAACAAGAGTACTCGGAATAGGGTCAGAACTAACAAGAACAGACCAGAAAAGCTAAATATAGTAATAATAAGCTAAACTGTTCCAACTGAAAGGCTCTTCTACTCTACTGGAGTATACTCCAGAAAAAAGGATCATGTTCAGGTAGACGAAAACTATTGCATAGATAAATGAAAGAATTCGAAATAGTAAAACTTGTCGGGTTTATTTAGATAATTCTACGAATCGGGAAATTACTCCTGTTTAATCGAACATATCCCCGTCCTATTATAAGCCTTTGGGTGACATAGCAACCACGTGCTACCATAGAAACCAAGATGGCGGTCTCCAGTGTACAAAATGGACGATGGAAACACGTATCACCCTAACAACACACGCTGCGCATGCGCACTCACATCATGCATTACTATGAAGATGACGTCACAAGATGGCCGTTCACGTGGGTTACCATGACAAGCAAACATGGCGCCACTGGGTCACGTGACATGACGTCACTTCCGGGGTCACCAATAACTACCGTTACATGAAATTCATGGACATTTACTGTGACAGTTTTATTTTAAAATAATTATGTACCCACTAGGCCCTCTCAAAACCGACAATTCCATTAGGAAAAACGTATAATTCATTTATTTGAGGTCAGATTCGGTATATAGGGAGATCCGTCGCGTGCCTTAACCATTTTAACGATATTTCAATGATCTTTACACCCATAAAAATCGACACAATGCAGTCGTTATATTCGCGCTTGTCCTGTTTAAGGCGAGTGTCAGCTGATAGAAAACGTAGCATTCACATATATCGAGATGTTAAAATAATACAAAAGGGGTACATATGTCCAATATTCGTTTCAAAATTTAATTAGAGTCATTATTTTTTAACAAAGACGCGAATAAACTACTCATATATATGTCCAACGGTCGGCGAAATATACGAACGTCAATATTATTTTTAGATATATAATTTATTATCTAATACTATCTCTCCCAAACTATGACTTCCAAAAATATAGATCGTATGTACTAACCGACGTAAACATTATTAATTCATTTATTAATATATTAATTATTATAATTAACCCTAATTACACTCATTACACAATCACTCATTAAATACATTAATTACACAACGGTCATTAATTAAAGTGATTACACAATATTCATTAATTATATAACATTCATTACATAACGTCATGTTAATTACCTTACGTAACATGTTAATTACATTACGTAATCCATCCCCACAGCCCCTTCCTCACCCCTCACCCAAAACAGGGTCGTTCTCCACATTGCCTCCCACTATTGTCCCGTTTTGACCAACTTTACAAGTGCAATTAGAAATGCAATAAATAACGTAGCACCCCCGTGGGAACCCCGGGAAGTGAGGCAGTGCTTGTTTACTGTGGTAAACAAGCTCCGTTTTACTGGTAAAATAGGACCCAGTCACTAATGCTTGGGGTACAAGTCCTCTAAAATAGGCAACATGGGGCATAAACGATTGGCTGACCTTGACTTTATCTCCATATTGTGGTCATGATTAGCCAATGTGCAGACGTATGTGACCTTAAACAACAATAAATAAATAAATAGTAACGTAGCAATGCACATTGTTAAACAATCTCACAAACTTCTATAAAAAAACATCAGCCTTTTCAGCTGACGAGATTTATGTTTGTACGAATTTCATTTGTATTCAAGCTGTTTGTGACAAACAGGCATCATCAATTCTGAACAATTATTTAACAGTAGAATGAACTAACAGCCAGCCATTTGTGTTCACACAGCTCAGAAATTGAAATATGCCAACACGTGGAAGTGACACTCAGAAAATAATGGGATTGTCGTTTATGACACTTTAGTCAAAAGCTGAAGAATCCATATGCAAGCAATTATGTTTTTTACAAACTGATAGCAACCTAACTTTAAACGGACCGATACAGTTTAATTTGTTCCGGGCGCTGCCAAAATAGTCAACACCATATGGAAGCCCCAGTTTCTTGTACATAGTATGTATATTTAATTATTTAACATATTATGAAGTCATCCAACGAAATTGGAATGATTTATTGCGATCGTTTGCCTTTTTTAGGCTTTCCCGAACCCAGTTTGGGAAAGACTATTGTTATTCTTCTTTTTCAAAATTTTTCTTCTCTATTTTTTTTTTTTTTTTTTTTCCTCCCTGAATTTTGTCTGTTGAACTGCTCGAAAACAAGTTGTACGATTTTGACCAAATTTGGCACACTTATGTAATGTCATAAAATCTAGTGAAATGCGGTATCGTCATATCTGTGAAAACGCGTATTTTCAAAATATTCTGCCAAAACCTTCAAAATTTCACCATTTTTCGAATGTCTCAAAATTGTTTACAGTTATTTCGCTCAAATTTTCTACACATTTACAGCATAATATGATACACCACAATCACCACTCAAATCTTTCAACATTAACCCCCACTGGCCAAAAATGACATGAATATAGATTTTTTCTTCAAAATTGACCAACTTCAAGGGCAAATTTCTCTAATAACAAGGTTGTTGTAACAATTATTTTGGTTTGGATAGATGCAACAATGATTGCGGAAAAAAGTTACTGTTTACTTTTTAATATCAGATTTAACCCTCAAGCACAATGAGGGCGAGGATAAGAGTACCATTTGAAAATCCCAAAATTAGCCAACTTTGGTTGCTTTATCTATCATTTTGGAAAGGGTGAATTTCAAACACTTTTCATGTACGTATTCACAATTGATTACCGAGCATATTTGCTGTTGTAAGTTTGGTTGTAAAGTTTAACCCTATCCCATTCTGGTTGCATAAAAGTAGGTACCGTCCAAAAAAACTCCAATTTTTTCAGAATTTGATAAGTTTAGGTGGCGATTTACTCCAGTTTTAATTGCTTGAGCTCTGAATGTTTTCTGTAGCTGCTTGCATCAGTCAAAGTATGACAAATTTTGTTCTATATGTTATTATTAAAAGTTTAACCCTTGGCAGATTTCAGACTTCCCATAAGGGTACTGTCGGAATAATTGTTATTTTCGCCAACTTCAAGGGCAAATTTCTCTAATTACAAAGTAGTTGTAACAATTATTTTGATATGGTTAGATGCAACAATGATTGTGGAAGAAAGTTACTGTTTACTTCTTAATCTCAGATTTAACCCTCAAGCACAATTAGGGCGAGGATAAGAGTACCGTTTGAAAATTCCAAAATTAGCCATCTTTGGTTGCTTTTTTCTATCATTTTGGAAAGGGTTAATTTAAAAAACTTTTCATGTACGTATTCACAATTGACTACCGAGCATATTTGCTGTTGTAAGTTTGGTTGTAAAGTTTAACCCTATCCCATTTTGGTTGCATAAAAAATAGGTACCTTCCAAAAAAACTCCAATTTTTCAGAATTTGGTAACTTTAGGTGGCGATTTACTTCATTCCTAATAGTTTGAGCTCTGAATTTTTTCTATAGCTGCTTGCATCAGTCAAAGTATGACAAATTTTGTTCTATATGTTATTATTAAAAGTTTAACCCTTGGCAGATTTGAGACTTCCCATAAGGGTACTGTCGGAATAATTGGTATTTTCGCCAACGTTCACATGCACTTTCTCAGCACTGGAGCCATATTGTCTCAAAACCTTTTCAAGAGAGGATTGGGCCTTCATCCAAGAACAATTTTGCTGTTATATATTTTATTCAAAGTTTTAACCTTCACCCAGTTTTCTGGCCTTGAATTTGAGTGCTCTAAAATTCTTCATAAAATTGGCTAATTTGGCGCTCACTTTTCTTCCATTTTCGAAAGGAATATCGAAAAATGATTTACATGTTCGTATTTACAATTGCCTACCGAGCATATTTGCTGTTGTAAGTCTAGTTGTAAAGTTCAACCCTATGCTCGTTCTGTTTGCACAAAGATAGGTGCAGTCCAAAAAACTATCGTTTTTCAGAATTTGGTAAGTTTAAGTGACTATTTACTCCATTCCTAATTGATTGAGCGCTTCACGTTTTCTATGGCTGTATGCAGCAGTCATAGTATGACAACTTTTGTTTTATATGTCATTATTAAAAGTTTAACCGTTGGCAAATTCGAGACTGCCCATATGGGTACGGTCGGAATAATTGATATTGTCATAAAATCACTGAATTTAAGCGTGCTGTGGTAGTTTGGAATAGAATATCCGAAAATGCTTTCGAAATTCGGATTCACAGTTCAGTTCCAAGAATATTTTCTGTTATAAGGTTGCTGTAAAGTTTAACTCAATCCGTCTCAAATGCATAAAAATTGGTGCCGTCGAAAAAAAACTCATTTTTTCAGAATTCCGTAGGTTTAAGTGACAATTTACTCCATTCCTAATTCATTGAGCGCTGAATGTTTTCTATTTCCGCATGCAACAAGCATAGCATGACAACTTCTGTTTTATACGTTATTATCAATAGTTTAACCCTTGGCATATTTAGGAGTTCCCATGTGGATATAGTCGGAATAATTGTTATTTTCGTAAAATCAATCCCTGAATATATTGGTAACCCTGTAGTGGCCTTTCGGTGGTGCTACATGGAGCCGCAAATAGTTAAGGTTGAAAAGTTCATCAAATAGACAGATATAATGCCTACCTCAGCCGGTGACAGGTAAATAATGAATGGAAAAGTCGTTGAATTGAGAATAAAGTAGGGACGAATCGTGCCCTCGGTTTCCACCTGATCCACGGTATTTCCACGCGCGGCACTTGACAAAGATACTAAACTGTCGGGCAGGGACAGTAGAAAACATTCTGAGAATTTCAAGTTGCTGCCTTGCATGGTCGGGACATAATTGGAGTATATCCGACATTGTAACTGTTCAATTTGAATGTTAAATTAGCCAGATAACAGCTTTTTCTCCACCGGATAATCCCACCTGCGGCAACCGCGTTGTGTCCTTGGGCAAGACACTTCATCTCCACTGCCCGTGTGGGGGCACGGTGGCGTTGTGTACTAAGGCGTACTGCACGTCGATCGTGCACTTGTCTTCAGCCAATGCTAACCCTGCTTGTGTGGAGTTCGTATGTTGGGGAGCTGACAGTTGCTCGCCGTTGCTCGGTGGTTCTCTCCGGGTACTCCGGCTTCCTCCACCCGTAAAACTGTGCGGTCTTGATTAGCCAGTGTGCATAAACATGTGACCTTAACCACCAATAAAGAAATAAATAAATTCTCTACCGGATCGAGTTGTTAAGTTTCTGCCGGGACGGTCTAAAATAAGCAGTTTGACTCAAAACGTTCTGTCCCATATGAATGTGCGAATATTTAAAGCTGGACAGTTCATCAAATAGATAGAAATAATGCCAAACTCGACTGGTGATAGGTAAATAGTGAATGGAAACGGCATTTCATTGGGAATAGAGTAGGGACGAATCGTCCCCGTAGTTTCCACGCGATCCACGTTGTTCCCACGCAGACACGCCACTTGACAAAGATACTGTTCTGTCGAGCAGGGATAGTAGAACAACTTCTGAAGATTTCGTGCATCTGCCTTCACTGGTCTAGACGCTGTGTACTAAGGCATACTGCACGTCGATGGTGCGCATGTCTTCAACCAATCTATCCCTGCCTGTGTTACAGTGCGGAGGCACTATGTTGGGGGAGCTGGCAGCTGCTCGTCATTGCTCGGTGGTTCTCTCTGGGTACTCCGGCTTGCGCCACCCATACAACTGTCACCGACATAATATGACCTTGGCTGTTAATGTGTCGTTAAACCCTAATAAATAAATAAATAAATAAATAAATAAATAAATAAATAAATAAATAAATAAATAAATAAATCCAGTACCAGTTTTGCTCGTACAAATATTAGTACCGTCAGACAAAATTCATTTTCTGATTAATTTCGTACTTTTCTGTACTCACCTCCCCTGAGTAAGATTGGTATATCTTTTCAATCGCAGGTTTAACCCTCAAGCACAATGAGAGCGAGAATAAGAGTACCATTTGGAAATACCTAAATTATCCAACTTTGGTTACTCTCTACTATCATTTTGGAATGGGTTAATTTGAGACACTTTGCTTTGCTATATGCAGAGATGTTTAATCAATAAATCCGGCTTTAGTTATGTTCTGGGACTTAATGAAACATGTGCTTTGGTTACTTAAAAATAGCACTGTCTGCAAAAAATGACTGAGTGAATACTCACTTGTCCAAAAACAAAAAGGAAAGAGCTCTTTGAGCTTTCCATAACTGCTTTCAGAAATCAATGGGGAACAAATTTTGTGTTATATGGTTTGGTGTTCCGTGTTATCCAACCCCAGTTTGGCCGTACAAATATGAATACTGCCAGGAAAGAAAGCACATTTTCTCAATGATTAGACTGTTTGACTTCTATGATAGAGGTCCCGAGTTTGATCCCTGTCTGGGACGACCCACGTACTGTCCTTGGGCAAGGCACTTTATCCCGGTTGCCAACATGGGGGCACAATGGTGCCATGTACTAAGGCGTTCTGCATGTCAATGGTGCACATGTCTTCAACCGCTGGTACCCTGCTTCAGCGGAGCTTGAACATAATTAGAATGTTGGGCTGACAGTTGCTCGTCGATGCTCGTCGATGCTCGGTGGTTCTCTCTGGGTCCTCCAACTTCCCCCACCCGTAAAACTGTCACGGTCACGATTAGCCATTGTGGATAAGTATGTGACCGTAAACACCAATAAATAAATACCGTCAGGGAAACCCTCTGTGAAATCCTTCTGTCAATAAATAGCAAAGTAGTAATGTAATGCAAGAAATATTAACAAGCTGTTCAACATCCCTTTAATCAACTCATTTTGACTTGAACTGTACCCATCACTGTGTATACTAGCTCTCCAGATGATTTAAACCATATCAAATAAACAACTAATTTGTGTGTGACAGTAACTCATATTACATGTATTTCATTGTATCTGAAAGAGATATGTTGGAAAAATTGTGAAATCATGGTAGGAAGCTTACCCTCGTTTGTTGACAAATCCCACACATTCACAAACAGATAAAATGATAGACAATGAATTAATTATTGATATTTAAGGTCACTTTCAGAATCTTCAGCTATATCATGACCATAATATAGGTATTTATTCAAGTCCAGGTATTCATTGCATAGGCGTACAGGGCTATTTTTCAAGGGGGGGGGGACCCTTTATCCCGAAAAAGTTGAATCTCAGGAGGAAATGCCAAATGCGGGTATGGGAGAGGGGGGTCTCCCACCCCCCCCCCCCCATTGAGTACCTGGAGAGAACCACCGAGCAATGGCAAGCGACTCAGACTCCCCGACATACTAACTCCACAAAAGGAGGGTTAGCATTGGTTGAAGACAAGTGCACCCTCAAAGTACCCTTAGTACACATCGCCATCATACCCCCCTCTCCCCCCCCCCCCCCCACGTGGGAAATTAAATTGGGATAAAGTTTCTTGCTCAAGGACACAATGTGGTTGCCACAGGCGGGATTCAAACAGATGACTTCTTGGATTGCAACAATCATCTGTACCTTCTGAGCCACCGCGCTCCCGTAATATGTAGAAATAGAACTCTTTATATGTACTTGTGTGATTATAAATGAATAATATTAACGTGGATATGGTTCCACTGAATCAATTTGTACAGTATAATGGTCAGTTTACATGCAACTTCTAAGTGCTGAGATAGAAAACAACATTTCGTGTGGAAAACCAAAATGTTTTGTGGTCATTTCTGGCAACTAAATTGTCCGAAATTTTCTGGCATAGTGGCTGAAAGATCAGCTCCTTCCTGACTCAGGGGTGGGTTGGGGCACAGTCCTCCATGAAACCCCGGCCCGTACGCCCATAATTCATATGTATTTATTTTTCTCAAAGCAGAAAGGACATCGCTTGTTTTGCTTTCTATGAAAATATTCTGTAATTATTGAAGAGCAAATTTTGTGTTAAATATTTTGGTGTCCTGCTGTATCTCAAATATCTGTTTTGGCTGCATAAAAACTAACAGCATCACAAAAACTTTGATTTCCACTAAATTTTCTGTTTTCAAAACTGATCGATAGTTTTGTGTACAATACAGCTTGCCTTTTCACATTAAAAAGTTGGGAAAGCCCGTAATTTGTCCAACAAATTACAATTCTCTAGTTTCTTTCTTTCTTTTTCGTCAGACCAAAATTTCGGGTACTTCTCCTTTACCCACACTCACGAAATTTGGAACAATAAACGGAAAATCTCTCCTGGGCAACCCTTTGTTTCAAGGCATTCTATCCACGATGAGAGCGATGCGAGTTGAAATGTTTCGAATATTTTTTTATATCAACACCTGTATCAAAGCCTCTTTTTCAAACTTTGTGTATCCCATCTCCAATAAAAACCACACCTAAAATAGGTCCATTTCTGAGAAAATCTTCATCCCTCATCTGATGTCATAGGGGGTCATAAATTGGAAAATTTAATTTTGTACTATTTCATGAAATTTTAGTATGTTGTCCAGTACCAAAAAAATAGATGGCACGTGTTTTTTTTGTTTGTTTTTTTTTTTTATGAGATTCCGCCATTTTTACGTTTTGAAATTTTTACGTAACTTCAAATTTCAGTCTTCTCATATTAAAACCACTGATTTTGTGACACGCATACCTCCTCAGTTCTGAAAGCTTTTAAACTTCGCATATCTATTTCCGGTTATCTGAAGTTGATCCACCTGATTCTGGTTTCTGAATTTCAACACTTCGTTGGAAGGAGCTGGAGTCTAAACGTTTTCTTTTAAAGATTTCAAATTCCAACTCATTTTTAAATATATCCCTCTGAAATTTTGTAAATATAATCTCCGCAAAAAACAAATCTAAAAACATACTGCCGTTCTAGAAAATTCTCAACCGTTATACTCGACTGCTGGAGTGAGGTCATAGGGGTCATATGGTCAAAAATTGAAATACGTCGGATTTTTCGGACATTATTTTGTGTTCTAGATCTAAACAAAAGTAAGAGATAGCTAGGTTTTATTTGTATTTCGGTTTGGCGCCATTTTGACGTTTTTACTGCAGTTCAAAATTTTACCCATTTTTGACATATTTCATTACAAACGCTGTCCTTCTACTGATTTATGTAACTCCATATTTATTGGAACCACAAAGCGTGACCGAAGGCCACGCAAGGGGATCCACATATATCGTCAGCTAAATGTGTTCCAGAACAGAATTCTCTACACCTTCAAAGCGATTTTTGGACTGGCGAGCAACTTTCAGAGAAAAATCATGTGACTTCCGGTGTTCAATCGCTTATTCCAATTCAATTGACTTATCTCCCTCTGAGAAGTTTTGGACCGATATCAACAAACAAACAAATGTCAAATACATTCCTTTTCTTTTGAAACCCTGCTCGCATCTGAGCTGTGTGTTATATTTACAATATACACATCACATGCTCGAATTCTGTCCGGTTCGAACTTTGTTAATACGCTTAGTCAGATCGGACGCGCGTGATTTTGTTGCAACTTGTCAGATTGCTGAAAATTACCTTCATCGAAAACCTGCAGATATAACTGAGGATCTTGTTGATTAATTGGTCCGATTTCGTACAGATCTGCCTGAATACAAGGCTCGTGGAGTATCAAAACGAAACGCAGTTTTTAAATTCACCAAATTTTGAAGTGCTATAAGTGGTGTATATAATTTCCTATCCAAAACCATTTCGTACCCAAGTGATTTCGTACTCCAAACCATTTCGTACACAGTTAAATAAGTTGTTTCGTGTCCCAAAAATAATAGAGTTAGATAAAATGTCCGTGGCAGCATACATTGCAGTTTATTTGTCAGTTGTAGTTTTTTTTTTTAAAAAAGAGAGCTTTTTTAATGTTGTGCACGTTTAGATTTAGCCTGAAACCATTCAAGAATGATTTCCATCGCCGGCTCACACCACGAGGAGGCACTAAACGGAACTCCGCGAACCACCTAAAATAGAAACAAAAATAATATTGGTTTCTCGTCTCCTGCAAAAGAAGTAGAAACTAGAAAAACAGAATTTACTGCATGCAGTACATACAAGCCGCGCAAAAGGGGTTAAAGCATCAGAAATAAACAAAATAGAAAGAAAAAAATGGAGGCTTATTTTGGGGCTGAAATATTTTTAAAGAAATCATAAATAGGTTTTCGTTAATTCGTTAATAGAATTTAAAGATATTCATACAGGAATCAGATAAATTTTTCCAAGGAAAAGGAAAAAGTATATATGTGCACAGCATTCAATGGGTTCCATCAAGGAATCAGAAATTGACATTTGTTTGCTTTGCTACTTATTTGGTTTGTATAGAAAAGGTTATCATTATTCACACATTGCATGAAATAAAATCTTTGGAACCCACATTGAAGTCTTTAGAGGGTTAAAAGCACTGAACTGAATAATTTATACTTTATTTCCTTGAAAAACAAAGGGTTTCTCTCAACCTGATTTGAAGAACTGACATTTGATTAAAATAGCAGATAACATATAATGTTTGACAGCTAACTCTACGTCTGTAATCGCATTGTTTACATTGTCTCCAGTGTAAATAAATATAACATAGTACTGCTTCAGGATAATTTACTGTTACAGGAAATTAGAGGCTCTGAAAATCATGTGGCCAACTGGGCCATACCCAAGCGCTCTATCGACCTAAAAAACAGGGTGCCGAGAACCTGTGGCTATCTGTCAGTATGCTAAAAATCAATGAGATAGGACAATTCGTTTTCGAATTATCGTGCAGATCAGGAAATGCTCAGAACACAGAAGACAGGAGAATAAAAAGAAGAAGAAGAAGGAGAAGAAGAAGAATAATAAAAAAGATAAAAAGAAACCGTGCGAAAACAATAGTGTGAGTGTTTCACACAGACAAACAAGAGTCCGTGTGTTTCACGTATACCAATTAGAAACTAAAGAATTGTAATTTGTTGGACAAATTACGGGCTTTCCCAACTTTCCAATGTGAAAATGCAGACTACAAAAAACATTTCCAGATCGTTAAACCAACAGGGAGTATTTCGATTCAGTTGTCAAAAGTTAGCTCAAGTATCTATATTTTTCTTCCAGGTGTTCTGTAGATATATATATATTGTTTTAGGGCTGTATAGATGTGATTTTTAATAAAAGATAGTTATATTAGTGTTTTGTTCAGTTTCTTTATCGGATATCAGTGGCGTGTTCCCTATATTCGCGCGGGTCATTTTCGGTGTTTTGTTGTTTGGTTTGTTTACGAGTTCGACCGCTTTTTAAAATTCAAGCTTCTCATTCTAATTTTGGCTATGGATGGTACGTGTTTCGTGGCGCGAGAGGTTCAGACCAGCAGGGCAGAGACGGTTAGTATAGGTGTCCAGGTGGGGGAGTGGTTGAGGCCAGCACAGGGGGTGCTACTGCTAGTGAGTTACCAAAGGACGGCCAGCGGTCGCATGTGTGTAGGCACTGCCATATGGTGTATGTGGATGGGTGTGAGCTGGGGGAGTTGGGGATGTGTGCCATCTGCGTAGAGCTAATGCAGCTGCTAGAGGCATATGTAAAGTTGGAGGAAGAGGTGCAGGTGGTGAGGGGGAAACTGGGGAGGGCAGGAAAGTCTGGTGTTACCCCAGTTAGGGTGGCATTCGCTGGGGGATGGAAGGTGGTGGGTAGTAGGAAGCGGACTTTTGACGTGGATAGTGGGTCTTTTGGGAATAGGAAGGTGCGTCGGGTTGAGGGGAAGTAGGGGCTAGAGTGTCAAATTCCCAGGCTAATAGTGTGAGTCGGGGAGCGAAAAGGCGTATTCTTTTAGAATCGGATAGTGAGGGAGATAGCGATGACCATGTGGAGTCTGTCAGGGCAGGAGTTAGAGGGAAGGTTAGGAAGGTGGTAAACGAGGACAAGGTGGCTTGTAGTGGAAGTGGGCAGAAGGTGGGGTGCAGTGTCCAAAATAGATTCAGTGTGTTAGGTAATTTCGAGAATTCTGAGGAGCGGGTTGGGTCTGAACAGGTGGAGGTGGTGGCAGGCGTGGGGGGTTGGTGTGGCGAAGTGCAAGATTGCGAGCCGGCCCAGTGGGGACAGAGGTGGTAACAGGGGTAGTAGGGGTGGAAAGAGGACAGGAAAGGACAGGAAGAGGCAGTTGGTGGTTGCAGGGAGTAGTATAGTGCGGGGGTTGGATAGGGTGGTGTGTGGGCCCGACAGTGTCAACAGGACCAATTTGTGCTTTCCGGGGGCTAGGGTGGAGGACCTAAGGGACAGAGTGGGTGGATTAGTAAAGGGGTCAGGCCCAGACCCAGTGGTTGTTGTACACGTGGGGACCAACAACATCAGGGAGAGAAAATCAGTTCAGCTTATTGAGACTTACAAGGACTTAATAACTCAACTGAATGCCATGAATGCACAGGTAGTGGTTTCGGGGCTTCTCCCAGTACTAGGTGGTGGGGGGGGGGGGGGGGGGCGAGCGTAATTCGCGGATCATTGGGACCAACGAGGAATTGGGGGAGTATTGTAAGGAACTTGGGATACCCTTTGTAGACAATTGGGGATCGTTTTGGGGCAGAAATGACCTATATGGACGGGATGGTCTCCATCTTAGCCCAAGGGGTACAGAGGTTTTAGGAAGAAATATGTTGCAGGTGGTGGAGCCTTTTTTGGTATAGGGAGGGGAGGGGGGGGGGGGGCAGTGAAAAGGGGAATAATCACAGGAAATGTGTCACCAACCATAGGTGTAAAATATGGGACAAGAGGGATAAGGAAAGGGGACCAAAAATCCAAATCAATAGGAATAGCTTCCCAAGGAAAGCACGGATACACAAAGAAGAATATACAAACATACAGGGACTAGATAATAATGGGACCAGTAGGCGGAAGCCAATGAACCTTGACACCCTGAAAGTGGGTTATAGCAACATCCAGGGTCTCCACCGGAAAGTAAGTGAAATTGCTACATTGATTGAGGCAGAGGAGTTTGACGTCATGGGCTTAAGCGAAACGTGGGTAAGACACGAGGAACGGGTAGACCAAGTAAGGGGGTACGTATGGATAGGTGTAGGGCGAACGGAAGGCCAGAAAAAGGGGGAGGGGTAGGCATGTACATTAAAGAGGATTGAAAACCATCGCTGATCACAGACCTGGAAAACATCAGCACCCCGGCTGAGGTATCGAAAGAAATTGGATGGGTAAGGATCAGTCTGAAAAACAAAAGTATTGTCCTTGGGGTTGTGTATTGTGCGGTGGAGGGAAGCAAACCCGAATGAAATGATTCGATATACTCAACACTAAGGTCCAATATCACCGAACTACAAAACAAGGGGATCGGTATAATTCTGATGGGTGACTTTAATGGCCACATAGGTAATGATGAAGAAGGCATAGGGGGTGGGGACAATAAAGTCAACAGGAATGGAAGGAAGCTGTTGAACTTCACAAACGAGCTCGGTCTGAAGATTCTGAACAGGGACGCGAGGTGTAAGGGGAAATGGACCTGGGAGAGGAACGACAGAATATCAATAATCGACTACATCCTCACAGACATTAATTTATGGAGGGAGGTGATAGGGGTAGAAGTGGATGATGAGGGTAAAATGGAGGTGGATAGTGATTACAACTTGATTACAGTGACGATCAGGGCCAAAACTCACGTAAAAAGCAAAGGAAGCTCTAGGGAGATTTGGGAACTCAAAAAGATGCTGACTGGGCGAAGTTCAATGAAAAACTGAAACCAAAGCTTGCAACCGTACCCAAGAGGGGCAGTGTCCAGAAGATGGCCGACGTCATAGTTGCGAGCCTGGTGGAGGCAGGAAAGGACAGTGTAGGAAAGGTCAGGGTGCCAACACGGGAACTTGGGTACAGAGTGAACGAAGAACTGAAAAGGGCCATAAAGGGAAGAATAGCTAAATGTGCTGCATACAGGAGAAGTAGAAAACTTAAGGAGGCGGAAAGCAATGAGGCCACAGTTACTAAGGAAGAATACCACCAAGCACGAAATAAAGTAAATAAGATTAAAGACGATAATCGGAGAGTACGAAATAGCAGTCTAATAAGGACGATAAGAACGACAGGGGGGTCGAGTTCGAACGTATTTTGGAAATGGGTGAATAAACGTAACAAAGGAAGTAACCCACAGAGTATTAAAGTAGATGGCAGAGTTACAGACGAGCAAGATCAAGTCGCATCAGAACTAGTCAAACACTGGGAAAAGGTAAACGATAAGCGATGGGGCATGGGGAGCCCACCCGAGTGTCCGAATCAGGTCGAGGAAAACCTATCGAGCTTCGTGTGAAGCGAAATTAAAACAGAGGAGGTGCGAAAGGTGATATCAAAATTAAGGGATGGAAAAGCGGGAGGAGTGGATGAAATTCCTAACGAGTTTATCAAAAAGGGGGGAGAGGAACTCGTGGAAAGCCTAACTGCCCTATTCAATCTAGCCATAGAATATCAAGAGGTCCCAAAGGAGTGGAGAGAAAGTAAAGTGACATTTATTCACAAAAAGGGTGAAAAAGACGTTTTGGATAACTATTAGGGATCTCTGTCAGTAGCAGCATTGGAAAGGTTTTCTGTAAAGTCCTGTATGGGAGACTAGAGGAGGTGATTGAGGAGAAGGTTTTTTGGGGAGAAATTCAGAATGGCTTCAGGAAGGGAAGGAGAGTTACTGACCATCTTTTCACACTATCCCAAATGATAGAATCCGCGAAAGCAAAAAAGAAAAAGATGTTTATAGCCTTTTTGGATATCAAACAGGCATACGATAGAGTATGGAGGGAAGGTATGTGGCGCAAGCTGGAGGCTATGGGCTTAGGATGCGAGTTTGTTGGAATTATGAAAGCATTATATAAAGATGTACAGAGTGAACTTAGCCTGGGAAACATTACAACGAAACGTGTGCCTATGGAGATAGGCCTAAAACAGGGGTGTATCCTTTCGCCAATCCTGTTTGCATTGTACATCAGAGGTTTAGGAGATGAACTCCTGCGTAGTGATGAGGGGGGTAGCAGTTGGGGACTTGAAGATCCCAGGGCTATTTTTTGCAGACGATATGGTTCTAGTGTCAGAAAGCGAAGAGGGGCTAACGAAAATGCTGGGAATTGTTGGGAAATATGGGAGCAAATGGAGACTCGAACTTAATGAAAGCAAGAGCAAAGTTATACCCGTGGGCCGCAAAGTGGACCCCACTCGAAGGTGGAGAGTGGGTGAGTTCTGCATTCCGGAAGGGAGCAGCAAACTTCTCGGTGTGGGAGAGACAGGTGATTACGAGTATTTGGGGGTAAATATAAACATTACAGGAAGAGGCATCTACCGGAACCACACAAATAAATTGATTCTGAAGGGGAAGCGAATCCTTAACCAAAGGAAACTTATAGGGAGAAACAGTTTCAATAAGGTTTTCGTGGGGAAAACCATTTGGGAAATGGTGGGGCTGCCAAGTATAACATACGGTACGGAAGTGGTACCCCTAAACCAGACGGCCGTAAAGAGCTTGGAAATCCTGCAGAACGATGCAGGCCGATGGATAACGGGATCGAGTAATGCCGCAGCGCTAGAAGCAATCAGGGGTGAGCTTGGGTGGATGAGGATCAAGGACAGGATAGACCTGTTGAAGCTCGGTTATCTTAATTATTTGGTAAATCTCCCCGACAGCCGATGGTGTAAAGTAATGTTCCTGAGAATTTTCAACTCAAATATCAGAACGGGATGGATGGTCCAAGTGAGGGAGCTAGTAGAGAACTACTAGTTGGAGATCTCGGACCTGGACGTTGAGGCAAACCAAGGTAAAAAAATCGTCAGAGAAAGGGTCACGGAGGATTGTAACCGTAATTGGCGAGAGGGGGTCAAATCAAAGAGGTCTTTGGGTGGCCTGCGTGATAAAGAGAAGCCAGGTTTTGAAGAGTACCTTGATGGCACCTTTGGGGGGTCACTGCTGTTCAAGCTGAGGTCGCGATCCCTGGAGCTGAGGGGAAAAATTGGGAAAGACGGTGAAAGGGAGTGCCAGATGTGTAACTTGGACATGGTGGAGACCCTGGAACACTTTCTTCTAGAATGCCCAAAGTATCAGTCTAAAAGAATGAGGTTCACTGGGAGTATAATGGGGAAGTGGGATGGGAGAATGAAGGACATGTGGTTAGGGGGAGACTCAAAGGAGAGGGTTAATATGCTAATCGGAGAGATTGGGAAGAATGGGACAAGGGATATCATCACGCAGTTCGTCTCCGAGTGTTGGGAGGAGAGGAGAGGCGTGGGAATAGGGAGGCAGTTGGGAGTACAGGGGTAACCATGGCCTTCTCGTCCGAGAACCGCGACAAAGCAGCGGCTGGCCAAAGTGTTATTATTATTATTATAGCAAAGCAAAGTGTTTGAAATTAACCATTTCGAAAATGACAGACAAAAAGCATCCAAAGTTGGCTAATTTTGGCATTCTCTCACGGTTCTCTTATTCACGCCCTCGTTTTGCTTGGGGGTTAAATCTTGAGATTAAAAAGCAAACAGTAAGTTTCTTCTACAATCATTGTTGCATCTATCCATACCAAAATAATTGCTACAACAACCTTGCAATTAGAGGAAATGAGTACAGATGTTTGCAAAATTCACTGAAAATCAATTTTTTTCTGACAGTACTGTTCTTTACATTGCCAAAGCTTATGTTGTGTTAAGCCCCAAAGCATAACTTACAGCAGAGGATTTGTTCAGTAGGCATCTCTACCTATAGCAAAACAAAGTGTTTAGAATTAACCCTTTCCAAAATGACAGGAAGATGCAACCACAGTTAGCTAATTTTGGCATTTTCGGATGGTACTCTTACCCTCATTTGCTTGAGGGTTAACGATTAGATTAAAAACTAAACAGGAACATTCTTCTGCAAGCATTGTTGCATCTATGCATACAAAAATAATTGTTACAACAACCTCGCAATTATGAGAAATTTGCCCTTGAAGTTAGTAAATCTTGAAGATAAAATGATATATTCATATCTTTTGTGGCCAATGGAGGTTAATTTTGAAATATTTGTGTGGTGATTTTCATATTATGCTCTTAATGTGTGAACATCAATCACAGACTGAGTGTCTGAAAAGAGACATAGCCCAGACCAGTGAAGGCAGATGCACGAAATCTTCAGAAGTTGTTCTCCTATCCCTGCTCGACAGAACAGTATCTTTGCCGAGTGGCGTGACTGCGTGGGAATAACGTGGCTCGCGTGGAAACCGCAGGGACGCTTCGTCCCTACTCTATTCCCAGTGCAATGCCGTTTCCATTCACTATTTACCTATCACCGGTCGAGTTTGGCATTATTTCTGTCTATTTGATGAACTGTTCAGCTTTAAATATTCGCACATTCATATGGGACAGAAAGTTTTGAGTTAATCTGCTTATTTTAGACCGTCCCGGCGGAAACTGACAACTCGATCCGGTGGCGAAAAAGCCGTCATCTGGCTAATTTGACATCCAAATTGAACAATTCAATTCAATTCAGTTTATTGTACTTTTACACCTTTACGGTCAAGTGTACAGTATAACAAACAACATAGTAATAGTTGACAATAATATAATAATACATCAGAAGTACAAGTTATGTCGTGTTGTCTATTGATTGGGTGCTAGAAGCCCATATTTGGGCCTCACTGAAAGGTATTGGTACAACAACTAAACGTCTTCATGTTCTGTGGATATGTTTCAGACTCAGTTGAAACAAGAAAACATTTTGTCCATATGGAGTCCTCCTGTTGCAATCCATTGCAGAGTGTTCACAGGCATTCTCCAAAAAACTGCAACGAGACAAATCCATGTGAACAAACTCTGGCACTACAATTGGTCTGGCACTCTACCAGTTAAACCGGACTCCTTGTATGAACAGATACAATGTCGGATATATGCCAATTATGTCCCGACCATGCAAGGCAGAAACTTAAAATTCTCAGAATGTTTTCTACTGTCCCTGCCCGACAGTTTAGTATCTTAGTCAAGTGCCGGGACCACGTGGAAATACGGTGGATCAGGTGGAAACCGAGGGCACGATTCGTCCCTCCTCACAACACTGTAAAATCTCACATCTCAAAAAAACAAACGCAAGTACACGGAATCTAAGATACTTTTTTCCATACGTTGTTCTTGTTTCGGTCTTACTTTCGTAATATTTTTTATGAAATCTCGACCAACTGCTGCATGTGATTCGCCGCAGGAACGCACTCTGTTTGAGAAAGCAACCACTTTGTAATCAAAGTAAACGTATTTGCTTTGGCATTGCAGGTGGCGCATTGCTCTCCCTTCAAGGGACAACTATTAGTCAACACATAGACATTCATGTATCTGGAAACAAAAACTTTATAATCTTCTGTAGTAAATTTCTTCATTTTTGTTATTCAGGTGAACCCATGCAAAAATAAGCAACATTTTGATAGAAGTCACTGCATTTGTCAATCACCGTTTACCGGACAGTGCAAGAGAGGTCCTCGGTTCGAATCCCACCTAAAGTTGTTCACGATCTCATACAGTTTCAACATCCACATTCGGAGTAATTACTAGCACATCTATTCTTATTATATAATACACACAGTTCAATGCTAAGCTGGAACTCCATACATATACGTTTTACCTGGGCAGTACTTAAAGCAAACCATACTACAAACATATAACACCCAACGTAAATATGACGCACGTCAATCACTAAGGAAAGCTTAAAATGTATCACGATAACTGCACTAAGCATTCACAAATTTTACTAAGAAAAGCACTAAGCATGTTCCACAAAGGAATGCACTAAGCATAAATTTACCAAAAATGCACTAAACTAGTTTTCACTAAGAAAATACACTAACTATATTTTAAGCATCTATGAATTATCATGCATACTGGCTTCCATTCTGGACCAGTTACCATGTTCTTGATACATTTTGATCATCAGTCCATACTGCTTGTTACTTCACCTCAATCATATATGTATATATGCTTTGCACCTCTAGGCTTCCATACAGACTTCTATAGACATTCCCATTACAGACGTAAACGGCCACCTAAAACATAAGTAAATATTTGTTTACCTAGTATAATTCAGGTGTTTCAAAAAAAATTATGCAATATTTGTTCTGATTGCTTTTTTAAAACTACGGATGCTATTCCTTTTATTCTGACCTTAAATTAAAACAAAGTCCACAACAATTTACAAAGTTGCATAAATGAAATGCTGAATGTATAACCCACGGATGGAAACATTTATTATGTTAGCTAAAACATTAAATATAATTTATATGACGTTTAAACTGCCTATATTTATATATATATATGTTTATATTTAAACTGTTCTCCAAAAAACACATAATTTATGGCAGGCAACATTATGCGGAGAAAAGTACTTACATTATATAAGCGCTGTGCTTTTGCGAAATCGTTTTTCTATACCCCTCATGCGGGAAATAGTTTAAGTTACAGAACCTTTATCTGGCGGATACGATATCACATGAGGTGATATGAGAACTATATTTGGCGAGGCTTTCTCGATTTTCTTTAATTGCATATCCTATTTGAGTATTTAAACATTCCTTATAATCACAGATAATCAAACGTCTTTTAGGTTCCTCGTGACTGTCAGGAAATAATGACTTTAAGTATAATAATTATGTAAATTATTTTTAACATGCATCAAGAATCAAGATACAACACTAACAGTAAAACAAATGGTTTATTTAACTATTGCACCATCCGGTGTTAAAATAAAAAAATAAAATTAACGAAAAAATTAAAACAAAGCTCCCGTGTCCCATTTGGATAAAAAAGGTACAACTTAAAGGATCCACGCAGGTTCATGTGTCAAAAATGGGTTTCTATAAAACCAATCGCATGACATTCCCTGTGTCAAATACCTCTGTGAAATCTCGGGATCACATAAGAAATCCCCAGAAATGGTAGAAAATGGTTCTCGGCAACTCAATTTTTATGACATGAATAAGCCTCAAATAGTATTTTGGTCCCACGCAAAAAAAAACAACAAACTATTTGAGCCAGGAAATGTGCTAAAAAACTGATATATGACGCTGACAGGGGTGGGTGTCCAAAATATGTCGGTTTTTATGCAGGATATGGGGTGGATGTTCTTGCGGTTTTGGGGTGGGTGGGTGTCCGGGAAAAAAAGCGGCATCGTGTACTAGATATTTTCTCAATCCCCCCTCCCCCCCCCCCCGCCCCCCCCCCCCCCCCACATCCGAATGAGAACTAGTTATTTGCCACCCAACTGTACCCCCTCACTTCTGCAAGACCAAAGCAGCCTGTTACGAACCAAGTGTAACGCTGTACCAACTGACATCTCATGACAGTTTCATGTCTGGGTCACATCGTTCTGCGAAGAAAATTATTTGACGGCTTCCTTTGATCTTTGTAGCGATACGTGGCGCGTGCTGTTCTGTTAGACTGTAATCGACATCAGTCATTTAACCCTCATAAGCAGATCTGTTCATTTTATCTTACTTTGACCCTTTTACTACCACGCCAACTTTATCCATATATGGGGGACCTCTTTGTGCGCCAATATGCGAGGAAGTTTAATAAAATTTATGACATACTTGAAACTATATCACTTGATTAATTGTTGGAAAGGGCTCTCTGAGCTGTGGAAGTCGGCGATTAGAATTTTCACGGAAATGTAATACCACATTCGGTAAAAACCTCCGTTACAACAATGCTTTGAATTTCCAACACACTAACAGACACACTCCTAAATATAGTCACACACACACACACGCCTTCACACACACACACACACACACACAAACACAAGCAGACGGATTATTTTCTAGCTTTTCTGAAGACTACAACCAATCCAGGTATCTTCTTTAATAGGTAATATCTAGGTTTTCATTTCATTTATTTCATTTCTTCATTTTAATTTTATATTGTCAATTCATCAACCTATTCTTCAAATGGCTCAAAAACGACAGAAGCATCAGGGAAAGGGAGTTGCCCAGTCTGGAATGGGCCAGGAACAATCGTTCCAGGCCTATTCTAGGCTGACCAAGGCCACTTTTCAGGTGATTCAGTGTTTGCACCACATTGGGCTCTTAGAGCAGCATTTGGCAAATCGGGATTTACCGAAGCAGTTGGAGAAGAAAGTAGATGAGTTAGGTGGCTTTCTAAAGCCAGTTCTTCCCACCCCACACAATTTTTTCTGTTTTCCGACAGATTAGTGTGGGGTGGGCCAACCAAACGTTAAATGCTTTAATTGAGCATTACAAGAAAAAAATAAACGAGTTGAAGTCTAAGACCACTTTGGCTAAGCGACCCACCCCTGGACTCGAAAAATAGACTTCAACAACGCGTCAGCGCGTGCCTTGATTTGGGCTCAAAAAAACTTTAACCCTTTACCCGACGTAACGGCCAAAACCGGCCAGCGCTATTCTCAAAAATCGCCAATTAATTTTCAAAATATTTTCATTTTTTGTCTCAAAAACATAGGTTATGACCCCTCGTTGGAACGAGCTCGTCGAGCTCGTTCCAACGAGGGGTCATAACCTATGTTTTTGAGACAAAAAATGAAAAAAAATAGTTGTTCAAGAATTTTTTTTGCATGTGTCGTCTGCTTTTCATGTTAGGTAAAGGGTTAAAAATAAGTTGACAGATGAGACGATTTTGGCCTATGAGTCTTATATTTCGGAACTTCGCCCAGAATCCGGAGTAAGAAACAATACAGGCGGGGGCAAGCAAACTCCGGCCCGTGTTGTCCCTCTACCCCAACGTGAAAAGCATAATAAGAAAAGATCAAGGCAAAGTATTTCTCCCTCTTATTTTCCTTCTGCTTCTTCTGCTTTCTCTCAGAGTAAGCGCCTCAATTTGCAAACATTTCCGGTCCATATTGTGACTGAAGATGCTCGCAAATTGAGTAACGCTGTCTCGCCTCGTCTTGCTCCTCTACCTCCCACTCCTCCTCGGCTTTTCTTCTCCGGTTCTCCTAGTGCTTTCACTAGAACTCCTCTTGCTTCCTCTGCTTCTCCTTCTGTTTCCTCTCCTGCTTCTGTTTCTTCTCCTCCTACTCCTGCCTCTAGTGTGGTTCAACCAGGTATATCGTACTCAGAGAAAGTGTAATCACTGAGCCGCAACTCGCGCCACTCATTTGACTCTAAATTCTCGCAGTTTCGGCATAAGAGCGGAGTTAATTCTGACAAAAAGAATTGGCGCCTCCCCGATGTTTGTAAACATATCCTTATGATTGGTAGGTCAAATTTAGGACGTATTGATCGAAATCCCCATCCGACATCCAGGTGGAGTGTTACTCCGGAGCCAAATTCAATCATTTTCGCTTTATGTTTAAAGGACATAGGGGCCAGTCCAGTCCCCCACCCCCCAAAAAAAAAATATTATTAAATATTGGAATGAATTCTCGAAGTGATTATACTGATCTCGTAGTTAAGCAGATGCGTAATATGCTTAGCGATTACAGGGTCAAGTTTAGATCAGCAAAAATTTATTTCGCTGAACTAAACTTTTTGCAAACACTCCCTTAGGCTATCATCGATGAAACCATTCGGAAAGTGAAGGACGTTAACGTGATACCACAAATTGGTGACGCGAAATTTGCTGTTGCTCAGGATTTAATCCGTTGGACCACGAGAACCGCCAATATTATGTACGATCACTGGCTGAACCATCCAGATTTAAACTAAGTAATGGCAAAGGTAACAACCGCCGAACCGATGTGGGATTTGGAACTAATGTGGTTAATTTGTCTGGCACCAATGACCTAACAACCCAAGAGAAGTCTCTTTTAGATCGCGGTTTAACTTTTGTACCAGCACCTAAGCCTAAAAATCAAACAAATATACCATCATATAACTGTAATGTTCTTAAGCAAATGAAATTAGCAGACCGCTTTTGAAACTCCAGCGGTCGGAAACTTCCTTTTACAGAATCATCTGGTTGGTCACCTCCAGATAGTGAAGTAGATCCCGAAATTATTGAGGCTAACAAACAAATCATCCAAACGGTGTTCAGCATGGACATACTCTCCAATAAAGACAATTTAACAGCTGGTGAACGGAGAGCCCTCACGAAACTTCGGGAAAATAAGAAATTAGTTATTAAACCAGCCGACGAAGGCGGGTTGGTAGTCGTTCTATCTCGGGATAATTATATAAAGGAAGCCACGAGACAACTCAGCAAATCTAAACATCATAAGAACATAGATTCACATATTTGGCCTAGTAATGTCGAAATATTCAATAAGATCTGAACATTTCTCCTCGACGAAGGTCACGTAACCAAAAGACTATTGAAATATTTAACATCTAAGCTCAGTGCTCAAACAAGACAATTTTACATCCTACCAAATATCCACAAGGACCGTTCTTCATGGACGGATGACGTATCCAGAGTTACAGAAGTGAGGGGGTACAGTTGGGTATTGCCCGCCGCGCAGCGGCGGGCTCGGCGCGCAGCGCCCTGCCGGGGTGGGTTTTCGGTAGGGGTGTCTCCTCCCGAAGTTGAGAAAATTTTTAAAACTTACGTTGTAAATGGTGTTTTCTGGAGCATTCTCAGACAAATTAAAACAGTATTATCCTTTTGAAACTTATTGGTTAGGTCTTTCAGTTATAGAAAACGTCGTACATGGTGACATTTTAAAGAAAGAACGCTGTTGTAAAGTGCGAGCACAAAGCACCAAACGACACTCAAATCGAAAATGAAAGTAGGCTGCATTCCAAACGGATGCGTTGCACGCTCTCGATTCTAGCATTCCTCGAATACTCTTAAGCGGTATGTTTCAGACCGTTTGAACGCGGCACGCCTTGTTGTAATTTGGGCCCTCGACTCTTGTTTGTTGTTTGCAGCTAATGTGTGTGTGTGTGTGGGGGGGGGGGGGGGGGGGGGGGGGGGGGGCACAGACAAACATAATTTAAAAACTTCTCTGATTTAGTGCACTTGGGAATATGGAATTAAGCATACCCACCATTACACCGCACCGATCAATACAGAAATTAAAATGATAGTATTTTTTTACTACGCTTGGCGGAAGAAGTGGAGAGGTAAGTACCCCCCATAACCTCCCCCCCACCCCATGGCGCCTCCACTGGATGTAACCTCACCTGGGAGGCCAGTTGTATCAGATAGTAACTCAGAATCTTATGCGATCTTGGAACTAATTAATTATCATCTTAAACCTATAGCAAATAGACATCCGAGCTATCTCAAAAATACACAGGATTTCTTGTTCAAAACTTCGAAATTGAAAATATCGAAAAATGCTATCCTGGATACTTTGGATATCGATAGTATGTATACGAACATTAATATTGATAAAAGTTTTAAATCGGTTAAAAATGCATTTGAAAAATATCCGGATGCAAAACGTCCGAATGAACAAATTTTGGATCTTTTAGAGCTGAGCTTAAAAGGTTATGACTTTCAATTCAATGGAGAATATTTTCTACAAATAATGGGTTATCCTATGGGCAAAAGATCCAGTCCTAATTTTGCAAGCATTTATGTAGCGGAATGGGAGGAAAATGTCTTATGCAAAAGTGCAAAGCATCCTCTCGTATATCTCAGATATTTAGATGACATTTTTATTATTTGGGAACATCAAAAGAAGATTTTGATGAATTTTTATAAATTTTGAACAATCATGATCCAAACATTAAATTAAAAACTACTATTAGTGAAAATTCTAGTGAAAATTCTGTTGATTTTCTTGATGTGACCGTGTATAAAGGAAAGCTGTTTCAGGCGTCCGGTCATTTAGATTATAAAGTATATTTTAAACCAACTGATTCACATCAATTGTTGCACACAAAATCATTTCATCCTCAACATACATTTAAAGGTATCATCAAATCACAGCTCATTCGTTTCCACGGCAATTCATGTGATAAGGTTAATTTCAATGAGGCTTGTTCTACTCTATTTGGCGCCCTCAGATCGAGGGAGTAATCACAGCGCTTTTTGCGTAGCCTGAAATCTCAAACTCTGAAAAAGACGGAAAGTCCAGCAGAAACTACTGATTTCGAACCACTGAAAATTGAACACAACATACCGTTGCAGAATGGTAGTGGCGCGGTATTTAATTGCAAAAAGCCTCGTTGTAGATTGCATACTTTTATGCCTGATCAGAAAGAGGAATTTTCCTCCAAACAAACGAAAAATCATTACCAGATCTGTAACTCCCTCCATTGTGATTCACCAAATATTATTTACCTTATCACTTGTAAGCGCTGTCGGAAGCAGTAGGTTGGCCAGAGTCAAAATACTTTCCGAGAACGTGGTACTAGACACAAACATGATATAAAACATAATGCTGATGCCCCAGCAGCACACCATTTCAACCTTCCTGGCCATTCCTTAGACGATTTCGAAATCCATCCTATTGAACAACCACCAATTAAAGACACATTAGAAGAAACGGATGAACTTAGAAAAAAACGTGAAGCTTTTTGGATCAATACGCTTCAAACCCTCTTGCCATTTCGTATGAACATATCAGAGGGAGAATGCGAAAGGAGGTCAATTACTCCTTTCACTTCAACATAAACCAGAATGAATATCGAAATTGCAAAAAATAAAAGATGAATTCAATCTTCAACCTGGCATCGCCTATAAGAAAAACAAAAGCTTGCATAACATCATTGTAAGGACTAAATTGGAACCCATTAATGAATAACATCAATTATTGCCAGTCAGTTTAACCAGTCCCTAAGCTCATCACTTAGTTTAAGTTAATTTTATGTATTTTTTGTCATGTTTGAAACCTATCAGGGTTCAGTAAATGAAAACAAGTTTTCGGTCGGCATGTTACAAGATAAAAACGTTTCAGTAGGAAATGTCTGTGCCAGTGCGAATTTGTAACACGCACGCACACACGCACGCACGCACGCACGCACGCACGCACGCATGCACCCCTCCCCCTCCCAACCACACACTCACTCACTCACAAAAAAATTAAATTGTACATGTGGGGTCTGTAAGAGGGAAAATCTCTCACGCGGTGGCTCAGTGGTAGAATGTTGAACTTATATGCCAGAGGACCCGAGTTCGATCCCCGTCCGGGGCGACTCGCGTTGTGTCCTTGGGCAAGGCACTATTTATGTTATACGCTGGAAGATACATGTATCCTTTAAATATTACAATAATATGTAGAATGATAGGATTTTGTAACAGACTGGAAACAGGATATGAAAATAAAATAGCCTACAATATCTATCAGTATATGCTCAAACTTCCAAATTTTTAATCCAAATAGATTTATTTATTTATTTATTTATTGGTGTTTAATGTCACATACTTATGCACAATGGCTTATCGTGACCGTAACAGTTTTCCGGGTGGAGGAAGCCGGAGTACCCCGAGAGAATAACCGAGCATCGACGAGCAACTGTCAACTGCAGGGCTACAGCGGTTGAAGACACGTGCACCATCGACGTGCAGTACGCCTCAGTACACGGCGTCATCGTGACCCGCATGTAGGCAACCGGGATAAAGTACCTTGCCCAAGGACACAACGTGGGTCGTCCCGGTCGGGGATCGAACTCGGGACCTCTAGCATAGAAATCCAACAGACTACCACTCAGCCACCGCGCTCCCAATCCAAATAGATAAAACACATTAAATTAACATCAAATGAAACCAGCATGTAAGTAAGGTACATTAGTTTCTTTTGAATTTTCCACCTCTGATATTCCATAAATGCAAATTAAATTTTCACAAATTATACATCAAAATAAAGGTTGTGATGTATAGAGTACGAAACCGATATGCATTTAACTCACAGAGTTGGTGGTAGTCGCCAATGGTTCCCAGAAGTCTGCTACCAGAAATGATAATAAAATGATATTTCCGGAGAACAACTCGTGGCCAAATGTGCTTCAAAGTAAAACAATTTCCCTTACTTATACAACCCTTTAATGATGACTTCAGACCTATGGTGTGATGATGAGATGGCCATAGATGTTGATGAAAGTGATACTAAAATAAATAAATAAATAAATAAATAAATAAATAAATAAATAAATAAATAACATTAAATTGGAACAAACCTCTTAATGCTGATAAAACATACAGTGTACAAATGTAGACAGTGGAAAAATCTGATTTAATGAATAACGACACAGAATTGCAGACACAACGCGCAAAATTAATCGATTTTCTTGGACCGTTGGTATCTTGTGGTGCTATTTTGTCTGTTTAACTGTTGGTGTTGTAAATTTATATTCTCGATATGATCAATTGTTTATTTGGGTCAGTCACTCCCTGTTTGTCACTGAGTATTTCTCACAAATATGACATGATATGGAACAAATGAATAAATTTCTATGCATTTAATTTCTGTTTCGGTGTTTTTATCTATTTTAAAATATTTGGGGAGTTTGTTTTTGTTTCCACAAATAAAACTGGAGATCTTTGAATGGGTGTGTATGACGAAGTGTTCCAAAGATGCCTTTAGCTATGGTTCTGTTTTACAATGTTTCCAAATTTATGTCCACATATATCTTTATACACTCTGTCTCGATGTGTTGAAATATCGTAAGTATAACCGTGCTTTGTCGTTGTGGGAATTTGTAAGGATTGGATTTCTTCCCGGAAAACATGTTCCACGCCAATGTCACACACTTCAAATACATTAAGTTCAGAAATATATATTGTGTTTGTGTCCACCAATATGCGTAACATTACCCCATATTAACCTACCCACTATAAAATGTATGATATATGTGTATCTTTTCTTGTATGGGCATCATCTACGTCTAATTGCTTCCATGGAATATCCAACATTTGCGGGATAACCTACGTCTGCAATAGTGGCGACTTTATTTTCGGCATCAAATTCTTTTTCCAAGCTTTCATACAGACAGCGGCCATCGGCTAATGTAACGGCTTCTCTGAATGGATCCATCTTAAAACAGGGTGAACTATTCCTCTCTGAATTCCACACACCTCTATGTAAAATATCAACATCGCATCTACAATATTGTTTTTATTTCTATTTGAGAGTCAGAGGTAGCATTTAATGAATCCTCATCTTGTTGATAGTGACATCTCTCCCAAATCAGTTGTGTTAAAACTTAACTCAAATCAACAGGGTTGAGTGAATTTGAACCATTTGGATTCATATTCACTCAACTCAGTTGATTTGGGTTGATTTAAAGTGTTGGAATCTGTGCATCTATGCATATGTGAAATTTGGAAGATGAATAAGGGCTAACATAATGTTTTACATACGTATATATGTAGCAGTAGAGGAATTATAAGTTTGCTAATTAAGTCAATTCAAATGGTTCAGATAATTGTGTCAATCTCATAGGCGGAAACCTAAAAAGTCACTGATTCTAATGCCGTAAGGTTCCAGACAAATAATTTCGTTACCATTTAGGTTGAGTTTCGGAGTTGTTATTCAATTAAAAAAATGCACATTCGAATGAACTGTTCATCTAACCCTTGTAAAGTACGAATAATATCTGTTGTTCAAGTATGAACAATATTACAAAAAACAATCCCGAATATCTGTCAATGGAGAATAACCCTTCTTCCTACAATATATGTTGTTTGTTGTTCGCCCCAGTTTGATCAACAATAAAAAAGCCAATCCCGAAAATCTGCCGATGGAGAATAACCCTTCCTTGTCTTCCTTCTCCCCATATTTGTGTCGAATATACACAGTCTTCATTTGAGCCGTGATCTGAGAAAAGGGACTTTAGGGGTCAGACAATCAAATTGGAGTTAATTTCACATCTCAAATCTCCGGAAAACAAACTTTTCAACAAAGTTTATTTCAGGATCATCTGACAATTAGAAAATGGACAAAATGAGATGTAAAGTGAGGTGTCAAAGAGCCCAACAAGTTATATGGACCGTTTGACGTATCAGCGTAATACCCATGCTATGCGCATGTGCCACGTTATTGATCATGATAACGACAACAAGAACCAATGACCATTACAGACTATTGACGTTTACAGACAGCAGCCAGTACCAAGTTGTTTCTTTTAGACGAACATAGACTACGCAGATCACCATTTCGTGGTCTGAGTGCTAGAATGTTCTATGTCCCCTTGACATAGAACATTCTAGCATTCAGGCGGGGAGCGCGGTGGCTCAGTGGAAGACTGTTGGACTTCTATGTTAGAGGTCCCAAGTTCGATCCCCGTCCGGGACGACTCGCGTTGTGTCCTTCAGCAAGGCACTTTATCCCGGTTGCCTACACGGGTGAACGATGACGCCGTGTACTAAGGCGTATTGCACGCCGATGGTGCACATATCTTCAACCGCTGTAACCCTGCTTGAGTGGAGCTTGAATGTTGAGGAGCTGACAGTTGCTCGTAGATGCTCGGTGGTTCTCTCCGGGTACTCCGGCTTCCTCCACCCGTAAAACTGTCACGGTCACGATCAGCCATTGTGCATAAATATGTGACCTTAAACACCAATAAATAAATAAATTAATAAGCACTCCGGTGACGATTTGAGCTATCAGTGCGGATATATTTTCATGGTGTGAGAAGAGTAATCTCTAATGAAATTGGATAAGAATTGTTTTGTTAAATTTTCATCAGTAGAGAATTATTGCACTATCCCCGTTGCATACACCACCATAACATCCACTGAAAAGGAAGTAAGATAATTAATAAATTAAAAAACTCACTAATCTAGTGTTTTCGACCGCTTTCCAAACAAGACAACTAACTGATGATTTCCTTGTTTCATGTCTTGAGAAATTGACGTTTCTGAAAATTATGGATTAAAAAATGGCAGCAGTAGAAACTTAATGAAAAATTTTGTCGGAATTTAACCCTTTACCCAACGTAACGGCCAAAACCGGCCAGCGCTATTATAAAAAATCTCCAATTAATTTTCATTTTTTTTTCATTTTTTGTCTCAAAAACATAGGTTATGACCCCTCGTTGGAACGAGCTCGACGAGCTCGTTCCAACGAGGGGTCATAACCTATGTTTTTGAGACAAAAATGAAAAAAAATAGTTATTTAAGAATTTTGTTTGCAAGTGTCGTCTGCTTTTCATGTTAGGTAAAGGGTTAAAAAAAAAAAAAAAAACCCAAACAGGTACACCACACCCATCACTGCAACCCTAGATACTTTTGAGATATAGGCACAGGGTGCGGAAGGAGGTTGTTGGGGGATCTCCTATCCAAATCCTTCGTTGACATTTGGTATCCAAACATATATAGTTTTGATAAAACAGGAGTGTTCCCGCTAGCTACTATCCAAACCCATATACTAAACGAGGAATGCTTGATCGAAAATTTAATGACTGAAGATGCATGAATTTTTCAATGAGAGATTTGTAAACTTCACATAAACAAAACATCAACCGTGTCTGACCTATCTGGTGTTTTTATGATCATGTCTGTTTTACACAAATTTGTGATAAAAATTTCCTTTGTTCCTTTTTTTCAAAAATAGTTTCAGGCGAACTTATCCAGACATCTAACCAGACATCTAATCCATGTGGCAGCCCCCCCCCCCCCCCCACACCCACCAACGAGTGAAATTCTAGATCCCGCAAGTCTATGCCTGGACCATTTTGTTGTAGCATAAACGACCAGTAAGTTACTCTCGTTATTAAATCCAAGATACACCTTTCATACTTTTAAGAAAAGAGGCGACTCGAGGGAGGTGGGCATTGGGAGGATAGCTCGGGAGAGTGAAAAATAAAACATTTGCCTCAGAGTGCCGGAAAGAGGAAGAGTAGCATACCACGGGTAAGAAAAGGTTATTTGTTGAGCGGTGAGTGTGTCCAGTTCAGAGATAGGGAGGCCAACGCGGGACGGATCGTTATCAAATCCAGGATACAACTGACACGTTTTATGAAAATGGGCGACTCGAGGGAGGTGGGCGTTGGGAGGATAGCTGGGGGAGAGTGAAAAGTAAACATTTGCCTCAGAGTGCCAGGGAGAGGAAGAGTGTCATGGTATGGGTAACAAAGGGTTGTTTGTTCACTGGTCAGTGTGTTCAGTTCAGAAATGTGGGAGATCAGCGCGGGGCGGACAGAGTCTTGTGAGTGTAGGATCCAGGATTCAGGGACGGGGGCGCCAAATTTCGTTTCTGGTCATGATTCCACAAATTGGGCGAACAGGCATCTCTTTCGCCTGTTGTTCTCGAAAGAAATTGAAGGCCCGTTCGTCCGCTAAACTAAAGATTCACGATTTCTGCTCAGTTAAAATTTGATATTTCTTTCGAAACTAGGATCTTCTATAAAAGGAGAAAAAATAGCTTTCTTAGGCTATGGAAAATGGAAGCTGCATGTTATGTAACACATTTATATATTGGAATAACCTATCCGAGCGCTTTCCAACAATGCATTTTCCATCGAAAGAATTTCATGAAATAATATGGAGTCTTATACTGGGTTATAGAGAACGCGGTTGCTCAGAAGGTAGAGGCACAGACTGCAAGCCCAGGGGTCCTAGGTTCGAATCCCACCTGCGGTAGCCGCGTTGTGTCCTCAGGCAAGACACCTAGTCCCAACTGCCCACCTGGAGGATAGTGGCGTTTTGTACTAAGGCGCACTTGTCTTGAATCAGTGCTAACCCTGCTTGTGTGGAGTTAGTGCATTGGGAAGTCTGACAGTTGCTCGGTGGTTCTTTCCGGGTAGACCGGCTTCCTCCAATCGTAAAACTGTCCGACACGAGGTGACTCTGGCTGTTCAAAGTGTAGATAATAGCTCAATAAATAATTAAATACTAAGTTATCGGTTAGTCATCTCTATATTTTGCACTGACACAGCTAAACACTTCAGTCTACTTTGGCCTTTCTATTCATTAAAATTGCTGGAAAAGCGTTACGGGAAAAAAGTTTAGGTTACCTTTTTTTGGTAGCATTAATTACAATTTGTTCAGGCCTGCGAACAAATTCTAATTAGTAATACATAATTCGACTGGTCAGTTGTAAACATTTTAAATGACAATTGTTGTCTTGTTTGTCATTATTGGACCGATTGAAGGCGGTGTTTTGGCAAAAACAAAGGGAGACGATGGAAGGGTGGGGGTGGGATCAGATTGCACCAAGCTGATCAATTTCAAGTACACAGAAGAAGTCTCCTTGGTTACGAGTCGAAATTAAGTATTTTTATTGTTTACTAATCATATATATTTCATTTTCAGGTTATTTTATTCAAATTTGTGGGGAGTTAGTTTAGTATAGTAACTGGGACAAAGTTAGGAGGTCTTAAATAAAACTGTGAGCGCTAAGTTGTCGAACGGTTCGTCGCGTTGCCTTTTGTCGCGTGTTTACAGTTTTCCCTGTCCGATCGCGTAATTTTGTCTTGATGATGGCGAGCAAGTCTGTTCAGACGGAGGTAAGTATGGAGGTAAATACGTGTAATATCGCGGTCCAGGTCAACGGTGCCAACGGGGTAAGTATTGGTGTGCAGACAGAGGTCACTGGGGGTGTCGGTCAGAGCCGGGTTGGTGGGGCCACCGATGGCGATATTGGGCTTGAAGTTTGTAAACAGTGTTCTATGATGTATGGGGACTGTCGCTCGGTGGGATATGGAGAGGTATGTGCAAACTGCCAGGAAATCCTCCGCCTACTTGAGACAATTGTTAAGTTTGAGGGGGAGATTGCTGAGCTGAAGGGAAAACTTGGTAGGGCGGGGCTGTCTGGAGTTACGCCTGTGAAAGTAGCTTTCCGAGAAGGATGGAAGGTTGTCGGTGGTTCCAAGAGGAAACATGGGGGTAGAACCTTTGATGTGAATGAGGTAGGTGATGAGGTGGGGGCTGCTAGAAAAGTACGTAGGACAGATGAGGGGGGGCCCAGGCCGGAGCAATGCTGTAAAGCGTTTGGCGTGGACTATCAAAAGTGGTAGGAAAGGGGGGCCAGAGAAGCAGGTAGATAGGGGTGTAAAGTCCAAAGGCAGTGGGGAGTGCAGCACCAGAAACGGATTTGATATGCTCGATTCGGAAGAGACAGAGGGGGAGATGAAGGTAGTTGCAACAGATAGTAGCTTGGGGTCTAGGCCAGGAAAAAGGAGGAGGGATACGGGAGAAGACCAGGGGAGTAGTCCAGGTAGTTCAGGGCCTGGAAAGAGACGGAGGGACAAGGATAGGAGTAACCCTAGGTCAAAGATACCGATACCGATATTGATTCCGAGTGGGGTTGTTGGAGAGGAAGAGGATGCTGTAAACAATAGGAGACTAGAGGAGATAAATAGGGCGAGGGCCAAAAGTAAGTTGGTGGTTGCGGGAAGTAGCATAGTTCGGGGGATCGACAAGGTTGTCTGTGGTCCGGACAGTAAAAATAGAACAGTTCTGTGCTTTCCGGGGGCTAAAGTGGAGGACCTGAGGGATAGAGTGGACTGTATTGTAGCTGGGTCGGGGCCTGATCCGGTAGTGGTATTACATGTGGGGTCCAATAACATCAGGGAGAGGAAATCAGTTCGTTTGGTGGACACATACAAGGACCTAATTAGTAAGCTACTTAGCAGGAATGCTCGGACCATCGTTTCAGGGGTGCTCCCCGTTATGGGTGGTGGGAATGAGAGGAACTCGCGGATTATGGCACTAAACGAGGAGCTGGAAGAGCACTGCAAAGACTTGGGAATACATTTCATTGACCACTGGGATTCATTCTGGGGACAAGGAGAGTTGTATGGGCGAGACGGATTGCATTTAAGTAGGATGGGTACAGACCTGTTGGGCCAAAAAATTTTACAGGTGACTGGGCCTTTTTTGGAGAAAAGGGGGGTAGGGGACCACAGCCGATAACCCAGAGGGGCACAAATGCTGGGAACATAGGAAGAACAACAAACATGCACAATACAGGGACATACCAGGGTTATAATAATGTGCCAGTGATGACAAAAAAACAAAGATTCATTAAGTTTGGGTACTGCAACATCCAGGGTCTGCACAAGAAAGTAAGCGAAATATCAACAATGATGGACGAAGGAGACTTCGATATAATGGGTCTAAGTGAGACGTGGATACGACGGGATGAGCGGGTTGATCAGATGAAGGGTTGCGTGTGGATAGGAGCTGGGCGAACTGAGGGTCAGAAACGGGGTGGGGGTGTTGGCATCTACGCTAAAGAGGAATTACAGCCCTCATTGATTACAGATCTCACAGAAGCAAGGACTCAGATTCCAGTATCCAACGAAATAGTATGGGCAAAAATCAAGTTAGGAAGCAGGAGTGTTGCCCTTGGTGTTGTATACTTAGCAGTGGAGGGAAGTAAGCCTGAGTGGAATGATTCAATATATACAACTCTTAGATTGAATATCACAGAGCTTGGAAGCAGAGGGTTCAGTATTGTCCTAATGGGGGACTTCAATGGGCACATCGGGGATAAGGAGGAGGGCATACAGGGAGGTGATAGGAAAATTAACACGAATGGGAGGAAGATGTTGGACCTATCAAAAGAGCTTGGTTTAAAGATCCTGAACAGGGATGCGAAATGTAAGGGTAAATGGACCTGGGAGAGGAACGATAAGAAAACAATAATTGATTATATACTCACTGACATTAGCGTATGGAGGGAGGTTATAGATGTAGAAATAGATGACGAGGGAAAAAATGACTTGGGTAGTGATCACAACCTGATAACAGTTAAGATTATGGGCAAAAAGACGAATAGAGACAGAAATACCTTCAAGGAAGTTTGGGGACTAAAACAAGGAACCGACTGGAAGCAGTTTCGGGAAAAACTAAAACCAAATCTTGAATGTATACCTAGGGATGCAAATGTCCAGAGTATTTCAGATGGCATAGTAAATAGCCTAACAGAGGCAGGGAGGGATTGTATAGGAAGGGTGAGGGTCCCAACGAGAGAACTTGGATACAGGGTTAACGAGGGACTGAAAAAGGCTCTAAAAGAAAGGAAGGTAAAATGCGCTGCTTACAGAAGAAGTAGGAAGCTTAAAGGGGTGGATAACAATGACACGAGACTAATGAAAGGAGAATATGAACTGGCACGGAGAAAGGTGAATGAGATAAAGAATAATAATAGGAAGGAGCACAATTGCAGTCTTGCCAGAACAATAAAGAAAACGGGGGGTTCGAGCTCAAACGTATTTTGGAACTGGATAAATAAACGGGGGAAAAGTAGTGTGCAGAGTATCAAAGTGGATGGGGAAAGTACAGAAGATAAAGGCCGTATCGCTTCAGAGTTAGTCAAGCACTGGGAAAAGATAAACGATAGGCGATGGGGCAGTGGGTCCCCACCAAAAAGAAATACACTGGTGGAGGAGAACCTATCCAATCGTGTATGTAGCGAAATAACGGCAGAAGAAGTGCGGAACGTGGTCTCGAAATTAAAAAATGGTAAAGCGGGAGGGACTGATGAAATTCCGAACGAAGTCCTCAAAAATGGAGGGGAGGCACTTATTGAAGTCCTGACAAACCTTTTCAACCTGGCTCTGCGAAAGCAAGAGGTCCCCAGAGAGTGGAGGGAAAGTAAGGTGTCGTTCATACACAAAAAGGGGGATAAGGAAGTTCTAGATAACTATAGGGGGATATCAGTTAGTAGTAACATCGGAAAAAGTATTCTGTAAGGTCATATACGGTAGACTAGAGGAAGTTATTGAAGAGAAAGGTTTTTTAGGAGAAATTCAAAATGGTTTCAGGAAAGGACGAAGAGTCACTGATCACCTATTTACACTCACCCAACTGATAGAATCAACAAAGGCTGAAAAGAAAAAGGTGTTTCTGGCATTTCTAGATGTGAAAAAAGCGTACGACCGAGTGTGGAGGGAAGGTATGTGGCGAAAGCTCGAGGGCATCGGACTGGGGGGTGACTTTGTGGGAATCATGAAAGCACTGTATACAGATGTGCAAAGCCAACTCAGTCTAGGGAGTATCACTACAAAACGAGTCCCTATGGATATAGGCCTCAAGCAGGGGTGTATCTTTTCACCGATTTTGTTTGCATTGTATGTTAAAGATTTAGGGGACGAACTAATTCAGAGTGCGGAGGGGGTAAATGTTGGAGACATAAAGATACCAGGCTTATTCTTTGCGGACGACATGGTGTTAATGTCTAGAACTGAACAGGGGCTAGAGAAACTGCTGGAAATTGTTGGTAGATACGGGAACACTTGGCGGCTCGAACTAAATGAAAATAAAAGCAAGGTAATACCCGTTGGACGCAAGGTAGATATGACGAAGAGATGGAGAGTGGGGGAGTTCTCAATCCCCGAAGGGGAAAGCAAACAAATCACCGTAGGAGAAACGGGAGAGTATGAGTATCTAGGGGTAAGCATAAATATAACGGGAAGAGGGGTGTACAGAAATTACTCAGCCAAACTGATTCTGAAGGGGAAAAGAATTCTGAACCAACTAAAACTTTTAGGGAAAAATAGTTTCAATAAGGTCTTTGTGGGGAAAACACTGTGGGAGAGGGTGGGTTTACCAAGTATAACGTATGGCACGGACGTGATTCCATTAAACCAAACCGTTATTAAGAAGTTGGAAAGTACTCAGAATGATGCCGGCAGATGGATAACAGGGTCGAGTAATGCTGCAGCTTTGGAAGCAGTAAGGGGGGAGCTTGGGTGGATGAAAATCAAGGACAGGGTAGATTTGGGAAAACTGTGTTACTTTAACTACTTGAGAAACCTGCCTGACAACCGGTGGTGCAAATTGATGCTCGATACCATTTGGAATTCTAATATAGAAACGGGGTGGTCAAAACATGTGAGGGAACTAATGGACAATTACTCTATAGAGGTCACAAACATAGAAGTAGGAATGAAAGAAGGCAAACGGTTTGTCAAAGAGAGAGTCATGGAAGACTGCAATCGAAACTGGCGAGCAGGGGTTAGCGTGAAAAGATCACTGCAGGGGTTACAATATAAAGAAAAGCCAGCTTTTGAGAAGTACCTAGATGGCACCTTTGGAGGGTCACTGCTGTTCAAACTGAGATCAAGATCACTGGAGCTTCGGGGAAAATTTGGGAGAGATGGGGAAAAGGGATGCCAAATGTGCCACTCTGGAGTAGTGGAGACCCTGGAACATTTTCTCTTGGAATGCCCACAGTATATACCTCATAGAATAAAATTTACTGGAAGAATAATGCAGAAGTGGGGTGAAGAAACAAAGGATAGATGGCTGAAGGGGGACACGAGGGAGAGGGTAGGAATGCTTATTGAAGAAATTGAAAAAGAGGAAGTGAGGGACACTATTAAGCAGTTTATATCTGAATGCTGGGAGGAGAGGAGGGGAAGAGGGGGTGGGGTGCAGGGGGAATGATGGCCTTCTCTTATGAGGACCGCGACAAATCAGCGGCTGGCCAAAGAGTTATTATTATTATTATCATTCTCTCTTGAAACCAACTATTTATATGGTTCAACCGATTACCCGTGGGAGTCTTCCCTGAAATGAACCCCATTTTGAGAAGTTTCAATATTTAACAGAACAGGCTATCAAATACAGTTTACAGGCTTTAGATGTAATCAAGTAAATAATTGATTATAGTGTATTAAACTGGTGAAAATATGTGTTTTAGCGAAACGTTCATATCCACATGAGGTCTATCTCGTGTACCACGAACCTTCAAGGGGCAGAACATAGGACACCATAGTTGAAATGGTCTACAATGCTTGTACATTGGACGGCGATATGACCAGAATACGCTACAAATATTTAAATACGTACTATCTTTCTAACGTAATATGTATCTGCAACAGGACGTATAACAGTAGCGTTGCCATGTGGAAGGCATGCTCACCCCCCAAAAAATCCCTATGCCCCTCCCCCCAAAAACCTGAATTCTACGATCAGCATGGGATGTCAACTAACGAAATTATTGATGACATAACAGGCTTGATGAAAATTCACGTTCTTTCTGGCCTAAAAATGTCTTTTAATAGTGTCATTTGGGGAAGAATTTTTAAAAATCTCTCGGGGGGGGGGGATTGGGGAGAACCACCCTAGAATTTCTTTTTTTAAATACCTCCTCCACGTCCACGCCAACCCACGAGGAACATCACCTCCATATCTTTCCCCAACTCACTATTTACATCTTCAGGATTTACACCTGCGGCCTAAAAATACTCCCCCCCCCCAAAAAAAAAACCAGATCCCAGTAGCCTCCTATAATATATATACCTGGCTATGAGCGGGTGTTACTCTGTAGAATTCAACCTTCTGTAGGAGTGCATTCCTAATCAAGCTAGTGTAATAATGGGTTATGCCTTACAAGTTTGAAGCAAAACAGAAACAAGGAAAGTTTTAAGATTAATGCACATGAAGAGTTTTTTTTTTTTTTGGAGGGGGGGGGGGGTAGGGGGCGGTGGGGCTGCTTTTGTGTGTAGGTTAAGATTTAGCAAATGGTTTTTTTTTAATATTATAAAATAGGCGCACAACAGTTTCAGCAGGATTACAGTACTGATGGAATATGATGTGAGATAACCACTTAAACCTTCTATTATCTTTTTCTTGAATAGTAGGTCTAATACTAACTTTAGACATTACTGCGCAGACAATTTCAGACATTTTAAATAAATGATGCCAGAGGGCAGAAACAAGTATTATTAATAAGAGTAATGCTGAAGACAATTGTAACTTTTTGAGTCATCCTAAAAATTATTCTAGCCAATACTGTAATCTGATGTTCTGAAAACATTATTGGATCCTACAGGTTCCCAAAGTAATTGCCAATCAACAAAGCATCAGACACAGTGAAAAACTGATTTAGACTATCGTTTTGAGTTTCCAGTTACACTCTTCTAGAATCTAGAGGTGTGGGTCCACTGTTCTATATTTGGTTGAAATCACTTTGTGATTATGTGAGAATATCAAACAAGACAAGTATTTCTGCAAACCAACACGTTTTGAAGAATCGCATGTGTCTTTACTTTTTAAGACCCCCCCCCTCCCAGAAAAAGATAAAATGTGAAAAAATAGATCTACAGTGAAAACTGAAGTCGAAAAAAATTCAAATATCTGTAGACTGTAGTTTCTATAGAATACTCTGAGTTTTACTGTCGTCTTCAGTAAGTTCACAGAAACACGTATCACCCTAACAACACGAGCTGCGCATGTGCACTAACACCACGTATCACTATGGAGATGACGTCACAACATGGCCACTCACGCAGGTTACCATGACAACACAACATGGCGCCACTGGGTCACGTGACTATGACGTCACATGAGATCCTGCAATTAGATCCTGCAAACTACCCTCGAAACGTGCATGACATACTACTGTTCCCAAACCGTTGTAAATTTCCATACACCCTGGAAAACACAAGGATAACAAATAATATCCCGCCCTATCTTCTATTTTCTTGTGAGGGTGCATTGTAATTTTATACTAATTTATAGAGAAATCCAATATAACTCATTTTATTAACAAAGTCGGCTTATTACTGAGTTCCTGATCACCAATCATTCTAAAAGACGTATTTATTTAAAAAAAATGTAGGAAAACATTTTTAGCCTTGTAGGCCTCATCCTTGACCTCAGCCCTCAGTATAGGTAAATTACTAGCGAAACCAAAAACAGGTTCTTGTATTTGCAAAGTTTTATATGAAAGTTTTGAAAGTTATTTTCACTTTATAACTTTACTGATATTAAATTTGTAGAAAAAAGAACCATTAATTACAAATACGAGCAGTCGTATTGTGGCTTCAGAAGTTAATAGGCCTACAGAGATCAAAGTGTTTTCCGAGTGGCTCAGTAGTTCTGTCGCCCTGTAAGGGATTTTGGCTGCCTGCACAGGCAGAGAGTAGAAAAATCTGAATATCGTTGGTATTATAAAATGCATTACAACTTGGCAGTGTCTTTACGATACTCAATACTGACGACAGTTCAGTGCAGATCTTAACCAGTCATTATAGGAGACGCAATTTCATCAATTAAATTGAAAAAAAATAACGTTGACGATCATCTCACTTGACGTTGACGGATATACAAAATCACCGAATATCAATTCCTTGTTCCCGGAAAGACTTAAATAATTTATCGAATTCACAGGCCTCAGGGGCGCCGGAGCCGACCCGACCACTGTCGGGGCAAAAAATTTGCCGATCGTGACATTTTTGTGATCGACCTTCAGCCGAACGTCAGTCATATCAAATAACTAGGCTATGATTTTTTAATCTTGTTCTGCGGATATCCGAAAATAGTGCACGCATAGATCGTCTTGTTTCTTTAATATTGGGCAGACAATGGCGGCTATTAATGACGAGTTAATGTAAGATGAGGAGATTTAGGGGCATACTTCTTTAGTATTCCAACCGCTTCGGAAGCGGTTGGAATAGTAAAGAAGTAGTGTGGCGAAGCAGGGTTAAGTACCCCGAAAATTGATCGTCTAGTGGATTTAGGTTCGGACTTCAGTCGTGGCTTGTTGGCCACAGGTCAATTCAAAGAGTTAATTCAAGCGGCAACCAGTTTCTTTGGAGTCTGGAAAAGTTCTTGAAGTACTGCAGCTGCAGTGAATGGGTTAAGTCAAAACACATAAAAATGTACTTACAGTTTTCTATTTATTAAATCCTAATGTAAAGTTCCTAAGTCTACACTTGTTTTTCTCTCTGGTATAAACAATACGAAATTAGGCGAGACGAAATTAAAAGATGAAATACTCTGTCATTTTTGTCGTGTGTTCCATCTCTACCTGTAATCTGGCCTGGCAGCGATCCTCCACGAAAATAGGAGAGTGTCTTCAAGTTCTGTACATGGTGGAAACCCAGAGAGAAGTGAATTCTCTGGGTCTACACCCCAGTATTTATACTGTTGTGAACGTGACTTCTAGAGAGCAGCTAGTCACGTCCACAAGAGCATAATGGCAAGGTTGAAACCACCAAACACCACATATGCCCCGAGATGGCGGAGAGGTGTTTCATAACCCTACATCTCTGTTCTGGGACAGCAGGGGCATCCTGTGTTATCAGTATAAATTCTCACACTAAAATGACGTTGGCATGTTGACTGTTAAAATCAATACAGCGTGTCCCTGCCTTATCCTCATGGTCAGTAATACAGCATAAGGTGCCCTCACTGTATCACAGTACGTTCCTGTTTACCTAGTTCCCACCTCTGAAAGTAGAACTCCGTGTGTCGAGGTAAGGTAAGGTTAGAACACAGTGCTAATTTCTGTCAAAAAGTTTTGATGAGGTTAGTGCAGGTCAACCAGCATCTGGTGTTTACTGCAAGCGTGTGAGAACTTAGTGTATGGGACAAATGCACTGTTATATAATATTACTTAGAAATTCCAATATTTTGAATATGCAGTGTAGAGAAGCTATGCCTTTAACAAGTGCATGGAACAATTTTCATATTTATTAAAGTTTAATATTCAGAGAATTATTACCAAGTGGGACTTGGCCACTCTTATTAACACTTAGGGAGCCAAGACTCCCAAGCCAAAATAAATTAACCCTATGGATCCATGGAGGGCATTTCGTTACAATCCTCCCAACCAAGACTCGAGGTCCGGTAATAATTAACGGAGCTCGAATCTGGATTGAGTGAATCAAGTGACCAGGATTCATCATGGTCAGTCACGTGACCAGGATGTAACCAGGAAATGGCCAGGATAGTCATTCAAATGACCAGGATTTACCAGGATTTGCTATTTAAAAAGAAATGCACTTCATGCAAGTTCATTATCATCACACATCGTGACTATTGACTGCACATTTTATAGGAACGCTGCCAGACAAATGAATCACCCTCACATAAGGAATTACATTCAATGTTAAAAGTTATCTGAATAATAACTGGCATATATTGGGATACCTGGAATGGAGTAAAATAAAAGCAATTCACATCAATTGATATGGGTAGAATTGATAATAGAAGTTAGTATAATCAAAACTATGTTTCCATAAAGGGGTTCCCCAGAAAAGGTCAAAACGACATAAGGGACAATTCTGTCTTTCCTGCATCCAGGTTAACCCACAGTGGACATGCACTATTTGAGTACATTGCGGACAGCGATATGCAGTACGTGGCCCTGTAATGTCAGACCAACATATCGCACATTGTCAATTGTCTCCATCAACTAAATTTTGATTTATTTGAAAAGATCGCAGATTTTCATACTCAACCAAAGCATGTTGTAACACTTGAAAACTATATTGAGCACATTCCCATTCATACGTGTGTTCCACCTCCTCGTGATGGAACATTTCACCAATCAATATCCTATATTGATTGGGATTCTGGGGCATAACAATCTGACTAAATTCACTAGGGCGAAATGGACAGATCAGATCAGGTGAGACGAATGCATCGGTCGCATCCGCTGTTTCATAAGGGATTCTTTTGTCATAGTAGGTTCCGTCCTACTGTCGATCATTCCAATAACGAATGGCGCTATGCCGGCTAGAGTGTGCTGCCTCCTGTGAGGTTGCTAATTAGCCTCGTTTTCAATTACCACGAGGTGCGGCATCACAATTTCTTGTCCTACTCCCAAATCATGGAGACAATACCGGTACAACACCTGAGTTCTAACTAGTTCCCGGTGGCTGGTGTTTTCATTTAAATGGACCACATCCCACACACACGGATCCGGTGCTGAAAAGCTGTGGTTCCATGTCGAAAGACCATAGGGACAGGGATGCGATACCTCTGTGTCCAGTACTCGAGTTGTTCTGGAACAAAATCCGAAAAGGTCGGGTTAGCCAAACGGAATGCAGATGCAGAGGCCATTCTTTTCAAAGTTTCACTATCACTGTCAAAATAAAAATAAAATGCTAATGTAACACAACTTATAAATGCTACGTAAAACTAAAGTGAAAAATTATACTCTAAACAAAAGTGAACGATTATACTCAAAATTATAAACTAACACAAATATCTATATTACACTATTCTACAGCTGTGCCGTGTGAACAATTCTACTTTCCCCCGTTAAAGGTTCTTTGTTAGTTTTTAATCTGTTGTCGATAGTGACTTATCTAGGAGTCACGTCTAGAATGTCACTATATAATTTTGTTTCACTTTCGTTTACTTTATTTAGTTACTAATTAATAATTCGCATAAACAATTTCACCGCTGAAGATTTCCAAAAAGGACAACAGTGCCCGACGGCGTGCAGCTGTAGGGAGTCATAGTTTCCTAAAATCTATGAGGGTTAATTTTGGAGGGTACGGGAAGATTATGCTTGTTGCCGGCCCGCTTGATCGGTGTTCGACAGTGTGGGCAAGTAGCGTTTTCTTTCAATGCAGCCCATGTGAATCCACATTGAAAATGGACTTGGTGACGACACTGATGGCACATGAAGCAACTCTGCCATCTTCGTGTTATTTCTTCCAGACAAATACAACAGGTTTCTCGAAGACCCATATAATAAATTCTTCCCATTGCGGTTAACTCATTAAATTGAATAACTTCTTTTCTTTCTTTTAGTCTCTGTAATCTTCTAATTTCATGTCATATGAGAGCTTCAAAGAGGAGTTCGTTGTGACATGAACGTTGTTCGCGTTCATAAGTCACCTTTACATCATAAGGAAGAGAGAATCGTTGAATTTCGAAATTACTATCTAAGTCTTCATCAAAGATTTCCAAAAACCGGAATGGACGAACCAGTCCAGGGTTCGGCACTGGTTCACTTCCAGGAGCATTCTGGCGAAGGTCATAGTACCGGCCATTCCAACAATGGTCATTCCAATAATGGATGACCTTATCGGGACTGGTACCACTGGCTTCATACTGTGAGGCTATTCTTGTGGGCTTCACGGTACACACAAGACGAGGAAAAATTTCCCTTTGTTCCTCAGAAAGGTAATAACAGTAATAAATTTCGTATTGTGTTAACTCATTGTTGCCAGTTTCGGAATTATAATGTTGAACTTCCCAATACTGAATACATTTTTGTTTTTGACGACTCCATAATTCTTGGGGAAATATTAAGTTCACCCCATCTGTACTGAGGGAATGCTGGATGGCTTCATACCTATGCTGATTGTATTTATCTTGTTCTTCTTGGAACTCGACAAATTCTGTAATATTGACTGAAGCCATCCTCAATATTAATCAATACCAAAAACAAAATAACTCAAATAATTCAATTAATTACTGAAAATCATAAAATAATTTACGAAGAATTACGTTTCTATTTTACACTAAAATTTACACAAAATACTACGCTCCCCTGGGTTCGTCTGTAACTTGATGCACTCACTCTTTCGAGTATCTTTATTTCCACCAACTTTCAAATTGAATCGAATGTCTTGATTACGGGAGTCCTGAGTGCAACTTATCTAATACACTCCAGGAACTCCAAATTTTAATAACGTTGCACTGTACTCAGAATTACCAACTTCTTAAGAATTTTTACTATGTAATCAAGACAAATGCAGACGACCCGTGATTTTCATGCATCAGATTTCCAATGGAGGGACATGCACAAAATTGGGAAACCAGATCCATGAAAATCTTATATACATATGGTATAGTCTTCTTTAGACTTTTCTTAATAATAATAACTGGAGGGGTGTCATTTGTGTGCAAAGCACACTATAGTATATCCCCGCATTCCAAAACCTTTACGCACATCTACAGACGCTTTTGATTAACATGAACACACTTTTAGTGTTTCGAATTGAAACTCCTAGGAGTTTTTCTCTGGAAACCATTCCTCTAACGACAAAAATGGTGCCCCTTGCGCCCCTCGGGGCCGAATCAAAAATCCAAAACGTTTATGCACATCTACAGACCCTACTAATGAACATGCACACACTTTCAGTGTTTTGAATGGTTGAAACTCCTAGCAGTTTTTCACCGGAAATCATTCCTCTAATGACAAAATGGTGCCCCTTGTGTCCCTCCGGGCCGAATCAAAAATCCAAAGCCTTTATGCACATCTACAGACCCTATGAATGAACATGAACACACTTTCAATGTTTTGAATTGAAACCCCTAGGAGTTTTTCGCCAGAAACCATTCCTCCAACGACAAAAGTGGTGCCCCTTACGTCCCCGAGGGCCGAATCAAAAATCCAAAACCTTTATGCACATCTACAAACCCTATTGATTAACATGAACACACTTTTAGTGTTTCGAATTGAAACCCTTAGGAGTTTTTCTCCGGAAACCATTCCTCTAACAACAAAAATGGTGCCCCTTGCGCACCTCGGGGCCGAATCAAAATCCAAAACCTTTATGCACATCTACAGACCCTACTAATGAACATGAACACACTTTCAGTGCCTCGAATTGAAACTCCTAGCAGTTTTTCGCCGGAAACCATTCCTCTAACGACAAAAATGGTGCCCCTTTGCGCCCCTCGGGGCCGAATCAAAAATTCAAAACCTTTATACACATCTACAGACCCTATGATGAACATGAACACACTTTCAATGTTTCGAATGACAAAAGTGGTGCCCCTTACGCCCCCAAGGGCCAAATCAAAAATCCAAAACCTTTATGCACATCTACAGACCCTATGAATGAACATGAACACACTTTCAATGTTTTGAATTGAAACCCCTAGGAGTTCTTCGCCGGAAACCATTCCTCTAACGACAAAAGTGGTGCCCCTTATGCCCCTGAGGGCCGAATCAAAAATCCAAAACCTTTATGCACATCTACAGACCCTATGAATGAACATGAACACACTTTCAATGTTTTGAATTGAAACCCCTATGAGTTTTTCCCCGGAAACCATTCCTCTAACGACAAAAGTGGTGCCCCTTACGCCCCCGGGGGCCAAATCAAAAATCCAAAACCTTTATGCACATCTACAGACCCTATGAATGAACATGAACACACTTTCAATGTTTTGAATTGAAACCCCTAGGAGTTTTTCGCCGGAAACCATTCCTCTAACGACAAAAGTGGTGCCCCTTATGCCCCTGAGGGCCGAATCAAAAATCCAAAACCTTTATGCACATCTACAGACCATATGAATGAACATGAACGCACTTTCAATGTTTCGAATTGAAACCCCTAGGAGTTTTTCGCCGGAAACCATTCCTCTAACGACAAAAGTGGCGCCCCTTACGCCCCCGAGGTCCGAATCAAAAATCCAAAACCTTTATGCACATCTACAGACCCTATGAATGAACATGAACACACTTTCAATGTTTCGAATTGAAACCCCTAGGAGTTTTTCGCTGGAAACCATTCCTCTAACGACAAAAGTGGTGCCCCTTACGCTCCCGGGGGCCGAATCAAAAATCCAAAACCTTTATGCACATCTACAGACCCTATGAATGAACATGAACACACTTTCAATGTTTTGAATTGAAACCCCTATGAGTTTTTTGCCGGAAACCATTCCTCTAACGACAAAAGTGGAGCCCCTTACGCCCCCGAGGGGCGAATCAAAAATCCAAAACCTTTATGCACATCTACAGACCTATGAATGAACATGAACACACTTTCAATGTTTCGAATTGAAACCCCTAGGAGTTTTTCGCTGGAAACCATTCCTCTAATGACAAAAGTGGTGCCCCTTATGCCCCCTGGATGTCAGCCTGTGATAGTGCGTTCCACTCCTGCCTTAGAACATTACGTAAATTGCCTAACTTCTGAAGACCATGAAGTCGTACCCGACGGTCTAATTGATCCCAAAGATGCTCGATTGGCGACAAATCTGGCGAACGTGGTTGCCAGGGAAGACCTTCGATGCTCTGCTCCTCAACAAAGTCACGACAGATACGCGCCACGTGACATCGGGCACTGTCTTGCTGAAATAACTGCAATCCGACGCTAGCGTTGAACAACGGGACAACAGCAGCGTTACGAATTTCGTCCCTATATCGCTGTCCATTCAGATTACCATCGATGAAGATCAACTGCGTTCGATGGTGCAGGGAAATTGCTGTCCACACCATTACACTACCCCCGCCGAAACGGTCTAATTCCCGCAAGCAAGCATCAGAAAGCCGTTCTCCTCGTCGGCGATACACTCTTGCCCTACCATCAGCGCGCCGTGGACAAAATCGTGATTCATCACTAAAAAAACTGTCCTCCAACGCTGCTGAGTCCAGCGAACACGCTGACGTACCCATTCCATTCTGACGGTACGATGTCGTTGGGTAAGGATGGGTCCGTGGTATGGACGCCTACTTCGTATGCCGTGTTCATCTAGTCTGTTGTGGACAGTTTGTGCACTGATTCTATTGAAAGTTCTACCAGGAGTAATTGCTGCTGTCCTCGTCGCCGAAAGGAAGTGATCCCGCAAGTGAGACATCTTGATGAGTCGGTCTTGTGCAGGGGTCCTAACTCTTGATCGATCTGAATGTGGTCGGTTGGCAGTAGATCCAGTGGTTCTATACCATCCAATGCGACGGTAAATAGTGGCCACAGTGACTCCGAACTCAGCAGAAAGCTCATCTGAAGGTATCCCAGCATCATGCAAACCAATGGAACACAACCTCTGAATTTCGATTAACCTTGGCATTTTTTAAAATGTCGGAAGACAAAAACTAGCATGTTTTCTCAATAACCCAAACTCTCTAGCATAACATAACACACACAAAGAAAATCGTCGATCACCCATTTAATATGACATTCTCGGGTAGCACGGACTATTTTGAAATTCGTAGCAAAATTAGTAGTAGGAGATGAGGTAACCGCCCACATTGGCTGGAAGGAGAGCCGGGGGGGGGGGGGGAACTGACGTCATAGTCACGTGACCTAGTGACGTCATCTTGTGTTGTAATGGTAACCTCCGTGAGCGGCTATCTTGTGACGTCGTCCACATAGTGATACATCGTGTTAGTGCACAGCACGTGTTGTTAGGGTGATTCGTGTTTCCGTCTGCCATTTTGTATACTGGAGGCCGCCATCTTAGTTTCTATGGTCACACGTGGTTGCTATGTTACCCAATGGTCTACAACAAGACAGGGGTATGTTCGGAGGGCATGTTCCTTTGACCAGGAGTAATTTCTCGATTCGCAGAATTACCCATATAAGCCCGACAAGTTTTACTACTTCGAATTCTTTCAGAATCCACTTCTTCTAACTATCTATGCAATAGTTTTCGTCTACTCGACCATGTCCGTTTGTCCTGGAGTATACTCCAGTAGAGCAGAAGAGCCTATCATGTGGAATAGCTTTGCTTATTGTTTCTATAGCTTTCCTGGTCTGTTATGGTTAGTTCGACCCTATGCCGAGTACTCTTGTTGTTTCGTTTATCCAGATCACCCAAGCGGTTCACTTTCCTGGCGCTAACCAATCAGATTGCTTCATCCCCGTAATCTTTATGCAGAGATGCAGAGTTATCTAACCTTATTACAACGAAGTCCTATACGATTCTCATCACCTCTATATCCAATGACCACGTCCCATGGAATCCCTTTTTGTGAAATGTCTTTGGTTATGGAATCCTGTTTTAGTCGTATGAGGCCATGGGGGCTAAGAGAAATTCCCCCAATGAGGTCTAATTTACTATCCCTCTTAACCTCATTTCGACTGAGACTATGAGTGCCATGGGAAAATCCCTCAATGAGGTCTAATTTACTATCCCTCTTAGCCTCATTTCGGTATTTGAGGATACCTGTGACCTGGTATTGTAGTATTTTAGGTTACCTATCAAGGATATTTTCTGGAGAATCCCTTTTTTTGTCGTATCAGGCCATGAGGGCCATGAGAAAATCCCTAAATGAGGTCTAATTTACTATCCTTTTTAACATCATTTCTTTTGAGGTCATGAGGGCCATGAAGGAATTCCTCAATGAGGCCTAATTTACTATCCCTCTTAGTCTCATGTCGGTATTTGGGGATACCTATGGCCTGGTATTGTATTATTTGAGGATACCTATCGAGGATAATTTTTGAAGAATCCCTTTTTGTCATATGAGGCCATGAGGGCCATGAGAAATCCCTCAATGGGGTATATTCTACTATCCCTCTTAGCCTCATTTCTGTTGAGGTCATGAGGGCCATGAAAAAATCCCTCAATGAAGTCTAATTTACCAGCCCTCTTAGCTTCGTTTTTGGTATTTAAGGATACCTATGGGGGGTGTATTATTATTATTATTATTATTATTATTATTATTATTATTATTATTATTATTATTATATTATTATTATTATTATTATTATTATTATTAATTATTGACTTTCATATCTATGTAGTGAGGAAACACACCCGGATGTATTGAAAAAGGATTTCAACTTGTTACATTGTTTAGGCGACACTTTACCTTCGAAAACAAAACCCAGACTATGTCTGCCACTTCAGTGCTCTGAAGTGACTTACTAAATCGTTCCACTAAGACAACAAACGGTGACAATTTTCTACTTGCTCGTGAAGAAGTAACTAAAGTTATGCTTATTTTTGGAACTGAAGGAAATTTATACCATCTCGTGGAAGCGGATTCTCTATTCTGTGATGTGACGTCTAACAAAATAATTTATATATTTAATATCCAACACTGTTTCATTAGCTTTATACTATTCACGCTTTTGTGAAAGGCACAATGTGCCCTCTTGTTTATGGATTTCTTTCTGATGAGAAACAGAAGTATTCACAATTTCAAAATTCAACAATTTGTTTTGCTGTGTAATGGAGGGGGCACGGCGTAACAGAGAAGACAGATGATGGAATACCCTGGTCAATTTAGCAGCCAGCTTACGTTGGGCATTACAAGGAAAGTAGCATAGCTATTGAACAAACAAGTAAGACAAAATTCTTTAATTATATGAACACAACCTTGCAAAACAAACTAAACACTGAAAATTCATCAGAATCATTTGTTCCTTAATATCTGTTTCACCTTTCTTTATATATTTTTAAGACCTGGTTTCACATATCAAGGTTATGGAATACAAAGGTAGTTAATTGGAATTTTGCAGTTATTTAGCATGGTTAAAGTTGAACGTTTTGATCAAAGGGCGGTAATGGTGGGGGCGTTTGTATATTTCAACCCCCATTGTTTTTAATAGAAAGTGAGACCCTTTATACAATGCGGTGATTGGAGCAATCTTACAGTGATAAATATTACTGAAAACCTTTTAAAAAACTACAGAAAAAATAGCAGGGACAAGTTTTTGTTCCTTATTCTTGGAAACACCCATATATATATATATATATATATATATATATATATATATATATATATATATATATATTATAAGAAGTTTAAAAAATTCACAAGTCCATTTTTTTTTTACAAAACAAAAAACTCTAAATAATATATATTAAAATAAGAAGTTTTAACATAAAAAATGCCCAAAACAAAAACGTCTAACATGGAAAAGTTATATTGCACTACCGTATCCCAGTTGAAACAGTACTGTAGAAGTCTATGAATTAAAAATCACAGTGGTTATAGTACCAAAGGAGAATTGATTAACCTTGTGCGTGTTGAGACTTTTGACCAAACACTGGTTAATTTACAAGCTAAACTACGTCAGTTATCGAATTTGAAAGGTGTTAAACACATCAAAAAAGAAGAATGCATCGATCATTTACTCTATGGGAAGGGGGAGGTCTATGACGGAGGCAAAAACTTAGATCGTGGCAAGAAATGAGAAGACGAAACAACCTCAACAAACAACTGTGAACAAGAAGAAGACTGTTAAACAAACAGTAAGCAGACAGGTTTCGAAAGAGAATGAAAAACAATTGAAAAGGGATGCAGTTCGAGATGATGATTCGTTACAAAAAACGGTGGATGAAGTCATGAGAGTGCTGAAAAACAAGGGACTCGATGCGATAGAGGGAATCATATTCAGAGCATTAGAGAAATCATTGATTCCGATTGAACGAGACATCACCATTAGAGGATATTTTAAAAGAGAAATCATTGATTCCGATTGAACGAGACATCACCATTAGAGGATATTTTAAAACTTTTGAGGTGATTCCTCATCTCGCAAATATCGATCCTGAATCGTTCATGGAATGGATGAAGGGTGGAGTGTTGATGTATTTCAAGAACATCTAGATATGGGTTTAAAAATAAAAATGATCTTGCATTGTCTGATGAAAAAGATTGACGCGAAAACGGGTGAGAGCGTGGTGCAAGATGCCTATTTTCAATTTAAAATGGAGACTGTGTTTGGAGACAACAAATTATCCGATGTTTATGGAGCGATGAAAGACAAGATGTTGGAATCTATGGCTATTTATCATAAGAAGGGAAGTGGTTGGACGTTCAAGAAGATATTGAATCTCGAGATTCTCATGGACAGACATGATCCTTTGAGAATGTCTTCCTATATAGAATTGTGTCATTTCCTATATAATAAAAAAGCTTTGGTCAACGTGAAAAATAAAGATGATAGCGAGTATTTCAAATGGGCGATCACATCGGCTTTATATCCCATAGAAAAGAATAGAATAGAGTTTCAAAGTACGTGGAGACTTGTAAAAATCTCGATTGGATGAGAGTGCCTTTCCCAACGTGATTTGAAGACATCTAGTGTTTTCGATAAGCTAAATCTCGCCATGGCCATGAACGTCTTGGGATACGAGGGAGATTATAAAAAAGAATAGTCTATCCTTTCAAACTGACTTCGCACAAAGAGAGAGAAAATTATGTTATTAATTTCCGGGGGTGACAATCAACATTATTGCTGGATTAAAGAAATGAGTAGATTGTTGTCAAAGCAGATTTGTAAACATGAGCACGAGAGATTTTTCTGTCTCAACGGTATGAAATCATTCCGTCGTCAAGAAAAGTTGATGGTTCATCAGGAATATTGCAACAAAAGGTCAAGCGTTGCCATCCAAATGCTTAAACCTAACACTTACATGAATTTTTACAACTACAAAACATTACATCAATCGTGGAATGAGATTAATCGACATGCATCGAATGATTTGATTCGACAAGGAGTCTTGGTTGAAAAAATACATCAATCTCAACAAGAATTTAAGAATGCAGGCCGAGAGTGACTTGGAAAAGATTTCTTCAAACTCATGAACAATTGCATGTACGGGAAATCTATGGAAAGCATTAGGAATAGAACCAATGTTCGACTCGTCATGTCCGAAGAGAGGTCTAGAAAATTAATCTTGAAACCCAATTATCAACACAGAATCATATTCGACGAAAATCTAGTGACCGTACACATGAAAAAGACACATCTGAAGTTCAAGAAACCCTGTTATCTCGGAGCAATCATCTTAGATGTCAGCAAGCACTTGATGTACGAGTTTCAGTGCGATTACGTCAAATACAAATTAGGTTTGAAAGCCAAACTATTGTTCACCAACACAGACAGTCTGGATTACAAGATAGAGACTAGAGACGTCTATGAGGACATAGTGCCAGGTGTGAACGAATGGTTCAACATGAGTAATTATCCTGACAATCACCCGTCTAAGATTCCAAGGGGTGTCAATAAAAGGGGGGGTGGGTAAATTCAAAGATGTGAGTGGTGGAAGACAGATCACCGAATTCGTGGGTTTGAGACCTCAATTGTATGCTTATCTCATCGACAGTAAAGAGATCAAGAGATGTAAAGGTGTTCACGCATGTGTGATGAATAAAATCATCACTTTCAAAGAGTATAAAGAGTGTCTTTTCGAAGGTTCGATGGTGTATAAAAAGATGACTGTGATTTAAAGCGAAAAGCATGAGATGTACACCAAAGAAATCTATAAGATTATGTTGACAGCTGATGATGATAAGAGAATTATATGTGAGGATAAAATACACATTTTTGCACTCGGACATTATTCCACGACATTTCAACAACAAAATCTAGAGGATGATGAATGCACTATGACTGAGGACATCGAAATGTTGTAATTTTAAAAAAACACTCACAAGTTTATAAATTAAAAAAGAATAGAAAAAAAAAATAAATAAAAAAACAAACATATTTTTAATAAGAAGAAAATAAAACACATATCTGTAGAACGTGTCATCTTACCCAACGAACCCCTATTCAACATTGATCTGTTGAAGGTGGCAAAAGATTTAAAAATCAAACATTTTCAAGGTGTGTTTTCCAGAGATGCTTTACCGAGAAAAAAATGGAATTTTAAATCTGGATGATATCGGGGGAGAGGGTACGCATTGGGTCGCATGGTTTTCAAATTGGAATAAAAATTATTATTTCAATAGCTACGGAATCTCACCACTGATAGAAATAAGGAACTATTTAACGCCAGTTATTTGCAATACCGAACGAGTGCAAGTGCCGGATCGAATGTTGTGGTCACCTGTGCCTCTACGTTCTCAAGAGATGGTCAGAAGGAGATCACTTTCAGGATATTCTCAACGATTTACATTAAAGGAGGAGAAAGGAAAAAAACTGATATAGATAGATATATAAATAAAGAATATATAAAAAAAGAAGTTATAATTAAAATAAAAACAAAAAAAAATTATTAAATAATAATAACAAAACAAAACAAAACAAACATGCCAGTCAATAAATTTGGTTGTGCTGACGATAATAAAGGTCCCTCTAGAAAGAAAACAAAAACGGTTGTAGTTGTTGATGATAGTGACATTGATACAAACCTCGAAAAGAACCTTTAAACTTAAACAATAAGAAAATCTACAATCTTCCCAAACTGATCGATCTGTCATCTGCCGCGACTAGAACATACGTCGATACAGGAGATGAAAATTTCCGGCAGATGATGAGAGATAATCAGGCCTGAAAATAAGCAGTCTGCAATTTGCAGAATGAGGTTCCCAGAGGGTGAATTTGAGGATGCTCTCATATACAGTGGGCCAATGTATCCTCTGGGTACCTCTTTCTGTTTAGTTTTGAGACCCTGATTTGGATTGAGGTTCACAAAGGGTAAATTTAGTGGTGCTACCATGCTCTGCAGGGTAGCATCACTAAATTTACCCTCTGGGGATCTCATTTTGCAGATGACAGTCTGTTTATTTTCTGGCTTGGAGATAATTACATGAATAAAGACATGATGAACGCTCTCGACTTGAAATCTAAATGAGTGGTGAATGCAGCGGATCTTAGAGATTCGATTGATGTCACTACTAAAATATATGCGGACGATGCTTATGAAAGATTCAGTAAACATCTGAGAGATTGCTACATTCTTAAAGTGATGCAGTCCGAATTGAGTGCGAATTCTAACAAGATAACCAACGTGCCCGTTCCCATGAATCCTAACAATGCACCAACCAAACAATACGTAGACTTGGAACTGAGAAACAATAATGTCGATGAGTTTGAAATGAAATCAGATCTGGATGCAGGATTCAACAAAATATTGAATCTGTCCCAGATCGACGATACGGACAAAGACTCATCAGCGGTCAACAAAGGCTATGTGAACTCTGCCCAACAGAATTCTAAATCCTATCTTAAATCTCAAGTCGATGAATTGTATCTGAACAAAAAATCCGGAGGAACCATGGAGACCACATCGACATGGCTGGTCATAGTCTATTCGGTCTCGACGACAAACCAGTATTCGCTTCCAGCGCTATCAGCACACAGTACTTAGACGAAAATATGGTCTGGAGAAAGGGTGATATCATGGAAGGCAAACTGGACATGGGAGGACACGCACTCACGAATCTACCGAATCCCACACACATGTTGGATGCCTGCACTCTGATCTCCGTCATGGAAAAGATAAAATACGCCAGACAATTGATCACCATCTGGACCGAGGAGAGCAGTGCGCCAGATGCAGAAAAAGCTGAATGGTCCGTTGGAAACGGAGGTAACGGACCACTGAACAGTCTGATAGGATATACCAAGCTGGTGGGAGGTGAGATTATTCGAATGAGTCTGACTTCTATGGACTTGAGCAATAGAGTGGTCATCAATCTTGTGGTGAACGGTGTAGAAACCGATAAGAGGTACAGCATTGAAAAGATGAAGGATCAACACTCGAACACTAGCATCTTCAATACACCTCTCAAGGTGCAGATGGGATAGGATCAATTTCAAGATGAAAACAAATAATCCCAATTTATTTATTACTTTTTTTGTATTTTAATTTTATTATTATTTCATTTTATGATGGACATTTTTTGTCTGTCCGATTCGAATTCTAACTCTCTATCCGACAGGACTAGAGCAAAAGCCTTGGTTCTCTTTGGCATCGAATTGCATCTTGATCTAAATGTCTAAGATGCTACTCTTGAGTTGCTCGCTCTAGTTACTGATGTCAAATATGAACAGGAGATACATCGATTTGTATTCGGTCGGAGTGATGTTAGGATTACCCATCAATTTGTCTAGTCAATGATATTTCTTTCTGAAAACCGCAGCATCGCCGTATAGTCTGCAGAAATCGTTCTTATCAAAAGAGGCATTATAATTGATGACCGGATATCTTGTGGCATTTAGAAATATCTGCATGTTTCTCAAGTGACAATGATCGAACAGGGAAGGAGACCCATCCCTACCGGTTGTCACTACGATGAATCGCAGTCTTTCTGAAGCAGATTTCCAATCGATGAGATTGCTGGATGGTGGAATACTAACCGTGTCACACCCTCTCATTCTAAATCCCACCAGTAATTTACACTTCAATTCTATGATCTTGTAGAGATCTGTTTTCCCCATGATTGAAGGCAACACATGCAGAACGAACCAAGATATCTTGTTCAGATATATCTTACCTGCATCGGTCATGGAGGGATTCATGATGGCATCGCCGTTTCCTTTTCGAATCAACATCAGATTGTGTTTGAATCCTTAGAGAATCTTATTGTAATCTTCCGCGAATCCGAATATGTGTTTCAGAGGTATCCTCAACAAAAACGTTCCTTTGGGTCTCGACATCTTGACAACGTAGTTGAATCTCAGGGCTGCACCGGTATTAGCTGCACTCATGTCGGCAATGGTGTCTTTCACCCACAATTGATTGAGTCCTTTAGATTTCGAAAAATTGTTTGGATACGTCAAGAGTCGCTTGTCCAGGATGAAACATGTATCTATCTCTTGTCCCGAGAGCATGTATTTTATATTACTGAACAGATGCATCATGCCATTATTGGCTAGAGTTAATATGTCGTCGTCGGCGTAATCACTTCCATCTTCCTTGGTGAGATGTCCCTGTATCACTATGTAACTTTCGCTGGGATGAACGAACAGATCTTGAGTCTTGACATTGATTCTTATTTCACCGGCATTGTTCAGACTGGTTCCTGGCATGGATTCATACTCGTGAACTTCATATTCTTGAATGCTTTCATCTCTAAATATACCTTCAGTTATATTTAATAAATTCATCATGTTTTGGGTTTTTTGTGTTAATTTGTTTACTTTTTTTATTATTATAAATTGTTTTTTTAATTATTATTTTTTTTTTTTTTTCTTACTATATATGTGTAAAAAAAAAAAAAAGTGAAGGGTTGGTTTTCAAAATGCCGTCTTCTGCAATTTTTGTTCGTAAAATGTTTCAATGATTTCTCTGCTGTCATCTTCGTCATCCTGTAACGCTTCTATTTTGTAAGTCACCGGATCCATGTAAAATATTCTAACGAGTGTATTCAGACAAAGTTCTCGGCATAAAACTACCGACGCTACTCGGATCGGTCTCGATTCTCACTGCAGTGTAACCGGATGGATTTCTCGACACAAAACTACTGGGGTGCGAACCCATCCTCAGAGAACCTTCTTTTATTTGGTCTCAATTCCTCGATGATGTCTTTCATGGCTTGTTCCTGAACCTCGGTGATGGGTCTGAACAACTTGCTTGCCTCTCGTCTCAATCCCATCTCTCCCAATCGCCTGGCCCTATTCTACGCCTGAATATTCTCCTTGCTCTGTATTAATTTGCGAACCTGCTTGATCCTTCGCTTAGAATCTCCGATGTGTAGAAACATTGTTTTATTTATTTATTATTATTTTGTTTTCTTTCTGTAATGAAAAAACAGTTATTTTTTTGTAGTCTTATTTTTTTTTTTGAATGTTGTTTATATATACATATATATTTTATTTTTTTTATTATTTTTTTTTTTTTTTAAATGGTCAATTTTCTTTTTTTTATCACTCGTTTCACGACTCGTAGTAATAATAACATATTACATACATTTTGTTGTTTTTTTTTCAATCGCGACCCTCCTCTTCCCCTCCAACCCCCCCCCCCCCCCAGATCGTCATCGTCTGGCTAATCTAGCGATTCTCGGACTCTCGCGTGCTCCGTCTCGAACAGTCTCGAGTTTTTACTGGACCAAGCTATGAATTCACCTTGATTGAACCGTCATCTCTTCCCGTGGAAAATCCACGTCTCGGATGAAGTTTTTTTTCTGGCCCAATTTTTTAATTCACCTCGATCGAACCATTGTCTTTTTCCATGGGAATCGATGTTCAATCGAGAATTTTCCAGCTCGAAATTTAAAAAAAACACTGTCTTTTCGGAATTTTTCTCAATGGAAATCTCAGTGCTAATATTTCGCTGGTCACAATCAAGTAATCCCATTCTGGGCATGTCGAAAAAATTCACCCCAATGGGAAAAAATCAGTGTTAAATTTATCAAAACAGCAGGATTCTAAAACCTGGAATTTTTTAGACAAGTTTTTCAAATTCTGTCAAAAGTGAGCCAGAAATGCTCGAATTTAAACATATTCTGCAAAAAACCTGGGGGTTTTGAGGAAAAATTGAATTATTTTGGGGAAAACCCCAACATTTTCCAAGTAAATCAATTTTTTTGCAAGAAACATTTGGGTTTTTCCAAAAATAACTCAATTTTTCTGGATCACCTATATTTCTGGCTCACTTCAATCGCGTGAGCCAGAACCAGTCGTTATTCCCTACTGACAGTTTTAATCGAAGTAAAACTTTAAGGAACCATAGTTCCAGCTTCTCAATTATTTTTAATTTTTCATATCCCCATATCTCACTATCGCATATTAAGGTCGGGACTATTGTTTTTTCGTATATTTCAAGCACACTATCTACAGTTAAATTTTCTAGTTTTATTCAGTAAAGCAAACATAGCTTTTTGGCAGTTTTACACCTTTCATTTTTTTCTAAGAAATAGCTCCCGGTGTAACAGGATATCTTCCCCCCCGGGGGGGGGGGGGGGAGATATCCTAGTATATCTTCCCCCCACCCTGGATATCTTCCCCCCACCCATAAATTTTTTTTTTTATTTATTTGACATTATTTGATGATGAAATGGTGAGAAAAGAGTTTTTGCAGATTTTTTTTTTTTTTTCAAGACCATCCTGGATATCTTGTCCCCACCCAGTAACCGACCTATGACAAAAATGACAATGAAATGGGGATAAAAAGTGTTTAAGGTGGAAACATTGCTTTGGGATATAAACACTTGAGTTGGTTGGAATGGGAGGTGGGGAGGGGGGAGATATCCATGCCTGGATTCCCCCACTTCCAAACATGACAAAATAAAATTAAGTTTTTTCACAGATTTGACAGGAAAAATTTCCTGTCATATCCTTCCTACAACATCTCCATTGCAAAGATAATAATGGATTATGTCAATCCTGATACCAATGTTTTTACTGTAATGAAGAAGGACGTTCAAAAATCATTATCCAGATTAACAAGGATTAAGTGAAACCTGGAAGCACAATAACACTCACCTGTGTGTCATCAGCAATTAGATAGAGCGTGGTTTCTCCAGCCATAAAACCAATCAGTCCAATGTTGTGTACATGGCCATTCAAGTTGATTAGTGAAATCAGTATATAATAACATGAAACTTATACTATTCCAGTTACATTGTTCTTGTCAATGCATTAAAAATGTCTGGTGATGCTAATGTTCAATCGACAACCATCCCTAACTCAGTGTTGATTCAAAACCATTTTTAAAGTCCAAAATCTATTTCTCTCACCATTTCATTATCAATTAGTGTCAAATGTATGACAAAACATTTTTTGTCATGGTGGGGGGGAAGATATCCAGGCCTGGATATCCTCCCCCTCACCTCCCATTCCAACCAACCCTAACTCAATGTTTATTCGAAACCATTTTTAAAGTCCAAAATCTATTTCTCTCACCATTTCATTATCAATTGGTGTCAAATGTTTGACAAAAAATTTTTTGTCATGGTGATGGGGAAGATATCCAGGTCTGGATATCTTCCCCCCACCTCCCATTCCAACCATCCCTAACTCAGTGTTTATTCGAAACCATTTTTAAAGTCCAAAATCTATTTTTCTCACCATTTCATTATCAATTAGTGTCAAATGTATGACAAAAAATTTTTGTCATGGCGGGGGGAGGGGGGGGGGGGGGAAGATATCCAGGCCTGGATATCTTCCCCCTCACCTCCCATACCAACCAACCCTAACTCAATGTTTATTCGAAACCATTTTTAAAGTCCAAAATCTATTTCTCTCACCATTTCATTATCAATTGGTGTCAAATGTTTGACAAAAATTTTTTATCATGGTGGGGAGTGGGGGGGGGGGAGATATCCTGCTATAACAACTTTTATTGTCTAAGTGCTATAACAAATTACATTGCTTTGTTAGGTTGTTGTTGTTGATATAGTCTGAAGTGAATAAAAATATCAAATCTTTTGTGGGTAGTTAATTTTCTCATTGTTTATATCCAGGCCTGGATATCTTTCATTATCAATTAATGTCTGGATATCTTCCACCCCCCCCCCCCCCCATCTCCCATTCCAACCAACCCTAACTCAGTATTTATATCCGAAACCAATTTCTTTGCCCAAAACAGTTACACTTCATGTCACCTGACAACATGAACCAGAATAGTTGAGAAAATGTTGAAATGATTTTTTGTCACAGGTTTTCAACTGGATGAGAGCAAGATATCCAGGTCGAACATGGAAAAAAACAACATTCTGCCAAAAAAAACCATTTTTCTCGCCATTTCATCATCAAATAATGTTAAATTAATCCAAAAAAAATTTTGTCAAAAAAAATGGTGGTGGGGGGGAAGATATTCAGGGTGGGGGGGGGAGATATACTAGGATATCTTCCCCCCCCCCAGAGGGGAAGATATCCTAGGATATCTTCCCCCACGGGGGAAGATATGCAGGGGGGGGGGGGGGGGGGAAGATGACGTGTGGCACCGGTTTTAGTAAATGTCCCCCCTAAATATTTATAACAATCTGCTATTTCGAGTGGTTTACCGTTTATTGTATACGCAATTTATTTTTTAGGTTTTTTCCCAAATATCATCTTTAACTTATCATAATTTATTTTTAGTTTCCATGCTTTGCAACATTCGTACAGGTTCTCTAGTAATGTTTTAACTCTTCATTCGGTCTCTGACAGCAGTACCATATTGTCGGCATATAAAAGAAGCATTAATTTTACCAGAACTTCTTCTAAATTAGACGGATTTTGTAGCTCATTGCTTGGACTCTGCTTACTCAAAAAATTATATTCTATACCATTTAGATAAAGTGCAAACATAACCTGAGAGAGATTTTCCCCTTGCCTTACACCCACCAGACTGCTGTAATATTCTAACCTATCACTATCCATGCAGACACACAACTTAATATTTTCATACAGACTCATTACGACTTTTAAAATTTTACCCTCAATATTCTGTGATGTTAACTTATTCCACAATCCATACCTCCAGACGGTGTCAAAGGCTTTGCTAAGGTCAATAAATACACAAAATAAATTTTTACGCTTTTTCTGCATTGAATCTATCAAACTATGAAGGGAGAATATGTGATCCATTACAGAGTAATGTTTTCTGAATCCCACCTGACATTCTGACAATATACTATTTTCCTCAATAAAATTCTGTATTTTTGTACTGACTATACTGGTAAACAACTTTGATACACAACTCACTAACGTTATTTGTCTATAATTATCGGGATTTCCGCTATCGCCTATATGCTTATACACGTAGATGGTTTTAACTGGACTCACAGTCCAACTATCTGGCACTACACCAGTTTTTAAAACAATGTCAAATAATTTTACATATATTTCCTGAAATTGAGGGTAAGTTATCTTTATATAGTAATTTCGCATGCCGTCTATTCCGGGCGCTTTATTATTTTTTAATGCTTGTACAGCTTTATTCAGTTCCTCAACTGTTATATGTTCATTAAGGTAAAGAGTATCTAACCTGGAGGTTTCTTCGTTTATTAATTGTTCCATTCCTACTTGATCACTAGGTACTTCACTATTTTTATAAGCATCTAGAAAGTCATTTAAGCTTGGTTTGGTTTGAATCCACGTCTTTTATTTATTTCCAGAAGTCTTTACCATTAGAATTTTTTTGTTTTCTGAGTTTAACTCTTAAATTTCTACAATATTTTAACCTTGATATTCTAATCTACTTTTTGTATAATTTGCGTGCTTCTTCAAGTTGGGCTTTATTTTCAACGGTTGGATATTTTTGCTTTTTTCGTATTTGTCTCAAGTGTCTTCTTACTCCAACGCAACTTTTATCAAACCACGGATTTATTGGTTTTATTTTTGTATATTTCATTTTATTTATTTCTTTTACTTTTACTTTACCCAACACTCGCTGAGAGACCTAATTGAAAATATCTGTTATTTCTGACATAACTGTATTTATTTTTGTTGATTCGATGTGTACTTAATTTCCGAGTTCAGTTACTAGAGACACAATATTTGCCAATCTTTCGATATCAAGTTTTTCGGCAATTTCAGAAGCCATAGTTGAATTCCATTGTCAGGTGATTACTTTCAATTAATCTCTGTGAGTAATTATATATATATATGGGTGTTTCCAATAAGGAACAAAAACTTGTCCCTGATATTTTTTTCTGAAACAAGGAACAGGTAGTTTTTTAAAAGGTTTTCAGTAACATTTATCACTGTAAGATTGCTCCAATCACCGCATTGTATAAAGGGTCTCACTTTCTATTAAAAACAATGGGGATTGAAATATACAAACGCCCCCACCATTACCGCCCTTTGATCAAAACGTTCAACTTTAACCATGCTAAATAACTGCAAAATTCCAATTAACCACCTTTGTATTCCATAACCTTGATATGTGAAACCAGGTCTTAAAAATATATAAAGAAAGGTGAAACAGAACAAATGATTCTGATGAATTTTCAGTGTTTAGTTTGTTTTGCAAGGTTGTGTTCATATAATTAAAGAATTTTGTCTTACTTGTTTGTTCAATAGCTATGCTACTTTCCTTGTAATGCCCTAAATTGACCAGGGTATTCTATCATCTGTCTTCTCTGTTACGCCGCGCCCCCTCCGTTACACAGCAAAACAAATTGTTGAATTTTGAAATTGTGAATACTTCTGTTTCTCATAAGAAAGAAATCCATAAACAAGAGGGCACATTGTGCCTTTCACAAAAGCGTGAATAGTATAAAGCTAATGAAACAGTGTTGGATATTAAATATATAAATTATTTTGTTAGACGTCACATCACAGAATAGAGAATCCGCTTCCACGAGATGGTATAAATTTCCTTCAGTTCCCAAAATGGTATAAATTTCCTTCAGTTCCCAAAAATAAGCATAACTTTAGTTACTTCTTCACGAGCAAGTAGAAAATTGTCACCGTTTGTTGTCTTAGTGGAACGATTTAGTAAGTCACTTCAGAGCACTGAAGTGGCAGACATAGTCTGGGTTTTGTTTTCGAAGGTAAAGTGTCGCCTAAACAATGTAACAAGTTGAAATCCTTTTTCAATACATCCGGGTGTGTTTCATCACTACATAGATATGAAAGTCAATAATTAATAACAATAATAATAATAATAATAATAATAATAATAATAATAATAATAATAATAATACACCCCCCCCCCCCCCATAGGTATCCTTAAATACCAAAACGAAGCTAAGAGGGCTGGTAAATTAGACTTCATTGAGGGATTTTTTCATGGCCCTCATGACCTCAACAGAAATGAGGCTAAGGGGGATAGTAGAATATACCCCATTGAGGGATTTCTCATGGCCCTCATGGCCTCATACGACAAAAAGGGATTCTTCAAAAATTATCCTCAATAGGTATCCTCAAATAATACAATACCAGGCCATAGGTATCCCCAAATACCGGCATGAGACTAAGAGGGATAGTAAATTAGGCCTCATTGAGGAATTCCTTCATGGCCCTCATGACCTCAAAAGAAATGAGGTTAAAAAGGATAGTAAATTAGACCTCATTTAGGAATTTTCTCATGGCCCTCATGGCCTGATACGACAAAAAAGGGATTCTCCAGAAAATATCCTTGATAGGTAACCTAAAATACTACAATACCAGGTCACAGGTGTCCTCAAATACCGAAATGAGGCTAAGAGGGATAGTAAATTAGACCTCATTGAGGGATTTTCCCATGGCCCTCATAGTCTCAGTCGAAATGAGGTTAAGAGGGATAGTAAATTAGACCTCATTGGGGGAATTTCTCTTAGCCTTCATGGCCTCATACGACTAAAACAGGATTCCATAACCAAAGACATTTCACAAAAAAGGATTCCATGGGACGTGGTCATTGGATATAGAGGTGATGAGAATCGTATAGGACTTCGTTGTAATAAGGTTAGATAACTCTGCATAAAGATTACGGGGATGAAGCAATCTGATTGGTTAGCACCAGGAAAGTGAACCGCTTGGGTGATCTGGATAAACGAAAAACAAGAGTACTCGGCATAGTGTCGAACTAACCATAACAGACCAGGAAAGCTATAGTAACAACAAGAAAAGCTGTTCCACATGATAGGCTCTTCTGCTCTACTGGAGTATACTCCAGGACAAACGGACATGGTCGAGTAGACGAAAACTATTGCATAGATAGTTAGAAGAAGTGGATTCTGAAAGAATTCGAAATAGTAAAACTTGTCGGGTTTATTTGGGTAATTCTACGAATCGAGAAATTACTCCTGGTCAAAGGAACATGCCCTCCGAACATACCCCTGTCTTGTTGTAGACCATTGGGTAACATAGCAACCACGTGTGACCATAGAAACTAAGATGGCGGCCTCCAGTATACAAAATGGCAGACGGAAACACGTATCACCCTAACAACACGCGCTGTGCACTAACACGACGTATCACTATGTGGACGACGTCACAAGATAGCCGCTCACGCAGGTTACCATTACAACACAAGATGACGTCACTAGGTCACGTGACTATGACGTCAGTTCCCCCTCCGGCTCTCCTTCCGGCCAATGTGGGCGGTTACCTCATCCCCTACTACTAATTTTGCTACGAATTTCAAAATGGTCCGTGCTACCCGAGAATGTCATATTAAATGGGTGATTGACGATTTTTTGTGTGTGTGTTATGTTATGCTAGAGAGTCTGGGTTATTGAGAAAACTTGCTAGTTTTTGTCTTCCGACATTTTAAAAAATGCCAAGGTTAATCGAAATTCAGAGGTTGCGTTCCATTGGTTTGTATGATGCTGGGATACCTTCAGATGAGCTCTCTGCTAAGTTTGGAGTCACTGTGGCCACTATTTACCGTAGCATTGGAAGGTATAGAACCACTGGATCTACTGCCGACCGACCACATTCAGATCGATCAAGAGTTTGGACCCCTGCACAAGACCGACTCATCAAGATGTCTCACTTGCGGGATCACTTCCTTCCGACGACGAGGACAGCAGCAATTACTCCTGGTAGAACTTTCAATAGAATCAGTGCACAAACTGTCCACAACAGACTAGCTGAACACGGCATACGAAGTAGGCGTCCATACCACGGACCCATCCTTACCCAATGTCATCGTACCGTCAGAATGGAATGGGTACGTCAGCGTGTTCGCTGGACTCAGCAGCGTTGGAGGACAGTTTTTTTAGTGATGAATCACGATTTTGTCCACGGCGCGCTGATGGTAGGGCAAGAGTGTATCGCCGACGAGGAGAACGGCTTTCTGATGCTTGCTTGCGGGAATGAGACCGTTTCGGCGGGGGTGGTGTAATGGTGTGGACAGGAATTTCCTTGCACCATCGAACGCAGTTGATCTTCATCGATGGTAATCTGAATAGGGACGAAATTCGTAACGCTGCTGTTGTCCCGTTGTTCAACGCTAGCGTCGGATTGCAGTTATTTCAGCAAGACAGTGCCCGATGTCACGTGGCGCGTATCTGTCCTGACTTTGTTGAGGAGCAGGGCATCGAAGGTCTTCCCTGGCAACCACGTTCGCCAGATTTGTCGCCAATCGAGCATCTTTGGGATCAATTAGACCGTCGGGTACGACTTCATGGTCTTCAGAAGTTAGGCAATTTACGTAATGTTCTAAGGCAGGAGTGGAACGCACTATCACAGGTTGACATCCAGAGACTTATCAGGTCTATGCGCCGTCGATGTCTTGACATTCAAGAGGCAAACGGTGGACATACACGCTATTGATTGCATGTGTGAACTTTTCATTTCACCCCATGACAGAATTGCGACGTCCTGCCGTGACGCTGGCAACAGTAAGAACATGAAATTATGCAAATTCATACAGCTGGACTCGAAATTTGAATTTACAATAATTTGATTGGGATTAAAGTCGATAATACTAAAAAAAATTGCTCCTCAAAGTTTATTATACGTTTTTTTTTTACTCAGTATATATAAAAACATTTTTCGCACCGCTAGTGACATGTACAATGCGCCAGCAGTTTGAAATTCAAGTTTTCAGATTCGCTCCACAAAATGCAATTGGAACTAGAGAAACAGAATTTACTACACCCAGTAAATTCAAGTCTGTGTGAAAAGGGTTAAAGTATCAGGAATAAACTAAACAGAAAGAGAATTTATGGAGGCTTATTTTTAGGAGTAAACTATTTTTTAAACAAATCAGAGGTTTTCATTTACAGCATTTACAGATACTAATACAGGAATCAGAACAATTTTTATAAGAAACCAGAAAAAGGCATATATGTGACCAGCATTCAAAGGTTTTGATACACGAATCAGAAATGGACATTTTTGGCTCTGCCCACTAATTTGAGTGATGAAATACATTCATAAACTTTAGAAATGCATTAAGGTGTAATAAAATGCACGTCCCAGTCTTTCTGAATAATTTGCACTTAATGATCTTGCTGGCCTCTTTCAGGTGGACCATATATTGAACCTCCAGCAATTTTTAACTCAGTCAGTTTATCCAAAAACCTCGTTTGCTTCTAGGTTGCACCTCCTTTCATATTAAAGTAAAATAAAATGAAGAGACAGGCTTATGAGAGTTAAATGACTGAGATCGAAGACAGTCTAACAGAACAGCATGCGTCATATGTCGGCAAAAAGATGAAAGGAAACCGCCAAATAATTCCCTACACAGAACGATGCGCTCCCCCCCCCCCCCCCCAGGGATGTACAATCATGTAATTAACACAATGCCCAATGAAGGCAAATGTGGTCTACTTGCAGACTGCAGTACCACAAGAAATTGTCATTTTGCACTGTCTTAAAACCTCAAATTATGTATATAGATATTCAGCTGCAGTCATTTTAACTGCTTGGAAATATTCTCAGGATGCCCTAATTTCAAAATTACTGGTCACACCCACTTTGTTACAGTGAAAATGCATGTATGGACTTTGGGAATGCAGTAAATTCAAAAATGTGATTTCCATGAATTCTGAAAATGCACTAAATGACCCATGCCCACCTTTTTTTTGGCCACACTCACTTTTTCACATAAAAATGCATGTATGGACTTCGGGAATGCTTTAGGGTGTCAAAAAATGTGATTTCCAGCAATTCTAAAAAAAATGCACTTAATGGCCCCTAGGTGACCTACGTGACCTTGACCCATATTTTGAACCTCTATCAAGTGGCGACTCATTTGGTGTAGGTCCCAGGTCTGTGCACCATACCATGCTTGAGATATGAGTGTGACCACTTTCAAAAATGTTGACCATGTCCACTTTTTTGTGTAAAAAATGCATGTATGAACTTTGGGAATGCTTTAATGGTCCAAAAATGTGACTTCCTGCAATTCTGAAAAATGCACTCAATGACCCCTGTGACCTCCGTGACCTTGACCCATATTTTGAACATCCCTCAAGTGTTGACTCATTTGGTGTTAGTTCCAGGTCCATTCATCATACCATGCTTGAGATATGAGCGTGACCCACTTTCAAAGATTTTGGCCACGCCCACTTTTTGTAACCTAAAAATGCATGTAGGGACCTCAGGAATGCTTTGGGGGTCAAAAAATGTAATTTCCAGCAATTATGAAAAATTCACTCAATGACCCCAAGGTGACCTCGGTGACCTTGATCCATATTTCGAATCTCCATCAAGTGTCAACTCACAGTGTTAGTCCCAGGTCTATTCATCATGCCATGCTTGAGATATGAGCGTGACCCACTTTCGAAATTTTTGGCCACGCCCACTTTTTTATGTCAAAATGCATGTAGGGACATCAGGAATGCTTTAGGGGGTCAAAAAATGTGATTTCCAGCAATTATGAAAAATGCACTTAATGACCCCTAGGTGACCTCCGTGACCATGACCCATATTTCGTATCTCCATCGAGTGTCGGCTCATTTGGTGTTGGTCCCAGGTCCATACATCATACCATGCCTGAGATATGGGCGTGACCCACTTCAAAACACCACGAGATCGTGCGGACAAGGAAAGTGCATAGAAGACAAGAGACAGAAGAAGAAGAAGAAGAAGAAGAAGAAGAAGAAGAAGAAGAAGAAGAAGAGAAGAAGAAGAAGAAGAAGAAGAAGAAGAAGAAGAAGAAACTAAAAAAAGAAAAGAAAAAGAAACTGTACAAAAACAATAGTCTGTGTGTTGCACACAGACTAATCAGATGGGAAAACATAATGTGTTATACTCAGCAGAATGAATTTGCATTAAATTACAAAACAAGGTGAGAACACAGTTTATTTCTATCGTATTCAATTAGGAATTTTTCACTAATCGTCCATCCATTTATGTTTATAGTACTATTAAATTAATGTGAGAGCTTTCTTGTCGTGAAAACTTATTAGTCTGTGTGAAACACACAGACTATTGTTTTTGTACGGTTTCTTTTTCTTCTTTTTTCATTTTTCTTCTTCTTTTTCTTTTTCTTATTCTCCTGTCTTCTGTCTTCTATGTGCTTCCTTGTCCTCACGATAATTCGAAAACGATTTGTCCTATCTGGTTGATTTTTGGCATGCTGATAGACAGTCACAATTTCTCGGCCACCTATGTTTTTCAGATTCCAAGGGCTTCAGGGGTGTTGTAGGGGTGTTGTGAATGTGGGTCACACCCATATCTCAAGCGTGGTGTGATGTATGGACCTGAGACCAACACCAAATGAGTCGACACTCAATGGAGATTCAAAATATGGGTCAAGGTCACAGAGGTCACCAAGGGGTCATTACATGCATTTTTTCATAATTGCTGGAAATCACATTTTTTTTACCCTCTAAAGCATTCCTGACGTCCCTAAATGCATTTTGACATAAAAAAGTGGGCGTGGCCAAAAGTTTTGAAAGTGGGTCACGCTCATAGTTCAAGCATGGTACGATGAATAGACCTGGGACTAACACCAAATGAGTCGACACTTGATGGAGATTCAAAATATGGGTCAAGGTCACGGAGGTCACCTAGGGGTCATTGAGTGCATTTTTCATAATTGCTGGAAATCACATTTTTTGACCCCCTAAAGTCTTCCTGACATACACACATGCATTTTTATGTTAAAAAAGTGGGCGTGGCCAAAATGTTTGAAAGTGGGTCACGCTCACATCTCAAGCATGGTATGATGAATGGACCTGGGACTAAGACCAAATGAGTCGACACTTGATGGAGAATCAAAATATGGGTCAAGGTCACGGGGTAACCTAGGGGTCATTGAGTGCATTTTTCTTAATTGCTGGAAATCACATTTTTTGATACCCCAAAACATCCCTGAGGTTCATAGATGCATTTTTACGTTAAAATGTGGGCGTGGCCAAAATATTTGAAAGTGGGTCACACTCATATCTCAGGTGTGGTATGATGGATGGACCTGGGACCAACACCAAATGAGTTGACAGTCAATGGAGATTCAAAATGTGGGTCAAGGTCATGGAGGTCACATGGGGTCATTAAGTGCATTTTTTATAATTGCTGGAAATCACATTTTTTGACCTCCTAAAGCATTCCTGACATACACACATGTATTTTGATGTAAAAAGTGGGCGTGGCCAAATTTTTTGAAAGTGGGTCATGCTCATATCTCATGCACCATACGATGAATGGACCTGGACTAACACCAGTGAGTCAACACTTGATGGAGATTCAAAATATGGGTCAAGGACACGGAGGTCTCATAGAGTTCATTGAGTGTATTTTTTCAGAATTGCAGGAAATCACATTTTTTTGGACCCCTAATGCATTCCCAAAGTTCATACATGCATTTTTTACACAAAAAATGGGCATGGTCAACATTTTTGAAAGTGGGTCACACTCATATCTCAAGCATGGTATGATACATAGACCTGGGACCCACAACAAATGAGTCGACACTCGATAGAGGTTCGAAATATGGGTCAAGGTCACGTAGGTCACGTATGGGTCATTGAGTGCATTTTTTTAGAATTGCTGAAAATCACATTTTTTGACTCCAGAATTCTTTCCCAAAGTTTGTACATGCATATTTGCACAAAAAAGGAGGGCGTGGCTAAAATTTTTGAAAGTTGGTCATGCTCATATCTCAAGCATGGTATGATGGATGGGCCTGGGATCAACACCAAATGAGTCGACACTAGGTGGAGATTCACAATATGGGTCAAGGTCACTAAGGTCACCCAGGGGTCATTGAGTGCATTTGTCAGAACTGCTGGAAGCCACATTTTGAAGCTCCCAATGCATTCCCAAGACCCATACATTCATTTTTACATGAAAAAAGTAGGCTTGGCCTGATTCGATTTGGGTTTCGTTTTGAGTGTTGGATACACTCAACTCCAGCATGGTGTGATGAATGGACCTGGGTCCAACAACAAATGAGTCGACCCTCGGGGGTGGGGGTTAAACATGGATCAAGGCCACTGAGGTCACCTTGGGGTCATTGAGTGCACTCTTCAGAATTGCTGACAACACATTCCCCATACCCAAATATGGCACTATAGACCAAAAATTTAACATAGGATTCTCCATAGGGGCTTGTACCTCAAGTGCCCATTTTTGTACCCAGAGTGCTCCCACTGGAGGCAAAAAAAAAATTTTAATTTTTTTTACCTCCAGTGTAAATAACTTATAATATTAAAGGCAATCAATGCAAAGAGTGAAAAATGAGAAGTGACTCTTGACTCATTTTTTACTGTAGTGGAAGGATAGTGGACACTACTACTTTTTAAACAGATATTTAATATATGAAGTGAGAAGCATATATACATCGAGATTTTTTTTGAGTGATACCACTTTATTTCAAGATTATTTTCCGAAATAAAGTGGCATCACTTAAGCAATTTTAAAAAAGAAACACTAAAAAAATCCTAGCTCTGATACATAATAAATTTATACAATACAAAAAATATCAGTTATAATAAAACATTTCCTCTCTGTGGGTTGTTTTTGACACCTGATGTTTTGATTACATAAAATAATGTCTATAGGTTTACTCATACCATCTACGAGTCTCTCTGTCATTCTCTTGGAAATTTCTTGGATCGAATTTGATAGTAAGAATTGTCTCTAAATCATATCCTCACGCAAGATGATCTAAAAGAAATGTACAGTACATTCCACACACCACAGTGCGAGCACTTTGTAGTCTCACTTTGTTAATAGTCCATGAATCTGTGTTCTTTTCACTATGAAATTGTAAATGTCTTTATCTATTGGTGGTAAGCCATAGGAATCAAAGTAGATGGCTGAATGATTGTCTTTGAAATATATCATCACTCCATGTTTTCCTGGTTCTCTTGATGGATCTGTGTTCACAATATAAGCTTTTCTATGTTTAAGCTTTTGTTTTGGTAATAAGTCTCTTAAACACACGTTTTCCATTCAGTTATCAAGAATATACTATAGCTGAGTGGTTTCCATCTCTTCTTAGCCCTGATGTTATGCAGTTGTACTTTTAATCAGCTTCTTCTCTAACAAGTGGTGTATAGTACCCCCACTCTTTATCTACTAATTCTGTCCACTTTTGAAGGTCTCTATTGGTATTAATTTCAAAGTCCACATTTATATATGCAAAACATCCTTCAATATCCAGACTCTTTGCTTTTTTGTTCAGTTTATATAGTACAGTTGATGGACACACTTGTTCCATACACTCTTTCATATACAATTCAATCCATACTCTTGCATCTTTTTTTATACAAAAGTCATGTTTTTGTCCAGCTGTTCCTAGACATGCTTGACACAGTGCTCTTATTTTTTCTTTTATCAACGGTGTCACTTCACTCACAACAATTTCTTTAAATAATGTAATAAACAGTCTTTCATTATTCTTCTTCTGCTTCTTCATTATTCCTGTTCTTTTTCTCATCTCCCTATACAACTTGCAATGTTCACATTTACTCATCTTGTTTATTAGTCAAATATCACTTCTCTGATTTTGTTGATTTCTATCTCACTATCAAATTCTGCATAGACAACAATGTTGATCACATCTGGAAGAGCTTGAGCAAACTGAAGATCTATTCGAAGGTTGGCAGACTTTATAGGATGAGCTAATGCTCCACCTCATGACTGTTGGGGTGTCAAATCATTTCCCCAAAGGGTATATCCTTTTGCTATATCCTGCAAACATACATTAGATGTTTGATTTTGTCCCTATAGTGGCAATATTTGGGTATGGGGAAGTTCAGTGTTAATTGCTTGTACATATAGTGTCGGTCATGGGGTAAAAATCCCCATCCAATCACTAAATGTTTGCTTTTATACTAATAAAATGTTCACCATTCAAAAAAATGCTACCTATTATACATCGCCCGACTGGTAAAGATTTTCTATTTATTACTGGAACAGTTTTATCACCACACGACATAAAACAAATTTGTCAGATTTTGCGTGAATCAGTGTTTTTTTAACGTTTTTAGGGAATGAAGAGATCGTTCCAATATCATTTCTCGGCATACAACTTCTAAATTTTTTCAAATGCGTGAATGTCTTATAATGCGAGATGACTCAGATGAAAGTGTGTCTGACACTCGATTAGTAAGAAAAATAACACTTCCTCATCCTGACAAAAAACATTTCTCTCATGTTTTTTCCACATTACGGCTTTATATATTTTACAAATAAATTACTGAAATGTGAGGTTACATTTAGCTAATCAGAACTCAGACAGACGTGTTCCATTCACTTTATACTGACAAAATATTCTGCTACCTACTGTACATCGCCTGACTGGTAAAGTTTTCAATTTATTACTGGAACAGTTTCATCACCACCACACGACATAAAATAACACTGTCAGATTTAGCATGAATCAGTGGGTTTTTTTTTTTTTACATTTTTAGGGAAGGAAGTGATCGTTCCAATATCATTTCTCCACTTCTTCTTTTTCAACTTCTATTTTTTCAAACGCGCGAATGTCTTATAATGCGAGATGACTCAGACGAAAGTGTGTTTGACAGTCAATTTGTAAGACAAATAACACTTCCTCATCCTGACAAAAAACATTTCTCTCATGTTTTTTCAACATCACGGCTGTATATATTTTACAAATAGCTAATCAGAACTCAGACAAACGTGTTCCATTCAGATACATTTTTTCAAACACCTGTTGTAAATTTTCAATAATTCACTAGATGTAACTTTCAAGAAACATTCGCATTCTCTTACATATAATAACATCGAATTTGTAAACTGTTTAGTGTTATTACAGTGAGATTAACCCCCGGAGAACAATTTCGTTGATATGAACAGATGTGGCGAAACGTTAGAATATATTTCATTCACTGTATGAATGAGATATGTTTTGAAGTGTTCAACAAGGCAGGAAATGTCAAAGTTAAATTTCACTATTATAGGTACTTAACACTAATGATGAGGAAGAGAAGATTGCCTTTTTTCTCCCCAGATGTTTTTTACGACACTATGTCAGTCTTTCCCTCCAAATTATTTTTGGAGGGAATGACTGATTTTGGAGGGAAAGACTGATTTTCTGTATCATCTAAGTGTGGAAAGGCGGCGAAAAATACTCATTGCACATCCAATGAGTATTTCATCAGCCAACATCTGACCAGTGGGAGAAAAGACACGTGAAATACTCATTGTATTATTTTCTATCGCCTTTTGCACTTCTCTGAATGACTGTAAAATACACACTGGTGGGTCAAAACCACAATTTTCTTATCGTTATCCATGAAACTTGAATCATCTATCGAAATAGAATTTCCACCTCAAGATTATAGGTGTAAGGTGGGGGGGGGGGAACAACGATCACGCTGTTATCCCAAGAAAATAATCTGTGCCAATAAGCAAGACAGTCCGAGGGTAGAGATGTCTTTGAGTTATTTCTCGAAATCTTGATAGTTGATAGTTGCTGTTATGCCGTTTCCAGTTCCGGTGAATTACAAAATACCCATTTTCAGACTCACCATAATCTTAAAAAAGCCTTTCGTTATACAATGCACATCACCACATTATATATACTTTTATTTTAAAAAGTGGCTAGTCTCATATTTTTAGTTATTTTCTTTGTGTTTAATCTAGAATCAAAGACAAATAATTGGATTTTTTCCCAATTATTTGTACGGCGTGTTTTTGTGGTTCACGGCTGGTGGTTGTATAATCCACCAACGTCCCCCAAGGGAAGTGAAAAAAAATTATTTGATTTTTTGAGGGGAAATTTAGTGATATATCCTGTTACCTAAAATGATGCTCTGAGTAAAAAATGTGTGGCATATGTCAATTTTTTCGAGTGGAGTGACAGTTATGGGTAAGAGTTTCCCCTGTTGAACCCACACCACTGCTGACTGACACGCTAGAGGGGGGGAATATCACCGAATAAGTCTTTCACACGCTATTTCTCCATTGGTAAGATTCAGGTGGGTGAAAAATTGAAATGAAACAATTTTAGTGATATATCCTGTTACCTAAAATGATGCTCTGAGTAAAAATTCTATGGCGTCTGTCAATTTTTTCGAGTGGAGTGACAGTTATGGGTAAGAGTTCCCCCTGTTGAACCCACACCACCGCTGACTGACACGCTAGAGGGAGGGAATATCACCGAAGAAGTCTTTCATACGCTATTTCCCCATTGATTAGATTGAGGTGGGTGAAAAATTGAAATGAAAAAAGTTAAACACTTTGGTTTGAAAACATTTTCTGATTTTTTTTTCTGAATAAGAAAATGATTTCAGCGTGAGTATAAATAGGCGGTGGGCTCACAGTTTGGGGCACACATGCTTCGGAGTTAATAAGACTGAAACACATGCTTTTGATCTCCTCTGACGATTAAAAAAGATGAAGCGGTCATTAGTGGACTACACTGATTCAGATGATAGCGATACAGAAGATGTTGTAAGTAGCAAGAAACAGAGGTTGACTGAATATGCTGAGAATACCAATTCTGTACATTCCATACGGAGATTGTATTCTATTCACCCACAGTTATTGCAGCAATCCCGAAAATTTCACTCAGAAACCCATGTATGTGAAGTGACTTTGAATCAATTCGATACCAACAATTCATTTGAGTTTCTAACTAAAATGTTTGATTCAATGGTGGAAGATGTAAAAGAGAAATGTCATATACAACACAACGACCCCATGAGGATATCCATCCACCATCCAGGGGTTGAGGTAGGTATTTTTATTCCCTTTACAAAGGCTATGGGGGTGAATGGTAAAACAAGCATTAGATGAAATTGAAAAAGTTATTCAATCAAAAGAGAATTTTACTATCCGTGATGGTAAATTATCTTTAGAAATAACACACACTTCACTATCACAAGGGTCGGAGCGAAATGCACCCATTTCATTTGCATCTGTTGGTGAAATGGTTGGAAATAAGAAAAGTATTGTTGAAAAAAAAATGTCAATGATTCTATGTGCTTGGCATGTGCCATTGAAGTAGGGAGGTGCCACGTTGATAAAGATAATTCAGAACTTTGGGAGAAGAAATGGGACAAAATAAAAAGATCTAAAAGATCTTCACAAGAAATTGAGGCAAAGGCATTAATGGGCAAAGCAGGTCTTGGTTATAATAAACCTTGTGGATATGAAGAATATTGTAAAATTCAAGGGGTACTCTCCCCAGATTACGTAATTAAAATCCACCCACAATTTGCCAAAGAAAAGTTCTTATTTGAACCATCACAAACTACAAAAGAGAGTAAAGTTATTCATATCTATCTCCATGGCCGTCATTTCGACACCATCACTAAAATTACAGGGTTTTTAGGGTGTGGTTACTATTGTGAATATTGCAATGTAGGGTATAATAACAGAGCACGCCATAGATCCCCCAAAGGGGTAATGGGACGTTTCGGCCTCAGGACGTTTCGGCCTCGAGACGATTCGGCCTTGAGACGTTTCGGCCTTGGACGTTTCTGCCCTGGACGTTTCGGCCTCCTATATTAACAGTCAGTAGTGAAGGGGGTTATCTCATCCACCAGGATAGATAATAGATGATATTAAGAGGTGTTAATTGATCAGTATTTTTCAATTTAACAACCTAATAACCTTCGATTGTGAATACTACTCACGAAGAGAAGAAAATTTTCAACTCGGAACTGTTTATAAGTATTGTTTTTAATATTAGTTTTATTTCAGGGAAGTTTTTATATATTTAGTTTTGCAAGTGTGTTTGGGAGGACCGTAGGGTGTAATAAGGAGGTTTAGGTGATAGGTTTTTCCGGTTTTGTTGTTTGTTTGCCGTAGTTGCCTTTTTTCGTGTGTGTTTGTTGCCCTGGTGTTTTTGTCCTTTTCGGTCATTGGATTCTGTGCAATATTTGTAATCATGAGTGGTAAGTGCACGACGGGTGTTCAGACGGAGGTAAGTATGGGTGTCAAGGGAGGTCTGGGGGAGGTGAGTCGAGGGGTGCAGGTGGGGAGAGTGAGAATACAGAGGCGTGCAGACAGTGTAATATGAGGTATGGTGGTGGTCGGCCAATGGAGAGTAGTGAGGTATGTGCGAATTGCAGGGATATTTTACAGTTGTTAGAGAAGTGTGTTGGATTCGAGCGGGAGATTGCAGAGCTGATAGGGAGGTTGGGGAGGGCCGGTGTATCTGGAGTTACCCCGTTGAAGGTTACCTACGATGGTAAGGTTGAAGGTGGGTGGAAGGTCGTTGTGGACTCAAGGAGGAAACTGGGAAGCAGGAAACATGGGGGAATAATGCTTGATGTGGGGGGGGGGGTGTAAATGAGGAGGGGGGTTCTAGTAGGAAATTTCGGAAGGTGGCGTCAGGTCAGGGCTGCGTTGAGTCCGGAAGCCAGAGTCGGCGTAAGGCTGCCAAGGTTGCTAGGCGGTGTTTAGAAAACGGGTTTAGTGTTTTAGACTCAGATACCACGGGGGACGAGAGTGAGAGGGAAAGTGTGGGTGGGGGGGGGGGGGGAGGTGAGATGGTTGTTGATGATGATAGGCCAGACGGGGTAAGGAGGGCGGTCAAGAGAAAAAGGGGCCAGGAACTTGTAAAACGAGAGGAGGTGCAGATGATATAGGAACTGGTGCCAGAAGAAGAAAATTAGTTGTAGCGGGGAGCAGCATTGTACGTGGGATTGACAATGTAGTTTCTGGTCCTGATAGTTCCAATCGAACAGTCTTGTGCTTTCCGGGGGCGAAGGTGGAGGACCTCAGGGACCGGGTAGATGGCATTGTGGCAGGATCAGGACCGGAACCGGTAGTGGTGGTCCATGTGGGGACCAACAATATCAGGGAGAGAAGGTCAGTAAGTTTGGTGGAGTCGTATAGAGGCTTAGTCGACAAACTGCTAAGTAGGAATGCAAGGGTAGTCGTATCCGGGGTCCTTCCTGTTCTTGGAGGTGGGGACGATCGGAACTCAAGGATTTTGGCCCTAAATGAAGAGTTGGAGGACTACTGTGTTGATCTGGGAATACCCTTTATCTGCCATTGGGACACGTTTTGGGGCAATGGGAGCATGTACTGGCGTGACGGGCTGCATCTTAGCAGGGTGGGGAAACGGGTATTGGGGATAAAATTATACGGGTAGCAGAGCTTTTTTTGGAGAGGAGCGGGGTGGGAGGTCAGAGGCAAGTATAACTAGAGTGGACATAGGTGGGGTTATCAATAGTGAGGGGGACAGAATAAGTTTACCAGGACTAGCGCCAGAAAACAAAGGGCCCAGTAGGCGGAAGCCAATGAACCTCGGTACCCTGAAAGTGGGTTATTGCAACATCCAGGGTCTCCACCGGAAAGTAAGTGAAATTGCTACATTGATCGAGGCAGAGGAGTTTGATGTCATGGGCTTAAGCGAGACGTGGGTAAGACACGAGGAACGGGTAGACCAAGTAAGCGGATGTGTGTGGATAGGTGTAGGGCGAACGGAGGGGCAGAAAAAAAAAGGGGGGGGGGTAGGCATGTACATTAAAGAGGATTTAAAACCGTCGCTGATCACTGATCTGGAAGATATCATCACCTCGGCTGAGGTGTCAAAAGAAATTGGATAGGTAAAGATCAGTCTGAGAAGCAAAAGTATTGCCCTTGGGATTGTGTACTGTGCGGTGGAGGGAAGTAAACCCGAGTGGAATGACTCGATATACTCAACACTAAGGTCCAATATCACTGAACTAGAAAACAGGGGGCTCGGTATAATCCTGATGGGCGACTTTAATGGACACATAGGGGATAAGGAAGAAGGCATAGAGGGTGGGGACAAGAAAGTCAACAGGAATGGAAGGAAGCTGTTGAACTTCACAAATGAGCTCGGTCTGAAGATTCTGAACAGGGACGCTAGATGTAAGGGGAAATGGACCTGGGAGAGAAACGACAGAAAATCAATAATCGACTACATTCTCACAGATATGACTTTATGGAGGGAGGTGATAGGGGTAGAAGTGGACGATGAGGGAAAAATGGAGTTGGATAGTGATCACAACTTGATTACAGTGACGATGAGGGCCAAAAACCTAGAGAAAAGCAAAGGAAGCGTCAAGGAGGTTTAGGAACTCAAAAAGGATGCCGACTGGGCGAAGTTCGAAGAAAAACTGAAACCAAAGCTTGCAGCCGTACACAAGGGGGGCAGTGTCCAGAAGATGGCCGACGCCATAGTTGCGAGCCTAGTGGAGACAGGGAAGGAAAGTGTAGGAAAGTGTAGGAAAGATTAGGGTGCCAACACGGGAACTTGGGTACAGAGTGAACGAAGAACTGAAAAGGGCCATAAAGGTTAGAAAAGCAAAATGTACTGCATACAGGAGAAGTAGAAAACTTAAGGGGGTGGAAAGAAATGAGGCCATGGTAGCAAAGGAAGAATACCAACAAGCACGAAATAAAGTAAACAAGATTAAAGACGACAACAGGAGAGTGCGAAATAGCAGTCTTATTAGGACGATAAGAACGACAGGGGGGTCGAGTTCGAGCGTATTTTGGAAATGGGTGAACAAACGTAACAAAGGGAATAACCCACAGAGCATTAAAGTAGATGGCAGAGTTACAGAAGAGCGAGATCAAATCGCATTAGAACTAGTCAAGCACTGGGAAAAGGTAAACGATAAGCGATGGGGAACCCACCAGAGTGTCCGAACCAGGTCGAGGAAAATCTATCGAACTACGTGTGCAGCGAAATCAAAACTGAGGAGGTGCGAAGGGTGATCTCGAAATTAAGGAATGGGAAAGCGGGAGGGGTGGACGAAATTCCTAACGAGTTTATCAAAAAAAGGGAAGAGGCACTCTGGGAAAGTCTAACTGCCCTATTCAATTTAGCCATAGAAAAACAAGAGGTCCCAAAGGAGTGGAGGGAAAGCAAAGTGACATTTATTCACAAAAAGGGGAAAAAGATGTCTTGGATAACTATCGAGGGATCTCTGTCAGCAGCAACATTGGAAAAGTCTTTTGTAAAGTCCTGTATGGGAGATTAGAGGAGGTGATCGAGGAGAAGGGTTTTTTGGGAGAAATCCAGAATGGCTTCAGGAAGGGAAGGAGAGTCACTGACCATCTGTTCACGCTAACCCAAATGATAGAATCCACGAAAGCAAAAAAGAAAAAGATGTTCATGGCCTTTTTGGATGTTAAAAAGGCATATGATAGAGTATGGAGGGAGGGTATGTGGCGCAAGCTGGAGGCTCTGGGCTTGGGGGCGAGTTTGTTGGGATTATGAAAGCATTATATAAAGATGTACAGAGTGAACTTAGCCTGGGAAACATTACAACAAAACGTGTGCCTATGGAGATAGGCCTAAAACAGGGGTGTATCCTTTCGCCAATTATTTTTGCATTGTACATCAAAGGTTTAGGAGATGAACTCCTGCATAGCGACCAGGGGGTTGCAGTTGGTGACTTGAAGATCCCAGGGCTATTTTTTGCAGACGATATGGTGCTAGTGTCAGAAGGCGAAGAGGGGCTAGCAAAGATGCTGGGAATTGTTGGGAAATATGGGAGCAAATGGAGACTCGAACTTAATGAAAGCAAGAGCAAAGTTATACCCGTGGGCCGCAAAGTAGGCCCCACTCGAAGGTGGAGAGTGGGGGAGTTCTGCATTCCGGAAGGTAGCAGTAGACTTCTTAGTGCAGGAGAGACTAGCGATTACGAGTATTTAGGGGTAAATATAAACATCACAGGAAGAGGCATATACCGAAACCACACAAACAAATTGATTCTGAAGGGGAAGCGAATCCTTAACCAAATGAAACTTATAGGGAGAAACAGTTTCAATAAGGTTTTCGTGGGGAAAACTATTTGGGAAATGGTGGGTCTGCCAAGTATAACATACGGTACGGAAGTTGTACCCCTAAACAACACAGCCGTAAAGAGCTTGGAAATCCTGCAGAACGATGCAGGCCGATGGATAACAGGCTCGAGTAATGCCGCAGCGCTAGAAGCGATCAGGGGTGAGCTTGGGTGGATGAGGGTCAAGGACAGGATAAACCTATTGAAACTCGGTTATCTTAATTATTTGGTAAATCTCCCCGATAGCCGATGGTGTAATGTTCCTGAGAACTTTCAACTCAAATATCAAGACGGGGTGGATGATCCAAGTGAGGGAGCTAGTAGAAAACTACTCATTGGAGATCTCGGACCTTGACGTTGGGGCAAACCAGGGCAAAAAGATCGTCAGAGAAAGGGTCATGGAGGATTTTAACCGTAATTGGCGAGATGGGGTCAAATCAAAGAGATCTTTGGGTGGCCTGCATGATAAAGAGAAGCCTGGTTTTGAAGAGTACCCTGATGGCACCTTTGGGGGGTCACTATTGTTCAAGCTGAGGTCGCGTTCCCTGGAGCGGAGGGGAAAAATTGGGAAAAACAGTGAAAAGGAGTGCCGGATGTTTAACTTGGGCGTGGTGGAGACCCTGGAACACTTTCTTCTAGAATGCCCAAAGTATCAGTCTAAAAGAATGAGATTCACTGGGAGTATAATGGGGAAGTGGGATGGGAGAATGAAGGACATGTGGTTAGGGGGAGACTCAAAGGAGAGGCTTAATATGCTAATCGGTGAGATTGGGAAGAATGGGGTAAGGGGTGTCATCAAGCAGTTCGTCTCCGAGTGTTGGAAGGAGAGGAGAAGCGTGGGAATAGGGAGGCAGTTGGGAGTTCAGGGGTAACCATGGCCTAGCATAGATCTCCATCAGTCTACCACTGAGCCACCGCACTCCCAATTGTTCTGCTGTTTTTTTTTTGTTTTTTTTTGCATGGTATAAATCATGGGAAAAGCTCAAATATTTCAAAAATAAAGTTGATCGATCACATTTCTTTGATGGAAAATATTATTTCAGGCGTTATTCTTGTATCGATATAACGATCAGTGTAGGAAGTAGACAGTCAAACTGACAGGTGGAGCATTTACCAGATGTGGGAGAGAGTTGGTCAGCCAGACACAATCATCGCAGACTGAGTATCACTGTAACCAGGACAAGTTAGGATGTAGGAAGACCGGTTGGTCGGTGAGCGATTGGGTTTAATGGGTGGAAGGGGGACAATGTGGTCAGAATTGGATGGCATGTGGGTTAGTAGGTAAACAAGGAAGGGGGTAGTTGAGTATTTGGTGGTTAATTAGGTAGCAATGTCGGAAGGAAGACGACAAGTATGGGCCATGCCCCCATTTTTCCTCTCAGTTCCAGGGAGCGTAAAATGCAGCTTGAACAACCGTGACCCCACCTAAGGTGTCACCAAGGTACTCTTCAAAAACCAGACTCCTCTTGGGAGGGACTGATGAAATTCCGAACGAATTCCTCAAAAATGGAGGGGAGGCACTTATTGAAGTCCTGACAAACCTTTTCAACCTGGCTCTGCGAAAGCAAAAGGTCCCCAGAGAGTGGAGGGAAAGTAAGGTGTCGTTCATACACAAAAAGGGGGATAAGGAAGTTCTAGATAACTATAGGGAGATATCAGTTAGTAGTAACATCGGAAAAGTATTATGTAAGGTCATATACGGTAGACTTGAGGAAGTTATTGAAGAGAAAGGTTTTTTAGGAGAAATTCAAAATGGTTTCAGGAAAGGTCGAAGAGTCACTGATCACCTATTTACACTCACCCAACTGATAGAATCAACAAAGGCTGAAAAGAAAAAGATGTTTCTGGCATTTCTAGATGTGAAAAAAGCGTACGACCGAGTGTGGAGGGAAGGTATGTGGCGAAAGCTCGAGGGCATCGGACTGGGGGGTGACTTTGTGGGAATCATGAAAGCACTGTATACAGATGTGCAAAGCCAACTCAGTCTAGGGAGTATCACTACAAAACGAGTCCCTATGGATATAGGCCTCAAGCAGGGGTGTATCTTTTCACCGATTTTGTTTGCATTGTATGTTAAAGATTTAGGGGACGAACTAATTCAGAGTGCGGAGGGGGTAAATGTTGGAGACATAAAGGTACCAGGCTTATTCTTTGCGGACGACATGGTGTTAATGTCTAGAACTGAACAGGGGCTAGAGAAATTGCTGGAAATTGTTGGTAGATATGGGAACACCTGGCGGCTCGAACTAAATGAAAATAAAAGCAAGGTAATACCCGTTGGACGCAAGGTAGATATGACGAAGAGATGGAGAGTGGGGGAGTTCTCAATCCCCGAAGGGGAAAGCAAACAAATCACTGTAGGAGAAACGGGAGAGTATGAGTATCTAGGGGTAAGCATAAATATAACGGGAAGAGGGGTGTACAGAAATTACTCAGCCAAACTGATTCTGAAGGGGAAAAGAATTCTGAACCAACTAAAACTTTTAGGGAAAAATAGTTTCAACAAGGTCTTTGTGGGGAAAACACTGTGGGAGAGGGTGGGTTTACCAAGTATAAGGTATGGCACGGACGTGATTCCATTAAACCAAACCGTTATTAAGAAGTTGGAAAGTACTCAGAATGATGCCGGCAGATGGATAACAGGGTCGAGCAATGCTGCAGCTTTGGAAGCAGTAAGGGGGGAGCTTGGGTGGTTGAAAATCAAGGACAGGGTAGATTTGGGAAAACTGTGTTACTTTAACTACTTGAGAAACCTGCCTGACAACCGGCGGTGCAAACTGATGCTCGATACCATTTGGAATTCTAATATAGATACGGGGTGGTCAAAACATGTGAGGGAACTAATGGACAATTACTCTATAGAGGTCACAAACATAGAAGTAGGAATGAAAGAAGGCAAAAGGTTTGTCAAAGAGAGAGTCATGGAAGATTGCAATCGAAACTGGCGAGCAGGGGTTAGCGTAAAAAGATCACTGCAGGGGTTACAATACAAAGAAAAGCCAGCTTTTGAGAAGTACCTAGATGGCACCTTTGGAGGGTCACTGCTGTTCAAACTGAGATCAAGATCACTGGAGCTTCGGGGAAAAATTGGGAGAGAAGGAGAAAAGGGATGCCAAATGTGCCACTCCGGAGTAGTGGAGACCCTGGAACATTTTCTCTTGGAATGCCCACAGTATATACCTCATAGAATAAAATTTACTGGAAGAATAATGCAGAAGTGGGGTGAAGAAACAAAGGATAGATGGCTGAAGGGGGACACGAGGGAGAGGGTAGGAATGCTTATTGAAGAAATTGAAAAAGAGGAAGTGAGGGACACTATTAAGCAGTTTATATCTGAATGCTGGGAGGAGAGGAGGGGAAGAGGGGGTGGGGTGCAGGGGGAATGATGGCCTTCTCTTATGAGGACCGCGACAAATCAGCGGCTGGCCAAAGAGTTATTATTATTATCTTTATCACGCATGTCACCAAAAGACCTCTTTGATTTGATTCCTCTCACCAATTAAGCTTACCACCCATGACCTCTTTTTCACGATTATTTTACCCAGATATCCCTAGATGTCTAGGTTTGAGAACTCCAATGAATAGTTCTACATTATCTCCCTCACTTGAGTAATCCACCCCGCCTTGATATTTGAAATGAACAAATCTGTGGAACATTAGTTTTAAACCATCAGGTGAGGGGGAATTTTACCAAATACATAACATATTTTCAATAAGTCTATCCTTTCCTTGATCCGCTCCCAGCCAAGATCACACAGGTTTGCTTCTGGTGATACGGTATTACTCAACGTCGTTATCCTTCACGTTGAATCATTCTACATGGTTTCCAAACTCTTTATATCCGATTGGTTTTAGGTGCTTAGTGCTCAAACAAGACAATTTTACATCCTAACAAAGATCCACAAGAACCAATTTTCATGGACAGATGACGTAACTCCAACCGGGAGGGCAATTGTATCAGACTGTAATTCAGAATCTTTTGCGATCTCGGAATTAATTGATTATCACCTGAAACCTATAGCAAATAGGCATCCGAGCTATGTAAAAAATACACAGGTCAAAAATTGAAAATATAGAATAGCAAAAATGTTAAAGATGAATTCAATTTAACCAATGCTAAATTAAATGAACCTTTGATTCTTCGTCCTGTCATCGCCAAAAAGAAAAACAAAAGCTTGCGTTATATCCTTGTAAGGACTAAATTAGAGCCCTTCAATGAATAACATCAATTATTGCTAGTCAGTTCAGCCATCTCCTAAGCTAATCACTTAGTTTAAATCATTTATGTCAAAACAAAAAACAATTTTCCTGCGGCATATTAAAAGAAAAAAAAACGTATGAGTGCGATTTTTTAACCTGATTAAAATTCAATGAAAGCCAATCAATAGAGCTTCATCTAATTTGTTTGGACGACACAAACTGAGTTGTGAAAAACAAACTTGGGACATCTCAGATTGAAAAGAATTAATTAGATGAGTGACATTTGTCAGCTTGTTACCGAGTTTAATTATGTACTGAGCTGTGAAAAACACCCCCAGCCCACATATGGATATATACCATGCATGCCCTCCCAAAGTTGGAATCATTTTCCTCAAAGTCTCTTTGAAAAAGCCAAACCAAGCGAAACGCGTCGAGACAGACGGACTATTTTCTACCTTTGCTGAAGACTGCAACCAATCCAGGTATCTTCTTTAATAGGTAATATCTAATTTTCCAATTTTATTTATTTCATCACTTTATATTTTATTTATACTTAATTCAGCTACTTTCTTTAACAATGGCAAGAAAAGGACAGAGGCATCAGAAGCAGAGAGTTGCCCAGTCCGGAACTGGCCAGGAACAATCGTTCCAGGCTTATTCTAGGCTGGTCAAGGCTCTGTTTCAGGTGCTTCAATGTTTGCACCACATTGGGCTATTAGAGCACCATTTGGCAAATCGGGATTTCCCGAAACAGCTTGAGAAGAAAGTAGATGAGTTAGGTGGCTTTCTAAAGCCAGCTCTTCCCACCCCACACATTTTTTCTGTTTTTCGACAGATTAGTGTGGGATGGGCCAATCAAACGTTAAATGCTTTAGTTGAGCATTATAAGATGAATTTAAACCAGTTGAAGTCTAAGATAACTTTGGCTATACGACCACCTCCTGGACTCGAAAAAATAGACTTCAACAGCGCTTCGGCGCGTGCCTTGATCTGGGCTAAAAAGAACTTTAAAAATAAGTTGACAGATAAGACGATTTCGGCTTATGAGTCTTACATTTCGGAACTTCGCCCAGCGTCTGGAGTAAGGAACAATACGGGAGGGAGCAAGCAAACTCCGGCCCGTGTTGTCCCTCTACCCCAACGCGAAAAGCAAAATAAGAAAAGATCAAGGCAAAGCACTTCTCCCTCTTCTTTTCCTTCTACTTCTTCTTTCTCTCAGAGTAAGCGCCTCAATTTGCAAACATCTCCGGTCCATATTGTGACTGAAGATGCTCGCAAACTGAGTAACGCTGTCTCGCCTCGTCTTGCTCCTCTACCTCCTACTCCTCCTCAGCCTTTCTTCTCTGGTTCTCCTAGTGCTCTTACTAGACCTCCACCTCCTCCTTCTGTTTCTTCTCCTCCTTCTGTTTCTTCTCCTACTTCTGTTTCCTCTCCTGCTTCTGTTTCTTCTCCCCCTTCTCCTGCCTGTAGTGTGGGTCAACCAGGTATATCGTACTCAGAGAAAGTCAAATCACCGAGCCGCAACTCGGGCCGCTCATTTGATTCTAAATTCTCCCAGTTTCGGCATAAAAGCGGAGTTAATTTTGACAAAAGGAATTGGCGCCTCCCCGATGTTTGTAAAAACATCCTTATGATTGGAAGTTCAAATTTAGGACGCATTGATCGAAATCCCCATCCGGACATCCAGGTGGAGTGTTACCCCGGCGCCAAATTCAATCATCTGCGCTCTATGTTTAAAGGGCACAGGGGCCAGTCCAGTCCCCAAAAAATATTATTAAATATTGGCGTGAATTCTCGAAACGATAATTCTGATCTCGTAGTTAAGCAGTTGCGGAATATGCTTAGCGATATCAGGGTCAAGTTTAGATCAGCAAAAATTTATTTCGCTGAACAAAACTTTTCGCAAAAACTCCCTCAGGCTGAGAGGAGAACCCTGAGCATCATCAACGAAACCATTCGGAAAGTGAAGGACGTTAACGTGATACCAAAAATTGATGACGCGAAGTTTGATGTTGCTCAGGATTTAATCCATTGGACCACGAGAACCGCCAATATTATGTACGATCACTGGTTGAACCACCTAAATTTAAACTAAGTAAAGGCAAAGGTAACAGCCGCCTAACAGATGTGGGATTAGGAACTAATGTGGTTAACCTGTCTGGCACCAATGACCTAACAACCCAACAGAAATCTCTTGTAGATCGCGGTTTAACTTTTGTACCAGCACCAAAGCCTAAAACTGATAACCAAACAAATTTACCATCATACAACTGTAATTTTCTTAGGCAAATGAAATTAGCCGACCGCTTTAGAAACTCCAGCGGTCGGAAACTTCCTTTTACAGAATCATCTGGTTGGTCACCTCCAGATAGTGAAGTAGATCCCGAAATTATTGAGGCTAGCAAACGAATCATCCAAAAGGTGTTCAGCATGAACATACTCCCCGATAAAGACAATTTAACAGCTGGTGAACGGAGAGCCCTCACGAAACTTCGAAAAAATAAGAAATTAGTAATTAAACCAGCCGACAAAGGTGGGTCGGTAGTTGTTCTATCTCGGGATAATTATATAAAGGAAGCCATGAGACAACTCAGCAATACTAAACATTATAAGAAAATAGATTCACTTATTTGGCCTAGTAATATCGAAAAATTCAATAAGATCTTAAAATTTCTCCTCGACGAAGGTCACATTACCAAAAAACAATTGAAATATTTAACAGCTAAGCTCAGTGCTCAAACAAGACAATTTTATATCCTACCAAAGATCCACAAGGACCGTTCTTCATGGACGGATGACTTAACTCCAACCGGGAGGCCAATTGTATCAGATTGCAATTCGGAATCTTATGCGATCTCGGAATTAATTGATTATCATCTGAAACCTATAGCAAATATACATCCGAGCTATCTAAAAAATACACAGGATTTCCTGTCAAAAATTTCGAAATTGAAAATATCAAAAAATGCAATTCTGGCTACTTTGGATATCGACAGTATGTATACGAACATTGATATTGATAAAGGTGTTAAATCAGTTAAAAATGCATTTGAAAAATATCCGGATGCGAAACGCCCGGATGAACAAATTTTGGATCTTTTAGAGCTGAGCTTAAAAGGTAATGACTTTCAATTCAATGGAGAATATTTTCTACAAATAATGGGTTGTCCTATGGGCAAAAGATTCAGTCCTAATTATGCAAGCATTTATGTAGCGGAATGGGAGGAAAATGCCTTAAGCAAATGTGCAAAGCATCCTCTCGTATATCGCAGGTATTTAGATGACATTTTTATTATTTGGGAACATTCAAAAGAAGATTTTGATGAATTTTTAGAAATTTTGAACAATCACGATCCAAATATTAAATTGAAAGCTACTATCAGTGAAAATTCTGTTGATTTTCTCGATGTGACCGTGTATAAAGGCAAGCAATTTCAGGCGTCCGGTCATTTAGATTATAAAGTGTATTTTAAACCAACTGATTCACATCAATTGTTGCACACAAAATCATTTCATCCTCAACATACATTTAAAGGTATCATCAAATCACAACTCATTCGTTTCCACCGCAATTCAAGTGATAAGGTAAATTTCAATGAGGCTTGTTCTACTCTATTTGGCGCCCTCAGATCGAGAGGGTACTCGCTGCGCCTCTTGCGTAGCCTGAAATCCCAAACCCTGAAAAAGCTCGAAAGTCCAGCTGAAACTACCGATTTCGAACCACTGAAGATTGAACACAACAGACCGTTGCAGAATGGTAGTGGCGCGGTATTTAATTGCAAAAAGCCTCGTTGTAGACTGCATACTTTTATGCCTGATCAGAAAGAGGAATTTTCCTCCGAACAAACGAAAAATCATTATCAGATCCGTAACCCCCTCCATTGTGATTCACCAAACATTATTTACCTTATCACTTGTAAGCGATGTCGGAAACAGTATGTTGGTCAAAGTCAAAATCCTTTTCAAGAACGTGCTACTAGACACAAACAGGATATAAAACATAATGCTGATGCCCCAGTAGCACAACATTTTAACCTTCCTGGCCATTCTTTGGACGATTTCGAAATCCATCCTATTGAACAACCACCAATTAAAGACACATTAGAAGAAACGGATGAATTTAGAAAAAAAACGTGAAGCTTTTTGGATCAATACGCTTCAAACCCTCTGGCCATTTGGTATGAACATATCAGAGGGCGAATGCGAAAGGAGGTCCATCATTCCTTTCACTTTAACGTACAACAGAATGAATATCGAAATAGCAAAAATGTTAAAAGATGAATTCAATTTTACCAATGCTAAATTAAATGAACCTTTGAATCTTCGACCTGTCATCGCCTATAAGAAAAACAAAAGCTTGCGTAACATCCTTGTAAGGACTAAATTAGAGCCCATCAATGAATAACACCAATTTCTGCCAGTCAGTTTAACCAGTTCCTAAGCTCCTCACTTAGTTTAAATCAATTTTATGTACTTTTTTGTCATGTTTGAAACCAATCAGGGTTCAGTAAATGAAAACAATTTTTCGGCGGCATATTAAAAGAAAAAAACGTTTCAGTAGGAAATGTCTGTGCCAGTGCGATTTTTTAACCTCAAACACACACACACACACACACACACACACACACACACACACACACACACACACACACACACACACACACACACACACACACACACACACACACACACACACACACACAACACACACACACACACACACACACACACACGCACACACACACGCACGCACGCACACACACACACACACACACACACACACACACAAATAAAAAAAAGATTTTTGTTTCTACAGAAAAAAAAAACTTTAGTTTTTTCTTTTTGGAAAATTAAAAAATGTTTCTGTCGAAACAAAAAACATTTTTTTATTTTAAAAAAAAAAGTAACTATTTTTTGTTGTTTTTTTTTCTGCTGAAACAAAAAATTGCACATCCAATGAGCATTTCACCCATCTAAATCTAACCAGTGAGGGAAGCGAGTGCGAGAATTACTTCTTCACTGCAATGTGGATCCTCGCATGTTGAATAAAAAGAATATGAGTTAAGGGGTTCGCTTACATTTTCAACATCTAATTGATCTGAGGAAGAGGGGAAAAAAACAAGGCATGGATGTTGAAACCATAAATTTCGACGATCTCCTAAAAATGTTTGCCAGCTCATGGCTATATGATCTTCAACCAAATACACAAAGACCGGAGAGGAAGGCAGATGCTTTTGAATTAATGGCAGCGGGGGTCACATTTCCCAATATATCAATAACAAAGGTGGAAGAGCCTTCAAATCAACTGGTGAGATCAGCACAGCCTTATCGGTTAAGACTCGGAAAGATGGGGTCGTCAAACATTGAAGAAAAAAGATGTCCAAAGGAGAAAAACTTTATACAATGCACATCACCACATTATATATACTTTTATTTTTAAAAGGAAGCAAGTCTTAATTTTTTGTCGAAACAAAAAGCATTTTTTGTTTCGGCAGAAAAAAATTTTGGAAGGGAAAGACTGACACTGTGCCGTAAGAAAAATCAGGGGAAGTAGTCAAAGATTCTGGCTAGCAACAATGTTAACTGCTTGTACCTATAGTGTATTCCCCAAAAAGATGTGCAACTACACTGTCTTTTTGGGGAGTGCACTATAGGTACAAGCAGTTAACATTGTTGCTAGCCAGAATGTTTGACGTATCGCCTCATGAAGTACAACGAAAGCTGAAAAATTGTTTTTAAAAAAAAGGGGATTTTTCATGACAGGAGAAAATTAACTAATAAATGTATAAAAAATTTATACTTTGTTTGACTTGGGTGATGAAAATACAACTTGACGATTTCAGTTGTATTCCATCGTACTCGTGTAACATGTGGTTAAGAAATGCTCTTTTATCAATCGAGGTGGCCCTGAAAAGGACCGTTTTTTCACCAAACAACTTGATTCCATTTCTATTTGCTGCCCCCCCCCCCCCCCTCCCTTCACATCGTCTTTTATGATGAGCTGTTGCGGTCCGTTACCTCTCTGTGTGGCATAATAGTAGCTGTGTCTGATTCATCTTCGAAGAAAAAAATGGAAATTTTTTTCAATTTCCTCAATCGCCAGTGACGAGATAGCTCTCCATCCATTATTTCTTGCTACCTGTCGTAAATTATTTCTCGGTATAACTGTGTGGTCATTCTTGATCTCCCCCGCTCAGTGCAGACAATCCCCCGTGATGGAATCTCAAACTCAAAGGATAGATCTATGTTCATGATTAGCGTTAGGAAAAAAATGACACCCTCCGTCTGTATTTATACTTAACAGGGGTTTTGAAAAAAGCGCAAAAATAATAAAAATGCAAAAATATATCAAGATTATCTATTGGGTGTTTTTATTATTTTCCCTCCAAAATTAAAAAACAAAGTTTTTTTAAAAATTCGGAGGGAAAAACGCTAATAAGGAAAGTTTTCAAAACAGCCAACCGAATATCTGATGTCTGTTTGTAAGCTCTCTTTATTGGTTGATAATGATCGGTCAGAAAAGTGGGGGGGGGGGGGGGGGGAATCACCTGTATGTGTATAAAAATCGGTTCCCTATTTTTGTTTTTTCATTCTTTGATGTTAAGAAAAATGGCTGGCATAACAAACGTCAACTTTGACGACTTGGGGGCTCTGGAGATGGAGATTGCCAATTTCAACGAGTTTACCCTGTTCACGAAAGATGCTGAAACACAGACGGAACCACCGGAGGGAAACGAAACCCAAACTCTGTTGAAGAAGATTTCAAAAGTTTAGAAAATCTGAGAAATTCACCGCTTCAATTCCGGCCAGAGAAAATAACCATCCCAATCGGCTTTCAGTTGATAGAACAGCCTTTGCAAATCCCGGTACAAGTACCACAAAAGGCAAAACCTGGCCGTAAGCCAAAGACAAGGTTAGTCACCGCAGACACAGACACACAGTCTAGAATATCGGTAAGAAGGATGGAAGATGGATACGGTAGATATGCAAAACACATACCACACAGCTAATCTCGTTGGTTGAATAAAGCCATCAATAAAACGGGCCTTTTCAGGTTCACCTATATTGACAAAAGAGATTCTTGATCACACAACCAAAACACCGTCTCTCCCTCAAACCCCTACAACTATTCGTTGTAAAAAAAAACACAGCTCTAATAATGACCCAATCCTGATAAACGCCAACTCATCCCTATTAATAGTGAGGGTTGAAAATTACTTAAAAAATGTGTCTTTTCTCTTGCGTATTGATTCAGCAAGCGAAAATGCAGGGGATAATTATTCCTTCTCTTATGCTCCATGTATCATCATGTTTTATTCAAATATATCAACTGGAATAAAAAATCTGAAATGTGAAATTCCTTTCGAGGTATGGAGACGTACACCTGGAAATGCGATCTTCCACTGATATATTGTGAATTCAGTGCTAAAAAACTCCCAACCATACACTGACTATACTCTATACGGGGATGATGGACGAAGGAGACTTCGATATAATGGGTCTAAGTGAGACGTGGATACGACGGGATGAGCGGGTTGATCAGATGAAGGGTTGCGTGTGGATAGGAGCTGGGCGAACTGAGGGTCAGAAACGGGGTGGGGGTGTTGGCATCTACACTAAAGAGGAATTACAGCCCTCATTGATTACAGATCTCACAGAAGCAAGGACTCAGATTCCAGTATCCAACGAAATAGTCTGGGCAAAAATCAAGTTAGGAAGCAGGAGTGTTGCCGTTGGTGTTGTATACTTAGCAGTGGAGGGAAGTAAGCCCGAGTGGAATGATTCAATATATACAACTCTTAGATCGAATATCACAGAGCTTGGGAGCAGAGGGTTCAGTATTGTCCTAATGGGGGACTTCAATGGGCACATCGGGGATAAGGAGGAGGGCATACAGGGAGGTGATAGGAAAATTAACACGAATGGGAGGAAGATGTTGGACCTATCAAAAGAGCTTGGTTTAAAGATCCTGAACAGGGATGCGAAATGTAAGGGTAAATGGACCTGGGAGAGGAACGATAAGAAAACAATAATTGATTATATACTCACTGACATTAGCGTATGGAGGGAGGTTATAGATGTAGAAATAGATGACGAGGGAAAAAATGACTTGGGTAGTGATCACAACCTGATAACAGTTAAGATTATGGGCAAAAAGACTAATAGAGACAGAAATACCTTCAAGGAAGTTTGGGGACTAAAACAAGGAGCCGACTGGAAGCAGTTTCGGGAAAAACTAAAACCAAATCTTGAATGTATACCTAGGGATGCAAATGTCCAGAGTATTTCAGATGGCATAGTAAATAGCCTAACAGAGGCAGGGAAGGAGTGTATAGGAAGGGTGAGGGTCCCAACGAGAGAGCTTGGATACAGGGTTAACGAGGGACTGAAAAGGGCTATAAAAGAAAGGAAGGTAAAATGCGCTGCTTACAGAAGAAGTAGGAAGCTTAAAGGGGTGGATAACAATGACACGAGACTAATGAAAGGAGAATATGAACTGGCACGGAAAAAGGTGAATGAGATAAAGGATAATAATAGGAAGGAGCGCAATTGCAGTCTTGCCAGAACAATAAAGAAAACGGGGGGTTCGAGCTCAAACGTATTTTGGAACTGGGTAAATAAACGGGGGAAAAGTAGTGTGCAGAGTATCAAAGTGGATGGGGAAAGTACAGAAGATAAAGGCCGTATCGCTTCAGAGTTAGTCAAGCACTGGGAAAAGATAAACGATAGGCGATGGGGCAGTGGGTCCCCACCAAAAAGAAATACACTGGTGGAGGAGAACCTATCCAATCGTGTATGTAGCGAAATAACGGCAGAAGAAGTGCGGAACGTGGTCTCGAAATTAAAAAATGGTAAAGCGGGAGGGACTGATGAAATTCCGAACGAATTCCTCAAAAATGGAGGGGAGGCACTTATTGAAGTCCTGACAAACCTTTTCAACCTGGCTTTGCGAAAGCAAGAGGTCCCCAGAGAGTGGAGGGAAAGTAAGGTGTCGTTCATACACAAAAAGGGGGATAAGGAAGTTCTAGATAACTATAGGGGGATATCAGTTAGTAGTAACATCGGAAAAGTATTCTGTAAGGTCATATACGGTAGACTAGAGGAAGTTATAGAAGAGAAAGGTTTTTTAGGAGAAATTCAAAATGGTTTCAGGAAAGGACGAAGAGTCACTGATCACCTATTTACACTCACCCAACTGATAGAATCAACAAAGGCTGAAAAGAAAAAGATGTTTCTGGCATTTCTAGATGTGAAAAAAGCGTACGACCGAGTGTGGAGGGAAGGTATGTGGTGGAAGCTCGAGGGCATCGGACTGGGGGGTGACTTTGTGGGAATCATGAAAGCACTGTATACAGATGTGCAAAGCCAACTCAGTCTAGGGAGTATCACTACAAAACGAGTCCCTATGGATATAGGCCTCAAGCAGGGGTGTATCTTTTCACCGATTTTGTTTGCATTGTATGTTAAAGATTTAGGGGACGAACTAATTCAGAGTGCGGAGGGGGTAAATGTTGGAGACATAAAGATACCAGGCTTATTCTTTGCGGACGACATGGTGTTAATGTCTAGAACTGAACAGGGGCTAGAGAAACTGCTGGAAATTGTTGGTAGATATGGGAACACTTGGCGGCTCGAACTAAATGAAAATAAAAGCAAGGTAATACCCGTTGGACGCAAGGTAGATATGACGAAGAGATGGAGAGTGGGGGAGTTCTCAATCCCCGAAGGGGAAAGCAAACAAATCACTGTAGGAGAAACGGGAGAGTATGAGTATCTAGGGGTAAGCATAAATATAACGGGAAGAGGGGTGTACAGAAATTACTCAGCCAAACTGATTCTGAAGGGGAAAAGAATTCTGAACCAACTAAAACTTTTAGGGAAAAATAGTTTCAACAAGGTCTTTGTGGGGAAAACACTGCGGGAGAGGGTGGGTTTACCAAGTATAACGTATGGCACGGACGTGATTCCATTAAACCAAACCGTTACTAAGAAGTTGGAAAATACTCAAAATGATGCCGGCAGATGGATAACAGGGTCGAGTAATGCTGCAGCTTTGGAAGCAGTAAGGGGGGAGCTTGGGTGGATGAAAATCAAGGACAGGGTAGATTTGGGAAAACTGTGTTACTTTAACTACTTGAGAAACCTGCCTGACAACCGGTGGTGCAAATTGATGCTCGATACCATTTGGAATTCTAATATAGAAACGGGGTGGTCAAAACATGTGAGGGAACTAATGGACAATTACTCTATAGAGGTCACAAACATAGAAGTAGGAATGAAAGAAGGCAAAAGGTTTGTCAAAGAGAGAGTCATGGAAGATTGCAATCGAAACTGGCGAGCAGGGGTTAGCGTGAAAAGATCACTGCAGGGGTTACAATATAAAGAAAAGCCAGCTTTTGAGAAGTACCTAGATGGCACCTTTGGAGGGTCACTGCTGTTCAAACTGAGATCAAGATCACTGGAGCTTCGGGGAAAAATTGGGAGAGATGGGGAAAAGGGATGCCAAATGTGCCACTCTGGAGTAGTGGAGACCCTGGAACATTTTCTCTTGGAATGCCCACAGTATATACCTCATAGAATAAAATTTACTGGAAGAATAATGCAGAAATGGGGTGAAGAAACAAAGGATAGATGGCTGAAGGGGGACACGAGGGAGAGGGTAGGAATGCTTATTGAAGAAATTGAAAAAGAGGAAGTGAGGGACACTATTAAGCAGTTTATATCTGAATGCTGGGAGGAGAGGAGGGGAAGAGGGGGTGGGGTGCAGGGGGAATGATGGCCTTCTCTTATGAGGACCGCGACAAATCAGCGGCTGGCCAAAGAGTTATTATTATTACGGGGATATGCTGTTGGTGGTTCATCCCTTGGAAACGTACTTTGTAATCAGTGTTAATCTTCTCCTGCTGCTATACCAACCAATGCATGGTTGTCGCAAGCAGATTAAAAGAAGGCAGTTGTGGATGGGAAACTGGCGGTTATCGGACGGCGACGAAATGAATGAGCTAACATTTTTCATTTATTGAAAAAAACAGCCTTTTTAAGGCTATCATATTATTAGAAAGAGTTTCTCTGTGACAAACATTTCACTATCCAGGCTCAGTATAGATAAACTAACCTCGTAAATGGAAATATTTCGAGAATACTACTCAACGTTTTTACTTAGCGCAAATCTTTTGACAAAAAAAAAACAACAAACAAACTAATATTTCAATGTAATTTATGCTCTCTGCGCTACGCGCGCAATATCAGGATAAATGTTCTATTCGGCATATGTTCACTGAGAAAGGCAAGTTGTTGGTAATTGTTTCAATCTGGTTAAGATTTGTTAGCTTTCAGAACGTTATCTCAAATTTTGCGCCTTCCTCTGAATTCGTAACAGATGTTTTTAAAGAAAATATAATTTTCTTTAAAAACATCTGTTACGAATTCAGTACAGGGATAGAAGTTTTCACTTAATTACTTCTTACATCGGTGGTCAGATTTTTACACATGCCGCAGTTTTTTTTTTCAGTTTGGGAAGAGGAAAGCGATTTTTAGATCGCTTTTTCTATTTTTTGCGCAAAATCACATGAAATGTTTAATAATCACACAGAAATGTTTGTCTCCATAAAAAATTAAATTGTTTTAGTAAATTTTGTTTCTTAACATACCTACCACAATTGTTTACAATTGGCTGTAACGTAAGTGCAAGCCCTACTTCGGAACTAACTCAAGATTTTCAGAAACTTCTCCAAACAAGTTGGAAAAGTAATAGAGTGCAAAAGCACGAAAAAGATCGAAAAAGGGTCGAGTGAGACCAGCGCTCGAAATTACAGGTACTCTCTTTGCACACCTCTTGCGTTTACTGAGTGCATGCACAACAACCGTGACGTCAATTCCGTATTTCCGCCAACGAGAAGTTTGTGATTTAGCGGGGAGGCATCGATATCAAAGATATCCCCAAGGAGGGTGGACCTCCGGTAAACAATTGTGGTAGGTATGTTAAGAAACAAAATTTACTAAAAAAATTTAATTTCTTTTCAACCTACTCACAATTGTTTACAATTGGCTGAATAAACAATAGGAGGAGGTGAATCACATAACCAATACCAACAAGAGCAGCAGAAAGAAAAGCAAGGAGGGCAGAGAACAACAGCGAAACCTGTAATGAAGATAGAGAGAAGGCACCTGAATAGAACAAGGCTGAGCGAAGCACAACCTCGAGAAAAAAATTTAACGAGGGTGCACATTCCAAACACTAATGTGCATTACACAGACTATATGACCAATACTAATGTAAGTAGCTTATTCATGGCACCAACGACTGCTAGAGAATTAATTTCTATAACGAACTTGATGAAACCCAAAACTAGTGCTGATTGTGATGGGATATCCACCAAACTTCCAAAAAATTCAATCCATGAAATAGCGGAAGAATCAGCAAACATTATAAATCTGTCGCTATCTTCTGGAATCGTTCCTGACAAAATGAAATTGTACCAATCTTCAAATCGGGAGACCCTCAATCATTCAATAATTACAGAGCAGTTAGCATATTGCCGGCGTTCTCACAATTACTCGAGAAAATAACTTTAGAAAGATTATCAAACTTTTTAACCAAGCACGATCTTCTGTACACGCACCAGTATGGTTTTAAAAAAACACTCAACCATTCACCCCGTACTTCAACTTCTTCAGAGTATAGCCAACAATAACGACACGCCGACAAAGGATTGTACCCTGTCAGTATTCTTAGGTTTATCAAAGGCATTTGATACAATTAGCCACGACATCTTATTAAAAACGTTAAAGTTTTATGGTGTAAGGGGCCTTACCAATAACTGGTTTAAGAGCTACTTAGATGGGCGAGTTCACTATGTCACATACGATTGAAGCAGTTCTGACCTTGAGAAGATCACCTGTGGTGTTCCCCAAGGATCCATCTTGGAGCCTCTCCTCTTCTTAATTTATGTTAACAATTGTAGTGCTTCAACACAGTTAGTTCTCCTATCATTTGCGGATGACACCTCAATGCACACCTCGCATCATAGTATAGATGCAGTCTTTGACGTTGCCAACACCGGGCTCTCGGCGTTAACGGACTGGTGTGCTGCCAACCTCCTGGTATTGAATGCCCAAAAAAACAAAACATATGCTATTCAGTCCACCCAATAAAATATACAATACCAACGGAAGACGGTTGCATGTCAATAACCAAGAAATTGAATTGGCGGAAGAAGCAAATGGAGAGTCTGTGATCAAATTTCTTGGTATATATCTGGATAAAAATATTAAATTTAAGTTCCATATCAATAAAATCTATAGCAAAGTATCGAGCGTGCTCTATTTAATGGACAAGGCAAAACATATTCTTCCATACTCTGCCCTAAAAACATTATATTACTCACTGATTCACAGTCACCTTATGTACGGAATCGAAATATGTGATCACAGTAGTGCCGCTTCTAGACTATTTAAACTTCAAAAACGTGCAATTCGCCTAATCACTAATAAAGAAATATAATTGCCACACCGATTCATTGCTCAAGAAGAGTAGGATATTAAAACTGAAAGACCTCTACAGAATGAATGTGTCGTTGTTTATGTTAGACTGGCATCACTCAAATCTACCAACGATCTTTGTTGACTTCTTTCAAGTCAATACATATGCAACAGGTATGATAACAAAGCAATTAGGTCTATTTACGGTTTGGCAAACCTAAGACCAATTTTTCCGCTCAACTACCCAAATATGCTTTCCTGAAAATATGGAATGAGCTCAATGAAAATTTGAAAGGAATTTCCTCCCGAAGAGCATTTAAGAAGGCTTACTTTATGAAAATCATAAACTCGTATTCATCATGCGTAACATGTGATAATCCACACTGCAGTGATTATGCACATACTACTCGGAATAACAACACCAATTCTCTCTAACGTAACTATTGAAGTTCAAAATGTGTCTGCTCATTATGTTTATTCTAGCTTAACCCTTTACCTAACGTGAAAAGCAGACGACACTTGCAAAAATAATTCTTGAATAACTAATTTTTTTCATTTTTTGTCTCAAAAACATAGGTTATGACCCCTCGTTGGAACGAGCTCGACGAGCTCGTTCCAACGAGGGGTCATAACCTATGTTTTTGAGACAAAAAATGAAAAAAATAATGAAAATTAATTGGCGATTTTTGAGAATAGCGCTGGCCGGTTTTGGCCGTTACGTTGGGTAAAGGGTTAAAACCCTCTGCCGACAATTTCCTTTGTTTCGCCTTTGCTGTTATCCGAAAAAAGTGACCGCTGTGAATGATAACTGTGGGCTGTTAATGCAATGGCTGGTCATTACTTCCTGGAGTGCTTGGCATTCTTGGAGATGATGTGCAGTTGTGTGTTGATCGTACGCAGTTGTTGTTTGGAGAGGCGAGAGGTCATATTGACAGATCGTGTGTTTTGGGTTTTTTTTTTTAAGTCTAATAATGCACTCGACACTGGGTATTTTAGTGACTTGTTCATTATTCTCGTGCATTATCCTTTACGGAAATGTTTCCTTCCTTCGATGTTTCCATCCTTCCTTCGATGGGACAATACAATGGTTTATAAGTAAATATACTGTGCGTCTGAATGAGTCTGTGGTGGGGTAATGAAGATAGTCATAACGCTAAAGAGGAATACAACATACTTTCCTATCTTCATTTCCTTATCTTGTCTTAATTCAGTCTTTGTCCAGTTGCCATGACGCCGAGAGCATGCTCAACTCAGCTACTTTTGTCCGGCTCCGATACGCTGGTAGAGATTGATGTAAGACTGGTCTGTCTTGGAACAAAATCCAATTTAAGGACAAAGAATTCATACGTGTTTGATGTTCGACAACTTCTCATGAAAAATAAAATCACTTCTTCTGACACACATACCTCCATGTTTATACCGATGGAGGCGGCAAGAAGACGGCCAATCTGGCCATGCTGCTTCCCAGCAGAATATCGTTATTTCCTTATTAATTATTGTCGCTTTGTACTTTTATATTCTGTTGAATAAAACATTTACTTGCTTACTTACTTACTTACTTCAGTTCTGGGGCCAAATCCTGAGAAGCTCAAATTTATCATTGTAGGTTGCATCTGCACTGTAGCGGTGTTAGCGCCCAGTTGTATGATAACCACCTCTCGACTTCACCTCTTTGTCAGTGTGGTGGCATAGAAACAACACTTTCTCCTGTACTGCTCAAACTATACAGATGTACGTAATCCAACAATTAATACATTGCCGTTTACCTTTGATCTTTCTGTGCTCCTGTTTTGGTCTGAGCGGCTGAGTTTCACTTGAAACTCTCTTATGTTCAGAGTCGTGCAAGAATATATCATACAAAGTGGGCGTTTACACTGAGTTGCAATATACATGCAACGTGTCCGTGTGAAAGTTATTGTATGGATGTACATGTAGATTTATTCCATCCTGATATATCGACTGGTGGATATGTATAAGTAAATAGATCACAAAAAGCATCTTGGACATTAGCCTTCCTGAGGAAGTATACCGCGGACTGTCCGGTGTTCGCATCTGGACTGTTTCCCCGCATCAATAATATCCTGTTGAAACAAATGGTGAGCTGGAAGAGCGGTGAGAACAGTCCAGGCGTGGGCTCTTGTCTGTCAGCGACGATGGTACTGTTCATTAATAGAGTCATAGACTACACTCATGTGATCGCTACTGGTATGTAATACTGCTCTCAAGTTGGTTTCATCTGCAGTTTATCCTGCGTCTCTTTTTCATTAGTTTGTTTGTTTTTTTGTTTTCTGGGTTTTTTTGCGTTTTTTTTTTGTTTTGTTCACTTTGTTTTGTTTTTTTTTCTCCTTTTCCTCTTTTTTTTCTCTAGTTCTCTTCCTTTTCTCTTCCTAACCAACAACGACGATGAGTTCAAACAATATTTTGGGCAGCTATAGCAACCACCTATATACTTTGCTATTTTTGAAATGTTCCAGGAGACAGCTTATATAAGTTAAGTGCTTTCTGCCGAATCCTCTCCCTTGATATTGTCAGCTATTTATATATGCCTTGCTATAATGCATACCTTCTATTATAAATTCCGTACAGTTAATGTAATATTATCAATCTCTTGTATGTATTATATCATGTTCAATTCTGAATAAATATTGTTTAAACTAAACACTGAACGGATACCGATATCATGGTGATACCGAAAAACCGAACCAAACCAATCGTTGAATACCGATACCGTATGAATTTTCAAATTTTGTACATTCGTCCATGTTGAGTCTTGATAACAGTTGAAAGGTCCATTTTCACGAAAGAAGTGACTGATTTTCTTTTCAGTTTTATTAACCCTCAATTGACTAGTCAACTGTCCTGAATACCCATAGACTACAACCTTTACATGTCCAATTGATTAGCAGTGATTTCTAGTTTAGAAATCACTGCCCAGGTGTTTTGTCTATTGACTAACCTTACGTGAACTAAAGCTTACCAAAATATAAAATCTGGCAGAAAAAAAGCTAGGGAAAACAAGAATCTAGAAAGCTAAAACGGGATAAAAATCCAGAGAAATATTTGTCGCAGCAGCTGGAATCATCGATACTTTTAATTTTATAATGCAGCGACCGCATATTAGTACAGTACAACCGGTCACTTTCCACGGGTGGGCAATATTTCCACGGATGTAATAATATTAGGCTCCAAACACTAATTATAGGAATAATCATCAAAAATGTAATTGATGAAGCACCGGGTACTTAAAAATTTGCTGATGATGATTTTTATTATCTGGTAAACGCATGCGTGGACATCACTGCCCACGTGTGGATTACGAACAGTCCACGGCGACAGTACTGTTGGTACACATTTTCTTATTTCTCCCAGCTGAGTAAGGTATATACGATGTCGGTGAAGTCTATAGGCTCTATCGGTAAGTTATCTCTCCCTGATTCCACAAAGTCTTCTGCGGTGTGGAGACCAATATAAATTACTTCCAGTTCGTATGCGGAATTCATTGTTTCAAAGTGACGTTGCTTTACATTGTCATACCATTGAATAGCGTTGTCATACCAATGGAAAAACCTCCCACCGCGTGCTTAGTTGTCTGTCGAATTCACACCGACAAAGTAAATGGTGTCAATGGTCAGGTCGTCGCTTTGTGTGATGTATGGTGTACAAGCTGGAGACGGGACATATACCGAAATTCGAATCGATATCGATATCATGGCGATACCGAAAAACCGAACCAAACCAATCATTGAATACCGAAATGTTCCTACATTTGCTATTTATAAGATCCTGTTGGGGCTTGAAAGCAGCTCAAGTGTTCATTTGCATGAAAGAAGTGACTGGTTTTCTTTTTAGTTTTGTTAACCCCTAAAGGCCTCGGCAATTGCTCTGAATTCTTCCCACTAGACTACAATCTGTACGCGTCCAATTTCTTAAAAGTGATTTGTAGTCAAGTCTTGGTTGCCTGTTAAGGTAGCCAAGACTTGACTAGAAATCACTGCTCAGGCGAATTGTCTATTGTAAACAGGACGTTCTAATGGCGGTATGTTAAGGGCGCATGCTCTGAAATAGCAAAAGCCTTGGCCTTTAACCATTTACCCAACGTAACGGCCAAAACCTGCCAGCGCTATTCTCAAAAATCGCCAATTAATTTTCACTATTTTTTTCATTTTTTGTCTCAAAAACATAGGTTATGACCTCTCGTTGGAACGAGCTCGTTGCGCTCGTTCCAACGAGGGGTCATGACCTATGTTTTTGAGACAAAAAATGAAAAAAATTAGTTATTCAAGAATTTTTTTTGCAAGTGTCGTCTGCTTTTCACGTTAGGTAAAGGGTTAAAGGTTAAGTGTTTGGAGCAAGTTATAAAATTACTGCAGATATGATTTGTGTTGGTAAAAGAATGTCAATATTTAGCTCATTGGCAGTGGCATTTGTGGCGCTCTGGTAGAATGATACAAGAACAACTTATTCTCTATTTTCCTGGTGTCAATTCCTCTTTGGTACAGTCAAATCAGATACCGAATAAAGAACACATACCGCGGTATATCGCCATAAAACTACTGAAACCAATACCGAACTTAAAATTCCAATACCGCCCACCTCTAGTACAAGCCTATGTTGATTGTCATGTCATATTAATTGTCATGTGCATTAGTCGTGGGGGAGAACACCCCGGGATCCCCTCCACCAACCCACCCCGAATGGATGAGTTGATGGAGGCGGTCCAGGAGTCACCCCGTGACCCCATCCATCAACCCACCCGGACTGGATGAGTTGATGGAGGCGATCCCGGGGTCTCCTCAACAAGCCATAATTAGGAGGTCCTGCTAACAATGAACAAATCACATCGCCAGTGATTTCTAGTCAAGTCTCCTTTGCTTTAACGGACGGACAAGACTTGACTAGAAATCACTGAACATCTGAACATGTATAGATTGTTGTCTAGTGGGAACTCAGGGCAATTGCCGTGCCCCTAAGGGTTAACAAAACTGGAAAGAAAATCGGCCACTTCTTTCACGAAAATGAACACTTCAGCTACTATCAGGCCTCAATAAGGTCTTATTAACACCAAATGTAGGAGCATATGAAAATGCAGATGGTTTCGGTATACAGTGATTGGTTCGGTTCAGTCTTTCGGTATCCCGATGATTTCAGTATCGGTTCGTTTTTTTTTTTTGGGGGGGGGGGGGGGGATTATTACCCATCTCTAAAATATATCATTTCCGGTTGCATGTAGTAATCAATACATACAAGTAGCAGATCGATACCGACAAAAACGTACCGGCAATTGGCCCATCACTACAAAATCAGCCGACTGGCCATGTATACTCAGAGAAACTGTCCAGTGCTTTTCTTTGTCTTTGTCTCGGAGAATCGTTGAGGCCTCTTTAAATTGTAGCTCACTCATCAGTTCTATTGCTTTTACCTGTTGTAACTCTTTGTTCAGTCTAAATTGAAAACTAATGTAGTAAGATTTATTTTCAAAATAATGAGCTGTCTATTGATATTATATGATTATCGAATGGAAGACACGTGGCATATCAGAAACTATGTTGGGTAAGTGTTTGGGTTATAGTATGTTATATAATTACCACCTCGTGGCATTACGGTTGCAAGTGTTCTTTCAGTGCTAACGGCACTTACAAGCTTTCAGCTTACTGTCGAATCCACAGACATTTCATTGTTGTATATCTCCTCTCTGATAATTGTAAATAAATATTGTTTAAAGCAGATGATTACGTCCCCGTTAGCCTTTGTTGATACATTTTCTGAGTTAGAAAAGTGAACATCTCTTTTAATATCGGAGAGATATATCGATCTTTATTTTGCAGTATACTGGTACATTGATTACAAAATAACATAACAACAAACAGAGAGATAAGCTAGTATAAAGCATGGAAATGGCATAGCCTATAAGGTTGTCTTCCTGCCATCCTCGTAAAAAAGAAAGATATCAAGTTTCTTTGGCATCAGAGTATTGAAGTGTTTTCCCCCAAACGGCGTTGTCTGGTCTTTTATTTGTGATTCAAGTGTGTGTGTGTGTGGGGGGGGGGGGGGGGGGTAGAATGTAGTTGACGATTAAGTAGTGGGAAGAGAAGGATGAGACAGAGGATATGGCCGGCTAATGGCACAGTTGGGACACGTTGGGTTGTCACATTTGGAGTTATTTATTTGGGTCTATTTATTTGCTCGATTTGTGGGTCTATACTATTTCCAGGTTCGTGGGAAGGAGTGTAAAGGCGGCACAGCGGAGAAATGTGTTCTTGGGTTGCGGGTATCTAATTTACCGGTTTGACTTGTATTCATTCCTGAGGGGTTTCTATATACTTGAAAAAGTATCATCAAATGATATGGGGAGTTTTTTGTTCGTCCAGTCGTGCATAAATAGCGAGACATGAAGGCTGTAGAGATCACTGAATTTCAGAATAAAGAGAGTGAGCCGAAACAAACTCCGATAGAAATTAGTCACACAAAACATCGACGCGTGTAAATGGCACGCGGCGATACTTTGTGTGGCTACCTTTTCAATGAAATTCTATGGCCTCAACTCCGCATCACGAAATGCTTTATTTGTATCTGTCTTTAAACTACATGTCTCTTTTCAGGTGAAAAAACGACATGGTTCTTGAGAGATTTGACAAAATGCCGTTGTTTCTGCTAGGCATGTTTGAAGTAGCTGAATGGTTCTTAGTAACGGTGATAAGGCCGTATTTAGTGGAAATCACCTGTAAAATAGAATATAAAGAGAATATAACATTGTGCAACACAATAGAGAGTGACTCGACTGCCGAAGCACATGTCCTGAAAGAAGCTACTATTTATATTATCGCTTATAGAGTTGTAAACCATTTTCCTGCAATGATCGCATCAACTCTTTGCGGTAAATATAGCGACTCACACGGGAGGAAAATTCCAATGTTACTTCCAAGCTTGGGCAGTATTTTGTCGCTTGCATTCATTATAGCGAGTATTTTTTCTGGATCGTTCAGTATGCACTTGGTGTTGACAGGTGCGTTTGTTCAAAGTTTTTTTGGCAAAACAGCGGTTATAACTATGGCGGTGAGCAGTCATATCTCCGATTGTATTGACATTACAGACAGGACAGTAAACTATCTAGCGTTATCGGCGATGGATTATCTTGGTGCCTGCATTGGTTGTCTGATAGCGGGGGCACTTCAGGACTACCTCAACATTTTATACACCTTATGTCTGTCAGTCGCTATCCATCTGATCCTCATTATTCTCGTAATAACATGTGTTCGTGAAACAACTGATAGACAAAAAGACAGAGAGAACGGAAACACAAAAGATACTGGTAAAACGGAATGTAAACATGATTGTAAAGACACTAATGAAAAGCACACGAGCAAAATGTGTGACTCGACGGATGCAAAACTGTGCACACTTGCTTATTTACGGGAAAAGCTCTTTACTAGTAATGTCCAAATCATTTTCATGTTGTTTGTGCTTTTTGTCATTTATACCACATCATTTTATGGGGAAGAGGAAGTTCTGGTCTTAATCATCAAGGGTTCTCCATTTTACTGGCCCAATTCCTGGTATGCCTATCTGTTAGCTGTAACTAACGGTCTGACATGTTTTTCACTTCTGGGACTGGCCAATGTTTTGATGAAAGTTATGAAATTTTCTGACATTAACGTCGCTGTGCTAGGTGTGCTTTTTAAAGCTACTGGGTGTATCGTATTCAGTACTGCGAAATATTCCTGGATGATATTTCTGGCTGTTTTCTTTGGATCAGCGGGCTCGTTGATAGAGGTCGCGGTTAGATCTCAGGTAAGTAAGAGAACTAACGAGAATGAGATGGGGAAACTTTTTGGCTTGTTATCATCCACAGGAACACTGGCAAAAGTTATTGGCGCGGTAGTTTTTGTTTTGATTTATAATATAACGGAATCTTATTTACGACAGTTTGTTTTTATTTTTGATGCGTCAATGTTTGTTTTTGGTTTTATAGTAGTCTTTATAGTGAAGTACATGCATCATAAAGAATGTGCCAAAGAAAGAAAAGCACAAAACGAGGAAACTTATCTTCTCGACAATCTGAAGTCCGAAACTAAAGACTAAATCGGTAACCTCCATTAGTCTGACATCCCAGTTGTCTGGCAGTCTATAATTACATATTAGCAGCGAGTTTAGTGGGATGGTGTGGCATAGCAGGGTTAAGTACCCCGGAAAAATGATCGTCTAGTGGTTTTTAGTTCGGACTATAATCGTGGCAAAAATGGCCACAGGACAATTTAAGTGTTCAGTCTTTAGAGGCAACCAGTTTCTGTAGAGTCTGCAACAATTCTTGATACTGCAGCCGCAGCGAAAGGGTGAATTCAAAAACACATAAAATGTACTTACAGTTTTCTACACTTTTATTAAAACCCTAAGTATAGTTCCTACAAGTTAAACTTTCAATAAATTCTCTCTCTGGTAAAAGTATGAAAATATCAGATACGAAATGAGACTAAGTCGAAATTATCGCATCGCTCTCATCGCGTCCTGTGTCTGGAAATGTTGTCTGGCCTGGCAGCATTCGGCGGCGTCCTTCCACGAGAATAGGAGAGTCACTTCTTGTACACACGGAAGACCAGAGAGAAGTGTCTTCTCGGGTGATTCCGTGGGTTTAAATACGGTTTGAATCGTGTCTACTCGGCAGAATTTACGTCATAAAACACCACAAAACACCACATATACCCCAAGATGGCGGAGAGGTATTTCTTAACCCCTTACTTCCATCCTGGAATAGTAGGGCATCCGGTGGGTATCCTATGCTAAGAGTATGCGTTCTCGCATTTAAAAGGATGTTGGCAATTAATAGGTGTATAATTACAAAACCATTCAAAACCGATGTGAACGTGCAAGATTGCACAATTCTCAGAGCTGAAACTGATACTGGGTGTGTTGAGGTTAGGTCGTGTCAGTATACAATGCTAAAATCTGTCAAAAGCATTCTGATGGGGTTATTATAGGTTAGGCTTTTACTAGCTCATATGCCAGTCATAATTGCAAATACTGTCAAAAACACCTTTTTACAGTAAGTGCGTAGAGTACTTCTGTAGGTCAGTTGCACTGCTATTATGCAATGCAAATATACGAGGAATTGAATAAAATTACATAACTTGGGCTTGAAAACAGCGTTTACTTATTAAAGTTTATACAACAGAGAATTATTACCAAGTAGGACTTGGCCACTCTGATTAACACATTAACACTTCGGGAACCAAGATTCTCGAGTGCAATCATAAGACTCCGACGCGTCCCACGGAGGTTAACCCGACGCGCTCCGTGGAGGGGCTCTGTGGAGGGCATTTCGTTACAATCCTCCCAACCAAGATGCGAGGTCCGGTAAACTTTTATCGGAGCTCGAGTCTGGATCAGATGAATTCCAGAATTATCAATAGTGATCAGGATAGTGACCAGGATCACCAGGATCACCGGCTGACCAGATCCAGGGAAACAGGATGACCAATCACCTGCAGTGACCAGGATGCTGTCAGCATCACGGTCAACACGGTGGCGGGAATCCATGACCAGGATCAGTCACTACCGGTTTTTAGGGAGAAGAAATGCACTACAGGGATTATTTATTACGGACTAATATTATCGGAACGCCTCCAGACAACAGGAATCACCTTTTCTCCTAAGGTATTATATTCTTAATTCCTGAAAGTAATAAAAATAACAATAAACTTTACCTGATTCTGTTAGTGGGGAAAAACTGATAATTACGGGTCGTAAAATCGAAGCTATGCTTCTTCAAAGGAGTTCCCCATAGGAGGTCAAATCGACACAGAGGACAACTTTGTTTTTGCTGCATCCAAGTTAACCCACAGTAGAGATGTACTATCTGAGTACATTGAGGACAACGATATGCTTCACGGGGCCCAACAATGTCCACCAAGCATATCGCACATTGTCTCCCATCTCCATCAACTATATTTTGTCTTGCTTGAAAGATTCGAAGGCTTGCATACATTTCAAGTGAGTATTGCAAGACTTGATGATTGTATTGTGCATTTTCCCATTCATAGGTATGTTCCACCTGCACATGATGGAACGTTTCACCAATTATCATGCGATATTCGCGAGGTAAATCTGGTATGGAGATTTGACTATATTCACTAGGGCGAAATGGACGGACCGGAGTCGATGTGATGAATAGATCGATCCCATTCTCCGATTGATAAGGAATTCGTTGATCATAATAAGTTCCGTCCCACCGTGGGTCATTCCAATAGCGAATAACACTTATACGGCTTGATCGTGCTGCCTCCCAAGGGGTTGCTAATCGAGCCTCATGTTCGATTACCACTATGTGAGGCATCACCAGTTCGCGTCCTACTACCGGTATAAAACTTGAGTTTGAATCAATTCTAAGTGACCGGTGACTTCGTTTAACTGGACCATATCCCACACACGGATTTTACGCTGAAAAGCGGAAGCTCCGTTGTGAAAAATCATAGGTACAGGTATACGAAATCTCTGTGTCCAGTACTCTAGTTGCTCCGGAAGAAAATCTTCTGAAGTTGGGTTAACTTTACGGTATGCATATGCCGTGGCCATTTTTCAAGGATTCAATATACTTGTAAACTAACTAAAAACGTGTTTCAACTTATAAAAGATAAAAGAAACTGACTACAATAATTAAATATCAAGTGCAATAACCAAATTAACAAATTAAATGTGACTGACTATACTCTCAAACTGGAAAATAGGAAATAATTTCAACCCTTAAAAACTATTTCACACTATGCTACAGCTGTGCCGTATGAACAATTCTACTTTCCCCGTTAACGGTTCTTCGTTAGTTTTTAATCTGTTGTCGATAGTGACGAAACTAGGAGTCACGTCTAGAATGTCACTATATAATTTTGATAATAACTTTTTCGTTTACTTTACTTAGATACTTTGTTGTTTGCGCAAGAAAAATATTATACAATAATGTCCAAAGATGACAACAGTGCCCGACGGCGCGCAGCTGTAGAGGTCGCCTTTTTTAACTTCTGTCATGTCATAAACAACTCAAAACTGATGTGGGTCCATTTCAGCTGGTACTGGAAGCTTCGGCTCGTTACCGATACCCCACCTCATGGGTGCACGGCAGTGCGGGCAAGAAGCTGGCTCAGGAGCACCGGCTTTTGATCTGGCCCATGCAATACCACAAGAGTAGTGGATTTGTTGTTTACATTGGCCACATTCAAATAAATCCTGCCAAGTTTTTGAAATTTCTGCTAAGCAGATGCAGCAAGGGTCCCCAAGACCCTTATAATGAGTTTGTACTTCCAGAGTCTCATTATATCTGATAATTTGGCTGCGTAAACTAAAACGTTGTAATCGTCTTCCCTCGTGTCGGATTAAAGCTTCACGAAGGAGCCGATACTGCTTTTGCTGTTTCTCTAATTCATAAGTTGTCTGTACATTACCAGGAGGAAAGAATCGTGCAGGATGCATTTGGTGCTGATAAAATCCAAAATCTTCATCATCTTCACTGGCGGGATATTCACTACCAGGGAAGATCTCATGACTCCTGAATGGTCGGACCAAGCCAGGATTGGCTATTAGGTCCAGTTCAGCATCCAATTGATTTCGCCCATGGTCATAATATCGGCCATTCCAACAGGGGTCATTGACACAATGAATGACCTCGTCAGGACCGGGACCAGTGACCTCATGGGGTTCAACTTCGACTGGGAACTCCGGAAAATACCAAAGATGGGGAAATATTACTTTTCTTTCCTCAGAGAGATAAAAACGATAGCCAAGTTGGTGTTGCATTATCTCCGTCTGGCCATTGGCAGGATTATAATGTCTTGTGTTCCAAATACGAATATACCTTAAACGGCGACGTTGCCATAAATCTTTTGGAAAAGATAGAGAATGACCATGACAGGGAGACGCTGCTTTATGAAAGGCTGTGCGTTTATGTTCTTCAAACCTTGCCCGTTCCTCGTAAGTATGGCAAGGAGTTACGGCATGTTGGTAAGCTTCGCGTTGATGTAAATCGTACATTGCCTGTTCTTCGGCGAATTCTTCAAATTCCAAAGTAGTTGCTGAAGCCATACCAACAAGAAAATTAATCAAATATGAAATAAAATAAAACTATATTTAAAAGAAACCACTATGTTACCAATAGTATTATGTTTATACACTAAAATTTACACTTATAATACGCTCTCCTGGGTTCGTCTGTAACTTGGTGCACTCAATCAACACTCTTTCCACCAACTTTCAAATTGGTTTGCCTTGATACGGGAGTCCTGTGTGTAACTTATCTAATACACTCCAGGAACTCCAAAGTTATAAAATTGTTACACTGCAGGGCAGAATTACTAACTTCTTAGAAAATTTTTGACTAGTAAACAAGACAAACACAGACGACCCGTAATCATCATGGATCAGGTTTCCAATGAAGGATTATACATAAATTGGGAAACCAGATTCATGAAAATCTTATATATATGTAGTAATCTACGTAGACTTTTCTGCTTGTTGTAGCTTATTAAATTTTATACTTCTCAATCTTCACTCTGAAGGTTTTCATTTTGTGTTGGCAACTGATAATGCCGATACACAGTATTTGGGCCTGTTCGGTAATCAAACGTTGACCCTGTGAAATGTCCAACATAATCTGGGTGGTATTGACGATAGACAACAAAGGGTTGAAAACTCCTTGGTCGGCCATCTAAGTGATATCGTGCTCGTCTACGACGACTAAAGTCACGATATCTTGCACAGAAGGGAGTAAACTCTGCTACATTTCTTCGCATGTGAAATCTATGATGGACACTACTGGTAGTAGCCACCCGGTGACTATAATACCGTAGAGGTTCACTTATTTCACCCTGCTCATTGATTTTTGGATATTGTAAATCAGGGCAATTGTATATCACTAAATATCTAGACCTATTTGCAAAAGTTAAATGAGTATCAACAGCACTGTCATAATAATATATCAACTCTCGCTCAACCTCTATATATATTATATTCAAATCCATATCAAAATATTGACATCCAAATACATCCTCAATGCCTAAGAGATCTGTATCTTTCATAAAATCTTGTTCATATGTGTTGGGTCGTATGATATCTCGATCAAATTCATGAGGAGAGGCCAACGGGCGAGGTGTTCTGAAAAACTCGCTTCTTGCCCACTCCCAGGGTCTCGGTCGAATATCGATTATAGGTTCTGAGACAATATTAGTAGATAATGGGGCAATTTGTCTTGCTTCTACATCACTTAAAGGAGGGGTGTGTATGTCTAATCCAAGATCAGCTCGTGCAAGTTCATTTTGTATCACACTGATACCTGACTCTGCAACATCAGAGTCCAGAACAGTGGTAGAATCACTAGGCAAAGAATCACTTGTAGGTGTGGTCATACTGGAAGAAGTATGTGATCTCATTGTTATATCATAAACAAATCCACCGAGTCCATCTTGGCTCTCGGGGTCCCGATGAATAATTGCATCATGGGTTCTAACAGGTAATCTTGGAGGAAGGACTAACGTTTCCACTGTATCCGTAGGCGAATAAGGTGGAAGTCGTTGAAGTCGTTCAGGTGTAGATAGTAAAATGGAGTCAGTAGGAGTTTGAACACTACTTGGAGGAGTCGACAAAAGGTCGGAAGATGCTATAGAAGGTGATGGTGACGCTTCTATTGATGCCAATACAGATACATTATTATCAGAGGAATTGCTATTTATATTTACGTTTATACTAGATGAATTAGTGTCTTGAAAAAGTTCTCGTGAAACAGTACTATTACTGTCAGTTCCAGTACTAACTGTACTTGAAGTTTCATCATCATATAAAGTGTCACGATCATTATAATAACTCTGGTAATCAGGGAAATCATCGAGCCCACTGTCAACACTAGAATCAGATTCTGCCATTTGAACACTGGTCACTGAAACAAAAACACACAGTGTGTGAACTACTGTTTTTCAGTTTCTTTGTCTATATCAAACATAGTTATGTGGACATTGGCAGAATCCACGTCATGTTGTACACGGGGATATATTGATTTCCTATTAGGTTGAGGAGAAGGTCTAAAGTTTTGAACAGCTTTTCTCATCATGTCTCTAATACTCTTAGGAGGTTGTTGTTGTGCTCCAGTTGGATCAGTAGGAGCTGAAGGCTGTGGTCTAGGTCCCATACTAGTATAGATTTCATCATCGGCAAATGCAAAATTAGACATTTCACTATCATCAACAGCAGAAAAAGTCGGTTTACTTTTACGGTTTCTTAACCATTTGTATATCTGTTTGTGTCTATCGGCTCGATAGCACTTCCAAAGCAGATATAATCCTATTATTAATGCAACAGTCGCGAGAGCATAAGCCCACTTAGGGACTTCAAATGAGTCCGTCATTTGTAAATTTAGCGAGTCAAGTTCATGAATTAAGTCATCCATGGGTAAGTCATCCAAGTGATCTATTCCTTTCGGTATCGTAAACGTCGATATGTTCACCCTCTCTATGACAGGTTTCCACATCTGTCGTTGTAACAACGAGAAATTTGGTAACACCGTCTTTGTAACAATCCGAAAAGTAGAATTATCCCTTTTATGGAAATAACTCGGTAACATTAATTGACCGCTCGATGCCATACATAACGGTTTTAATTCCAAAATTCCAATTGGCGGAAGAATCCGTTTCGGTTTCAGATTTTGTCGTTTCGGACACGTAATTGAGAATCGTAGTGGGACATCTGTCGTGATGTACCACATTCCTTCATCGATTCTAGTACTGAACGGGAGGTCGATATCCTATCGAACTTTCGTTTGACATAAGTTCGGAATTTCTAATTTCATGTTTAAAAACAAAGCTAACATACAACTTGTCGTTGTATGTATCGTTCGTACGGCACCTACTAAAGGACAAAACAACTTATTGTTATCTACACATTGGTCATGTCCTATTTCTGGGACATACTCCGTCCTTTCTTGATTAATAATTAATATGTCAGATTCAAGAGTATATATTGCTACTAATTTATTTGCAACTCGCGACGCATTTTTGGTTACATTGACAAAGGGTACAGGCAAGGCCTGTACCTTGAACACTTCAAATTGCAAGTTCGAATTACGTAAGGGGATCTTCATAAAGATCACCAATTTATCGTCATCATAAATGGCGGCCGTCGTAAGCAAATGATAATATTGCCATAATTCTGTTGTCAGATCTAGTGGCAACATGGACTTATCATCTAATTGAACGTTAATACTCATTAATATCGAGGTCAATAGTGAAGGATCCACTATTTTCGGTGATAACTTCCTATCGGCTAGGATATCCATTTGATCATGTAATCCCCGTAGAGTGGTTTCTGCGGCGATTATCATTGATTCCAATCGACTCATTACAAACTCAAGCTGATGATAAGCGTGAGTGAAATGTTCAATATATAATATTCGATCTTCATGATTCTGAACTACTTGATTTACTCGACCTTGAAATAACATCAATTCGCGCGACATATTTAACATAAATTCTCTATTTTTCAGAATCGCTTCATGATTCATCTTAATGAAGGTTAAACTTTGTTTTTGAATATGTTGAATCATTGCTTGATTAGTACTTACACGTCTTAAATTTTCTGTTATCCCTTCTAAATCTGACTGGGATACAGTTCCAAAGAGAAAACTCAATCCTTCACCTACAAAGTCGAACACACCTCGTTTCTTCCGAGACGAGATTATTGTATGGCCATGTAATCTGCGGTAATCGTTCAGATCCTCTTTTACTCGTTTAACATGATTATTTAGGTATCTGATCTCCTGGTGTATATCCGTTATGATCGATTGTATCGCAACGGCAAGAGTAGAGTTTTCACCATTTACTTCGACAAAAGTTTGTCGAAAAGCTATGGTTGTAGCATTATACAAACCAGCAGTATATTGCATACTTCGATCAAGTCTGCGCACATATTGTATAAAAGGTTGGAGCTCATAAACAAACATTGTACTCCAATCACTAGTTACCATATTTACTTCTTTCACTTTCTTAAAAATCACATTGTTTCTAATAATAGTATGTCCATCTATTATTGTAGTCGTAGTCAAAAGACCAACTAATAACATCCAACGCAACATCTTGCTCCTACAATGAGAAAGGAAGCAAGAGTTAGCGCAATGAGTAATACGCGATTCAATTACTTTCACTCTGACAATTCACTTCCCGGGTGTAAAAGGTCAGAAAGTTATTCTAACTACATGAAGTCTCAGTCAGTTCGCGAGGCTGACAAGACTCATAGTTTCGTTCCAAACAAATCATAAGTCAATACAATTTTGTTACTCATTTTACACTTTCTCTCGTCTCTCTCAAACTTAAGGAGTGGCACCATAGGTGTTACGTTTTAGGTATCATTAGTCCTGTGGTAATATTTAATCACTAGTACTCCAGGCAGAGGGTACCATAATTGCTCCTAATTCTAATTTCTCACCTGGTTCCTTAATCTTATTATGATCTCTTAACACAGCTTGTATACAAGAGATCATCTCAGTTATATCTTTACTTGATTGTTTTGGTTGAGGCTCACTACTTTGGCCTTTTTCTTCAGTTATTTGCAATTGGTCAACTTCCATCGTTGAATCATTTACTCGATCATTTTGATCGCCAGCAATGAACCGTGATGGCAGTTGATCAGCGGAAGGAGCTTGTAGCTCCTTCATTCGTCTCTTGTAATCTCGTACCTGTTGTACTTGTTATCTTAATTCTGCTAATGGAACACCATCTTCTTCTGAAGAAGAATGTTCTCGTCTTTGTCTTTTATTCTTAATGATCGACGTTAAGGGGTGTTTTTCTTGAATCCCTTGCATATTGTCACTTTCATTACTGTCACTACTGCTACTGTATTCAGTAGTCGACTGTTCTGATGGGGCAGCGTAACGTTGTATTCGTCGCGCTCTAACAGGTTGGACAGGTTGAGGCACCTCCCATTCTTGAGGCGCTTTACTAAGTCTTTCTCCATGACATTTAATTATTCTGCGAGTTAATTGATCTTGTATCTTGTAACTCACTGGACCTGTTCTTTCAATGACTCGAAATGGGTAGTCCCATTTCGATTCTAATTTTCCTTTAGATTTTCCTGAGGAGTATAAAACAGGATCACCTACTTCAAAGGTGATATCCTTTGCTGTAATATCATGTAATCTTTGTTGTTTTAATACCCGTTTCTTTTGTGCAGCTTGTTGTTTTCGAAAGGCTTTATGTTGTTCCTGAATGGCTATCTTATGAGGTTCTTCACCTACATATTTATCTCGAGGTTTAAGTATGTTGTCGAGTGGTAAAACCACATCTCTGCCATACACCAGATAAAATGGCGAGAATCACTACCATTAAACCTGATGGCTGCCATAGCTTGGTTTAGGAATAAATCCCAAGTTTCTAATTCTTCTCGAGCTAGTTTTGCTAAGATGTCATTCAGCGTTCTATGTAGTCTCTCCACCTTACCATTAGATTGTGGATGGAAGTAGGAAGTGGTTACATGATGTATCTTGAAATAGTCAGTTAAATATTTCATCACTGCATTTACATTTTCAGATCCATTGTCTGTTAATATTTCTAAAGGACATCCAAATCTTGGAAAAATTTGATCTATTATCAAATTAGCAATTGTTTCCGCCTTTTTATCAGGCACTGGAAACGCTTCAGGCCAGCCAGAATAAATATCTATGAAGGTCACTATATATTTGTTTCCTGATAGAGTCTCAGGGTGTGGACCACTCATATCCAATGCAATTTTAGCAAAGGGGTATGGAGGTCTGTCAGTCTCTTGCAATGGCAAAGTGTGAGCTCTGGTGTTACGAGCTCGACACACAAGACAATTTTCTACATGTTTATAAATATGTTTATATAAATCTTTCCAATAATATTTTCTACTGATATTATTGTACACTTTGTCTATGCCAAGGTGACCTAATTCGTCATGGTATTGTTTCAACACATCTGCATATAATTGTTCGGGTATGCACAAGCGTACCCGTGGGTTATCATCAACTGTACTGATGTAATATAATACTCCCTCAATCATGAGGTATCTACTACTAATGTGTGCAGGGGTATTGTTACCTTGATACTTCTTAATGATTTCTACAATCTTTTCATCTTTCTGTTGCTCTACCTTCATGTCCAAATCTTTATAATTAATGACTTGTGGTTCGGGCGGAACCTGAGGTTCATCTGTGATGACATGTACATATCTTTGAGGATCAATTTTGTTACTATTGATAATGCCAATTTGTAATGCTTTCTGATTTTCCACATTATCCATCTCGTACCCGGGGTCTGCGTTTGCAATTCCTTCAGGTAAACGAGAAAGTAGGTCAGCACATGTATTCTTTCTACCTGGTAAATATTCAATCTTACAATTGTAGCTAGATATCTTCAATGCCCAGCGTTGTACTTTGGCATTGTTTTGTGGACTTTTCAACAAGTACTGCAAGGGGGCGTGGTCTGTCTTAATAACAAACTCTGCTCCCTGCAGGTAGTTATTGAATTTATCCAATGCGTATGAGATAGCGAAAGCTTCTTTTTCAAATGTCGACCATTTCTGTTGGGTTTCACCCAATTTATGAGAGAGGAAGACAATGGGTTTTTCATCAGGTACTCCAGGTAGTTGACCTGTTTCGTCATCACATGGTTGTGCCAAAACCGCTCCGACACAGCGGCCACTGGCATCTGTGTAAAGCATGTAAGGCTTTCTGGGATTTGGATATGACAAATGAGCAACTTGAGTTAAACGATCCTTCAACTCTTGAAAGGCTTTTTGATGTGTGTCACGCCAATGAAATCTTGCATATTTCTTTGTCAGTTCTAAGAGTGGTTGAGCAATTTCGCTGAACCGAGGAATAAATCTGCGGTAGTATGAGGTCATGCCCATGAAAGATCTCACTTCTGTTACCGTTTTTGGCGGATTTAATTTTCGAATGACCTCGACCTTCGAAGTCTCAGGTTTAATTCCGTCTTTACTAATTACAAAACCAAGATAAGATGTTTCAGATTGAAAGAAGGAACACTTCTTAGCTTTTAGCTTCAGTTTATGTTTTCTTAGGCGACCAAACACTTGTTTAATGTGGTCAATATGAGATTTCATGTCACGGCTGAAAATCAAAATATCGTCTAGGTAGGCCAGAGAAAAATCCTCTAGGCCCTCCAAGACGCTTGTCATAAGGGATTGATACACCGAGGGCGCGTTCACGAGTCCAAAAGCCATTACATTGAACTCATAAAGGCCCTTATGACAAACAAAGGCCGTTTTTGGTCTGTCTTCTTCATCCATCTTGACTTGCCAGTAACCCGACTTCATGTCAAGAGTGGTGAAGTATTGACATCCATTCAATAAAGTAAAGATGTCATCAATCAATGGAAGCGGCCAGTTCGTAACTTTCGTGACTTAATTGAGCTTGCAGAAATCAACGCAGAAGCGTTTCGAGCCGTCTTTCTTGTCCACGAGTAGGCACGGAAAACTCCATGCACTATTTGACCTTCGGATAATTCCGGATTGAAGCATTCCTTCAAGTGCTTCGTCCATAATTTTTCTCTTCAGTAATGGAACTCTATATGCTCTACTCTTGATTGGTGGCGCATCACCTGTGTCGATGCGCATCTTCACTGTATCTGTCTGAGTTAATTCTTTATCAGTTTTTGCAAACAAGTCTTTATTATTATTGATGACTGGCATCAACAGGTGCCGTTTGTCTTCAGGCACCTGTATGTCAGCATCTGTGATCTGGTCTTCAGGTGTATTTTGAGTTAAGATCTGATTAATTTCTAAGACTTTTTCTTCCTGCTCTATTGCCTCAAGTTTTCCAATCAAACAACCCCTTTTCAAGGTGTAGTGTTTGTTGGTACTGTTCACCAACAGTACAGGTATGGTTTCATTTCCATTAGTGACTATACTATTACTAACCAAGAGGCCAGGCTGTTCAGCCACATGACCTTTAGTCAGTCCATGATGTTCTAAGTATTTTGTGTCGAAGACAGATTTTGCACCGGAAGCTTTTGCTGTACACAAACAAGTGGACTGTGGTTTAAGTTCCACCTGATTGATCAGTCGAGTAAGACAACTCACCTGTATATCTTGAACAATGGGTATATAGTGACCATCTAATCTCAATTTATGAAATTCCCAATATAAATTAACTTGATTGCCCCTAATCCAATCCATTCCTAACAACATACTTCGATTCAATTCATTTATTACTAAGAACTCATACACCTGATAAATTCCTTGAATATAAAATTCAAGTCTAACTTTTCCTCGAGGGAGGGTGTCATTCCCAGTAATTCCTGCAATGCGAGGCAAAGAATTTTTATCACCAACTAATTTCGGTCGGTGTTTAAGATTTTTCCAAAATTTTGTACTAATGCAACTAGTCTGTGCCCCTGTATCTAATAAGGCACGTACTCGTTGTCCTTTGATGTTCACTAAGACACTATTCAAAGAAGCAGCCCCATAATTTATGGTTACTGTTTCCAGTTGAGAATTTCTAAGTTTTTGTTGCTGTTGTTCCCCATTTGGGTAATCATCATTGTTTACTAAGTTATTTCCCTTGGTTTCCATAGAGTGTTTCACTTCCTGTTGACATGGGTTTTTCCAATTACTTCCCCTTGGGTTTTTCCTGTTTTGTTGTCTTGGGTTTTTCCCAAGTGATTTCTCTTGGCTCCTTATTCTTGGATTCCTATTTCCTGATTCACTTACTGTCTGTTTCTGTTGATTTATTTCAACACAACCCTGCTTACCTGGTTGATTTATAATTTGATTTTCATAAGCATTTTTCATATAAATCATAATATCAGGGTCTACATCTACAATGTGTATCTCTTTTAATTGTTTAGGAGTAAAGTTTTGTAGAACTCTCACATAAACATCTGCACACTTCTGTTTAGGTACACCATATATCCCGCTACTGATGAGTGGGATAGCTATGTTTACAAAATTTTCCTTGTCACATACCTGCAATACTTTTTGTACAGTACTGTATAAAACATTGAGACATTTATTTTTATCACTGTAATCATTCCAGCATGGTCCCACAGCATGTATCACTTTTAAACATGGCAACATTCCACAAGTGGTAGTCATATTCTCACCTACTGGAAGATTTCCATGCTGTTGAATATATTGTTGACATTCTTGTTCAAGGGCTGGACCAGCTCCAAGAGCTATAGCTCTAGCAATACCTCCGCCATGGGTTAATTGGCTATTAGCCGCATTCACCATAGCGTCAGTAGCTACCTGGGTTATTCCAGTCCTGTATACTTTTATGTCCAGACCACTGGTGGTCCGATAGCTGAAACAATTTTGTGAAGTAAATTTTTCTTGCTGACTGTCCCTTGCAGGGCAGCCATTTTGTGAATTGGCCTTCGGTTTCTTAGGCCTAGGCCTACCAGTCAGAGGAATGGTTGTGAATTTTACTGTACAATTTTTCCTATTATGTGTGGTCTGACCACACTTTGTGCATTGAATGGTTCTACTTTTCACTGGAGGAGAATCATTTTTGGTTCTCCTTGTTTGAGACTGAGTACTTGGCTTTATATTACATGTTTTATTACCCGTATGTCCACCTGTCTTATTATTTACAATTTTATTTTTACAATTATTCATACATTCATTTTGTACATTATTTACATTAATTAACACTTCTCCCTGGTGATTTCCAGTTTCACTTCTGTTGGGAGCATGTGACTTCTCATTAACTCTGCTCATTGCCCCATATGGGCAGAGTTCCCTTCGTTTAAATTGACTCGGCAATCGCGAGCGAAGTGGTTTGGCTTCCCACAGCGAAAGCAGCAAAAGGTCGCCCCTGGTGACCTTTCACCTGCTGGCTGAATATCCAGTGTTCTTACCTGCTTGGTCAAGTTAACGCGGCAATCGCGTTTCACGTGGCCAACGCGGTTACAACGATTGCAAACCGGTCGTGAAAATCGTGTCGGTTTCTGATATCTGTTGTAATTTTGTCCTCCCCTATTTCTGTATTGACTATTGTACTGATTTTTGTTCTGATTCTGATATGGAGGTCGCGCATAACCTCCAGTATAATTTTTCGTTAAAATATTCACCTTATGGCGTCGGCGTGCCACGCCTACGTCCATGGGAGTCTCGTCCCTTGTCTCCAGAGGGAGATCTACCTGTTCTTCCTGTTCGTCGATGGAGTCGCGAAATACAGGGTCCCGATAGCGCTCATATTCTTCATATTGTCGGTCAAATGCCTTCCCAAAGGGCGCTTTTCCTTTGGCGGCTTCAGAGCGAGCGCGAAATTTGATTTTCGCGGCATTTTCAAATAATGCCTGACTAACAGCGTTTTCGAGCGTCTTGGGCATGCGTCGGATCAGTTTCATCCGAACATCGTTGTCATACAACCCGTCACAAAAGTAATCTGAGAGGTTTTTCTGAATGGTGGGATTATCTATTTCCTGATCAAAGGCATCTTTCGCTAGATCAAGCAGTTGCTCAGCATATGAGACAAGAGTTTGATTTTTCCCTTGTCGCATATGGCGCAACTGATTGGTGGCCATGGAGTTATCCATTGTGGCGCTATAGCGACTTTTTAGTTCGCCATACAGTTCGGACCAGGACATTTCAGGATTTTTCTTCATTGATCGTAAAATAAAATCAGCAACTACGAAGTCACTGGTTTGGGCGGCGATTTTAGGTCGTCGTTTCTCTTCCACATCATTTGTCTCACAAAAAAGGTCAAGAGATTTTATCCAACCCCGAAAATTCAGGGGGTTCCCGTCAAATTTTTTAATATGGGAATGAATGGACTGAGCCTGAGTGGCATTAGCTGTCTTTGCATTACTCTTTTCACTTTGGCGCACGGTTTTATGCAGGTCAATTATGGCAGAAGATGTGGGGTCCTTGGCTTTCCTTTCAGCTTCTGCCAATTTTTGTTGTACTTTTAGTAATTTTGCTTCGGCACCGACTTTGTCAGTAGCTAACTGTAGTTCCAAATCAGCTTTCTGCTGTACTAATTCTGCTTTAACCTGCTCGAGGGCTGCTTGCGTATGGTGAAGGGTTTGTTGTGAGGCAGCATGCTGCTGCGTCAAGCTCTGAGCTTGAGAGCCCAGTTCAGCAATTTGCCGCTCATACTGACCCACAAGACCTTCCCTTTCCTGTTTTAGTTGAGTAATTTCATCAATGAACCGTTGCTCTCTTTCTGCTGGCGTGGCCATTTTTAATGGGTTTTATGAAATAATTTACAATTGGGATTTTTCTGCTGTTAACAAACGTAAAATGAAGAAAATTGCACCTACCTTGCTAGCACTATAACTGTTGAAACACACGCGGCTGTCGTTTCAGAATTTCCTGGAATTCCTCGAGATTTTTCACAGTTTCCTGAGTTTCCGTTTTTCTCTGATGTTCAGTCAAAAGTTCAATATATCTAATGAGCAACGCTCGGTGCGACCAGTCGAGCGTAGTTTGGATGTGATAGCAATTGGCGGTCGGCGTCAGTGTAAATAATGGCACGTTGGACATGCAACCAGTTCCACCATGGAGTTGTACCAATTTTAGATTCAGAGGGCGCTGTCTGCGTCTGCTGCCTTACAAATTTTAGTTGCCAGGCGTTCAATTCACCAGTAAAATTAAGGGATGTCTGTCCCTTATAAATAGTTAGCAAAAAGTTCTCACAAGTTCACTGTGCTCCCCAGCGGCAACGTTTTAAGTCAATTTCGGCTTCACTGGGTCTGTTAGGGTTAATAAATGTTTCTAGAATGTTCACCCGATCGTTTCAAGAGAGTTAAAAGTCAGAGTCTACATCCTGACGAGCGGCACCATATAAACTGGCCTGTGGCATAGCAGGGTTAAGTACCCCGGAAAAATGATCGTCTAGTGGTTTTTAGTTCGGACTATAATAGTGGCAAAAATGGCCACAGGACAATTTAAGTGTTCAGTCTTTAGAGGCAACCAGTTTCTGTAGAGTCTGCAACAATTCTTGATACTGCAGCCGCAGCGAAAGGGTGAATTCAAAAACACATAAAATGTACTTACAGTTTCCTACACTTTTATTAAAACCCTAAGTATAGTTCCTACAAGTTAAACTTTCAATAAATTCTCTCTCTGGTAAAAGTATGAAAATATCAGATACGAAATGAGACTAAGTCGAAATTATCGCATCGCTCTCATCGCGTCCTGTGTCTGGAAATGTTGTCTGGCCTGGCAGCGTTCGGCGGCGTCCTTCCACGAGAATAGGAGAGTGACTTCTTGTACACACGGAAGACCAGAGAGAAGTGTCTTCTCGGGTGATTCCATGGGTTTAAATACGGTTTGAATCGTGTCTACTCGGCAGAATTTACGTCATAAAACACCACAAAACACCACATATACCCCAAGATGGCGGAGAGGTATTTCTTAACCCCTTACTTCCATCCTGGAATAGTAGGGCATCCGGTGGGTATCCTATGCTAAGAGTATGCGTTCTCGCATTTAAAAGGATGTTGGCAATTAATAGGTGTATAATTACAAAACCATTCAAAACCGACGTGAACGTGCAAGATTGCACAATTCTCAGAGCTGAAACTGATACTGGGTGTGTTGAGGTTAGGTCGGGTCAGTATACAATGCTAAAATCTGTCAAAAGCATTCTGATGGGGTTATTATAGGTTAGGCTTTTACTAGCTCATATGCCAGTCATAATTGCAAATACTGTCAAAAACACCTTTTTACAGTAAGTGCGTAGAGTACTTCTGTAGGTCAGTTGCACTGCTATTATGCAATGCAAATATACGAGGAATTGAATAAAATTACATAACTTGGGCTTGAAAACAGCGTTTACTTATTAAAGTTTATACAACAGAGAATTATTACCAAGTAGGACTTGGCCACTCTGATTAACACATTAACACTTCGGGAACCAAGATTCTCGAGTGCAATCATAAGACTCCGACGCGTCCCACAGGGGTTAACCCGACGCGCTCCGTGGAGGGGCTCCGTGGAGGGCATTTCGTTACAATGGACCAACATGTTAGAAAGTTAAGAAATTGATTAATTGGGTTTCAGTGGTTTATTTTATATTCATTAATATCATTACATTAACATTAAATAAATTACGGTACAGAAATGAAAGACTGGATCTTACGAATAAATAAAAAAAAAATATATAAAATCATCCCATTCTTAACAGTCTGTCACTTACGACAAGAAATTCCATTGGTGTGTTTGTACTCTGGCCAAGTTGTTCCTTCCAACCTGTATAGCTAACCTCACAGGCCACGACAGGTGGTGAATGTGCCGTCCAAGTAGATAAATAGATATGTTATTTGTAGAATTTTCTTATATTTAAGCTAAATACAATAATAAAAAATGCATTTGATCTATTGTAGATGATCTCAGCAGACTGCAGAGCACGAAGGTTGTCATCAGTGGAAATACAGTCATCTTGTCGGTACTTCCGTCATCAAACAGTAGAAATCTCCCATGATTATGGGTGTCTGTCCCTGGCCCACCCTATGCTATCTCAGCTCTGCTTTCTCGTAGTTTAGCAAGAATATGACCCATATGTCTATATAGAAAATGATTAAAACGTTTAAAGCAAGGAAAGATTGCTACAGTACGACCACTGTGGACTGGTCAGTCTCCACGGGTATGCCTATGGAAACTGACCAGTCCATACTAATTATAACAGGAAGGACGCCAACACCTTATAGCTCACCAACATTCCTCTTTGAAAGTAACTTTGACAAACACAAGAACTGTATCAAACAGGCTCATAACATGCGACAAAGCTGACCTAAACACAACCTCTTAAAAGAAAAACACAGAAACTGCCATAAACACAAAGTTAAACATGAATTTCTGAGCTAAACAGAAAACTAAACGCAACTAAAAATGTCAAAAAAATGTTTAAAATGCAGTGTATGAGGGGTTACAATGATACTGAGGAACATGTATGATGAATATAAGTGCCATGGGAAGAGAAGGGGCACAGCAGCTGACCTAAACACTGAGTTAAACATGAAATTCCGAGCTACACAGAAAACTAAACGCAACTAAAAATGTCAAGAAAAATGTTTAAAATGCAGGGTATGAGGGGTTAATCATGGAACAATGATACTGAGGAATACGTATGATGAACATAAGTGCCATGGGAAGAGGAGCACAGCAGCTGACCTAAACACTTAGTTAAACATGAAATTCTGAGCTAAACAGAAAACTAAACGCAACTAAAATGTCAAGAAAAATGTTTAAAATGCAGAGTATGAGGGGTTAATCATGGAACAATGATTCTGAGGAACATGTATGATGAATATAAGTGCCATGGGAAGAGAAGGAACGCAGCAGCTGACCTAAACACGTAGTTAAACATGAAATTCTGAGCTAAACAGAAAACTAAACTCAACTAAAAATGTCAAGAAAAATGTTTAAAATGCAGAGTATGAGGGGGTTAATCATGGAACAATGATACTGAGGAACATGTATAATGAATATGTTTAAAATGCAGAGTATGAGTGGGTTAATCATGGAACAATGATACTGAGGAACATGTATAATGAATATAAGTGCCATGGGAAGAGAAGGAGCACAGCAGCTGACCTAAACACTAAGTTAAACATGAAATTCCGAGCTAAACAGAAAACTAAACGCAACTAAAAATGTCATGAAAAATGTTTAAAATACAGAGTTAGAGGGGTTAATCATGGAACAATGATACCGATGAACATGTATGATGAATATAAGTGCCATGGGAAGAGAAGGAGCACAGCAGCTGACCTAAACACTAAATTAATCATGAAATTCCGAGCTAAACAGAAAACTAAACGCAACTAAAAATGTCAAGAAAAATGTTTAAAATGCATTGTATGAGGGGTTAATCATGGAACAATGATACTGAGGAACACGTATGATGAATATAAGTGCCATGGGAAGAGAAGGAGCACAGCAGCTGATCTGAGCACTTAGTTAAATATGAAATTCTGAGCAAAACAGAAAACTAAACGCAACTAAAAATGTCAAGAAAAATGTTTAAAATGCAGCATATGAGGGGCTAATCATGGAACTATGATACTGAGGAACATGTATGATGAATATAAGTGCCATGGGAAGAGAAGGAACACAGCAGCTGACCTAAACACTTAGTTAAGCATGAAATTCTGAGCTAAACAGAAAACTAAACGCAACTAAAAATGTCAAGAAAAATGTTTAAAATACAGGGTATGAGGGGTTAAATCATTGTAGAATGATAATAATAATCATATAGCAGCATTATAAAGGCTGTGATATGGAAATAGGGCGAATAAGTGACCTAAACAGAAGCTTTAACATTATTGGACACGTACACTGACGCCGACGCTAACGCCGACACCGACGCCGACCGATCGAGCCATGCCATAAGTTCACACAACTAAAGTTAGTGAGCTAAAAATAATCCACAACACATGATTTAATAAAGCACCGTATACAACCCGGTGCTTCATTAATAAAAATGTTGCTGATGATGATTTTTATTACTTGGTAAACGCATGCGAGGACATCACTCCCACGCGTGGATTACGACCGGTCCTTTGCGACTGTTCTGTACATTATTAGGTTCACGCCTGGTGATTTCGTCATTGTAAAGAGCCGGCAAAGGTGTGGTTGGTTCTTGCATGGCTCTCGTCCTCATGAAACTTGCTCAGTTTTCATTTTCTGGAGGGTGGTTGTGTTCTGAGAAGCTCCATACATAATCACCAACCGTCGTGACTTTACCTATACAGTTCTTGGATCTACATCTGCAGTAGATACAAGTCTTCCGTACACCATTCTTAACATAGACATAGCATTGAAAACGTATTTGAGCTGTACATCTCTGTGAACTAATGTATCATACTTGCTGAAATCTTGCAATTTTGTTGCATATGGGAAGTAAACAGAATGTTTTTGCGCACCGAAGGCGCGAAGGGACGGTGTGGGGGTAAACCAACTCCTTGTAACCCCATTTACAGGATAATAAAACTTGCCACATCCAGCAACGGCACATGTTGAGAAAGAAAAGAGCCAGAAAAGCCCTCGTGACCCGGCCTGCCACCCCACTGGTTGAGTGTAGTATGTGGTTCTTGGCTTGTTCTTCGGGCATGTAAAGTCGGTACTTATGTAAAAATATTCATTTCCTTCAATGACAAGAAGAGTAGTCGGTCTCCGGAAGCTGAAAATGGTGATGATTCTGGTGGTAGTCCTCGTTTTTCAGGCAACTATAGTCTCCCACTTGTGTCCCTCATCGAGCCTTCCTAAAAAGTATAGTCTGTCTCTGACTCAGTCAGTGCCGCTGCCCCCGATGTACACATCTGGAGCCTCGGTTGGTTTAGGCCGAGCGTCGGAGGGTGATTTTTGACTCGGCCAGGACAGGACAAGACAAGCCAAATTGGGGAGCCTGGTCGGACTGAAAAAGGAAAGAAACCCCAGCAGCTGCACTAGCTAGGGAGTGGCTCAGGCATGATATCCCTTAACGGTTACAAAAATAGGACGGAAGAAAACTCATGTAGTGTTTTGAAAGCCGGGGGTCATCCACCAATCCTTCAGGGAGGTTCGGATGCCGTGTTTAGAGCCCCCCCCCCCCCCCTTCCCTAAAAAGAGCTGAAATAACCAATATGTTTCTGGGTTAAATGTGCCTCAGTTTGTTGGTGTAAATTTAAGTGATTTGTTGATACGACCAGGGTCGATGCTAACATCCGGTGTAAGTGACCACGATGCAGATAGGTATGCGACTCGCTGATATTCACCCATATCCACTCTGGTTGATTTCATGAGTGTGCCTGTAGCTGTGCTGTGGTTGTGTTGTCGGTACGTTCGCGAGTTGGTGTGGTATGGTTGTTTTGATGATGAGTCGGTCGGGCAGAGTCAAACTATGAGCGGCACCCAGCAACGGCGATGCGGGCTTCTATCCGGGGAAGCGCGGTTAACAGATACTTATGCAGGAGGTGTTTTGGCCTATCCGTTTCCACTATGGGGTGCTAGCATGTGTGGGTTTGTCCTTGTGTAGTGTTGTTGGAGGTGTACGCAAGTGACGAAAGAATTGCGGTTTGATGTGCATAGAGTTTCCATCCACTCTGTACTGAGTGCGTGCATTTGATGGTTGTATATAAAAGGAGTCAGTCTTGTAGAATTGTACGCGTTAGTTGGTTTTATTATGGACGGACTGGGGCTTTTGGGCTAAGCTTGATTTTTGGGGGTTTTACCTTCAGATTATTTTTTCTGTACTCATTTAGTGCGGAAATGAGCTCACTGTCTTTGAGTCTGTTAAAAGTTTCATCCGCGATGTTTTTAAACCGCGTTTCTAACATCTCAATGTCAGCCCGCTCGTGGAAGGTTGCGGTTGATGTTCGGGAAGGGGCTCGGAGGGCTACGCTTGGGGGGGGGGGGGGGGGGTGAACGCGTTGTTTTGTTAGTGAGATTTCTTATAATGAGTGGCCCGTATTCGAGGATTGGCTGGATAAATGATTTGTAACATATCGAGAGAGAAGTGCGGGATCCGAGGCCCGAACTTCGACATCTAGAATATTTAGCGATCGATTTACTACGAGACTAAGAGATTCGGACCAACCAGGATGGTTGGTAAATGACCTGTATACCTCGACCGCCCGCAACATTACTCTCATGTTCTTTTTGCGATTCCACCTCAGAACAGGCAAAACATCTACAATGCGTTACCACAGCACACACAATCCCACCAACCGTTGAAGATTGGTCCACCGCACAAATGTAACAAATCAAGAGAGAAAAGTGAGAGCCGAGGCTGGAACCGTCGACTTCTAGCACACAAAACGACCGATTTCCATGAGACTAAGAGATCGGGACCAACCAGGCTAGTTGGTAAATTGCCTTTATAGCTCGACCGCTACAGATTTATAGAGTTCTGGTAGGGTGTTTTTGTTGGAAACCCAATCCTTGCCCCTTATCGTTTTAGGAAGTTGATTCTTTTATTGGCCCCGGTTACAGAGCTAGTTATGTGGGTAGGGATAGTTTCTTGTCGATAGTTATTCGTAGGAATTTAAACTCGTCGCAAGTTTTCAGTTTCGTATTATGGAGATACAGATCGATGGATAGCACTCGGGGTGTTTTGTGTTATGATAAGTTTGGGAGTTTTGCGCATCAGTCTTCTGAATCCTCTAGTGAGCGCTCATTGATGTCACGGGACCTACTAGCAGTGTTGGGTCCCTTGTCATCCGCGAACTGTGAGATTTCGACCTGGTTTTCACCCACTTTGTGGAAATTGTTTACATATATAATGAACAGGAGTGGGCTCAAGACCAAGCCATGGGGCGTGCCAGCCAAGAGCTCCACTTCATCTGATATCTCGTGGTTTACCTTTACTTTAATATTTCGAACAGTTAGGAAAGAGAAAATAATTTGAAGTATTTGTTTTTTGTTTTTTGATGTTGGGGGTCATTTTTGCCAGTTTTTATCTCATGCTGTTCATACCGAGTCGAAGGCTTCTTCGACATCCAATAGAACCGCTGCTCCAATTTCATTTTGGGACAGGGAGCTCTACATCTGATCGATCGACAGGTATACATGCTCTGTAGCCTCCTCGTGGTACGGCAGACTCTTTGCCATATCTTTAAAAAGTTTGTAGATTCTAGATGGATTCTAAGTTTGTTGGTGTTTGCACATACAAATATTTAACCCAAACAGCAGAGGAGACTGATAGGTCTGTAGCTTGATGGGTTGCTGGGGTCTTTATCCGGCTTGGGAATCATCACCCTCACGGCTATTTTCCTGCATTTTGTCAAAAATTCAACCGATAGACAGCGATTTAGGATTTCCGTGAGGCTCTCGATAAAGGTAAGGGGGTTGTTTATTTTATGTTATTTTGCCTTGACCGGGTGAAGAGGAAGTTTGCATTTACGGATGATATCAGGCTCCTGTGCTGGGGTGAAGTTAGGTTCAAAGATCTGTTTGTTATGGCATACAAACTCGTTGACTTGAAGTCGCCATAGAAGTTGACACCTTTGTGTGTTTTCTGAGTTTCTCTTGAGTAATTCGGCATTGGTGTCGGTCTTTGCCTTGTCATCAAGTGCTTTTGTGTCGTCGGTCCGATCGAGAGTGGCGGGGGTATTGGATCTTTTTCTCTTTTGTCCTATAAGTAGTTTAGTAGTTTAAAACTGTCCCAAAACTTTTTGTGGTCACGTTGGCCGTTCATTTTTCTTGCGTCCTCCTCCCACCGATCGTGGTTTTCATTTTTGATCGCCTGTTTGACTTCGCCGTGTAGGTGATAAAAGGTGGGTTTTAGTTCGGCTTTTCTGTTAGGCTCGCGCTCGCTATTAAAAGGTTCTAAATGCTTTTCGTTTTTGTTTCATGATTTCGATCGTTTAGCTGAGATGCAGTTTTTCGAGGGTAGTGATGTTTCCAAGGGGCAGAGTTCATTCATCGAGCGCCTGATTAATGCTCTCATTTTGGTTCGTACAGGCCGCTTCGAATTTATTCGCGTTGGGTGTGTCATTTTGCTGATTTGCCTAAACGGGACCCAGTCAATTTTAGCTAGGTCCCGTTTTTGATTGCGGTCGTACTTAGCTGGGCCTTTGCCATAGGTGAGGGTGGCGTGTACGGGGAGATGGTCGCTTCCTAACTTGTCATTGCTGACACGTAAGTCAGTCATACAGTTAAGGAGTTACTAATAAAAATTAAGTCGAGGATGGCGGAGCGTGGAGAGGGTTGTTACTTAATGTGTGTGTGGGTTCGGTTTTGTTACAGCCGAATTATTGGTGTTTGGCATCTGAATCTACGAGGAAGACACGATGTTTGTATTTTTCCCCTATTCCTACTATTTTTCGAGGGTCGTTGCAGTTGGAAATTACAGCAATCCTCTTGTTGTCTGCTCCAATTCCAAATGCTACTACTTCGGCGTCGAGGAGGTCAGTGTGTATTGTCATGAATCCTCTGGATGCGACATCAGCTAATAGCGAAGAGTTTAGAATTGTTTTTCCAGGTTTCACGCATGGTCGGTGTACTCAAAACAGTGGGTAATTTTCGATTTTTCACCTATAATGCTCCTGGCATTCCACTGGGCTATTTTTTACTTATTCATGATTTCTTTGGGTTTTTATTGGAGTTTATCAATTAATGGTTAGTGAATTAGACTTTGTTGATTGCAGCTTCTATTAGTGATTGGGGTATTTGAGATTTGTATTGGTTAAGTGCTGTCTTACTGATATTTTTACAGATGTCAGGGGGTTTATCGTCTTGGCGGTTCTTGAGGATATTGTAGCGTGTTCCCGCTATTAAGGAACTTACCAGATGAGGGGAGGGTGCGTTATCATGTTTGTCGAGTTTTATGTTTTTAGTTGTATATCAGTTTTTACTTTTGGAAGTGAGGGCACCCCCGACAGCTAGAGCTGTGTTTACTCTTACAGTTTGGGCAAGTTAAGTTTTTGTTCTCAATGTGGAGAGCGATATCAATGTTTGTGCTGGTGCCCCTGCTTCCCTGATGAGCTGAAGAGGGCTTGGGCTCGGAGATTTCAGTAGTTTCTCCTGAGTTCACTATATGGTGCCCTTCCGGTTGGTTGGGGTTGACGACCTCCAGTCTGGTTATCAACCAGCGAGTTGGAAGATGGTGGGGCTGTTGATATGGCAGTGGGCGGTACGGCTGTGGATTTGGTGGAGATAGCTCCAGCATTTTTTGCAGTCAGGGCGTCCAGTTTGGCCCTGAGCTCTTCATTTTCCTTCTCACTTTCATCTTTCTCTCTCTTTCTGTAAGCCTTCTCCCTTCTCCCTCTCCCTTTCTGCTTTAAATTATTTAGCCCCACGCATTCTAGAATCATTAGCTTCCTGGAGTTGTCTCGGGAGATTTCTTTCTCTTTCGGTCGATCTCTCTTCCATTTTGCGGAGCTATTCATATAGGCTCTTAAACTGCTCATTCTTCAGCTCCTTTTGTGTTATAATTTACGACATTTTGAACTTCAATTCAATAACTGCAAGTGTTTGGCAGCATTTGCGCAAATATTGGGGAGTCCGGTTTTGCCAGTCTTTAATTTAAACAATATAAACTGATTGGTAATTACATGTATCAAAAATATTTATAAAATATACATGAATAATAGAATGTATTGTACTTCTGTGTATTTATCTTTTATAACAGGATTCGACATCAAGCCTAGCGCTTATGTAAGTCATCTCCAAAACTGTAAAGTTACATAGAGAGTAATTGCTTGGCTGGACTGGTTACGTGAAATAATTCATGAGAGGTAAAGGACGTTGTACAAACACGAGTGCGCGAATGCTCACAACTGTTTCACAGTATAGTCCCTCGCCTCGAATGAATTATTTCACGTAACCTGTCTAGTCAAGCGATTACTCTGTTTATTACTTTTCATTATTAACGATAATTATATTATTTAACTCTTTACTTAACGTAACTGGCCAGCGCTATTCTCAAAAATGTCCAATTAGTTTTCATTATTTTTTCATTTTCTGTCTCTAAAATATAGGGTATGACCCCTCATTGGAACGAGCTCATCCAGCTCGTTCCAATGAGGGGTCATAACCTGTTTTTGAGACCAAAAAAAAATGAAAATAATAGCTATTCAAGATTGTTTTTGTAAGTGTTGTCTGCTTTTCATATTAGGTAAAGGGTTAAAAAAAAACCCAAAAAGTCCCCATTACGTCCACGGCAAAGCGTCTTCGTTTGCGCGCACGGATACATGACACAATTGTTGATTGCATAATTCACTTGTGAAGTTATCGTTTATAATCAAACCCGGAAATCCCAGTAAATCACACTTTGGAAAGTAATAAATAGAGGATATCTAATGTTTTCTTGTGGATACCGGGATTTATCTCATGAGTGAGTGAGAGAATTCGTATTGTCACGAACAGCTTGCTGCGAGTGAAAATACAAATTCTCTCACTCACGAATGAGATTAATCCCGGTATTCACAAGAAAACATTAGATTTTCTTTTTATTATACCCCTTTCATTTGAAGCTTCAACTGAAACGATTCAAACCAACGTCCATAACACGCAAGAAATCTGTTTATACAATCAGCTGATCGCTGTTTCCGCTGACACAGATCACATTGGATGTTGTGTACATCCACACAAAATAGTTTTCGGGATTGTTGGCGAAATGACGTAATTTTTAGCCACAAACAAATTCAGTAAAATGAAATTTCCACTTCATTTTCTCTTCAATAATAATTCTTGATTTCATCCATGTTTGTAAACAAAGCAGACGAGAATAGATTACGCATCATGAAAGATAACTCTATCAGCGCTTCGACCCGAAAAATTTCGATCGAACATTAATACATTTTGGCGTTCCATCGTGATCTGCCGCGTCTTGTTATACTCACTAGTGGAGCGAGAACAGCTTTTGTTTTGCGCTTGTGAAAATTCATTTGTAAATTTCAAGTTCACACGAAATGTTAATCACCGAGGTGTTTGATCTCACTAGTGAGGGGAGAACGCAATTTATTTTTTCTCAATTCTTATTATAATTAGACGTTAGGGGTGTAATAAATCATAATAATTTATGGTTTTGAGTAATACAGCACAGGTACACGTATTTTTAAACCGATTAAGCAGCTGGAGAAAAAGGATTAAAAGTAACACGAATGAAGAAACTGGGGGCAGTTTGTCAATGCCATGACTCCATTATTCTGGTTGGTTGAGACTCGGCCGACAGGGCGGTAACTAATACTTTAAGTCGAGATAGATCGGGAAGGTCGATCCTCGCTTGGAGGCTAATTCCTTGGGTAGGTTACTCCGCTTATCTACTTCATTATACATCATGAGAAAGGTTTTAGTTCCTAAATGTGCAGTACACAGAGGCGGAACACTGTCATCTAGTGGGGAAAGAACTCTCACTCATCCTTTACGTACACTTGCTACTAGTTAAGCCTTACAGGTGATCCTAGCAAATCTCAGCCCACAGACCACGTGATATCACCCAGTGGCCCATGAGACAATATCCCACCAGCAAGGCCGGGGTCCGTGGTAGTAACTCCGGGCCCCGTAACGTTTGGAGGTCCAGGGTTGGACCACGATTTTTGAATCAGGCCTGGATCCCCCAAAGTTTTGACTTCTGTGCCAAGCCAGGGCCACCCGATCCCCGAGCAAGAATCAGCAAGATAAGTTGCTCGTCGAATTGGAATATTAGTTGCCACTTATGTAAATAAGGAACGGGAGTGCCCCGTCGAGATCCTCAATCTGTTAACCCCAGACTAAACATGAAAAGCAGACGACACTTGCAAAAAGCATTATTGATTGTCTATATTTTTTCATTTTTTGAGTTAAAAACATTAGCTTATGGCCCCTCATTAGAGAACGAGCTGATGTTTTTTTGGCAAAAAAATAAAAAAAAATAATGAAATTCGAAAGGCAATTTTTTGTGAATAGCGCTGGCCGGTTTTGGCCGTCACTTCGGGTGAAGGATTAATAGACTCTCTCCACACATATGCACCATACCCAGTGTTATCAAGTCAAGAATTCTTACTTCAAGAACTTTGGCATCTGCATCAGTATCCCGACAGATTTAACGCTGGTATCCGAATTTCCTCACCCCAGCTCTGCCCATCAGTGCCACCACGGACAGACGGTCATAAGCTTCAGCCATCCGACACTTGGCTGGGATCCTCTGTACACTAAAGGTAATTATTGGTCTTTCACCAATGCACTATCAGAGAAGTAGTTATTAAAAAGGTCTTCATTCAAGTTACTACAATTTAATCGCATTCAGCAATGGCTTATTTGGCTATTTCTATTGAAGCAGTAATAATAGACATCAGGCGACTAATTACTTTTATTTATTAGTGTTTGAATGCATGTGGCGATATTGTTCCACGCGTTAAAGATGGCAATTCATTCCAAAGTTTTACTGCTGAGTGTATAAATGACTTTTGCCTCAGTGTAGTTCGGGAATCTGGTATAGTCAGGTTTTGGCTATTCCTTAAGTTGTAATTCCGTGTTTGATATACATGTCGTGGTACGCATATTCTAAGACTGGTGTACAAAAAACAGAATATTTGTTCTACAGTCTTCCTATGAAATTTAAATTTGAACCTACGAAGCATATTTAGGCGACTCCATCTTTTTTGACAATTAAGTTCACATAGTCGCAGCATGTGCCAAGACTATTAAATGTTAGACCGAGATGTTTATGGGAAGAGACATTTTCAATAGTTTCGCCGATTCTGCAATGACTGACTTGTTCGCCTCGATACTGTCAGTTCTAACATTTCAGGTGCATTAAAATTGACTAGCCATTGTTGAGACCAATTCTCATGTTTCCTAATATCGAATAAGATTATTCTTGCAGACTCAGTTGGTTCTTCTACAATTATTGATAGGAGAGATATCGCCTGCAAACGACCGTATATCACATCCAATCACAGCCACAATGGCGTTAATGTGTATCAAAAATACTAAAACACAAAGTATTATATGAATCTTGAGGAACCTCACCAGACGTAAATCTCCATTTCGATTTTTTAACCAATTACAACTCTTTGTTCTCGTTGATCAAGACAGCATTCAAACCAAAAAAGCAGTGGACAGATGATGCCTATTTTTCAAGTTTAATCAGCAGACCTTATGTCAGACTTTGTCAAATGCCTCACAGATATCGGCAAAGACAAATCTGGTTTCTTTATTCTCATCTTGTGCTTCAGTGACAGAATCGTAGATGGCTGTCATCGGGTATACTGTAGAATATTTGGGTATAAAACCTTATTGGAATTTCGATAAAAGGATGTTTTATTCTAAGAAGGCAAATATTGTTTGGAAAATACAATTTTCAAACACTTTTCCGATACACAATTGAATCCTTGTCTAACATATTTTCATCAGCTTTTGAAAAGGCATTCCCACTGAGTCACACATGTACGTCAATAAGCAAAAAACTCATAAAACAAAATCCGTTGATGTCAAAAGGGCTCCTAACTTCATCACGTAATAAATCAAAATTTTACAATAAAAAACTAAAGGCGCCAACAGAACAGAATATTAAAAACTACTGTAGGATATTCAACAAGATAAAAAAACAAAGAAAAGCAATGTACTACAAAGAAATACTCATGGAAAACAAAGACAATTTACGAAAAACATGGCAAATTTTAAATGAAACCATACACAGGACCAAATGCGTTTCCTCTTTGCCATTATCCTTTATAAAGGAGGATAATAAGGAAATAAACAATCTCAATGAAATTGCCCAGGAATTCAACAATTATTTTTCAAATATAGGGAAAATACGAGTGAACAAACAATCAACCCCCAAAAACATTTTCTAGATTACATGGATAATAATTATTCACATAACTTTTTTTAACACCCACAACACCGACAGAAGTTAGAAATTTTATAAATGCAATGAAATCGAAAAATAGGGAGGATTGTGAAGGTATGACCACTTACCTTCTTAAACATACATTTGATAAGATCGTAGAACCTCTGACTCATATAATTAACAATTCATTTGCCCATGGGATAGTCCCGAACAAAATGAAGATAGGTAAAGAAATCCCTATTTTCAAAGCAGGCGATGAGCATAAATTTAATAATTACAGACCGATTAGTATCTTGCCAGCCTTCTCAAAAGTGTTAGAAAAACTTCTGTCAAATAGAATAACAAAATACTTAGATTCATTCAACATTCTCTACAAGCATCAATACGGATTCAGAAAGTTTCACTCAATTATACATCCTGTGATGCAACTTCCTAACCATATAGGATCGGAAAACAATAAGGACACTAAGAATGCTACCTTAGCAACATTTTTAGATCCCTCTAAGGCCTTTGACACAATAAATCACAACATTTTGTTGTGCAAACTGGAAAAATATGGATTCAGAGGCATAAGTTATAACTGGTTTAGGGGCTACCTATACGTCCAATATGGTGACACAAAAATCTGATTTAGCTGAAATAACGTGTTGTGTTCCACAAGGATCAATACATACTTGTTCCCATACTATTTTTGTTGTATATTAACGATATCAGTACCGCAACATCATTAAATCTTCTTTCATTTGCGGACGATACTTCTTTGTATGAATCGTCATCGAACGTTGAGCTTCTTGCGGCACGTACCAATGATGAACTCAACAAAGTGTTCGAGTGGTGCTCAGCCAACCAGTTAGTTCTAAATGCAACTAAAACAAAATATATGCTGATAAACACTACACCTAATAATAGGAACACCGTCAATCCTGAAACTTCTATAAACAAAACAAAAATTGAAAGAGTAGTTCCCCATGAGGAAGAACAAACTTTGAAATTTCTGGGTATACATCTCGACGAAAATCTGTCTTACCAAGCCCACGTATCTAAAGTCAGCTGCAAAGTAAGATGGGCAAACTACGCACTAAACAAAGTAAAAAAGGTGTTACCACATGAAGCTCTAAAAACCTTATATTACGCCCTAGTCCATTGCCATCTGGTATATGATATCCATATTTGGGGCTCTTCAAGAATTGTAAGGGAAACTTTTCAAACTACAGAAACATTCACTCCGAATTATATATAATAAAAAATATAATTCGCACACAGACCCTCTTTTCTTGAAAGACAAGATCCTTAAAGTGAACAACATGTTTGTTTACCAGGCCTGCCTTTTTATATTTGACTATAAACAAAACAACCCCCCCCCCCCCCCCCCCCAGTCCCTGAATAATTACTTCTGCATTGTTCACAACCCATCATATATGAACACCAGACAAATGGAGAAATTACGGATAAGCAAAACACGGACAAGGTCGTTGGATAAGTTACCCATGTATGCGTACCCGAGGTTATGGAATGATCTGGGTGACGAATTTCATAACTTGAGTAACCGCAAGGAATTTAAAAGAAAACTAAAATTGAAATTTTTGTCGTCATATGCCGATAATGTCCAATGTAACAATCCATATTGCTCCGACTGTAACGCGCAGTTACTTCTAATACAGACGCCATTATTATCATTCCTAGGGCCATCTAAACTCTCCTCAAAATATCACCTCCCTCACCAGGTTAATCATTATCCAAATCTTCCCCTTAGTTTAAAACAATATTTTATCCAAGAAAGAGTAGGATCTTAGTTTGAAGTACCTCTGAGTATCTCGTCCCATCCATCGTTTCTCATAGTGGTCTTCCGGGTGTGCTGCAAGCAGACTACTAGACTACTTATTTATATTGGGGGTCAGGGGTCAAAGCATAGTGAAAATTGTCTTGTCTCGAGATAATCTGCAGTGTTGAAGATAACATACTTACTACAAGGAAATGACAGGAAGACAGCCAATCTGGCTATGTCATCTCCCTGCGGTATGTTCATTTGCACTATGTAATGTGACAACAATTTTGTAATCTACCCTGTCATAGATGCACGTTTATACCGCAAAATAAAGAATCTAAAGACTGAGATCGGACGACACTTTGAAATGGAACTCTGATCCTTAGACTTGAAAATCGGAGAAACATTGGCTCGTTTCCATACAAATGGAAAATAAGAATCATTGAGGTATTTATTGAAAATAATAGACAGTGGTTCCTGTAATGAAGAAGTACCGTACTTTAGTTCATAAGGATTTATTTTGCCAGATTCCATGGCCTTATTTACTTTTAGGGACTTTAGTGCCTTGGAAACGTCATTGGGAGAGATCCGAGTAGTATTATCTGTTGGTCTTGTTGGATTTAATGGATCATTTGACACATGATGTGAGGTATCATTGGCACGTGATATTGAATAGAAAAAAAATATTAAAAGCTTCTGCTTTATCGATATTTGCTGTTAAGATAGAGCTGTCATAACATATGGCCGGTATCGGATGATTTACGTTACAATAAATCACCTGGTTTAGAGTTTTCTACCATAATAGTTGGGGGAATCCGTACCTCCTAATATACTTTGCATTTTAAGAAGTATTCTGTTTTACCATGCCGCACCGCACCTATATGTGGACCACACAAGTGGAGTATTACGATTCGTTGCTGTCGTGTGAAGGCGGAGACGTTGTCTGGCGAGCAGTCTGGTTTTCCCATTCACCCATTTAGGATCATGGGATCGGGATATGATAGTTTTGTTATACAGTCACGTGATAATGCTTTCAAAATCTTTTCAGGTTTACTGCATACCTGACTTGTTTAGATCGTATTACACATTTCGTCGGCTGAGTGCTAGAATGTTCTATGTCCCATAGGGGACATAGAACATTCTAGCACTCAGGCGACGATTAGATTCCTGTCAACTTTACTTATCCTAGTCGTACTGCCAAATACGAGGGTTGAACGAATTGGTCTATGAGTGAGATACTCTCGGGGTATATAGGACAGTTATAACGAGTTAAGCCAGTAAAACAAGATCGCCTCCGCCTGAAGTTTTAATCACTGATTGGTTATTTACAAGAAATATGTCTTGTAGTGAGGGCGAGGTTTCTGTTATGTGAATTGGTGAGGAGATTACTTGACTGAGGTACATGACTACGAAATACGGTGAATGTGATGTCTGTTAAAACGTAACAGGTCTTCGTTGAAGTCGCCTATAATGACAATATTGGGTATTTGGGTATTGACAGCTTGATATAGATAGATATAGATATATTTTATTTCACCAGTATACAGAAAATAAAACACAATTTACATATATGTACAAATCACAATACAGAAATCAAACCATAAGTTTGAGACCAACAAGTTACTTAAGTATACCGGCAGGGAGAGGCATAGCCAGATTGGCTGTCTTCCTGCCTTACCCTAGGTGAGGGAGAAAGAGAGTAAGAGGTAGGTAGATAGGAACAGGTATGTAGAAGAAAGTACAGAAAGAAAATAATGGAATATCTAGATTGAAAAGGGAAAAAATAAAATAAAGTTGTGATGCAACATCATGAAGTGCCAGCGTTGTTTTTTTTAAAGAATAGATCAACAATTGCATTTGCTTGATCAATTGACAGTTCAATGTTTTGCCATATACCTCGTGGCGCATTCGGGGTTCTATAAAATGTTCCAAACAAAAATTTCTCCAGTCCATTGGAAAGTTCGAGCCAAATGCATTCAGTATTATGACACGATAAGTCGTCCCTTGAAGTATACCATAAACTATGATTTAGATAAAATGGCTACACCCCTTCCTCGTTCAACTCGATCCTGATGGTAGGGTTTTTGGAAGACATATATTTCAATGAGGGATGAGTCAACTTCATTGTGTAACCATGTTTCTGTAAATACACAGATGTTATGGGTTATTTCAGTTTGCAGTATGTCTAACTTGCTGCAAATACTCTGTACATTTAAGCGCATAATTCTGATTTCGTTGCTTCGACTCGAATCAGGTCCTGAACTGGGTCAGTCCGTGGGTTAGGTTGCACATCTTCCAGTTTTTACCAAGACGGGATGAGTTTCTTCCATACTCCTGCGCCACAGGAGCCGCCAGGGAAACCTGTCGAACCTGTGAAGCCCGTGGACGAGAGGGCTTTTCGATGTCACCATATGAATTAGGCATGGTGCTACTGCTGGACAGGGGGTTTCAGTTGGGCCCCCACAACTGCTATTATTACTGCTTGAGGTACTTCGCCTCCTGTCTTTGTTTTCTTTGCTCGCTCTCCTAGCTCTCCTCTCTTACTTTTTATCCTCATCTCTTTGTTTCCGTTGGGTCTTTCTCCAGATCCTTCTTTGTTTCTTGTGAAGAATATTTTGAAGAAAAAGATGGAATTTTAACCTGAGACATTATAAAGTTACAAGGAAGTTCTTGTTTCTGGTTATCTCTGGCTGTAATAATGCGTTGGGAGATTGACACGTTCATTCATAACGATCGTCCAGTGTAAATAATAAAGAATTGTAAAGAATGTATCAGGAGAGGTGTTAATACAGGATAATATGGAGCCAGGAAAGGGACACGTTTAACCCTTATGCTATTTCGATTTAACGAAATAATATTTCGAAATAACGAAATAATATTTCGTTTTAACAAAATAATATCTCGAAATAACGAATTAATGTTTCGTTTTAACGAAATAATAATTTCCTTTTAGCGCAATATTATTTCAAAATAACGAAATAATATTTCGTTTTAACGAAATATTATTTTGAAATAACGAAATTTCGTTTTAACGAAATAAATATTTTGTTTTGACGAAATAAGTAGCTGTGGCGGTAAGCAGGGCCAGATTACACCGCCTCGCTACTTTTTGATTGCAATTTCTGCTTACTTATATAAGCAACACGGTTACGTATTCTAGCAAAATATGAATTTGACTGATTAAAATTAATGACTTCACTTTATTTTGAAATAAGTTTAGTAGTATTCACTTGAAACACTCTCCAATCAATTAACGTTATGATCTCTCCGTTTTTCGCTATATGTGTATTACCAGCGGTTTTTGTGCTGTTCCGTATATCATAGCGTGGTTTATCGGTACAAAACGAAAATGAAGCGGCGGGAAGTCCAGGTGTCCCCCCCCCCCTCCACATAGCTTCTCGCCCCCCCCCCCCCCTCCTAAAAAACCCTGATTGTTCACAATAATTTTCCCCTGAGTTTTTTTTAAAAATAAACTGTTAGGCCTGTGTATCCAAAGTCATCAGACGCGTTTTCACTCTGAAAAAGCCGATAAAGCCGTATTCAAAACTAGCACACAAAGTTCATAATATAATTTTTTGGTGTGGCACGTCCTGTGAGACGTACCACGGCAAAAAAAAAATAAAATTACGGACTTTGGTTCCAAGTTCGGTCTTATAGGGCAGTATCCTTTATATGAAGACAATAGACTGGGTATTTGACTACACAGAAAGGTCAATGAAGCTTGGCTGAAAAAATTATGAAAACTGCCAGAAAAAATTTATTTTCCCAGACTTCGCAGCTCCCCCATCCCTGGGCCCTCATGGCAGTAACCTATGCATCTTATAATGTTGTTCTCTGCTTTCCATTTACACTTTTGGCAGCCATTTATTGTCTATCGGTATCGGGCCTGCTATCAGAATGTTTTTTTTTTTAGGAGGGGAGGGGCGACAAGCCATGTAGGAGGTGGGGGGGGGGGGCACCCCTGAACATTCCGCCACTTCAATGTTTTCTATACCGATAAACCCCTCTATGATATACAGAACAGCGCGAAAAAAAACATTCGGAATATTCCTCCATACACATATCGCGAAAAACGGAAAGATCATGACGTTAATTGATTGGAGAGTGTTTCAAGTGAATACGACTAACTTTATTCAACAATAGAGTGAAGCCATTCATTTTAATGAGTAAAATTCATATTTTTCTAGAATATATAACCATGTTACTAGCTAAGTAAGCACAATCATGATGGATGTTCCATATTTATGCCGTTTTAAGTAGCGATCAATACTCGAAATTTGTCTGCAGTGAACTTGGCTCGAAATCGATGTCATCCTTACGTCGTACACAAAGAATATAATTAGCGATCAGAGGATCCAAATCCTTCACTGATATCTCGTGGATTTCACGGTTTTCAGACTGCTTCGATAGAAAAGTTTAAAAAAGCTTCAAGTCGTGCAAATTTTACTTGAGTGTATGTTTATTTTCCTGTTCTGTAATGAAGTTTTCAACGTTTTCGTTGGAAAAATCTTTAAACCTGCTTAACGTTGACTGCATATCAATGTTCAAAGCATTTTCTGCTGGGAATTCATTCGGAAGCTGGACAGGAACGGTATCTCCCTCGATTGGTTCGATTTGGTTGACAGTCAATCTAGGTACATTAGGGGGATCTTGTATTGTTATATATGGGGAATGGTCGATATGTACCACGGCCGATCTGTACCAACCGTCGGTCGATGTGTACCACGAAGAAAGTCGTTATGTACCACCTAAAAAGTCGATATGTACCACTTGAAAGTCGATATGTCCCATTAATGGAATCGACCCAAAATTTGTAATCTAATTAATCTGTGTGGTACAAATCACAAAATGAAACTTTAATTGACCTGACAACAAGCGTCAAAAATGAATTAACACAAGAAAACAGTCAATTACACACAAGTATTAATTTATCAATTTGTTTTCAGGGATTATTGAAAAAGTGAGTGACTATGATTTACCTACAAAAATACCTCTTATTTTGCAACTAGTTATTAAAACTCTCCGCTGAGTGGTTTTAGTCATTAATTGCGAAATAACATTTGGTGAAGATTTAATTTATTTACAGTAATTCATGTTTTTTTCGTATTTATCTATTGAAACGCTGGTTGCGTAAAGTAATTCTTGTTATTTTGTAATTATTTATTAAAACGCACCACTTGGTGCGTTTTAATGCAAAATTTAAAAAATATCATGAAATACATGAAACAAAACTTGCACATGGGATAGAGGGAAGACGAAAATAAAAGGACGACTGACTTAATTTGTGTAAAGTAATTCTTGTTATTTTGTAATTATTTATTAAGACGCACCAAAAAAACCTGTGTATACTAAACAACTGAACTAAGGGTTCGCGTACAACTTTAAATGTCCCATCCATGAACCATGTTTTTGCCTTGCACGGGTTGTTCAATTGCAGTTCCGTTGCAAGAAAAATATGACGCTGGCCATCTAACTTGATATCCCGTTGAAAAAAAAAACAGCAGGGATGTTTTGCCCCTCAAGAGTCAATTCTAAATCTTTTGGGTGTTTTCGACGAAGTTTTTCTCCAGCCCTGTTGGCAGATCTAGCTAGCTGATTTAATTAGGGGAGCGGAACATTTTCAGGTTATAGGATTTCTAAAGCGTGTTTTGCAAGGACGCCAACAGAGGTAAACACATCGTCTTTAGCTAACTCTATTGCAATGGCTCTAGCTAAATTTAAGACAAAATCACCAGTTTCGCCAGTGTGTGAGATCCCTGAGTCCACGAGAAAAATATGAATTTGACTGTATCACCGTCTCATAACACTTTGTACCCCTACTTCTTCATATCCATGTTGTGCTCACATTAGTCTTCCGTTTGAACATATAAGTGAATCCGTGATTGTCTGTGAGTAGATCTCCACCTTTTTGTGCCATTCTTTATTATCTGATAGCTTGGTGCCTCATCTTCCGTTGTATTTGTGGGTAGTTCTTCTTTCCCAAGCGACTGCTCCATTGCAGCGTGTACATTGGCGACAGGTAGACATACACTGAAAGATCCCGATGCCCCTACAGAAGTCTATGCTGTGTCAATTGGAACATCACCTGTTTTAGTAGGCATTTTCTGGGGGCAATCAGGATAAAACCAACTTACAGTTTTGCCGTTTCGTGGGTCCTCTCATCATTTTCCGATACGTTTCTCTGTTCATGTCTGTTCCACAAAGTCTATGCCGCCATCTTTTACAGGCATTGCATTCGAGGGCATCCGGACGAGTCCTAAATTCTCTACTGATTACGTGAAGAGCAAGGATTGTCCATTTGGAACTGAAATTTCGGAAAGAATGGTTCCGCGCGCCGAAGGCGCGCAGGGACGCTATGAGGACAAGCCCCCTTCGACCCTCAGTGACTGTAAAATATCTGGTAGCTGCATGTCAAGGCGTGTTAAAGGTGGAAAAAGGTTCGCGTACTCAGCACATGTCCCAGACTAGATGATCAAAAGTGTTGGGTTGACTTTGTGTAGGTCGTTGACTGAACCCTAGCGTGAGGATCAGAGTGAGAGGGAGTCCTCTCACAAAGGTGCTACCTCTCCCCGATGGCGCTGTAGTGTTTTTGCGGGCAAGTGTAGTCTGCCACTTCGAAGTTGAGTCGTGCAGCGATGATGGGCCATCATTGGCAAGTAAAGTCAGCCTCAGGCTGTTTTAATCAGTTTTCCGGCTGTACAGTTTGATGTGTTTTGGATAGACGACAACAACGGCCCCTTTCGGATGAATACTACTCACGAAGAGAAGAAGAAAATTTTCTACTCGGAACTGTTTATAAGTAGTTTGTTTAATATTAGTTTTATTTCAGGGAAGTTTTTTATATATTTTGTTTAGCAGTGTGTTTGGGGAGGATCGTAGGGTGTAATAAGGAGGTTTAGTTGATAGATTTTTCCAATTTTGCTGTTTGTTTACCTTAGTTACCTTGTTTCGTGTGTGTTTGTTGCCCTGGTGTTTTTGTCGTTTTCGGTCATTGGATTTTGTATAATATTTGTAATCATGAATGGTAAGTGCACGACGGGTGTTCAGACGGAGGTAAGTATGGGTGTTAAGGGAGGTCTGGGGAAGGTGAGTCGAGGGGTGCAGGTGGGGAGAGTGAGGATACGGAGGCGTGCAGACAGTGTAATATGAGGTATGGTGGTGGTCGGCCAATGGAGAGCAGTTGGGTATGTGCGAATTGCAGGGATATTTTACAGTTGTTAGAGAAGTGTGTTGGATTCGAGGGGGAGATTGCAGAGCTGAGAGGGAGGTTGGGGAGGGCCGGTGTATCTGGAGTTACTCCGTTGAAGGTTACCTACGATGGTGAGGTGGAAGGTGGGTGGAAGGTCGTTGTGGACTCGAAGGAGAAAACTGGGAAGCAGGAAACGTGGGGGAATAATGCTTGATGTGGGGGGTGTAACTGAGGAGGGGGGGGGGGGGTTCTAGTAGGAAAATTCGGAAGGTGGCGTCAGGTCAGGGCTGCGTCGAGTCCGGAAGCCAGAGTCGGCGTAAGGCTGCCAAGGTTGCTAGGCGGTGTTTAGAAAACGGGTTTAGGTTTTAGACTCAGATACCCCTGGGGACGAGAGTGAGGGGGAAAGTGTGGGGGTGAGATGGTTGTTGATGATGATAGGCCAGACGGGGTAAGGAGGGCGGTCAAGAGAAAGAGGGGGCCAGGAGCTTGCAAAACGAGAGGAGGTGCAGATGATATAGGAACTGGGGCCAGAAGAAGAAAATTAGTTGTAGCGGGGAGCAGCATTGTACGTGGGATTGACAATGTAGTTTGTGGTTCTGATAGTTCCAATCGAACAGTCTTGTGCTTTCCGGGGGCGAAGGTGGAGGATCTCAGGGACCGGGTAGATAGCATTGTGGCAGGGTCAGGACCGGAACCGGTAGTGGTGGTCCATGTGGGGACCAACAATATCAGGGAGAGAAGGCCAGTAAGTTTGGTGGAGTTGTATAGAGGCTTAGTCGGCAAACTGCTAAGTAGGAATGCAAGGGTAGTCGTATCCGGGGTCCTTCCTGTCCTTGGAGGTGGGAACGAACGGAACTCAAGGATTTTGGCACTAAATGAAGAGTTGGAGGACTACTGTGTTGATCTGGGAATACCCTTTATCGGCCATTGGTACACGTTTTGGGGCAATGGGAGCATGTACGGGCGTGACGGGCTGCATCTTAGCAGGTTGGGGAAACGGGTATTGGGGGATAAAATTCTACGGGTAGCAGAGCCTTTTTGGAGAGGAGCGGGGTGGGAGGTCAGAGGCAAGTATAACTAGAGTAGACATAGGTGGGATAATCAAGAGGGAGGGGGACAGAACAAGTTTACCAAGACTAGCGCCAGAAAACAATGGGCCCAGTAGGCGGAAGCCAATGAACCTCGGTACCCTGAAAAAGGGTTATAGCAACATCCAGTCTCCACCGGAAAGTAAGTGAAATTGCTACATTGATCGAGGCAGAGGAGTTTGATGTCATGGGCTTAAGCGAGACGTGGGTAAGACACGGGGAACGGGTAGACCAAGTAAGCGGATGTGTGTGGATAGGTGTAGGGCGAACGGAAGGCCAGAAAAAGGGGGGGGGGGGTAGGCATGTACATTAAAGAGGATTTAAAACCGTCGCTGATCACAGATCTGGAAGATATCATCACCTCAGCTGAGGTGTCAACAGAAATTGGATGGGTAAAGATCAATCTGAGAAACAAAAGTATTGCCCTTGGGATTGTGTTCTGTGCGGTGGAGGGAAGTAAACCCGAGTGGAATGACTCGATATACTCAATACTAAGGTCCAATATCACCGAACTAGAAAACAGGGGGCTCGATATAATTCTGATGGGCGACTTTAATGGACACATAGGTGATAAGGAAGAAGGCATAGAGGGTGGGGACAAGAAAGTCAACAGGAATGAAAGGAAGCTGTTGAACTTCACAAATGAGCTCGGTCTGAAGATTCTGAACAGGGACGCTAGATGTAAGGGGAAATGGACCTGGGAGAGAAACGACAGAAAATCAATAATTGACTACAAATTTATGAATTTATGGAGGGAGGTGATAGGGATAGACGTGGATGATGAGGGCAAAATGATGTTGGATAGTGATCACAACTTGATTACAGTGACGACGAGGGCCAAAAACCTAGAGAAAAGCAAGGGAAGCTTCAAGGAGGTTTGGGAACTCAAAAAGGATGCCGACTGGGCGAAGTTCGAAGAAAAACTGAAATCAAAGCTTGCAGCCGTACACAAGGGGGGCAGTGTCCAGAAGATGGCCGACGCCATAGTTGCGAGCCTAGTGGAGGCAGGGAAGGAAAGTGTAGGAAAGATTAGGGTGCCAACACGGGAACTTGGGTACAGAGTGAACGAAGAACTGAAAAGGGCCATAAAGGTAATGTGCTGCATACAGGAGAAGTAGAAAACTTAAGGGGTGGAAAGCAATGAGGCCATGGTAGCAAAGGGAGAATACCAACAAGCACGGAATAAAGTAAACAAGATTAAAGACGACAACCGGAGAGTGCGAAATAGCAGTCTTATTAGGACGATAAGAACGACAGGGGTGTCGAGTTCGAGCGTATTTTGGAAATGGGTGAACAAACGTAACAAAGGGAATAACCCACAGAGCATTAAAGTAGATTGCGGAGTTACAGAAGAGCGAGATCAAATCGCATTAGAACTAGTCAAGCACTGGGAAAAGGTAAACGATAAGCGATGGGGCATGGGGAACCCACCCGAGTGTCCGAATCAGGTCGAGGAAAATCTATCGAACTTCGTGTGCAGCGAAATCAAAACTGAGGAGGTGCGAAGGGTGATCACAAAATTAAGGAATGGAAAAGCGGGAGGGGTGGACGAAATTCCCAACGAGTTTATCAAAAAAGGGGGAGAGGAACTCTTGGAAAGCTTAACTGCCCTATTCAATTTAGCCATAGAAGAACAAGAGGTCCCAAAGGAGTGGAGGGAAAGTAAAGTGACATTTATTCACAAAAAGGGGGGGGGGGGGGTGGGGGGGGGGGGAGACGTCTTGGATAACTATCGAGGGATCTCTGTCAGCAGCAACATTGGAAAAGTCTTTTGTAAAGTCCTGTATGGGAGATTAGAGGAGGTGATCGAAGAGAAGGGTTTTTTGGGAGAAATCCAGAATGGCTTCAGGAAAGGAAGGAGAGTCACTGACCATCTTTTCACGCTATCCCAAATGATAGAATCCGCGAAAGCAAAAAAGAAAAAGATGTTCATGGCCTTTTGGGATGTTAAAAAGGCATATGATACAGTATGGAGGGAGGGTATGTGGCGCAAGCTAGAGGGTATGTGGCGCAAGCTGGAGGCTCTGGGCTTGGGGGCGAGTTTGTTGGGATTATGAAAGCATTATATAAAGATGTACAGAGTGAACTTAGCCTGGGAAACAGTACAACAAAACGTGTGCCTATGGAGATATGCCTAAAACAGGGGTGTATCCTTTCGCCAATTCTTTTTGCATTGTACATCAAAGGTTTAGGAGATGAACTCCTGCATAGTGACGAGGGGGTTGCAGTTGGTGACTTGAAGATCCCAGGGCTATTTTTTGCAGACGATATGGTGCTAGTGTCAGAAAGCGAAGAGGGGCTAGCGAAGATGCTGGGAATTGCTGGGAAATATGGGAGCAAATAGAGACTCGAACTTAATGAAAGCAAGAGCAAAGTTATACCCGTGGGCCGCAAAGTGGACCCCACTCGAAGGTGGAGAGTGGGGGGGTTCTGCATTCGGGAAGGTAGCAGTAGACTTCTTAGTGTAGGAGAGACTAGTGACTTTGAGTACCTGGGGTTAAATATAAACATCACAGGAAGGGGCATCTACCGAAACCACATAAATAAATTGATTCTGAAGGGGAAGCGAATCCTTAACCAAATGAAACTTATAGGGAGGAACAGTTTCAATAAGGTTTTCGTGGGGAAAACCATTTGGGAAATGGTGGGTCTGCCAAGTATAACATACGGTACGGAAGCTGTACCCCTAAACCACACAGCTGTTAAGAGCTTGGGAATCCTGCAGAACGATGCAGGCCGATGGATAACAGGCTCGAGTAATGCCGCAGCGCTAGAAGCGATCAGGGGTGAGCTTGGGTGGATGAGGGTCAAGGACAGGATAGACCTATTGAAACTCGGTTATCTTAATTATTTGGTAAATCTCCCCGATAGCCTATGGTGTAAAGTAATGTTCCTGAGAACTTTCAACTCAAATATCAAGACGGGGTGGATGGCCCAAGTGAGGGAGCTAGTAGAAAACTACTCATTGGAGATCTCGGACCTTGACGTTGGGGGCAAACCAGGGCAAAAAGATCGTCAGAGAAAGGGTCATGGAGGATTGTAACCGTAATTGGCGAGAGGGGGTCAAATCAAAGAGATATTTCGGTGACCTGCGTGATAAAGAGAAGCTGGTTTTGAAGAGTACCTTGATGGCATCTTTGGGGGTCACTGTTGTTGAAGCTGAGGTCGCGGTCCCTGGAGCTGAGGGGTAAAATTGGGAAAAAACGGTGAAAAGGAGTGCCAGATGTGTAACCTGGGCGTGGTGGAGACCCTGGAACACTTTCTTATAGAATGCCCAAAATACCAGTCTAAAAGAACAAGATTGACGTGGAGTATAATGGGGAAGTGGGATGGGAGAATGAAGGACATGTGGTTAGGGGGCGACTCAAGGGAGAGGGTTAATCTACTAATCGAAGAGATTGGGAAGAATGGGGTAAGAGATGTCATCAAGCAGTTCGTCTCCGAGTGTTGGGGTGAGAGAAGAACGCGGGAATAGGGAGGCAGTTGGTAGAACATGGGTAACCAAGGCCTTCTCATACGAGAACCGCGACAAATCAGCGGCCGGCCGAAGTGTTATTATTATTATGGAAAGACCCGAACTTCCCTGGTTCGGGGGCAGGCCTGCATTGGAACCTATTTGGCTGGGTCAAAAAAGCGCTCTACACACGCTTAAGAAAAGGGGTAGAGGTAGGGCGCAGGACCAACGCTCGCCTCCCTTGAGGTGGGTGACCACTTCTAGGTATGGAGCGGAGGATGTTCAGAGTCCATAGCAGTTACTGTTTTCCATAACGGTTATAGTTTCTGAAATTTCCATGATCTCCGGTAGGATTTATGTTAGTGTATGGCTTGTGTAGTAAGTAGCCTACAAAACGATAACGTTCAATTGAACATGCTTCGTAATGAGCCGCTTTTGAAGTAATACCACACACAGACAAAGCATTGCACTTCACAACAAATGTTCCATTTGATGTGTTTTGATTGCAAGTAAACATTTTATTCAAATTGCAGATTGATTGTTTTTAAACGGATAAAAATCTTCACAACAGATGTTCGATTTGAGGTGTTTTGATTGCAAGCAAACATCTTATTCAAATTGCAGATTGATTGTTTTTAAACCGATAAAAAACATAAATTCATCTGAATATACTTTGAATTATAATATCAATATCTTTGGAATCAAACATGAAAGAAACATTTTTACATTGTGGTCGAAAATCAAACTAGATTGGTAACAAAGGACACATTAAAACTTCCCTTTTTTCACATTTCACGATTAAATTTTTAAAAAAAATATTAGTGAGTGTCTGTATTTTAGTCATCAATATCAAAACTTCATGTTGTACATATCGACTTTTTGGGTGGTACAAATAGACTTTTTGAATGTTACATATCGACCGCCGATGTGGTGCATATCGACTGGTACATATAGGCAGTGGCACATATCGACCGAAATATCTTATTTATTCTTTTAGCGATTTGGTTGCATTTTTTAGTTTAAACAATATTTATTACTGAAAGTGACAATTGTATACATCACGCAAATAGATAAAAAGGAACAACTCATGAAATTAATGTATACAATGTAACAGAACAAAAGAATTCATAAATAAATGTAAGGGATTCAACAATAAGCTATAAGCTTTTAGAAGTCGTCTCCTTTGTTGGATAGACTATTTCATTAGAAAATAACATGAGGCATTTGCTGGACTAATATTGTTTAAACTAGCAGAAAAATAACAGGAAGAAGAAAATAGAGATAGAACAAGAGAAGAAACAAAGAGAGGACAAAGATGAGGATGAAGCCAACTTGAATTAAAAAAAAAAAAGAAAAGAATTTCCTTGGTGATCTGAGTAAAGCAGACATGAATCGGGTTGGTAGATGAGTAATGTACTTATTTAGTGACGCGAAAGAAATTAATAGCTGGTGTCGACTGATTCAAGCATTATACCTTGTCAGATACACACATACCCATGCAGGTCACGTAATCACTGCAGCTAACTGAAACTGCTAAGTACAATGAAATCCTGGACAACTTCAAATCTGAAGCGGTTTTCTGCATTATCAAGAAATTCCGAACCAAATAGAAGAGTACTGAGATCAAGAGAAGATGGGAGTAATTCAATTGAAGTACTGCGCGCATGTTCATGTATTGGACAATATAACAAGAAATTCACGACTGTCTCGCATACACCACAAACACAGAGGGGTGGGGGTGGGGGGGGGGGGGGGGGCGATAAGTGGTTATTGTATAAATTTGCGTTAAGGTTGCTGCAGCGCAAACGTAACCTGCAGTGGCAAATTTGACCAGCCCGCGATTTAGCTCCGCCGTAAAATGTCGGTGGTCGTAGATTGCCATCATTTAGGAAGGTCGTAAAATTACTGAGGGATGAGTTTTCTCTGACAGATAATGGTAAGTTATTCCACTGACCAGTCGTATTTGGGATAAACGAAGATTGGTAAAGTTGCGAGTTACAAAAAGGAACTTTATGATTATGGTGGGATCGTAGGTTACGACTTTGACTGGTTAACGAAACTGCCCTTGGAACTTTGTTAGCAATATATTGAGGCGTCAGGTGATGGTACATTTTGAGGAATTGTTTCAATCTGTGTTTTCGACGTCTTTGTTCAAGAGAGTCCCAGCGGGTTCGCTATACAGGAGAGTCTTACTGGCACTTACACTTGTACCGGTAACAATCCTGGCCGCTGCGATCTGAATTTTCTCCAGGTCAGCAGCCTTGGTCGCCGTACAGTTGTCCCAAACCGTACTACCATATTCCAGGAGGGGTCTAATAAAAGCAAAATAATTTTTTTTCAAGCACATTACGATCAAGGATGAATTTGTGACTTCTCAGTATGTCAATACGGGACCAGGCCTTGGAGCATGTATTGGCAACATGGTCATTCCATGTACAAGTATTGTTTAGAATCACACCTAGATGTTTATGGTTCTTAACTTCAGAAATTTGTGTACTACCAAAGAATAAAGGTGGATGTAGAAGAATGTGTAATTCTACGTGACATAAGCATGATCTCTGTCTTTTGGGGATTGAACTCAACTAACCAGGCTCTAGACCAATCTTCAATTGTGGTTAAGTCTTGATTGATTATAGCTGCGGTTTGGCCTGGGTTTTCAGCTACGAGATATAATGATGTGTCATCCGTAAAGAGTCGTCTACTGTTTATTAGGTTTTCTGTAATGCCGTTAATATATATAAGGAACAGAAAAGGATCTACTCGTGAGGGACTGCAGAGTAAATGCGTTTCCAGTATGAAGTCTCGGAAGCTATAACAACCCGCTGGGCCCTGTTGGGAAGGTAAGATTTTAGAAACGTAAGAAGGTTACCGGACACACCAATCTTCTCGAGCTTGTGAATGAGACCAGCGTGCCATACTTTGTATAAGGCTTTACTTACGTCACAAAAAACTACCCTTTCTTCTTTACCTTCATCTAGGGCTCGGCAGAATGCATCATACAGATAGTTAGTTGGAGTACGGTCGAGTCACCGGGAGTGAACCCTGACTGGAATTGATTCAAAACATTGTTATCGATTAAGAATTTCCACAACTGTTTGAAGACACACTTCTCAAATATCTTACCAATACAATTGTTGCATTTCTTGAGCAATGTCAGTGTCGCACAGAGCAGGGATTGAAATTTTTCCTTCAGTAGTAGCATTCATAGCTCCAGGGGAAGGAATTTGAGTGTTAGTATTAGTAATTGCAATATATTCTTGGCGATATAGTTGCATTTTTGAGCAATGTTAGTGTTACACAGAGTAGGAACTGAAATTTTGCTTGCAGTTGTAACATTCGTAGTTTCTGGGTCAGTATTTGCTTTATTAACATCACCAGACTTCAAAGGTTGCTCATTATTGTCTATATTGAATTGAACGTCAAATTCTTCCATGGGAATTTGATTGTCGAAGATATCTTCTAGATCGCTGGCACAAGTAAACCCACCTAACATAGTTAGTACACACTGCAATTCAACAAATCACGTGCGAATATGGTTTTGTTTACATCAGCACCGGTCGGCGGTACTTCCGCTGTCAATTTTCGCCGAAACGAAATGGAAAAGGAAACCGCAAATCACGGTTCATTTTAATAACACGATAACATACTATGGGTGCTTTATTAACATGAGACAATGCATGTTTGTTAATTTGTAGTATCTTATGAGGTAAACTCATTTAAAAAAGTAATAAATAAGTGTCGCTTTTCACTATTCGCTAGACCACGAGCGATAAATTTAAACAAGTTTGTATTCAGATCGAGGTCACCAGAGGTCAACTTGGATGTAGTTCCACTGTTGGTGTAAATTTTACCAACTGAAATCCCATTGCTGTCCTGTTCACCGCGGTTGGTGTGTAAAGCTACAATTTATGTCATAGGCTTTTTAAATACAACAGAATAGGTAATCATTGTATCAAATATTCTCTTGTCCATTAGATAATGATAAAATAACTCGTTAAGGGTTTTTCTCAGCACGGTATTCCGAGATTGTAGGGACAATACGCAGAGCGTTAGGCGCGAAATGTGATTGAATGAGACTCTCGCTGAATTCATTCCAAGACGTCTCTAGAAAGGAGCAAACGTGTTGTTTTTTATACCATGATAACCAATTCTACTATATATGAAAAACCTGTAACATAAATATAACCGCGGGGAACGACCGTCGATATCTGCTGAGCAGCAATGGTGTTCAACTGATGACTCGGAGACAAATTAAAGATGATAATAATTTAATATTGAATCTGGTAATCCAGATGTCTAACAGCGACAAACATTTAACAACTGGTCTTGTTGGATATCCGAACAATATCACTGTAATAATAGCTCGTGGGATTTCGCAGTAAAATGGAGCAGAGTAACGTTTGGAAATCCAAACTATAACTGAATTCTTACTTGTGATCAAGGCTATATATACAATATAATAAATGCGTCATATCACAACAAGTTTACTTGATATAAAGATTAAAGTAAGCTTTCACTGGGTCTTAATGATATGCCTTATTCCTTAGTGAATAGAGCTTAAATAAACAATGGAGGAAAACAATGAATAGCGGCAACTTGTTAACAACTTCTGTAAGAGAGGTTTGCTGTCACACAACGAATGAAGAAATATGCCAAATTTGAAACAATTGAAATTAAATTGGACAAAATGCGAATAGTAGATTGAGAATGCAATATAATAACAGTAAGTTTGTCTCTTTGATTCCAAAGTTTATCATGGTCTGTACACGCTCTGGTGATATAATCTCTGCCGCTCCACTTGATGCGACCCACAGCAACACATTTAAACCATTAAAATCGTAATGTCCCAAAATTCCGAAATGCAAAAAAATTATGGTCGCTTGTACCGCCGGGGTCTCTTATGTTCAGGAGTTCCCGGTCTTGACAAAGTTGGACGAAGGCCCAGGATTCTACTCTGATTGTCCCGGATGTACTCTCGAGCTGCTTCGTCAATTCACAGTCTTTAACCCATGAGTTATCAGCATCTGGATGGTCTCTCCATTTAATCAGATACTGAAGGCCAAATTGCACGGCCCTACAATATCTGATCACAGTCTCAGTAACTCTTTTTGGCTGGACAGTGTTTTTCGGACCGCTGTGGACGGATAGAGCTGAACACTCCTCCCGCGGCGTCTGAATTGAAACGCTCTTCATCTGAGGGGAACATTGAACAGGCTTGTCGGTGGAAGTTGGCACTGCGTTGACACTGACGTCGACTTTTAATTGGTTTGAGTACTCACTGAGTCCTTTGTGTTTGTTCTCGTAAAAGCACTTGAAGAACAAACACTAACTTCTGGCGACTTGTTGGAGCTTGGTGGAAACTGACTGTTCTGATGCTGGTAAGTCTGTTGTTTTAGCTTTTCGATGTTTTTCCTTTTGTTGTAGTCCGTCATACGTCGCTCATCTCGTAGTTTATTTGCAGTGGATTTTTGCATTGGTTGTTTTTTCCATGACAAAATCAACGTGGTGGAATTCTCACCAGTCTGGAGAGTCCATTGCATCTTCATTTTATCCAGATGAAGACTATCAAGGATTGTCTGTATATTATCTGGCAGTTTGTTGAACATCTTTATACTAACAATGGGAACGTGGTACCTGGATCGTTTGGACAAGCTAACTTGTTAACAACTTCTATAAGAGAGGCTAGCTGTCACACGACGAATGAAGAAATATGCCAAGTTTGAAACAATTGAAATTAAATTGGACAAAATGCGAACAGTAGATTGTGAACAGTAAATTCGTCTCTTTGATTCGAAAGTTTATCATGGTCTGTACACGCTCTGGTGATGTAAATTTGAGCTTTATACACCAACCGTGGTGAAAACGTCAGCAATGGGATTTCATTAGTTAAATTTTACACCTACAGTAGAACTACACCCAAGTTGACCTTTGGTGACATCGCTCAGAATGCAAACTTGACTAAACGTATCGCTCGTCGCATCGCGAAGAGTAAAATGAAAGTGGCAATTATTTATTACGTTTTAAATGGGTTTACCTCATAAGATGCCAAAAATTAACAAAATATGCATTGTCTCATCGTCCCCTGAGTTCCATTGTGTTCTATGTGCCAGTAGGCACATATAACACATTGGAACTCAAGGGACGTCATGCTAACTAGAAATATTACGTTATTATGTTAGTAAACGAAAAAGGCTCCGTTTCTTTTTCCTTTTCATTTCAGCGATAAAAGTGACAGCAGAAGTACCGCCCACTGATGCCCATGTAAACAAAAACAGATTCCCATGTATGTACGTCTGCTGTTCAGTAAAATCGAGAAAAAATAATAGCGACTCTTAATAATCAGACGATCATGTTATAAATAAAATATACCCAAAGTAGCTTGGTGTACCAAATGCTCGCCACTCATGATGGTGTTGTGTTAACGCGCGCCAAAGGCTCGTGGTTAACACCACTTCACCACTCGTGGTGAACACTTGGTACATCAAGCTACTATGGGTATATTATATATTTAATAGTTTGTATTACAATGAGTTTATTTATTTAGAAGTGTGAGTCCCAACATTCCCTCGTGAAATCGATTTCGGACGCAGTCACGCAGACTTCCGGGTTTTTTCCTTCATCAAATTTAGAAGGTTATTTATACTTGGCTGTTCCTGTTTGGCTCGGCTGCTTTAAACAAGGACGAGTTACGAAAGTGTAACTTTGGTGCGAATAAGGCTCTGTTTCCTGTTAATATTCAACTTTGATCTGTTTTTCTCTAGTCTTCATTTGTCATTTGAGGTACGAAATTCTGTTGAACAGCTTGCAAAATGTTCGCCTAATAAACGATTCTAAACTTGTCGGGTTGTTTGTGGTAATTAGATTTACTCTTCTACAATCGAACCCACCCTCCTAACATACCCCGTTCTATTACAGAAAAATTGGGTAACATAGCAATCACGTGCTACCATAGAAACCAAGATGGCGGCCTCCAGTATACAAAATGGACGACGGAAACACGTATCACCCTAACAACACGCGCTGCGCATGCGCACTCACACTACATATCACTATGGAGATGACGTCACAAGATGGTCGCTCACGCGGGTTACCATGACAACACAACATGGCGCCACTAGGTCACGTGACATGACGTCACTTCCGGGGTCCCCCACCGGGGTCCCCCAACCTAGAGGTGAAAGGTACATGACATACTACTGGCATAAATGAGAAAGAGCACAAACATGAAAATGAGTTGGAAATTACTATACTATACTATACTATTATCGACTTTAATCCCAAACAAATTCATATTTCAAGTCTAGATGCAGAAGTTTGCATAATTTCATGCTTTTACTGTTGTCAGCGTCACGTCAGGACGTCGCAATTCAGACATGCTGTCAATAGCGTGCATATAAACAGTTTGCCTCTTGGATGGCAAGACATCGACGGGGCATGGACCTGATAAGTCTCTGGATGTCACCCTGTGGTATTGCGTTCCACTCCTGCCTGAGAACATTATGTAAATTGCCTAACGTCTGAAGATCATGAAGTCCTGACGGTCCAATTGATCACAAAGATGCTCGATTGGCAACAAATGTGGCGAAAGTGGGGGCCAGGGAAGAAGTTCGATGCTCTGCTCCTCAAGAAAGTCACGACAGATACGTACCACGTGACATCGGGCATTGTCTTGCTAGAATAAATGCAGTCCGACGTTAGCAATGAACAACGGGACAACAACAGCGTTAAGAATTTCGTCCCTATATCGCTGTCCATTCAGATTACCATCGATGATGACCAACTGCGTTCGATGGTGCAAGGAAATTCCTGCCCAAACCCTTACACTACCCCCGCCGAAACGTTCGCATTCCCGCACGCAAGCATCAGAAAACCGTTCTCCTCGTCGGCGATACTCTCTTGTCCTACCATCAGCGCGCCGTAGACAAAATCGTGATTTATCACTAAAAAGAACCGTGCTCCAACGCTGCTGAGTCCAGCGAACACGAGGACGTACCCATTCCATTCTGACGGTACGATGACGTTGGGAAAGGATAGGTCCGTGGTACGGACACCTACGTCGGATACCGTGTTCAGCGAGTCTGTTGCTGACAGTTTGTGCACTGATTCTATTGTTAGTTCTAAAAGGAGTAACTGCTGCTGTCCTCGACGCCGGAAGGAAGCGACCCCGCAAGTGAGACGTCCTGATGTGTCGGTCTTGTGCAGTGGTCATAACTCTTTGTCGACCTGAACGCGGTCGGTCGGCCGGCAGTAGATCCAGTGGTTCTATACCTTCCAATGAGATGGTAAATAGTGGCCACAGTGACTCCGAACTCAGCAGCGAGCTCATCTGGAGGTATCCCAGCCTCATGCATACCAAAGGCACGCAACCTGTGATTTTCGGTTAACCTTGGCATTTTTTAAAATGTCGAAGACAAAAACTAGCGTGTTTTCTCAATAACCCAGGCTCTCTAGAACAACATAACACAAAGAAAATCGTCGGTCACACATTCAATTTGACATTCTCAGGTAGCACGTGCTATTTTGAAATCCGTAGCGAGATTGTATACGGTTGAGTGGACAACATGTCATTAAACTTTTTGGACGACTTCTTGTCCACAAACATGCAACATTAGAACTATTAAATTTCATCCTTTATGCTATTTTTTCATATTTGTTTTTATTATACTTTCTTTTTTGACTCAGTATATTAGGGGGAAGAAGAAGTCGTGGCCCTAGTCATCAAAGGTTTTCCATTTCACTGGTCCAGTTCCTGGCATGCATGTATATCAGCTACGGGTAACGGTCTGACTTTTGTTTCACTTCTGGAGTTGGCCAATATTTTGATGAATATTATGAAATTATCCGACATTACTGTCGCTGTATTGGGTGTCCTTTCTAAAGCCATTGGATACGTCCTGTACATTACTGTGAAATATTCCTGGATGATATTTCTCGCAGTTTTCATTGGATCAGGCGGCATGTTGATAGAGGTCGAGGTCATGTCTCAGCTAAGTAAGAGAACTAGCAACCATGAGATGGGTAAACGTTTTGGCTGGCTATCATGCATAAAAACGCTAGCAAAAGTTACAGATCCAGTACTTTTTGTTTTGATTTATAATGTAACGGGAGCTTATTTACGACATGTGCAGTTTGTTTTCATTTTCGATGCATCTATGCTTGCCATTGATTTTGTCGTTTTATTGTTAAGTACATGTATCATAAATAAGGTACCAAGGAAAAAAAAGCAAAAAACGAGGAAACTTATCTTCTTAACAGTCTGAAACCTGAAAGTGATGACTAAAACTCAGAGACAGACTCGGCCAAGACAAGTTACCGGGAAATGAAACAAGGCGGGCTCCGGACCCTGAACATATTTCGGTCTTTCGACTGAACGAACGCTCAATGGCAGTACACACGAAGGACATTTCGATGGCATTTTTGTATCATCTTCATCACTCATTCGGCAAGAATGGTATCAACGGGGGTGGGTGTATTAGGCGCAGACCCATCGGGCCCACCATAGTTTGGCCTAATGGGAGAACATTTTGATTTTTCAAATTAAAAGGACGCTGTTTTCTCGCATCTGAGCAATTAGTGGCAGACTAGGTTGATGGTATATCGAAATGTTCTCTATGGCAGTCCACATAGAGAACATTTCAATATACCGGCATTCTATGCAATCAAATTTTAACAGGCGTTTTCACAAAATTTCAGGCACCAACAGGTATTGGGCTGCATCAAGTTTTAGGGCCCCAGGGGCCACCCAATATAGGGCCTACCGGGAATTTTCCCGGTGGACTACACGACCAGTCCGCCTCTGGTAAAACGTGTGGTGAATACGTTTTTTCTGATGGAATCGAAACTATGATATTTCCCTCTGAATACATTACCAATTGCCTCGACCACCTTTCCATATTGGCAGAGATTTCTCCACCTTTTGACTTGTTTGGAAATTTGAAGTTGTCAATGCGTTATCTCATTGTCTTACGAGTAAACAAACCCAGGGTGATTTTAGAGAAGGGCGGGAAGGCCAGTGTCTCCAAATAATAGAAGTTGAATTTTCAAGGGGGTGGGACAGGGATGTACTCAAAATATAATCACGTCGAACAGAAAATATGCTCGAAATTAACTGCATGCACTAATGATGGACTGAGGGATACTTCTATGAGAGTGTCCCGTCATGTCTAGTATTTATCTCTGCCAGGAAGGGCTATCATACTTATAGCCCCTGAATGAATTAAATTAAATTAACATTTCTAGTAGATTTATGACGCCACTCGAAATAGCTTTTTAATCCTTTCCCCAATGCACACGACATTATATTTTTAGCTCAACTTTGACGTTGTCAAATTTTAGGTTTTGTCATGGCCCGCTATCCGTCTGTCAACAATTCAATACGGCTCGGGCTAGAGGCCGTATTTATGAACCGATCTTTACGAAACGTCTTGGGTCCCTTTGTTGTCACCGTGGAATGAGAACGAGTGTTTTTGGGTGTGGTCCGAAATCCAAGATGGCCGCCGGCAGACATTGTGTACCAAAATTAGTGCAATCAGTTGTTTGTACAGAACTTCTGTATAAAATTTTGTTTGAATGTTTAGTAACATGGAGTACATCACATATAATACGCGTTTTTTCTCGTGCAGAAATTATGTAAATTAGATGAAGTTTGATTTATTCAGAGCTACTTATTTATACACAGTAAGTACACGTCAATACGGCTCGGGCTAGGGGCTGTATTTATGAACTGATCTTCACGAAACTTCTTGGGTACCTTTGTTACCACTTTGGCACGAGAACGAGTGTTTTGGGTGCGGTCCGGAATTCAAGATGGCTGCCGGCGGCCATTTTGTACCGAAATTAGGTACAATCAGTTTTTTGTACAGAACTTCTATATGAAGGTTCTGATTTGAATAAATTTTTGATTGAATGTTAAGTAACATAGAATATATCACATATAATGTAATACAGGTTTTTTTCTCGTGCAGAAATTATGCAAATTAGATGAACTTTGATTTATTCAGTGCTACTTATACACAGTAAGTGCACATTTCAATACGGCTCGGGCTAGAGGCCGTATTTATGAACTGATCTTCACGAAACTTCTTGGGTACCTTTATTGTCACCTTGGGACGAGAACGATTGTTTTTGGGTGCGGTGCGAAATTTCAAGATGGCCGCCGGCGGCCAATTAAAAAAAACTTTGATTTAATCAGTGCCACTTATACACAGTAAGTGCACTTTTCAATACGGCTCTGGCTAGAGGCATCTAACTGTTACCCACCTTTACAATACTTTACCTGTACTTTTGTTACAGGCTACGGTCAGTATTTATGTACAGACCCTTACAATACTTTTCATGTACTTTTGTTATCAGGTCATTACCTAGATATGTGTCATTGCTGTGTCACATAGTATACATGTACAGGTCTTACACAAGTTGAACTACAGTGTCATTGACACTTTCATTTTAAATTTTAATTTTATTTTTCAACAAAACCTTCTCATGTGACCCCCCCCCCCCCCCCCCCCCCTCAGTGCAACGATCTCGACAGCCATTTCCAACGAAGGGTCGCCTGAAATGGTTTTGCTGTAATTTTGTGAAAAAACAAGAGGCCCCAAGGGGCCTGAGGGCGCTCACCTGACATGGTAGCCTAAATATCAACCCAGAGAATTGATTTCAACAAGTTGCATCTGCTCCTCCTAAGAAAAGCTAAAACCAAATATCTAAAGATTCTGACCAGTGGAACTAAAAAAAAAGAAGATTTTTAAAGAATATTCCTCATATTGGACTAAGTTTTAATTCGGGCTCCCACAGGGACTTGGCTTTAACAAACTTGAACCTCAACCCCCCCCACCCACCCCCCCCCCCCCCCCCCCTAAGGATGCTGCACACCAAATATCAAAACATTCCGACTGCTGGATCTGAAGAAGAAGATTTTTAAAGAAAATTCCTCATTTTGAACTAAGTTATAATTCAAGCTCCTACACAGTGAGTCCAAATATGGACCTAGAGACTTGGCTTGAACAACTTGAATCTCACCCCCTAAGCATGGTGCATACCCAATGTCAAAAGATTCTGCCTGCTGGATCTTGAAAAGAAGATTTTCAAAGAAATTTGCCTGAAATGCACTAAGTTCGAATTCGAGCTTCTATAGTGAGCCCAAATATGAATCTAGGGAGCCGATTTGAAGAAACTTGAATCAGATCCACCCTACAATGTTGCACACCAAATATCAAAAGATTCTGCCTGCTGGATCTGGAGAAGAAGATTTTTTAAGAAATTTGCCTGAAATGCACTAAGTTCGAATTCGAGCTTCTATAATGAGCCCAAATATAAACCCAGGGGGGGCCGATTTGAACAAACTTGAATCAGATCCACCCCACAATGTTGCATACCAAATATCAAAAGATTTTGCCTGTTGGATCTGGAGAAGAAGATTTTTAAAGAAATTTGCCTGAAATGCACTACGTTCGAATTCGGGCTTCTATAGTGAGCCCAAATATGAATCCAGGGAGCCGATTTGGACAAACTTGAATCAGATCCACCCCACAATGTTGCATACCAAATATCAAAAGGTTCTGCCTGCTGGATCTGGAGAAGAAGATTTTTTAAGAAATTTGCCTGAAATGCACTAAGTTCGAAATCGGGCTCCTATACTAAGCCCAAATATGAACCCAGGGGGCCAATTTGAACAAACTTGAATCAGATCCACCCTACAATGTTGCATACCAAATATCAAAAGATTCTGCCTGCTGGATCTGGAGAAGAAGATTTTTTAATCTTTTTCCCATTGCCTACAGTGTTAAAAAGTGCTGACTCAGCACTTTTTCAAAGTCCGGAAAAAAGTACCTTGTGATCAAACCGATAGGGATTTTTTTTAACCATTCTATTCTACTGGATAAAAGTAAGCTTTATACAAAATAAGAATTCTCTGTGCCGTGTAGTTTTGGAGATATGGCAGTTTTAAGGTTTTTCCTATTTTTAGCTCCCGAGGTTCCTAAATATCAAAACATTCTGACTGTTGGATCTGAAGAAGATTTTTAAAGAAAATTCCTCATTTTGAACTAAGTTATCATTCGGGCTACCACAGTGAGCCCAAATATGAACCCAGGGACTTGGCTTGAACAAACTTGAATCTCACCCCCAAGCATGGTGCATATCCAATATCAAAAGATTCTGCCCACTGGATCTTGAGAAGAAGATTTTCAAAGAAATTTGCCTGAAATGCACTAAGTTCAAATTTGGGCTCCTATATTGAGGGGGGCCGAATTGAACAAACTTGAATCAGATCCACCCCACAATGTTGCATACCAAATATCAAAAGATTCTGCCTGCTGGATCTGGAGAAGATTTTTTAAGAAATTTGCCTGAAATGCACTAAGTTCGAATTCGAGCTTCTATAGTGAGCCCAATATGAATCTAGGGAGCTGATTTGAACAAACTTGAATCAGATCCAAACCACAATGTTGATTACCAAATATCAAAAGAATCTGCCTGCTGGATCTGGGGAAGAAGATTTTTTAAGAAATTTGCCTGAAATGCACCAAGTTTGAAATCGGGCTCCTATACTGAGCCCAAATATGAACCCAGGGGGCTGATTTGAACAAACTTGAATCAGATCCACCCCACAATGTTGCATATCAAATATCAAAAGATTCTGCCTGCTGAAACTGGAGAAGATTTTTTAATGTTTTTCCCATTGCCTACAGTGTTAAAAAGTGCTGAAAAAAGTACCTTGTGATCAAACTGATAAGGGATTTTTTTAAACCATTCTATACAAAATAAGAATTATCTGTGCCGTGTAGTTTTGGAGATATGGCAGTTTTAAGGTTTTTCGTATTTTTAGCTCCCGAGGTTCCCACGGGGCAATGAGAAATTTTTTTTTTGCATCAATCAACTACTTATGACCCATTATAATCTCATATCAAATTTGGTTCAAATCGACCTAACGGTTCTGAAAATAGAAATTTTAGGCGTGGCCAAAATTTTTGCCCCTCCCATAACGAAGGCAAATAATGCCCGACAAACTTCTCTTGAACAAATTTGAGTCTACACCTCAAAAGGAAGCTGCATACCAAATATCAAGCCTCTGCTATTGCTGGTTCTTGAGAAGAAGATTTTTTTAAGAATTTGAGCATTTTTGCCCCATCCCTCTGGTCAATATGAGCCGAAACCTAATTTGACAAAAAATCAAAATGCCCTTATATAACCCCTACTCACATGACATTTCATTAATATGCGGCCAGTGGTTTGGGAGAAAAAGGCCCAAACACCACCTTCACGACGGACGACGGACGCCGGACGACAGACGACGGACGAAAAGTGATCAGAATAGCTCACCCTGACTTTCAGTCAGGTGAGCTAAAAACTTTTATCGACTGCTCAGTTTTCAAATTACGCTGGCTGATGAGGCAAATTCGTTAGGTAAAGGGTTAATTCTATTCGTTTTACTGGAATCACGTCCCTGTGATGTGAGTAAAGATGAAATAATCTCAGCTGGCGAGTCTGCATTCATTTGATTATATAAAGGTGTGGCGACTGGTAACATGGACAGTTTGCGTGGGTCTGTCTTCACAGATAAAGTATCCAAATCGGTGTCTGCTGTCGTCCCCAATATATTCCCACCCACTAAGAGTTCTGCTCAATATCATAGCATAAGGACGTATCTCCAAATATGTGAATAGAGAAGTGAAGATTCGTTGATAGCCACAGACTGGGGATGGTCTTTGAAGAAAAACGTTCTGCATCCTTTGAAAACAAACAAACCCATAGCACCCGAAAGTCTTCTGAAACATCGTTCACTGTAACTGCAAAACTGATTCTAAGTCGGCATAGTGCAGTTGCAAAAAAGGTCGGCATAGAATGTACACCGATGTGTGGGTCGTGTAGAAGGACGAGCTCTGACATTTCGCAGCAACCAATGGTTGACGAAGATTGAAAGTTTGGGTTTGTCTCTTTGTTTTATTCTATTTGTGATTTTCTTTATAGGAGAGAAATAGTGTGTCCTGATGCACCCAAAGACATTGTGTTTGGGGGGGGGGGGGGGGGTTAGAAAGTAGTCTATCATCTCCCTATCCATCCGTCCTAATGGTCCTAACGATTGGAGGATATAATTCTATGGTGCTCATTTTGACCCTGTTATGTTCTGTTTCTGTTTCATATTCTGAGTAGAGGACATGTTGATATGTTGACATCTGATTCCTACTGTAAGATGCATTGTAGTTATTTGCATTCTGCTGTTCATTTCAAGAACATCACAACATTTGTACTTGTGCGACCTTCTTATGTCATTGTTGGATATAAAAGTCTGATTTGGTGGGTGTTTCTGGTTGATGTAAACCTCAGAATGAAAATACTCACTGAGCAGTCATCTCGTACACAAAGAAGCGGTTTCGCTCGCACAACATCGTATTGCATTGACCTCTTTTGGCCCTACGCGAATCTTATAAAAATTGTAATTGTGGGTGTTCCACAAGAATGATGTGTACAAAATTGACGCAGGCTATTTGAGGATTGCCACCCTCTGTGACAGTGATGCATATTTTGCCATATGCGCTCAAATCCCATCTCTATATCAGAAAACCTACACAAAAAGATAAGAAAAATCGATTTTTTCGAATTTTTGTCAGCCATCCTAAATTCAGGTGAACAATTCCAATGTCAAATGTATCTCTGATTATTGTAGAACATATATCCATTGTAGTGGAGTCCATCTGCGAACGATTCATTAATGCATGATGTCATAAAAACGATTTGGTCCACTTTTGGTAATCGGTGGCCATCTTGGACGCCATCTTGAATTTTCTAAAAACGCGTGCGAGTTCGAGTTCGATTTTTTTCTCTGTTGTTGGGGAAGGTTCGTAGATTCGAAAAAAGTTAAAACCAATCTTGCAGAATTTTTTTCACCGTTAGCCGATTTTAGTCGTATTTTGACTGGACTATTTGTGGTGTAGAGAAATCCTGTTCGAAAGCACCTGGAAAGCCACCAGATTGCTTTTTTAACCACAGATTTAAAAAACAAAATTCGGGGGGGGGAGGTTCGGACTCACACTCTCGTGCTCTCCCCGGGCGACGCGACGGATATCCTGGTTCGTCCACTAAACAGTACCCCCCTCTCAATATTATTTCCTTTCTGCGCCCATGAGTTGTAAGAAGTGTTCCCAAAATTTCCAGTTCACGCCAAACTGTGGAAAAGAATATGACATCTTTAACCTGACGCCAGTGTCACTTCCTTAAACAGGACTGCATCAGCACCATAAACAAGTTATTCAACGAAGTTAAAGGGACTTTTTTTCTTTTTCTTCGAATTGTTTTAACCCTTTACCCAACGCAGACGATATCAAAATTTATTAATTTAAATATCATTTTTTAATTTTTTTCGAAACTTTTCAACAAAACCATGTCATGTGACCCCTCATTGGAACGAGCTCATTCCAAAGAGGGGTCACATGATATGGTTTTGTTGAAATTTTTCGAAAAATAATATTTTTTCAGTTGCTGAATCTGCATATTATGCGGGCGGATGCGGGCGATTTGTTGGGTAAAGGGTTAATGAACTTCCGGTTGACATACGGTTCCCATATTTGGCTCACAAGCAGGGGCGGACTGGGCCAAAAAAGTTACCGGCAAATGCATTAAGAAAGGGGCCCCGGACATGGAGAAAATTTTGTTTCGAACTGAAAGAATGATGCTTCCTTGCATCTGAGCGATCGTTGAAAGTCCACATAGAGGACATTTTGACAGCATTCTTGTATTATCTTCGTTGCTCATTCGGCAAAAATGGTTGGAACAAATGGGGTTCCTGATCCATCGGGTCGACCATAGTTCGAAACAATGGGATGAAATTTTGATTCTTCCAACTGAAAGAATGATATGGACGATTAATGGGTCACAAGATCGCTGGTATATCGAAATGTCATTGGCAGTCCACATATAGAGGCCATTTCGATATACCCGTTTTCTATGCAATCAAATCCATTTCGGCTTTCTGATCATTTTCACGAAATCGCATTCACCATCGATGTTGGGCTGAATCAATTTGGGGAGGGGGGCCACAAGGGTCCCCAATAGAGGGCCCACCGGGAAATTTCCCGGCGTATCATAAGGCCAGTCCGCCTCTGCGCACTAGCAAATATTTTTTCATCTCGAGTGATGATCCCATCTGATGTCAACGTCTAATATATTAAAATGTGTCTGCTTTTTAGAAAATGTTGGTATTATATATGTCACCTCATTTCGGAAACCGGTGTTTTTACTTTTTTTAATTGATGTCATTTCCGATGTTTTTTCGTCATTATATGTTTCAACATCTACCCTCCCATTTTAGGAGCACTCTAACCCTACGAACTGCATGTCCTGTTAAAACAGTTCACATGTAACAGTAAATACTATCCCACTGGAAATATTATCCGGGGCATCATATTTCTTAGGAAATTTTATCGTCTGGATAAAATTTTCTACGAAATATGATGCCCCGGATACTGTCCTCAGGAAATAGATCCGGGGGACCATATTTCCTAGGAAATTTTATCTGGGTGGATAGTATTTTCAGGGGATAGAATCTACTCTGACACACATATAACTACATGAATAGTTGGGGTTATGCAACGTGGCATTTGTATTCACATTGTCACAACATATTTAACGCCATGCCATATTAGACTACATTCACAGCGTAACAACTTTCCCGTCATCAAACATTTTTTTTCTTTTTCTTTTTTTTTTATGTAAAAATGCGAGTTTAAATATCGGAGATATAAGGTAGAATTATTGTAGATTTATATTTATCTGTAGCATGTGTACATACTGTACAACAACAGAACAAATCAGATTACAGGTGGAATACATTGCAAAAAATGGCACAGCCAAAAGGCTGTCTTCCTGTCGTTCCCTTTTTAGACAGAAAAAATATTCTTGGCAGCAAGGCTTGTGGTATTGATAGTTTATACCTGGTGTTGATATGCCCTCTTTGAGAGATACTATGGTGAAATATGTACGGTTTTGGGGTGGGGGCGTCCTACACCAAAGCATGAATCGGCAGATCATCCATCCAAACTGAAAACACAAGAAGCGTCGATCAGTCGCCAGCCCATGAACCACTGGAAAAGACCAAGCTTCACTGGGCCGAAGACTCAACCGCATTTGTTTTGCCGAGGATCAATAGAATGGAAAATCCCTTCGGCGGCGATCCCACCATCCCAGTGTATAATGAGTTCGTGGCAATGGATACAGTACGCAACGGAATAAGTACACCAGTGTAGCCTCAATCATGCTTGCAGAGCAGGGTTAGGCATGACAATGTGTTCACAGATCGTCTGGTTCAATTTAGGGGGCAATCTGGACACTGGACAAATAACAAAAAGAGTGTCGCATCCCATTTGTGACCACACATACACTACAAGACTACAAACTACAAACTGCAACAGATGCCACATCAGAATTCACACAATGCTAAATTTGTGGCTGAAATACATAGCTTTTAATAACTTTTTCAAATATTGAACTATCTTTTTATTATTTCAAGTAAAAGTAAAAGTAATTTTGCACTGACTGAAAAAATTTGATCTTATTAAAAGCCGGTGACTGAGAGATCAAAAGATAAACCAACGTCAGCCGAACATCCCATCACACAGTTTGACATATTCATGCGAGATTAAAAACACGATTCAAACTCCATATGTTGATCGTTTTTTGTGCCATATTAATGCTTTTTATTATCAAAAAACATGTATGGAGCATACGTATTCAATTTATACTTAAGTGCAATACCTAACAATCACTAAACAACAATGAACTGAAACTATTTTTGGTGGAAGAATAAACCTGATTACCGCACTTGCAAAAAACACAAGTTAATTATAGACAAATTGAAGTCACGTGGTGGGGTTTTGAGACCCCACCTCGTAGTGTAATTAGTGGGGTCTCAATTTCTGTGTTCATATGGGCAGCGTACACGACATGATCGCATTTTTGTAGACTGTCAAAAAATATATAACATAATGATGTCAAAGGTGGTGGTGGTGGCCCAAATGTCAACATTACTTTTTGAATCAGCGTGCAAATGTTCCATTACCTTAACCCTTTACCTAACAAAGCGGCCAAAATGAGTCTACCACAGCCTAAAATATCTTACAAATGTCTCGATAAGACCATACAAATTTGAATATCATCAGAACCATATTTGTATGATTTTATTGAAAAATTATGAGATTTTTTTCAAAAATGCCAAATTTAATTAATTTTTTTAAAAAGCTGTGTTAGATAAAGGGATAAACGAAAGCACCCGCCTTTGTTTTGGTACACAGGTGGCGCTGGCCGTGCGCTGTTGAATGACTTTCAGGTCAGGAGATTCGCTTTACGATCTCAAATTAATCTAGCTAGTAATGTTTGTGATTGTCAATACATGTAAGACTGTTCACCAAGCCGTACATTTCTTTTTCTTAAAAACAAGTTGAAAAAATGTCGTATTGAAGTTTTTTTTTTAAAAAAAGGTTGGTATCGTCTAATAAATTAGCGAATCGTTTGCCTAACGTAATAGTAGGATAGTCCAAGTCAGAAAAAGTTTTGATGGCATCTTCACATCCAACTCTACGATGAGTAATAGTATGGTAATACGAAAGGCATTAGGAGGAACCCCAAAGCATGTAACATATGTTGTATAAAATGTTTCATTCCACAACCAGTCTCCAGAAAACTTTTTTATGCAATCGAATTTCTAGTTTTGTAATTACATCGATACACCACGCACGTTGCAGACAGAGTTTCAGTTACCGAGAGCAACATAAATTAAAGTAATGAGTGTGGAAAAAAACTCTTTGCTGTTCCTAATTCACATTTGTTCAAATAGGAAATATAAAGGTCTTCCCAAGAACTTTACGGATTGGACTAAATATCCCTAGACAACACAGCTCGTTTGATAAAATATTCTAGATCCAGATGCACATTGCGCTGTGGCTATTTATTCCACATTCATCCTCCAGAAGACATTTTATGCAATCGAATTCCTGCATTTGTATAATTTCATCCGAACACAACGCGCTTTGTATACAAAGCTTCAGCCAGTGTATTCAATGGAATACAGTCCATTGAATACAAGCATGGATATCGCTTCCGTAGAATTTAGCTGACGTTAACGTAAAACAGGCGCGTTTATGACATCATCATCAAAACGCTTGCTGAAATTTTCAAAATATTGAAACAGTTCTGTGTTTAATGCATTCATTTAACACCTTTATGGTATCAAAGTGAATTTGTTTGCCGGGAACTGCATGGAATCGAGCATATGGAATAAACACAGAACACAGCTCGTGTTTGAATTGGGCGAGTTTCACACAACTCGTTGTGAAAGGCGGAGGTATGTGTTCATTCGTCATTCACAATCTGTTGCGTAAAACTAGCTAATGCAAACACTTGTTATGTTCTATATATTTATAACCCAAGAATTTGCCCTTCCCCCTTAGCTTCACTATGCCACGAGAAATTAATAGCGTGGTTGGGGTTTCATGCCAGGAAAAAATAGAGTCGGTAGGTAGGCTTTTATTTTTGTTATTGGTTTTTCCTTGATAATTGCTCTTGCGATGTAGAAAATCCAATCGCTCTAAAATAGGGTCGTTCGGGGAAATCCAACCAACACAATTGCTTTCTTTGGCCCTAGCCCAAACCTGCATTTTCCGATCCAAACTGGTGCATAACTCAATTAGAAAAATATTGAAAAAAAAAACAAACTTTCAAACCTGAACTGTGAAAATACCGTTTCAGTCGGTTAAAAGATAGGAGTAACACAAGAGTGGAGCCGAGACACGTGGTCTCCGAATGCACGACTGAAGATACGAGGGGTTTGACCTCAGACCTCATTGATAGCTTTTCTCATCGCCCTTTAACCCTTACGATGAAATGAAAACTGACACGTCTCGACCTGGGTACTGTATGAAATAATAGTGGGCGGATCTTGGGTGAGGAGAGCAACCTAACCGATTAGTTAATTGTGGTAAAGCGATTTGATTGGTAGAGCAGATGTCAGAACAGTATCAGACAGCGGCGGATCTCCGAAGAGGGTCAAACAGAGATAGGAGTAACTAAGAATAGGTAGAATACTAAGGTTGAGGACTGCCAAAATAAGTTCTGGAATAGAGAGAATGGGGGTTTGTAAATGACCGGAGTAGATAGAAAACGAGGACTGTGGAAGAATTCGAGCCACCAAAAATACACTCAGTCAGTGAAATACACAAATACCTTTTAAAGACCCCTTGGTCCTATAGCACTATGTGCGGAATGCTAGTTCATGTCGTGGCCTGGGGTATGCTTGGTTCCTAGTGTCGGGGTAGAGTATGAATGATCTTATGGACCTTCTGACTTAATCGCTTCATTCCCCTTTCCCCGTATCTGCTTACACAGCCTCTTGACTTTGTTGGCATGCGTGTGATCTCTGCCTACTTTCTGTCTGTACAGCCCAGCAGATGCAGCACACAGCCGCACGCTAGAAGTACCGATACGTGCGTGTGTACTACTACACCGTGTGTAACAATGTCTATACATCGCATGCAACACATTGGCACACGCTGGAGGTTCAGAGATGTGTTTGTTTGCTCATACACAATAAGCGCACATCACATATAGAACACAGGTACATACAGGTTTTTGAGAACACTTATGAAATATATTATGACATACTATTGGAGGACACCTTTGAAGGACACCTTTTGGGGGATAATTATCGAAGGATAGCTGAGGATAGTTATGGTTCCTATACAATTCCTAGTTCGTAGACCATTTCCTGGCCTCCATTGGTGCTAGAGCACTACTACTGACTTCTCACAACTATCTGCACTGTTACTTCAGCTTCCACTCTCTTTACCAAATACTATAGACTTACGCGACTACTGACTACCACCACCTGTCCTGTGCTAGAGTCTCCAACCATTACTGTTGACATCGTTGCTCCACTGCAGGCATGTTATGTATCTCTGACCCTCTGCCGACCTCCGTCCTCGGCCAAGTCTTAGTAAGCTCGAAAGTAGATCGTTCCATCTATCTTAGCCTGAATCTTTCTGTACAGTTCCTTGACCTAGTGCATGCTAGTGTACCTTACGTGTTAGAGACTGCCTGTTGATCGTATCGAGATGTGCTCATGTGGTAGTTAACCCTTTACCTAACATAGCGGAAAAACTACCAGGAAATTGACCAAAATAAGCCTACCGCAGCCTAAAATATCTTACAAATGTCTGGAAAAAAAACATACAAATATGGATATCACAAGAACCGGCTCGTCAAGCCGGTTCTAATGATGTCCATATTTATATGATATTGATGAAAAATTCTGAGAATTTTCTTCGAAAAATGTGAAATTTCATTTATTTTTTTAAAAGCTGTTAGGTAAAGGGTTAACAACACAAGCAAAACTCATACAGCACATGAACACATGCTTGAAAGACCGATATGTGCTTTTGTGAAAATGCGTCACCAAAAATATAACATGTAGTAATATAACATGAATGCGAGGTGCTGAAGACTAGTAACTTGTTTGGTAGCGGTGCTGAAAGTGGGAGTGTCTAGTGCGTGTTGTTCAATACCCAGATTAGGGTATGAGGGACTTGAGGTTAGAACTCGGGTATCTTTTCATGGCCCTGTATCCTCATCTGGGTACTGAAGAAGTATTAGTGGAAGGTTGGGTTGAAAACATGAGAAATAAGTGGACGGGGAGGGCATGTGAAAAAGAAGTCGACATCGTAGTTGAGAAAGAGCCAAATGAGTATTAAGACTTAACACGTCACTCAAAGCGTATCGTCCAATCAGATGAGTTCTTACTTGACGTTCTTGTGTGCAATCCAGTTTCGACGTGTACTATATCTAGAACATTTTCTAATATCTGTATTGTATCACGTAACGTTGAATACAAACAACAATCGTGGTATAAGTTATAAAACAGTTAATGCTGTGAGATTAGCAGCCAGAGACGGACTGGCCGTATGGTCCATCGGGAAAATTCCCAGTGGGCCCCCTATTGGGTTCCCCCTGTGGCCCCCAAAATTGATGCAGCCCTACACCTGTTGGTCGTGGAATTTCGTAAAAACGACCAAAAGGCGAAATGGATCTGACTGTCGGTATAGCGAAATGTTCTCTATGTGGACTGCCATTGGCAGTATTATTAGATTTTTTGTGGGTTATGAGTTCTTTAGCGCATTTGAAGAACTTTTTCCAGTGAGCAGAATTTTTCAGAAAAATAATTTGGAAGCAAAGTCATGAAAAATGAATCCAATGATTTGTTTGGATGTTTTCATGTTCAATTTTCAAACCGGGTTTTTACAAAATGCGTTTACGCATTCGTGTGGGCGTTTAGTGAATGTATTGGTGGAATTCGAGTTCGGAGTAGTCAAAATTATAGCCGCATGAGACTGTAGAGCAATTTATATCTATTTATTTATTTATTGGTGTTTAAGGTCACATACTTATGCACTGACTGTCGGTATAGCGAAATGTTTTGAGACAAAAATTAGTTATTCAAGATTTTTTTTTTTTTGGGGGGGGGGGAGTATCGTCTTCTTTTCATGTTAGGCAAAGGGTTAATATAGGGTTAATATTAGCGGCCCTGCAGCAATGATGAACAGCCCGAGGGTTTATTATAGGCCCGAGACGAAGTCGAGGGCCGTTAATAAGCCCAAGGGCTGTTCATCATTGCTGCAGGACCGCTAATGAATCATGATGCCTGACAACAATCATGTTATTACTATTATTACCAGGCCGTTGTAACGAACAAACGATGATTTTATCAGTATAGTTACAGTGCGACCGATTCACAGTGCAATGAAACTTGTTTCCATCTGATAGTGCTTCATTTCAGCACAGAAATAATCACTAAAGTCGGCTCGATATTTCTGTTTCGATCGTGTGTTCGACTTCAGTTCAGAAATACAAAGGGACGTCATCCGAATGGGAGTAATTCATTAGACCATGGAAACTAAAAATAGCCGGGCCGCGGGCCGCTAATGGCTATTTATACCATTATCGTCCGCGGCCCGGCTCCGTCGAATGACGTCACTGAAATTATGGAGTTTTAACGGGCCTCCAAACTTATCGTCCCCTGAGTTCCAATGTGTCCTATGTGCCTACTGGCACATAGAACACATTGGAACTCAGGGAACGTTATGTTAATCGACTAGTAACTTATAGATTGAGTGGTAATAATATATGTTTAAACCAGTGTAACATCATAACCTCAGTTCGAGCGATTGCTGAACTTCAGTTTAGATAGTGGAGGGCAAAAGTGGCCATGCATATAGTCCGCTTCTTAAATTTATATTACGCAATAATATGTTGGATAATGATGTAACTTAACTGGCAAGTGTTATCGCAAACTGGTATAAGATAAACGTGTAACATTTTTTTTATGTTTCATCCCTCGTCATTAGATACTGAAGACGGGGGATAAAAATCACCATAAACCGTTGTCAACATTAAAAGTGTTGAAGGCGTGCCTTGATGATGTAGTTGGAATATCATTTGGGAAATGGTGGGTCTGCCAAGTATAACATACGGTACGGAAGTTGTCCCCCTAAACCAGACGGCTGTTAAGAGCTTGGAAATCCTTCAGAACGATGCAGGTCGATGGATAACAGGGTCGAGTAATGCCGCAGCGCTAGAAGCAATCAGGGGTGAGCTTGGGTGGATGAGGATTAAGGTCAGGATAGACCTATTGAAACTCGGTTATCTTAATTATTTGGTAAATCTCCCCGATAGCCGATGGTGTAAAGTAATGTTCCTGAGAACTTTCAACTCAAATATCAAGACGGGGTGGATGGTCCAAGTGAGGGAGCTAGTAGAAAACTACTCATTGGAGATCTCGGACCTTGACGTTGGGGCAAACCAGGGTAAAAAGATCGTCAGAGAAAGGGTCATGGAGGATTGTAACCGTAATTGGCGAGAGGGGGTCAAATCAAAGAGATCTTTGGGTGGCCTGCGTGATAAAGAGAATCCTGGTTTTGAAGAGTACCTTGATGGCACCTTTGGGGGGTCACTGTTGTTCAAGCTGAGGTCGCAGTCCCTGGAGCTGAGGGGAAAAATTGGGAAAAACAGTGAAAAGGAGTGCCAGATGTGTAATTTGGGCGTGGTGGAGACACTGGAACACTTTCTTCTAGAATGCCCAAAATACCAGTCTAAAAGAACAAGATTCACGGGGAGTATAATGGGGAAGTGAGATGGGAGAATGAAGGACATGTGGTTAGGGGGGCGACTCAAAGGAGAGGGTTAATATGCTAATCGGAGAGATTGGGAAGAATGGGGCAAGGGATGTTATCAAGCAGTTCGTCTCCGAGTGTTGGGAGGAGAGAAGAAGCGTGGGAATAGAGAGGCAGTGGGTAGAACAGGGGTAACCAAGGCCTTCTCATACGAGAACCGCGACAAATCAGCGGCCGGCCGAAGTGTTATTATTATTATCAGTCGCTCGGGTTTATAGTTAAAAAAGGATTGAAAGATTTATTTGTTGATAAATATAGTTAGTAGTGTGACGCATGGGATTCCCAGCTTGTTATTTATTTAGCACGTATCGGCAGTAGCGTAGTTACAGGAGGGGTCGGGGGGAGGCGAAGGCTCCCCATACAATTTTGCTCCCCCCACCCCCCAAAAAACAGGCCAAAAAACATTGGCCCAAAGCAACTTTCACATAACATACAAAGTCCTAAAATGGTCTCCAACATAGGGTAACACACTCTATGCATGCCCCAGATTCGCTCTTAGAGCACTGAATTTTGCGAACTTTTCTTTGGGTCTGAGGCCTAGTTCTAACTAGGACGCTTCGGCTGTTACCCCTCCTCCTACTTTCCTGAAAGGGAAGTGGGAGGAGGGGTAACAGCCGAAGCGCCCTTGTTAAGAATAGGGGAGGCCTCCACCCCCCTCACAACTACCTTATAGATATCATGTTTGCCTCCCCTCCCCCCCCCCTCTTAAAAATGGCTAGGCACCCCCCGATTATAGACTCCTGGCTATGCGCCTGCGTACCAAATTTCAAATTTGCCATGCTGGGCTCCCAGCAGCCCGAATTGGTTACCACAGAGCTCCATCTGTGCAACGACCGTGCGACATAAGTCGACGAATCGAATCTAGTATCATGAAAAGAACATGATCAGGCCTAATATCAAAAGGGAACCGATCTCTAAGACTACAGTCCTGACGAAAACGTCCAGATAGCAAAAATATGCGGTCGGGCGGGGAGTGGTGTTACAGCTCCCTTGATTATGTGCCTGCCTGCAAATCATCAATATAGCAATAACTTACTTCATTTACACTTGGCAGTCACATTTGTCGCATCCATTGGCATTCTTTTTCCATCCTTTTTGACAATAAATCATACAAAATACTGGTTGACAGTGGTCTGGAAATATACAGAAAACCTATAAAACATGTGAACCAAAGTTCTTCCATTGACTCTATCTCTTTTATTGCAACGACCACTGTTCAACTCTTTACAAATAATAATAAATGAACAGGGTGAGAGAAGAACAAGCTAACAATCTAGAAATTTTACTTTTCAAGAAAAGTAATGTCAAAGAGTTTCGAAAAATCAAAATTCAACTATTGAAACAGATGAAACTCATTCGCGTGGATTATTATTATTCAAACTATGACGTTTCTTTTTCAAGACTTGGACTTCTTTCAAAAAAGTAGCAGTGGTGATTTGCGACAACCGAAAGGGGGTTGAACTTGGGATTGGGTGATTTGAGAACTTTTGAGACTCATGAATATTTTGTGTTCAGTAGGAACGTGCATAAATTAATACCTTTGCACTGACAATGCAAGGAGAGTATGCACAACACTCAATGAGCGAAAACAACTGTTCTCTTTTCAACGAGTTTGCTGGGACGTCAGCAAAAAAGGCGCCACTCAGACAACCACTCCCAAGTCAGCGTCAAGCCAATCAACGTAATAACTCCTCCCAATCCATGACGATTAATGACGTGAAAGCTGTTACGCCACGGCGTAACAGCTTTCACTTCATCAAACGCCATGGCCTTTACCTACCTTGTACGAACATTAATAACACTGTATCAACTTTCCAATCTTGGCACTTGTTTTTGGTTAGTGATAACTGAAATATGTTATGAATATTTAATTTGCACTCCCATGAAATATGTTCACATCAGCAACATATTTATTTTTCGCAGACATCAAAGTATATTCTTTAAAAAGCGATCGGAGATTGCGAGGCCTTGGGAAACTGAAAATTGTTGAGAATTTTTTTTGTTTGTTGAGCATTGTTGAGCACCCGCCCCCCCCCCCCCCCCCCCCCCCACACACACACCTAAGATGTAAGATGTCGGCGGTAGAGACACTTTTCTATATATGTGACAAATGAGTTCCGACAATTCAGTTGTATGAAGATCAGTGATAAAAAGAGATTATTACCATCATGTGGATGTACAAAATATTTATCTTACAACCAACGTGTATTAACTCCGCAACTGTCGTGTATCCGACCCCCTGATACAGATGTTTGTATCAGGGGGTCGGATACAAGCACGTTCCTTCCGCGTGAGTTCCATTTTTTTTTCTTTTTGTTCATCCGTACGAATAAATAGTTCGTTATATGTTCGTCTACATTCTTGACTTATCCCCCAATATATTGTAAGATATAAAATGATTATTACCATTATGTGGATGTACAAAATATGTATCCGAGTCTCGCTCCGAGTTCTAAGGGATTGTCGTAATCTGCCCTTAGAACCTGGAGCTCGACTCGGATGTATTTTGTACATCCACTTAATGGTAATAATCTCTATGTATCCGGGTCTCGCTCAGGTTTCTAAGGATAGATCACGACTCGTCATCGACTCGGATGATGAACAAACAAAATGGAACTCACGCGAATAAAATACATGGAGAGTAGCCACGGGCTAGAGTTTCCACTCGAACAATAAACCGAAATTCTGTGAAGAAGCATAAAAGTACAATCAAAATTCAAGCCAACTGACCTTTGGGCTCACCCGTTAGAGGTCAGAGTTCACCCGGAGGTCAATTTGCCTTTTCATATTTATTTATTTATTTTTTATTTATTTATTTATTGGGGTTTAGCGACACTTTCGGCAGCCAGGGTCATATCGTGTCGGACAGTTTTACGGGTGGAGGAAGCCGGAGCACCTGGAGAGAACCACAGAGTAGGCCTAACGGCGAGCAACTGCCAGGCTCCCAACGTACTAACTCCACACAACTAGGGTTAGCACTGGTTGAAGACAAGTGTACCATCGACGTGCAGTACGCCTTAGTACACATCGCCACCGTTCCCCCATGTGGGCAATCTAGATGAAGTGCCATGGCCAAGGACACAACCAGTTACCCCTGCCGGGATCGAACTGTGGCCTTTCGGTTTGAAGTTCAATTCTGCAATCAGTGAGCCACCGCAACCCCTGCCTTTTTATACAATGAGAGTTATTATCTTGATTGATGTCATACTTTAAGGCCAGCAGTCAACTTCTGAATCAAACCTGACGCTGTTATGGCCTGGAACCAATTTTGACCTTATGTGGTCCATCGCCTATTTTTAGATTTAATTCGATGGAATATTTCAGTCGGTTCGAAAAGCGAATCTAAGGTTCGCAAGCATCATCGTTGGTGGAGAGAGCTAGAGGAGAGAGAGAGAGGGGGGGGGGGGGACAGGAGAGAGACACAAAGAGAGAGAGGGAAAGAGAGGGGGAGGGGGAATATAATGCGTGAGCCCGATGGGAAAATCACACTTAAGCCAAATGGCGCCACATAAATATCGCGGGTGTTACCAATGCAACCTTCCTGGCACAAGTCCAATTTAAAGAAAATATAAATTGTAGACTAATATCTGAGGCTTTGTGTGTCCAACACGATTCAAACTCCCCCGTCCTCCACCACACTGCGTGTCTAGCACTGTAAACTGCATTAGAAGAACAGGTGATATCGGTAAGTATTGCGAAAACCATCTACTCTAAAAATGACATATGGTACCAGATATGCATGATTAGTCTATACAATTTTACTGTGCCACATGTCAAAGAACTCCAGAAACCCGCTGCAATTGTAACGCCATAAAGCAGAGGACAAATTTCTAGCTTCACTGTTTTATATTTTGTGTAGATGATATAATTACATTTATAGTCATGTTGACACTCAGAACAATAAGCCATGGTTTAATAATGACAGAACCCATGCAGTTGTGCGTTTCTGGGCGAACACGTGGATTACACAAACGTTGGAAGCGAAGGGAGGCTTAGCATTGCAATTTTCTATCAAATGTTCAAATGTCCAACGACCGCCGCCCCCCCCCCCCCCGCCCCGTCCCCACTAACCTGGAAATTCTGTGCGGATTATATTCTGAAAGCCGCAATGTCCGAGATTCAGACCACAGTGTTTTTAGTTCTTTTTTGCGTACATAAACCTCTGTGTACGTTAATTGCCAATTTTACAGACTACAGATGCCAATACCAATAGCCAAAGCTTGGTTAAAAGCCAATGGCACAGGGCTCAGTCAATGGAAATTGACTTTGACTCCCCCGCCTAAAAGAAAGAAAAACCCTGGAAACACCCCACCCCCCTGCCAAAAAAGAAGAAGAAATGAATGTAATATGGCAGCTCCGAGCGAAAAGTTTCCTGAATTTTTTCAGGGAATAAACAATGCATGGATTTTTTCAACCAAATGTCTGAGAAATGTTATTTTATGCATGATTGTGACATAAATAGCCATCATGAAGATAGGAAAGTCGTGCATAGTCGGTATATTTGGTGATGCAGTCTTCTCGCCACAGTGTCCGCATAAATGAGATCAGAACTTCTCGTAAACCATATACCATATGGTAGGATCATGAAGATTTTTGCTTGCCCTCAACTTACAGGGACAGAAAACCTGTCAAATCTGAGCATACTGTGCCATAATTTCAGGGATATCAACAGATCTGCAGTGAATGCCAGTTTAGGGTCCCTGGAGTTGAGTTATATCTCAAGATAAACGTTATTATCTACCCAAAAAGTGCACTGTTCAAATGTTGAGAAACAATGATGCCACGTTTGTCATAATTTCAATTCTGATATGTTATCATGCCACGCTATATATAAGGCTAACCTATACGAAACAAGGGCAATAACTCTAGAAGAAATACGTGGACAGAGCTTGTTCGCAATCCCGTTAACCCTTTGCCCAACGTAACGATAAAAAACGACCAGCGCTATTCACAAAAATCGCCAACTAAATTTCATTTTTTTTTCATTTTTGTCTCAAAAACATAGGTTATGAACCCTCTTTGGGACGAGCTCGTCGAGCTCGTTCCAATGAGGGGTCATAACCTATGTTTTTGAGACAAAAAAAATGAGTTATTCAAGAATTTTGTTTGCATGTGTCGTCTGCTTTTCATGTTAGGTAAAGGGTTAAGGATATTATCTCCAAAAAGCTGAAATACAGGCGGACGGACGGGCAGAGGAACGGACGGGTTGAACACATTCGTATATCCTCCAACCACGTAGCGGGGTTAAAAAGGAGCCGTGATGCACTTCCGTCTTCTTTGCTTTACTACGCGCATTAGTTACTGCTATTTATTTTGACTAGGACGTACATGGCCTGCCACCCTATTCATTTGTGGATACAATGCGCTACTTTTATGTCGAGTTAGTTTCGAAAGATTTTGTTATATCTGACTGGTAAAATACACGGAATCGGGAATTTAATTTATTATGATTTATTATGTTTTATTATTTTTTCGTAACCTCTGGTTTGCTCGTGTATTTTACGATCGAAACGTAACCTAAATGATCGTTCACGGCTTGGGATCTTAAGTCTTTTTTCAAGAAATGAAAATCTATTTGACCTTTTGTTTTATATTTAGAGGACAGAAATCTATGTTTCTCAAAATTGCTTACGACTTTCGACAAACTAACTTGTTTTGTTCAAGATATATGGAGTGAAACAAATTTTTTTGCGACTATTTTGATATTGACACGCTTACACTCTAAATTACTTTATGCTTAAAGCAAGAGTAGATGTTAAATTATTTTTAGATATCTACATGAAAGTATTTTTTTCAGGCCATTTCCTTTGTGCGTTTGTGCTCTACACAAAAGTTTCCTGTATAGTACTGTAAAGCCCATCATTACTCAGAATGATATTCCAGAGCAGTGTGCAAACAGTCGGGTGTCAACGGTGCCAATCGCACTAAAATAAAAAAAAAATTCGTTTGGCACCAGAAATAAACATTTCGAACCAAAATTTGGCACCAAAAATATGCTTTTGGAATGTCTGAAAGGGTTTGTGGTTTATTTTTCAGTGCGTCGTTTTCGATAAAATCGCTGTCTGACGACACAGGCAAAACAGATTTCCCGCCTGCCAAGTAATCTTTTAGCAACAGTTCCAATAATCTTTGTTGTTGATTAAATGAATTAACAGTTTATATCTGTTTAATCTGACTGTTATCAAAACATTTCTTTGTCACCTAATGTTTTCGACCTGCTTACTGTTTTTTTCCTGCTCAGGGACAATAAATTATTTGCTAGGCCTACTTGTTGATTTGGAGTGAATAAAAAGTGAGTAAATGATAATCATGAAATTATTTTGTAAACGTTGATAATTAATTAATTAATTAATTAATTAATTAATTAATTAATTAATTAATTAATTAATTAATATTATTACCTGGTTTACATGTCTTTTAGTTACAAAAAAATATTAGTTTTATTTTTTATCTATAGTATTATCATTAGTGGTTTCGTGCAACTAAAATACTTGAAAGCCAGATAAGACTAAATTAAAATATCGTACTTCGCATCTGGCGACTTGTAGCACTCAAAGAACGATACCTGGTCAATTTGTTCTGATGAACAATCAAATTCCATTTGACATTGACAAAGCAGAAGCTTTCAATGAATATTTTTGTTCAATATCAAATGTGGATGACACGTCATACCATGTGCCCAGTGTTCCATGTAATCCAAATAGATCAACGCTAAATACTATCCATATATCTCCGGATGACGTCTACAAGGCAATTAAACCCCTAAAGGTAAATAAGGCCGTGGGTCCTGATGGAATTAGTCCTTATATACTAAAGTATTGCTGTTCATCCTGACAAGAACTGCTATCCATCATATTCAGCAAATACCTTTGTGAATCTTACTTCCCATACGAATGGAAACTTGCCAATATTTCTCAAATAATTTCTCAAATATACATATCAAAGGACGAGAGAATCGTTTCAAACTATCGACCGATTTCAGTCTTGAGCTGCATCGGAAAAGAATTTGAAAAATGTATTTTAAAAAAAATATTCGCCTTCTTAGAATCAAACAACCTCCTGTCAAAAGTCCAATCAGGCTTCATTCCCAAAGATTCCACAGTGTACCAGTTGACACTCATCTACATAACGTGGAGAGTGGATTGTAACTACATCACCCGTGGAGTGGAGTTATCACCCAATTAACACTTTCAAGTTCTGTGCATATGGACAAAAAACACAAGCAATGTTTCAACCAATGAACCTCCGGTTTAACCCGGAGGTCCATTGGCTGAAACTTTGCTAGTGATGTTTTTGCTTTGCAACAAGTATGCAATTATTGCATGGGTGGAATCTCCACTCTGCAGGTGATTTAGTGACAATGCACTCTCCACGTATTGTATAATACCATCACTTAGGCACTAGATGATAACAAAGAAATACGATTTGTCTTCATAGAAAATTGGTAAGGCATTTGATAAGGTCTGGCACAAAGGTTTGTTGATAAAATTGGAAAAGATAGGCATTACTGGCTCTTTGCTCTCATGGTTCAAATCTTACCTCGATCAAAGACAGCAAAGAGTTGTAATAGGCTCAAAAACCTCAAGATGGAGACTCGTATCTAGCGGCGTTCCCCAAGATTCAATACTCGACCCTCTTCTATTTTTGATATATATAAACGACACTGTCGATGGAATTGGATGCGACATACATTGGTTTGCAGATGCCACATCGGTGTCATTAATTGTTGACGATCCAACCGCGGCAGCGAGAATGATATTGTCCGATATATTCAAACTTGAAAATTGGTATCAACAATGGCTTGTTCTTTTGATGTATCTAAAACAGTAGAAATGATAGTATCTAGGCGAATAAACCAACCATCCCACCATCTTTGGAATTCTTTGCGGCAATTATAGAAAAGTTTCTACCCATAAACACCTTGGTCTGATGCTTAACAGTCATAGGGCATGGGGTGATCACATTGACGCCCTAGTCCAGAAGGGTTGGAATCGTCTCAATCTACTTCGCAGGGTTAAACTTAAATTAGACAAGAAATCTCTGCAACAAGTATATTTTTCCTTCGTGAGTCCTTGGGATAACTGTACGCCTGCCGAAGCCGATGAACTTGAAAATACCCAGGTTGAAGCAGTCAGGCTTGTCACGGGGCCAACAAAGAGTGCTACTAAAGCTAGATTGTATCTTGAAACTGGTTGGGAGACACTATACCAGATACGTCAAAAACACAAACTTACTCAATTTTACAAAATGTATCAGAAATATTTACCGAACTATCTCTCTAATTTGATACTACGACAGGTGCACGAATCTCAGAGTTATAACTTGACAAACATTCAAAATTTGACCACCCCACACTCACACACGACATTGAGACAAAAATCATTTATTCCGTCAACGATAAATATTTGGAATGAACTTGCAACAGTTACACGTGAAACAAAATCCCCTGCAGCTTTCAAAATGCTAAATACAAATAACAAACCGCCTAAAATCTATTATCATTGCTCTTCCAGAAGTAGCCAGATATATCATTGTAGAATGAGATTAAACTGCAGTAACTTGAATGAAGAACTTTTTAATAACCACTTATCCAATATTCCGTTTTGCAACTGTGGCCAGGTTGAATCAGCACACCACTTCTTATTGGAATACCATTATATGACAGAGCTCGCCAGCAAACAATCAACCACTCACCAAATCAGATAACTTCGGATATCCTTTTGCTTGGATCAGAACATTTAACAAAACAAGAAAATGAAAACACTTTCAACATGGTACAGCAATTTATTTCGAAATCAAACAGATTAAAGCACTGATCTCTACCCAGCCACTCCACTAAAAAAGGCGTATTCGAAAGTCATCACTGTCATGGTTAAAATTCACTACCGTCGCAGGGAGAAGAGTCCTTGGAGTGAGGCCTTTAGCCCCGGGCGTGATTCAGTATCACTGAAACCGGGGTTTCCTGCCTGGTCTTGGTGATGCAGGACAGGCGCCCGTTGTTTGGGGCTTCATTTCAAGGACTAAAATATGGAACCGGGGTTTTGAAAATTGTGAATTCCCAATGTTTTAACTAATGAGAGTGGTACTTAATACACAAAATTGATACAGGAACAAATCACACTGATAAGACAGGTTCCGCTTCTTTTAAACCCCAAGTGTGACAACATGAAACCCAGGGTTCAGAGCGCTGAGAAGACAGGTTCCCCTTCTTTTAAACCCCAAGTGTGACAACATGAAACCCACGGGTTCAGAGCGTATGGGATGAAACTGTTATAGAATCTGTCATGTGATGGAATGGAATTCTCCTATCAAGGACTGGACACATTGGCTGATCTTGTCGTTGGCAGCCCGTAACTACAGTGCCCGCCTATCATGTCTCATCTCCACATATTACTTCAATACTGGCACTGTCAAACTGATTTCATCTTCCTTATTTTTTATACTGTTTTTTATTCTATAAATACCTCTGTTGCATCACTGTAAGCTTGAAGAGTTACATTGTAATTTCTCAGTCTTTGGGGACGACTTATATAAACTCAAAGCTTGCTGTCGGATCCAACTCATACATCTATTAACACAAGAATCTTTTTTTTGAACACCATTGGTTATGTAAATGTTTTGAAATTGTATTTAAGACATGCAATATTCTTTCTTTCAATAAATATTGTTCGAACTAAATTCTATTTGGCACTAGAATTTTTGATTTGGCATAAAATTCATTTGGTACCGAACAAAAATTTCGTTTGGCACAAAAAATTTCGGGCCAGCGTGAACACTGCCCCTGAGTGTAAACCGTTCATGAAACAGCCGGTCAGTCCTATATATCTGCGCATGTCCAAGGTAAATCAGGTAAAATGGAGTCGTGGTAATTAAAATGACAGTCCAATAAAACGCGCTACGAATGAGGTTACAATAGATTAGAAGATTTACATTAGCGACAGTGTTAACATTTCCCTGTCTCCTCAGCTCATCAGGCTCATTTAGGGGAAACAGTCCGGTATCCATTTAGTACGTGTATATCATCTAATTAAAAAAAGTGAACTGGAATAAAAATGTATGCTGCCGTGTTTTTCCTATGTCCAAATTTGGGAATTATCCTAGTACCGTCAATTGTTGCACTCACTTCAAAAAGAGGCATATTTCACTTGTCACCCAACATTTTTCAACTGTCACAATTTTGAAAGGACAGCCAGTGAAAATATTTTCAGACTTTTCCAGAACAGTCACTTTAACATTTTCATTCAACCCATTCAAATAGTTTATTTTACATTTATGAATTTCAAAAAACTTGTTTGTTTCGCCATTGTAACATTTTCTGTATTCATGTTATGGGAGCGGAGGTTTCTACTAAGTGGAAAGCACTTGTCCTCCTATCCCTTTTTGCTCAATAGTTATGGCAAATAAAATATGTTTAAAGTAAAGTAACATTTTCATTGTGGGTTCCAAAATCAGTATATTTCCCAAACAGCTAATCTTGCAACCTTCATCACAGCGAAAGAAGAAAACGAAACAAAATGATGCAGTGCAATTAAAATGAACAGACGAACAAATACTAAACTATATTTTTAACCCTTTGCATAAAGTAACCGACATAAACGGTCATCGTATTCACAAAAAGGCCATCCAGGTTATATTTTTCCGTTTTTTTTTTTTGTTTTTTTTGTCTGAAAAGCACAGCTCGTTGAGATCGTTCCATAAAGTAACCGCCATAAACGGTCAGCGTATTCACAAAAAAGGACACCCAGGTTGTATTTTTCCGTTTTTTTTTTTGTCTGAAAAGCACAGCTTGTTCAGATCGTTCCAGTGAAGAGTCACAAGCTATGTTTTAGCGGAGAAAGGAGAAATATTTTAGTCAGGGGCGTTAAAAAACATTAAAAACTCTCGATTAAGGGTTTTACTGGGCAGGGGTTGGGCAAAACATTATAAGATACCAAGTTGGCAGACATTCTTGCTTGCCCAACGAAAATATACACACAAGTTGGAGTACTGAGTTGGGCAAAACCTCGTGCTCCCGTCCACCCCCCCCCCCCCCCCTCCCCAAAAAAAAAAAAAAGATCAGCAAGTTTAATAATTGAATAAATGCCCGACTCAGTGTATCGCTAAAATCCCACAACCAGGGAGAGAGTCACTAATAACAAATGATTTCTTTGACCATGATCTGTTGAAAGCACCTAGATGGTTGGGAACCTCTACCAAGCTAATGTCTAATTGCTGTGTGTTTAATATACAGTATTTTACCAATGGAAAGTATATTTGTAGCGAACAAGTCATTAATAAAAGCAATTGGGTATGATCAAAATAGTTGGGCAATATGACCGAGCCGTCGCTCTCCGACGTCCTACAGCCCTACCTCCCCCTCCCCCCCCCCCCCCCAAAAAATGTTAACGCCCTTGACTCTGATGTCAAAATATCAAAATTTCAAGTAGCCATTTTTCCCATAATGTAACTTGGAATTTAACCAATTCAATCGTATTTGACCTAGCTCAATGAGCTGTCAAACAAGACTGAATTGGTTAAATTCCTAGTTGCATTATGGGAACAAATTGCAGCCTGAGCATGAAATATTTCGACATCAGTGTGCAAAGGGTTAATTACGGCCCTTTATCATCCGTTGGACATACACTTCTGACCGGTAGGACAGTTATTTTCCTGGCAAAGTTCCAGGCATATTCCAAAGGCACTCCTAGCTTTTACTGTTTTACAGCTACAAACGAAAAAGTTTGTTGTTTAATTTAACATATATGTCGCCGTGTTTGTATTTCTGTTTATCGGAATGTCTGACATTTCTACAAGAGTACATTTTACATTGGAGATCAATTGCAATCTTGAAAATAAAGCCTTTTCAAGCTTCGTTTCCAACATCAGTCTGTTCAGTTATAATAATTCATCTTATGTCCATCAACTCTCCTAATTTATTTGTTTATTTATTTATTAAGGTTTAACGACACTTTAACAACCAAGGTCATATCGTGTGGGTGACAGGTTTTTAAGGGTGGAGGAAGCCGGAGTAACTGGAGAGAACCACCGAGTAACGACGAGCAGCTGCCAGCTCCCCAACATCGTAACTCCGCACTGCAGCACAGGCAGGTTTAGACTGGTTGAAGACATGCGCACCATCGACGTGCAGTACGCCTTAGTACAAGGCGTCATCGTGCCCCCATGTGGACAATCGGGGTTAAGTGCCTTGCCCAAGGACACAACGCGGGAGTCCGAATTGATCGCCCAGACGGTCACCCAACCAAGGATTAACCGGGCGCGACGTTGCTTAACTTCGGTGATCTGACGAGAACCAGTTACCGCAACCTACAGGCACTCTCCAAGAATTTGGAATAAAATAAATTTATATAAGCAAATATTATTTGTGTTTGACTGAATTTGAAACATGAGCAAGGAAAATGTTGGCTTTTGTGCCGGTACCCTCATTTTTTTAAAGCCCTGATAGTGGCTTATAGCACTCAACCAGTTAATTCCAGCAAGTATTAGGGTTGAAATAATGACGAAGTGCCAAATTGAAAACTGCGGATGTTTCAGAATATTATTTTGGGAAAATAGCTTGCCTTGCACACAGAGAAATTTTAGTTCTTCAAGGAACCAAAACTGGTTCTGCAGTTTGTCCTGGTAGGGGAACCAAACATACATATGTTTTGGTTGTTCAATCTGTAACTTTAACTGGACTGTCAAGGCCTCTGGACATTGTGTAAATTGTGAAATACAAAAGCCGCGCCAAGTTGAAGTTTTAAAATGGCGAAGAAGCAACGTCAGAAACACGTCTTCATTTGTTCCACCTTATGTTAACACCTTATCCAACGCACACGATATCAAATTTATTATTAGGCTTTTCCCTCTGGAAAAGACTATTGTTTTTCTACGGATTATTATTAATATTATTTTTTTTTCACACATTTTGTCCGCACGATTCAGAAGCCATTTTCGAACCGATTTTCACACAATTTTGCACACTCATAGAGGGGCACAAAATCTAATGAAAGTGTCAATGACACTGTAGCTCTACTTGTTAAGACATGTACATGTATAGTATGTGACACAGCAATGACAAACATCTAGGTAATGGCATGGTAACAAAGGTACATATAAAGTATTGTAGCGGCCTGTACATGAATACTGACCGTAGCCTGTAACAAACGTACAGGTAAAGTATTGTAAAGGTGGGTGACAGTCAGATGCTAAACTAGAAAAGAAATCTTTGAGTCCTAGAGTGGGTCTGACTGAACCCCAAAATATTTGTTCTCTTAGCACAGTGATAACAAAGGCACCCCAAAACACACTCGTTCCTGTCCAAAGGTGAAAACAAAGGTGCCCAAGAAGGTTTGTGAAGATCAGTTCATAAATACGAGCTATATAGAAGTTGTAACAAAAAACTGATTGGACCTAATTTCGGTACAAAATGGCCACTGGCAGCCATCTTGAATTTTGGACCGCACCCAGAAACACTCGTTCTCGTCCAAAGGTGATAACAAAGGTACCCAAGAAGTTTCGTGAAAATCGGTTGATAAATATAGCCTCTAGACGGAGCTGTATTGACATGTGCACTTACAGTGTATAAGTAGCACTGAATAAATCAAAGTTCATCTAATTTGCATAATTTCTGCACGAGAAAAAAACCCGTACTATATGTGATGTATTCCTTGTTACTAAATATTCATACAAAAATTTATTCAAATCAGAACTTCCATACAGAAGTTCTGTACAAAAGACTGATTGCACTAATTTTGGTACAAAATGGCTGCTGGTGGCCATCTTGAATTGCGGACCACACCCAAAAACACTCGTTCTCATCCCACGGTGATAACAAAGGTACCAAAGAAGTTTTGTAAAGATCGGTTCACAAATACGGCCTCTAGTCTGAGCCGTATAGAAGTTGTGTACAAAAAGCTGATTAGACCTGATTTCGGTACAAAATGGGCACTAGCAGCCATCCTGAATTTTGGACCGCACCCAGAAACACTCGTTCTCGTCCCAAGGTGATAACAAAGGTACCCAAGAAGTTTCATGAAGATCGGTTCATAAGTACAGACTTTAGCCCGATCCGTATTGACACGTGTACCTAAGAAGTTTCGTGAAAATCGGTTGATAAATATAGCCTCTAGACGGAGCTGTATTGACATGTGCACTTACAGTGTGTAAGTAGCACTGAAAAAAATCAAAGTTCATCTAATTTGCATAATTTCTGCACGAGAAAAAAACCCGTATTATATGTGATGTATCCCATGGTACTAAACATGCCCCTAATTTTGTACAAAATGGCTGTCATCGGCCATCTTGAATTTCGGACCGGGCCCCAAAACACTCGTTCTCATCCCACGGTGATAACAAAGGTACCCGGGAAGTTTCGTAAAGATCGGTTCATAAATGCGGCCTCTAGCCCGAGCCGTATTGGCATTTGCACTGACAGTGCTGAAAGTAACACTAAATAAATCAAAGTTAGTCTAATTTGCATAATTTAAGCACGAGAAAAATACCCGTATGATATGTGATGTATCTCATGGTACTAAACATTCATACAAAAAATTATTCAAATCAGAGCTTTCATTTGGAAGTTCTGTACAAAAAAACAGATTTCTGCATCGTCGGTACAAAATGGCGGCTGGCAGACATCTTGAATTTCGGACCGCACCCCAAAACACTCGTTCTCGTCCCACAGTCATAACAAAGGTACCCAAGAAGTTTCGTAAAGATTGGTTCATAAATACGGCCTCTAGCCCGAGCCGTATCCAATTGTTGACAGACGGACAGACGGACGACGGGCCATGACAAAAGCTCAAATTTGGCTTCGCCAAAGTTGAGCTGAAAATGTACAGAAGCGGAATTTTCGATTTAACCCTTGTTTCGTCAGAATTGGCAACAAAACTGCCAAAATTGGGGTTTATCGGCACTTTCTCGAAACACGTCTTGTAGATTTTTTTTAAACATTCATCATTGCTAGATCTGCTTGCCATACGACCATTGATACACAAGACATATTAGGCAATGCATATGGTAACCCTCCACAGGTTGCCAAACATCGAAATTTTGATGAAATGGGCTGTTTTGGGGCCCCCACAGCACCCAAACGATACACGAGAGATAAACATAACTTCCTTTATTGGGAGTGGAATTCACCGAAGGTCATTTTTGTAAGTAATAATGGTGTTTAAAAAACCAGGCGTTAACCCGTTTTGGATTGGTTAAACAGCAATACCCCAAAAAAGCTCAAAACTTCGGGTTTTCCATGGATTTCTCTAAACGAGTCTTGTAGATTTTCAAGAAAAATTGGTCACTCCCAGGTCTTGGTGTGACATTACAAGCTGCATGGACAAAATATTCCGGTCGGCATTAGTTAACCCTCCCCGGGCTGCTAAAAGTAAAAATTGTGATAAAATGGGCTGTTTTTGGACACCAACAGCATCCAAACGGTATACCACAGGGAAAGGGGCCTTCATTTATCGGACACAAAATTGATAGGAAAACATTTTTGAAAGTGGTAAGGGTATTCAAAAGTCGACGTCTTAACCCATTTTGGGCTAGTTAAAGAGAGGTGCCCATTAAAATCTTTCTTAAAATACCAGTTTTCTGTGGATTTCTCTAAAAACATCTTGTACGTTTTCAAGAACAAATCGGCAATACGCAGTTCTTGGTGTGACATTACAAGTTGCATGGACAAAATATTCCGGTCAGCATTAGTTAACCCTCCCCAGGCTACTAAACGTCAAAATTGTGTTAAAATGGGCTGTTTTTGGACACCAGCAGCACCCAATGGGTACGCTACAAAGAAAAGTGTCTTCTTTTATCGAGCGCACAATTTATACGGAAACATTTTTGTAAGTAGTTAGGGTATTCAAAAGTCGACGTCTTAACCCATTTTGGGCAAGCTAAAGAGAGATATCCCATAAAAGCTTTAAATTCCCATTTTCTGTGAATTTCCCTAAAAGTAACTTATAGGGTTTCAAGAAAAATTGTCTATTTGTAGGTCTTTATGTGACATTACAGGTTGCATGAACAAAATACTCCAGTGAGCGTTCATTAACTATCTACAAGCTGCCAAGCATCGTAATTTTGTTGAAATGGGCTGTTTTCGGACACGCACAGCACCCAATGTATACACGAGAGATAAACATAATCTCCTTTGTTGGAAGTGGAATTCACAGTGGACCATTTTTGTAAGTAATAATGGTATTCAAAAACCAAGAGTTAACCCCTTTTGTGGAGGTTAACAGGGATACCCATCGCAAGCTTAAAAAATCGTTTTCCCTGGATTTCTTTACAAACATCTTGTAGGGTTTTCAAGAGAAAATGGCCGTTGATAGGTCTTGGTGTCACATTATCAGCTGCATGGATAAATTATTCTGGTAGACATTTGTTAACCCCCCATGGGCTGCTAAATGTCAAAAATTTTGAAGAAATAGTCTGTTTTTGGACACCAACAACATCAAATGGGAATGCCACATAGAAACGTAACTTCTTTTACTGGATGCAAAACTGATAGAGAAACATTTTTGTAAATAGTAAGGGTATTCAGAAATCGATGTCTTAACCCATTGTCGACTGGTTAAGAAGATATACCCCTCAAAAGCTTAAAATTCCCGTTTTCTGTGGATTTCTCCAAATAATCTAGCAACTTTTCAAGAAAAATTGACCATTCGCAGGTCTTTGAGTGACATTACAAGTTGCATGGACAAAATATTCCGGTAAGCATTTATTAACCCACCAGAGACTGCCAAGTATAGACATTTTGAGAAAATGGGCTGTTCTTGGGCACCAATAACACCCAATGTGTACCTGCGTGATAAACATAACCTCCCTCATTGGAAGTGGAATTCACTGAGCATCATTTTTGTAAGTAATGAAGGTATTCATAAAACCAAACATTAACCCGTTTAGGGCTGGTTACAGAGCGATACCCCCTCAAACGGTTAAAAATTCATGTTATCCGAGGATTTCTCTAAAAACATCATGTAGATTTTCAAGAAAAATCGGCCATTCTCAGATCTTAGTGTGACATTACAAGTTGCATGTACAAAATATTCCAGTAAGCATTTGTTAACCCTAAACAGGTTCTCAAACATCAAAATTTTGATAAAATGGGCTGTGTTTGCATACCCACAGCACCCAAAGTTAAGAGAAGAGGAGAAATCAACATAGATGGAAGTAGAATTCACTGAGAATTATTTTTGTAAATAATAAGCGTATTTAAAAAAAAACCTTAACCCGTTTTGGCCTGGATAAGCAATGATACCCATCAAAAGCTTAAAATTCATGTTCTCCCTGGATTTCTCTGAAAACTCGTAGATTTTAAGTAAAAATTACCATTCGCAGTTTTTGGTGTGAAATTACAAGTTGCATGAATGGATATTCCTGTTAGCATTTGTTAACCCTCTACAAGCTGCCAGACATCAATATTTTGGATACATTTGAGATAAATGCACCATTTTCAAATAGACACAGCCCTCAGTAGGTACGTGTCAAACAAACATAACTCCTTCTGTCGGTCATTAACTTGTCGGAGGACGATATTGATATTAACCCTCTCCACCGTTAATGATGGTTTTTACCTAAAACAAATTTTTATCAAACTGAGTCATTTGAGACTACTATACTCACCATTCTCATAACATCAATGAAGGAACTTCAGTGAGACAGTTAAAAACAATTCATAAGACACTGTGGGGTCATGAAAAATCATGGAATCTCATCGGGAAAAGCCATGATTCTCCAGAATCATAAAGTCTAGTTTTAATTATTGTTTCTTGAAAATTTTCAAAGCATTTCAAACAAAATCATATCATCTGAACCCTTCATTGGAACGAACTCAACATGCTCGTTCCAATGAGGGGGTCACATGATATGCAGTCGTTGAAATTCTTGGAAATTTTTTTTTTTTAATTGCTTAATTTGAAAATTAAAAAGTGAATGTGGCTGATTCGTTATCAAGGGTTAAGTTGCGCGACAACGGAAATTTTTCATATAAGCAAGACAGGAAACTCTATATGAAATTGCCTGGTTCCATACGCCTGGAACTTAATTAAGCACCCCACCCCCTGTTTTTTTCACAGTGTTGTTAATAGAAACTGTCATGGCTTTTATGCTATCTTTTAGATGGCCAAAAGTGATTGTTTGCGGAAAAAATGACCTATTGACAAATCAAAGACAACACAATGATGAAAATATGCAGTATTTTAGTGGCGCTAATTACACATATCTGTCACTAATGTTTTTGACGGAAAAATGTTTAAAAAGTACAGGTCTGGAACGGTCCATGATGAAACAATGCCGGTATTTATTTTTATTACGGTTTAATGACACATTAACAGCCAGGGTCACATCATATCGGTGACAGTTTTATGGGTGGAGGAACAGCTGTCAGCTCTCCAACATAGTAACTCTGAACCACGGCACAGACAGGCTTAGATTCGTTCAAGACATGCGTACCATCGACGTGCAGTATGCCATAGTACACAGTGTCATCGTCCCCCATGTAGGCAATTGGGTTTAAGTGTCTTGCCCAAGGACACGGTGCGGGAGCGCGAAACAATCGCTGAAATGGTCACCCATCCAACTAACTAACCGCGCTCGACATGGCTTAACTTCGGTGATCTGACGGGAACCGGTTACCGCGACGCCACCGAGCCCCCAACAATGCCGGTAATAACTGACAAAAAATGTAACTTGTCATCTCCTGAACACAATAGCAGTGTCTGATGTCAGAAGCGAGTGTATCCACCACGTGCCGTATGACAGCCTGTGTAACGAAATGCCCTCCACGGAGCGCGTCGGGTTAACCTCCGTGGGGCGCGTCGGAGTCATATGATTGCACTTGGGAGTCTTGGTTCCCGAAGTGTTAATGTGTTAATCAGAGTGGCCAAGTCCTACTTGGTAATAATTCTCTGTTGTATAAACTTTAATAAGAAAACGCTGTTTTCAGGCACAAGTTATGTAATTTTATTCATATTCCTAGTATATTTGCATTGCATAACATCAGTGCAACTGACCCAAAAAGTACTCTGCACACTTAACATCAGTGCAACTGACCCAAAAAGTACTCTGCACACTTACTATAGAAGTGGAGCACGAGACACGAAATTAGACAATAGTCTGACCTAAAGTAACCTTACTAAGGTGTTTTCGACAGAATTTGCAATTATGACTGGCATATTAGCTAGTAAAAGCCTAACCTATAATAACCCCATCAGAATGCTTTTGACAGATTTTAGCATTGTATACTGACCCGACCTAACCTCAACACACCCAGTATCACTTTCAGCTCTGAGAATTGTGCAATCTAGCACGTTCACTAGGCGGTACTGTCGGTTTTGAAATTGTACACCTACCAAATGCCAGTGTCCTTTTAAATGCGAGAACACATACCATTAGCATAGGATACCCACAGGATGCCCTACTATCCCGGAATGGCAGTAAGGGGTTAAGAAATACCTCTCCGCCATCTTGGGGTATAAGTGGTGTTTTGTGGTGTTTTATGACGTCAATTGAAACAAGATATGCACGACTATGCACGAATCAAACTGTATTTAAACCAACGGAATCACCCGAGTTGTTACTTCTCTCTTTGGGCTTCCGTCGTGTAAGAAGTCACTCTCCTATTCTCGTGGAAGAACGCCGCCGAACGCTGCCAGGCCAGACAACAGTTCCAGACACAGGACGCGATGAGAGCGATGCGATAATTTCGACTTAGTCTCATTTCGTATTTGAAATAGTTTATAAATTTACCAGAGAGAGAGAATATTTCAGTTTAAATTATAGGAACTTTATTTAGGGTTTAGTGAATAAACATAGAAAACTGTAAGTAACTTTTATGTGTTTTGAATTCACCCTTTCGCTGCGGCTGCAGTATCAAGAATTGTTGCAGACTCTACAGAAACTGGTTGCCTCCTAGACTGAACACTTAAATTGTCCTGTGGCCACTTGCCACGATTGTAGTCCTAACCCAAATCCACTAGACGATCATTTTTCCAGGGTACTTAACCCTGCTATGCCACAGGCCAGTTTATATGGTGCTGTGACCAGGATGTAGACTCTGACTTCTAACTCTCTTGAAACGATCGGGTGAACATTCTAGAAACATCTATTAACCCTAACGGACCCAGTGAAGCCGAAATGGACTCAAAACGTTGCCGCTGGGGAGCTCAGTGAACTTGTGAGAACTTTTTGCTAAATATTTATGAGGGACAGACATCCCTTAATTTTACCGGTAAATTGAACGCCTGGCAGCTGAAATTTGTAAGGCAGCAGACGCAGACAGCGCCCTCTGAATCTAAAACTGGTACAACTCCATGGTAGAACTGATTACATGTCCAACAAGCCATTATTTACACTGACGCCGACCGCCAATTGCTATCACATCCAAACCACGCTCGACTGGTCGCACCGAGCGTTGCTCATCAGATATATTGAACTTTTGACTGAACATCAGAGAAAAACGGAAACTCAGGGAACTGTGAAAAATCTCGAGGAATTCCAGGAAATTCTGAAAAGACAACCGCGTGTGTTTCAACAGTTGTAGTGCCAGCAAGGTAGGTGCAATTTTCTTCATTTTACGTTCATTAACAGCAGAAAAATTAAATTGTAAATTATTTATCATAGTAATAAAATTCATTAAAAATGACTACGCCACTGTCAGACAGAGAGCAACGGTTAATCGATGAAATTACTCCAGCGAAACAGGAAAAGGGAGGTCTTGTGGGTCAGTATGAGCTGCAACTCGCTGAACTGGGCACTCAAGCTCAGAACTTGTCGCAGCAGCATGCTGCCTCACAACAAACCCTTCAACAAACGCAGACAGCCCTCGCCCAAGTTAAAGCAGAGCTGGTGCAGCAGAAAGCTGATTTAGAATTACAGTTAGCTACTGACAAGGCCGGTGCCCAAGCAAAATTACAGAGAGTAAAAAGACAATTGGCAGAAGCTGAAAAGAAAGCCAACGACCCCCGTCTTCTGCCATAATCGACCTGCATGAAACCGTGCGTCAAAGTGAAAAGAGTAATGCAAAGACTGCTAACGCCACTCAGGCTCAGTCTATTCATTCCCATATTAAAAAATTTGACGGGAACCCCCTGAATTTTCGGGGTTGGATAAAATCTCTTGACCTTTTCTGTGAGACAAATGATATAGAAGAGAAGCGACGACCTAAAATCGCTGCCCAAACTAGTGACTTTGTAGTTGCTGATTTTATTTTAAGAACAATGAAGAAAACTCCTGAAATGCCCTGGTCCGAACTATATGGTGAACTGAAAAGTCGTTATAGTGCCACTATGGATAACTCCATGGCCACCAATCAGTTGCGCCATATGCGACAAGGGAAAAATCAAACTCTTGTCTCATATGCTGAGCAACTGCTTGATCTTGCAAAAGATGCCTTTGATCAGGAAATTGATAACCCCACCATTCAGAAAAACCTCTCAGATTACTTTTGTGATGGGTTGTATGACAACGACGTTCGGATGAAACTAATCCGTCGCATGCCCAAAACGCTAGAAAACACTGTTAGTCAAGCATTATTTGAAAATGCCGCGAAAATCAAATTTCGTGCCCGCTCTGAAGCCGCCAAAGGAAAAGCGCCCTTTGGGAAGGCATTTGACCGACATTATGAAGAATATGAGCGCTATCGGGACCCTGTATTTCGTGATCCCATTGACGAACAGGAAGAACCTGTAGATCTCCCTTTGGAGACGAGAGATGAGACTCCCATGGACATAGGTGTGGCGCGCCGACGCCATAAGGTGAATATTTTAACAAAAAATTATAGTGGAGGTTATGCGCAACCTCCATATCAGAATCAGAACAAAACTCAATACAATAGTCAATACCGAAATAGGGGAGGACAAAATTACAACAGATATCAGAAACCGACACGATTTTCACGACCGGTTTGCAATCGTTGTAACCGCGTTGGCCACGTGAAACGCGATTGCCGCGTTAACTCGACCAAGCAAGTGAGAACACTTGATATTCAGCCAGCAGGTGAAAGGTCACCAGGGGGGACCTTTTGCTGCTTTCGCTGTGGGAAGCCAAACCACTTTGCTCGCGATTGCCGAGTCAATTTAAACGAAGGGAACTCTGCCCATATGGGGCAATGAGCAGAGTTAATGAGAAGTCACATGCTCCCAACAGAAGTGAAAATGGAAATCACCAGGGAGACGTGAAAATTAATGTACAAAATGAATGTATGAATAATTGTAAACATAAAATTGTAAATAATAAGACAGGTGGAAATACGGGTAATAAAACATGTAATATAAAGCCAAGTACTCAGTCTCAAACAAGGAGAACCAAAAATGATTCTCCTCCAGTGAAAAGTAAAAGCCTTCAATGCACAAGGTGTGGTCAGACCACACATAATAGGAAAAATTGTACAGTAAAATTCACAACCATTCCTCTGACTGGTAGGCCTAAGAAACCCAAGGCCAACTCACAAAATGGCTGCCCTGCAAAGGACAGTCAGCCTGAAAAATTTACTTCACAAAATTGTTTCAGCTATCGGACCACCAGTGGTCTGGAAATAAAAGTATATAGGACTGGAATAACTCAGGTAGCTACTGACGCTATGGTGAATGCGGCTAATAGCCAATTGACCCATGGCAGAGGTGTTGCCAGAGCTATAGCTCTTGGAGCTGGTCCAGCCCTTGAACAAGAATGTCAACAATATATTCAACAGCATGGAAATCTTCCAGTAGGTGAGAATATGACTACCACTTGTGGAATGTTGCCATGTTTAAAAGTGATACATGCTGTGGGACCACGCTGGAATGATTACAGTGATAAAAATAAATGTCTCAATGTTTTATACAGTACTGTACAAAAAGTATTACAGGTATGTGACAAAGAAAATTTTGTAAACATAGCTATCCCACTCATCAGTAGCGGGATATATGGTGTACCTAAACAGAAGTGTGCAGATGTTTATGTGAGAGTTCTACAAAACTTTACTCCTAAACAATTAAAAGAGATACACATTGTAGATGTAGACCCTGATATTATGATTTATATGAAAAATGCTTATCAAACTATGAAAAAGTCTTGTGATTATAATCAACCAGGTAAGCAGGGTTGTTTTGAAATAAATCAACAGAAACAGGAAGTATTTGAATCAGGAAATAGGAATCCAAGAATAAGGAGCCAAGAGAAATCACTTGGGAAAAACCCAAAACTACAAAACAGGAAAAACCCAAGGGGAAGTAATTGGAAAAACCCATGTCAACAGGAAGTGAAACACTCTATGGAAACCAAGGGAAATAACTTAGTAAACAATGATGATTACCCAAATGGGGAACAATAGCAACAAAAACTTAGAAATTCTCAACCGGAAACAGTAACCATAAATTATGGGGCTGCTTCTTTGAATAGTGTCTTAGTGAACATCAAAGGACAACGAGTACGTGCCTTATTAGATACAGGGGCACAGACTAGTTGTATTAGTACAAAATTTTGGAAAAATCTTAAACACCGACCGAAATTAGTTGGTGATAAAAATTCTTTGCCTCACATTGCAGGTATTACTGGGAATGACACTCTCCCTCGAGGAAAAGTTAGACTTGAATTTTATATTCAAGGAATTTATCAGGTGCATGAGTTCTTAGTAATAAATGAGTTGAATCGAAGTATGTTATTAGGAATGGATTGGATAAGGGGCAATCGAGTTAATTTATATTGGGAATTTCATAAATTGAGATTAGATGGTCACTATGTACCCATTGTTCAAGATATACAGGTGAGTTGTCCTACTAGACTGATCAATCAGGTGGAACGTAAACCACAATCCACTTGTTTGTGTACAGCAAAAGCTTCCGGTGTCAAATCTGTCTTTGTCACAAAATACTTAGAACATCATGGACTGACTAAAGGTCACGTGGCTGAACAGCCTGGCCTCTTAGTTAGTAACAGTATAGTCACTAATGGAAATGAAACCATACCTGTACTGTTGGTGAACAGTACCAACAAACATTACACCTTAAAAAGGGGATGTTTGATTGGAAAACTTGAGCCAATAGAACAGGAAGAAAAAGTCTTAGAAATTAATCAGATCTTAACTCAAAATACACCTGAAGACCAGATCACAGATGCTGACATACAGGTGCCTGAAGACAAATGGCACCTGTTGATGCCAGTCATCAATAATAATAAAGACTTGTTTGCAAAAACTGATAAAGAATTAACTCAGACAGATACAGTTAAGATGTGCATCGACACAGGTGATGCGCCACCAATTAAAAGTAGAGCATATAGAGTTCCATTACTGAAGAGAAAAATTATGGACGAAGCACTTGAAGAAATGCTTCAATCCGGAATTATCCGAAGGTCAAATAGTGCATGGAGTGCCTGCTCGTGGACAAGAAAGACGGCTCGAAACGCTTCTGCGTTGATTTCCGCAAGCTCAATGAAGTCACGAAAGTTACGAACTGGCTGCTTCCATTGATTGACAACATCTTTACTTTATTGAATGGATGTCAATATTTCACCACCCTTGACATGAAGTCGGGTTACTGGCAAGTCAAGATGGATGAAGAAGACAGACCGAAAACGGCCTTTGTTTGTCATAAGGGTCTTTATGAGTTCAATGTGATGGCGTTTGGACTCGTGAATGCACCCTCGGTGTATCAATCCCTCATGACAAGCGTCTTGGAGGGCCTAGAGGATTTTTCTCTGGCCTACCTTGACGATATTTTGATTTTCAGCCGTGACATAAAATCTCATATCGACCACATTAAACAAGTGTTTGGTCAACTAAGAAAACATAAACTGAAGCTAAAAGCTAAGAAGTGTTCCTTCTTTCAATCTGAAACATCTTATCTTGGTTTTGTAATTAGTAAAGATGGAATTAAACCTGAGACTTCGAAGGTCGAGGTCATTTGAAAATTAAATCCGCCGAAAACGGTAACAGAAGTGAGATCTTTTATGGGCATGACTTCATACTACCGTAGATTTATTCCTCGGTTCAGCGAAATTGCTCAACCACTCTTAGAACTGACAAAGAAATATGCAAGATTTCATTGGCGTGACACACATCAAAAAGCCTTTCAAGAGTTGAAAGATCGTTTAACTCAAGTTGCTCATTTGTCATATCCAAATCCAAGAAAGCCTTACGTGCTTTACACAGATGCCAGTGGCCGCTGTGTCGGAGCGGTTTTGGCACAACCATGTGATGACGAAACAGGTCAACTACCTGGAGTACCTGATGAAAAACCCATAGTCTTCTTATCTCATAAATTGGGTGAAACCCAACAGAAATGGTCGACATTTGAGAAAGAAGCTTTCGCTATCTCATATGCATTGGATAAATTCAATAACTACTTGCAGGGAGCAGAGTTTGTTATTAAGACAGACCACGCCCCCTTGCAGTACTTGTTGAAAAGTCCGCAAAACAATGCCAAAGTACAACGCTGGGCATTGAAGATAGCGAGCTACAATTGTAAGATTGAATATTTACCAGGTAGAAAGAATACATGTGCTGACCTCCTTTCTCGTTTACCTGAGGGAATTGCAAACGCTGACCCCGGGTACGAGATGGATAATGTGGAAAATCAGAAAGCATTACAAATTGGCATTATCAATAGTAACAAAATTGATCCTCAAAGATATGTACATGTCATCACAGATGAACCTCAGGTTCCGCCCGAACCACAAGTCATTAATTATAAAGATTTGGACATGAAGGTAGAGCAACAGAAAGATGAAAAGATTGTAGAAATCATTAAGAAGTATCAAGGTAACAATACCCCTGCACACATTAGTAGTAGATACCTCATGATTGAGGGAGTATTATATTACATCAGTACAGTTGACGATAACCCACGGGTACGCTTGTGCATACCCGAACAATTACATGCAGATGTGTTGAAGCAATACCATGACGAATTAGGTCACCTTGGCATAGACAAAGTGTACAATAATATCAGTAGAAAATATTATTGGAAAGATTTATATAAACATATTTATAAACATGTAGAAAATTGTCTTGTGTGTCGAGCCCGAAACACCAGAGCACACACTTTGCCATTGCAAGAGACTGATAGACCTCCATATCCTTTTGCTAAAATAGCATTGGATATGAGTGGTCCACACCCTGAGACTTTATCAGGAAACAAATATATTGTGACCTTCATAGATATTTATTCTGGCTGGCCTGAAGCATTTCCAGTGCCTGATAAAAAGGCGGAAACAATTGCTAACTTGATAATAGATCAAATTTTTCCAAGATTTGGATGTCCTTTAGAAATATTAACAGACAATGGATCTGAAAATGTAAATGCAGTGATGAAATATTTAACTGACTATTTCAAAATACATCATGTAACCACTTCCTACTTCCATCCACAATCTAATGGGAAGGTGGAGAGGCTACATAGAACGCTGAATGACATCTTAGCAAAACTAGCTCGAGAAGAACTAGAAACATGGGATTTATTCCTAAACCAAGCTATGGCAGCCATCAGGTTTAATGGTAGTGAATCTTCTGGATTCTCTCCATTTTATCTGGTGTATGGTAGAGATGTGGTTTTACCACTCGACAACATACTTAAACCTCGAGAAAAATATGTAGGTGAAGAACCTCATAAGATAGCCATTCAGGAACAACATAAAGCATTTAGAAAACAACAAGCTGCACAAAAGAAACGAGTATTAAAACAACAAAGATTACATGATATTACAGCAAAGGATATCACCTTTGAAGTAGGTGATCCTGTTTTATACTCCTCAGGTAAATCTAAAGGAAAATTAGAATCGAAATGGGACTACCCCTTTCGAGTTATTGAGAGAACAGGTCCAGTGAGTTACAAGATACAAGATCAATTAACTCGCAGAATAATTAAATGTCATGGAGAAAGACTTAGTAAAGCGCCTCAAGAATGGGAGGTGCCTCAACCTGTCCAACCTGTTAGAGCGCGACGAATACAACGTTATGCTGCCCCATCAGAACAGTCGACTACTGAAGACAGTAACAGTAGTGACGGTAATGACAGTGATGAAGGTGAAGGGATTCAAGAAAAACACCCCTTAACGTCATTCATTAAGAATAAAAGACAAAGACGAGAACATTCTTCTTCAGAAGAAGATGGTGTTCCTTTAGAAGAATTAAGACAACAAGTACAACAGGTACGAGATTACAAGAGACGAATGAAGGAGCTACGAGCTCCTTCAGCTGATCAACTGCCATCACGGTTCATTGCTGACGATCGAAATGATCGATTAAATGATTCAACGATGGAAGTTGATCAATATCAAATAACTGAAGAAAAAGGCCAAAGTAGTGAGCCTCAACCAAAACAGTCAAGTAAAGATATAACTGAGATGATCTCTTGCATACAAGCTGTATTAAGAGATCATAATAAGATTAAAGAACCAGGTGAGAAATTAGAATTAGGAGCAATTATGGTACCATCTACCTGGAGTACTAGTGATTAAATGTTACCACAGGACTAATGATAACTAAACGTAACACATAATGGCAGATGCCTCTCCTCTGAGAGAGACGAGAGAAAGTGTAAAATGAGTAACAAAATTGTATTGACTTATGATTTGTGCGGAACGAAACTATAAGTGAGATCTTGTCAGCCTCACAAACTGACTGAGACTTCTTGTAGTTAGATTAACTTTCTAACCTTTTACACCCGGGAAGTAAATCGTCAGAGTGAAAGTAATTGAATCGCGTATTACTCATTGCGCTAACTCTTGCTTCCTTTCTCATTGTAGGAGCAAGATGTTACGTTGGATGTTATTAATTGGTCTTTTGACTACCATAATAGATGGACATACTATTATTAGAAACAATGTGATTTTTAAGAAAGTGAAAGAAGTAAATATGGTAACTAGTGATTGGAGTACAATGTTTGTTTATGAACTTCAACCTTTTATACAATATGTACGCAGACTTGATCGAAGTATGAAATATACCGATGGTTTGTATAATGCTACAACCATAGCTTTTCGACAAACTTTTGTAGAAGTAAATGGTGAAAACTCTACTCTTGCCGTTGCGATACGATCGATCATAACGGATATACACCAGGAGATCTGATACCTAAATAATCGTGTGAAACGAGTAAAAGAGGATCTGAATGATTACCACAGATTACATGGTCATACAATAATCTCATCTCGGAAGAAACGAGGTTTGTTCGACTTTGTAGGTGAAGGATTGAGTTTTCTCTTCGGAACTGTATCCCAGTCGGATTTAGATGGGATAGCAGAAAATTTAAGACGTGTAAGTACTAATCAAGCAATGATTCAACATATTCAAAAACAAAGTTTAACCTTCATTAAGATGAATCATGAAGCGATTCTGAAAAATAGAGAATTTATGTTAAATATGTCGCGCGAATTGATGTTATTTCAAGGTCGAGTAAATCAAGTAGTTCAGAATCATGAAGATCGAATATTATATCTTGAACATTTCACTCATGCTTATCATCAGCTTGAGTTTGTAATGAGTCGACTGGAATCAATGATAATCGCCGCAGAAACCACTCTAGGGGATTACATGATCAAATGGATATCCTAGCCGATAGGAAGTTATCACCGAAAATAGTGGATCCTTCACTATTGACCTCAGTATTAATGAGTATTAAAGTTCAATTAGATGATAAGTCAATGTTGCCGCTAGATCTGACGACAGAATTATGGCAATATTATCATTTGCTTACAACGGCTGCCATTTATGATGACGATAAACTGGTGATCTTTATGAAGATCCCCTTACGTAATTCGAACTTGCAATTTGAAGTGTTCAAGGTGCAGGCTTTGCCTGTACCCTTTGTCAATGTAACCAAGAATGCATCGCGAGTCGCAAATAAATTAGTAGCAATATATACTCTTGAATCTGACATATTAATTATTAATAAAGAAAGGATGAAGTATGTCCCAGAAATAGGACATGACCAATGTGTAGATAACAATAAGTTGTTCTGTCCTTTAGTAGGTGCCGTACGAACGATACATACAACGACAAGTTGTATGTTAGCTTTGTTTCTAAACATGAAATTAGAGATTCCGAACTTATGTCAAATGGAAGTTCGATTGAATATCGACCTCCCGTTCAGTACTAGAATCGATGAAGGAATGTGGTACATCACGACAGATGTCCCACTACGATTCTCAATTACGTGCCCAAAACGAAGAAATCTGAAACCGAAATGGATTCTTCCGCCAATTGGAATTTTGGAATTAAAACCGTTATGTATGGCATCGAGCGGTCAATTAATGTTACCGAGTTATTTCCATAAAAGGGATAATTCTACTTTTCGGATTGTCACAAAGACGGTGTTACCAAATTTCTCATTGTTACAATGACAGATGTGGAAACCTGTCATAGAGAGAGTGAACATATCGACGTTTACGATACCGAAAGGAATAGAACACTTAGATGATTTACCCATGGATGACTTAATTCATGAACTTGACTCGATAAATTTACAAATGATGGAATCATTTGAAGTCCCTAAGTGGGCTTATGCTCTCGCGACTGTTGCATTAATAATAGGATTATATCTGCTTTGGAAGTGCTATCGAGCCGATAGACACAAACAGATATACAAATGGTTAAGAAACCGTAAAAGTAAACCGACTTTTTCTGCTGTTGATAATAGTGAAATGTCTAATTTTGCATTTGCCGATGATGAAATCTATACTAGTATGGGACCTAGACCACAGCCTTCAGCTCCTGCTAATCCAACTGGAGCACAACAACAACAACCACAACAACCTCCTAAGAGTATTAGAGACATGATGAGAAAAGCTGTTCAAAACTTTAGACCTTCTCCTCAACCTAATAGGAAATCAATATATCCCCGTGTACAACATGATGTGGATTCTGCCAATGTCCACATAACTATGTTTGATATAGACAAAGAAACTGAAAAACAGTAGTTCACACACTGTGTGTTTTTGTTTCAGTGATCAGTGTACAAATGGCAGAATCTGATTCTAGTGTTGACAGTGGGATCGATGATTTCCCTGATTACCAGAGTTATTATAATGATCGTGACAATTTATATGATGATGACACTTCAAGAACAGTTAGTACTGGAACTGACAGTAATAGTACCGTTTCACGAGAACTTTTTCAAGACACTAATTCATCTAGTATAAACGTAAATATAAATAGCAATTCATCTGATAATTGTGTGTCTGTATTGGCATCAGTAGAAGCATCACCATCACCTTCTATAGCATCTTCCGACCTTTTGTCGACCCCTCCAAGTAGTGTTCAAACTCCTACTGACTCCATTTTACTATCTACACCTGAACGACTTCAACGACTTCCACCTTATTCGCCTACGGATACCGTGGAAACGTTAGTTCTTCCTCCAAGATTACCTATTAGAACCCATGATGCAATTATTCATCGAGACCCCGAGGACCAAGATGGACTCGGTGGGTTTGTTTATGATATAACAATGAGATCACATACTTCTTCCAGTATGACCACACCTACAAGTGATTCTTTGCCTAGTGATTCTACCACTGTTCTGGACTCTGATGCAGCAGAGTCCGGTATCAGTGTGATACAGAACGAACTTGCACGAGCTGATCTTGAATTAGAAGTACACACCCCTCCTTTAAGTGATGTAGAAGCAAGACAATTTACTCCATTACCTACTAATGTTGTCTCGCAGCCTATAATCGATATTCGACCGAGACCGTGAGAGTGGGCAAGGAGCGAGTTTTTCGGGACACCTCGCCCGTTGGCCTCTCCTCATGAATTTGATCGAGATATCATACGACCCAATACCTATGAACAAGATTTTATGAGAGATACAGATCTCTTGAGTATTGAGGATGAATTTGGATGTCAATATTTTGATTTTGATTTGAATATACTATATATAGAGGTTGAGCGAGAGTTGATATATTATTATGACAGTGCTATCAATACTCATTTAACTTTTGCAAATAGGTCTAGATATTTAGTGATATACAATTGCCCTGATTTACAATATCCAAAAATCAACGAGCAGGGTGAGATAAGTGAACCTCTACGGTATTATAGTCACCGGGTGGCTACTACCAGTAGTGTACATCATCGATTTCACATGCCAAGAAATGTAGCAGAATTTACTCCCTTCTGTGCAAGATATCGTGACTTTAGTCGTCGAAGACGAGCACGATATCATTCAGATGGCCGACCAAGGAGTTTTCAACCCTTTGTTGTTTATCGTCAATACCACCCAGATTATGTTGGACATTTCACAGGGTCAACGTTTGACTACCGAATAGGCCCAAATACTGTGTATCGGCATTATCAGTTGCCAACATGAAATGAAAACCTTCAGAATGAAGGTTGAGAAATGCATTATTATGATTCTCAGCAGCAACAAGCAGAAAAGTCTAATCAGACTAATACATGTATATAAGATTTTCATGAATCTGGTTTCCCAATTTATGTATAATCCTTCATTGGAAACCTGATACATGACGATCACGGGTCGTCTGTGTTTGTCTTGTTTACTAGTCAAAAATTTTTCCAAGAAGTTAGTAATTCTGTCCTACAGTGTAACCAGTTATTATAAATTCGGAGTTCCTGGAGTGTATTAGATAAGTTACACACAGGACTCCAGTATCAAGGCAAACAAATTTGAAAGTTGGTGGAAAGAGTGTTGGTTGAGTGCACCAAGTTACAGACGAACCCAGGGGAGTGAACTATCAAGTGTACATTTTAGTGTATTATACGTAATTCTATTGGGACATATGTAGTGGTTCTTTGTTTTAAATATAGTCATATATATTTTATCTTGTATTTATTATTTTGCTGTTGGAATGGCTTCAGTAAATACTTTCGAATTTGAAGAATTCGCCGAGGAGCAGGCGATGTTTGATTTACATAAACGCGAAGCCTTCCAACATGCAGTACCTCCTTGTAATGACTTCTGTCTATTTTTTCCAAAAGATTTATGGAGATGTCGACGCCTAAGGTATATTCGTATATGGAACACAAGACATTATAATCCTGCCAATGGCCAGACAGAGATAATGCAACACCAACTTGGCTATCGTTTTTATCTCTCTGAGGAAAGAAAAGTAATATTTCCCCATCTTTTGTACCTTCCGGAGTTCCCAGTAGAAGTTGAACCCCATGAGGTCATTGGTCCCGGTCCTGACGAGGTCATTCATTATGTCAATGACCTCTGTTAGAATGGCCGATATTATGACCATGGGCGAAATCAATTGGATGCTGAACTGGACCTAATAGCCAATCCTGGCTTGGTCCGACCATTCAGGAGTCATGAGATCTTCCCTGGTAGCACATATCCCGCTAGTGAAGATGCTGATGATTCATTTGGATTTTATCAGCACCAAATGCACCCTGCACGATTCTTTCCTCCTGGTAACGTACAGAAAACTTATGAATTGGAGAAACAACAGAAACAGCATCGCCTCCTTCCTGAAGCTGTAATCCGACACGAAGGAAGACGATTACAACGCTTTAGTTTACGCAACCAAATTATCAAATATAATGAGACGCTGGAGGTACAGACTCATTATAAGGGTCTTGGAGACCCTTGCTGTATTTGCTTAACAGAAATTTCGAAAACTTGGCAGGATTTATTTGAATGTGGCCAATGTAAACAGCAAATCCACTACTCCTGTGGTATTGCATGGGCCAGGTCAAAAGCAGGTGCCCATGAGCAGGCTGCTTGCCCGCACTGCCGTGCACCCATGAGGTGGGGCATTGGTAACGATGAACCCACATGAGTTTTAAATTTTAATGACAGAAGTTGAGAAGGCGACCTCTACAGCTGCGCGCCGTCGGGCACTGTTGTCATCTTTGGACGTCCTTGTATAATTTTCTTATTTCGCAAAAAACAAAAGTATTCCAAGTAAAGTAAACGAAAAAGTTATTTTCAATCAAAATTACATAGTGACATTCTAGACGTGACTCCTAGTTTCATCACTATCGACAACAGACTAAAAACTAACAAAGAACCGTTAACGGGGAAAGTAGAATTGTTCATACGGCACAGCTGTAGAATAGTGTAAAATAGTTTTATTATTTTCCAATTATTGAGTTAGTCAGTCACCTTTATTTTGTTTATTGCACTTGATATCTAATTGTTTGTAGTCAGTTTTCAGTTTTCTTTTATCTTTTATAGTTGAAAAAGTTTTTAGTTAGTCATAAAAGTAATATTCCATCCTTGAAAAATGGCCACTGCATTTGCATACCATATAGTTAACCCAACTTCAGAAGATTTTCTTCCGGAGCAATTAGAGTACTGGACACAGAGATTTCGTATTCCTGTACCTATGATCTTTCACAATGGAGCTTCCGCTTTTCAGCGTAAAATCCGTGTGTGGGATGTGGTACAGTTAAACGAAGTCACCGGTCACTTAGAACTGATTCGAACTCAAGTCTTGTACCGGTATTGTCTCCATACAACGGAAGTAGGACGCGAACTGGTGATACCTCACATAGTGGTAATCGAACATGAGGCTCGATTAGCAACCCCTCGGGAGGCAGCACGATCAAGCCGTACAAGTGTCATTCGTTATTGGAATGACCAACTGTGGGACGGAACATATTATGATCAATGAATTCCTTATGAATCGGAGAATGGGATCGATACATTCATCACATCTACTCCGGTCCGTCCATTTCGCCCTAGTGAATATAGTCAAATCTCCGTACCTGATTTACCCCACGAATATCGAATGATCATTGGTGAAACATTCCATCATGTGCAGGTGGAACATACCTATGAATGGGAAAATGCACAATACAGTCATCAAGTCTTGCAATCCTCGCTTGAATTGTATGCAAGCCTTCGAATCTTTGAAGCCAGACAAAATTTAGTTGATGGAGATGGAAGACAATGTGCGATATGCTTGGTGGACATTGTTGGGCCCCGTGAAGCATATCGTTGTCCGCAATGTACTCAGATAGTACATCTCTACTGTGGGTTAACTTGGATGCAACAAAAGCGAAGTTGTCCTCTGTGTCGTTTTGACCTTCTATGGGGAACCCCTTTAAAGAAGCATAGCTTCGATTATACAGCCTTTAATTATCAGTTTTTCCCTTTCCCTACCAGTGGAATAATTATATAGGAAACGTATTATTATCATTGTTACTATCAGGTAGAGTTTATTCTTATTTAGAATTACTTAAGGAATTGAGAATGTAATGCCTTAGGAGAAAAAGGTGATTCCTGTTGTCTGGAGGCGTTCCGGTATTGTTCACATTAATAAATAATCCCTGTGGTGCATTTCTTATCCCTAAAACAGGTAGTGTCTGATCCTGGTCATGGATTCCCGTCACAGTGTTGACCATGATGCTGATAGCATCCTGGTCACCGCATGTGATTGGTCATCCTGATTCCATGGATCAGGTCAGCCAGTGATCCTGGTCACAGTTGAAAATTCTGGAATTCATCTGATCCTGACTCGAGCTCCGATAAAAGTTTACCGGACCTTGCGTCTTGGTTGGGAGGATTGTAACGAAATGCCCTCCACGGAGCGCGTCGGGTTAACCTCCGTGGGGCGCGTCGGAGTCATATGATTGCACTTGGGAGTCTTGGTTCCCGAAGTGTTAATGTGTTAATCAGAGTGGCCAAGTCCTACTTGGTAATAATTCTCTGTTGTATAAACTTTAATAAGTAAACGCTGTTTTCAGGCACAAGTTATGTAATTTTATTCATATTCCTAGTATATTTGCATTGCATAACATCAGTGCAACTGACCCAAAAAGTACTCTGCACACTTACTATAGAAGTGGAGCACGAGACACGAAATTAGACAATAGTCTGACCTAAAGTAACCTTACTAAGGTGTTTTCGACAGAATTTGCAATTATGACTGGCATATTAGCTAGTAAGAGCCTAACCTATAATAACCCCATCAGAATGCTTTTGACAGATTTTAGCATTGTATACTGACCCGACCTAACCTCAACACACCCAGTATCACTTTCAGCTCTGAGAATTGTGCAATCTAGCACGTTCACTAGGCGGTACTGTCGGTTTTGAAATTGTGCACCTACCAAATGCCAGTGTCCTTTTAAATGTGAGAACACATACCATTAGCATAGGATACCCACAGGATGCCCTACTATCCCGGAATGGCAGTAAGGGGTTAAGAAATACCTCTCCGCCATCTTGGGGTATAAGTGGTGTTTTGTGGTGTTTTATGACGTCAATTGAAACAAGATATGCACGACTATGCACGAATCAAACTGTATTTAAACCAATGGAATCATCCGAGTTGTTACTTCTCTCTTTGGTCTTCCGTCGTGTAAGAAGTCACTCTCCTATTCTCGTGGAAGAACGCCGCCGAACGCTGCCAGGCCAGACAACAGTTCCAGACACAGGACGCGATGAGAGCGATGCGATAATTTCGACTTAGCCTCATTTCGTATTTGAAATAGTTTATAAATTTACCAGAGAGAGAGAATATTTCAGTTTAAATTATAGGAACTTTATTTAGGGTTTAGTGAATAAACATAGAAAACTGTAAGTAACTTTTATGTGTTTTGAATTCACCCTTTCGCTGCGGCTGCAGTATCAAGAATTGTTGCAGACTCTACAGAAACTGGTTGCCTCCTAGACTGAACACTTAAATTGTCCTGTGGCCACTTGCCACGATTGTAGTCCTAACCCAAATCCACTAGACGATCATTTTTCCGGGGTACTTAACCCTGCTATGCCACACCTGAACCCTTCTCCCAATGCTACTATTGAGCCTTCTGATACGGTCGAGAGGCAACTGCTGCCACTCCTCATGTAATGTAGCTTCCAAATCGGCCCAATTTTGCACAGGCGGATCCCTTGCTTGCATACGACATCTAAGAAAGTCCCAGATGTGTTCTAAGATATTCAAATCGGGGCTCATTGCTGGCCAATGTAGTGCTGTAATTGCGTTGTTCTGAAGGAATGCTTTCACAGCATGGGACGATGTGGCCTTGCATTGTCGTCCATAAATACAGGGTGAGTAGCCAACGGGTGGATGTCAAAAGAGGCACGACAACGGGTTTGAGAATGTCCCGGATGTACTGATGGCAAGTGAATCCCCACGTACAGTCACCATGTCAAGTTTACAATCATGAGAGAGGCATCCCCAGGTCATTACTGATCCTCCACCATCAGGAATAGTAGGTCTGATGTTCCTGAGCACATATGCAGTATTTCTATGCTTCCACACTCTCATGCGACCATCTGTGACGTGAAGAAGGAACCTACTCTCGTCCGACCAATGGACTCTCCTCCACGTCCTGATATTCCAATGTTGTCGTGCCATACACCACTCCTAATGTCGTCTTTGATGCTGATCTGACAGAGCTGGATGCTTGATGACTCTTCAGGACCTCATACCCAGTGCTTTAAGACAGTTTCGGACAGTTCTGTTGCACAAACGCCTGTTGGGGACCTAAAGGCGTTATAAAACCCCACTTGTAGCAAAAGGTTCGCGCCTAACGAGTGCAAGATCTATCAGTGGTGGTGCCATGATTTCCATGACAATGGGGTTTGTGCTCCCCAAGGGGTATTCCCAGACAAACCCACATTGAAGGAAACAGTTTTCCCGATCTCAGCTGCCCCGACCCACCACTGCCTGGGATATCAAACATCATCGTCTACCAAAATTAACATTCGGACGGGTGTTACTCGATTCGATCGTCTTTTTTTTCCATAAATGGTGCATTGAGGGTGAAAGATGCGCCGACCATGGCGAGGCTCCCAACACCCGCCCCCTTCCCACTTAAAAAATCCAAAAAGCTGTGTCACATCTGGCAACTCAGGCAAAGTACTATTGCCCGATAGCACTTCGGCTTACCTTAATTGGATCAGCCGAATAAAGACTTGAGTTAGAACATACGGTTCTCAGTCTGCATAAGAGTAATGAAATTGTATTTAAGAGACCAAGCTTGGAGAAACTCGACATTCTCTCGCGCCTCAAAGTTTATTCAAAGAGGGCCATTTGACGAATTTTTTTCAATCTTTTCTCCGGGGAAAGCCGAGGAAATATTTGCCTCTCTCGGAGAAATTAAAAAAATTATATATATCCCCAGCTGTAATAACGCGCGAGAGATACCACCCCATACCATTTCCCCATTCAAGACTTCAATCTTTCCTAATATGTCTACACACACGAACCTGCTTCTCCCATCCGTGGGTTCCCATACACAGAAATATAGCTATATTGGAGAAAGAGCCCCACTGGCAGAGTATCTGGTATGTTTAAAAATGTCGTTTTGAAATGGTAAGTTACATTTTATTGGTTCTAAATTGAATATCAAGGTAGCGTGCATCTGCAGTTTGATCAGAGTTGCCGACCCCGATCAACCCGCAGATGAACATACATTGATAGACAGGAGTATTCTCCTTTTTGGCGAAACAAAATTATTTAAGCCCTCCATTTTTATAAACTGAGTACAGATGTTTGTTAATCTTTATATTTCAGGATCAACTGTGACTTGTTTTGAATATATCTGATGATGTAAATATACAGGATGTAAAGAAAGAACTGTGATATTTTAAATAACTTATATATAAAACTGTTTATTGGAGTTCCACCAATTCATAGTATCCTCGGACCACACAGAACCACGACCTTGTGATAATGGCGCCCAACGTGGGGCTCGAACCCACGACCCCGAGATTAAGAGTCTCGTGCTCTACCGACTGAGCTAGCCTCTGCTGTTAAGAAGGCACGACTTCGGCAGAAGGGTATGTATGATCTTAAGGTGCGAGGTGCGTCTGTTAAAGTTGGTGACAGGGTTTTAGTTAAAACACTGGCTTTTGATGGCCATCACAAGCTGGCAGATCGCTTCGGCCATGAGATCTACCATGTTGTAGAAAAACCCAATGCTGCCGTTCTTGTGTTTGTAGTTGAAAGTGGTGATGGTTTGAAAAGAACATTGCACAGGAAACATTTATTACTCATAGGGTCTTTGCCTTTAGACACAGATGTTGAACTTAAGGACAGTCAACAGGAAACAGAAATAGATTCAACAGCAGTAACCACAGGTGACATGAAAAAGCCTGCACCATCACCACGTACTACTATTCCTGTGACCATAAAAGAATCTGAAGATGTGTTACAGCGCCATGAACCAGTACTACCACCACCAGTTGTTCCAAGAAAGCGAAAAGCCAGTTTCACCAAAACCCATCTGTCAGATTCCATCTCAAGACACCTGCCAAATTGAAAGTGAGACTTCAGATGAAGAATTGGTAGTATATATCCTTCCAATGCATCCAGTGGTACCGTCAACTGTTTTTTTGCGAGGAGGAAGAATTTGTCTCGTCTCAGCCAGGTGACGACCGAGAGTTGCAGACAGGGACCGGTACAACTTCTTCTGGTAGTGACGACTGTCATGCCAGAACTGTGGTGACTGGAGAAGTTCGACCCAGAATTACAGAAAGAAGTCAAGTCTCTCCAACTGTTAATGGCTCTTTGGTATTGTCAGATGACAATACTGGAGTACAGGTCCGTTATGGAACTGACACGGAGAGTATGGATCATCGGAGAACTGTTTCTCCTGTGTTGAACATTGCATCTGCAGATGCATTACCAGCATCTAATGTTAGTGTTCCAACACCGACCCCCGGAAGATCTCACAGGCAGAGAAAACCACCAAGATGGCTTGAGAGTGGCGACTACGTACTTAGACTTCTCAAGCAACTCAAGAAAAAGGTAAGTCCTCGACAGTCGAAAAAGCTGAACTGCTTAAACAATTGACTACCAAGGAAGTTTTTTCAAGCATGTCTCCTTACATGTTGCAAACTGTTTTTAATGCAATACTGGATTGATTATTTTATATGTATATTTTACTATCTAGTAACAGTTCTTACAGGTATCTAAATGGATTCATCAGCTTTAAGAAATGTATTATTTTGTAAATTTTAAATATTTTAAAGGTGGCTGATGCAAAAATTCAGTTACATCATACATGAGGATCAGCTGATAAACTATTGATTTTTGAGATGATATTTTGTATCTGTTCCACATGTATCTCCTCTAAAAAGAAATTACTAGTTGTTATAGCGTTGGATTATTGTTAAAGTTTGGCTGGTACCTTATGGCTGATGGACTCTGTTTGACAGTCAACTGTGTGTGTAGCAGGATTAAGCCTTAAGCCGACATGATTTTCACACCATTCAGGATTTATTTTCTGGATTATTTATTATTTATTTTCAGGATTATATTCTGTTTGTTGGTTTATTTTTCTTCATCCTTTTCTTTTCCTATTTATTTTTAGTTAGTCATTTATTTAAATGATATTTTGTCATTTTCCAGAGTTTTATTGGTATTGTATTCCACACTGGTCAGTTACAGAGGATGCTAATATTTATTCTTTTGTGGGAAGTGAAATAATGTACTTGTCTTTCAGGAATTAATATTTTTATTTACTTCCATTCTAGATCAGTACTCTTCATCATTCAATATTCCGTTGAATGACCGGGACGTCATTTTTTTTCAAGGAGGTGGAGAATGTGGCAGTGTACAGAATAGGAGATATAAATTATTAATCTAAATGCTTTTATTTTATTTACAGGTTGAATTTGAATTCTAGTGAAGATTCTCAACTATTTAATATTTCAGGTTTATAGTAACTTGTGTGCGCTTTGTCTTTGCGACTTGGTTGCCTTCGGATTAAGTAGGTTGAAGGTTTAGTGAGTAGTTCTCATTCGTGCTGCTTAGTCTGTTTAGCGGGAAGTTTCTCAGGTTTGGTCATTCAGATCTTGGACGTCGGAGTAATTAGTGTTCAGTTTATGTGGAGGCAATATTCCTAATGAATTTATAAGGACCTATGTCGTTTTGAAATGGTAAGTTACATTTTATTTATTGGTTCTAAATTGAATATCAATGTAGCGTGTATCTGCAGTTTGATCGGAGATCCCGGCCCCGATCAACCCGCAGATGAACATACATTGATAGACAGGAGTATTCTCCTTTTTGGCGAAACAAAATTATTTAAGCCCTCCATTTTTATAAACTGAGTACTGATGTTTGTTAATCTTTATATTTCAGGGTCAACTATGATTTGTTTTGAATATATTTGAAGATGTAAATATACAGGATGTAAAGAAAGAACTGTGATATTTTAAATAAATTATATATAAAACTGTTTATTGGAGTTCCACCAATTTATCGTATCCTCGGACCAAACAGAACCACAACCTTGCATATAAGCAAATAAAGTTATTCGGATCGCAAAGGGTCTCGAATTCAGGGAAATCTTTCGGCAAAGGAAACAAAATCAAAATTACCATCGGGGGCACCAAGAAAAAAGAAGAAAAAAGGACAAGGCCAGTAGGGTCGAAAGCAGTTGAACTGAAACTTCATTTAATCATTCGTGGCCGAACTCGTCTGTTGCTCATTGTCTGTGAGCGCCTTTCATTCATTCGATTTGTTGATTGGGCACAGGACAGGGAACAGTTATCTTGCTGAGTGTGTGACGTTTTGACCAAAAGTATGTGACGTTTTGACCAAAAGTATGTGACGTTTTGACCAAAAAATGTGACGTTTTGACCATTTTGAAATGTGACGTTTTGGTCGTGTGACGTTTTGACCAGCACCCTTCTCATTATACAAAGGCATCCTACCAAGTTACAATGAAATCCCTTCATAAGTACGACCTGTAGACTGTGCTCATGGTTTTCGGGTTTAGAGCTCGGGCAGCCATATCGGTTGACCGATCACGACCAAAAGGGGACATTCTCATCTAGACATGACCCCAAACCTGCATATGAAATTTCGTGACGACCAGACAAGAACTACGGGGCGTAGCCTGTGCTAAAGGAAAATGTGAACAGACTAACAGACTTCCAAACGCGTGATGGCAATAGCTTATCTTGCTAAAAAACTGATTGCACTAACTAAGGTACAAAATGGCTGCTGGTGGCCATCTTGAATTTTGGACCACATCCAAAAACACTCGTTCTCATCCCACGGTGATAACAAAGGTACTCAAGAAGTTTCGTAAAGATCGGTTCACAAATACGGCCTCTAGCCCGAGCCGTATTGAATTGTTGATGGACAGACGGACCATGCCATAACCTCAAATTTGACTTGCGTCAAAGTTGAGCTAAAAATTAGTTATTCAAGAATTTGTTTTGCAAGTGTTGTCTGCCTTTCATGTTAGGTAAAGGGTTAAGCATGAGATTTGGCAATTTACATTCATCTGGTTAAGTATGTTCGTTAGATTGTATTTTTCTGAGTATATACCTCAGGTTAGACTGCAATCAGTTTCTTGTCATCTCATCATACAAGTACTAGAAGGTGTATGGTGGAGAAAAGATCTGCCGCCACGCCTTTAAATCTTTCTCTCTTTTGAGACCGTTGCAATCTTCATTAGCTCATGATGCTTTTTTTCAGCCTTCAATGATCAGCTACTTGCTAAAGCGTCAAAATCTGTCTTTTTCAACCATACTGACACTACTCTTCCTCCGAAGCGGTGCAAATGGTATGATTGTTCTGGTGAGTTTTTGTCATCTTCTCTGCTCCTTCATGATATGCTTCTTCACAACACGGCATTGTCGATTCACATTCTTCCTGCTCTGTTCAACTATTTGTTCTACACTCTTCTCTGCACCATAAAACACCCTTATTCTGACAGGTAAGCACTTTTTCTTTGAAAATTGTCTCAAAAGGAGTGGGCCCCATGTGGGCTTGGTAGAAAATCACCTGGGTGGGGTGAGTGGCCCAGACAGGGTTGGCAAAAATTTGCATTTGGGTCCCCTAATCGAGGAAAACAGATAATTCCACCCGGTACCCAACAGTCCCCCCCCCCCCCCCCCCCACACACACACCTCTGACTAAAGCAGAACTTATTTAACCATGGTGGTAAATCACTAGTAATTCAACAAGAACCACATCTGAATATAAGCCCTGAACTCAGGGCATGTTTCGAATCCAAGCCCAAGTTCGGGTCCTTAATTTACACACCCTAGACAAGATGTCTCAAGAGATCTATATTTATTTATTGGTGTTTAAGGTCACATACTTATGCACAATGACTAATCATGACCGTGACAGTTTTACGGGTGGAGGAAGCCGGAGTACCCGGAGAGAACCACCGAGCAGCTGACAGCTCCTCAACATTCTAATTCTGTTCAAGCTCCGCTCAAGCAGGGTTGCAGCGGTTGAAGACATGTGCACCATCGATGTGCAGTACGCCTTAGTACACAGCGTCATCGTGCCCCCATGTAGGCAACCGGGATAAAATGCTTGCCCAAGGACACAATGTTGGTCGTCCCAGATGGGGATCGAACTCGGGACCTCAAGCAAAGAAGTCCAACAGTCTACCACTGAGCCACCGCGCTCCCCTTAAGGGATCTGAAGCGCTCACTCTTCAAAGGCCTGCTGATTCTTCACAAAGAGATTTAAGTGGTTTTTTTTTTTAAATAGATATTTACTTTTTTTACTTTTACATTTTTTTCACAAATTGGAGCAGTGGTTTGATAGAACAAGCACTGCCAAACATCTCAAAGTTCCTTAAAAAAAATTGCAATATTACAAATACTTCATACATGAAAACAGAAACTTGAATCTGACCCCTACAAGGATTCTGCATACCAAATATCAAAATATTCTGACAAGTGGATCCAAAGAGATTTTAAAATAATTTCCCTCACATTGCACCAAGTTGAATTTCAGGCTCCAAATATGACTTGATTTGAACAAACTTCAATTGCACCCCTCCCCCAAACCTACTAGTGATGAACCGATATGGTAAACGAACCATTGGCCAATACCGATGTTAAAAATATAATAATCGGCAGATACCAATGCCGATACCGATGTTTTAAGTTCCGTGAAAATGCATGAATAATTCGGGAAGATTCGACCCCGGGAAGATTCGGCCTTGGATTTTTCGGCTCTGAGAGGAGTCGGTCGGAAAGATTCGGCCCGTGTACTCAGTGATTGAAGGCTAATTAAATCTATTCATGTTCTGTCTGAGAGTTTGGCAATTGACATAATTGATAAGTGACCATATTATTGACAATGACAAGAGGTTTAAGGTAATTATTTATTAATTCTAATAACATTTGATAACATTATCTGACAACTTAACAACACAAAATCTCAAAAACTACAATTTTACATATTATATCCATATTCACCTAATTTCAAGGTAGGTCAATTGGGAATTTACAAATTACAGGGCGACACGATTTTGCTTTTTAGTGAAGTCAGAGTGAAGTAATGCAATCCAAGGCGACTTTTTCGCCCCAGTCACCTGGTCTCTGTCCATATATACAAAATGTCACACAAAAACACTGGTGGTGGTACAAGTATAATCATTTAAAGATATAAAGATGTAATTACAAAAGTTATTTTTTAGTTTTTCCAAGTCCGTAAATTTTATTTGTAAACATGGAGGCATTCGGTCGTTCTTATATCTATGTCTCAATAGTTGGTCCACAGTGAATCTATTTCCTTGTCAGTTGTAGTTTGTTTGCTTTAATATTTGGCGTACAATGTTTCATATTCAGGATGAATGATGAATGAAAAGTTTCAGTGCGCCAAAGGTGCACAGGGACGATATGGGATTTGAAATCCAATGAATGAAACATTTCAGCGCACCAAAGGCGCACAGAGACAATGTAGGATTTGAAATCCATTGCGACCCAAATAACTTTATTTGCTTATTAATTCATCTTCAGGTTATGTGATGCCTGGTATATCACACGGGGATCATAGAGCGAGAGAGGGGCAATAATAGTTAATGTAGTAAAGAAACAAACAATCTCGGCAGTCAACTTCCAAGAGTCAGTCAACAACAATAAAGATATCTGTACAGAATATCATAATAACAAGAGGCCCCACAGGGCCTGAAGCATTCATCTTGAACAGAACACAATATAAACAGAGTCCAAGAATGAGTCTACATTAAGCAATCCATTTCCATAGGCAACACTGTCAATCCTTGAGCCCCGCAAGAGTGACAAAAATAATCCGGGCATCATGCCTCTTCTTCAGTTGATCATAATGTAAAATGTAGAGCTCCCCTATGAAGCCACTTGATACAACAACTGATGTGGATTAATCTTAGTTACACACCTCCAGAGGGTACTGAATACAAATCTTTTTAATTCTTCAGCAACATGGCCAATTCCGGCTCCCACAAGGAGCCCAAATATTAACCCAGACTCTCGATTTGAACACAGTTGAATCTGACTTCCCTAGAGATGTTGTGTACCTATTATGAAGGCATTCTGACTGTTGGATCTGAAGAAGAGAAATTTTAAAGAAATTTCTTCATATTGCACTAAGTTAAAATTTGGGCTACCATAGCGAGCCCAAATATTAACCTATGGATCCGATTTGAACAAACTTGAATCTGACCCCCATAGAGATGTTGTATACCAAATATGAAAGCATTCTGACTTGCGGATCTGAAGAAGAAGATTTTTGAAGAAATTCCCTCATATTGTATTAAGATAAATTTCAGGTTCCCACATGGAGCCCAAATATTAACCCAGGCACTCGAATTAACAAACTTGAATCTGACCCGCCTAGAGATGATGTATACCAAATATGAAAGCATTCCGACTGGTGGATCTGAAGAAAAAGATTTTTAAAGAAATTTCCTCATATCGCACTAAGTAAAATTTGGGCTACCATAGCGAGCCCAAATATATGCCTAGGGATCTGATTTTAACAAACTTGAATCTGACCCCCCCCCCCCCCCCCCCCCCCCACACACACACACACCCCTAGAGATGTTGCATACCAAATATGAAAGCATTCTGACTGGTGGATCTGAAGAAGAAGATTTTAAAAAATTATCCCCCATATTGAACAAAGTTAAAATTTGGGCTTCCGCAGGAAGCCCAAATATTAACCTAGGGACTTGGTTTGAACAATCTTGAATCTGACCCTCATAACAATGATGTATACCAAACATTAAAAGATTCTGACTGGTGGTTCTGAAGAATAAGATTTTTAAAGAATATTCCCCATATTACCCTACGTTAAAAATTTGGGCTCCTATGTTGAGCCCAAATATGAACGAATGGGTTTATTTTAACAAACTTGTATCTGACCCCCCCCCCCCCCCCCCCCCCCCCCCCCCCCCCCCCCCATGAATGCTGTATACTGAATATCAAAAGATTCTGATGATTGGTTCTGGAGAAAAGATTTGTTTTTAATATTTGCAAATATGCTGACTCAGCATTTTTTCGATGCCCATAACAGAACACCCTAACATAACCGATGGCAATTTTTTTTTACCATTCAATTCTACTGGTCCTAAGGATACTTCATACCAAATACCAGCTCTCTGTTCCGTGTGGTTTGGGAAATATGGGCGACTGATAATATTTCTATTTTTAGCTCCCAGGGTTCCCATGGGGATGCAGGAATTTTTTTTTTGCATGAGTCAAGTATACTTATGACCCAATAATACCACATACCAAATTTGGTTAAAACTAGACCATGGGTTCAGAAAATAGAAATTTTACGCGGGGCCAAAAATCTTACCCCTCCCATTACAAAGCTAAATATTGCTTCACGAACTTCGTTTGAACAAACTTGATTCTACACCTCAAAAGGAAGCTCCAAAGCAAATATCAAGTCATTGTATACACTGGTTCATGAGAAGAAGATTTTAAAAATATGTTGGAGCATTTTCCCCACTCCCTCTCTATGGAGAAGGCATGCTGAGTTGAACAATGAAAGTGTCAATGACACTGTAGCTCAACTTGTTTAAGACATGTACATGTATAGTATGTGACACAGCAATGACAAACATCTAGGTAATGACCTGATAACAAAGGTACATGTAAAGTATTGTAGTGGTCTGTACATAAATACTGACCGTAGCCTGTAACAAATGTATAGGTAAAGTATTGTAAAGGTGGGTGACAGTTAGATGCTAAACTAGAAAAAAATCTTTGAGTCCCAGAGTGGGTCTGACTGAACCCAAAAATATTTGTCCTCATAGCACAGTGATAATAAAGGCATCCAAAAACACTCGTTCCTGTCACAAGGTGATAACAAAGGTATCCCAAGAAGTTTCGTGAAGATCGGTTCATAAATACAGACTCAAGCCCGAGCCGTATTGACATGTGCACTTACTGTGTATTAGTAGCACAGAACAAATCAAAGTTCATCTAATTTGCATAATTTCTGCACAAGAGAAAAACCAGTATTATAAGTGGTGTTTTCCATGTTACTAAACATTCCTACAAAAATTTATTCAAATCAGAACTTTCATACAGAAGTTCTGTACAAACTTAGATGTGAGTCTTCCAAGGAACACGTGTGTCGCCTGCACTATATTTTAATATTTCAGACAGAATTCTAAGTGGAAAAGGGGCATAACTCTGGAAAAAATACAGCGGATCAAAAAATAAAATAGGAGGTGCACAATGCCATTATCTGATAAAGAATCACTGAAAGTTTCATCAAAATCCATTCATAGGTTAAAGAGGAGTGGCGGATAAGAGAAAGTGTGACGCGGACGACGACGCGGACGACACAAGACGGCAAAAGTAATCCGTAAAAATACAGCGGATCAAAAAATAAAATAGGAGGTGCACGATGCCATTATGTGATAAAGAATCACTGAAAGTTTCATCAAAATCCATTCATAGGTTAAAGAGGTGTGGCGGATAAGAGAAAGTGTGACGCGGACGACGACGCAAGACGACAAAAGTAATCCCTATATGTCGCTCCCCACTTCGTGGGGCGGCGACACAAAAACTGATTGCACTAATTTTGGTACAAAATGGCTGCTGGTGGCCATCTTGAATTTAGGACCACACCCCAAAACACTCGTTCTCGTCCCACGGTGATAACAAAGGTACCCAAGAATTTTCGTAAAGATCGGTTCATAAATACGGCCTATAGTCTGAGCTGTATAGAAGTTGTGTACAAAAACCTGATTGGACCTAATTTCGGTACAAAATGGCCATTGGCAGCCATCTTGAATTTTGGACTGCACCCAGAAACACTCGCTCTCATCCCAAGGTGATAACAAAGGTACCCAAGAAATTTTGTGAAGATCGGTTCATAAATACAAATTCTAGCCTGAGCCGTATTGACATGTGCACTTACTGCACTGAATAAATCAAAGTTCATCTAATTTGCATAATTTCTGCTCGAGAAAAAAACCTGTATTATATGTGACGTATTCCATGTTACTAAACATACATATAAAAATTTATTCAAATCAGAACTTTCATACAGAAGTTCTGTACAAAGAACTGACTGCACTAATTTTGGTACAAAATGGCCGCTGGCAGCCATCTTGAATTTCGGACCGCACCCAGAAACACTCGTTCTCGTCCCACGGTGATACCAAAGGTACCCAAGAAGTTTCGTAAAGATCGGTTCATAAATACGGCCTCTAGCCCGAGCCGTATTGGCATTTGCAGTTACAGTGCTGAAAGTAACACTAAATAGATCAAAGTTGGTCTAATTGGCATAATTTATGCACGAGAAAAAAACCCGTATTATATGTGATGTATCCCATGATACTAAACATTCACACAAAAAATTATTCAAATCAGTGCTTTCATATAGAAGTTCTGCGCAAAAATCTGATTGCAACTAATTTTGTACAAAATGGCTGCCAGCGGCCATCTTGAATTTCAGACCAGACCCCAAAACACTCGTTCTCATCCCATGCTGATAACAAAGGTACCCATGAAGTTTCGTAAAGATCGGTTCATAAATACGGCCTCTAGTCCGAGCCATATTGGCATTTGCACTTGTCACATAGTTATGACGTCACGCCTTTGTTAAAAGTGTGTGATATATTTCGAAGAGTTGGTTAGAGCATGTGTGATATTCAACATATATCGCCACACTTTTACCAATCAAGGAACAATAGACAGTGATTGTGTAACCTGTCAGTTCTAATACAAACACAGCCGAGAGGAAAGATTAAGGGCACCTGTGCTAAAATGTTTTGAACAGAGAAACGAGAATTTACCTGACTTTTGATTTTATTGAAAGAGTTAAAGAAAGAAATCCACACCCGGGTGTAAATGATAAATGGAACGTTTAATTTCTCGCTCAACCTTTTGAGCGCAATGACGAAACGGAAAAAATGAAGTAATATCACTTGCTTTCCATCAATCTTCATGTGTCTTGCAAGTTTGGCTTAAGAAATTAACTAATTAAACGGGAATGGACACGTGTCAGACAAGGGTTCAGTGGAGTGTTTGATTGTTCGTGTTTTGATTGTTTGTGCAAACATCAATGTGACAAGTGGGTTACAGCACAAAAACTCGTGATATTGAACATACAATCGCTCGAGCTAGTTACTCGGACAAGTCCTCGTTAACTAACTCTCGCGATTGTATATTCAATATCACTCGTTTTCTATGCTGTAACCTATACTTACAGTGCTGAAAGTATCACTAAATAAATCAAAGTTAGTCTAATTTGCATAATTTACGCACGAGAAAAAAACCCATATTATATGTGATGTATCCCATGGTACTAAACATTCATACAAAAAATTATTCAAATCAGGGCTTTCGTATGGAAGTTCTGTGCAAAAATCTGATTGCACCTAATTTTGTACAAAATGACTGCCAGCGGCCGTCTTGAATTTCGGACCGGACCCCTAAACACTCGTTCTCGTCCCACGGTGATAACAAAGGTACCCAAGAAGTTTTGTAAAGATCGGTTCATAAATACGGCCTCTAGCCCGAGCCGTGTCGACGGCACGGCGGACAGACAGACGGATGACGGGCCATGGCAATACCTCAAATTTGGCTTCGCCAAAGTTGAGCTAAAAATGCAATGCCCCTTCGGGACCATAACTCACACAAACTTTCACTTGAATTGGCCTCGTGGCTTTGGAGAAGACCAAAACATGGTGTTGACGGACGACGGACGAACGGCGGACGGAGAGTGATGGGATTAGCTCAGCTTGACTTTGTCAAGATGAGCTAAAAACAAATGCACATTGACAATGAGAGAAACAACTTGCAAAGTACGCCCAAACTAAACAAAGTTGGCGGAAACTTCCAAGTGACAATAACAAGCAACATTGTAACTGAGAATTACATAATTACATAATTTCTCCATTTAATGCCAGCATAACCCCTTATGCTAATTCTGTGAAGGAGACCAATTATAAAGCTAGTCCAGAGAATGAGACTCTTTATACTCATTTAAAAGTGTCTGAGGATTGTATAGAACCACTCGTTTGACACGTGACATATACAAATGCTTCACAGTGAGCTACACTTTAAAAACAGCACATAAATGAGACATAGTTATTGCTTCACACCGAGCTAATCATTAAAACAACCCAGCACAGATGTTGGACTACTGTCTCTGGAGGAGGTATTCCCTTGCTTTTCACTCTAAAGCCAGATAGCATAAGGGAAAAACCGCCCCCCCCCCCCCCCTTGTTCTGAAGGACAACTCCTCAGAACAAAGAGGGCAGCGGAACGGCGTCAGTGCTCGAGCAGACTGCCTAAGACATCTTCTAGATGCAAGATGAATGGACGACATTCTGAGCAACAGAAAGAGGACCTAAAGATCTAAGGTCACCGGAGATAGACTCTAAATTTCAAAAGTAAAACTTGGTAAATGAAGAGGGCTGTGTCCAGTAGGCAGCCTTCATAAGATCAGTAATGGCTACACTGTTAGAATAAGTCCAAGAAGCAGAGAGTGCGCTAACCTTATGCACTGAAATCTTGTTGACAGAACGTTGATCTGAAGATAGACTTTCATAGGCAATACGTATTGCCAGCTGAATCCATCTAACGATAGAATGAACAGATATATCCTTTCTGTTAGGAATCAGGGAAAGAAAGAATCTTTTTCTTCCGTTTCCAATAAAACTCGATCGACGTTTATAAATGCACACTGCTCTAACTGGAAACAGCAAAGGTCTACGGTTGTCTGAGGACGGTAAAGCCTTAATGATAATAGGCTCCGGCCACTTATCCAGAATCTGATTCTTAGCCAAGAATCCCACTTCCGTAGTGAGGGTAACAGATAATGCATGAAGTTCACTCACTCTTCTGGCAGATGCAAAGGCTAAGAGAAAGGCCATTTTATAGGTCAAGAAATTGAACTCTACATTGTCTAACGGCTCAAATGGAGCTTCTTGAAGCTTCAACAGAACCCGAACCAAATTCCATTTAGGAATTAATCTGGGGGTTCTAGGTCTATTAATAGAGAAATTTCTTACTAGCTTGGATAAAGAAGAATCTGATCCAATAGCAAAGTTATCATGATGAGCACATGCGTCTGATAACATAGACCTATAGCCCTTAATTGTGATGGGCTGCAAGTATAATACGTCAAACAAGTGGACCAGAAAATTGGCAATCTGAGGAATGGACGAATCGCGAATGTCTACAGACCGGTCCATACACCAATGGAAGAAAACTCTCCACATTGCTGCATAATTCAACGAAGAGGAGGCCCTCATACAGTTAGAAATTGCATCCACTGCTCGTCCTGTAAAATGTTTTCCGTGTAAGTAGGACCGCACAACAGAAATACGTGAAGGTTGAGACCTAATGGGTTGTGATGCAGTGCGTGGGACTTTCCCTGATATAGAAGGTCCTTTTGAGGAGGAAGCATCTGGGGAATGTCCCATAACAGACACCTGAGAAGGTTGATCCAAGGTTTCTGTGACGACAGAGGTCCTACTAGCAGGATTTTGCAGTGAGACTGTTTGATTTCTAACAGAATCTGCTGAATCAACAGAGCAGGAGGATATGCATATCCGATCATTCCGTCCCATGAGACCGATGGAGCGTCTACTGCGTACGCTCGATGATGTGGGCATGGCGACCCGAACGTAGGTAACTGATTGTTCAGGTGTGTCGCAAAAAGATCTATCATGGGACAATCCCACTGGTAGCAGATCTGACTGAATACTCGGTTGTTGAGAGTCCACTCCGATGGTAACAGGCAACCTTTTCGAGAGAGTGAGTCTGCTAGTACATTCCGATGACCTGGTGTATGACTGAGAGATAAATGTGATGACTCAGGGCAAATAGAAGAATCTTCTCCATTAATTCGCATAATGGAATCAAATGAGTGCCTCCCTGGTTCCTGAGATAAGCCACTACTGTCGAGTTGTCCGACAGAATCTGGACATGGAAGTTCGCTATTTGAGCAACCCAATGTTGTAGTGCTAGCCAGATAAACATCACCTTGATGTTTATGTGCTTCTCTAGGAACCGAGGGTCCCAAAGACCCTGACACTTCAAGTCTGCAGGACTTAGGGACGCACCCCAGTCCGTCTGACTCGCATCCGTCATAATCGTGAAGACCGGATCTGGCAGCTGAAGCGGAAATCCCTGAGTTAACCACTGGAGATTCACCCAAATCTGAACCTTTTGTTTTACTAGGTCCGTTAAAACAATCTGGGCTCCGAGCGAATGCATCTTCACACTCCAGTTCTTAATAAAGAGAGGATGCGTGCGCAGGCGACTGATCTTAATAAGATCCGCAGCCGCTCCGCACAACCCCATCAATCGCATAAACTCCCTCACAGTGACTGCGGGGGAGTTTAGACAAAAGCTAGCACAACAACTGACTAATTCGCTCTGGGTAACGGCAGACAAACCAGATTTTTGAGAGTCTTAAAGCTCATTCCCAAGTGAATGAAGTACTTGGACGGAGATAGATCTGACTTTTTCTCGTTTACTATGAAACCGAGACGTTGGAACGGAAGCAGACTCTGTACATCGCTCTGAAAAAATATAGAACCTTAGTGAGCACGCTCACATACCCCACGCGCCCCGATATTTCAAGCTCTAATCATTTTTTAAAAATAAACATAGATTGTAGGAATACTGCAGAAAACAGTGTTCTGTAGTTTCAACGGTATTGAAAGAATTCAAGCAGAGAAAAAGCCCGGAAAACTGTAATTTTGATGAATTTTTCAAAGTCTATGGGGCCGTAATTTTGGTAAAAATCAGTGGAGCGAAACAAAACCCAAAGTTGTTCTGTAGGCCACCATGTTAGACCAACATCAAAAATCAGCTCAATATCTGAAAGCGTGTAGGAAAAAAGTCCGGAAAACTGTAATTTTGATGAACTTTTCAAAGTTCAAGGGCCGTAATTTCGGTAAAAATCAGTGGAGCGGAACAAAATGCAAACTTGATCTGTAGGCCACCATGTCAGACTAACATACCAAACATCAGCTCAATATCTGGAAGCGTGTAGAAAAAAAGTCCGGAAAACTGTAATTTTAATGCATTTTTCAGAGTCCAAGGGTCGTAATTTCGGTAAAAATCAGTGGAGCGGAACAAAACGCAAAATATGTTCTGTAGGCTACCATGTTAGACTAACATACCAAAAATCAGCTCAATATCTGGAAGCGTATAGGAAAAAAATCTGCAAAACTGTAATTTCGATGAACTTTTCAAAGTTCAAGGGCTGTAATTTCGGTAAAAATCAGCGGAGCGGAACAAAATGCAAACTTGATCTGTAGGCCACCATGTTAGACTAACATACCCAAAAACAGCTCAATATCTGGAAGCGTGTAGAAAAAAAGTCTGGAAAACTGTAATTTTGATGAACTTTTCAAAGTTCAAGGGCCGTAATTTCGGTAAAAATCAGTGGAGCGGAACAAAATGCAAACTTGCTCTGTAGGCCACCATGTTAGACTAACATACCAAAAATCAGCTCAATATCTGGAAGCATGTAGAAAAAAAGTCCGGAAAACTGTAATTTTGATGAATTTTTAAGGGTCCAAGGGCCGTAATTTCGGTAAAAATCAGTGGAGCGGAAAAAAACGCAAACTTGATCTGTAGGCCACCATGTTAGACTCACATACCAAAAATCAGCTCAATATCTGGAAGCGTGTAGAAAAAAAAGTCCGGAAAACAAGTAGGACTGACTGACGGACTGACGGACGGACCAGTCAAAAACATTATACCCCTGCAACTTCGTTGCGTGGGGTATAATAATACTGTCGCCGTATCTCAGAAGAATGTTGTCCAAGTAAGCCCACATTACCTCAGCCGAATGAGCTCGGAAGTATGACATTACCGAGTTCATTATTCGAGTGAAAGCCCAAGGAGCCAGGTTCAGACTGAAGCACATTGCTCTGAACTGATAAACCTCTCCTTGCACGGAAAAACGCAGGTACTTTCAGAATGCCGGATGTACCAGGACATGAAAGTACGTGACCTTTAGATCTATGCTTGCCACATAGTCGTCCACTCGAATGCTTGCTCTTACCGATGAATGGTTTCCATTTAGAACTTTGGAGCTATGATCAATTTGTTTACCCAGTTCAAGTCTATAACCGGTCGGAACGAGCCGTCTGGCTTCGGTACGAGAAACAGGTGACTGTAGAAACCTGGAGAATTTTGACTGTCGACGACCTCTATTGCTTTCTTTGACAGGATAGCCTGTACCTCCACAAGGAGAGACTCTCTTTTAGAAGAATTCCCCGGAAGATTTGTCCAACGTGGACTTCTTGTAAGTGGGGGCTTTGCTCGGAATGATAGCTGTAGGCCTGCCGAGACTACATTTCCCACCCACTGATCTTAAGTAATTTCCATCCAGTTTTTCGCGAAGTTTGATAACCTTCCGCCAACAGGAAAGCAACAGAGGTCTAGACCATCACCTGTACAACTTGCGAGGCTTACGGGAGGAGAAACTATGTCTTCCCCGCGAAGAACCTTGCCCCATCGGCCAAGGGGCGTCTGACTTATAGTCTTGATAAGACTTGCACCCTTTTACCCTGAGTCGTTATATTGACAACCTCCGGAGGAACTGTAAGAGGGTTTGTTAGACCCTTGAGATGAGCTCCCTTTCGATGATTGGGAACTGGAACGACCTCGCCTACTCTGGCCAGCCAATGCATGCTGTTGAGACGTTGATCTCAGTAGCAATGCACTGGAAGATTTTTTGGTAGCTTGTTCATAGACTAAGGAAAGCTTGTTGTGTGTGTTCAGAGTGACTCAGAGAGAGCTTTTCACCCTGTCATCGATAATTGATGATGACGCAAGGGCTGCATCACGTCTAACCATCTCCAAATTTGCCACTGAAAGGGCGGAGTGGTGTGTGGCATACATGACATCCCTGGAAAGAACTCTTAGCGAGGAACTAACATCCTCAAATTCCTTTCCATTTAGACGCTGCGCCAGAGCCCTGGTGACGTTATCTGCGTAGGACATAGCATCCAGAATCGCTCTATTAGATGAAATAGGAGATTCCATCACATCGGAGCGTAAATTGAATGATGTAGGCAAGGATATATCCAAATCCGCAACCTGCTCATCCAGATGCAGAGGAGCTCTCTGAACATCTTCTCCAACCATTTTAAAATAACGTGATCCTAGGAAACTGTTTTTTGATTGAAGATGCAGATAAAAAAAAACGCCTTTCTTATTCGAACTTGCTAGGTTGGATATGGTGTTGTTAATGTGGCCGAAGGCCTCCGGCACCTGCCAAGATTGTACCTGAAGAAAAGAACATCATCTTTCCTTCACGCGACATCTCTGTTTCGAGACGACAGCGGTTTCTGCCTAGCAGACCCAGCTTGCTGATCAGGTAGAACAAGGTCAGGATAGTGTTGATTAATGAAATTCATCGCTACCATATGTCGTTCCGAAAAGGACGGGTAATCCTCCTCCTCCTACCTCTCACCATCTGACTGATTCAGCTGAGAATTTCGGTCAACAGCATCTGAATGTACAGGTGGCCGGACCGGCCCAGCACTGTCCGGCAGCTCACCACCGAAGTCTGCAGAAGGCTACGCTTGCACTTGCTGGGAAGCTGCGATGAGCTGCGCAATTTGCGACAGCGAGTCTGTTATAGAGGCTTGAGGAGCAGCAGTCTTCTGTTTTTTCGCCGCTTGATGCTACTGGGACGGACGTAGATCTCTTCTCCGAACGTCCCAATGAATGAAGCCTCAGATCACTAGCTACCGGATGGGACGATTTCATGGGCAAAGTCGGGCAGCTAGTGTGTGGTCGTGTGTGCTTATTTGAACTTGAGGAAGAAGCCGTAACTGTAGCCGACCCCGGCTGCAGTTAAAGTTTAGACGGAGCATCCCGAGCGGGGAGTGAGGAAGTTAGCTCCGACTCAGGCAAGTTTCTCAAAACAACATTTGCTGGGTTAGAGAAGGCTCTCCCGCTCGTGGTCTATCAGACCTCGCCGAGCTTTCCGTAGAGAAACTTGCGGGCTTCTTCCCTTTTGCCATCACCGCTGGGTGAGCTTTAGTTTTTGAGGTGCTCGTCTACCCAATTCTACACTTCCTTCGACCGCAACAGACCTACCCGGTGTTACGGCTCCCACTGTCGGGTTGGCCGTTTCACCCGTGGAACTGGATGCGGAAATACAAAGCCTTATTCCTTGTTTAATATTAAGGAGCACCTTAGCAGCCAGTTCTGTTTACTCATCATAGTGCGATGACTGCAGCACACTTTGGACAGGTGTCGCAATACCATCACCATATTCTTGTTTCTCTGAAAAAGAAACTGAAAAACCCAAATTATCCTGTGGTGACAGCTCCGGTATCAGAACTTTACCGCCGACGATGTATCACGACACCGTCTCCAACGTCTGTCATCCCAATGTACACAAGTAGGACAGTGCATCGACTGCAGGCAAGACAACAATCATGTAAATCCGAGGAAGACTTCCTCGCCTTGCATTTAGAGCAGTAAGCTTTCATAATTAATTACAATCCAAAACAGAGTCGATAGCACTCCTACAAATTCAACATCAAAAATACATGATAAGAATACATGAAAATAGCAAAATTAATTTCGAAACAATTATAAAAAAATTTTCAAATTTTTTTGTTTAAAATGCATAAGTTCCCAAATGGAACATTATGCGCCCAAGGGCACCCCGATAGAGCCTAAGTGTGGACAAACACCAATTTATTTTGTGCTACACTACCGGAATCATAATTAATGTATCCTAGAGTAATTCTAAAGTATTATAATACTGATTACTACATGTTAAGGGCGTTGCCAAATGTAAACAATGTCAATAGAAAAAACTGGAAACAAGACAACAGGCACACAAAAAGGCCCAAAGTCAGTAACCGATTTAAATGCTACCAGATGCAAAGCTAGATCTTCATACGAAGAAAAAACAATACATCGGATAGAAGATGCAAGACCAAAACGACCCAACACCCCTAGGGTGAGGACGTAACCATGGGGATAAACAGAATAAACATTCTGTAACACACGTTAAACTTATAAGAAATTTAATAAAAAATTTCAATAGAAAACAGCCAAAAAGCTTAGGAGTTTAATAGGAGGGTTCATGGAAGGGTAGGAAAGGAACACTTAACAAACAGTAGGTAAATCATTAGCAAGAATGAGGACGTCAGGCGCATGTCCCGAAAATGGGAAACATGAAATAATTTTTATAATTATTGTAAAGTTACAGTCCTGAACGTCTCAAACCACCGTTGTTCACTTCCATCATCCATTTATAGCCTTGAATCCATCAATTCTTTTTATTGATTTGCGTCTGGCATCCTCAAACTAGAGGCTCTACAGAGCCTGTAATCGCTCACCTGGAACTACATATAAAAATGTGATTTCCCATAGGCTTTTCATGGTAACTATGAGCTGCAATTGTGGCCATGTTCGCAAAATTACATCAACATTACATGAGGATCATTGGTAGAAGGTGTCCCAGTCTTCAATGACATGAAGTTTCAAAACATTTGAATCCACCAAAGAGAATCATAGAATGTCTCTGGTGGCCATATTTTTTCCAACCAACAGGAACAAAAAAGAGGATCGTTTGTTTTCCAACCACCAGGAACAAAAAAGAGGACTGTTAGTAGACCATTCTTGCCAAGTTTTGGTTCGCGGCGGCTCAGTAGTTCCCGAGAAAAGATGAAAATGTGATTTCCCATAGGTTTTTTTATAGTAACTATAAACTGCAATTGTGGCCATGTTTGCATAACGATCAACATTAAATGAGGATAGTTGGTAGAGAGGGTCCCAGTCATCAACCATGCAAAATTTCAAAACATTTGGCCCTGTGGTTTCAGGGGAGAAGAGTTTTTCAAAATTGACCAATCAGAATCAAAAAATGCTTCTGGCGGCCACGTTTTTTCACTCAACAGGAATAAAATGAGTAACAGTTGTAGAGAACCTCTCATAGACCATGCCTGCGAAGTCTGGTTCACATTGGCTCAGTACTTTCAGTGAAGATGATGAAAATGTGATTTCCTATAGGGTTTCTATAGTAACTATAAGCCACAATTGCAGGATCATTGGTAGAGGGGTTTGCAGTCATCAGTAACACTAAGTTTTCAAACCATTTGGGCTTGTAGTTTCAAAGAAGATTTTCTTGAAAATGCACACATTTATGAATTCTGTGTCAACAAAAAAGCAATCAGTAAAAGAAGGTTAAATATTTTGAAAATTACTATTTTCTCAGACAGTCTTCTCTTTCAAAGTAGATTTGGATAGGTAAAGGGTTACAGGAAACACATTTCACTCCAATTTTGTCAGATCTTAAAAGATATATATAATTACTGTCATCTAAGCTGACATGGTATAAACAAAACTTTCCTGGCATTCCAAACATCTGTCATCACTCAAGTCAGTATTTTCTGATAAGTAACTTGACAACGAAAAGACAAACTAGGGAACACTTACAAGAAGCCTACCTTATAAAACACATGCAACTATCCTTCATCCAACGAAAAGACAAACTAGGGAACAGTGCTTATTCACTACGGTAAAGACATTGCGCACTTATTTTACTAACCTATTCTTATTTTAACCTTGTTTTTCATCTTTTATTATCACATTTGTGGCGCATTTGAAAATGAAAATTACCTCATATGCGAAATCTCGCTAAAGTGAGAAATAATACACGCGTTGGGGCGTAATTGCTTTACCCCCCCCCCCCCCTCCACCAAAGAGCGTACCTTATACAACATATGCCACTTTTGCAAGATCTCGCTAAAGTAAGAAGTGATACACACGTTTAGCAGTAGTTGTTTTACCCCCCCCCCCCCCCACCCCCTTCTCCACCGGAGTAATGGAGGGGCCTAATAAGAAGCCCCATCCCTCTAACTGTCTCCGTCTGTTCGAAAACCTGATTATGCGATATCATACGCCTCCAATTATTGTGGAGTCAACTTTACACAATCAGTGTCTTGGTCCATTCCAATTACCTAACGAAATTATAGAGTTATTGCCCTTTGTGTCTTGTTATGCCAAACTTCACGAAAAGTAGACTCGGATCTAAACAAAATTTGATATCTTTTTTTTTTTTTATCTTTATGTAAAGTATGGACATTTACTTGGTTATTGGTATCTATAGTTGCATTCTGCAAAATGCCGAAGGCGGCTTTGGATAGCAATGACTGGGTGAATGTCCATATGATTATTCGAACAGTGAACATTGGACTTCAATAAAATTTGATAAAACAGCCTTGTATTAACGCTGATTTTGATAAGATTTTGATAATAATCATCGTCAATTGTCGCAAATTGAGTTAATGCTCTTTGTGAATTTCGCCTTACTATAATTTTTATACGAAATTGGAAAGCAATCATCAGACTACAGGACATACAGCATAATAGTAGAGATAGATCGCGTCTTTTAAAAAATCCCCACTTATGATACTTATGTGTTTGTGTCTGAATGATTTGAATCTTGTAACCATAAACTTCCGCCCAGCTACTTGGACGAAAAGTCCAGTTTCTTACATATATATAAATGTTGTACTCGTTTCAGCCTAGAAGTCACACGAATGTACAATTTCTTTGACTTCATTTCCCGGAAAAGGAAGGAGCTTTTTCCAGAATCTGTATAATAATTGTTTGTCATGTGTATATATCTGTCTCACGTTCCTGACATCAAAATGCTCTTCCACGTACAATACAATTTTTTCTTCTTAATAATCATGCCTGGTCTAATCCATAAATTGATTGTTCATACCTCTAAAAAGGGCCCACATAAATGTGCTTTCGATGATCTGTTTGACCAACATGGCTAACAATGCTTCACTTGATGAGATCCAGAATGAGGATATTTTTGATTTTATCTCTAAATTCAATGGTACACTCTCCGAAGACAGCGAGGACATGACCCACCCTTTTGCTATGGATAACAAACTGTGCAAGTACTATACACCCGAGCAATTCCAAGATAATATATCGGGCCAAAGTAAATCTCTCTCCCTCTTCAACATGAACTGCCGTAGTCTAAATGCGAATTTCGAAAATCTTCGTAATTTATTGTGCGATCTCCAGTCGGATAGAAACTTTTTTGACGTAATAGGTCTGACTGAAATATTTAACCCCAAAGCTCTCTGCCACGAACTTGAAGGCTATCACCCTCTTATTTGCAACACACGACCCGACAGTGATGATGGAAGAGGTGGTGTTGGTTTATTTGTAAAAGATAATTTGTCCTTCAAAATACGCAGTGATCTCTCAGTCTTTATCCCTCATGTCTTTGAATCGTTATTCATAAAAATCACTGGCAAAAATAAATGTATAATTGGTTCCATCTATAGACCTAATACTGCACCAAAAGCAGATCTCGACCTTTTTGTAACCGAATTAACTCGACTATTGGATGTAATAAACGCCGAAAATAAAAGGGCTTATCTCATGGGCGACTTTAATATTGATCTCCTAAATTTCAACACTCATACAAAGACCAATTCTTATATAGATTCTCTGTTCAGTGCCGGATTCATGCCAGTTATCACAAGGCCAACGAGAATAACGGACACTTCCGCAACACTAATCGATCATATATTCAGCAACAACCCTACCCCATACGAATCAGGAATTGTAATTACTGATGTTAGCGACCACTTCGCTACATTTTATTACGAGAACAAAAGCAACTGCCCTGTTCACTCAACTCAAACCATGAAACGCGTGTTCAAAAGGACAAATATTAATCAATTTAAGCAGCTTTTATCGGAATGCGACTTTTCGGACGTTCTTAGTATAGAATGTCCGAATGGAGCGTATGATCTTTTCCTCGATAAATTTTATTGTCTCTTCGACAGAGCGTTCCCACTGGAAGTGAGATCAACGCCACAGAAGTACATAAAACGTGAACCATGGATGACACGTGGCCTCTTACAATCCTCTTTGAACAAAAATAAACTGTATGCTAGAAAGATAAAATCCCCAACCCCCCGAATCATCACTGAATACAAAGACTATTGCCGGATTTTCAACCGACTTAAAAGAACAAGTAAATCTGATTATTACACCGATACCCTACTGTCAAATAAAAATAACATTAAAAAAACCTGGGAAATTTTGCGTAAAGCAATCAGCAAAACTGAACAAACCGCCACACTGCCGTCTTCCTTTAATGCTGACAATGACGAACTAACCGACCCTAGACTGATTGCCGATAGATTTAATACCTTTTTTGCAAGCATAGGTAAATCAATCAGTGACGAAATACCTTCATCAAACCGTCATTTCTCGGACTACATTGGCAACATCAATGCGGAATCTTTCTTCATATCGCCCACAAACGTACAGGAAGTAATTCTCTGTGTTAATAGCATTCGCGGAAAGGCAACTAAAGATGGTGACAACTTGTCGACTAAGCTTTTAAAAGAAATCATCTTCGAGGTGGCTAATCCGCTAACTCACACAATTAACCTCTCGTTCTCTACTGGTATAGTGCCAAATAAAATGAAGATAGCCAAAATTATACCTATTTTCAAATCCGGCGACCCCCATGTATTCAATAACTACCGACCCATTAGTATTCTTCCGGCATTCTCAAAAGTACTTGAAAAATGTATGTATTCTCGCATATCCAGTTTCTTAGATGACCAAAAGACTGTATACCAGTATCAATTTGGGTTTAGAAAGCATCATTCAACCATACATCCTATACTTCACCTAATAAATAATGTTGCTGAAGCAAACGATAAAACAACGAAAGATTGCACTCTTTCGATTTTCCTAGATTTTGCGAAAGCTTTCGATAGCATTGACCATAACATTCTTCTAAAGAAACTGGAATATTATGGCATTAGAAGGTTAGCTAATTCCTGGTTTAAGGATTATCTAACAGAAAGAAGCCAGTCTGTTTCTTTCCATAATGAGGTATCTGACAGTAGAAAGATCACCACAGGTGTACCCCAGGGTTCTATCCTCGGGCCCATTTTATTTGTACTATATATTAACGACATCAGCAAATCGACTTTGTTAAAAGTCTTGTCGTTCGCAGATGACACAACAGCGCATGCAGCTGGCCATAGCGTCGATACTCTTATAGAAAATACAAACTCTGAGTTATATAGCACAAGTGAGTGGTGCTCTGCGAATAAATTGGCTCTAAACGCTTCTAAAACCAAATTCATGATATTCCACCCCCAAAATGATCCATATAGTGCGATAGGCAAGAGCATATCATTGAATAATACGAATATTACACTGGTGGGTAACCATCAAGAGGAAACGACATTTAAGTTTCTCGGTATTCATATGGATGAAAATCTCAAATTCAAGCAACACATCTCCACCGTATGCTTGAAAATAGCCAGGGCTACTTTTGCCATAAATCGGGCTAAGAAATTCCTTCCCCGAGTAGCTCTACGATTATTGTACTTCTCTCTGATCCAAAGTCATTTAATTTATGGGATACAAGTGTGGGGACACGCTGCAGCCACAAATAGGATCCTTGGTCTGCAAAAAAAGCTATTCGAGCGATAACGAAACGATCCTATACTTCACACACCGATCCCCTTTTCAAAAGCTGTGGTATACTAAAATTCAGAGACCTTTATACACTACACAGTCTCCTGTTCATGCATGATTGGTTTAATAATAAACTACCCGAGTCCTTCGATAACACATTTGAAATTTATACAAACCCATCTGGCATGAATACTAGACAGTCTGGCAATATACGCACACGAAAACCCAGAACTTGCTTCTCGGCCGAACTCCCGTTCCATTCTTTCCCGCGGATTTGGAATGACACTGAACCATCTGTCCAGCGTCTCAATAGATGCCAATTTAAGAAAGCGATAATAGACAAGGCTCTAAATTCATACCATTCAGATGTCTCTTGTAATAACCCTTCCTGCCCAGATTGTACTTCCATTCCGCCTGGATCTTCACACCACATCAGATTTCAACACTCCAGAATCTAGGCTTTGATGATTAGACCATTAAATTGTTGAGCAATTACTGTAATGCAATTTCACCAATACTTTGGCCCCTTACCTAGCGCAATAGTCGTGTCTGGCCTGCATTGTTCGCAAAGATCGCACTGTGTGGGTATTATTCGTTTCTGTTCTTGCCTCCGGAACAGGGCCCATGGTTTATCACTGGAGTAAGCTCATTTAGTCATTACGCTGAGTGCCATGTCGTTGTCCCTGAGGCTAGAATTGAAAGTCAAAGGACTGATAAGAAAATAAATGGAAATCCTATCTAAGAGTGTTTCTTGTGAAAACAGTGTTCTGTTTGCGCTGGGCTAGGGGTTAAATAAATAATTATGTATTAAAAGTTCCCCTCATGAATCCCGCAAGGATGCAAATTGTTTACAATTTTGATGTCAGGACTAATTATCTTTTAATATGGGAATGGCAGGAAGACAGCCCCCCAGGGCTATGCTGTTCCCATGCAGTTTTACATTTATTTCTGTACATTTCTGCAAGTTGTTTATTATACTTCATGTAAACGTATACTGCAAATAAACTTCACTAATAATCAACATGTACAGTTGCAATTGTCTACAGTTGTACAAGTCAAAATAAGTTGTGTAGGATAATGCTATAAACAATGTATCTTTCTCTTCCTACACTTATAAGACCAGAAGCTGACATCATTTTTCTGGAAAGCTCTCACTGATAGCTTTCCAGGAAATGTCAGATTCTGATCTTGTCAGGGCAGGAGCAGCAGTTTACTTAGTTTATTGCAGTTATGCTACAGCTTATTTTGACTTGTACTGTATGCACAATATTTTGGGTCTTTTTTCCCAGTTCTCAGTGGAGAAAACTGGAACCAACCCTTACCAAATTCTCAAAAAACAAGTATTTTGCTGACAGTACCGATCTTCGTGCAGACAGGAGAGGCATTGGGTTAAGCATTAGAATATAGCCTCTGGTGGCCACATATTTCCATCCTCCCATAGACCATTCCTGCGAAGTTTGGTTCACGTCGGCTCAGTAGTTCCAGAGAAGAAGATGAAATTGTGATTTCACATAGGGTTTCTATAGAAACTATAAGCCACAATTGTGGCCATGTTTAAAACCCGATCAACATTAAATGAGGATCGTTGGTAGAAGGGGTCCCAGTCATCACTTATGTGAAGTATCAAAACATTTGGCCTGGCAGTTTCAGAGATTTTTGAAAATCCACCAATCAGAATCAAAGAATGCCTCTGGCGGCCATGTTTTTCAACCCACGGGAACAAAATGAGGATCTTTTGTAGTGGTCCTCTCATAGACCATCCCTGCCAGGTTTGGTTCACGTCAGCTCAGTAGTTCTGGAGAAGAAGACGAAAATGTGATTTCACATAGGGTTTCTATAGTAACTATAAGCCGCAACTGTGGCCATGTTTGCAACCCGATCAACATTAAATGAGGATCGTTGGTAGAGGAGTCCCAGTCATCATTTATGTGAAGTATCAAAACATTTGGCCTAGCAGTTTCACAGGAGAAGATTCTTGAAAATCTACCAATCAGATCAAAGAATGCCTCTGGCGGCCATTTTTTTCAACCCACGGGAACAAAATGAGGATCGTTTGTAGAGGACCCCCCATAGACTATCACTGCCAGGTTTGTTTTCATGTCGCCTCAGGTTATTCCAGAGAAGAGGCAAATGTTATTTCCCATAGGGTTTCTACAGTAACTATAAGCCGCAATTGTGGCCATGTTTGTGACCCAATCAACATTAAATGAGGATCATTGGTAATCCACCAACCAGAATCAAAGAATGCCCCTGGAAGCCATGTTTTTCATCCGACGGGAACAAAATGAGGATCGTTTGTAGAGGACCTCCCATAGACCATTCCTGCCAAGTTTGGTTCACACCGGCTCAGCAGTTACAGAGAAGATGAAAATGTGAAAAGTTTACGGATGCCGGACGCCAAGTGATGAGAAAAGCTCACATGGCCTTTTAGACCAGGTGAGCTAAAAAGGAGATTTAAAGCACAGATGTCAGATCATTGTTTACTGACTTAGGGCCAAACAAAGAAAGAATGATGCTTGGCACCAGTTGTGGTAACTTCCTGGTTACCCTGCATGCGCAGTTAACACAAGAGGCCCCAGGGGGCCTGAGGGCGCTCACCTGACATGGTAGTCTAAATATCAAACCAGGGACTTGAATAAGCTGCATACGCCCCTCCTAAGAAAAGCAGAAACCAACTAATGAAGCGATTGTGCCCACACAATACACAGGATTTTCCTTCTATTTTCAGTTCCTGCACTTTTACGTCCCAAAATTGAGATAAACGCATAAAAAACAGATTTTTTTCCCAAACAAAATATTTTCAGCCTAAATTTTTTTTTTCTTCTTAAAATGCATAAAGAACGAAAAAACTAAGTTCCGGATTTTGGTCCAAAATTTTCTAAGTTTTTTTGTCTTAAAATTGACCGAAATGCATAAAAAATGCATAAAAAACAAAAAAAAAATTCCGGATTTTGGTTCAAAATTTTCTAAGACCGGAACGGGGCCCCAAATTTTCAGCCTAAATATGAACCCAGGGACTTGGCTTGAACAAACTTGAATCTCACCCCCCTAAGGATGCTGCATACCAAATATCAAAAGATTCTTATTGGTAGATCTGAAGAAGATTTTTAAAGAATATTCCTCATACTGCACTAATTTAAACATTTTGACCATTCCATTCTGTTGGTCCTAAGGAAGCCTCACAACAAATAAGAGTTCTCAGTGCCGTGTAGTATTGGAGATATGGGCGTTTTAATTTTGTTTTCTTCTATTTTTAGCTCCTGCAGTTCCCATGGGGAGACAGCGAAAAATTTTTTTGCATAAATTAAGTACTTATGACCCAATAAGCCCTCATATCAAATTTGGTCCAAATCGGCCTCTCGGTTTGGAAAATAGAAATTTTGGGAGGGGCAAATATTTTTGCCCCTCCCATTACGATGCCAAATATAGCCCCACAAACTTCTCTTGAACAAATCTGAGTCTACACCTCAAAAGGAAGCTACACACCACATATCAAGTCTCTGCTACTGCTGGTTCATAAGAAGATTTTTTAAGATTTCAGCACACTTTTTGGGTGTGGCCCAACCAAGGCAACTTGATTTGAACAAAATCAAAACTACGATGTCATAACAAACTAGAGGTACTGTGAGCAAGCTCACAAAGTGATACTCCCATGCCTGAAATGTATAAGTTAGTTATCTCCCCTTGGAAATGTCAGAACAGAATTATATTGCTTCATGCACATCTTCATATGGAGTTCTTCCATTGTGTAAAGTTTCATGAAAAGTCTTCAAACGGTTTAGGAGGAGTTGTGCTTATAAGGATGGACAGATGGACGGACGGACGGATGGACAGACAGTGTGATTCCTATATACCCCCCCCCCCCCCAAACTTTGTTTGCGGGAGGTATAACTATTATCTCAAATATCAATTGAATTGGTTCAGCGGTTTGGGAGGAGAAGATGCAAACACCATGTTCGCGGACAACAGACCCTGAGTGATCACTACAGCTTTCCTGACTGAAAGTCAGGTGAGCTAAAAAGTATGGAGGACCAGATAGGACTTCAATTTTTCGGTTTTGTATGCAAATTTGGGGGGATTGGGGGGGGGGGTCAAAATTTGTGATTGGCCCTGAATTATATCGCGTTTGTACCGGCTAAGTCTGGGCCATTGGTTATTAGTATGAAAATATCAAAGATTGAGGGTCACATATGAGTCAATATCAGATTTTGCTGAAATTTTAGTTAACAAAAATAGGCCGATGAAATTGTCAGATGTGTACCCATACGCGCAACTAGTAGAACGCTGTATGACGGAGGGCCACCACCGATGCCGGCATTATGTACACCATACATGGTATGGGTACATATAGAAATGGATTGGAGGAGTGTCTAATTTGTTGGATAAAGGGTTAATATCTCCGGATCAAATTATCAGATTTACATAAAAAACTATACAGGATAGCACATCAGTAACCTGAACATATATATGAAGTAACATGACAATCGGATTGATATTTTTTGAGTTATCTCATGCCAAAGGGATAGGAGGAATTTTCAATGAAGGATAAAGGGTTAATATCTCAGGATCAAATTATCAGATTTACACCAAAATCTATACAGCTTGGCACATCAGTAACCTGAACACAAATATAAAGTAACTTGACAATCCAAACAATATTTTTTAAGTTATCGAATGCCAAAGGGATAGGAGGAATTTTCAATTTGAAGGCTAAAGGGTCAATATCTCAGGATCAAAATAACAGATTTACACCAAAAACCCCACACCTGACCCCCCCCCCCCTGGGACCTAACCCTCCCCAACCTTAAGCCCTACTCTGGGGCTACCCCTAACCCCACCCCACTCCTAACCCAAACACTACCTTAATTTGGAGGTAGGCCCTAATAATAATATCCCCTAAACCCCCAATGTTGGCCCGGGCAGACTGACGGCCAGCCGGCCAGCCGGACGGACAAAAAAAACTATACAGCTCGGCACATCAGTAACCTGAACACAAATATGAAGTAACTTGACAATCCAAGCAATATTTTTCAAGTTATCGAATGCCAAAGGGATTGGAGGAATTTTCAATTTGAAGGATAAAGGGTTAATATCTCAGGTTCAAATTATCAGATTCACACCAAAAACTATACAGCTCGGCAAATCAGTAACCTGAACACAAATATAAAGTAACTAGACAATCCAAGCAATATTTTTCAAGTCATCGAATGCCAAAGGGATTGGAGTAATTTTCAATTTGAAGGATAAAGGGTTAATATCTCAGGATCAAATTATCAGATTTACACCAAAAACTATCCAGCTCGGCACATGAGTAACCTGAACACAAATATAAAGTAACTTGACAAGCCAAGCAATATTTTTCAAGTTATCGAATGACAAAGAAATGGATACGGACTCTGAATGGACAGACCGACGGATGGACGGACAAACAAAAAAAAACTATACAGCTCGACACATCAGTAACCTGAACACAAATATAAAGTAACTTGACAATCCAAGCAACATTTTTCAAGTTATCGAATGCCAAAGGGATTGGAGGAATTTTCAATTTGAAAGATAAAGGGTTAATATCTCAGGATCAAAATTACAGATTTACACCAAAAATTATACAGCTCGGCACATCAGTAACCTGAACACAAATATAAAGTAACTTGACAATCCAAGCAATATTTTTTAAGTTATCGAATGCCAAAGGGATAGGAGGAATTTTCAATTTGAAGGCTAAAGGGTCAATATCTCAGGATGAAAATAACAGATTTACACCAAAAACTATTCAGCTCGGCACATCAGTAACCTGAACACAAATATAAAGTAACTAGACAATCCAAGCAATATTTTTCAAGTTATCGAATGCCAAAGGGATTGGAGGAATTTTCAATTTGAAGGATAAAGGGTTAATATCTCAGGATCAAAACAACAGATTTACACCAAAAACTATATAGCTTGGCACATCAGTAACCTGAACACAAATATAAAGTAACCTGACAATCCAAGCAATATTTTTCAAGTTATCGAATGACAAAGAAATGGATACGGACGCTGGACGTACACTCCAACATTTCGGGTTTATGGGCTACCAAAAAAACATTTTGTATGTCCAAAACCTTATTTTACCCAGAACCCCACCCCCTCCACCCTAAAACTTATATTTAACCCTAACCCCACCCCTCACCAAAAAACCACACCCTAACCCTACCCCACCCTGACCCTAAAAGCCCACCCCAGACCCTAACCCAACCCGGAACCTAACCCCCAACCTTAAGCCCTACTCTGGGGCTACCCCTAACCCCACACCTGACACAACCCCACCCTAGCCAAACCAATAGGATTAGGAGCTATTTTTCGGTTTAGGGGCTAAAACTACCCCCCCCCCCCCCCCCCCCCGGGACCTAACCCTCCCCAACCTTAAGCCCTACTCTGGGGCTACCCCGAACCCCACCCCACTCCTAACACTACCTTAATTTGGAGGTAGGCCCTAATAATAATATCCCCTAAACCCCCAATGTTGGCCCGGGCAGACTGACGGACGGACGGACAGACAGACGGACGGATAAAAAAAACTATACAGCTCGGCACATCAGTAACCTGAACACAAATATAAAGTAACTTGACAATCCAACCAATATTTTTCAAGTTATCGAATGCCAAAGGGATTGGAGGAATTTTCAATTTGAAGGATAAAGGGTTAATATCTCAGGATCAAATTATCAGATTTACACCAAAAACTATCCAGCTCGGCACATGAGTAACCTGAACACAAATATAAAGTAACTTGACAAGCCAAGCAATATTTTTCAAGTTATCGAATGACAAAGAAATGGATACGGACGCTGAATGGACAGACCGACGGATGGACGGACAAACAAAAAAAAACTATACAGCTCGACACATCAGTAACCTGAACACAAATATAAAGTAACTTGACAATCCAAGCAACATTTTTCAAGTTATCGAATGCCAAAGGGATTGGAGGAATTTTCAATTTGAAAGATAAAGGGTTAATATCTCAGGATCAAAATTACAGATTTACACCAAAAATTATACAGCTCGGCACATCAGTAACCTGAACACAAATATAAAGTAACTTGACAATCCAAGCAATATTTTTTAAGTTATCGAATGCCAAAGGGATAGGAGGAATTTTCAATTTGAAGGCTAAAGGGTCAATATCTCAGGATGAAAATAACAGATTTACACCAAAAACTATTCAGCTCGGCACATCAGTAACCTGAACACAAATATAAAGTAACTAGACAATCCAAGCAATATTTTTCAAGTTATCGAATGCCAAAGGGATTGGAGGAATTTTCAATTTGAAGGATAAAGGGTTAATATCTCAGGATCAAAACAACAGATTTACACCAAAAACTATATAGCTTGGCACATCAGTAACCTGAACACAAATATAAAGTAACCTGACAATCCAAGCAATATTTTTCAAGTTATCGAATGACAAAGAAATGGATACGGACGCTGGACGTACACTCCAACATTTCGGGTTTATGGGCTACCAAAAAAACATTTTGTATGTCCAAAACCTTATTTTACCCAGAACCCCACCCCCTCCACCCTAAAACTTATATTTAACCCTAACCCCACCCCTCACCAAAAAACCACACCCTAACCCTACCCCACCCTGACCCTAAAAGCCCACCCCAGACCCTAACCCAACCCGGAACCTAACCCCCAACCTTAAGCCCTACTCTGGGGCTACCCCTAACCCCACACCTGACACAACCCCACCCTAGCCAAACCAATAGGATTAGGAGCTATTTTTCGGTTTAGGGGCTAAAACTACCCCCCCCCCCCCCCGGGACCTAACCCTCCCCAACCTTAAGCCCTACTCTGGGGCTACCCCGAACCCCACCCCACTCCTAACACTACCTTAATTTGGAGGTAGGCCCTAATAATAATATCCCCTAAACCCCCAATGTTGGCCCGGGCAGACTGACGGACGGACGGACAGACAGACGGACGGATAAAAAAAACTATACAGCTCGGCACATCAGTAACCTGAACACAAATATAAAGTAACTTGACAATCCAACCAATATTTTTCAAGTTATCGAATGCCAAAGGGATTGGAGGAATTTTCAATTTGAAGGATAAAGGGTTAATATCTCAGGATCAAAACAACAGATTTACACCAAAAACTACATAGCTCGGCACATCAGTAACCTGAACACAAATATAAAGTGACCTGACAATCCAAGCAATATTTTTCAAGTTATCAAATGCCAAAGGGATTGGAGGAATTTTCAATTTGAAGGATAAAGGGTTAATATCTCAGGATCAAACTATCAGATTTACACCAAAAACTATACAGCTCGGCACATCAGTAACCTGAACACAAATATAAAGTAACTTGACAATCCAAGCAATATTTTTCAAGTTATCGAATGCCAAAGGGATTGGAGGAATTTTCAATTTGAAGGCTAAAGGGTCAATATCTCAGGATCAAAATAACAGATTTACACCAAAAACTATACAGCTCGGCACATCAGTAACCTGAACACAAATATAAAGTAACTAGACAATCCAAGCAATATTTTTCAAGTTATCGAATGCCAAAGGGATTGGAGGAATTTTCAATTTGAAGGATAAAGGGTTAATATCTCAGGATCAAAACAACAGATTTACACCAAAAACTATATAGCTCGGCACATCAGTAACCTGAACACAAATATAAAGTAACTTGACAATCCAAGCAATATTTTTCAAGTTATCGAATGCCAAAGGAATTGGAGGAATTTTCAATTTGAAGGATAAAGGGTTAATATCTCAGGATCAAAATTACAGATTTACACCAAAACCTATACAGCTCAGCACATCAGTAACCTGAACACAAATATAAAGTAACTTGACAATCCAAGCAATATTTTTCAAGTTATCGAATGACAAAGAAATGGATACGGACGCTGGACGTACACTCCAACATTTCGGGTTTATGGGCTACCAAAAAAACATTTTGTATGTCCAAAACCTTATTTTACCCAGAACCCCACCCCCTCCACCCTAAAACTTATATTTAACCCTAACCCCACCCCTCACCAAAAAACCACACCCTAACCCTACCCCACCCTGACCCTAAAAGCCCACCCCAGACCCTTACCCAACCCGGAACCTAACCCCCCAACCTTAAGCCCTACTCTGGGGCTACCCCTAACCCTAACCCCACACCTGACAGAACCCCACCCTAGCCAAACCAATAGGATTAGGAGCTATTTTTCGGTTTAGGGGCTAAAACTAACCCCCCCCCTGACCCCCCCCCCCCCCCCAGGACCTAACCCTCCCCAACCTTAAGCCCTACTCTGGGGCTACCCCAAACCCCACCCCACTCCTAACCCTAACACTACCTTAATTTGGAGGTAGGCCCTAATAATAATATTCCCTAAACCCCCAATGTTGGCCCGGGCAGACTGACGGACGGACAGACAGACAGACGGACAAAAAAAACTATACAGCTCGGCACATCAGTAACCTGAACACAAATATAAAGTAACTTGACAATCCAAGCAATATTTTTCAAGTTATCGAAAGCCAAAGGGATTGGAGGAATTTTCAATTTGAAGGATAAAGGGTTAATATCTCAGGATCAAAACAACAGATTTACACCAAAAACTATATAGCTCGGCACATCAGTAACCTGAACACAAATATAAAGTAACCTGACAATCCAAGCAATATTTTTCAAGTTATCAAATGCCAAAGGGATTGGAGGAATTTTCAATTTGAAGGATAAAGGGTTAATATCTCAGGATCAAACTATCAGATTTACACCAAAAACTATACAGCTCGGCACATCAGTAACCTGAACACAAATATAAAGTAACTTGACAATCCAAGCAATATTTTTCAAGTTATCGAATGCCAAAGGGATTGGAGGAATTTTCAATTTGAAGGATAAAGGGTTAATATCTCAGGATCAAAATTACAGATTTACACCAAAAACTATACAGCTCGGCACATCAGTAACCTGAACACAAATATAAAGTAACTTGACAATGCAAGCAATATTTTTCAAGTTATCGAATGACAAAGAAATGGATACGGACGCTGGACGGACGCTCCAACATTTCGGGTTTATGGGCTACCAAAAAAACATTTTGTATGTCCAAAACCTTATTTTACCCAGAACCCCACCCCCTCCACCCTAAAACTTATATTTAACCCTAACCCCACCCCTCACCAAAAAACCACACCCTAACCCTACCCCACCCTGACCCTAAAAGCCCACACCAGACCCTAACCCCCACCCAACCCGGAACCTAACCCCCCAACCTTAAGCCCTACTCTGGGGCTACCCATAAGCCTACACCTGACACAACCCCACCCTAGCCAAACCAATAGGATTAGGAGCTATGTTTCGGTTTAGGGGCTACTAAAACCCCACCCCTGACCACCCCCCCACCCCCGCTGGGCCCTAACCCTCCCCAACCTTAAGCCCTACTCTGGGGCTACCCCTAACCCTAACCCCACCCCACTCCTAACCCTAACTTAATTTGGAGGTAGGCCCTAATAATAATATCCCCTAAACCCCCAATGTTGGCCCGGGCAGACTGACGGACGGCCGGACAGACGGACGGACGGACAAAAAAAACTATACAGCTCGGCACATCAGTAACCTGAACACAAATATGAAGTAACTTGACAATCCAAGCAATATTTTTCAAGTTATCGAATGCCAAAGGGATTGGAGGAATTTTCAATTTGAAGGATAAAGGGTTAATATCTCGGGATCAAATTATCAGATTTACACCAAAAACTATACAGCTCGGCAAATCAGTAACCTGAACACAAATATAAAGTAACTAGACAATCCAAGCAATATTTTTCAAGTTATCGAATGCCAAAGGGATTGGAGTAATTTTCAATTTGAAGGATAAAGGGTTAATATCTCAGGATCAAATTATCAGATTTACACCAAAAACTATACAGCTCGGCACATCAGTAACCTGAACACAAATATAAAGTAACTTGACAAGCCAAGCAATATTTTTCAAGTTATCGAAGGACAAAGAAATGGATACGGACGCTGAATGGACAGACCGACGGATGGACGGACGGACGGACGGACGGACAAACAAACAAAACTATACAGCTCGGCACATCAGTAACCTGAACACAAATATAAAGTAACTTGACAATCCAAGCAATATTTTTCAAGTTATCGAATGACAAAGAAATGGATACGGACGCTGGACAGACGCTCCAACATTTCGGGTTTATGGGCTACCGAAAAAACATTTTGTATGTCCAAAACCTTATTTTACCCAGAACCCCACCCCCTCCGCCCTAGAACTTATATTTAACCCTAACCCCACCCCTCACCAAAAAACCACACCCTAACCCACCCTGACCCTAATAGCCCACCCCAGACCCTAACCCCCACCCAACCCGGAACCTAACCCCCCAACCTTAAGCCCTACTCTGGGGCTACCCCTAACACTAACCCCACACCTGACACAACCCCACCCTAGCCAAACCAATAGGATTAGGAGCTATTTTTCGGTTTAGGGGCTACTAAAACTACCCCCCCCCCCTGGGTCCTAACCCTCCCCAACCTTAAGCCCTACTCTGGGGCTACCCCTAACCCCACCCCACCCCACTCCTAACCCTAACACTACCTTAATTTGGAGGTAGGCCCTAATAATATATCCCCTAAACCCCCAATGTTGGCCTGGGCAAACTGACGGACGGCCGGATAGACGGAGGGACAAAAAAACTATACAGCTCGGCACATCAGTAACCTGAACACAAATATGAAGTAACTTGACAATCGTCCATCAGAAACAAGCTATTAACTGACAATAGAATGTTTTCATTTTTGGAGTTCACGAAAAAAAAAAAAAAAAATTCTGCAATCTGTTCCAATGAGGGGTCACAAACTAAGTTTGAGAACATTACTGGCTGGTTTTGGCCATTATGTGGGTAAAGAGTTGATATAGATCAGATTTACACTAAGAATGTACAGTACCCAGGGTTATTTACTTGGTTAATAATGAAATTTTTTATAACCAGAAATTGTGACTAACCCTGTGCATTGCACAGTGTTAGTCACACTTTCTGGTTATAAAAAAATATGCTAACTGCCATATCACACACTACATGAAAGATCAGATTTACACCAAAAACTATACAGCTCGGCACATCAGTAACCTGAACATAAATGTAAAGTAACTTGACAATCCAAGCAATATTTTTCAAGTTATCGAATGACAAAGAAATGGATACGGACGCCGGACGGACAGACGGATCGACAAAGGATGGACGAACGACGGATGGCCACCCCGGATGACGGCATTATGTGTACCATACATAGTATGGGTACACATAAAAATGAAATAAATGCCGATAGGATCACCGATCCAATGTCGAGTTATGACAGCACAAAAGTGGGTTTAATCATTATCAACTTATCGTCTGGAAACCAATTGTTTACAATTTACTATGTGAAGGGTCACTGTGACCTTGACCTTTGACCTAGTTATTCCGAAATACATAGGGTTCTTTCTTGCACCAATGCCAACCTACCTATGAAGTTTCATGAACGTAGGTGGAACCATTGTCAAATTATCATCTGGAAACCAATTATTTATGATTTATTATGTTCAAGGTCACTGTGACCTTGGCCTTTGACTTAGTGAGTCCAAAATAAATAGTGGTCTTCCACTCACCTAGGCCAACCTACCTATGAAGTTTCATGAATGTGGGTCAAACCATTATCAAGTAATCGTCTGGAAACCAATTGTTTACGATTTATTATGTTGAAGGTCACTGTGACCTTGACCTTTCACCAAGCAAGTCCAAAATAAATAGGGTTCTTCCTCTCACTGATGCCAACCTACCTATAAAGTTTCTGGAACGTGGGTAGAAACATTATCAAGTTATCATCTTGAAACCAATTGTTTACGATTTACTATGTTGAAGGTCACTGTGACCTTGACCTTGCACCTAGCGAGTCCAAAATAAATAGGGTTCTTCCTCTCACTGATGCCAACCTAACTATGAAGTTTCATGAACATGGGTCGAACCGTTATCAAGTTATCATCCGGAAACCAATTGTTTTGATGTACTATGTTCAGGGTCACTGTGACCTTGACCTTTTACCTAGTGAGTCCAAAATAAATAGGGTTCTTCCTCTCACAAAGGCCAACCTACATATGAAGTTTCATGAATGTGGGTTGAACCGTATTCGAGTTATCATCCGGAAACCAACTGTTTACAATTTACTATGTTCAAGGTCACTGTGACCTTGACCTTTGACCAAGCAAGTCCAAAATTAATAGGGGTCTTCCTCTCACAGATACCAACCTACCTATGAAGTTTCATGAACATGGGTTAAACCATTATCAAGTTATCATCCGGAAACCAATTGTTTACGCCCGCCCAACCCGCCATTCATCAACCTATAAGTTGAGTTTGACTTCGTCGCAGCTCGACTAAAAATTAAAGTATGTTTTAATTAAAATTTTTGGTAAAATGAACATTGAAACAAAAACAACAAGAACAGAACTTAATGATCCTTTCATTGTCTCTATGTGTCATCTTGAAGTTTACTGCTTGTTGACTGGTCACGCAGAATGTTTGCCATGTTGAAGATCTAGTACGAATGAATGTTGTAATGATGCTGAGAATCAACCAATTATCAGCTGCACAGGTGTTTGCATCCACCTGAAGTATAGCTGCTCTGTTGTCCAATTATTGGCCAACAGAGCAGCTATACTTCAGGCAGATGCAAACAACTATACTGATGATTGGTTGATGCTCAACATCAATTTAAACTGTTGATCATCTATTTATATTTGTTTATTGGGGTTTAAGGTCACATACTTATGCACTCTGGCTAATCGTGACCATAACAGTTTTACGGGTGGAGAAGCCAGAGTACCTGGAGAGAACCACCGAGCAACTGTCAGCTCCTCAGCATTCTAACTCTAAGCACCCCTCAAGCAGGGTTACAGTGGTTGAGGACATGTACACCATCGACATGCAGTATGCCTTAGTACACGGCTTCATCATGCCTCCCATGTAGGCAACCGGGATAAAGAGCCTTGCTCAAGGACACAACGTGGGTCATCCTGGACAGGGATCGAACTCTGGACCTCTAGCATAGAAGTCCAACAGTCTACCACTGAGCCACAGCACTAAATAATTCATATCTCTGCTATAAAGTCAGTTTCATAAGAGGACACTTTCTTGGGGTATGCGTCAGAGATATTTTTTCTTTATCAGTCTCTATTTTGGGGCAAGGTGTCGCTCTTGCGTGCCATTACAGATGCAATTTTTACTTTTTTGCATACAAAAATTCAAAAACAAAACTTCAACAAAACCATATCAATGAGCTTGTTCCAAAGAGGGGGTCAAATGATATGGTTTTGTTGAAATTTTTTTTAAGTATTGGGGTAAAAAATTAAAGTAAAAATTTTTTGATGTACTGTGTTTTCTGTAAAAGTTTAAAATCTGTTCGTGGGGAAATAAGCCAAATAATAAAAAGTGCACAAGAAAATGTGAACAATACATCATGAATTATAAGCTGTAGCATCCCAAGACTTCAAACTAATGAAACTTCACTTTCAGTGAAATGGTACGTAAACAATATAACTCAACAAACTTCACTGTCTGTTCACTCGTACATTCTGTGGAAAATCATCTGATTGACTTAAGATTGCTCCACTGAAGTTGCATTTCATGTGTTATTCTCCAATTCAAATAAATTTGATTATTGCTGCGAAAAGCTTATTCGAAAAATCGGGTAATATTTTTGGAATCCCTACTTACTGTGCACCAGTGGAGTGAATGGTGTGCAGATGTTCATTGGTGTTTTTTCTTGAAAACAATTTCCCCATTCCGGGATTCAACAATAAAACACTTCACTTGAAATGGTAGCGAGCAGAACACAGCGTGGTTTGCCATTTTGAAAATCAAAAGACTGCTTTCATTATTTTTATGGAGAGAGTTAGAACATTAACTACACATTCTGATTAATTTTATTTATCATCATAACTTTAAATATATATATTATAAAAATGTTATGCAACAGCAACTTTCTTCATACAATGCACATCATACTGACATTACTATGGGAAGGCCTCCTGTATGTAACCCTTTGAACCTGAGTGGCCGCTTTTCTGGACAGGAACATGATACGTCATAACGTCATTAAATAATATGGCTGTTCAGTAAATATGTGGGGTAGACCCATCAATATTTCAATGTGCAGCCCCAAGGCTACGCGTTGAAAATATTGATTGGTCAACCCCAAATAATGAATATGGACTCTTCTAATTTCTGCAATGGAAACTAGCATGGAAGATACCATTAGAGTTCAAAGGGTTAAATCCATGTTAGTCCGAGACATATGCAACTTTCACTAATTTACCATGTTTTAAATACAAAACGTGCAGTTATATTTTCAGAACTACACATTTATCTATTGGTGTTAAAGGTCACTTTCAGCATCTATGGCTATACCAACAAGTATGAAAACAAGCTTAGCAAATCATTCATGCCCATGTTGCCCACTTTAGAGGTCTTCCTCCACTGGCACTGGTTACCAGGTCTTATTTTATCAGTGAATTAGACCTTGTTTACCCCAGTAAACAAGCACTGATCTACTTCCAAGGCTTCCCAATGGGAATCAGAATTACAAATTGAAAATATATATCCTGGTAAGATTGGTATAGATGTTAAATAGATTTGATCTTTTTAAATTATGTACCGGAAATTTATTTATTTATCAAGGTTTGGCGATACTTTAACAGTCAAGGTCATATCGTGTCAGTGACAGTTTTATGGGTGGAGGAAGCCGGAGTACCCAGAGAGAACTACCGAGTAACAATGAGCAGCTGTCGGCTCCCCAACATTGTAACTCCGCACTGCAGCACAGGCAGGATTAGATTGGTTGAAGACATGCGCACCATCGACGTGCAGTACGCCTTAGTACACACCGTCATCATGCCCCCATGCAGACAATCGGGGTAAAATGCCTCGTGCAAGGACACAATGTGGGAGTCCAAATCGATTGCTCAGACGGTCAGCCATCCAAAGACTAACCGGGCTAGACATTGCTTAACTTCGGTGATCTGACGAGAATCAATTACCGCAACGCCACCGCGTTGCACAGGAAATACCAGAGCTACATGTAGTACCAGGATTCATTTGGAATAGACTACTGTACTTTTGGGTAGAGACTTAAATCCATGATAATCCTAAATATATACAAGCAGCACCAAGTAATATTCTGTTTTTTAACCCTTTACCCAACATGAAAAGCAGACGACACTTGCAAAAAAAATTCTTGAATAACAAATTTTTTTCATTAGGTCATAACCTATGTTTTTGAGATGAAAAAGTGAAAAAATAATGAAAATTAATTGCCGATTATTAAGAATAGCGCTGGCCGGTTTTGGTTGTTATGTTGGGTAAAGGGTTAAAAGAAAAATGTGCGATTATTTATCAGAACTACAAATGGTAAATATACTACTCAAAGTTTGCTAAGCACCAAGTATACCTGACTACCTTGTCCTTGGGCAAGGCACTTTTTCTCGGTTGCCTACGTGGGGGCACAATGACGCCGTGTATTAAGGTGCACATGTCTTCAACCGCTGTAACCCTGCTTGAGCGGGGCTTGAACAGAGTTAGAATGTTGAGGAGATAACAGTTGCTCGTCGTTGCTCGGTGGTTCTCTCCGGCTTCCTCCACCCGTAAAACTGTCGCAGTCACGATTGGCCAGTGTGCTTAAGTATGTGACCTTAAACACCAATAAATAAATTAATAATCTGACTACCTGTTTTACGTTTTAGTTGAAATATTGTTATGAAAAGTGTATATATTTGTTATTTAATTATCTCTTTAATGATTTAAGTACAAAAATTAAGATTTTGTTTGTGGTTGACATTATTTTTTAGCTTTTGAATACGATAACCATGGAAAATGGATATTATTGGTAAAAGAGGACATTTTTCAAATTTGCCAAAAAAGTTGATGGAGCGAACTGGTATGGGTTCAGTATCGAGTAAGAAACCCATTACGGTTGAATACAGCTTGACAACGCATTCTCATGCTCCCAATCAGGTTCCGGATGGTTCTATATGGGATGTTGTTCCATTCTTGGACCAGCATGGCACCAAGCTCATGGACACTTCTTGGCTGAAATTGCAAGCTGCAACTCATTCCAGACATGTTTGATTGGATTGAGGTCATGGGATCTTGCTGGCCAGTCCATACGCTCAATCCACTCACTCTGCCGGTATTCCCGGACAGCATGGGCAATAATATAAGGGCAGGCATTATCGTCCATCAGAAACAAGCTATTAACTGAAAATAGAATGTTTTCATTTTTGGAGTTCACGAAAAAAAAAAAAAAATTCTGCAATCTGTTCCAATGAGGGGTCACAAACTAAGTTTGAGAACATTACTGGCTGGTTTTGGCCATTATGTGGATAAAGAGTTGATATAGATCAGATTTACACTAAGAATGTACAGTACCCAGGGTTATTTACTTGATTAATAATGAAATTTTTTATAAAGAGAAATTGTGACTAACCCTGTGCATTGCACAGTGTTAGTCACACTTTCTGGTTATAAAAAAAACGCAAACTGCCATATCACACACTACATGAAAATTTTTACTGACTAAAGCTGAAAATACATCGAGTTAGTTGGTTACATGTTGTTACATAGGGTGCAGGATTCAAGGAACTAATGGACATACTGATACAGGATTGTGGAAATATTTTTAAAGTGAATTCCAAAAATGAAAACATATTCTATTTTCAATTAATAGCTTGTTCAGAATGAATCTATCACCCATTGCACCTGCATAGAATCTGACGTGGGCATCCAGAATCTTGTCAATATACCGCTGTGCAGTCAATGTACCATGGTCAAGGACATAGAGCTCTGTATGTCCATCCCAGCTGATGCCGCACCAGACTATTATTGACCCTCCACCATTGCAGTGATGCTCAGCAATGTTGGCTGCATGGAATCGCTCTCCTGGTCTACTCCATTCCCTAGAACACCCATCTGTGTAGTCTAGGCAGTACCTTAACTCATCTGTAAAAAGGGCAGGTCGCCAATCTTCTCTGTTCCATCCAACATGGTCCATGGCCCATTCATATCGTGCCTTGCGGTGGTTCTGGGACAGCGGAATGTGAATACATGGTGTTCTCGATCAGAAACCAACTTCGTGCAACCTTGCCCGGATAGTCTGCGTCGAAACATTTACCCCGGATGCATTCTGAAGGTCACTGCAAAGCTGGGTTGCTGTGGCAAAGTGGTTCCTATGGGTCTTATTGATCAAAAAGCAGTCTTCAACTGCAGATGTTGCCCTGTCTCCACCACCACCATGGCATTTTACTGGTGAGCCATACTGCTGAAATCTTGCTCAGGCTCTGGTGATCACCATATGGTGCACACCAAGGGCTTCAGCAATCTGATGACGGGAAGCCCCTTGCTCCACCATCCCTACAGCCCACAACATTTCTGCTTCAGACAAATATCTTCTTACATTTGCATTCGCCATATTCAATCATTAAATCACAAGGGTGTGTGATGAAATGAAGATTGAATACACTACACATGTCATGTACATGTAGACAGTACACGAAAGCATCATGAAAATCAAGGGGTACATGCCTTCCATGACTGTCACGAAAAGTCTGCCTGTCAAGAGAGCTAATGCAAACACTGGGGACCATCTCAATACATCCCTCAATCATAACCACCAAAAATATCGCAAATATGTCACAAGCAAATTTCACAATGATGTGTCAAATATGTGGTGCTTAGCAAACTTTGAGTAGTATATAATCCAAGCTCCTGATAAAAAGGCATCAAAATGCATTAATTTATTTATTATATATTAGAGTGGAAATAATTTACATTTGGATTTGTACAAACAAGCTTTAAATTTAAAAAAAACTTATAATATACTACACATGTCATGTACATGTAGACAGTACACGAAAGCATCATGAAAATCAAGGGGTACATGCCTTCCATGACTAACGAAAAGTCTGCCTGTCAAGAGAGCTAATGCAAACACTGGGGACCATCTCAATACATCCCTCCATCATATCCACCAAAAATATCGCAAATATGTCACAAGCAAATTTCACAATGATGTGTCAAATATGTTGTGCTTAGCAAACTTTGAGTAGTATATAATCCAAGCTCCTGATAAACAGGCATCAAAATGCATTAATTTATTTATTATATTTTAGAGTGGAAATAATTTACATTTGGATTTGTACAAACAAGCTTTAAATTTAAAAAAAACTTATAATATGCAAGAGAACCAGACAGCATGCTCTTTTTCCAAAAAGAATGAAAGGATTTCTGTAAATTTGTTGCTTGGCGCAAGTCAAGAAGTCAATAAAATGATATTTAATAACATAAGTCAAGAAGTCAATAAAATGATATTTAATAACATAAGTCAAGAAGTCCATAAAATGATATTTAACAACATGTTTTGATCGATTCTGTGCAGAAACAATACAATAAGTTCTCAAATATCATTTTATCAAATTCTCAGCATGCGCTCACAGGGGTCTGGAAACGTTATTTTAGTGATTTAGGGTATATATGTTTAAAAAAGGAGAAAGGGTAACAACAGGCGAAATTGGGAAACTTCAACCAAGTGTCGACAAGTTTAAAAAATTATTAGATCTCGATGTACTTGGTTCCTGGCACATACCAGTTCTATTCTACATACATTTCCCTATTACTTAAAACAAATTTCGTCGAAATATCTTCAGTATTACTAGAGATATTCAATAAAATGTTAGCAAAAAGAATGCTATTTTCTGATTTGTAAATAAGGTTGTCCAAACGAAACCCGAATTTTTCAACACAAATCAGTGAAATAAATGCACATAGAGACATTGACCTACGCTTCACTGTGGCTCTTTGTGTACCTTTTTGAACACTTTCAATGACTGCCCAACACCAGTCGCCTATCTATACTCTGGGGAGATATTTTTTCAACATTTGCAGGTTTTTCAGCCTTCTTCCTCGTCATCATCGCCATATTTTAACAACTCCGCTCAGAATAGAAGCAAACTTGAAAGCCTTACCGCGATTGGTTACAAGTGAACTGAGAAATCGAAAGTAGCAAACTTGAAAGCCTTACCGCGATTGGTTACAAGTGAACTGAGAAATCAAAAGTAGATTGAGGTCACTGATCTCAGTTCACTTGTAACCAATCGCGGTAAGGCTTTCAAGTTTGCTTCTATTCTGAGCGGAGTTGTTGAAGATATTTCGACGAAATTTGTTTTAAGTAATAGGGAAATGTATATAGAATAGAACTGGTATGTGCCAGGAACCAAGTACATCGAGATCTAATTATTTTTTAAACTTGTCGACACTTGGTTGAAGTTTCCCAATTTCGCCTGTTGTTACCCTTTCTCCTTTTTTAAACATATATACCCTAAATCACTAAAATAACGTTTCCAGTCCCCTGTGCATGCGCTATGACCTTGTGGTAACAAGAGTACAGCTGTAATATGCCCATTTGTCTAAAGTGTTGACATATCTCATGGAATTGGTAATAAACCAACAAACCAAACTTCTTTCTATTCGGTCTAATATAACTGAAGTTATTATCTGGAAACGAAAAATTAGGCTGAATTTCCATAAACAAAGGGCCATAACTATGGTGAACCTCAAAGATATATGAGGTTTTCACTAAAAATTATTAATTTTCATGAGAGATAAACCCTGAAACTGACCATTTTTTCATAAAAAACCCCACTGATTTCAGCAAAAACCCTGAAAACTTACATCCCTGATTTCAAGTTATGTTATGATCTGGAAACGAAAAGGTAAGCTAAATTCTCAACAAAGGTCCATAACTCTAGTGAAATGGGCAGACAGAACCCACAATCGAACGGCTGTATTTTCTTATAATAAACCAACAAACCAAATGTATTTGTAATATGACTGAAGTTATTGTCCAGAAACAAAAAATTAGGCTGAATTTCCATAATGGGTCATAACTCCAGTGCAAATGGCAGACTGAACCCAACATTGAACCCATCCTGTATTTTTAGGAGTAAACCCACATACTAAATTTAAATCAGCTCCATCCTTTGCAAAGTTGTCCTCCGTAAACAGAATGCATACAAGGATGGATGGATGGATGGATGGCATAACCAAAACTATAATGTGGCCCATTTTTTAAATGGGTATGTATAACATATGAACTGGCATCACTGCACTTGGGAAATTGCCCTTTGAAACTATTAACTGGCTGAGTGCCAGAAGACACTATTGTGGTTCTGTTAAAAATGAGATAAGCCACTATAGTGTCTCTACGCTCCATGCATTAGCTGCTTGTTTTATTAATAAAAAAAAAAAAGCTCTAGTATAATTGTCTAGTTACAATTTGTTGGAGAGTACCTATTGGCACTCTCCCCAAAAAACTGTAATAAAACAAAATGTTATGAATTTTTTTTTTGCTAAAATAAGGCTCCCCTTGCTGGTAGCAAGACATTTTTGGAAACAAGAAGAATGTTACTAAGGCAACACATGTACCCCCCCCCCCCCCTGTGACCTTCACCTTGCAGATGCGGCGGAAACTATTATACACGACACACCTTCTGATTGTCCTTAACATTTGTAAAAAGTTTAACAATTGTACTATGATTCGTTTCTGAATAATGGCTTAAACACGAATATTGACCGATTTTTAGTGTGACCTTGAAATGTGACCTTGACCTTGAAGGTAAGAACCCAGCTATGGTGTGTGACACATCCTCCCATTGTCCTTTATAATTGTGTGAAGTTTGATGACCATAGCCCTAATAGTTTAGGAGTTATGCTTCAGACCCGATTTGTGACCCTGAACATATGAAGGTCAATTGTGACCTTCACATTGCAGATGCGGTGGAAACTATTATACGCGACACACCTTCTGGCGGTCCTTAACATTTGTAAAAAGTTTAACAATTGTACTATGATTCGTTTCTGAGGTATGTCCGAGACACGAATATTGAGCAATTTTTAGTGTGACCTTGAAATGTGACCTTGACCTTGAAGGTACGAACTCGGCTATGATGTGTGACACATCCTCTCATGGCCATTTATAATTGTGTGAAGTTTGATGACTGTGGCCCTAACAGTTTTCGAGTTATTGGATTGGACACACACACACACATGGATGGACGGATGGACACACGCACACTTCAATCACTATATGCCACCTGACTTAAGTCGGGGGGCATAAAGATGCTAGTGTTTACAAATCAGCTTTGGAAAATAATTTAGAATGCTACCAGTTAAATTATATTTTACAAACATTTCCAGGGGGTAAAATAAGGGCTGCAAAAAAAATAAGAGGCCCCAAGGGGCCTGAGGGCGCTCACCTGACACGGTAGCCTAAATATCAACCCAGAGATTTGATTTCAACAAGTTGCATCTGCTCCTCCTAAGAAAAGCTTATACCAAATTTCCAAAGATTCTGACCAGTGGATCTAAAAAAAAAGAAGATTTTTAAAGAATATTCTTCATATTGAACTAAGTTATAATTTGGGCTCCCACAGGGAGCCCATATATGAACCCAGGGACTTGGCTTTAACAAACTTGAATCTCACCCCCCTAAGGATGCTGCACACCAAATATCAAAACATTCTGACTGTTGCATCTGAAGAAGAAGATTTTTAAAGAAAATTCCTCATTTTGAACTAACTTATCATTCGGGCTACCACAGTGAGCCCAAATATGAACCCAGGGACTTGGCTTGAACAAACTCGAATATCACCCCCATAAGCATGGTGCATATCCAATATCAAAAGATTCTGCCTGCTGGATCTTGAGAAGAAGATTTTCAAAGAAATTTGCCTGAAATGCACGAAGTTCAAATTTGGGCTCCTCTATTAAGCCCAAATATAAACCCAGGGGGCCGATTTGAACAAACTTGAATCAGATCAACCCCACAATGTTGCATACCAAATATCAAAAGATTCTGCTTGCTGGATCTGGAGAAGAAGATTTTTTAAGAAATTTGCCTCAAATGCACCAAGTTCGAAATCGGGCTCCTATACTGAGCCCAAATATGAACCCAGGGGGCCGATTTGAACAAACTTGAATCAGATCCACCCCACAATGTTGCATATCAAATATCTAAAGATTCTGCCTGCTGAATCTGGAGAAGATTTTTTAATGTTTTTCCCATTGCCCACAGTGTTAAAAAGTGCTGACTCAGCGCTTTTGCAAAGTCCTGAAAAAAGTACCTTGTGAACAAACTGATAGGGATTTTTTTTAACCAATCTATTCTACTGGATAAAAGTAAGCTTTATACAAAATAAGAATTCTCTGTGCCGTGTAGTTTTGGAGATATGGCAGTTTTAAGGTTTTTCCTATTTTTAGCTCCCGAGGTTCCCACGGGGCAATGAGAAAAATTTGTTTTGCATCAATCAACTACTTATGACCCATTATCATCTCATATCAAATTTGGTTCAAATTGACCTCACAGTTCTGAAAATAGAAATTTTAGGCGTGGCCAAAGTTTTTGCCCCTCCCATAACGAAGGCAAATAATGCCCAACAAACTTCTCTTGAACAAACTTCATTCTAAACCTCAAAAGGACTCTGTATACCATATATCAAGTCTCTGCTACTGGTGATTCATTAGAAGATTTTCAAAAAATAAGGCGATTTTTTCCACACCCCTCTGCTCAATATGAGCCAAAACCTAATTTGCATAAAAATCAAAATGCCCCTATATAACCACTACTTACATGAAATTTAATTAAAATGTGGCCAATGGTTTAGGAGAAAGAGGCTCAAACACCACCTTCACGCAGGACGACGGACGGACGAAGAGTGATAAGAAAAGCTCACCCTGACTTTCAGTCAGGTGAGCTAAAAAAAAAAAATGCCGGGGAGTAAATGCACTTTGAACCAATCTGGAGCTCTAAATAAAATATTTCAATTGTTTTAACCCTCTTCACATGCCAAAAATAAGAAAATTTCAACCTACAAATCTTCTGCAGTGTAATTAAGAATTTAACCAATTCAAACTTGTCTGACAGAACTCATTGAACAATTATTTATTTATTTATTGGTGTTTAAGGTCACATATTTATGCTCAATGGCTAATCATGACCGTCATTGAACAATTAAATTCCTAGTTGCGTTATGAAAAAAACAGACAGCTTCAGATTTCAGTATTTTGACATCAGTATATGGAGAGTTAATGCAAAAGTTGATTTGATCATATAAAATACTATGCATAATTTGTCATGCTGGTCTCCAGAATTCTTAGTATGCTGCTGGCAGATTCCTGCCCCGGATACAAAATTCTGTGCCACTGAAATAAGTAAAATTTAGGCACATTTAACCAAATTTCTCCCTTGTAAATTGAATGAACTTTTTTCGACCAATGATTTCTTTAGATAAATTTAGATGAATTTTTCTTCAAATCTCGTCATGGCTGCTTCACCAGCCTTGACTAGATTTGATGAAAAATAATTTGAAAAATACTCAGCGGGTTAAGAGTTAACCCTTTACCCAATGTAGACAATATCAAAATTTACTATTTTAAATATCATTTTTTCAAATTTTTCAAAAAAATTCAACAAAACCATATCATCTGACCACTCGTTGGAACAAGCTCGTTCCAACGAGGGGTCACATGATATGATTTTGTTGAAATATTTTGAAAAATATTTTTTCAACTGCTGAATTTGCATATTATGCGGGCGGATGCGGCCGATTTGTTGGGTAAAGGGATAAGCCAACAGTACAATGCAGCAGAATCCTGTTAATTCATTATTCAATTAACAAGAGAATGGAAATAACCAGACTTCATGATGACTTTCCAGTTTTCTGGAGATACCCTGAATTTATTCAAGGAATACATCCATCCAATCACAGTTAGCCCGTTTCCATGGTACAAGTATTTAACTTTCAACAATTCGCAATGGACAAGTTGTATTATATTTTAATTGGCTTCCATATGATTGATTGCACCTGTGTGGATCCTCCAGATTTTACAGCTTTCCGGTGATAACAACAGCAATCCAGACCCCCAAAGCTACTCCTCCCAGTCTCCAAATCACAATACTTGTGTTGATGGTGATATATCTCTTCAGAAGTCTGAAAGTCTAACATTATTTTATCTTAATATTCAAAGCCTACAATATGTGCAGAAATAATGAATTACAAAATTTGTGTCTTTACAGAAGCTTGTCTTAATGCCTCCGATTCAAATTTGGCCCTTGAAAAATCAGGATTTCATGAAACTTTTACAAAGAATTGCCATTCAAGGGATGGTGATATAGCTATTTTTTAAGAATATGGTTTCTTTTAAACACCGACCAGACTTGCAGAGATGAGACTTTTCTGCCAATTGGCAGATTTCCGTCTTTTTCGCATGCCTCCAAAAAGTCCACCTAAAAAATTGATTTCCACTCATTTTCAGTCCGATTCAGTGATCCGGTACGAGTGTTTGGTGGGACAAAGCACTGTTATTAAATAGTGTAGTGTAACTCGATTTGTGAAAGGAAACCTTCACACAATCTCATACAGCTTTGGATTATTGCAATCGCAATTTCTTGATTGGCTGTCACTCGAGTGTCTTTGCACATGTTGCCATTTTTGATGTTTGTTTGTTTGTTGGCGGTTAACGTCACATATTTATGCACCATGGCTAATCGTGACACAACATGGAGATGAAGTCAAGTTTAGTCAATCGTTGATCAACATGTTGCCCAGTTTAGAGGACTTTCACCCCAAGCATTGGTGACTGGGTCCTATTTTACTAGTAAAGCGGAACTGGTTTACCACAGTAAACAAGTGCTGCTTACTTCCCGGGGTTCCCACGGGGATGCCATTTTTGAACTGTTAAAAACTTTTTGGAATGCTGAAAACATTTTACAATGCAAGCTTTTAGTATTAAAAATTACCCGTCGATGGTAAAAGGAACTGATGAAAAATCATGCAACAAATTTCATTTTGATTGGCTTGACAAAACAGTGACTGTGGATTTATTATCTGAGAATAATGTCAGTATGAAGCTCATCGAATGTATTAAAAAAGTAACATTTGTGGAAAATGTTTCTGTGTGTGGTGCGAGGATGTTATAGACTACAGTTCCTGAGGATGGAAGGCTCTGCAAAGCCATATGACAAAGGAAAAGCACAAGAAGCAATTAGAAAGAATTATAGAATTCCATTCAACACTTTGAAAGCAGTTTGTCAGACAACTGAATCTGTGATACCAAACACAACAGTCAGCATCTTGACACTGACAACAGAGAGAAAGGCATTGCCTGCTGTTAGTTTGAGTGGAAGAACACGTAATCCAGAGGTAAGACTTCACATTTCAGCCTTCATCGAAATCGATTGGTATAGGGGTGGTTGAGTTTCACACCCCAACCACAGGGTTTTTTGTGGGAGTGGGGTGTTAATGGCCCTACTGACTAGACGTTTCGGCCCTGGGACATTTTGTGTTCCTAGTAAAGCAGAAGGAAAAGATCATAATCCCATTTGATACTTTGTACTATGAATTACTTTACTTTCAGTTAGGAATCGAAAAGATAACTATATAATTTTAAGGTGCTATATAAGTAATGGAAAATTAACTTGAAAATAGGTGACCGGTTATTTTCGATGTCACGAAAAGTCTAAAGAATATAATAATTTGTCATATTTATGTTGTCCATCAGCATTTCTGACCTATTCTTTAAAATACTGAACTATAAACAAATGAAAAATTAGTTTTTTTTTACTGTTTTGATGACGTTGAAAATAATGACAGGTTGCCAGATAAGTCACCTCAGCAAAATTAATAAGGGGAGGGGAGGGGTAGTGAAATATGTTTAACCCTACACATGTCAAATCAAAACCAATCAAGTTTTTTTTTTCTTGGGTTGGGGTTAATGACATATGTTCATCTACACAATGTCAAATCTAGCTAATTTTTTATTTTTTTGGTGGGGGAGGGGGTGGTGAGAGAGTGAAATATGTTAACACCCACCCAATGTCGAAGCAAGATATTTCCATTCTTGGGGGTTAGTGATGAGTGGCTCTTGGTGAAATATGTTAATACCCACATACATTGTATAATCAAACATAATTCTTTTTTTTAAAGTCAATTTACATATTTTTACTTAACATATTTATTTTATGTGTGAGGACACATACTCACCGTGGACTGATCATAATCCACACACGTGCAGTGATGTCCATGCATGAGTTTACCAGGTAATAAAAGTTATCAGCAAAATTTTAATTAATGAAGTACTGGGTTGTACATGGTGCTTTATTAATTAAACTTTTGATGATTATTCCTATAATTAACGTTTGGAATCTAATATTATTTATTTATTTATTTATTTATTGGTGTGTAAGGTCACATACTTTTGCACAATGGCTAATCATGACAACATGGAAAAAAAGCTAAGTTTAGTCAATTGTTTATACCCATGTTGCCCATTTTAGAGGACTTCCACCCCAAGTATTGGTGACTGGGTCCTATTTTACTAGTAAAACAGAGCTTGTTTACCACAGTAAACAAGCACTACTTCACTTCCCAGGGTTCACACAGGGAGGAATCTAATATTATTGAGTCTGTGGAAATATTGCCCACCTGTGGAAAGTGACCAGTCCATGGCGCCGGTACTGTAGATGGCTGGTACAGTAACTGTTTCTTAATAATTTTGCAGCTCTGTGAAGACCACATCAACACTGAGATAAGTTTAAGTGGAACCGTTTAAGTGGAACCTGAAAAACAATCGCTTGGTGGAGGTTTTTGCGTTCTCAATAATGCTTAAATAATCTGTTTAATATGGTTGTGGTAATCATTATCTATGTTGAAGATCTGCAGATCAGTGGTGTGCGTATTAACTCAGGCCTGCGTAAACAAACTTTTCAAATGTTTTTTTCGCTTGGCATCCTGTTGCCCAACACACCCTCCCCCCCCCCTCCCCCCTTCAAGAAAAAAGGGGAAATGAGGCTGACCCGATTTCATTTGTCTTGATTCTAAGTCAGTAGATGTTAGGCAAATAACAAGAAAGTTTACTTGGACTGCCATTTGAAATCATTTTCTTATCTGGAATATTGTTGTGTTTTACTTTATTGGAATGGTTTCTTTGAACATTTTTCAACAGTGTACATCACAACACACATGTATCTTCAACCTAATAAAAAAAAAGTCAATCTGCCTTTCCCGGTTCACTCTTCTGGGGTCTTCCTATATTTGGTGCAAGCCTAATAACTTCAAATGCTCGGAGAAAAAAATTTGCTTTAAACTTGACAAATTGTGTCAGTTTCAGTGTCACATCAACACTGAATGTCATTATTTTTGTATTTGCAGGCACTCATTCTAGGAACCATTGCAGAACACAGTCTTCCATTCATATTTATTTATTTATTTATTGCTGTTTAAGGTCACATACTTCTGCACAATGGCTAATCATGACCACAACATGGAGCTAAAGTCAAGGTCAGTCAATCGTTTATACCCCATGTTGCCTATTTTAGAGGACTCGCACCTCAAGCATTAGTGACTGGGTCCTATTTTACCAGTGAAACAGAGCTTGTTTACCACAGTAAACAAGCACTGCCCCACTTCCCGGGGTTCCCACGGGGGCTTCCATTCATAATGGCCCCAGTCATCATTCAGCTTTATTATATACTAATAACCACATTTCTATTGGTTGGATCTTATACACATGACTGGTATTAAAAAATCCATGTACACCATTTTCCAGTGAATATCAACTTTCTAAATATAGCTTTTGGAAATCCCCTCTCTAGTTCTATTTGAGTCAACATGTATGCACAGGCAACCTGACTTCCGTCTCATTTTTATGTTATTCTGCAGATTATAACTATTTTAATGTTAAACTAGAAAGTGTTTTAGCACACTAAAACATATGTCTCCCCTTCCTTTTGAGGTCAGAGATCAAGGTCACATGCAGTTCATCAAGGTAGCGGAGATGCGGTTTCATGGTGACACATCCACATGTCAAAAGAAACAAACTCTGTTCTGGACAATTACTCCCTATGTAAAGTACATAAATTTGACCTTGAGGTTAAGGTCACATGAAGGTCATGATGACATGTGGTCTCATTGTGATACATCCACATGTCAATCATCTAAGTCCTAGGTCAAAAAACAAAAAAAGTTCTGATCTGGACAATTATTCCCTATTTGAAGTACATAAATTTGACCTTGAGGTCAGAGGTCAAGGTCACATGCAGTTCATCAAGGTAGCGGACATGCGGTTTCATGGTGACACATCCACATGTCCAAAAAAAAAAAAAAAATCTGGTCTGGACAATTACTCCCTATTTAAAGTACATAAATTTGACCTTGAGGTCAAAGTCGCATGAAGGTCATGATTACATGTGACATGCGGTCTAATTGCGATACATCCACATGTCAAATATCTAAGTCCTAGGTCAAAAAACAAAAAAGTTCTGGTCTGGATAATTATTTCCTATTTGAAGTACATAAGTTTGACCTTAAGGTAAGAGGTCAAGGTCACATGTAGGTCATCGAGGTAGACGACATGCGGGCTCATGGTGACACATCCACATGTCAAATAACCAAGTCCTAGGTCAAAAAACAAAAAAATTCTGGTCTGGACAATTACTCCCTATTTGAAGTACATAAATTTGACCTTGAGGTCAAGGTCACATGAAGGTCACGACATGCGGTCTCATGGTGACACATCCACATGTCAAATAACCAAGTTCTAGGTCAAAAAACAAAACAATTCTGGTCTGGACAATTACTCCCTATTTGAAGTACATAAATTTGACCTTGAGGTCAAGGTCACATGAAGGTCACAATGGTACGCTACACACCGGCTCATGGTGATACATCCACATGCCAAATATCTAAAGCTTGACTCGAAATACAAAAAAGTTCTGGTCCAGACAGTTTCCCTTAAAAAAGCGCATAAATCTGACCTTCAGGTCAAAGGTCAAAATCACATGAAGGTCACTATGGTACACTGCACACCGGTTCATGGTGATACATCCACATGCCAAGTATCTAAGGTGTAGGTCAAAAGACAAAAAAGTTATGGCCCAGACAAAGTTTGTATGAGAAGAAGAAGAAGAAGAAGAAGAAGAAGAAGAGAAGAAGAAGAAGAAGAAGAATATGCACTAAAACAATATGTCTCCCTTCTGGGAAGGGGAGACATAACTAGAGCAAAGTCGAGGGTGGCATATACCACCGTCTGCAATACCATGGACAGCATAACAAAATTGGAACATTTATTACTGGGTGAAGCAGAAGGATGAAAGTTGACCAACGTGTGACAGATTACAGACCATTGGGGCATATATCATGAGAACTATTAAGTGTCACCATAGGGTGACACAAAAAGGTACCACTGCCTTTTTACAACATCTTCATTGTGTGTATGATCCTTTCCTGAAGTTTCAGCTATCTGCATTTAAAACTGCAAGAGGAGTTGATTACCGCATAAAGGTACCCTCTATTGAAAATAGCACTAAAAATGTTGTAAGTCAAGAAAGGGAAATAACTGTGGAGAAACAAAATTTTCGCAAGACTTTATACATGTTGCACATCTTCATTGTGTGTATGATCATATTCTGAAGTTTCAACTATGTGAACTGAAAAGTGGGGGGAGGAGTTGATTACAGCATGACGTACCCTCCATTAAACAATTTCACGACGGAAGGACTGACAGACAGACGGACACGAGGAATCCTATATACCCCCAGTATAATAAAAGTATTTCTGGTTGATATAATTGAACTTTTAATTGACAAATAGAAGACTGTTTTTTTGAGGGTGGTGTATATAATAAAACAGTTATTATGGACTTTTGTCGTGGTAAATATGATGTGATATGAACCTATCATATCACATCATTTTCACCACCACAAAAGTCCATAATAGTGTAATGTAAGAATCTCACAAAAGACCTGCAAGCTTTATCCAACCTATCAATGGATTGGACATCAGCACCTCTCAAGATGAAGTATGGCATGGCAGAAACATATCATTCAACACCTGAAAGATTCACGGGCTAATAAATTTTCCTTGAACACTGATGAAACTACAAGTAGGAATAAACTGCGTGTGGTGACTGTGCTTGCCAGCAACTACTATTCACATATGGAGAAAGAAGTGCTTGTAAAACATTTAGAATCCAACAGCGTAACATCAGTGAACAGTCAAAAACTGTATGATGAATTGGTTTCCATACTCATGGACTCTTGTGCTGTAATGTGCGGGAGTAAGACTGGACTAGAAGCGAGAATTCGTACTGAGAAAGCTCTGCATTTATCACCACATACAATGTACATACATAATGCCACGAAAAAGTTTTGTTGACCATTTGAAGGATGGGTTCAAGGGCTTTTGGGTGACCTCTACAATGATTTAAATGGTCTGCCGATCAATATGCAGTCCTGGGCGATAAATATCTGATAAGTATCCAAGTCTTTTAACTGAGTCTGTCGCGTTTGAGTCAACAATTTATAGTCTATGGTCTGCAGTTTTTAAATATCAAACTGTCTTAATGAAGGTTGTCTTCGATCATATAGCGGTGTTGGAGTTAAATGTTATGGGGGATTACAGGTAAACAGCCAATCTGGCTATGTTATCTCCCTACAGTGTAAACAGATTGTTATTAGTTAATTTGTATCTTTTCTTTCACTCAATGTATCAGCATTTGATGTTTATACTGTTAAAAAATATCTATCTATCTATCTGACATTGGGAGTCAAGTATTCTGTTCCGGAACGGTTTGTCAGTCACCGATGGCTTAGTGTATATGATGTATGCTTGACTACTCTACTGCTATTTGATGTTTTACAATTTTCTATTTCGGTTTTCTCAGTGTTGAAGATAAGGTTCTGTACCAAATTGTAACTGCCAGAATTTTTAAGTTGAAATCTGTCAGTTCAGCAGCAAGAACTAAGATCTGTGATGGTTATTTGTTCTTAAGAACAAAACTATGACTGAAGATGGGAAAAGGAGGAAAAAAAAGAATTTGCAAGAACATTTTTTACTTGAGACAAAAAACTTATAGGACTATGCATTTGTTTGTGTCAGCATTACCACTATTTAAGAAGTATGTGTGTCTGTTGAAACTGAAGCAAATGTTTTCATTGGTACTGGTACCAAGACCATTCTAAGTAATTTACGGAAAAAAGAAAGAGTGTGATTCTATACACAAGTGATGACAGCATATGCAAACTGTGCACAATATATGCAGCAGAAATTACCCCTCAACAGTGTTTTGCTGCATAGTGTTGTTGCTCCCGGTCTTTCTATGAAAAAACAAAAGTCAACTCTTACAAGGTTGAGATTTCCAGAGCTGGTAACAAATGTTTTTGTCAACAAATTTAGATGAGCACACATACCAAGTGGATGCTACTTTAATCATTCCAGAAGATGACAATGCAAGAATTGACCACTGGTAGCCAGGAGTGTTCAATATCGCAAATATCCGTCCCTTTCAAAAATAGTTAAAGCTGTCATAAGCTGCTTCCATGGGCCACAATTTGAGAGCCGTTTTAGTGGAATGGGAGATGTCATAAGAGATAAAACAAGTAGGATGAAAATTGAAACCCTTTCTGCCATACAGACAGTTCAATATGAACTCAAGGTGAAAAACAGAAGTGGATTTGTTTCAAAGGAAAGACAAATTGTATAGAAAAGTAAATGTAGACCTATGCAGGAACCTAATGTCAGCTAACAGATGATAGAAAGGTGATTTGTCCCAAAAATGGCAACTTCTTACTGAAAAAAAACCCCAAAACTTGCCGTGGACACAAAGCAGAAACTTCTCTCCAAAATAGCAGCAAACAAAAGTATTGAAAGGACTGAAAAGGATGCAGTACATCGACACAAAAAGAGTCTAACAACATCCATATCCCCCGCCTACTTTTAGGTTATGACAGGAACAAGCCTTTGTGATGGAAATTTTGCTATTTCCATAGGCCGTAACCAAGCAAAATTCATTGCATTGAAAATTCCTGACCACATGCACATCTACACTTGATAGTAATACTTCAGACCAAGTTTCGTAAAAATCCACTCAAAACTGTAGGAGGAGTTAAGCAGACAATGTTTGTGATGGACGGACAGACTGACGGACGAATGCCATTTCAATATCCCCCCCTCGACTTCGTTGGCCGGGGATAAAGCATTTAATTTCTTAAATCGTAACTGCAGATATCTTTCAAAAACCTGCAATTTTGGTAAATTTAAAGAAGACGTGGGCTATAATTCTGGAAAAATTAGTCAAATCCAAACTTCCTTTCCAAATGCACAGGTACACATCATACTCATACTGCACACCAAGTTTCGTAAAAATCCAATGAAAAATGCAGGAGTTAAGCGGACAAGCATTTGTGACGGAAATTTTGCTATTACCAAGGGCCATAACCATGCAAAATTAATTGCATCGAAAATTCCTGACCACATGCACATCTACACTTGATACTGATACTTACCAAGTTTTCTAAAAATCCAATAAAAAAATGTTGTAGAAGTTAAGTGGACAAGCCTTTGTGACGGAAATTTTGCAATTTCCAAGGACCATAATCAAGCAAAATTCATCGCAGCAACAATTCTTCACCACATGCACATCTACACTCTATACTGATACTTCAGACCAAGTTTCGTAAAAATGCATTGAAAACTGTAGGAGTTGAACAGACAAAGTTGGTGACAGATGGACGGACAGACGGATGAACATCATTTCAATATGCCCCTCCCGACTTCGCCGGTGGTTGCATAATAAGCCAGATATAATTTCTCCAAGAAATAAATTATTTCTTGGGGAAATTATATCTGGCTTTGGTATTGTTACTTAACTGTTAATTGATTCGGTTTTCGATGGGAATACAACAACAACTGTTGCAAGTGTTTTTTAACAATTCATTGCTGGCTTGAAGGTTTCAACAACTAACAGGTGTAATCGCCCAAGAAGCTGCTTAAAAACTTAACATGTTAGATTTTTGAGCATCTTCAAAAGAAAAGAATTTGATACACCTGGTAAATTTATTTAAACTAAAATGAGCTCCTACATCTACATGTATTCTCTGTAGCCCCCAACCTCATTCGCTGTCACAGGTGTAGTACAAATTTTGTTTTGCTTGATATAAGCAAAGATATTCAGAACTATTTGCAAATAACAACCCAAAATCTTTCTTTCTTAGTTGGGTGAAAATATTACCATAATTTAACAACCCCTCTCGTGCTCTCCATACCCTGTGCCTACTGCACTCAGCAAGAGCCTTTGGCCCTTGGTGATTTGATCGTAAGACCCTCTTATCAATTTTTTCCAGTCTTTTTTCTTTTCTCTTGGTCTCATCCCTGCACATGGAGGTCAACAGTATCGAATGCATTTGGCTCCAAATCGGCATTTGTAACAAAAATTTCCTTCTTGCTTCATTCTATCGACCTCCAAATTCGAACACCACCACTTGGGTCTTAATTTCATTTCCCCCATAATACCACTGAAACCATTAAATCAAGCTGCAGACAAGATGTTCAACTGTCAAAACATCTGATTTGGGGGGGATGGGGGGAGGGGGGGGGGGGGGCAAAACGCTTTCCAATTTTGGGAAGCAAAGCATTTGATGCAACCAAGTCTTGGATATTTCAAAAACTGTGGCGACTTGACCTGGGAGGATGTTGACTATTAACTTTTAAACATAATTAATATTTGAATAGAATGTTCCTTCAACTCATCAAAAATACAAAACAGTTTGATTTGTAATGAGTTTTGCATGGAATTCCTCTCTTCTTTGTGTAAACTAAAGTATTTGATTTGTTCTATTTATGAGCATGACGTCGAAAGACAAAACTGCAGTCAGAATTATAGGGGTTTTACAGACTTTATCAAGTTGAAAATTGAGGAATTGGGGAAATTTTTATACCGATTTATTTTCAAACTAATACTAGTCAATCTTGCTGAATCTTGCTGACATTGCTGAATGTCACCACCTTTCCCATTATGTGCTGAATTAGCAGAGTTTGGCTGCTATGTCTCCTCAGTTCCAATACCATACCAAATTTTCAGTATACAGTGCAGCCCACTTAATTGGATATCTCTTATTTGAATAACCCTGTTAATTGAATATAATTTCCCATTACAAAACCATTTACCATACCTCCAGTACAAATCTGACCCGTTAATTGAATACAGGTTAGAGAGTAAACTCCTGTTGAATAAAAAATCTTGTAACCTGTCGATAAATTAACCTGACTCTCCCCAGTTTTCTTTTGTTTATAGACCTATTTGGCCTCAGTACATCCAATACAGGCATTTAATCTATAATATCTTGTTTGACAGAGCTCATGTAGCTCTGTCAAACAAGATATAATAGAATAAATGCTAAGTTTATCTCCAGAATACAGGAAAGTGACACAATCCCTGTTAATTGAATACTCCTGTTAATTGCTAAGACTATTATATGGAAAAACCAATGTCTTCAATAGAACAAATTTCCCATAATGTTCTTGCAAATTTAACCAACTGTATCTTGCTTGACAGAACTCAGTGAGTTTTGTCAATCAAGTTAACCCTTTACAGCTTTTTTAAAAAATAAACTGAATTTGGCAATTTTAAAAAAATTCTCACGATTTTTCAATAAAACAATACAAATAAGGATATCAATAGAACCGGCTTGATGAGCCAGTTCTAATGATATCCATATTTGTATGGTTTTATCAAGACATTTGTAAGATATTTTAGGCTGTGGCAGGCTTATTTTGGTCAACTTCCTGTCTGTTTTTGGCTGCTATGTTAGGTAAAGGGTTAAAATTGGTTCAAGTTTCAGTTCAACAAGTGCAAAATAGTATCACTGAAAAGATTTCCAGGTAAAAAAAGGGCGATGGGATAGATTTTCAATGAAAAGGGAGGAACAGCCTGAGAAAAATGAATTATATTTTTAATTGCCTAAGTTATGTTTGGGTTAGAAATGATTCTGTTAGACTGGCTGGCCAGAATTCATCTGACAGATAGGTATTTGGGTTACTCTGTACTTTTTGCTTTTTCCTTAAAATCTTTGCTGCTATATCTGCTTCAAATTCAACTCGAACCAGTTTATACAAATCAAGTGCTGCTATAGAATCTTCAACAGAATTATGTGCTCTTGTCTGTATTTGTCTACCTGTGAAAAAGAAAATAATTCTACCGTGAATTCTCTTTCAATTGCAACTAGAAAATGTTTTAGCACACTAAAACATATGTCTCCCCTTCCTTTCTATTGTATGCACTACAAATGATATATACATAAAAATACTGACAATCAAAAAACAAAAAAGTTCTGATCTGGACAATTATTCCCTACATGAAGTACATAAATTTGACCTTGAGGTCAGAGGTCAAGGTCACATGCAGTTCATCAAGGTAGTGGACATGCGGTTTCATGGTGACACATCCACATGTCAAAAAAAAAAAAATCTGGTCTGGACAATTACTCCCTATTTAAAGTACATAAATTTGACCTTGAGGTCAAGGTCACATGAAGGTCATGATGACATGTGGTCTCATTGTGATACATCCACATGTCAATCATCAAAGTCCTAGGTCAAAAAACAAAAAAATTCTGCTCTGGACAATTATTCCCTATTTGAAGTACATAAATTTGACTTGAGGTCAGAGGTCAAGGTCACATGCAGTTCATCAAGGTAGCGGACATGCGGTTTCATGGTGACACATCCACATGTCCAAAAAAAAAAAAAAATCTGGTCTGGACAATTACTCCCCATTTCAAGTACATAAATTTTGACCTTGAGGTCAAGGTCACATGAAGGTCATGATTACATGTGACATGCGGTCTAATTGCGATACATCCACATGTCAAATATCTAAGTCCTAGGTCAAAAACCAAAAAGTTCTGGTCTGGATAATTATTCCCTATTTGAAGTACATAAATTTGACCTTAAGGTCAGAGGTCAAGGTCACATGATGGTCATCGGGGTAGACGACATGCGGTCCCATGGTGACACATCCACATGTCAAATAACCAAGTCCTAGGTCAAAAAACAAAAGAATTCTGGTTTGGACAATTACTCCCTATTTGAAGTACATAAATTTGACCTTGAGGTCAAGGTCACATGAAGGTCACAATGGTATGCGACACACCAGCTCATGGTGATACATCCACGTGCCAAATATCTAATGCCTGGTTCAAAAGACAAACAAGTTTTGGTCCGGACAAAGTTTCCTTGAAAAAAGCACATATCTGACCTTCAGATCAAAGGTCAAGGTCACATGAAGGTCACAATGGTACGCTACACCCTGGCTCATGGGGATACATCCACATGCCTAATATCTAAAGCCTGACACGAAATACAAAAAAGTTCTGGTCCAGACAGTTTCCCTTAAACAAGAGGCCCCAGGGGGCCTGAGGGTGCTCACCTGACAAGGTAGACTAAGTATCAACCCAGGGAATTGATTTCAACAAGTTGCATCTGCCCCCTCCTAAGAAAAGCTTATACCAAATATCCAAAGATTCTGACCAGTGGATCTCAAAAAAATGATTTTTAAAGAATATTCCTCATATTGAACTAAGTTATAATTCGGGCTCCCACAGGGAGCCTAAATATGAACCCAGGGTCTTGGCTTTAAAAAACTTGAATCTCACCCTTCTAAGGATGCTGCACACCAAATATCAAAACATTCCAACTGCTGGGTCTGAAGAAGAAGATTTTTAAAGAAAATTCCTCATTTTGAACCAAGTTACAATTCGAGCTCCCACAGTGAGACCAAATATGGACCTAGGGTCATGGCTTGAACAAACTTGAATCTTACTCCCTAAGGATGCTGCATATCAAATATCAAAAGCATTCATCTGCTGGATCTGAAGAAGAAGATTTTTAAAGAAAAATTCCTCATATTGAACTAAGTTATAATTCATGCTCCCACAGGGAGCCCAAATATGAACCCAGGGACTTGGCTTTAACAAACTTGAATCTCACCCCCCTAAGGATGCTGCACACCAAATATCAAAACATTTCAACTGCTGGATCTGAAGAAGATTTTTTAAGAAAATTCCTTGAAATGCACTAAGTTCAAAGTCGGGCTCCAATAGTGAGCCCAAATATGAATGCAGGGGGCCAATTTGAACAAATTTCAATCAGATACACCCCACAATGCTGCAAACCAAATATCAAAAGATTCTGCCTGCTGGATCTTGAGAAGATTTTTTTAAAAATTTGCCTGAAATGCACTAAGTTCAAATTCTGGCTCCTATACTAAGCCCAAATATGAACCTAGGGGGATGATTTGAACAAACTTTAATCAGATCCACCCCACAATGTTGCATACCAAATATCAAAAGATTCTGCCTGCTGGATCTGGAGAAGAAGATTTTAAAAAAATATATATGAAGCCAGGGACTTGGTGGCTTGAACAAACTTGAATCTCAACTCCCTAAGGATATTGTATACCAAATATCAAAAAATTCTGACTGGTGGATCTGAAGAAGAAGATTTTTAAAGCATATTCCACATATTGCACTAAGTTGAAATTTGGGCTCCCATAGGGAGCCCAAATATTGACCCAGGGTCTCAATTTAAACAAAATGGAATCTGACCCCCCGAGAGATGTTATTTACCAAATATGAAAAGATTCTGACTAGTGGAACTGAAGAAGATGATTTTTGAAAAAAATTCCGCATATTGCACTAAGTTAAAATTCGGACTCCCATAGGGAGCGCAAATATTGACCCAGGTACTCGATTTAAACAAACTTGAATCTAACCCCCATAGAGATGCTATATACCAAATATGAAAAGATTCTGACTGGTGGATGTGAAGAAGACGATTTTTAAAGAAAATTCAACATATTGCACCAAGTTAAATTTCGGGCTCCCAAAGGGAGCCCAAATATGAACCCAGGGACTCGATTTGAACAAACTTCAATCTGACCCCCACCCCCCCCCCCCCCCCCCCCCCCCCCACCCCCCTAGAGATGTTGTATACCAAATATGAAAGAATTCTGCCTGGTGGATCTGGAGAAGAAGATTTTTAAAGAATAATTCTCATATTGCACCAAGTTAAAATTCGGGCTCCCATAGAGAGCCCAAATATCAACTCAGGGACTCGATTTGAACACATTTGAATTTGACCCCCCTAAAGATGTTGCATACCAAATATGAAAGAATTCTGCCTGGTGGATCTGAAGAAGGTGATTTTTAAACAATAATCCACAAATTGCACTAAGTTAAAATTTGGGCTCCCATAGGGAGCCCAAATATCAACCCATGGACTCGATTTGAACAAACGTGCTTCTGACCCCCCCCCCCCCCCCCCCCCCACTCCCCCATAGAGATGTTGTATACCAAATATGAAAGAATTCTGCCGGGTGGATCTGAAGAAGACGATTTTTAAAGAATGATCCTCATATTGCACTAAGTTAAAATTCGCGCTCCCATAGGGAGCCCAAATATCAACCCAGGGACTTGATTTGAACAAACGTGCTTCTGACCCCCCCCTCCCCCCCCCCCCCCCCCCCCCCCCCCATCCTAGAGATGCCGTATACCAAATATGAAAGAATTATACCTGGTGGATCTGAAGAAGAAGATTTTTAAAGAATAAAGAATAATCCTCATATTGCACCAAGTTAACTCATGGACCCAATTTGAACAAACTTGAATCTGACCCCCCTAGAGATGTTGTATACCAAATATGATAGAATTCTGCCTGTTCGATCTGAAGAAGATTTTTAAAGAATAATCCTCATATTGCACGAAGTTGAAATTTGGGCTCCCATAGAGAGCCCAAAATATCAACCCAGGGACTCAATTTGACCAAACTTGAATCTGACCCCCCTAGAGATGTTGTATACCAAATATGGAAGAATTCTGACTGGTGGGTATGAAGAAGAAGATTTTTAAAGAATAATCGTCATGTTGCACTAAGTTCAAATTTGGGCTCCCATAGGGAGCCCAAATATGAACCCAGGGACTCGATTTGAACAATCTTGAATCTGAGCCCCCTAGAGATGTTGTATACAAAATATGAAAGAATTCTAGCTGGTGGATCTGAAGAAGAAGATTTTTAAAGAATAATCCTCATATTGCACTAAGTTAAAATTTGGGCTCCCATGGGGAGCCCAAATATGAACCCAGGGACTCGATTTGAACAAACTTGAATCTGACCCCCCTAGAGATGTTGTATACCAAATATGAAAAGATTCTGACCAGTGGATCCGAAGAAGAAGATTTTTAAAGAATAATCCTCATATTGCACTAAGTTAAAATTCGGACTCCCATAGGGAGCCGAAATATTAACCTAAGGACTCGATTTGAACAAATCTGAATCTGGACCCCCCCCCCCCTAGAAATGTTGTATACCAAATATGAAAGAATTCGGCCCAGTGGATCTGAAGAAAAAGATTTTCTTTAATTTTGGAAACAAATTTAGGGTGCTATCAGAGTTATGCCCCCTGTGGTGTTTGTGTGATGTTTCCTTTAAAAAAAACACATAAATCTGACCTTCAGGTCAAAGGTCAAGGTCACATGAAGGTCACTATGGTACACTGCACACCGGCTCATGGTAATACATCCACATGCCAAGTATCTAAGGTGTAGGTCACAAGACAAAAAAGTTATGGCCCGGACAAAGTTTGTATGAGAAGAAGAAGAAGAAGAATATGCACTAAAACAATATGTCTCCCTTCTGGGAAGGGGAGACATAATTTCAACAAGAGCAATGCAAGGCATTGCATATGCTCGTGGGTTGTTCAACTTGTACAATTGCTGATATGTCTGTGTTTTTAAAGAAAATGAAATAAGTATACTTGGTCCAAAGTATGTCTTGCACTCCACTGATCTAATTCAAATGGAATAGATTAATGTTATTTTGATCTGTTGACTTGTTTTAAAACAAAAAAATTATACCTCAAGGGGAAATTTCTTTCTTTTTGCATAAAATCCCTCAAAACTCATTTGAAACCACAAAAAAAAATTACCAAAAGGACCTTCCCCCCACCACTTCTTGATCATGGGCATAAGATGTTAAGTTTCACGATTTGGGCGGGAGGCTCCTAATTTTTTATGCTATCTCCCGACCTCATGATCGGGGGACAAATACACACGATTTTGAGACCCCATGCAGCTGCCCCATGTTATATTTTGTAAATTTGAGTCTTGAGTATTTAGTTTACTGTACTAACTACTATAAATAAGCGGAGTGGAATGTAGAGTGGAAGATTGAAATATTATTTCAAACAAATTGTTTTACATTTGCCTGCACTGGAGGTAATTCAGATTTGTGAAAGAACAACTGAAAAAAATTTTTTTTAAAAAATAGGCTGATGAAATTGTCAGATGTGTACCCATACTTGCAACTAGTAGAAAGCTGTATGATGGAGGGCCACCCTGGATGCCGACATTATGTACACCCTACATGGTATGGGTACATATTGAAATTGATTGGAGGAGTGCCTAATTTGATGGATAAAGGATTAATATCTCCAGATCAAATTATTAGATTTATATAAAAAACAATACAGCACAGCACATCGGTAACCTGAATACATATATAAAGTAACCTGATAATAGGATTAATATTTACTGAGTTATCGCATGCCGAAGAAATGGATTGGAGGAGTTCTCAATTTGAAGGATAAAGGGTTAATATCTTAGGATCAAATTATCAGATTTACACCAAAAACTATACAGCTCGGTACATCAGTAACCTGAACACATATATGAAGTAACATGACAATCGGATTGATATTTTTTGAGTTATCTCATGCCAAAGGGATTGGAGGAATTTTCAATTTGAAGGATAAAGGGTTAATATCTCAGGATCAAATTATCAGATTTACACCAAAAACAAGGCATGTTGGCACATCAGTAACCTGAATACAAATATAAAGTAACATGACAATCAAAGCAATATTTTTCAAGTTATCGAATGCCAAAGGAATTGGAGGAATTTTCAATTTGAAGGATGAAGGGTTAATCTCAGATCAAATCATCAGATTTACACCAAAAACTATACAGCTTGGCACATCAGTAACCTGAATACAAATATAAAGTAACTTGACAATTCAAGCAATATTTTTCAAGTTATCGAATGCCAAAGGGATTGGAGGAATTTTCAATTTGAAGGATAAAGGGTTAATATCTCAGAATCAAATTATCAGATTTATACCCAAAACAAAACCGCTCGGCACATCAGTAACCTGAACAAAAATATCCATTGTGGTCCATGTAATGTAAGTTTGCAAGTGTTTCTTGTGCTATTATGAAATGAAAGTGTCAATGACACTGTAGCTCAACTTGACAAACTTAACTTGGTAAGTTATAAGTGAAATGGCAAAATTGAAGATCATTGGTACCAACGTTATTTAGTGAAATTTCAACATAACAGCATTGTGTGTGCACAATGTCAGAGTAATCCATGCATTTTTAAGTGTAAACTATAAGACTGGCTCTGAGAAATCCATGCATTTTTAAATGTAAACTATAAGACTGGCTAAAGGAAGAATGTTGAAACACAAATGCAGTAGGTTCAGAGGTTATTGTAAATAGCAACTTTTTTTCACAGAAATGATTGCTAATCAATAGCTCTTATCGAAAGGTCTTGCCTAATGAGTACACCAAGTTCAAAAACAATCCTATGATAAATGTGGCCTGTAGGCCATGTCAAAGACTGTTGATGTACAAATGCAATAAATTCAAAGATTGTTACTAACAGCAACAGCTTTTGATGGAAATGAAAAGAAAATCAATAGCTCCTATCTTTGTCACCCTGCATAAGCATACAAAGTTTCGTAACAACCTGATAATGAATGTGCCCTCTGAGGCATGCCAAAGGAAGATGTTAATGCGCAAATGCACTAAGTAGAAGGTTATTGCTTGTGGCAATGTTTTTTGGTTTTTTTTGTTTTTTTATGGAAATTCATAAATATACACTGCAGAGAGTGCAATTGGGATAAGTTGATGCACAAATGAATTAAATTCAAAGGCTAGTGATAACGACATTAATTTTTTGTGGAAATGAAAAAAAGCAATAGCTCACATCTAGAGGTCACTCCGAACACATTTACTAAGTTTCAAAGTGATCCGATCATAAATGTGTCCTGAAGGGTGTGTTAAAGGGAAATATTGAGGTCTGACTAAACTAAGTTCAAAGGTCAGCGGCAACATTTTTTGACAGAAATGGAAGAAAATCGACAGCTCCCATATAGATGTTACCCCACACAAGCACACCAAGTTTGCAAGCGATCCAATCATAAATGTGCCCTGCAGGGTGTGTCAAAGAGAAATATTGATGCTTAACTGCACCAAGTTTTTACTAAGTTCATCGAAGGTCATTGCCAGTGCAACATTCTCCCATCTAGAGGTAACCCCAAACAGGCATACAAAGTTTTAAACCGATCTGATCACAAATGTGCCCTGTTGTGCATGCCAAAGGAATATATTGATGCCTGTCTAAACTAAGTTCAAAGATCGTTGTCAGCGGCAACATTTTTTGATGGACGGAAATGGAAGAAAATCAATAGCTCCCATCTAGAGGTCTCCCCAAACAAGCATGCCAGGTTTCAAAGCAATCCGATCATAAATGTGCCCTGTAGGCCATGCCAAAGGAATATATTGATGCCTGTCTAAACTAAGTTCAAAGATCGTTGCCAGTGGCAAAATTTTTTGACGGACGGAAATGGAAGAAAATCGATAGCTCCAATCTAGAGGTCACCCCAAACAAGCATGCCAGGTTTCAAAGCAATCCGATCATAAATGTGCCCTGTAGGGTGTGCCAAATGGAAATATTGAGGTCTGACTAAACTAAGTTCTAAGAATGTTGGCTGTGGCAACATTTTTTGATGGAAATGGAAGAAAATCGATAGCTCCCATCTAGAGGTCACCCCCAAATAAGCATACCAAGTTTCAAATTGGTCCAATTATAAATGTGCCTTGCTGGGTATGCCAAAATGAAATATTGAGGTCTGACTAAACTAAGTTCTAAGAACGCTGGCCGTGGCAACATTTTTTGACGGAAATGGAAGAAAATCGATAGCTCCCATCTAGAGGTCACCCCAAATAAGCATACCGAGTTTCAAATTGGTCCAATTATAAATGTGCCCTGCTGGGTGTGCCAAAGTGAAATATTGATGCATAAGTGTACTAAGAAAATTTAAGATCGTTGCCAGCGGCAACATTTTTTGACGGAGATGGAAGATAATCGATAGCTCCCATCAAGAGGTAACCCCAAACAAGCATACCAAGTTTCAAAGCGATCTGATCATAAATGCGACCTCTGCAGTGTGCCAAAGGAAATTGTGGTCATACGTACCGTTACAGTATGGAAATATTATTGATATTGGTAACAGAAAGAAATCTGAGAATCAGCAACAATAACTATGAATTCAATTATTCTGAAATTTAATTAAAAAAAATTAATATAAAAAAAAATGATACAATGATCTTTTACACTAATTGGTTTGCAGAAAATAAAAACAGTTATCAATTACTGAATTAGTCCAAAGTACAGTTAGACAGAATCCAGTAATCCAGTGGTGAGGAATCTTGTGAAGAAAGTTACCAGCTGGTAGTATTAAATCGAAGAATGTCTCTTCAGAAACAGTATCCCATAGATTCGTATTAAAATTATCACATAGAAATTTAAGCAGTCTCCAATAAAATATAATAAAATGTTCCGCAAAATTCAAATGAAGTAAAAATCCAATAAGTATTGGCGCCACAGGTAATTTTCCAAATAATCCAGTAGAATCCTGGCTTTTCACAAAATAATATTATTCTGTTTCACAGAAAGTATAAATTCTCTTTTCCAAGACAAACAAATTCTCTTCAAAATTCTCTTTTGGAATCAATCTTCCAAATTCACAAAGAAGCACTGCTTCTATAATAAATGCACTGTCCCTAGAACAATAATAATTTCCAGTGGAAACAACTGCTGTGAAAATAAGTTCTTCTGAAATGGCTTTCTAAAAAATGAGTTTTTCAATTCTGTTGACAAACCTTTATATCGTTACCAGATTGAATGTTCCAGAAGATGAAAATTCTACAATGTTCTATCAGTTTCTAGGTGATTCTGTCATAGTTCAAATAAACAAGGTCCTTGACCTACTTAAACAATCAACAGCTATTTGTACAATATATATGTGTAACAAAAATGTAAACAAAGGTCACTCAGTGCAAATGAGTCAGACCAGTCAGAAAATGCAGAAAAATTTCAAACTCAAAGATTATTATCCACTAAGGATATATCAATCTCAATATAATATGGGGCTATATAACACACCCTGCCTTAAAAGAAAAGTCTGAAGGTACTGAAAACTTTTATATAACTTTAGCAGACTCTGACTGGTTTACAATACACACACGATAATCTTGACAATTTTTTTTTTTTTAATGAACATATATATATATATATACACTTGAAGTGAATGGGGACCGATCAGATCATTTTAAATTAGGATATTCTGGAAAGAGCATCAGCTACAACATTATCTCTTCCTGAAATATGCCTAATCTCTAAATTATATTCTTGAAGGGCTAAACTCCACCACAATAATCTTTGATTCTTGTTTTTCATTTTATTGATAAAAGTTAAGGGGTTATGATCGGTGTAAACTGTAATTGGGCATTGAGTGATTCCTAGATACACATCAAAATGGGTTAATGCCAAAATTAGAGCCAAAGTTTCTTTTTCTACTGTAGAGTAATTCTTTTGATGTTTGAGAAATTTTCTGTAATATCCAGCCATGCCTAAGAATCTCATGAGCTCTTTTTTAGAGCTTGGAACTGGAAAATTTACAATGGCATCAACTTTTGCTGCAATCGGCCTCACCTGCCCCTGACCCACAACATGACCTAAATAATTTACAGTTGCTTTGCCAAATTCTGATTTTACCAAGTTAATAGTTAGGTTGGCTTGGGTTACTTTGTCAAAAAAATCTTGAATATGCTTCAGATGATCAGCCCAATTTGTATCAGTGTGTATAATAACATCATCAATATAAGCTTCACTGAGATCTTGGTCTGCAATTAAGTGGTTAACCATGCACTGGAATGTTGCTGGAGAATTTTTCATGCCAAAAGGGGTGACATTATATTGATACAACCCAAATGGGGTAACAAAAGCAGATATTTCTTTTGCTCTTTCTGTTAAAGGGACTTGCCAATAACCCTTTAACATATCAAATTTTGTCACAAATTTAGCATGGCCAAGTTTGTCAATGCAGTCATCAATTCTTGGGATTGGATAATTGTCTGTTTTGGTGAGGCTGTTCACCTTTTGGTAATCCGTACAAAATCGGTAACTCCCATCAGGTTTTGGGACGAGTATACAGGGTGAATTCCAATTGCTATGACTAAGTTCTATGATATCATTGTCCAGCATATACTGTATTTCCTTTCGCATGATCTCAGCTTTGAAAAGGTTCAATCTATATGGATGCTGTTTGATGGGATTTGCCTCTCCTACATCAACATCATGAAAAATAACAGATGTCCTACTAAGCACATCGGGAAATAAGTGTTGATATTTGAAAATTAAATCAACTAAATCGTTTCTTTGGTCAGGCAGTAAATAATCTATTTTATTTTGTAGATCTCTCAGGACATCCGAGTTCTCTAACTTCAGAGGTACATTTTCGCTGCCTTCATGAATATCCTCCACAGGAATTTCCACCTCATCCATGTGGGTCACTGCTGAGACTGGTAGAGAGTTTGGTTCTCTCTCATATGTTTTCAACATATTTATATGGCACTGCTGAGTATTTTTGAGTCTATCAGGAGTCTCAACAACATAATCAGTATCACTGATCTTGTGCTTAACAATATAAGGGCCATCTTGCTTGTAAAGCATTGCCCTTTAAAGGGAATAATACTAGCACCTTGTCCCCAGGTTTAAAGGTGTGAAATTTCGCCCTTTTATCATACCAGGTCTTCATATGACTCTGGGCTTTCTGTAAATGATTATTTGCCATTTCTCTGGCCTGGTGCAATTTTTCCTTAAAACTGGACACATAGTCCAGGAGAGAAATTTCTGGTGGCTCTTCCTCGAGCCATTTCCCCTTCAAAGCAGTGAGTGGACCCCTCACTGAGTGGCCAAACACTAATTCAAAAGGGTTGAACCCCAGAGATTCCTGTACAGTCTCATGGACTGCAAATAAGAGGAGATGTACTCCTTCATCCCAATCCCTCCCATTAACCTCCCCATATGCCTTTATCATGGTCTTCAGTGTTTGATAAAAGCGTTCTAGAGCTCTTTGACTTTCGGGATGGTAGGCACTTGATGTGTACTGCTTAATTTTGAGCTCATGCATCACCTGCTGAAAAATGTTTGACATAAAATTTGAGCCTTGGTCTGATTGCACTGACCTGGGTAGACCGAAAGTCGTGAAAAATTTTATCAAGGCCTTAACTATAGTCTTAGTTTTAATATTTCTTAGAGGTATAGCCTCAGGAAATCGTGTAGAAGCACACATGATGGTAAGAAGATATTCATTTCCAGATCTTGTTCTGGGCAATAGGCCAACACAGTCAATAATAATTCTACTAAATGGCTCCTCAAAAGCAGGGATTGGTTGAAGGGGGCGGGAGGAATCTTTTGGTTGAGTTTTCCTACAATTTGACAGGTGTGGCAGGTTTTACAAAATTCGACAACATCCTGTCGAAGCTTGGGCCAGTAAAAACATTGTTGAATACGAGAGTAGGTCTTCTTAATTCCCAAATGTCCAGCCATTGGATTTTCATGAGCTAGGCTTATTATTTCATTCCGGTATTTAGTGGGGACAACTATTTGGTAAATAACCTCCCAATCACTATTGGAGGGTACTTCTGGTGGTCGCCATTTCCTCATGAGTACATCAGATTTTTTTAAATAACAGACAGGGGAATTCTGGGCTTCTGCCTCTGTTAGAGCCCTTTCACGTGGCTCGGCAAGGTCAGGATCACTTTTTGAATTAAACAAGTCCGGGAAATGACCTTCAAGGAGGTTCCTCTATCACTCTCAGGTGTAGTGGCCTCTTTACAATTTCTGGAGGAGTCATCACACTGACTCAAAAATGTCTGAGACAAATCAATATCTTCAAATCCGTAATTCTGTGACTGTTCTTATCCTCAGCTTTGCTGTTCAAAACATCACAATTGAGGTTGTTATCAACTTCAGCTTTCTTTGCCATGGACCGAGTCACAGCACATGCTGGAAAGGCAAAAGAAAACATTCCTTCAAATTAATAATACTTTCATCTGTGCTTGGCTTATCCACCACTTGAGGTTCTACAGTGACTTTGTCACCAGCTAAGTCATTTCCCAACAATAAAGAAATACCTTTTACAGGTAGTAGAGTAGGTCTGATTCCTACTGTCACAGTCCCTACTACTTTTTAAATTTATTTTATGAAGTGGGACATTTAAAGAATTTGACTCAATACCCGATATTAAAACTTGTGCCCCTGTAGCACTTTCTTCAGAGAATGGCAAAATGCCTTGTAACATTAAAGACTGAGTAGCCCCTGTGTCTCTCAGTATTTTTATTGGTAAGGAACAATGCTTATCCCCCTCAAGGGAAACAAAGCCTTCAGAAACTAGAGTGACGTCACGCATGCAGCCCGACTTTCCCAGGAATGGTAATGCTTAAACGCAAAATAGTCGGAGCCATTTTTTGTTAACAGTTTACCTAACGAATCTGCCATATCTGCACTCGTGATGTACAAAATTTGCTATTCAAATTTTATTTTTTCATTTCTCTACTTCAAAACATACCTTGTGACCTATTAATGGAACAAACTTGATGAGCTTGTTCCAATAAGGAGTAATAAGCCATGGTTAGAAGTAAAAAATGAAAAAATCTGATGTTTCAGAAAAATAATTTGTACTGTTGGCTTCAACTTGTGTTAGGTAAAGGATTAAAGATGCAGTACATACACCAATGTTGGGCTATATGAGTCAATTTTCTTTTTTGCATGTAATAACTCCCAATCCTTCAAAATGCATTTTGGGAATAATTGCCTAAGTGACACATTTGTGTGTGTGTGTGTGTGTGGGGGGTGGGGGGGGGGGGGGGGGGGGTGGGGGGGGGGGAGCTAGTTGTGGAACCTATATTGAAACCTGGCCTGCCTGTATTACAAGCTGGAAAATACACATATCAACTTACGTTGAAATCAAATAATCCAAACTGGAGTTATCAGTCGGAAACCAATTGTTTACAGACAGATGGCTGGACCGACAGATGGACGGCTGAAAGTCATGATTATAGCCCTGACTATAAACAGTCAGGCTAAAAATGCATTTTGTACCAAAGAAAAAATATTGCATGAATGGCCCTGGGTGAGGAGGAGGTGGGGTGGGGGTGGGGGGAGGTGGGGTTGCATTAGAGGAGTCTATTTTTTTTTCCACATGTGGTGGTCATTCTAAATGCTTCAGAATGCATTTTGAACAGAGAAAAAAAAAAATACCTAACTGGCACCATGAGGGTGGGGGTGGTGTTTGTCTGGGTTTTTAACCCCAAACTTTAACCAAAACTGTAAAAAAGCATTTTTGAGGAAAGAAAAAAAAGTGCCTAATTGCCCACCCCCTCCCCCCGTCTCGAAGGGGGAGGGGGAGGGGGAGGGGGGTATGTGAGTTTAAAAAAAGGTTCCACATGTAGTGACTGTAAATATTTCAAAATGCATATTGGAGGAAATAAAAAAAAATGCCTAATTGGGGGGGGGGGGGGGGGGGGGCAGTGTTTGTCTGGGTTTTTAACCAAAACTGTAAACAAGCATTTTTGACGGAAGAAAAAAATAGTGCCTAATTGGCCCCCGGTGGAGGGGGGGGGGGGGGGGGGTAAGGGTGGGATGGGGGGTGAGGGGGTACATAAGGTTAAAAAAAGGTTCCACATGTAGTGACTGCAAATAGTTCAAAATGCATATTGAAGAAAAGAAGAAAAAAAAAGCCTGATTGGGGGGTGGGGGGGGGGGGGGGTAGGGGGTGGTGGTGTTTGCCTGGGTTTTTAACCACAAACTTGGAGTCATCCTACCAGGCTACAATGAAATCCCTTCATAATTTTAGCCTGTGGAATATTCTAAAGGTTTTCGGGCTTCGGGCCTCTGTTGCCGTCACAGTTACCCAAAAGGGGATGTTCTCATCTAGACATTATATGAAGTTAATCTATCAAGTTACAATGAAATCCCTCCATAAATATGACCTGTAGATTGTGCTAAAGGTTTTCGGGCTTCGGGCCCCTGTTGCCATCACAGTCGCCCAAAAGGGGATGTTCTCATGTAGACATTTTATGAAGTCAACCTATCAAGTTATAATGAAATCCCTCCATAAATATGACCTGTAGAATGTGCTAAAGGTTTTCGGGCCTCGGGCCCCTGTTGCCATCACAGTAGCCCAAAAGGGGATGTTCTCATCTAGACATTATATGAAGTCAACCTATCAAGTTACAATGAAATCCCTCCATAAATATGACCTGTAGACTGGGCTAAAGGTTTTCGGGCTTTGGGGTCAGGCAGCCATCATGGTTGAATGATCTCAACCATAAGGGAACATTCTCATCTGGGAATCATGTGGATTGATCCTACGAAGTTACAATGAAATCCCTTCAAAAATATGACCTGTAGACTGTGCTGAAGGTTTTCGGGCTTTGGGCACCTGTGACCATCACAGTTGCCCAATCATGTCCAAAAGGGGACTTTCTCGTGTAGACATTATATGAAGTCAACCTATCACATTATAATGAAATCCCTCCATAAATATGAGCTGTAGACTGTGCTAAAGGTTTTTGGGTTTTGTGTTCGGGCAATCGTGATGGTTGATAGATCACGCCCAAATGGGGAAATTCTCATGTCGACATCATACGGAATCATCGTATCAAGTTACAATGAAATCCGTCCATATTAAACATGACCTGCAGACTGTGCTAAAAGTTTTTGGGATTCGGGCTTGGGCAGCCATCACGGTTGACAGATCATGCCCAAATGGGGACACTCTCATCTAGGAATTATATAGAGGCATTGTATGAAGTTGCAATGAAATCCCTTCATAAATACGAACTGTAGACTGTGCTAATGGTTTTCGGGTTTTGGGCTCAGGCAGCCATACTGGTTGACCGATCATGACCAAAAGGGGAAGTTCTCATGTAGACATGACCCAAAACCTGCATATGAAATTTCGTGACGATCAGACAAGAACTACCAGGGATAGCCTGTACTTGAAGGTTGAATAAAAAACTTTAACCACAAACTTTAACCAAAACTCCAAATGTCAACTAAACAGGAAAAGAGAAAGAAAAAAAAAAAAAAAGAACCCACTTGAACCTTCAGTAAAAAACTTGAACCACAAACTTTAACCAAAACTCTAAAAGTTAACAGACAGACAGACGGATGGACGGACGGACGGACAAAAGTCATTACTATAGCCCTCACTGTAAACAGTCGGGCTAATAAATGGCTTATAATTTTCTAAAGCATCTTGCTTTATTACGTAATTTTCAGGGTATGGAGCACATGCTAGTGCATTCTGTGAAGTAGAGGACTCATTTTTACTTTTTAACAGCCAGCAATCAGATAACAAATGCCCTGGTTTCTTACAAGTTTTAGTTGAACTGATGGATTGTAATGGTGTAGGGCTGGCATTAGGTGACTTATTCTCATTAGGCTTCCGATTACATTTAGGTGGTGAAAAGTTTGGAGGATTGAAAGGGTAACTTTTATCTGAAGTTGGTCTAGGTCCACTTTGGAAAGAATTCTTGTGAAGCCAAAAATTTGTAGAGTTACGATTCATTTTATGAGTTAAGGCATAGTCATCTGCTAGTACTGCTGCTCTGTTTAACATGTCAACTTTTTGTTCATCCAGGTGGGTCTTTATATCTGAATGTATCTTTCCTTTAAACTCTTCTATCAGCATCATTTCTTTTAATTTAGAGAAATATTTCCCTATTTCTTTTAAATGGCACCACCTGTCAAATAAATTTAGCTTTTCTCTGGCAAATTCCACATGAGTTTGATTTTCGTTTTTATAAATACTTTCTGAATTTCTGCCTATAGGCCTCTGGAACAAGTTCATATGCCTTAAGTAGAGCCTCTTTTACAGTGTCATAATTATTGCTTTGCTCAGAAGATAGAGCGGAATAGATTTCTTGGGCCTTCCCTTTCAAAACACTTTGCAATAGCAAAGTCCAGACGTCCCTTGGCCGTTCTAAACTTGTTGCCACTTTTTCAAAATGTGATAAATATTTATCAACTTCTTTTTCTTGAAAGGGGGGGTACTAGCCTAACATGTTTAGTTGCATCAAATCTACTTGGGGAAATGACATTTGAGCCTTGATGTTGAGATTCCAATTCTTTTATTTTTATTTCTTTTTGGGCCTGAATTTCCAGTTCTCTTAAATGCATTTCTTTTTGAGCCTGAATTTGTTCCCTTTCTTTTTGAGCTTCTAATTCTTTTAATTTAAGTTCATTTTCTCTTTCTTCTTTTTGAGCCTAAATTTGTTCCCTTTCTTTTTGAGCCTGAATTTCAATTTCCCTCATTTTTTGTTGCATTTCTAACTTTTTTAATTCCAATTCTAACTTTTTGAGTTCAAGGGCATCAGTAGGTTGTGGTTCAGAGGGGGTTGTTTCAGACTGAGGCAAAAGGCCATCCTCCATATAATGATTAACAATGAGCTGTTTAAGTTTATGTTTGTTCAAACCAGGGGTGGCAGGTAATTGTAGATACTGAGCAAGCTGGGACAAATCTTCCTTCTTAAGAGATTCTAAAAGGGCCAAACTAGGAGAGCTTTCAAATTCAGAAATAAATTCTGTCACAATAAATACCATGATGAAAAGGTTTGCTGGTTCTCAGATTATATGAATAATAATACTGAAATTTTCTAAGAAAGTTTAAATGTTTTGAAAGTGAGCCAAAATAATAATTGCAATATGCAAATAAAGCTTGTTCGTTATCTTATATTCAACCTCGGCAACGGGCCCCCAATTTCTGTTACAGTATGGAAATATTATTGACATTGGTAACAGAAAGAAATCTGAGAATCAGCAACAATAACTATGAATTCAATTATTCTGAAATTTAATTAAAAAAAATTAATATAAAAAAAATGATACAAAGATCTTTTACACTAATTGGTTTGCAGAAAATAAAAACAGTGGTACTTATCAATTATTGTTCTTTCACAGGGCTCACATTAAGGCCCTTTAACACCATTAACACTGTATTAGAACATCGGTACCGCCAAACCCTCAACGGTACCGCCAGATGAAACTCTAAAAAATACAGTCCATTGTGACGTCACAGAACAAACAAAACGGTACCGGTACAACACACAAATCGCTAACGGTACCGCCATGTCAATCCTGGTATCGCCACACCAAATAGTATATATAGGGGAAGGCCAAAACACCACTCCACCTCTGACGAGTTCAAATAAAGAACGAAACCGGTCAGGTTAGCATAGCTACAACAAGGGCATAGCCTAACTATCCACTCTCTCGGGCTCACCAGAGCTTTTATTTAATAAATTGTAATTACTTTAAGTGGATAGCCAAACTATGGCAAACATCACAGCCGAGAGCTCTTTAAGCTCACTAAGCTTAACATCTAGCAGTACCACCACTGTACTCCTAACTGACGATGATGAGGACCGTCGCAGAAAACGGCAAAGACTAAACGAAAAAGAACTTCACACCATGGACACCGACACGCCCAATATAGAAATCACCACGGCCAACCGCCAAACATACAAGAACATCAGAAATCTTAGTGTTAAAATTGCCAAACAAGAACTACAAAAACAATTTCTCAATAAATGCACTTCGGAGCAACTATCCCCGATAGCTACCCAAATCCAAATGGTTCTCAGGAACAGCCTCGAAAAGGCCCTTTCAAAACAAACTGCATGTCCAGAAATTGCATTTACCTCATCCACTGCTCAAAATGCGGCAAACAATATGTGGGCGAAACGAAACGCCACTTTTATATCCGCATCAAAGAATACCTCGTGGATATTAGACTCAAAAGAGACACACCTGTCTCTTATCACTTCAACCAACCAAACCACGCACTGAGCAACGTCAAATATAGGATTATGCAAATTCTAAACACCAATCCAGATGACCCGAAAAACACGGAGAGAAGACGCACTGCTGAAATTACATGGATCTTCCAACTTAAAACGCTCATACCGTTCGGCCTGAACAGAAAGGACTTCTAGTCTATTATTCTCTTGTACCCACATTTCTACTTTCTGTTCACCACGCCAAGTGCCTTTATTTAGATGACGCTGTAATGACACACACGTTACAGTTAAAGTGATGTAACAATAGTCTTAATCGAGAGGAGACCTTGTTACGCCAGTTCTACTATATTATAATGACTTATACATGCACTGAGTGTTCCAAGAACTATAACAGTCGCCACAGTTGGCGCAGACACAGGCGCATTCACCACGATAAGAAAAGTTGGGTTCAATGCAACTTGTGCGGCATGAACTTAAGACGCTTAGAATACCTCAAGAAACACCAAAAGAGAAGACACGGCAACCGACCTCCACCCGTTGATCCCACAGTGGAAGCACCCAACCGTATACAGGACATCATGGATCAACTCTGCAACACTGCCCAACCGCTTATATCACCCATCCCAGATATAGAAAAAAACCAACATCAAGACATTTTAAAATTGGCAGTTCATGGAATTTACAGTAACACCGACCTGATCAACACAGACCAAGACGCAAGAAGGGGAGAAAACCCTGAAACGGAAAATACAACCGACATTTACAAAGACATTACCATCAACCCAGGTATTGGCTCACGCAACCCACACCATTATAGCCACCAAGGCAATATGCCTTGTAACGAAAACATTCATGAACTATACAAGACGGACCGAGTCCTCAGGTTCGCCCGCCAAAGCTTGGAACATTTAGCAAATAGCCATTCACACAACAGCCAAACAAGAGCTGTATCCTTTTCTTCAATAATAAAAAAGACCAATCAGTTTTATACATATTTATTATTATTTTAACAAATCGGTTGAGGCCCCCAGACCTCCATATCGCTTGTCATCTCTCAGCTATTTAACAACACATTGTTATCCACCTTCCCTCCAACAGCAACACTGCTATTACCTACAAATAAAATAATAAACTATCAAATATTATATTACCAGGTTCTTTCACAGGGCTCACATTAAGGCCCTTTAACACCATTAACACTGTATTAGAACATCGGTACCGCCAAACCCTCAACGGTACCGCCAGATGAAACTCTAAAAAATACAGTCCATTGTGACGTCACAGAACAAACAAAACAGTACCGGTACAACACACAAATCGCTAACGGTACCGCCATGTCAATCCTGGTACCATCACACACAAAACGGTACCGCCACACCGAATAAACAGTACCGCCACACAAAAAGCGGTACCGCCACACCAGAAACGGTACCGCCACACCAAATAGTATAAATAGGGGAAGGCCGAAACACCACTCCACCTCTGACGAGTTCAAATAAAGAACGAAACCGGTCAGGTTAGCATAGCTACAACAAGGGTATAGCCTAACTATCCACTCTCTCGGGCTCACCAGAGCTTTTATTTAATCAATTATTGAATTAGTCCAAAGTACAGTTTGACAGAATCCAGTAATCCAGTGGTGAGGAATCTTGTGAAGAAAGTTACCAGCTGGTAGTATTAAATCGAAGAATGTCTCTTCAGAAACAGTATCCCGTAGATTTGTATTAAAATTTTCACTTAGAAATTTAAGCAGTCTCCAATAAAATATAATGAAATGCTCCACAAAATTCAAATGGAGTAAAAATCCAAGAAGTATTGGCGCCACAGGTAATTTCCAAATAATCCAGTAGAATCCTGGCTTTTCACAAAATAATATTATTCTGTTTCACAGAAAGTATAAATTCTCTTTTCCAAGACAAACAAATTCTCTTCAAAATTCTCTTTTGGAATCAATCTTCCAAATTCACGAAGAAGCACTGCTTCTATAATAAATGCACTGTCCTAGAACAATAATAATTTCCAATGGAAACAACTGCTGTGAAAATAAGTTCTTCTGAAATGGCTTTCTAAAAAATGAGTTTTTCAATTCTGTTGACAAACCTTTATATCGTTACCAGACTGAATGTTCCAGAAGATGAAAATTCTACAATGTTCTATCAGTTTCTAGGTGATTCTGTCATAGTTCAAATAAACAAGGTCCTTGACCTACTTAAACAATCAACAGCTATTTGTACAATATATATGTCTAACAAAGATGTAAACAAAGGTCACTCAGTGCAAATGAGTCAGACCAGTCAGAAAATGCAGAAAAATATCAAACTCAAAGATTATTATCCACCAAGGATATATCAATCTCAATGTAATATGGGGCTATATAACACATATGTATGCCCGGACATATGTACGTATGTACATACGCCGACGGACGAGAAGTGACAGCAATAGCTTAGCTTGACTTTGTTAAGTTGAGCTATAAACCTTTTCGAGTGGAGAATATATGGAGCTGCGATTCAGTAGTTATAGGTATCCACTCTCTTCATTCTGTATATGCTGTTGAATTTTAATATCGATTTATGTTATTACAAGTATATGTATCCCAGTAGAGGTTAGCAATGATGTTAATGATCTCCACTTACTAGTCCAGAATTGAAGAGAGTTGGAAACGCTGTTTTTCTACAAGAATTGAGTTATGCTAATGGTGCAGTTTAATATGGAGAAAAGTAGACTTACTCAGCACACTATTACTTCAAAATAGTGAACAATACAGTGGCAGGACTTCTAGTTTCAACAGTACTTGAAAAAGTTTTTATTTTGAACCATGCGAATACACCACAGTGATAAAAAAAGTGACATTTTTCTCAATCAGATCTTGATCAGGTCACCAGGGTCACCACACACTACTGAGTGAAGATTTCATAAATAAAAATGCTGCGAAATCAAGACTGAATCAAGAAAAACAAATGAAGATAGTTTATCAGATTCAATGTTCTCATATTTTCATATCTGTGAGATACTAGTAATGTGGAGGCGAGGGAGAAAGGGGGTGGAGCCGAAAAAAATTTTGACTGGGTTGGTCAAAATTCTGTCTGCTTTTGGGAACAGAGCATTGTATGTACCTGGGCTTAAAATTCATGCGTGAATCACAATTGATTCGCACAATTGATTCTCGGATCCACATACACTTTATTGTTATTGAATGTAACTCAACGAAATTGGAAATAAATACTGTTTAAACTAAATGATTCTCGCAAGGAAAACAAGAGCAACGTGAAGCATGGCATGTGCCCCCTCCTGCAATACCATGGATAGCATTATGCCATCAAAAGCATGACATGTGCCTGCAGCAATCTGTACTAATATAAACAATCATGGCAAAAATTATTTCAAACCAACGTATGATGACAGATCAAGAGCAGCAAATATGTTGGACGGACACATTTTTCAATCATCCCCTAAGTTAAACAAGGGCAAATAACACTGTAAATGCTCATGCGAAGATATTCATTCTACCGTAGGATCCGTTCCCCCATGCTGAGGAACAAGCATGGTAAAAATTATTTGAATTCAATGTATGATGACAGAGCTAGAGCAGCAAATATGTTGGACGGACACATTTTTCAATAATAATCCCCTAAGTTAAACAAGGGGAAAATAATTCTGTAAATGTTTACACAAAGATGTTAATTCTGCTGTAGGATCTGTTCCCCCATGTTGACGGACAAGCATGGCAAAAATTATTTGAATCAGACAAATAATGACCGTGCTAGAGCAGCAAATATGTTGGACGGACATATTTGTATTACGCACAAACGTATGCAGCTCTCCACTAGATACCCCCTCCGACCAAGTCGGGGGCATAACAATGAGAATCAACTTTGATTTGCAAAAAATGTTCATTTGATTTTAGTCATAGATTGTAAAAATGGCTTTAAAAAAGCCAGGAGAATGCTCTGTCTTTGCCCCTTGATAATAAGGTAACACAACATCACTTAGCAGGGAGTCTTGGCTACCTATATAGGCAAAGAACTACTCAATGGAGTACGAGAGGGCTTGTACCTCAAATTACCCCTTGTAAAACTTGCCTGTGTAACATGTCTCCTCTTGGATGAGAACTGTGTTACGTTGTCTGTATTGTGGCATCAGTTTAATTGTGACGTGATGGATGCAACAAGAAAAGGGCAGGTGGCGTTAATGAACAGAAAGTAAAAATATGAATAAACATTAGCAATACACTAGAAGCCCTTTCTGTTCAGCCATAGTGGATGAAGTGTTCTACCCCAATATGGTTGACCAATGCCGAAGAATAGAAATCGAATGGATATTCACTCTCAAAACACTTCAACCACTAGAACTGATGAAGAGAAAGGATTTCTAATGTATTGGTAATACCTATATAGGCAGCCAAGATTTCACTAGACACCACTGCCACGATACTGTAATTTCCATCAACCAGACCACCAAAAGCCTGTATGTTGGAACATGTGTTCTACATGTACCTGTATGAGAAACCTGACTAAATGGAAACTGTGTCCTTAAAGGGTAAACTCTCTTAAAAAACGTATTCTCAAATTCACGATATTTAAGAACTGAAAACGAAGGCCTTTGCGGGAATATTTTGTAGAGGAGCGAAAAATCGCGCTTGTTATTTTGCACCCAGAGGCGCAATCGCGCTTCCAAAAAAACTTGTTATGAGCCATGAAGCATGAATTGATAATTGTGATTTAGTTTGCTTAATACTCCCAAACTGGATGAAATAAAAAATTAGGCATTATTGCTCCAACCACTCTGCTTGGGGTGGACACACAAGTGCAACACTAGTGTCACGAAAGTTAAAAAATTTATAGTAATTTATATATTTTTTATACTTACCAATGACCCAGACTTAGCTGGTGCTAACTCCACAAAAACCAGGGCCAAACACAAATTTTGCCCCCCAATCCCCAAAATTTGCATCCAAAACAAAAAGAAATCATGTCCTAAAGGACCTCCATAGTACGACTCTACTGCGCATGCGCAGTGACGCAGTCGTCCCGAAATTGGCGCCAAATATCATTCTTACTGGCAGTGCCTGGTCAGCGCTATGTACTCAGCGGGGAGGCAAGAGTTCCCAACTCAGGGAGGGCCATCCCCGTCTGGGTCATTGGTAAGTATAAAAAATATATAAATTACTATAAATTTTTTAACATTTTTATACTGTACCAATGACCCAGACTTAGCTGAATAGTAAACAGGCTGGAGGGCCTAGGACATAGAGGAAAATCCAATAAGCTCAATTATAAAATAAAGAGGTAACCCCTTAAGGAGAAAAGGAGTATTAGGCTTTACATGTATCTTTCTTATTTAATATTTAAATTAGAAAGATACACTACCCTTAATAATTGAGCACAATAACATTCATGTTCTCTATTAACATCCAGTATAACCTTTATACTAATTATTTTTAAAGCAAGCCAATAAATAAAGTAGTCCAGAGAATTGAGACTCTTTATAATCATTTAAAAGTGTCCGAGTATTGTATATTAAAGCCCGTTTGACACTTGACATATACAAATGCTTCACACCGAGCTACACTTTAAAAATAAGACATGAATGAAATTAAACATTAATATTACACTTTAAAACCATCCCGGAAGCGACTCAGAAATACTGTCTTGGAGGAGGCATTCCCTTGCTTTTCACTATAAAGCAGGTGGCCTAAGGGAACACCCCCCCCCCCCCCCCCCTTCCCCTTGCCCTGGGTCAAATAGCCCAGAGCGAAGAGGGCAGCCGGACGGAGTCACTGCCGGAACAGAAAGCCTGCATAACTATAGTTGCAACTGTTTAGTGGACGACATTCTGAGCAACAGATAACGGACCTAAACAATGCAGGTCTCCAGAAATGGACTCAATATTTCTGAGATAAAAATTAGTAAATGTGGATGGCTGAGACCAATAAGCAGCCTTCATTAAATCTGTAATAGCAACACTATTAGCATAAGCCCAGGAAGTAGAAAGAGCTCTTACTTCATGAGCAGAAATCTTAAGCACAGACTGCTGAGAAGAAGATAAATCTTCATACGCAGTACGGATAGTTAACTGAATCCATCTAGCAATAGAATGGACTGAAATGTCCTTTCTATTAGGCATCAAAGACAGAAAGAAACGTTTCCGTCCCTTTCTGATGAACTGAGATCTCTGTTTATAGATACGTAGTGCTCTAACAGGACAGAGTAAAGGCCTACGCCCGTCTGAAGACGGAAGAGCCTTAATAACAATAGGTTCCGGATATTTATTAGGAGCCTGATTCTTAGCTAAAAAACCGACATTAGTAGTGAAGGTGATAGTGTTCCCAACACTACGATAATGAGAATCATCCACCGATAGTGCATGAAGCTCACTGACTCTTCTGGCAGAAGAGAAAGCTAAGAGAAAAGCTGTCTTATAAGATAAGAATTTGAAATCTACTGTCCCAAGAGGTTCAAATGGCTTTTCCTTCAATTTAAGGAGAACCCAAGCTAAATTCCACTTAGGAATTAATCTAAGAGTTCTGGGTCTATTTATCGAAAAGTTTCTAACCAATTTCGATAAAGAGACATTAGATCCAATTTGTAAACTATCATGATGTGCATAGGTATCAGATAACATAGATCTATAACCCTTTATAGTAACAGGTTGCAGTTTGATTTCGTCAAACAAGTATACTAGAAAGTTAGCAATGTCTGGTATAGAGGGATCAAATATATCAACAGAATGATCCCTACACCAGCGACGGAAAACCTTCCACTTAGCCGCATAGTTTAGCGAAGAGGAGGTCCTCCTACAGTTAGAAATCGCGTCCACTGCTCGTCCTGTAAAGTGCTTGCCATGCAAGAAGGACCGCACAACGGAAAAACGTGAAGGTTGAGACCTTGCGGGTTGTGATGTAGTTGGCGCGATTTCCCCTGCCAAAGAAGATCCTCTCGTGGAGGGAGCTTCCGCGGTAGGTCCCACAACAGACACCTGAGTAGATTTATCCACGGTCTCTGTGGCGACAGAGATGCTACCAACAGAATCTTGCATTGAGATTGTTTTATCTTTAGCAATACTTGTTGAATTAACGGCGCTGGAGGATACGCATATCCTATCATTCCGTCCCAAGGGATCGATAGAGCGTCTACTGCAAATGCTCTTGGATCCGGACACGGGGACACATACGTCTGCAACTGATTGTTGAGATGTGTCGCAAATAAGTCTATCATTGGCCGTTCCCATTGGTAGCAAATCTGATTGAATACTTGTTTGTTGAGAGTCCACTCCGACGGCAACAAGCGACCCTTTCGTGAAAGGGAGTCTGCTAGCACATTCAGACGACCCGGTATGTGACGGACCGAAAGAAGAACGTGATGTTCCAACGCAAACAGAAGGATTCTTTCCGTTAGATTGAACAACGGAACTGAATGAGTGCCTCCCTGATTCCGTATATACGCCACTACAGTCGTATTGTCGGATAGGATTTGGACATGAGCATCGTGAATAATGTCCATCCAGTGACGTAACGCAAGCCAAATTGACATCATTTCCTTGATGTTTATGTGCTTGCATAGGAATTGCGGATCCCAAAGACCCTGGCATCTCGAATCCGTTGGGATTAATGATGCACCCCAACCTGTTTGACTGGCATCCGTCATAATGGTAAAACTCGGATCCGGCAACTGCAGCGGAACTCCTTGAGTTAACCACTGAATGTTTGCCCAAGTCTGAATCTCTTGTTTCACTTGATCTGACAAGAGAACGTCTACATCGAGCGAATGAATTTTCACACTCCAATTCTGAGTCAGGAAAATATGAAGAGGCCGTGTGCGTAGCCGTCCCATCGGAATGAGATCTGCGGCGGCTCCGCACAGACCTATCAGTCTCATAAATTCTCTCGCCGTGACTTTGTCTGTATTCAGACAATAGCGAGCGTAACAACTGACTAATTTCGCTCTGGTTAACGGCAGACGAACGAGATTGTTGTGCGTCTCGAAGCTCATTCCCAGATGAGTGAATGACTTGGACGGCACCAGATCCGACTTCTCCTCGTTTACTATGAAACCGAGACGTCGGAGCAATAGAAGAAGATTCTGAACATCGTTCTGAAGCGTTAACTCGTTGCCGTACCTCTGAAGAATGTCGTCCAGGTAGGCCGACGTTACCGCAGACGAATGAGCTCGGAAGTAGATCATTACCGAGTTCATTACCCGAGTGAAAGCCCAGGGTGCTAGATTCAATCCGAAGCACATGGCCCGGAACTGATACACCACTCCTAGGACTGCGAAGCGTAGATACTTTCGGAATGTCGGATGTACCATGACGTGAAAGTACGCATCTTTGAGATCTATGCTCGTTGCATAATCGTTCACCCGAATACTCGCTCTGACCGATCGAATCGTCTCCATATAAAACTTCGGAGCGACGATCAGCTTGTTTATCCAGCTCAAATCTATGACTGGACGGAACGAGCCGTCTCGTTTCGGAACCAGAAACAGATGGCTGTAGAATCCCAGCGATTCCTGGTTTTCTACGACCTCTACCGCGTTCTTCATTAAAAGAGACTGCACCTCTGATAGCAGAGCGTCTCTTTTCTGAGGGTTTGACGGAAGATGAGTCCACTTTGGACTTCGAGTTAATGGAGGCTTTCGTTTGAAGGATATATTTAGACCTTCCGAAGTCACTCCTCTCACCCACGGGTCGTCCGTAATCGACGCCCACTCTTGAGAAAAACTCGACAACCTTCCGCCAACCGGAACGCGATAGAGGTTTGAGCCATCACCTCCTGGATCTGCGAGGCCTGCGGTAGGAGAAACCACGTCTTCCACGACCCGCACCTCGCCTCGTCGACCTCGGGGCATCCGACCGATTGTCCCGGCCTGAAGGACGTCCCGAACGAGAGTCGCTATCCTGACGGTCTCTCGAATAAGAGCTAGAGGACGCACCGGAACCTCTATAGGAACCTCTCTTGGGCGGATAAGACCCAGAAGTGCCCGCCTTATTCGTGTCTGCTGTATCCGACCTTTTAGGAGCGGATCTAAACAACAGAGAATCACTAGCTTTCTTTTTAATATTATCATAAATAGCGGAAAGCTTGCCGTCAAAGAGAAGATCTCCTGAGACCGAAGCGACTCTAAGAGAGTTCTTCACCTTAGAATCCACTAGTGTGGATGTAGACAGGGCTGCGTCACGTCTAACCAACTCCAGATTTGCCACTGAAAGGGCGGAGTTACACGTGGAATAAGCTACTGCCCTTGAAAGAAGTCTTAAGGAGGATTGTATATCCTGAAACTCTTCCCCTTGAAGACGCAGTGATAATGCCTTCGTAAGGTGATCTGCGTAAGATAAGGCATCTAAATTGGCTCTGTTAGACGCAATAGCTGTTTCCAACACTGCGGTTGGAATAGAAGCTGACGACGGTAATGATAGCTCTAAGTCTTCCGCCTCGTCGTCCATACGCAGAGGAACTCTCGGTATACCCTGACCTGCCGTGTCGAATTTATTCCTTGCATTAATGAAAGGCAGGTTGAGAGTATTTGCGGACAAGAAGCCTGCTTTCCCCGTCCTGGAAGCAAGTTTAAAAATAGCGTCGTTCAATAATTCAAATGTTCTTGCAACATTATTGGACTGCGACGGAAACTCGGGAGCGATGTCCCTGAACCGCTCGAAAAAATCAGAGTCCAATGACGCTATAATTCTCCTGTCCGGAAGCGCAGCAGTCTGGCCCGACGGAACAACTTGAGGAAGAAAGTGCCGGATGAAGTCCACGGCAGCTTTGTGTTGTTCCGAAAGGGATAGCTCCAATTCATCCGTATCCCTTTCACCATCCGGTCGGACCTCCCGATGTTCCCGGTCGTCCGCCCCCGATGCTTCGGCGGAGCGTACCGACCCAGCGCCGTCGGATAATTCTCGATCCGACACCGTCTCTGTCGGCTGCTGGGATGCTGCGATAAGCTGTGCTATCTGCACTAGAATGTCCGACGTCGAGACCTGCGGAGGAGCGGTCTTTCGCTGCTTTGCCGAGGGCAGCTCCGCATCAGATGGCTCCCGCATACTTTTCCTATGCGAACGTCCGGAGTCCATCGGTCTCGAATCCCTGGCTGCCGGATGGTGTGACCTGGTCGCCGAAGAATCCTTCATCGGCGAAGCTGGCAAAATATCGGAGGTCACGCAGCCAAGGTGCGGTCGTGTGCGCCGGCGAGAAGAGGAAGCCTTAACAGTCTCTGCGGACTGCTTATACAACGGAGCGTCCCGAGCGACGGACGTATGCTCCGCTAAAGACACATTTTGTACCACAACATCTGGTCCCAGATGTTGTTGTACGAGAGAGGGGCCTCTCTCGCTTGCGGCCCGGCTGGACCTGGACGAGCTAGGAACCGGACTAAAAGGCTTCCTCCGTTCTCGTTCACTATCCGCCGTCACTGGGTGTGCATCTATTATTTTTATAGTGCTCGCATCACCCAAAATTTCCTCTTGGACCGCATCGGACGAACCCGGCTGCCGAACCATTCGGTGAATGGACGCTACACCGGGCGAGCTAGTGGACGACATTTGTCTAATCTCCATGAGCACTTTTGCCGCTAGCTCTGTATTTATTTGTGACGACGGACGCACACTTGAAGAAGATAACATGGAAACATCACCCTGTTCTGGTTCCTCTGAAATAGAAACTGAGAGAGTAGAGTGACCTTGTGGAGAAAGAGCCGGCATCGCTCTTTCTCCAGAAACAACATATCGTGACACACGTTTCCAATGTTTCTCATCCCAATGTTCACATACAGGACAGGGATTAATGCGAGAACACTGACTACAATTAATGCAATAATCATGAAAGTCAGAGGAAGATTTCTTCCTATTACAATTTGAACAAGTTCCCTTCATTGTGAAAGAACAACAATAAGTCCTAGTTACTCGCAAAAACCCCTGACACAAAGATACATAATAACATGATCCATTAATAAATGAAAAAACAATTGCAAAACAAAATAATTTTGAAAAAATATTTTTTCAGAGAAGCCCAAGTTGCTGAAAAGTAACGTTGAGCCCCGATGGATCCGATGGCAAAGTGTGGTCAAAAATTTTAAAATTATATAAAATAATTAATGAGACACTTTCGGATAATATAAATGTATCTTATAATGAGATAAACTACCTCAAAGGCAAACAGCCCCCCTCAAAAAAGGCTGTTGCCAATGAAAACAAACAGTGTAAACACAGAAGAAAACATGACTCCAGGCACTGAAAAAACTGGCCCGGAATCAGTCATCAATTACACTCTATCTAATGCAAAACAGAGACTCCCAGGGGAGAATCTGCAGAACATCAGATGGAAGATGCAGAACACAAACGTTATACACCCATGGGTGAAAACGTAACTATGGGGAAAATAACAGAAAACATTCTGTAACCAAGCAACTCTCCCAGGGAATTTTTAGAAATGAAACTTCTCAAAAATATGCCAAAAGCATGGGAGAATTGCAAGGGGGGACTTTAGAAGGTTAGGGGAGAGGAAACACTGAATAAGCAGTGCAACAATTAGCAAGAATGACAACAAGAGGCGTTTGCCTCGAAAATAGGCAACTTAACATAATTTCAACAAAAAATTTTAAGTACAGCCCTGATTATTTTTTGCCACTTCTTTTTTCCTCTCCTCCTTCTATCCTCCTTAGAATCACATTTTCTCCAAGAATTACGTGTCTGGCATCCTTTAAACTGAGATTTACAAGCACAAAGATCAGTGAGATGTTGACTGATGAAGGGCCAAACAGAGAATGATATTTGGCGCCAATTTCGGGACGACTGCGTCACTGCGCATGCGCAGTAGAGTCGTACTATGGAGGTCCTTTAGGACATGATTTCTTTTTGTTTTGGATGCAAATTTTGGGGATTGGGGGGCAAAATTTGTGTTTGGCCCTGGTTTTTGTGGAGTTAGCACCAGCTAAGTCTGGGTCATTGGTACAGTATAAAAATATTGGGTGATTCTGATAACTTGGCATCGTATTTTGATAAATAAACGTTGGTATACCTTGTACCAGTAGGCAGAACAGTAATGGATCGGGGGGTTGTTTGTCTATGTGAAATAATCCGTCCTCATATTTCACGTTTCATTCGTGAATTTGAAATATAAAATATATCGAGTCATTTTTGTGGAAGAATTCAACAACGTGGTTTAGAAAGTTGACATTTCGATTTTCCAACACAACCATGTGACAGGGAATTGTTTCAGTTTCTATTGACTGTCCAATCAGATAACCCAAAGCTCAGTGTGCTATGACGCAAACACATTCAGCGTCCTGATTAGCTGAGATATTATAATTTTAAAATTGGATATAATTTATGCGATGTTGAATGAAATAGTTCTCAAAGGAAAATTTCAACAAGAATATCAATACGCAAATCGGATTTATCTGTTTACCTAGCGCAACAGAGTAAACAGCCGCTGCTACACACGAAAATCGCTATTCCTTATTTTTAAGATTTTCATTTTTTGCTTCCAAAACATAGGTTGTGGCCCCCTCATCCAAACGAGCGTGTCACGCTTGTCCGAATGACGGGTCACGACCTATGCTTGAAAGCAAAAAATCATAATGTAATTGTATAATTTTTTAGTTACACAAAAATTTTTCTCACGAGTCCCGTCTGCTCCAAGCATCGAGAATAGGTTTTTTTTTTAAAAAAAACACCCATTTATGGAATACAACACATGCTTTTTTATTTTAGTACGTAGAAAATTAGTATTGGTGAATGGTTATGCTGTTTAAAACATGCACTCAATAAAACCGTACAGTATAGTCTAGATATTAACAAGAACAGGCTTGTCAAGATGGCAGTTACTTATACATCACTACCTATGGGAAAATGCTTGCTTTGCATGTAGTTTGCACTGTCTGACTCGGCCCCAGATTCAGATGAAGAAGAGTCAACTATGAATGGACTATCTGAATCCGATTCCCTCTCAGATGCGGACGACTCTGAATTACTGTCACTGTCCCTGCGTTTCCTCTTACACACGCTTGAATGTGACAGTAAATGGAAGGTTGAATTTTCTATTACGGTGACACGTCGTTTTGATGAGTACCAATTACAGGCAGATTCAATTAATTCTTCTAATTCAGTTTGTGACCACACAAAGTGGTTAACCTTTATAATTAAAAGATTTTCCATGGATTTATGGCTCATGCTCAACCTCCTATCGGACAGCATAGCCGTCAAGTGACTAAACCCTGATTCAACAATACCATTACCGGCGCTCACTACCAATACAATTTCTGCTAGAAGGCAGATGTTGGAAAATTCAGCTCTCTTATATTGAAATATTCGTTTCCACATCTTACTGGCTGCTACGCCACAATAAAAAATTTTAACAGTATGCTTTAAGCCCCTCCATTCCAACTTCACTTTACTGAAGTCAAAATTATGAGCCTCTAACGGTATTTTAAAATGGTCGGCCAAAAAATTTAATGGACTCCAACTCCTTTTCAGTGTTAACCCAGGTAGCTGGATCTAACCACATCATGTGCTTGTATATATCAGAGTTGAGAATAATTGATTCAAATCTTGTTTGAATACACGATATCAGTGCCAGTACTAGCCTATTCTTAATACCTTCTATGTCACTGCCAACAGTGTCATAGTTTGTATTAACCATACGCTCGTACTTCACATCTGTATACTCCCTATTTACAATTTTTCGGCGTCTGTGACCCTCCTTGAGAAGTGTAGTTGTGATTGTTGAACCATCAACAGCTTCTGACACTACTTTAAAAAATGCCTCGGAAGGTGGCACGGGCATATTACAGTCACCACTGATCATTTCATTGAGCTCAGAGATAAGTTTATCTATAGCCGGAGTAACTTGGAAAAGAAGAAGGTTATCTTTCTCAAATGCCAATGATAAAAATGTTAGCTGTGTCAATATCTGCTGATAGAACAAACATCGGCAAAAAAATCTAAAATCCCTTAATTTTTTTTAAAATCCCTGACAATTTACTTTGCATGTTCGTCACCGAGGGGTCTGCAAGCATATTTTCTAAAACTTGACAGAGAACTGCCCAGTTATTAATCAAGTGATCCAGTCCCCGCTTTTGGTGTGCTACAAATCTTGTGCCATGAACTTTGGGAAAATTCAATATCCTAACCCCCAACAATTTGCCGTGGTCTTTTAAGTGCCTCTTAAGTTTGGGTGATTGTTTAAAAGCAGGGCTCGCCTTGAGTAAAATGGTCGGGGCCTAAAAAAAAGTGCCCCACATATTTTTGGGGCTGATTTTCCATTTTGTCCATTATTGTTAGTGCTTTTTTGTGGAAAATGTCGGGGCTTGAAAAAAAGCCCCCAGCAAGTGCTCCTCGGGGCTGATCTCAGGGCCTGGGCTGATCAGCCCCGACTCAAGGCAAGCCCTGGTTTAAAAGTATAGTAAAGCATTTTAAGGAAGTCTTTAATGCCGCCTAAAGATTTTTCCATCATGATGACATCTCGGATGGCCAACTCCACTCTGTGCATCACACAGTGGACTGGCATCAACCAATCTCGACCATCCTCTCGAAGTCGCATCAGTACACCATGGTATTCCTCTGTATTGACGGAAGCGCTATCTGTAGTGGCGGACACCATTGACTGTATAAACCTACAGGGGGACGAAATTTCAATTTTTTTGGTCAGGGCATCATCAATGCTACTGTTTATATTTTCAGCGTTAGCATCACCATAACTGTCTATGTCCTGTAGAGCGGCATAAAAATACTGGGGCTTGCCATCTCTGAGGACACGTAGCAGAATCAGTTCTTTCTAAGAACCCGTTTTGTGGGCCTGGGACCCATCACTTAGAACAGCATAGTTACATATGTCACAGTTCATTATATCAGTCACTTTACTTCTCACAGCTTCCGCGAGGACATTTATAAGGTCTTGTGCTTTTCTTGAGCTTTCGTTCCCACACAACAATTTAACTCCGTTTGCTTTCTGGCACTGAATTATGGTTTTAAACGAATACAGAGGTAGGCCATTGATTGCAAGCATGTAAGCTGACTTCAACAGCTTTTTATAAGCATCTCGTGTTTGTCCTTGTAACATATTGTCTATCTTGGCTTGCTCAGGACCCGACGCTGTTTCAGAACTATTACCGTGAGCATAAGAGTTATTTGCATTTCTATAAGCGGAGCTTGTCTCACGCCCTGGCTGTTTAGCAAAGTCAAACAATGTTTCAGTCTGCGCGGTTGGCCATTCCCTCTCACACTCCACAGCTAATGAGTAGGTTTTGGAATTTAAATGCCTTATGACTGTATGCTTGGTTACAAATTCTGTTCCCGCAGCATATCGATCGAACTCACTGACTGCAGATCCCCTCAATCTTGGATCCTTTTGGATTGAGTTTGCATGTTGTGCACATAGTTTACACCATATTTTACCAATCGTAGTCTTTCCATTTTCTAGTCTAATCTCATGTCCAATCTGATTCCCCAGATTCAATTTCAAATATGTTTGCAACTGCACAGTCACACATTTATTTGCTTCTGACCATGTTTCTGAATTTCGCATTCAAACTTCCCGCATGGATAACTTAGTTGGGTCAATACAATGTCACACTTGACACACTCGATTGACACTGCAATCCCCTCCGTTCAATTCAAATGGTACCGGTGTTGTGAATTTGATTTATTTTTCCCTGGGGAAACACGGCCCGTAAAGGAGATTGAAATATCATATGGAATACACCCCACCCTGTTCTTGTCTGTTTTGTCAAGGGGACGAAACGTCTCACAAAGGGACAAAGCGTCCCGGGGACAATACTACCTGGACCTGTTAAGAACGTAATTTTCAGTGATTGTGTGTACGTGGTTTTTTTTTGTTTCTTGTCCAATCTTTAATTCTTAGCATATGATTTCTTTGTTTCATGATATCAAATAAAGGTATTTCAATGAAATATACCACCATTAGTTATTTGTAACACCCACTCTTTACAAGATTTTGTTTTGCGGACGAATCATCCCAGGGACAAAACGTACCACGCATAGGGGACGAAATGCCTTATGGATGGATTGTCCCGGGGAGGAATCGACCCTATCCCTTCTTATTGAAACCGGACATATCCATTTTCACATGGCGTTATGGAAATCGCAAGCACAATTTGACTCAATTATAATTATTATCAACATGTAAAATACCAGGTTTGGGGGTTATTTCATGTATTTAAGCATCAGATTAAATATCATTATGACAAACAAGAGTTATGACAGTGAATTTCTTTTATACACAAAGCGAGTTGAGCAATCTAAAAATACTGGTCCCGACCATTACGTTCAGATTGCTCAACTAACACAAAGCGCGCACAGGGGCGTGATTTTTAACGCTCCTGGTGTACAATTTAGAGGCGCGATGAAGCGCAAGTGCGATCGTGCTTCTTTCCCACAAAGGTCTGAAAACGGATTCTCACAACAGGAGGTCACAAGAATCTAAACTGATTCTCGTGAATAGAGAAAAATCTTAACCCTTTCAACACGGGTGGTATCTTCCATACCAGTTAAATGGCAGAAATTGGAAGAGTCTATATCCATTATTTGAGGGTAGAGCAATTAATATTTTCAACATGCAGCCTTTAGGCTGCACGTTGAAAATATTAATTGTTCTACCACACACGTTCACTTAGTAGCCATCCTACTTAATGAAATTATGATGTATCGTGTTCCTGGACCGGAAAAGCGGTCTCTCATGTTGAAAGAGTGAAGGCATGATGTACAGAAGCCATATCTTGGCAAACCAAATTAATGTTTAATTACAAGACTAACAGTGAGCGTTCGGCCACAGATGCCCCTGAACTGTGGCCAAATAGCCTATAATACTGGAATGAAATGTTTTGTGTTGAATTTGGTGCTCACTAGTCCATGAGGTTTCAAATTTAATAAAATACATCTGAACACAACAGCCAAAAGCTGTATTGACCTTATTTTCATAAGGTCAAATGCAGCCACTAATATGTTGGAACTTTCTCAACAGAACCATCCACATAAGGATGTCTCTTGAATTGACAAGCAGTACAAGTCAAAACTAGAGGCTCTAAAGAGCCTGTAATCGCTCTCTTGGAACTACATATAAAAATGTGATTTCCCATAGGCTTTCCATGGTAACTACCAGCTGCAATTGTGGCCATGTTTGCAACATTACATCAACATTACATGAGGATCATTGGTAGAAGGTGTCCGAGTCCTCAATCATGTGAGGTTTCAAAACATTTGACTTTGTAGTTTCAGAGAGGAATATTTTTGCTAAATCCATCAATCAGAATCAGAGAATGTCTCTGGTGGCCATATTTTCCAACCAACGGGAACAGAAAAGAGGATCGTTTATAGAGGGCCTCCTATAGACCATTCCTGTGAAGTTTGGTTCACGTCGGCTCAGTAGTTCCAGAGAAGATGAAAATGTGATTTCCCATAGGGTTTCAAAAGTAACTATAAGCCACAATTGTGGCCATGTTTGCAACACGATCAAAATTAAATGAGGATCGTTAGTAGAGGGTATTAACCATGTTAAGTTTCAAAACATTGAGCCCTGTGGTTTCAGAGGAGAAGATTTTTCAAAATTCACCATCAGAATCAAAAAATGCTTCTACCAGCCATGTTTTTTTATGCACGGTAACAAAATGAGGAGTATTTGTTGAGGACCTGCCACAGACTATCCCTGCCAGGTTTGGTTCACATCAGCTGAGTAGTTCCAGAGAAGATAAAAATGTGATTTCACATAGGGTTTCTATAGTAACTATAAGCCACAATTGCAGCCATGTTTGCAACCCGATCGAGATTAAATGAGGACCGTTGATAGAGGGTGTCTCAGTCATCAACCATGCCAAGTTTCAAAACATTTGGCCCTGTGGTTTCAAAGAAGATTTTTCAAAATCCACCAATCAGAATAAAAAAATGCTTCTGGCAGCCATGTTTTTCGATGTATGGTAACAATGAAAGTGTCAATGACACTGTAGCAAAACTTGTTTAAGACATGTACATGTATAGTATATGACAGCAATGACAAACATCTAGGTAATGACCTGATAACAAAGGTACATGTAAAGTATTGTAAAGATCGGTTCATAAATACAGCCTCCAGCCTGAACCGTATAGAAGTTGAGTACAAAAAACTGATTGGACCTAATTTTGGTACAAAATGGCCACTGGCAGCCATCTTGAATTTTGGACCGCACCCAGAAACACTTGTTCTCGTCCCAAGGCGATAACAAAGGTACCCAAGAAGTTTCGTGAAGATCGGTTCATAAATACAGACTCTAGCCCGAGCCGTATTGACATGTGCACTTACTGTGTATAAGTAGCACTGAATAAATCAAAGTTCATCTAATTTGCATAATTTCTGCATGAGAAAAAACCCTGTATTATATGTGATGTATTCCATGTTACTAAACATTCATACAAAAATTTATTCAAATCACATTACGTGTACACTCCATACGAAAACAATATCCAAAAATTGACTGAGTGTATAATGTGTAATTACATAATGTAAGACGTCCACTCACTAATCAGTGTTGATTGGACTGTATTGGGAAAAGATTTGCCAATTAACATATTAATTTCTGTTCACTAAATCGTTTTTTTTTTGTACCTGATACATTTTGTTTGGGAATTTTGTATATCACATAAAATCTTTAAAGGTGAAAATCGGTTCGGTGAATCCCATCATTTTGTGCGATAAATTTGCCTCCAAAAATGAGAATTTCGCCGATCACGTGTCTTATATCAGTGAAAATTTTATTTTAATATGAAAACAAATCGAAAATCTCATGAATTAACGAAAGGGTTTTTTCAATTCCTATATTAAACCACAGTACAGAGTTCTGGAAATGAAAGATATGGCATTTGTATCTGAATATTTTATTAAATGTAGGTTTTAGAAATTTTCTGACTGAACAATATAATTGCTAATCAGGGACAGTCTCTGAATGATTTTTCTCACGAAACATTAATTGGTTATGTAATCCTTCTCACGTGACCGCACTAAAACAGCTTTTCATACCCGGTCGTTTCTACACAAACAACAGGGTATTAACAAGTGCGGTTTTGTATGCAATGTACACGTAATGGAACTTTCACACAGAAGTTCTGTACAAAAAACTGATAGCACTAACTAAAGTACAAAATGGCTGCTGGTGGCCATCTTGAATTTTGGACCACACCCAAAACCACTTGTTCTCGTCCCACGGTGATAACAAAGGTACTCAAGAAGTTTTGTAAAGATCGGTTCATAAATACGGCCTCTAGCCCGAGCTGTAATGGCATTTGCTGTTACAGTGCTGAAAGTAACACTAAATAGATCAAAGTTAGTCCAATTGGCATAATTTATGCACGAGAAAAAAACCTGTATTATATGTGATGTATCCCATGGTACTAAACATTCACACAAAAAATTATTCAAATCAGAGCTTTCATATGGAAGTTCTGCGCAAAAATCTGATTGCACCTAATTTTGTACAAAATGGCTGCCTGCGGCCATCTTGAATTTCAGACCGGACCCCAAAACACTTGTTCTCGTCCCACGGTGATAACAAAGGTACCCAAGAAGTTTCGTAAAGATCAGTTCATAAATACAGCCTCTAGCCCAAGCCGTAATGGGATTTGCACTAACAGTGCTGAAAGTAACACTAAATACATCAAAGTTAGTTTAATTTACATAATTTTTGCACGAAAAAAACCCTGTATTATATGTGATGTATCCCATGGTACTAAACATTCATACAAAAAATTATTCAAAACAGAGCCTTCATATGGAAGTTCTGCGCAAAAATCTGACTGCACCTAATTTTTACAAAATAGGATTTCTATAGTAACTATAAGCCACAATTGTGGCCAAGTTTACAATCTGATCAACATTAAATGAGGATCGTTGGCAGAGGGAGTTCCCAGTCATCATTTATGTATCAAAACATTTGGCCTGGCAGTTTCAGAGGAGAAGATTTTTGAAAATCCACCAACCAGAATCAAAGAATGCCTCTGGCAGCCATGTTTTTCAACCCACAGGAACAAAATGAGGATTGTTTGTAGAGGACCTCCCATAGACCATTCCTGCCAAGTTTGGTTCACATCGGCTCAGTAGTTCCAGAGAAGATGAAAATGTTATTTCTCATAGGGTTTCTATAGTAACTGTAAGCTGCAATTGCAGCCATGTTTGTTTCCCAATCAACATTAAATGAGGATCGTTGGTAGAGGGGGTCCCTTTTGTCATTTATGTGAAGTTTCAAAACATTTGGCCTGGCGGTTTCAGAGGAGAAGATTTTTGAAAATCCACCAACCGGAATCAAAGAATGCCTCTGGAAGCCATGTTTTTCATCCGACGGGAACAAAATGATCATCGTTTGTAGAGGACCTCCCATAGACCATTCCTGCCAAGGTTGGTTCACACCAGCTCAGCGAAGATGAAAATGTAAAAAGTTTACGGACGCCAAGTGATCTGAAAAGCTCTACGATAAGCGTATCTTTCTCAGATTCTGGTCTTGTCAGTGCACAAGCTGCAGTATACTTAGTTTGCTGCAGTTATGTTACAAATTATTTTGACTTGTACTGTAATTTGTAAGTTTATTTGACGATATCTGAATTGTTTTATTGGAAAATCAAGATAAAATTTCCCCCCCCATGAGTGGAATTTAGTTTATTTAAAAAAAAAAACCTTTCTTGGATAAAGGGTTAACTGATATAGATTAACCTTTTAAACAACGAAACCCTGCACACAAGCATCGTATATGATGAAAGTGTGTAAGCAGATGACAACTTTGACAGCCAAGCATTATAAATTATAGCTCCATGTGGACATGTACAGTCTGTGAGAGAATTAAGTTTTCCAATTCCTGTGACCTTGAACTTAGTCACTCAAGCATGGCGTTGCTATGCAAAACAGCTTCCATTGGTCTTTAACCTTGTGTAAAGTTTCATGAAAATTCACCAAAGCATTTTAGAGTTATGGCTCCGGACTGACAAATAAAGTCAGAGATGGATGGATGAACGCAGTGATGGACTGACAGATGGATGGATGGATGGAGAGACGGACAGATGGATAGACAACCCAGATTTAAGATGCCTCTCTATCTGGGGCAAAAAAGGATAATAAGTATGCTGGGTTGACAGATTCCATATAAATTGCTGAATAGCCGGATATTCCTTCCTGCAGGGGAATTATAAAAGGAATATTTTGTCATTTGGAATTTTATTAACTACAGAGTATTGTGATTGTGAAAGTAGACAGAAAAGTTTGACTTGATCATGACGGAGTAACTGCAGTTGAAACTAGAAGTTCTGTCACAATTAGCGCAGAAAGTGCTCAGAAGTTAATGCTCTCCTTACTGCAGGATAATGAAGTGGTCTGAAATACACAAGGGTGTTTATGCTGTGGAATGCAAAATATAATGTGCTATCAGCGATGTCAGTTGTGAAATCACGAACTGAACCAATCAAACAGAAAGAAAATATTGAGACCACAGTAATAGAGGGTTGGATTACTACTAAATCACTGTGAGAAAGATTTTTAAATTAGTAATTATTTACAATTTCACAGGAGAAAACGCAAGAAGCACTTGCAAACCTTCATCACATGGACCACCGGGTTGCCCGGTGAGCGATTAAGGCCCCTTGGGGCCTCTTGTTTATTCAGTGCCTAGGGTCTTGTTTCCGGTTTTTCTTGTGACGTTGTTTACATTGGCAACATCTTATAAATACATGTAGTTTCCTATTTATTTTACTGTTGGATTGTTATAAGATACATATTATGTTATTCAGGGTTCCCGCGGGCCTTGAATAGCTTGGAATTTCAAAAATGAAATTCAAGGCCTTGAAAAACCTTGATTTGGCTCGCTGGGCCCGGAAAAGCCTTGAAAAATGAAGCATTGCGCACCGAGTTGAGATGAATTAAATACGTCAGAGACGGTTCGAATGGTTCAACTACGATAAGCCTGGAAAAACCTTGAATTTAACTTTCTATTAGCCTTGAAACTCCTTGAATTTGGGGTGTATATGGCCTGGAAAAAATTGGAATTTCATGTCAGGTCAGGTGCAGGAACCCTGTTATTCTGGAAGTGTAGCAATTATTTTTGGAATTTTGTCCACACTTAGGCTCTATCGGGATACCCTTGGGCTCGCATGTTCCCTTTGGGAACTTGGGCTTCTGTCAAAATTTTTCGAAAGTTTTTTTAAAATTAATTTTTCAATTTTTATTTTGAATGTTATTTATTATGTATCTTTATCATATTTTTATTGTGGAGTTGGTGGGAGTACTGCTGACTTTGTTTTGATAAATTATGAAAGCTTATTTCTCAAAATGCAAGGCGAGGAAGTCTACCTCGGATTTACATGCTTGTTGCCTTGCATGTAGTGGATGTACTCCCACTAATTCTTATCCTACATGTGTTGGATGGGATGACAAATATTGGAAACAGGTATCACGGTACATTGTTAGCGGTGAGAGGCCATTGCCGGTCCTCTCGCCACAAAGTTTCTCGGTTTCTTTTTCAGAGGAACAAGAACATGGTGATAGTTACGTGATGCCTAGAGAAAGTGTGCTAACGTTGTCACGTTCTGATGAGCAAACAGCTACCTGCCAAGGTGCTAATAAATATCAGACAGGGGATAAAGTCACTAGCCGGTGGTTTTAGTCCTTTGTCTACAGCCAGCTTGACCGTTGAAGCGGTTACTCCATGGGAACCGTGATGCCGGGTGTGTCCGTTGCGGTCGATAGAAGTGGATTGGGTAGAGTGAGCACCTTAAAACATAAATATGCTCACCCAGCAACGATAGAACAGAAGAAGAAGCCTGCAAGTACTGTAGGAAGCACGGCGAGGTCTGAAAGGGCTGCGAGCGAGAGGTCTCTTTCTTTTTCACCTGGGCCCAGATGCGTGAGTCGGAGCATACGTCCACACCTTCCGTCCTAGATGCTCCATATAGATAGCAGCCGTCCTCGGCTAGTTATGGCTCCTACAACATCATCTACAAAGCACACACAACCGCACCCTGGCTACCCAGCTTCAGATATCCTGCCTGCATCGACAAGAAAGGACCACTCGTCGTCTGCGAAGTCAGACCATCCGGTAGCAAGGGAGATGAGGCCTCGTTCATCAGGATGTCCGGAGAAAAGAGCCATCTGGGGCGAAGTGGCGAAGAAACAGAAGACCGCTGCTCTTTAGGCCTCCATAACTGACTTGCAGCCGCATACTGCTCTGCTGATCGCAGCATCCCAGCAAGAGCAACCTATGGCCGTCTCAGAACCTGAGCTGTCGGACGGTGCTGGGTCGGTCCAGTCATCTGTTCATTCAGATGCAGGAGACCAAGATTCTCAACTGATTCTCTCGGATGGTGAAAGGACTATGGAAGAAGATTACCCTTCCCTTTCGGAACAACACATGGTTGCGATGGATTTAATCCATCAATACTACCCTGAATTTGTTCCAGCGAATCAGAATGCTGCGATGACTAGAAAGAAACCGCTGGCATCGTTGGACACAGACTTTATCCAAACAAAGGAGGAGGTCCTATCTTTTCCGGTTCAGTCTGGGCAGGTGTCGCAGGTCTTCTGCCATATAGACAATGCCGTAAATCACGAGGTAGAAAGACGGTTTCTTAACTTCATCTTCTACAAACATACCATTTCTTGGCTCACGTTCATTTAAAACGGTCGGGGAAAATGTTCAGAGAGTTCCTCTGCATTTGGATGAGCAGGCAGAGGATCTAGAGGTATCCTTGCCTGGGTCATTCACAATTCGCTCGGATACAATTGAGATGGCAATTTCTTCAAATAGAGCGAATTTGGATGCTGTGTTTTACGCATATCACCTTACAAGAGTTATGGCGCAATGTCTCAATGGTAAGGAATTTGAGGATGTTCCGAGCGATGTGCTGCGGTCTGAACCTGGTGCTCTGGGCTTTCACTTGAATAATGAACTCAGTAATGTCTCTCTTCCGAGCTCATTCGTCTGCTGTAACGTTGGCTTACTTGGACAACATTCTTCAGAGATACGGCAACAAAATTATTCTTCAGAACGATATTCAGAGTCTGCTTCTATTGCTCCGACGTCTCGGCTTCATCGTGAACGAGAAGAAGTCGGATCTAGCTCTGTCCAAGTCGTTCATTCACTTGGGAATGAGCTTCGAGACTCACAACAATCTGGTTTGTCTGCCGTTACCCAGAGCGAAATTAGTTGTTATGCTTGCTTTTTTCTACACTCAGATGCTTTAACAGCGAGGGAATTCATGTGACTTATGGGGCTGTGCAGAGCGGCTGCAGATCTTATTCCAATGGGCCGCCTGCACACATGTCCCCTCCAGATATTTTTTACTCAGAATTGGTGTGTGAAGACACATTCGCTCGAGACCAATACTGTTTTAATGGACCTAGTAAAACAAAAGGTCCAGATTTGGGCAGATATTCAGTAGTTAACTCCGTGAGTTCTGCAGCAGCTGCCGGATCTGGCTTTCATGAATATGACGGATGCGAGCCAAATGAGTTGGGGCACGACCCAGAGCCTGACAGACTTGAAGTGTCAGGTTCTTTGGGACCCTCAGATCCTATAGAAACACAAACATCAAGGAGATGATGTCAATATGGTTAGCGCTACAACACTGGATTCACATTCTAGCAGACGCTCATGTTCAGATATTGTCAGACAACTCGACAGTCGTAGCGTACATCAGGAACCAGGGCGGCACTCATTCAATTGCGTTATGTGAACTAACAGAAAAAATTCTTCTGAATCATCATGTTCAACTTTCTGTCCGTCATATACCGGGTCGTCTGAACGTAATAGCAGACTCACTATCTCGGAAAGGTCACCTGTTGGCATTGGAATGGGCACTCAACAAGCGTGTATTCAGACAGATTTGCTAGCAGTGGGATCGACCCATGATAGATCTGTTCGCGACACATCTGAACAATCAGTTACCAACGTACTTGTCACCATGTCCAGACCATCGAGTATACACAGTAGGTGCTCTATCAATCTCATGGGACGGAATGATAGGATATGTGTATCCTCCAACTCCGTTGATTCAGCAGATTCTGTTAAAGATCAAGCAGTATTATTGCAAAAATTTTCTAGTAGCACCCCTGTGTCACAGAAACTGTGGATCAATTTTCTCAGGTGTCTGTTATGGGACGTTCCCTGGAAGCTTCCTCCGCGAGAGGCACACTGCATCACAACCCGGAAGGTCTCAACCTTCACGTATTTCCGTTGTGTGGTCCTTCCCTGTAAACAAGCAGTTTACAGGATGAGCAGTGGATGCAATTTCTAACTGCAGGAGGTCCTCCTCTTTGTTGAATTATGCAGCAAAGTGGAAGGTTTTCTTCTGTTGGTATAAGGATCAGTCGATAGACATCTCTGATCCGCCCATACCAGATATTGCCAACTTTCTGGTCTACTTGTTTGACGATCTCAAAATGCAGCCCTTCACTATTAAGGGCTATAGGTCTATGTTATCAGACACTTACGCGCATCATGATAACTTGGCAATTGGATCTGATGCTTTCATTATCCAAACTGGTTAGAAATTTCTCTATTGATAGACCTAGAACCCTCAGATTAATTCCTAAGTGGGATTTGGCTTGGGTTCTGTTGAAACTTGAAGAAGCTCCGTTTGAGCCGTTGGATGTTGTAAAGTTCAAATTTTTTTCCTATAAAATGGCGTTTCTCTTAGCCTTTGCATCTGCAGAAGAGGTAGTGAACTTCATGCTTTATCTGCTGACGAATCCCAATACCGTAGTGTGGGTAATACCATTACTTTAACTACAGAAGTGGGATTTTTGGCTAAGAATCAGGCTCCAAATGGCCTGATTCTATTACCATTAAGGCTCTGCCATCTACAGACAACCATAGACCTCTGCTGTGTCCAGTATGGGCTATGCGCATATATAAACGCCGATCAGATTTTATAAGAAAAGGAAGGAAACGCTTCTTTCTTTCTTTAATTCCTAACAGAAGAGAATTTCTGTTCGTTCTATTGCTAGATGGATGGATTCCGTTGGCAATACGCATTGCATATGAAAATCTATCCTCAGATTAGCATTCTGTAAATAAGATATCAGTGCATGAAGTTAGAGCACTGTCCAGTTCTTGGGCTTATTCTAACAGTATAGCTATTACTGATCTCATGAAGGCAGCGAACTGGACACAGCCCTCTACATTTATCAAGTTTTACCTTAGAAATGTAGAGTCCATGTTTAGGTCCTCTTTCCATTGCTCAGAATGTCGTCCACTAAATAATTACATCAAAAGTTGTTTAGGCAGCCCGTTCTAGCAGTGATGCTGTTCCGCTGCCCTCTTCGTTTTGTGATTGCATACCTCAGAACATAATATAATCATCTGGCTTTATAGTGAAAAGCATGGGAAGACCTCCTCCGGTGTCAGTAGACCCGAGTTGGTGCTGGGATGGTTTTAATGTGTAGCTCGGTGTGAAGCAAATAATATGTCTCATTTATGTATTGTTTTTAGCTCACCAAAGGGAGCTCAACTGATCACTTGCCGCCCGTCGTCCGTCGTCTGTCATCGTGAACATTTTTCAAACGACTTCTCCTCTGAAACTGCTAGGTCGATTTGCTCGAAACTTGGTATGGATGTTTATTACCATATGTCAATTCAAGTTTGTTCAAATGAAATGGACATGCCCCCTTGGGGCTCCATAGGGGGCATAACTCTGATAGCACCGTATGAATTATAGAAAAATTATTAAAAAATCTTCTCCAGAACCAGTGGGCAGAATCCTTTGATACTTGGTATGCAGCATCTTGGTATGGGTCTGATTCAAGTTTGTTCAAATCGGCCCCCTGGATTCATATTTGGGCTCACTATGGAAGCCCAAATTCAAACTTAATGTATTTCAGGCAAATTTCTTAAAAAATCTTCTTCTCCAGATCCAGCAGGCAGAATCTTCTGATATTTGGTATGCAACATTGTGGGGTGGATCTGATTCAAGTTTGTTCAAATTGGCCCCCTGGATTGACATTTGAGCTCAGTATAGAAGCCCGAATTCGAACTTAGTGCATTTCAGGCAAATTTCTTAAAAAATCTTCTTCTCCAGATCCAGCAGGCAGAATCTTTTGATATTTGGTATGCAACATTGTGGGGTGGATCTGATTCAAGTTTGTTCAAATCGGCCCCCTGGATTCATATTTGGGCTCAGTATAGAATCCCGAATTCGAACTTAGTGCATTTCAGGCAAATTTCTTAAAAAATCTTCTTCTCAAGATCCTGCAGGCAGAATCTTTTGATATTTGGTATGCAACATTGTGGGGTGGATCTGATTCAAGTTTGTTCAAATCGGCCCCCTGGATTCATATTTGAGCTCACTATAAAAGTTCGAATTCGAACTTAGTGCATTTCAGGCAAATTTCTTAAAAAATCTTCTTCTCCAGATCCAGCATGCAGAATCTTTTGATATTTGGTATGCAACATTGTGGGGTGGATCTGATTCAAGTTTGTTCAAATCGGACCCCTGGGTTCATATTTGGGCTCAGTTTAGGAGCCAAATTTGAACTTAGTGCATTTCAGGCAAATTTCTTTAAAAATCTTCTTCTCAAGATCCAGCAGGCAGAATTTTTTGATATTTGGTATGCAGCATCCTTAGGGGGGTGAGATTCAAGTTTGTTCAAGCTATGTCCCTAGGTCCATATTTGGGCTCACTGTGGGAGCCCGAATGATAACTTAGTTCAAAATGAGGAATTTTCTTTAAAAATCTTCTTCTTCAGATCCAGCAGTCAGAATGTTTTGATATTTGGTATGCAGCATCCTTAGGGGGGTGAGATTCAAGTTTGTTCAAGCCATGTCCCTAGGTCCATATTTGGGCTCACTGTGTGGGCCCGAATGATAACTTAGTTCAAAATGAGGAATTTTCTTTAAAAATCTTCTTCTTCAGATCCAGCAGTCGGAATGTTTTGATATTTGGTATGCAGCATCCTTAGGGAGGTGAAATTCAAGTGTGTTCAAGCCATGTCGCTAGGTTCATATTTGGGCTCACTGTGGGAGCTTGAATTGTAAGTTAGTTCGAAATGAGGAATTTTCTTAAAAAATCTTCTTCTTCAGATTCAGCAGTCGGAATGTTTTGATATTTGGCATGCAGCATCCTTAGGGGGTGAGATTCAAGTTTGTTCAAGCCAAGTCCCGGGGTTCATATTTGGGCTCACTGTGGGAGCCCGAATGATAACTTAGTTCAAAATGAGGAATTTTCTTTAAAAATCTTCTTCTTCTGATCCAGCAGATGAAGGCTTTTGATATTTGGTATGCAACATCCTTAGGGGGGTAAGATTCAAGTTTGTTCAAGCCATGTCCCTAGTTCCATAAAATTTGTCTCTCATGACTTCATTCCTTTGTTGTGTTGATGAACCATGTCTAACTGAATGTGATCCCCAAATACTTCTTTGAACCACTTTGGCCGGTGAGCGATTAAGGCTCCTTGGGGCCTCTTGTTAAAGTGTAGCTCACTGTGAAGCATTTGTATATGTCACGTGTCAAACGGGCGTTAATTATATACAATCCTCCGACACTTTTAAATGAGTATAAAGAGTCTCATTCTCTGGACTGTCTTTATATTTTGGCTTCCCTTCACCGAATTAGCATAATGGGTTGTGCTAGCATTAAATGGAAAATTATATATTATGTAATACTCAATTACATTGTTGGTGTTATGTCTTTCTCATTTCTTGTAAAGGAGAAAGACACGTGATTGAATAAATTGGATTTTCCTTTATGTCCTAGGCCCTCCAGCCTTTTTACGATTCAGCTAGTCTGGGCGATTGATTGTTGTATAAAAATATTATAAATTCAAAGTAATTTGTATATTTTTTATACTTACCAATGGCCCAGAGGGTATGACCCTTCCATGAGTTGGCACTCATACCTCCCCGCTGTTTACACCATTTAACAGGCAATTTCAGAAAGAATGATGGATTGCGCAAATTTCGGTGTCTCCCTGGATACTGCGCATGCGCAGTTCACAAAAGTGTTCATATTCTGGATCTGAAGAAGAAGATTTTTAAAGAAAATTCCTCATTTTGAACTAAGTTATCATTTGGGCTCCCACAGTGAGTCCAAATATGAACCCAAGGACTTGGCTTTAACAAACTTGAATCTCACCCCCCTAAGGATGCTACACACCACATATCAAAACATTCCGACTGCTGGATCTGAAGAAGAAGATTTTTAAGAAAATTCCTCATTTCGAAGTAAGTTACAATTCAAGCTCCCACAGTGAGCCCAAATATGGACCTAGGGATATGGCTTGAACAAACTTGAATCTCACCCCCCTAAGGATACTGCATACCAAATATCAAAACATTCCGACTGCTGGAACTAAGTTATCATTCGAGCTCCCACAGTGAGCCCAAATATGGACCTAGGGACATGGTTTGAACAAACTGAATCTCACCCCCCTAAAGATGCTGCATACCAAATATCAAAACATTCTGACTGCTGGATCTGAAGAAGAAGATTTTTAAAGAAAATTCCTCATTTTGAACTAAGTTACAATTCAAGCTCCCACAGTGAGCCCAAATATGGACCTAGGGATATGGCTTGAACAAACTTGAATCTCACCCCCCTAAGGATGCGGCATACCAAATGTCAAAACATTCCGACTGCTGGATCTGAAGAAGAAGATCTTTAAAGAAAATTCCTCATTTTGAACTAAGTTATCATTCGGGCTACCACAGTGAGCCCAAATATGAACCCAGGGACTTGGCTTGAACAAACTTGAATCTCACCCCCCTAAGCATGCTGCATACCCAGTATCAGAAGATTCTGCCTGATGGATCTTGAGAAGAAGATTTTTAAAGAAATTTGTCTGAAATGCACTAAGTTCAAATTTGAGCTCCTATACTGAGCCCAAATATGAACCCAGGGGGGCCAATTTGAACAAACTTGAATCAGATCCACCCCACAATGTTGCATACCAACTATGAAAAGATTCTGCCTGCTGGATCTGGAGAGGAAGATTTTTGAAGAAATTTGCCTGAAATGCACTAAGTTCGAATTCAAGCTTTTATAGTGAGCCCAAATATGAATCCAGGGGGCCGATTTGAACAAACTTGAATCAGATCCACCCCACAATGTTGCATACCAAATATCAAAAGATTCTGCCTGCTGGATCTGGAGAAGAAGAGTTTTTAAGAAATTTGCCTGAAATGCACTAAGTTCGAATTTGGGCTTCTATAGTGAGCCCAAATATGAATCCAGGGGGGCGATTTGAACAAACTTGAATCAGACCCATACCAAGCTGCTGCATACCAAGTATCAAAAGATTCTGCCCACTGGTTCTGGAGAATATTTATTTATTTATTTATTTATTTATTTATTGGTGTTTAAGGTCACATACTTATGCACAATGGCTAATCATGACTGTGGTTCTGGAGAAAAAGATTTTTTAATAATTTTTCTATCATTCATATGGTGCTATCAGAGTTATGCCCCATACAAAGCCCCCATGGGAACTGGCCATTTCATTTGAACAAACTTGAATTGCCATATAGTAATGAACATCCACATGAAGTTTCGTGAAAATTTAACCAGTGGTTTAAGAGGAGAAGTCGTTTGAAAAATGTTCACGACGACGGACGACGACGGCCGGCCGGTGATAAGTTAAGCTCCCTTCGGTGAGCTAAAAAGGCCCGAAGTCAGTAACAGATTTTAAACTATCCGATGTAAAGCAAGATCTTCAGCTGAAGAAAAAACGATACATCAGATATAAGATGCATGACCCCAAACGCATAAACACCCCTTGGGTGAGGACGTAACCAAGGGGATATACAGAATAAACATTCTGTATAACACGTCAAACTCTCAAGACATTTATAAAAAAATTTAAATAAAATAAGCCAAAAAGCTTGGGAGTTTAACAGGAGGGCTTCAAGGAAGGATAGGCAAGGAACATTTAACAAACAGTGGAGAAATCATTAGCAAGAATGATGACGTCAGGTCCAGGTCATGGAATTGGGAAACATGAAATAATTTTGATAACAAGAGGCCCCACAGGGTCTGAAGGGCTCATCTTGATCAGAACATAACATAAACAGAGTCCAAGAATGAGTCTACATTAAGCAAGCCATCTCCATAGGCTACACTGTCAATCCTTCAGTTCCGCAGGAGTGGCAAAAATAATCCGCGCATCATGCCTTTTCTTCAGTTGATTATAAAGTAAAATGTAGAGCTCCCCTATGAAGCCCCTTGATACAACCTATATGGATTAATCTTAGTACCTCTAGAGGGTACTGAATACAAAAGTTTTAATTCTTCAGCAAAATGGCCAATTCCAGCTCCCATAGCCCAAATATTAACCAAAGAACTCGATTTGAACACAGTTGAATCTGATTTCCCTAGAGATGTTGTGTACCAAATATGTGAGCATTCTGACTGTTGGATCCGAAGAAGAGAAATTTTAAAGAAATTTCTTCATACTGCACTAAGTTAAAATTTGGGCTACTATAGCGAGCCCAAATATTAACCTATGGATCCGATTTGAACAAACTTGAATCTGACCCCCCTAGAGATGTTGTATACCAAATATGAAAGCATTCTGACTAGTGGATCTAAAGAAGATTTTTGTAGAAATTCCCTCATATTGTAGTAAGTTAAATTTCAGGTTCCCATGTGGAGCCCAAATATTAACCCAGGCGCTCGAATGGAACAACTGGGATCTCACCCCCCAGAGATGTTGTATACCAAATATGAAAGCATTCCTACTGGTGGATATGAAGAAGAAGATTTTTAAAGAAATTTCCTCATATTGCACTAAGTAAAAATTTGGGCTACGATAGCGAGCCCAAATATATACCTAGGGATCTGATTTGAATAAACATGAATCTGACCCCCCTAGAGATGTTGCATACCAAATATGAAAGCACTCTGACTGGTGGATCTGAAGAAGAACATTTTTTTAAATTACCCCCCATATTGAACAAAGTTAAAATTTGGGATTCTGTAGGAAGCCCAAATATTAACCTAGGAACTTGGTTTGAACAATCTTGAATCTGACCCTCATAACAATGATGTATACCAAACATTAAGAGATTCTGACTGGTGGTTCTGAAGAAGAAGATTTTTAAAGAATATTCCCCATATTACCCTATGTTAAAAATTCGGGCTCCTGTAGTGAACCCAAATATGAACCAATGAGCTTTATTTCAACAAACTTCCCCCCCCCCCCCCCCCCCACCCTATGAATGCAAATATGCTGACTCAGCATTTTTTCGATGCCCATTACAGAACATCCTAACATAACCGATGGCAATTTATTTTTACCATTCTATTCTACTGGTCCTAAGGATACTTCATACCAAATGACAGCTTTCTGTTCTGTGTGGTTTGGGAAATATGGGCGTTTGAAAATATTTCTATTTTTAGCTCCCAGGGTTACCATGGGGATGTGGGATTTTTTTTTTTTTGCATGGGTCAAGTACTTATGACCCAATAATACCACATACCAACCAAATTTGGTTCAAACTGGACCATTGGTTCAGAAAATAGAAATTTTGGGCAGGGCCAAAAATATTACCCCTCCCATTACAAAGCCAAATATTGCTTCACGAACTTCGTTTGAACAAACTTGATTCTACACCTCAAAAGGAAGCTCCATAGCAAATATCAAGCCATTGTACACACTGGTTCTTGAGAAGATTTTAAAAATACTTTGGAGCATTTTCCCCCACTCCCTCCCTATGGGGCTGGGCATGTTGAGTTGAACAAAAATGCAATGCCCCTTTGGGACCATCACTCACACAAACTTTCACTTGAATTGGCCCAGGGGCTTTGGAGGAGAAGACCAAAACATGGTGTTGGCAGACGACGGACGGAGAGCGAGGAGATTAGCTCAGCTTGACTTTGTCAAGATGAGCTAAAAATTATTAAGTTACAGTCCTGAATGTTTCCAACCACTGTTGTTCACTTCCATCATCCAATTATGTCCTTGGATCCACCAATTCTACCATTGGTTTGTGTCTGGCATCATCAAAACTGAGATTTAAAAGCACAGATGTCCGCTTGTTGTTACTAACTGGAGGGCCAAACAAAGAAAGAATGATGGTTGGCCCCAATTTCAGTTTCTTCTTGGATACTGCACATGCGCAGTTCGCAAAAGTATGGAGGACCAGAAAAGACATTCAATTTTCGGTTTTGCATGCAAATTTTGGAGATTGGGGGCAAAATTTGTGTTTGACCCTGGATTAATTTCTGAGTTAGCACCAGCTGGTCTGGGCCATTGGTTGTTGTATAAAAATATCCCTTGGTGACAGAGGGCTGGAAGGAAGGGCTAAAATTAAGGGAGAAGTCACTTGAAAACAGGGATAAGTATGCCGGATGGAGATCTGGCATGAAAGAGCTTTTGCAGTGATTGCACTATTAATATTTTTTTTTAATGTGTATTAACTCTCTAAAGTTGAGAGAATATGTTTATATGCGTAATTTACTGAAAAAGAAGAAAATAGCATTGAAAGGATATAATTTGTGCCAATGTGTGTATCACCTTCATGGTGAAGGACGCCAGGTATATTTATTTCCTCGTTACTGTTGTGGAAAGGGAGTGCAATAGCCCAGTAGGTAGATGTGCAAGCTGTAAGCCGAGAGGTCCTCGGTTCGAATCCAACCTGCGGCAACCGCGTTGTGTCCTTGGGCAAGACACTTCATCTCCATTGCCCGTGTGGGGGCACGGTGGCATTGTGTACTAAGGCGTACTGCACATCGATAGTGCACTTGTCTTCAACCATTACTAACCCTGCTTGTGTGGAGTTAGTATGTTGGGGAGCTGCCAGTTGCTCGCCATTGCTCAGTGGTTCTCTCTGGCTTCCTCCACCCGTAAAACTGTCGCGATCATGATTGGCCATTGAGCATAAATTTGTGACCTTAAACACCAATGAATAAATAAATAAATAAATAAATAAATACTGTTGAGGAAACTAATATGGTGCAACAAGACAGAAAATTTTTGATTACACATTTCAACGAGAATTAAAACTCAAGTTTTGATCCAAAAGTGTTATTTTCCCGAAAAAATTACCATGATAAGGATTCTTAGTACAAACAAAAGGCCTGAAGGCTCCAGAAGTGCCCATCTGACAAAGGGCCATTGATTCTAAAAGGATTTTTTTAACAATAATTCGTCACATAATATTTACTTTAGGCCACCATGAGAACAAGAGACCCCATGGGGCTTTTGGCACTCACCTGAACAAAGTTGTTTAAACAAGAGGCCCCAGGGGGCCTTAAGGCACTCACCTGACATGGTAGTCTAAATATCAAACCAGGGACTTGACTTGGATAAGCTGCATACGTCCCTCCTAAGAAAAGCATATACCACTTGCACGTCCCAAAATTGAGATAAACACATAAACAAGAGGCCCCACGTGGCCTTAATCGCTCACCTGACAAAGTGACTCTAAGAAGTATTTTAGGTCACCTTCACCATGTCATGCCTCATCAACATTAACTGGTTGAGTGATAGATTTTGTTTGAAGTTCAACATTTGTTACCTAAAATTAGTTTTATTTAAAATCATTGGTGTGTGGCCAATCTCCAATGATTTTTAATAAAGCAAATTTATCTCTGCAGACAAACTGGTTTAGCATGAAGCACAAACAAGGAATGTGAAGAGATAGCCTTGGACATCTCTCCCCAACTGTGGATATCTTCCATGTGCTACATGTATATATTTGCATGCAAGAAAACAAAAATTTTCACAAATTTTATTTTTTTTTATCATCATTGGAACAAGCTCAAACAGCTTATTCCAATAGGGGTATGGGAAGATCAGGTATATTTTTGAGACAGAAATGTGAATATATAAATAATGGTGTTTTTTTGTGAATGATGCTGGAGAATTTTGCGTAAAGATATGGTAAATGGTTTGTTCTAGATACAGAATGATGCAAAAGTATTTAAATTTGATTAGGCAAGTTGTTCCTATAATGCATTTAAAAATTGAAGTAACTGTTTTTTTGCTGACGAACTTTTAGATGTGTGTGTCTGTGTTTGTGTGTGTGTGTGTGTGTTTGTGTGTGTGTGTTTGTGGGGGGGGGGGGGGGGGGGTAAGAGTGTTCTTGCAAACAAAATTCCTGAATAAATGGAAAATTTTATTTTTTGTGTGAAAGACATAGTGCGTGAATGTTGATTGGAACAAGCTTAGAGAGCTCATTTTAATGTGAAGTCATAAAGCTGTGTTTTACGTACGAAATTCTGGAATAACTAAAAAAATTGCTTTTTTGACTCAAAAAGCATGGTGTGCGACCTCTCATTGGAATGAGCTCAAAAAGCTCATTCCAATGGGGTATTTACAAGCGATAAGTACATGTATGTTTAAGAGACAAAAATTAAAATTTGAATAGCGATTTTTGCGAAGAATGCTGACAAGTTTTGGCAGTTATGCTGGTAAAAAGGTAAGATATGCAAAGTGGTTGTTTTTTAGAGGCGACATTTAATTAAGGGGAATTAACCCTTGATTACTGAGGTAACTTCTAAAAGTACTGAAATTTCATGAAGCAATGTGAATAACAGACAACAGTTGCCTAAAAATTTCATGAATAACTAAAATTTTTATTCCTTTGTCTCGAAAACATGGCATATGACCTTTGTTGGAATGAGCTGAATGCGTGTGTTCCAATGAGGGGTCATAAAATTTGAACGAAGATTTGTGTGAATAATGCATTAGTACTGCTAGATTTGGGTAAACGGTTCACCCTGGATACCACCCCTTCTATAGTAGATCTTTTCTGCAAATTTTGTCTAAGATTCTATCAACTTTACAAATAAATATGTTCATGAATCACAATCAGATCCACCCTACAATGTTGCATACCAAATATCAAAAGATTCTGCCTGCTGGATCTGGAGAAGAAGATTTTTTAAGAAATATGCCTGAAACGCACTAAGTTAAAATTTGGGCTCCTATACGGAGCCCAAATATAAACCCAGGGGGCCGATTTGAACAAACTTGAATCAGATCCACCCCACAATGTTGCTTACCAAATATGAAAAGTTTCTGAAGCTGGATCTGGAGAAGAAGATTTTTTAAGAAATTTGCCTGAAATGCACTAAGTTCGAATTCAAGCTTCTATAGTGAGCCCAAATATGAAACTAGGAAGCCGATTTGAACAAACTTGAATCAGATCCACCCCACAATGTTGCATACCAAATATCAAAAGATTCTGCCTGCTGGATCTGGAGAAGAAGATTTTTTAATAAATTTGCCCGAAATGCACTAAGTGCGAATTCGGGCTTCTATATTAAGCCCAAATATGAATCCAGGGGGCCGATTTGAACAAACTTGAATCAGATCCACCCCGCAATGTTGCATACCAAATATCAAAAGATTCTGCCTGCTGGATCTGGAGAAGAAGATTTTTGAAGAAATTTGCCTGAAATGCACTAAGTGCGAATTCGGGCTTCTATATTAAGCCCAAATATGAATCCAGGGGGCCGATTTGAACAACTTGAATCAGATCCACCCCGCAATGTTGCATACCAAATATCAAAAGATTCTGCCTGCTGGATCTGGAGAAGAAGATTTTTGAAGAAATTTGCCCGAAATGCACTAAGTTTGAATTCGAGCTTCTATAGTGAGCCCAAATATGAATCCAGGTGGCTGATTTGAACAAACTTGAATCAGATCCACCCCGCAATGTTGCATACCAAATATCAAAAGATTCTGCCTGCTGGATCTGGAGAAGATGATTTTTTAAGAAATTTGCCTGAAATGCACTAAGTTCGAATTCGAGCTTCTATAGTGAGCCCAAATATGAATCTAGGAAGCCGATTTGAACAAACTTGAATCAGATCCACCCCACAATGTTGCATACCAAATATCAAAAGATTCTGCCTGCTGGATCTGGAGAAGAAGATTTTTTAATAAATTTGCTTGAAATGCACTAAGTTCAAATTTGGGCTCCTATACTGAGCCCAAATATAAACCCAGGGGGCCGATTTGAACAAACTTGAATCAGATCCACCCCACAATGTTGCTTACCAAATATGAAAAGATTCTGCCTGCTGGATCTGGAGAAGAAGATTTTTTAAGAAATTTGCATGAAATGCACTAAGTTCAAATTCGAGCTTCTATAGTGAGCCCAAATATGAATCTAGGAAGCCGATTTGAACAAACTTGAATCAGATCCACCCCACAATGTTGCATACCAAATATCAAAAGATTCTGCCTTCTGGATCTGGAGAAGAAGATTTTTTAAGAAATTTGCCTAAATGCACTAAGTTCGAAATCGGGCTCCTATACTGAGCCCAAATATGAACCCAGGGGGCCGATTTGAACAAACTTGAATCAGATCCACCCTACAATGGTGCATACCAAATATCAAAAGATTCTGCCTGCTGGATCTGGAGAAGAAGATTTTTTAATGTTTTTCCCATTGCCTACAGTGTTAAAAAGTGCTGACTCAGCACTTTTTCAAAGTCCCAAAACTGTACCCTATGATAAAACCGATGGCAATTTTTTTTTACCAATCCTTTCTGTTGGTCCTAAGGAAGCTGCACACCAAATAAAAATTCTCAGTGCCGTGCAGTTTTGGAGATATGGGCGTTTTAAATTTTTTCTATTTTTAGCTCCTGTGGTTCCCACGGGGCTGCGGGAAAATTTTTTTTTGCATAAATCAAGTACTCATGACCCAATAAGCCCTCACATAAAATTTGGTTCAAATTAGCCTCTCGGTTTGGAAAATAGAAATTTTGGGCGGGGCAAAAAATTTTGCCCCTCTCATAACAACGTCAAGTATAGCCCCACAAACTTCTCTTGAACAAATCTGAGTCTACACCTCAAAAGGAAGCTGCACACCAAATATTAAGTCTCTGCTACTGCTGGTTCATGAGAAGAAGATTTACAAAGATTTTGGTGCCCCTTGGGGGTGTGGCACCACCCAGGAGGAGGGGCAACTTCATTTGAACAAATCTGAATTGGCATTAGGTAATAAACATTTAGCCAACATTTGAATAAAATTGGGCTAGTGGTTTAGGAGGAGAAGTCGATAATGTAAAGTTAACGCCGGACGGACGACGACGGACGACGGACGATGGACGACGGACGACGGACGACGGACAGAAAGTGATTAGTTAAGCTCCCCTTGAGCTTCGCTCAGGTGAGCTAAAAACAGATTTTTTTTTTATTCGGAAATTTTCGAAGTCCCAAACAAAACTTTTTCAGACTAAAATTTTTTTTTCTTCTTCTTAAAATGGAAATTTTCGAAGTCCCAAACAAAACTTTTTCAGACTAAAATTTTTTTTTCTTCTTCTTAAAATGGACCAAAATGCATAAAAAAACTCATTTCCGGATTTGGGTCCAAAATTTCTAAGTCCGGACCAGGACCTCAAATTTTCAGCCCAAATATGAACCCAGGGATTTGGCTTGAACAAACTTGAATCTCATCTCCCTAAGCATGCTGCATACCAAATAGCAAAAGATTCCTATTGGTAGATCTGAAGAAGAAGATTTTTAAAGAATATTCCTCATACTGCACTAATTTAAACATTTGGGCTCCCATAGAGAGCCCAAATATGGACCCAGGGAATTAATTTCAATAAACATGTGAAACAATCTTTCAAAGATGTTATATGTGAAATTTGAAAGCTTTTGGAGCAGTGGTTTGGGAGAAAAGTAGTCTTATATGTTTTTCCCATTACCCAGTGTTAAAAAATGCTGACTCAGCACTTTTTCAGAAGTCCCCAAAAAGTACCCCATGATAAAAGTACCGATAGCAATTTTTTTTCACCATTCCATTCTGTTGGTCCTAAGGAAGCTTCACACCAAATAAGAATTCTCAGTGCAGCATAGTTTTGGAGATATGAGCGTTTTAATTTTTTTTTATTTTTAGCTCCTGCGGTTCCCATGGGGCGTCGGGAAACAATTTTTGGGCATAAATTAAGTACTTACGACCCAATAAGCCCTCATATCAAATTTGGTTCAAGTCTGCCACACAGTTTGGAAAAATTTTGGGCAGGACAAAAATTCTTGCCCCTCCCATAACGAAGGCAAATATAGCTCCTCGAACTTCTCTTGGACAAATCTGAGTCTACACCTCAAAAGGAAGCTGCACACCAAATATCAAGTCTCTGCTACTGCCGGTTCATGAGAAGAAGATTTTTAAAGATTTAAGCACACTTTTTAGGCGTGGCCCTTCCGAGGGGCAAGTCAACTTGATTTGAACAAACTTGTATTGACATATGATAGGGTACATGCACAGCAAATTTTGTTCAATTTGGTCCAGTAGTTTGTTAGAAGAAGTCGATAATGTAAAGTTAACACCGGACAGACGACGGACGGAAAGTGATTAGTAAAGATCCCTTGAGCTGTGCTCAGGTGAGCTAAAAAGGATTTAATTAGCATCTATAGTTACTTAACACTACAGAGGAATAAAGTTATTTAATTATTTATAACTCTGTTGTCCATGTCAGAATTTTTTTTAGTATTGGGATGCTACCACAGAAATAATGCCCAGATTTCAGTAATACAAAACTATTGAGAGCAAATATCAATCTGGGGACCTAACTTGAAACAAGAGGCCCCAGGGGGTCTGAGGAAGCTCACCTGACATGGTAGCCTAAATATCAACCCAGGGAATTGATTTCAACAAGTTGCATCTGCCCCTCCTAAGAAAAACTTACACCAAATATCCAAAGATTCTGACTGGTGGATTTAAAAAAAAAGATTTTTAAAGAATATTCCTCAAATTGAACTAAGTTATAGTTTGGGCTCCCACAGAGAGCCCAAATAAGAACCCAGGGACTTGGCTTTAACAAACTTGAATAGAGCTCTGTCAAACAAAATGCAAGAGAATAAATGCTAAGTTTATCTATAGAATACAGGAAAGTGACATAATCCCTGTTAATTGAATACTCCTGTTAACTGAATCATTTTCAGTGGCAAAGTGGCTATTTGATTAACAGGACTCCACTGTACTGCATTCGTTGAACAAATACTTGTCGGACATTACTATCAATTGAATTTTTCTGTGTGTTGTATTAAAATTCATTGAACACTACTGGGGTTTTGACTGAAATTTTGTGACTGAAACCGTTATTAAAATTTGATGAATACGGTTTCTGAGGAACATTCCAGAACATCATAATACCAGCCAAGAAATTTCTTTCCCTCAATATCGTACCATTCAATGGATTCTACTGAATTGTGTTTAGGACGGACAGATAATTGTTTCTGTTTTATTTCATTATTTTGTAAACCACAGAGTGTAAAAGATTTTGCACTATTTTTCTTTCTAATTATTATTTATTTATTTTTTTTTAATATTGGGATTTAATGACACTTTCAAAAGCCAGTGTCACCCCGAGTCAGAAATTATTGTTATTAAATTTCCGAAAAGTTCAAGTAGAGTTCCTGTCGTTAGATTTCTTCCTGTTACCAGATCAAGTATTATTACCACACCATAACAACCATTGCAGAATTTTATTGCAGTGTTATCGAACACAGTGTTCAAAATATTCACTTATATACATGTTTGAGATAACTTCCATAACTTACCCAATAATATTTTGGAAAATGCTTTCAATGAAGTCTTTGGGTTATTGACTTTTTTTTCAGCTAACTTCTTTAATGTTTTGCATTGAATAGTGTCTCTAATTCTATGCCATGGGTGTGGTATTTCAAGAACCATGAAATCATTGAATACTGCATGGCCAACAACTACTTTATCCTAAAAAAGAAGAAAAATTCAAATGATTATCAAATGTAAAGAACTGTGATCACCAAAACAGGCAAAGAGTTTTGACCGGATCATGACCCAGGGTCGATAGATGACATTTGGAAGGTCTCTGTGGGGGGACAGGGGCTCCTCCCACTCCCCCACCCAACACAAAAAACTTTTGTGAAATTCAGTGCTCTAAGAGAAAATCTGAAGCATTTGTGGTGTATATAGCCCAATACTGAAACCATTTGGGGGCTCTATATTGTGTGAAAATGGGAAGAATTGAGTAGACTATCCAAAGTTTAATAAAATATGGAGAATAAGCCTGGTTATTGGTTGAGTAGATAAGTGCAAGTGAAGGCCTGGGCCAGATATCTCAAACAGTGGGGTGGGGTTCATTAGCTTTTATCATAAATATTTTTGTTCTTCAACAAACTGCGGATGTACGCTGACATGTGAGCTCAACTTAATGTACTTTTACTTCTCGAGAGAGGGCTTGTTGGGTTTTAGTTTCCATATTGTCACCAGACCGGTATTCATTTTGAATTTTTTACTTTTTTTCCTCCTCATTTATAGAACAAATATGATTTCTGATGCTTAATGCCACATCAGCAGCCAAGGCTATATTGTGGAGACAGCTGCAGATGTGGAGTTAATCACGAAGAAATATGATTGATCTCCATCCTTTCCGATGTAAACATACTGTTAGCAGTATATGCGGACTCAACGACGTGCATATATATGTATATATATTGAGGGGGGGGGGGGGGGGGGGGGAGGGGGAGAGGTGGAGTAAACAAGATTTTTTTCTGTTTGTGGTAATTTTGAAAGGTTGCCAGCAGCCAATGAGTTATGCTGGCAATCACCTTGCGTTTTTGAACAGTAGGAGGTCAGTGCGTTCACATTAAGGGTTGCTGTTTACCTGAATGGACTTTTCCCTTGAGGGTATGAATGCTGGATTCTCATCTTCTTGATGATTTGATATCTTGGCAAAGCTACAGAAATTATAATGGCCAGCTGCTCTTCATAACTTTTCAACATTTCCCCATTCATCCCAGATTTTAAGCATTTTCTTGTGAACACTTTATTTTTCTAAATTTACAAATAAGGATTAAACAAGTATATTCCAAGAATGCTTGTCATTTCTGATATTTGTGTTCAGCGACATTGACAATCTGCCACATGAAAAGATTTCACATGCCCAACTTGATCGGTTGCGGAGATATTGTGCGGCATTGGGAGAAGGGTGTTTTCCATCCTAACAAATTCAGGGCCACCTCATCAAAATACAAGAGGCCCCATTAGTGTTGGGAGGTTAACCGAAAATTATAAATTCTAAGTAATTTGTATATTTTTTACTTAGCAATGGCCCAGACTAGCTGCTGGTGCTAACTTAAAAATTAATCCAGGGCCAAACACAAATTTTGTCCCCAATCCCCAAAATTTGCATGCAAAACCGAAAATTCAATGTCCTATCTGGTCCTCCATACTTTTCAGATTGGTGCATGTGCAGTATCCAGGAAGACACCGAAATTGGCACCAACCATCATTCTTTCTATAATTGCCAGTTAAATGTTGTAAACAGCGGGGAGGTATGAGTGCCCACTCATGGGAGGGCCATACCCGTCTGGGCCATTGGTAAGTATAAAAAATATACAAATTACTTAGATTTATCATATTTTTATACAACAACCAATGGCCCAGACTAGCTGAATGGTAAAAAGGCTGGAGGGTCTAGGAAATGAAGGAAAATCCAATCTCTCAATCACTTCAGTAAAGAATATCTCCTACAAGAGAATAGGAGAAGGGAATTATATATGTCTTTCTCCAAGAAACGAGAAAGACATAACACCAACAATATAATTGAGCATTACATAATATATAATTCTCCATTTAATGCCAGCATAACCCATTATGCTAATTTGATGAAGGGAAGCCAATATATAAAGAAAGTCCAGAGAATGAGACTCTTTATACTCATTTAAAAGTGTCCGAGGATTGTATATTAGCCCCCGTTTGACACGTGACATATACAAATGCTTCACTGTGAGCTACGCTTTAAAAACAGTACATAAATGAGACATAGTTATTGCTTCACACAGAGCTACACATTAAAACTATCCCAACACCGATTCAGGACTACTGACACCGAAGGTCTTTCCTTTCTTTTCACTACAAAGCCAGATGATCATAAGGGAAAAACTGCCCCCCCCCCCCCCCACACCTTCCCCTTGTTCAGAGGTACGAGACCGCAGAACAAAGAGGGCAGCAGAACAGCGTCACTGCTGGAATGGGTTGCCTAAATAACTATAGATGTAATCCTTATCAGACGACAGTCTGAGCAACAGTAAGAGGGCCCAAAGATCTAAGGTCACTGGAGATGGACTCTAAATTTCTCAGGTAAAACTTAGTGCTGTAGGTTTACCAAAATTTCAGTTCGGTTTTCGGTTTTCTACGAAAAAAATGTGCACTGTACAGTTTTTGGCTTTTGTATAAAATGCCCCCGCCATTGTCACATAGTCTATGACAGCGTTAAATTTGACAGTTCAGTGTTGATCGCAGACCACCAACATGGCAGAGAAAACAGAACTAATGTGTTCTATCGTTGACATCTTCCTTCCTCGTCTGTTTTTGTTCTATTCATAAGTTGATCCTATCAATTTACTCAATTTAACTCAGTGATGGGAGAAATTTATAAATACCGTATTTTATCTAAATTTTCGGACACTTTTTGTTTTCGGACACCATTTTTTCCTCAAAAAATAATTTTTTTTAAGCCTCGAAATTTTCGGACACCAAAAGATCGTCCCGGACTAGTGCGGTGGGAAAATCCCAGTGAAACATACCGGCAAATCCGAAATGACAATGATTTTCTTTTCAGTTGAATATTTCACCTTTCTTTCTTTGTTTTATGTTAAAAAACATGTATTGTATGCACAGTATATTGTACAATGGAAATAGAATTATTAAAACAACATTATTTGCAAACTTGTTCTTTATTTATTGACAGGTAAGTATTGTTTTCCTTCTCAAACTGACATGTCTGACGAACTGACCAATCAAATTTTTGTTTTCAGAACGCATGTTTCATTAGGCTCTTTCGAGATTTGGAAAGAGAAAACCCCACGAATGTTATGTTGAACTGACCTTAAATGACGACAATAATGAATGGGTCCCATATATAAATCCATATAATGCAGTATAAACCATGCACCAGCAACAGAACAGTGTAATTATTGCTTCGAATAAACATATTCAGTGCACTGAACACCAACAAAATTTTCCAATATTAAAAATAGAACAAATGACAATGAGGTCAACATGTGCTGCTGCAAGGTTTCACAAAAATTAACACATGGACCCAAACACTGTCAGAGCATACCGGTTTTCGATATTATTTTTCGATAAACATCAGCAGTGTATGTGGGGAGGGCATGCTTCCAAAAACAAAAATAGAAAATACAAGAGGAACTGTGGAGCTAATACCAGTCATTATTTTTTTAAAATTAATTTTGTATTCGCTTTTATAAAATGTAGCGTTTTGCGTTGCACATCTGGTGGGGGGCCCGGGAGGGACATTTCTAAATCAATAATTTAAACTTGTATGTCAATAATTCATATTCTTCCTTCTAAATAATAGCAACTGGTTTGGGGGTGTGCCGTACAGGCTTGGAGCCAATATACACACCACTCAAAAATTGTTTGCATTTCATCGCCTTTGAATGGCTACATTGGTCCGTTTTGAAAACACTGAAGCCAGCTCAGGTTTTTTTTATCTAACAGTAACAACACAAGCACATGGCTTGATTACTGTTCAACATAATTTGTGGAAACAGCAAAACTTTTCAAGTACCGGTAGATGAAAAGTGATTTCTTCTCAGGGATTTATTGGGAAAGTAAATAAAAACAGAACAAACAATCGGAAACTTTTCGTTTCATTCATTTGGTATGTTCATTTTATTCATTTATGCTGATGATTAAAGTCACCATATTGAACAGCTATTTCATCTTTCCTATTTCCGAGGTACCCCCACCGTTCGTGTACAATAAATTTATTAACCGGTGCAGTGTGTTTTTAAAAATTTCCACCCACATTTGCTGTCCACGTGTATTTTGGTCATTTTCGATGTTTTCGGACACTGGAAAATTTAATTATTTTTTGGCGTCCGAAAATTTAGATGAAATACGGTAAGTACACATGTCAATACGGCTCAGACTAGAGTCTGTATTTATGAACTGATCTTCACGAAATGTCTTGGGTACCTTTGTTATCACCTTGGGACGAGAACGAGTGTTTCTGGGTGTGGTCTAAAATTCAAGATGGCTGCCAGTGGCCATTTTGTACCGAAATTACAATGTAGGTCTAATCAGTTTTTTGTACACAACTTCTATACAGCTCAGACTAGAGGCCATATTTATGAACCAATCTTTACAAAACTTCTTGGGTACCTTTGTTATCACCGTGGGATGAGAGCGAGTGTTTTTGGGTGTGGTCCGAAATTCAAGATGCCCACCAGCAGCCATTTTGTACCAAAATTAGTGCAATCAGTCATTTGTACAGAACTTCTGTATGAAAGTTCTGATTTTAATAAATTTTTGTATGAATGTTTAGTAACATAGAATACATCACATATTGTAAGGGGTTTTTTTTCGTGCAGAAATTATGCAAATTAGATGAACTTTGATTTATTCAGTGCTACTTACACAATGTAAGCACACATGTCAATACGGCTCAGGATAGAGGCTGTATTTATGAACCGATCTTCACAAAACTTCTTGGATACCTTTGTTATCACCTTGGGATGAGAATGAGTGTTTCTGGGTACGGTCCAAAATTCACGATGGCTGCCAGCCACCATTTTGTACCGACGATGCAGAAATCTGTTTTTTGTACAGAACTTCCATATGAAAGCGCTGATTTGAATAATTTTGTGTGTGAATGTTTAGTACCATGGGATACATCACATATAATACAGGTTTTTTTCTCGTGCAGAAATTATGCAAATTAGATGAACTTTGATTTTTTCAGTGCGACTTACACACAGTACCGTATTTCATCTAAATTTTCGGACACTTTTTGTTTTCGGACACCATTTTTTCATCAAAAAATAATTTTTTTTAAGCCTCGAAATTTTCGGACACCCACTCAAAGATCGTCCCGGACTGGTGTGGTGGGAAAATCCCAGTGAAACATAAATCCAAAATGACAATGATTTTCTTTTCAGTTGAATATTTCATCTTTCTTTCTTTGTTTTATGTTAAAAACATGTATTGTATGCACAATATATTGTACAATGGAAATAGAATTATTAAAACAACATTATTTGCAAACTTGTTCTTTATTTATTGACAGGTAAGTATTGTTTTCCTTCTCAAACTGACATGTCTGACGAACTGACCAATCAAATTTTTGTTTTCAAAACGTGTGCTTTCATTAGACTCCTTCGAGATTTGGAAAGAGAAAAACCCACAAATGTTATGTTGAACTGACCTTAAATGACGACAGTAATGAAAGGGTCCGATAAATAAATCCATATAATGCAGTATAAACCATGCACCAGCAACAGAACAGTGTAATTATTGCTTCGAATAAACATATTCAGTGCACTGAACACCAACAAAATTTTCCAATATTAAAAATAGAACAAACAACAATGAGGTCAACACATGCTGCTGCAGGGTTTCACAAAAATTAACTCATGGACCCAAACACTGTCAGAGCATACTGGTTTTCGATATTATTTTTCGATAAACATCAGCAGTGTATGTGGGGAGGGCATGCTTCCAAAAACAAAAATAGAAAATACAAGAGGAACTGTGGAGCTAATACCAGTCATTATTTTTTTAAAATTAATTTTGTATTCGCTTTTATAAAATGTAGCATTTTGCCTTGAACATCTGGGGGGAGGGGGGGGGGAGGATATTTCTAAATCATGTAGAGTCAGTCGGCTCCAATAACATGCTTATTTGTCGGTATTCCGTGACGTCAGAATCAACATCAATGGGAATAAATTCAATACATTTAATAGATCCAACTTGGGAGTTGGGAAGTTTAAAAATCAGAACTTCAAAAAAGAAGTCATGCCAGTATTTTTTAAAATATTTTTATTTCATAATTTTCTTTTTTTTGCAATAAAAGGCACTTTTCTTTGTCAGTATCTTGAACTTTCTTCGCTCTTGTGCTGTGACTGTGTTCAAGTGTGCTGCCAAACCATCCAAGTTGAATGTCAACAACTCGGTGACGTCTGTGATGGACTCAGCTACTTACTGACCAGTCCCACTTACACTAGTTACAGATGCAATCACGCAAGACTGAAGACTGACATCTGCTGAAAGTGTAAGATATGAAGGTAGAAGTTAGGTAGTATTATAGTACATATACTTACCATGAAATATACAAATAGTAAATACCCAAATCAATTTACCAAACAACAGTCAAAGTATGTCCAATTGTCCATTATTTTCCCACATTGTCAATCAGGGGCCGTTGCTTGAATCTCTGAAGTCAAACTGTCCTTTGCGCCAATTCCAGTATTGTTAGGATCCGAAATGTGCACAATTTACATGGAAGACAGAGTATGTGGAGGAAAAACCGAACTGAAACAGAGGTTTTCCTCAACGAAAAAACCAAAACCGAAACCGAACTGGATTTTGAAAAACTTACAGCTCTAGTAAAACTTAGTAAATGTAGAGGGGAGGGCTGTGTCCAGTATGCAGCCTTCAAGAGATTAGTAATGGTTATACTGTTAGAATAAGCCCAAGAAATGGACAGCACTTTAACTTCATGCGCCGATATCTTATTTACAGAATGATGATCCGAAGAAGATTTTCATAGGCAATGCGTATTGCCAGCTGAATCCATCTAGCAATTGAATGAACAGAAATATCTTTTCTGTTAGGAATCAATGAAAGAAACGTTTTCTTCCTTTTCTTATAAAATCTGATCGACGTTTATATATGCGCATAGCCCTGACTGGACACAGCAAAGGTCTTCTGTTGTCCGAGGATGGCAGAGCCTTAACGGTAGTAGGCTCAGACCGTTTATCTGGAGTCTGATTCTTAGCCAGAAATCCTACTTCCGTAGTTAGGGTAATGGTATTACCCACACTACGGTAGTGAGAATCATCAACTGATATGATAAAGCATGAAGTTCACTAACGCTTCTAGCAGATGCAAAGGCTAAGAGAAATGCTGTTTTATAGGTCAAGAATTTGAACTCTACAACATTCAACGGTCTTCGCTCTATTTGAAGAAATTGCCATCTCAATTGTGTCTGAGCGAATTGTGAATGATCCAGGTAAGGATACCTCTAGATCCTCAGACTGCTCATCCAAATGCTGAGGAATTCTCTGAACATCTTCCCCGACTGTTTTAAATGAACGTGAGCCAAGAAATGGTATGTTTGTAGAAGATGAAGTTAAGAAACCGTCTTTCTACCTCGTGATTTATGGCACTGTCTATATGGCAGAAGACCTGCGACACCTGCCTAGACTGAACCAGAAAAGAAATGACCTCCTCCTTTGTCCAGATAAAGTCTGCGTCCAACGACGACAACGGTTTCTTCCTTGTCATTGCAGCATTCTGATTCGACGGAACAAATTCAGGGTAGATTTGATGGATGAAATCCATCGCAACCGAAAGGGAAGGGTAATCTTCTTCCATATCCTTTTCGCCATCCAAGAGAATCAGTTGTAGTGCTTTGTGGTATACTGAATTTTCGGTATGGTTTCGGTATTATATTGATACCAAAAACCGTACCGAAACCAAATAAAAATGAAAGTGTCAATGACACTGTAGCTCAACTTGTCAAGACAAAGACATGTACATAGTATGTGACACAGCAATGACAAACATCTAGGTAATGACCTGATAACAAAGGTACATATAAAGTATTGTAACGGTCTGTACATAAATACTGACCGTTGCCTGTAACAAATGTATAGGTAAAGTATTGTAAAGGTGGGTGACAGTCAGATGCTAAACTAGAAAAGAAATCTTTGAGTCCCAGAGTGGGTCTGACTGAACCCCAAAATATTTGTTCTCATAGCACAGTGATAACAAAGGCACCCCAAAACACTCGTTCCTGTCCCAAGGTGAAAACAAAGGCACCCAAGAAGTTTTGTGAAGATCAGTTCATAAATACGAGCTGTATAGAACTTGTGACAAAAAACTGATTGGACCTAATTTCGGTACAAAATGGCCACTGGCAGCCATCTTGAATTTTGGGCCGCACCCAGAAACACTCATTCTCGTCCCAAGGTGATAACAAAGGTACCCAAGAAGTTTTGTGAAGATCGGTTCATAAATACAGCCTCAACCCTGAGCCGTATTGACATGTGTGCTTACATTGTGTAAGTAGCACTGAGTAAATCAAAGTTCATCTAATTTGCATAATTTCTGCACGAAAAAAAAACCCTTACAATATGTGATGTATTCCATGTTACTAAACATTCATACAAAAATTTATTCAAATCAGAACTTTCATACAGAAGTTCTGTACAAAAGACTGATTGCACTAATTTTGGGACAAAATGGCAGCTTGTGGCCATCTTGAATTTCGGACCACACCCAAAAACACTCGCTCTCATCCCACGGTGATAACAAAGGTACTCAAGAAGTTTCCTAAAGATTGGTTTATAAATATGGCCTCTAGTCTGAGCCGTATAGAAGTTATGTACAAAAAACTGATTGGACCTAATTTCGGTACAAAATGGCCACTGGCAGCCATCTTGAATTTTAGACCGCACCCAGAAACACTCGTTCTCGTCCCAAGGTGATAACAAAGGTACCCAAGACATTTCGTGAAGATCAGTTCATAAATACAGACTCTAGCCCGAGACGTCTTGACATGTGTACTTACTGTGTGTAAGTCGCACTGAAAAAATCAAAGTTCATCTAATTTGCATAATTTCTGCACAAAAAAAACCCCAGTATTATATGTGATGTATCCCATGGTACTAAACATGAACAAAAAAAAATTATTCAAATCAGCGCTTTCATATGGAAGTTCTGTGCAAAAATCTGATTGCACCTAATTTTGTACAAAATGGCTGCCATTGGCCATCTTGAATTTCGGACCGGACCCAAAAAACACTCGTTCTCATCCCACGGTGACACCAAAGGTACCCAAGAAGTTTCGTAAAGATCGGTTCATAAATACGGCCTCTAGCCCGAGCCGTATTGGTATTTGCACTTACAGTGCTGAAAGTAACACCAAAAGACATCAAAATTAGTCTAATTTGCACAATTTACACACAAGAAAAAAACCCGTATTATATGTGATGTATCCCATGGTACTAAACATTCATATAAAAAATTATTCAAATCAGAGCTTTCATATGGAAGTTCTGTACAAAAAACAGATTTCTGCATCGTCGGTACAAAATGGCGGCTGGCAGCCATCTTGAATTTTGGACCATACCCAAAAACACTCGTTCTCGTCCCACAGTCATAACAAAGGTACCCAAGAAGTTTCGTAAAGATCGGTTCATAAATACGGCCTCTAGCCTGAGCCGTATCCAACTGATGACGTACCGACAGACAGACGATGGGCCATGACAAAAGCTCAAATTTTGGTATTTATATTTTTCTGCGAAGTCAACTCATCAAGGTGGATCGTAAATCTAAAAGCCTGTGTGCCGCATATTTTGATCGAATTGATAAGAAAATGCACAAATGTGAACACTGTAAGCGACAGGCAGGCAACAGACGCTGCGAATACGTCAGAGAAAGAAATCAAAAATAGGCCTATTAAATCGGCAGATGTGTACTCATACGCGCAACTAGTAGAAAGCTGTATGACGGAGGACCACCCTGGATGCTGATATTATGTACACCATACATGGTATGGGTACATATAGAAATAGACTGGAGGAGTGCCTAATTTGATGTTTAAAGGGTTAATATCTCCGGATCAAATTATTAGATTTACATAAGAAAATATACAGCACAGCACATCAGTAACCTGAATACATATATAAAGTAACTTGATAATCAGATTAATATTTTTTGAGTTATCGCATGCCGAAGAAATGGATTGGAGGAGTTCTCAATTTGAAGGATAAAGGGTTAATATCACAGGAACAAATTATCAGATTTACACCAAAAACTATACAGCTCGGCACATCAGTAACCTGAACACATATATGAAATAACATGACAATCGGATTGATATTTTTTGAGTTATCTCATGCCAAAGGGATTGGAGGAATTTTCAATTTGAAGGATAAAGGGTTAATATCTCAGAATCAAAATCACAGATTTACACCAAAAACTATACAGCTCGGAACATCCGTAACCTGAAGATATACATAAAGTAACATGACAATTGGATTGATATTTTTTGAGTTATCTCATGCCTTTTGGAAGAATTCTCAATTTGAAGGATAAAGAGTTAATATCTCAGGATCAAATTATCAGATTTACACCATAAACTATACAGCTCGGCACATCAGTAACCTGAACACAAATATAAAGTAACTTGACAATCCAAGCAATATTTTTCAAGTTATCGAATGCCAAAGAAATGGATACGGACGCCGGACGGACGGATGGACAGACAAAGGATGGATGAACAATGGAGGGCCACCCCGGATGCCGGCATTATGTGTACCATACATGGTATAGGTACACATAAAAAGTGACAGCAAAAAAACGAAAAATGGCAAGTTGTTAACTTCGTACTTCTGTTTCTGAAGAAATATGGCCAGGTTCCAGTGTTTCCAACATTCTGACTGATTCAATATATTTTCTGGAAATTACTGTGCGATTTATTCACAGGGGACATAGGTCGGGTGGGTGGCTGACTGGTTGACATTTGGTTGGAAATAATCCACTGGTTTTGAAAATAAAATACGTTGACAACTTGACATTCAATTTACAAATGTTAATACTGCCAGTGCCAGTGGTTATCGTGTATCGGCGATTTTTTTTATAACATTTCTTTCAATTCAGCATTAATATTTTAAGTTGCAGATATTTTTGACAACTGATCATTTTATTAAAATATAAGCCCCCAAACTTTAACACCCGATCATCAGCTTTATATTCTTTCGAATAAATAATTTATACTGCACACCCGTGCACATGGGAAAGAAGTGATTGACCATAATTTTAAGATACTTTAAAAAACAATGTACAGAAGCCAACAGACGACATCAGATTTATCATTATTGAAGTTCATTTTGGTCAGTCGAGGTGGAGCAAATGCTTTGAAAATGATTTGCTTTTATTAGTAAATCGATTCGCACATTTTTTTTCTCATGGAAAATGAAAATTTACCCTAATTTGTCATGGAAAATCATCGTTTCTCTGGAATTTTCAGAGATGTGTACCAGGCTAAGAATCAGAAGTGAAGTTAGTGAACACTCATAGAGAGATTTCACTCAAAATCCCCTATAATTATACCCCCACAAAACAAAGTTTTAGGGGGGGGGGGGGGGGGGGTATATAGAAGTCCACTTGTTCGTCGGTCGGTCTGTTGTCGTTGCACTTGTAAACTTGTGGAGCGAACGACTTCCACAGTTTTAGCTGAAGTTTCATGAAACTTCACAAAAATGATCAACATGATGAGGGGAAGTGCATGACAGAATTTTTTTCCCGAGTGGTTTCAAGATAGCTGACTGGTGGCCATATTGGATTTTTTTTTTTACTTAGAAAAATTTAATGCTCCTTTTCAGTCACCTGCACTAGGTGGTATGCCACGGTGTGGGTATAGCAGATGACAGACCATCTCTAGTTACAACTAGGTGAATGTTATAAAACATGTTATTTTATATGTTTATCAAGGATGAACCCGAACAATGAAAGGTGGATGACACCATGGTCATTGACGCACTGCATGATTGGCAATGATTGCACAATGTTTTCACAACTGGGATTATCATAGAGAGACTAATTACTGTTCAATTACTTCCAATTTTCTTGCATATTTGTGTGGATATTGGACACTGAATTCACTGGACAGTGGACATTAATCTTGTTGCAACTTTGAAAGATAAGGGGGGGGGGGGAGGGGGTGGTGCAGGGCCTGACCAACAGTGTTACTACCAGTGAAAACTTACTGAAAAGCCCTGAAGTTGAAGAACATATATGTTTCTTCTACCCGATTCAATGGGGGAAGGGCATGGTACATGCACGAAGGACAGAGAGGCCAACTGATTAGCTTGGCAAGTTATTTAATGAAACACTTGATGCAGTGTGATGATTCAAAATGAATAGAGTGATTCATGAAATAACTTGCTGGACTAATCAGTTAGCACAGTAACTTGTTAAGTTCATGAGATATCAGTGCTGAACCTGTAAAGTTACTATATGGCTGAATGTTGGGAAATTGGGTCAGTTTGGAACTATTTTCAGTGTTCTATACGTATACCGAATACAGGCAGTCGTCACAGTTGACAGATCGCGACCAAATGGGGAAGTTCTCATATAGACATCATACGGAGTCATACTACCAAGTTACAATGAAATCCCTCCATATTAAATATGACCTGCAGACTGTGCTAAAAGTTTTTGGGTTTCGGGCTTGGGCAGCCATCAAGGTTGACAGATCATGACCAAAAAGGGACGTTCTCATCCAGGCATAATACAGAGGCATCCTACCAAGTTACAATGAAATCCCTTCATAAATGCGACCTGTAGGCTGTGCTAATGGTTTTCGGGTTTTGGGCTCGGGCAGCCATACAGGCTGACCGATCGCGACCAAAGACATCTAGACATGACCCCAAACCTGCATATGAAACTTTGTGATGATCAGACAAGAACTAAGGAGTGTAGCCTGTGCTAAAGGAAAATGTGAACAGACTCACAGACTGACAGACTTCCACACACGTGATGGCAATAGCTTATCTTGATTTTGTCAAGTTAAGCTAAAAATGAGATTTAAAAGCACAGATGTCAGTTCATTGTTGCGGACTTAAGGGCCAAAGAATGATGGTTGGCGCCAATTTCGGTGTCTTCCTGGATACACCGCATGTGCAGATCTGAAAAGAATGGAGGACCAGATAGGACATTGAATTTTCGGTTTTGCATGCAAATTTTGGGGATTGGGGGCAAAATTTGTGTTTGGCCCTGGTTGAATTTTGAGTTAGCACTAGCAGATAGACTGGGCCATTGGTTGTTGTATAAAAATATATAACTTGGTGTCGGTTATTTAAAAACACTGACCAACCTGAACATGAGATAACCATCAGTCGGGACATGCACGGTTATTTAACTGCACAACCTTGAATGTAATGTTTAAATAAATTCTCACAGAAAAAAAACAGAGCCTGGTAGGCCTAATTAATAACTTTTTTAGTCCCATAATATATTCGTATTTACGTAATAATCTTTCTTTCAAATGACAAATGAATGAAATAATGAAAGTGTCAATGACACTGTAGCTTAACTTGTGTGTTGTGTTTGATGAAAAGGATAATGTTCAATGTTTATGAAAGGATTATGAAATAAGACAAGAATTGTGATAATTGGGAATATGTTCATTTCTGTTCCCTGTATGCTATGTTTTTGATAAAAAATAATATGAGGTATACACTGTACTAAAGAGCTGAGGGGTGGGTTAATATGACCTCACAGTTAATGTATGTGGCCCTCACAGTTAACGTATATCAACGAAAGTTACCAAGTTACAGTGAAATTATTCCAAAACGAGTCATCCTATCAAGTCACATTGAAATCCCTTCATAAATATGGCCTGTAGACTGTGCTAAAGGTTTTCGGACTTCGGGCCCCTGTAGCCGTCAGTTTCCCAATTGCGTCCAAAGGGGCTGTTCTCATCTAGACATTACATGAAGTCAACCTACCAAGTTACAATGAAATCCCTTCATAAATATGACCTGTAGACTGTGCTAAAGGTTTTGGGGCTTTGGGCTCGGGCAGCCATCATGGTTGAATGATCGCAACAAAAAGGGGACATTCTCATCTGGGCATTATCTGGAGTGATCCTACGAAGTTACAATGAAATCCCTTCATAAATATGACTGTTGACTGTGCTCAAGGTTTTTGGGCTTCGGGCCCCTGAAGCCATCACAGTTGACCAATCACGACCAAAAGGGGATGTTCTCATCTAGACATTATTTGGAGTCATCTTACCAAGCGACAATGAAATCCCTTCATAATTATGACCTGTAGACTGTTCTAAAGGTTTTCGGGCTTCAGGCCCCTGTAGCAGTCACAGTTGCCCAATCGTGTCCAAAAGGGGACGTTCTCATCTAGACATTATATGAAGTCAACCTACCAAGTTACAATGAAATCTCTTCATAAATATGACCTGTAGACTGTGCTAAAGGTTTTTGGGCTTTGGGCTCGGGCAGCCATCATGGTTGAATGATCGCAACCAATGGGGACAATCTCATCTGGGCATCATCTGGAGTGATCCTACGAAGTTACACTGAAATCGCTTTATAAATATGACCTGTAGACTGTGCTCAAGGTTTTCGGGCTTCGGGCACTTGTAGCCATCACAGTTGACCAATCATGACCAAAAGGAGATGTCATCATCTAGGCATTATATGGAGTCAACCTAACAGGTTACGATGAAATCCTTCCATAAATATGACCTTTTGCCTGTGCTAAAGGTTTTTGGGCTCGGGCAACCATCAAGGCTGAATGATCGCGATCAAAATGGGACGTTCTCAACTAGACATTATTTGGAGTCATCGTACCAAGTTACAATGAAATCTCTTCATAAATATGACCTGTAGACTGTGCTAAAGGTTTTCGGGCTTCGGGCCCCTGTAGCTTCACAGTTGCCCAATCAGGACCAAAAGGGGACTTTCTCATCTAGACATTGTATGAAGTCAACCCACCAAGTTACAATGAAATTCCTCAATAAATATGACCTGTAGACTGTGCTAAAGGTTTTCGTGTTTTGGGCTCAGGCAGTCGTCACAGTTGGCAGATCACGCCCAAATGGGGAAATTCTCATCTAGAGATCATAAGGAGTCATCCAAGTTACAATGAGATCCCTCCATATTAAACATGACCTGCAGACTGTGCTAAAAGTTTTTGGGTTTCAGGCTTGGGCAGCCATCACAGTTGATAGATCATGCCCAAAAGGGGACGTTCTCATCTAGGCATTATACAGAGGCATCCTACCAAGTTACAATGAAATCCCTTCATAAATACGACCTGTAGACTGTGCTAATGGTTTTCGGGTTTTGGGCTCAGGCAGCCATACTGGTTGCCCGATCCCGACCAAAAGGGGACGTTCTCATCTAGACATGACCCCAAGCCTGCATATGAAATTTCGTGACGATCAGACAAGAACTGCGGGGTGTAGCCCGTGCTAAAGGAAAATGTGAACAGACTCACAGACTTCCGCACGCGTGAGGGCAATAACTTTTCTTGACCACGTCAAGTTAAGCTAATAAAAATCCCCCCATTCTGTGTGAGATTAAAAGTGGCACCTGGTTTTGGACAAAAATAAAACAAACATTGAATTACCAAAATGACCACACACTTCACTTGAATGCAATATCTATGCAAAAAACTGGCTATTGTTAGTAATTTATATGGTTTTGTTTGAATGGAATTAGAAAACAAGAGGCCCCAGGGGGCCTGAGGGTGCTCACCTGACATGGTAGCCTAAATTACAACCCAGGGAATTGATTTCAACAAGTTGCATCTGCCCCTCCTAAGAAAAGCTTTTACCAAATATCCAAAGATTCTGACCAGTGGATCTTAAAAAATGATTTTTGAAGAATATCCCTCATATTGAACTAAGTAATAATTCGGGCTCCCACAGGGAGCCCAAATATGAATCCAGGGAGTTGGCTTGAACAAACTTGAATCTCACCTCTAGTGGGATGCTGTATACCAAAAGATTCTGACTGGTGGATGGGAAGAAAAATTTTTAAGTATATTCCTCATATTGAACTAAGTTAAAATTCGGCCTCCCACAGGGAGCCCAAATATCAACCCAGGGACTTGGCTTGAACAAACTTGAATCTTACCCCCCCTAAGGATGCTGCATACCAAATATCAAAAGCTTTCTGCCTGCTGGATCTGAAGAAGATTTTAAAGAAAATTCCTCATTTTGAACCAAGTTATAATTCAGGCTTCCACAGTGAGCCCAAATATGAGCCCACGGACTTGGCTTGAACAAACTTGAATCTCACCCCCTCTAAGCATACTGCATACCAAATATGAAAAGATTCTGACTGGTGGATCTGAAGAAGAAGATTTTTGAAGAATTAACCCCACATTGCACTGAGTTGAAATTCAGACTCCCATAGGAAGCCTAAATATGTAAGATTTCACTAATTTTGAAATTCGGGCTTCAACACAGAGCCCAAATATGGATCTAGGGACTTGGTTTGAACAAACTTGAATCTCACCCTTCCAAGGTTGTTTTATACCAAATATTAAAATATTCTGATAAACAGTTCCGAAGAAGATTTTTTTAAGAAAGTTGAGGGTAGTGTTAAAGTTATGCCCCTTGTAGAGTTCCCTGGTGGGTGTTGGAACGTCTTATGAACAAACTTGGGTGGACACATGTTGGAGCAGATTCACATCAAGTTTCATTTAAATTGGCCCAGCGGTTCTTGAGAATTCGAAAACATGAAGTTAATGGACGGACAGATGGCCAGACGGATGACAGACGGCAAGTGATCAGTAAATCTCACCTCGAGCTTTGCTCAGTTTAGCTAAAAACAGTTGACACTATACATGCACCAATAACATTTTCAAGACAGCAGGCCAAGATTCGGGGCTTTCAGTATCAATACACAAAACTCAACCTGATATTCATTAATGTTCATGACCTTCAACACCAACGGTAAAACACTGCATCTGTAAAAAACTTTATCAATCAAATGTGGTTTCCTTTGCAGAGCTGGAACTTACCACTTGCTCGGCATTTATACTGTCCGATAAATTTATTTTTACATGTATTTTTGAAAGCTTGACCCTCAAAATAGGTTTCAAATTCACAGTTGAAGTCCGATAAAAAATTAGGGTTACAAGGACCTAAATGAGCTACTTTTACTTTGTAAAATTTTTAGTGTCGGCATTATTATTTAGGGTCGGTGAGGGTACCCAAACAAAGGTTTTATTTCTTTGGCCTGGCAATTCACAACATTACAACTTCAGCATTTTTTTAGCCTAGTTGTGCATTCCTATCACTGCATTTTCCTCTGGTCCTGGTGGGGGAGGGTGTGGCTACCTATGCTATTCGACTAACCAGGGCTCTGTGAACAATCTTCACTGTCTTCTGGATTAATGGTTCACTGTACACGTGATGTGCTATATATAATCTAATAATTTAGAGAGAGAAGATACTTGCCCTTTGACCTTTTATTAAACCTAATATTTGGGGAAAAAAACGAGTGTTTATAGTGTTTAATATTTGAATATATTTCTCAAAAAAAAAACCCCGAAACCGAAACTGGAGTAAACTCTTTTTTAAAAATGAAAGTGTCAATGACACTGTAGCTCAACTTGACAAACTTGAACTTGGTAAGTTATAAATGAAATGGCAAAATTGAAGATCATTGGTACCAATGTCATTTTTTTTGGCCAGTGGCAACATTTTTTGACAGAAACCGAAGAAAATCGATAGCTCCCATCTAGAGGCCTCCCCAAACAAGCATGCCAGGTTTCAAAGCAATCCGATCATAAATGTGCCCTGTAGGGTGTGCCAAAGGGAAATATTGTGGTCTGACTAAACTAAGTTCTAAGAATGTTGGCTGCGGCAACATTTTTTGATGGAAATTGAAGAAAATCGATAGCTCCCATCTAGAGGTCACCCCAAACAAGCATGAAAGGTTTCAAAGCAATCCGATCATAAATGTGCCCTGTAGAGTGTGCCAAAGGGAAATATTGAGTCTTCTGACTAAACTAAGTTCTAAGAACGTTGGCCGCGGCAACATTTTTTGACGGAAATTGAAGAAAATCGATAGCTCCCATCTAGAGGTCTCCCCCAACAATCATACCAGGTTTCAAAGCAATCTGATCATAAATGTGCCCTGTAGGGTGTGCCAAAGGAAAATATTGAGGTTTGACTAAACTAAGTTCTACGAACGTTGGCCGTGGCAACATTTTTTGCCGGAAATTGAAGAAAATCGATAGCTCCCATCTAGAGGTCACCCTAAATAAGCATACCAGGTTTCCAAGCAATCAAATTATAAATGTGCCCTATAGGGTGTGCCAAAGGGAAATATTGTGGTTTGACTAAACTAAGTTCTAAGAACGTTGGCCGCGGCAACATTTTTTGACAGAAATTGAAGAAAGTTAAAAAATTTATAGTAATTTATATATTTTTTATACTTACCAATGACCCAGACATAGCTGGTGCTAACTCTTAAAATATAGGGCCAAACACAAATTTTGCCCCCCAATCCCCAAAATTTGCATCTAAAACTAAAGAAAACATGTCCTGAAAGGCCCTCCACACTTCGCCCCTACTGCGCATGCGCAGTGTCAAGGACGTTCCGAAATTGGCGCCATTAATCATTCTAATAACCAGTGCCTGGCAAGCGCTATGTACTCAGCGGGGAGGCAAGAGTTCCCAACTCCTGGGAGGGCCATCCCCGTCTGGGTCATTGGTAAGTATAAAAAATATATAAATTACTATAAATTTTTTAACATTTTTATACTGTACCAATGACCCAGACATAGCTGAATAGTAAAAAGGCTGGAGGGCCAAGGACATAGAGCAAAATGGAATACGCTCAATAAAATAAAATAGAGTCATCCCCTGTAGGGAAAAGAAGTAATAGGCCTTACATGTATCTTTCTTATTTATGATAAATTAGAAAGATACAACACCTTCCAAAAATTGAGCTTCATACATCCATGTACTTTATTAATATCCAATATAATCCTTATACTAATAATTTTTAAAGTAAGCCAATAATAAAGTAAGTCTAGAGAATAGAGACTCTTATACTCCTAAAAGTGTCTGAGAATTGCATAATCATGTCCGTTGACATATGCAATATTCAAAAGCTATACTTTAAAAACTAAGACTTGAATGAATTTAAAAACTTAAACTTCTCACTAAACAACCATCCCAATAACAGCTCAGAATTACTAACTCCGGAGGAGGTATCCCCTTGTTTTCATAGTAAAACAGGTGACCCAAGGGAACACCCTCCCCCCCCCCCCCTTTTTCTTGCCCTGGGTCAAATAGCCCAGAGCGAAGAGGGCAGCCGAACGGAGACACTGCCGAAACAGACAGCCTACCTAGCTATAGTAGCAACTGTTAAGTGAATGACATTCTGAGCAGAAGATAATAGACCTAACAAAAGAGGCCTCCAGAAATTGACTCGATATTTCTAAGATAAAATTCATGAATGTGGATGGCTGAGCGCAATGAGCGGCCTTCAAAAATCTATAATAGCGACACTATTAATGTAAGCCCAAGAAGTAGAAGAACTCTTACTTCATGAGCCGAAATCTTAAGCACAACTGCTAAGTCAATGATATACCATAAGCAGTACCGATAGTTAATAGAATCCATTAACAATAAAATGGAGCATAACGTCCTTCTACTAGACATCAAAGACAGAAGAAGCTTACGCCCTTGTAATAAACAGATACCTGTTTATAAATACATAAACTGTACCCGGAAAGAGTAAAGGCCTATGTCCATACGAAGACGGAAGGACCTTAAAATAATAGGTTCCGGATAATAAGAGCCTAACTCTTATGCAACAATCCAACCTAAATAGTAACGGAAGTATTGATTCCGAAACTATGAAAGTGAAAATCATCCATCGATAGTGCATGAAACTCACTGACTCTACAGTAAAAGAGAAACCAACAGAATTACTGTCTAAAAGGTCAGAATTTGAAAACTACTGTTTCCAGAGGCTCAAATGATTACTTAGCTAAATAAGAACCGAAGTTAAAATCCGTATAGGAATTTAATCTAAAGATTCTAAGTCTATTTATCAAAAAGTTACTAACTGACTTAGATAAAGAGACAAAAGACTCAATTGTAAACTATCGTAGAGTGCATAGGTATGAGGTAACATAAACCTATAACCTAAATAATAACAGGCTGCAGTAGATCTTGTGAAACAAGTATACTAAAAAATAGCAATGAGTAGTATGGAGGGATCAACAATATGAACATAATGATCCCTACACCACGACGGAAGAGCCTCCACTTTAGTCGCATAGAATAGCGAAGAAGAGGATCTCCTATAGTAAGAAATCGCGTCCAAAGCTCGTCCAGTACAGTGCTTACAATGCAATACGGACCACACAACGGAATACATGAAGGTTGCGACCTTGCTGGTTGTGATAAAGATGACACGATTTACCCAGTGAAAAAAGATCCTCACATAGAGGAAGATTTCACGTTAAGACCCACAGTAGACAAGAGAGTAAATTACTCATGATCTCTGTGAAGATAGAGATGCTATCAACAGAAATGTATTGTGGTTGTTTATCTTAGCAATACCTGCTAAAACAACAGCGCCGGAGGATACGCGTATCCTATCATTCCGTCCTATAGATCAATAGAGCGTTAACACTATTAGCTCAGAGATCTGGACAAGCCAACACATACGTCTGCAATTGATTAGCAAGCTGTGTCATAAATAAATCATCATTGGGCGCTCCCATAGATAGCAAATCTGATTGAATACTTGTTTGTTGAGAGTCCATTCTGACAGCAACAAGCGACCCGTAAGAGAACGGGAGTCCGATAAAACAATCAGACGACCCGGAATATGACGGACCAAAACTGAACTTGGTGTACTATAACCAACAGACGGATTCTTTCCATTAAATTGAATAACGGAAACGAAAGAGTGCCTCCCTGGTTCCGGAGATACGCCACTACTGTCGAATTAAAGGACAGGAATTTGGGCATGCGTTTCTGAATAATGTTCATGCAATGACATAAAGCAAGCCTAAAAAACATTATTCCGCGGAAGTTAAACTGATTGCTAACTGCGGAACCCAAAGACCCTGGCACTTCGAATCCGTAGGGATCAGTATTATATCCCAATCTGTTTGACTGGCAACCGTCATAACAGCCACACTCGGGTCCGGCAACTGCGGCGGCACTCTCTGAGTCAACCACCGAATGTTTGCCCCAGTCTGAATCTCTTGTAACACTAGATAGACAAGAGAACGTATAAATCGAGCAATTCCTGGATTGCCGGAAAGTTGCCGTCGAAGAGAAGCTCCTCCGAGAACGAAGCGACTCTGAGAGAGTTCTTAACCTTACTATCCACGCGTGTGGATGTAGCTAGGGCTGCGTCACGTCTAACCAACTCCAATCAGCCACTGAAGGGCGGAGTTATACGTGAACAAACTACTGCCCTCAAAAGAAATTACATTGAGAATAATATCCCGTAAATCTTTTCTTGAAGACGTAATGATAACGCCTCAGTAAGGCGGATTACGTATAATAAAGCGTCTAAGTTAAGTCTACTATACATAATGTCGTTCCCAACATTGAAATTGGAAAAGACATAAACGGCGAAAAAGAATATATGCAGTCTTTAATCACACCGTCTAGACGCATATGAACTCTCGGTATGCCCTGCTCTGCCAAAATAAACTATTTGTAAAAATGATAAAATGGCAGAAATGAGCAACGCGGACAAGAAACTAAACTATCATGCTTAGTAGCAGGCTTGTATATATATATATATATATATATATAGCGTCGAAAAATAAAACACATGTTGTAATGACAATATTGGACTGCGTCGGTAAGTCAGGGACAATGTCCCTGTACCGATTGAAAAATCCGAGTCCAATGACGCTATAAGTCTCTTATCCAAGATCGCAGCAATGAAGTCCGAAATAATAATCACTGGAAGATAATGCCAGAAGATATGAAAGGCATCTTCCGATACTACTAAAGGGAAAACTCGAAATCTTTCGAATCCCTTTCGCCATCCTGTCGGACCCTATAAAGCGTTCGGTCGTCCGTAGCTGATGCAACCGCGGACCGCACCGACCCAGCGCCGTCGGATAATTCCTGATTCGACCGAGAAACTGTCAATTGCTGGGATGCTGCGAAACAACTGTGCTAACTCGGATAGCACGTCCGTCACTGAGGCCTGAGGAGAAGCGGTCTTACGATGCATTGCCGCTGGAAGCTCCGTGATCGTTACCCCGTGCATACTTCCAATATGCGAGCGAACGGAGTGTATAGGCCTCGTGTCCCTTGGCTACCGGATGGCGCGACCTATTCGCCGTGGAATCACTGAATGCCGAAACTGATCGGATACTCGAGGTCACGTAGCCAATGTGCGGTCGTGTGCCCTGCTGTGAGGATGAGGAAGCATTAAAGACAGTCTCTCGGACTGTCAATATAACGGAGCGTCCCGAGCAACGGACATATGCTCCGAATGTAAAATATCTGAACCACAACATGCGGTCCCCTATGTTGTTGGGCGAGAGAGGAACCTCTCTCGCTCACAGCCCGGACGGACCTGGACAAGCCAGGAACCGGACTAACAGGCTTCCTCCGATCTGTCCTCAATCTGCCGTCACTGGGTGAGTACTAAAGTAATTAAAGTGCTCGCATCACCCAAATCTCCTTCCTAGACCGCAACAGACGAACCCGGCAGCCGAACCATTCGATGAATGTACGCTACACCGGGTGAGCTAGCGAATGTCACTCCGTAAGCGATAGACATATTCCATGAGCACTTATTGCCGCTAACTCTTCATTAACTATGACGACAGAGGCACACTTTTGAAAGACATCTCCATAACTCTTTGAACAAGAAACCAGAAATGCTTGGATAGCAAGCATAAAATAATAATATATATAGCGTCGTTCAATAATTCGAAAGTTTGTGTGACATTATTGGACTATGTCGGAACTGAGGGACGATGTCCCTGAACCGAACCAAAAATTTCTAAGTCCACCGACGCTATCAGTTTCTTATCCGGCATCGCAGCATATGTTGTTCCGAAAGGGAAAGCTTGAAATCCTCCGAATGCCTTTCGGTATCCCGTCGGACCGGATGAAACTTTCGGACGTCCGTACCCGCTTCCGCGGAGCGTCCCGACCCAGCATCGTCGGATAAAATATATGCGACAGATTCAGTTGATGCTGGGATGCTGCGATAAACTGTGCTATTAAGGAAAGCATGTCCGTTCCCGAGGCCTGTGCAGTAGCGGACTTACGATGCATTGCCGCCGGAAGCTCCGTGTACGTTGACTCCCGCACACTTCCTATGCGAACGTCCGGAGTCTGCAGGCCTCGTGTCCCCGGCTACCGACCCAGTGCCGTCGGATAATTCTCGATCCGACACCGTTTCTGTCGGCTGCTGGGATGCTGCGATAAGCTGTGCTATGTGCACAAGAATGTCCGGCGTCGAGACCTGCGGAGGCGCAGTCTTTCGCTGCTTCGCCGAGGGCAGCTCCGCATCAGATGGCTCCCGCATACTTTTCCTATGCGAACGTCCGTAGTCCATCGGTCTCGAATCCCTGGCTGCCGGATGGTGTGACCTGGTCGCCGAAGAATCCTTGATCGGCGAAGCTGGTAATATATCGGCGGTCACGCAGCCAAGGTGCGGTCGTGTGCGCTGACGAGAAGAGGAAGCCTTAGCAGTCTCAGCGGACTGCCTATACAACGGAGCGTCCCGAGCGACGGACGTATGCTCCGCTTACGACACATTTTGTACCACAACATCTGGGGCCAGATGTTGTTGAACGAGAGAGGGGCCTCTCTCGCTTGCCGTCCGGATGGACCGGAACGAGCTATGAACCAGACTAAAAGGCTTCCTCCGTTCTCCCTCCGATCCGCCGTCACTGGGTGTGCATTAAGTTAATTTTATAGTGCTCGCATCACCCCAAAATTCCTTCTAGACTGCAACGGACGAACCCGGCTGCCGAACCATTCGGTGAATGGACGCTACACCGGGCGAGCTAGCGGACGTCAAAGGCCGTCGAACCTACTAGGGTCCTCTTAGGCAATTGGCGTATTACATGAGCACTTTTCCGCTAGCCCTTCATTAATTGTGACGACGGAGGCACACTGTTGGAAGACATCACAGATACATCACCCTAATCTTGATCGTCTGAAATAGAAATTGATAAAGTAGAGTGACCCTGCAGGGAAAGGACCGGAGTGTCCAAATCCCCAACAACATACCGTGACATACGCTTCCCATATTGTCATCGAAATCATACGATACAGAACAGGAGTTAATGCGAGTACACTGACCACATAAAGAATGATAATAAAGTCAGAGGAAGACTTCCTCTTAAAACAACTGATCAATATCCTTTCAATGTGAAAAGAAAACAAGTCCTGGTACTCGCACTAACCCCTGGCAATCAAAACACATAATAATAATATGATCCATTAATATAGAAAAAATAATTGAAATCAAAATATTTTGAAAAAATATTTTTTCAGAACAGCCCAAGTTTCTGAAAAGTAACGTTGAGCCCCAATGGATCCCAAGCCTAAGTGTGGACAAAAATTTAAAAAATATTTTAAACAATTTATTCAACACTTACGAACAATAATAATGTATCTAGTTATGATTAAAATAACATAAAGATATTATTTTTTAGAAATCCCCCCCCTCACACAGAGGGCTGTTGTAAATGTAAACAATGAGTGTAAAAACACTAAAATAAGACTCCAGGCACCCAGGCCCGAAATCAGTTACCGAAAATACACCATCTGATGCAAAACAGAGACTTTCAGGGAAGAAACTGCAGAACATCAGATGGTAGATGCAGAACACAACGCCTAACCACCCGTAGGTGAAGACGTAAACATGGGGAAAGAACAGAATTCATTCTGTTATTCAGCTAAAACTCCCAAGAAATTTTAGTAATAATAATTACAGAAACTATGCCAAAAGCATGGGAGAATAGCAAGGGGGAACTTAAAGGACAGGGAGAGAGGAAAACACTTGAAAAAACAGTGTAACTAAATAATCAGAATGACAACAAAATGGCTGCTGCCTTGAAAATAGGTAACTTAACATAATTTCATTAAAAAATTTTAAGTTACAGCCCTGATAATATTCTGTCACACATTCTTTTCCTCTCCTCCTTCTCTATCCTCCTTAGAATCACCATTTCACTAATATTTATGTGTCTGGCATCATTTAAACTGAGATTTAAAAGCACAAAGATCAGTCAGATGTTAACTGATGAAGGGCCAAACTTAGAATGATTAATGGCGCCAATTTCGGAACGTCCTTGACACTGCGCATGCGCAGTAGGGGCGAAGTGTGGAGGGCCTTTCAGGACATGTTTTCTTTAGTTTTAGATGCAAATTTTGGGGATTGGGGGGCAAAATTTGTGTTTGGCCCTATATTTTAAGAGTTAGCACCAGCTATGTCTGGGTCATTGGTACAGTATAAAAATATTGATAGCTCCCATCTAGAGGTCACCCCAAACAAGCATGCCAGGTTTCAAAGCAATCCGATCATAAATGTACCCTGTAGGGTGTGCCAAAGGGAAATATTGAGTCTTCTGACTAAACTAAGTTCTAAGAACGTTGGCCGTGGCAACATTTTTTGACAGAAATTGAAGAAAATCGATAGCACCTATCTAGAGGTCTCCCCAAACAAGCATACCAGGTTTCAAAGCAATCTGATCATAAATGTGCCCTGTAGGGTGTGCCAAAGGGAAATATTGAGATCTGACTAAACTAAGTTCTACGAACGTTGGCCGTGGCAACATTTTTTGCCGGAAATTGAAGAAAATCGATAGCTCCCATCTAGAGGTCACCCTAAATAAGCATACCAGGTTTCAAAGCAATTAAATCATAAATGTGCCCTGTAGGGTGTGCCAAAGGGAAATATTGTGGTTTGACTAAACTAAGTTCTAAGAACGTTGGCCGCGGCAACATTTTTTGCCGGAAATTGAAGAAAATCGATAGCTCCCATCTAGAGGTCACCCTAAATAAGCATACCAGGTTTCCAAGCAATCAAATTATACATGTGCCCTATAGGGTGTGCCAAAGGGAAATATTGTGGTTTGACTAAACTAAGTTCTAAGAACGTTGGCCGCGGCAACATTTTTTGACAGAAATTGAAAAAAATTGATAGCTCCCATCTAGAGGTCACCCCAAACAAGCATGCCAGGTTTCAAAGCAATCCGATCATAAATGTACCCTGTAGGGTGTGCCAAAGGGAAATATTGAGTCTTCTGACTAAACTAAGTTCTAAGAACGTTGGCCGTGGCAACATTTTTTGACAGAAATTGAAGAAAATCGATAGCACCTATCTAGAGGTCTCCCCAAACAAGCATACCAGGTTTCAAAGCAATCTGATCATAAATGTGCCCTGTAGGATGTGCCAAAGGGAAATATTGAGGTCTGACTAAACTAAGTTCTACGAACGTTGGCCGTGGCAACATTTTTTGCCGGAAATTGAAGAAAATCGATAGCTCCCATCTAGAGGCCTCCCCAAACAAGCATGCCAGGTTTCAAAGCAATCCGATCATAAATGTGCCCTGTAGGGTGTGCCAAAGGGAAATATTGTGGTCTGACTAAACTAAGTTCTAAGAATGTTGGCTGCGGCAACATTTTTTGATGGAAATTGAAGAAAATCGATAGCTCCCATCTAGAAGTCACCCCAAACAAGCATGAAAGGTTTCAAAGCAATCCAATCATAAATGTGCCCTGTAGAGTGTGCCAAAGGGAAATATTGAGTCTTCTGACTAAACTAAGTTCTAAGAACGTTGGCCGCGGCAACATTTTTTGACGGAAATTGAAGAAAATCGATAGCTCCCATCTAGAGGTCTCCCCCAACAATCATACCAGGTTTCAAAGCAATCTGATCATAAATGTGCCCTGTAGGGTGTGCCAAAGGAAAATATTGAGGTTTGACTAAACTAAGTTCTACGAACGTTGGCCGTGGCAACATTTTTTGCAGGAAATTGAAGAAAATCGATAGCTCCCATCTAGAGGTCACCCTAAATAAGCATACCAGGTTTCAAAGCAATTAAATCATAAATGTGCCCTGTAGGGTGTGCCAAAGGGAAATATTGTGGTTTGACTAAACTAAGTTCTAAGAACGTTGGCCGCGGCAACATTTTTTGCCGGAAATTGAAGAAAATCGATAGCTCCCATCTAGAGGTCACCCTAAATATGCATACCAGGTTTCCAAGCAATCAAATTATAAATGTGCCCGATAGGGTGTGCCAAAGGGAAATATTGTGGTTTGACTAAACTAAGTTCTAAGAACGTTGGCCGCGGCAACATTTTTTGACAGAAATTGAAGAAAATTGATAGCTCCCATCTAGAGGTCACCCCAAACAAGCATGCCAGGTTTCAAAGCAATCCGATCATAAATGTACCCTGTAGGGTGTGCCAAAGGGAAATATTGAGTCTTCTGACTAAACTAAGTTCTAAGAACGTTGGCCGTGGCAACATTTTTTGACAGAAATTGAAGAAAATCGATAGCACCTATCTAGAGGTCTCCCCAAACAAGCATACCAGGTTTCAAAGCAATCTGATCATAAATGTGCCCTGTAGGGTGTGCCAAAGGGAAATATTGAGATCTGACTAAACTAAGTTCTACGAACGTTGGCCGTGGCAACATTTTTTGCCGGAAATTGAAGAAAATCGATAGCTCCCATCTAGAGGTCACCCTAAATAAGCATACCAGGTTTCCAAGCAATCAAATTATAAATGTGCCCTATAGGGTGTGCCAAAGGGAAATATTGTGGTTTGACTAAACTAAGTTCTAAGAACGTTGGCCGCGGCAACATTTTTTGACAGAAATTGAAGAAAATTGATAGCTCCCATCTAGAGGTCACCCCAAACAAGCATGCCAGGTTTCAAAGCAATCCGATCATAAATGTACCCTGTAGGGTGTGCCAAAGGGAAATATTGAGTCTTCTGACTAAACTAAGTTCTAAGAACGTTGGCCGTGGCAACATTTTTTGACAGAAATTGAAGAAAATCGATAGCACCTATCTAGAGGTCTCCCCAAACAAGCATACCAGGTTTCAAAGCAATCTGATCATAAATGTGCCCTGTAGGGTGTGCCAAAGGGAAATATTGAGATCTGACTAAACTAAGTTCTACGAACGTTGGCCGTGGCAACATTTTTTGCCGGAAATTGAAGAAAATCGATAGCTCCCATCTAGAGGTCACCCTAAATAAGCATACCAGGTTTCAAAGCAATTAAATCATAAATGTGCCCTGTAGGGTGTGCCAAAGGGAAATATTGTGGTTTGACTAAACTAAGTTCTAAGAACGTTGGCCGCGGCAACATTTTTTGCCGGAAATTGAAGAAAATCGATAGCTCCCATCTAGAGGTCACCCTAAATATGCATACCAGGTTTCCAAGCAATCAAATTATAAATGTGCCCTATAGGGTGTGCCAAAGGGAAATATTGTGGTTTGACTAAACTAAGTTCTAAGAACGTTGGCCGCGGCAACATTTTTTGACAGAAATTGAAGAAAATTGATAGCTCCCATCTAGAGGTCACCCCAAACAAGCATGCCAGGTTTCAAAGCAATCCGATCATAAATGTACCCTGTAGGGTGTGCCAAAGGGAAATATTGAGTCTTCTGACTAAACTAAGTTCTAAGAACGTTGGCCGTGGCAACATTTTTTGACAGAAATTGAAGAAAATCGATAGCACCTATCTAGAGGTCTCCCCAAACAAGCATACCAGGTTTCAAAGCAATCTGATCATAAATGTGCCCTGTAGGGTGTGCCAAAGGGAAATATTGAGGTCTGACTAAACTAAGTTCTACGAACGTTGGCCGTGGCAACATTTTTTGCCGGAAATTGAAGAAAATCGATAGCTCCCATCTAGAGGTCACCCTAAATAAGCATACCAGGTTTCAAAGCAATTAAATCATAAATGTGCCCTGTAGGGTGTGCCAAAGGGAAATATTGTGGTTTGACTAAACTAAGTTCTAAGAACGTTGGCCGCGGCAACATTTTTGACGGAAATTGAAGAAAATCGATACCTCCCATCTAGAGGTCACCCCAAACAAGCATGCCAAGTTTCAAAGTAATCTGATCATAAATGCGACCTGTGAGGTGTGCCAAAGGAAATTGTGGACGTACGTACTAACATACTAACGTACGTACGTACGTACGTACGTACGTATGCCGACGGACGAGAAGTGATGGCAATAGCTCAGCTTGACTTTGTCAAGTTGAGCTAAAAAATGAATAGAAAACGAAACTATGGAAAAATGTCCTAACCTCCCAAAACTTGGCTCCATGGGGCCTGAGGCTCTCACCTGACAATAGTTGTTTAAAGAAGGACTTAATTAACATCTATAGCTAGTTAACACAACTGAGGAATGAAGTTATTTAATTATTTATAACTCTGTTGTCCATGCCAGATGACTTTTTCCTAGTACTGGGATGCTACCGCAGAAATAATGCACCAATTTTCAGTAATGCAAAACTTGGGAGTCCAAACATCAACAAAGGAACTTAACTTGAACAAACTTGAGTCTGAGCCCTCCCTTTCACAACCGGGATGCTGTATACCAAAGGTGAAAGCATTCTGATTGGGGGATCTGAAGGAGAAGATTTTTGAAGAAATTTCCTCATATTGCACTAAGCTGAAATTCAGGCTCCCATAAAAAGCCCAAATATCAACACAGAAACTCGATTTGAATAAACTTGAATCTGACCCTGCCTAGAGATGTTGTATACCAAATATCAAAACATTCTAAGAAATGGTTCTGAAGAAGACTTTTAAAGAAATTCCCTCATAATAGGAAGCCCAAATATTAACCCAGGGATGCGATTTGAACAAACTTGAATCTGACCCACCTAGAGATGTTGTATACCAAATATGAAATGATATATTTATTGGTGTTTAAGGTCACATACTTATGCACAATTGCTAATAATGACCAGGACATTTTATGGGTGGAGGAAGCCAGAGTACCCAGATAGAACCACCGAGCAACGATGAGCAGCTGCCAGCTCCCCAACATCATAACTCCGCACTGCAGCACAGGCAGCGTTAGATTGGTTGGAAGACATGTGCACCATCGACATGCAGTATGCCTTAGTACACGGCGTGATTGTGCCCCCATGTGGACAATCAGGATTAAGTGCCTTGTCCAAGTACACAACGTGGGAGTCAAAATCGATCGCTCAGACGGTCACCCATCCGAGGACTAACCGGGCTCGACGTTGCTTTACTTCGGTGATCTGACGAGAACTGGCTACCGCAACGCCACCGCGCTCCCTATATGAAATGATTCTAACTGGTGAATCTGAAGAAGAATATTTTTAAAGAAATTCCCTCATATTGCACGAAGTTAAAATTTGGGCTCATATAGGAAGCCCAAATATGAATACTGGACTCGATTTTGACAAACCCTCCATCCCCCCCTTAAATGTTGTGTACCAAATATGAAAGCATTCGGATTGGTGGATCTCAAGAAAAAGATTTTTAAAGAAATTTAAATTTTATAGTAAATTTCCTTTCTTATTGTACCTACCCTAACTCGGAAAAATACTCTCTATTTTGTTCTTTCCCAAGCAATTTGGGAGAGAAAAGTGGTGCAAAAGCACCAGGATAAAATAAGCCAAAACTGGGTTGAGTGTGACTGGTGTAACCCAGTAGGGGACACTCTTCTTGTACTAAAACACGGTTTCCGGTACCAATGTGCAGACGTATAACCAACATGTCATTCTGCATTACATAGTGCAGAAGTTATTGCATGTTTAACTTGGTTTACATGGCTGTTCTGTAATTGTTAGCACATTAAGTAACAAACGTTTTCTGCACAAGCCGTGACAGGACTTCTAGTTTTAACTGTAGGGAATCAGGAATAATATTGTTCTGTAAAAATGTCATATATACATGAAGGTGATTGGTAAATGATCAACAAACTAATAATGAAAATAAAATTCTAAAGAGTGTCATAAAACGGTCAACTCAGACACAAACCTTAATTATATTTGATATAATTTCTTGGGCTTTTTTAAATGGCATTGCATCTTTCAGGTGATGTTTCTTTATTCCACTCCACTTTGTGCGGTAGTCTGTCACTGGCAACTTTGGTTTGGCATATATATCACATATCACCCTGCCATTGAAATCAACAATGCTACAACGACCTTCAAAATTCAAGGGATAAAAAAAGAAGCTGGATTATAGAGCTGAAATGGTTAAAGGGTTTTCTTGATTGATTAATCACATGGATTAACCTTGGTGAACCGATTAATCACTTACCCTTATAGGTGGCTGAATAATTGCCGTACCGTTGATGATTTACAGCATATTAACTCTTTACCCAACATAATGGGAAAAACCGGCCAGCATTATATAAACAAGAGGCCCCACAGGGCATGAAGCGCTCACCTTGAACAGAACACAATATAAACAGAGTCCAAGAATGAGACTACATTAAGCAATCCATCTCCATAGGATACATTGCGAATCCTTGAGCCCCTCAATTAATCTTAGTTACACACCTTTAGAGGGTACTGAATACAAAATTTCTAATTCTTCAGCTACATGGCTAATTCTGGCTCCCATAGGGAGCCCAAATATTAACCCAGACTCCCGATTTGAACAAAGTCAAATCTGACTTCCCTAGAGATGTTGTATACCAAATATGAAAGCATTCTGACTGTAGTATACGAAAAAGAAAATTTTCAAAGAAATTTATTCATACTGCATTACAATGAAAGTTAAAATTTGAGCTACCATAGCAAGCCCAAATATTAACCAACGGACCCGATTTGAACAAAGTAAAATCTGACTTCCCAAGAGATGTTGTATACCAAATATGAAAGCATTCTGGAACAAAATTGAATCTGACCCCCTTAGAGATGTTGTATACCAAATATGAAAGCATTCTAACTTGTGAATCTGGAGAAGATTTTTGAAGAAATTCCCTCATATTGTACGAAGTTGAATTTCAGGTTCCCATATGGACCCCAAATATTAACCCAGGCAATCAAATTGAACAAACTTGAATCTGACCTCCCTAGAAACGTTGTAAACCAAATAAGAAAGCATTCCGACTGATGGATCTGAAGAAGAAGATTTTTTAAGAAATTTCCTCATATTGCACTACGTCAATATTTGGGCTACCAGAGCGAACCCAAATATATACCTAGGGATCCGATTTGAACAAATTTGAATCTGACCCCCCCCTAGAGATGTTGTATACCAAATATGAAAGCATTCTGACTGGTGGATCTGAAGAGAAGATTTTTAAAAATTATAACCCATATTGAACTAAGTTATAATTTGGGCTTCCATAGAAAGCCCAAATATTAACCTAGGGACTTGGTTTGAACAATCTTGAATCTGACCCTCATAACAATGATCAATACCAAACATTAAAAGATTCTGACTGGTGGTTCTGATGAAGATTTTTAAAGAATATTCCCCATATTGCCCTAAGTTAACTAGATCGAGTTATTTGTGTGCAAAGCACACAATATTGTATCCCCGCATTTCCTTAGCAACACCTTAGCATAGTTTTAACGTTTCGAATTAAATACTCAAGGAGCCTTTCGATAAAAACTGATTTTCTAATGATAAAAGTGGTTCCACTGGAACCACCTGGAGCCAAATCAAAATTCCGAAACCTTCATGCACATCTAGTGATGCTACCTGAACACCTTAGCATAGTTTAAATTTAAAGTTTCGAATTAAATACCCAAGGAGCCTTTTGAGGAAAACTGATTTTCTAACGATAAAAGTGGTTCCACTAGAACCACCTGGAGCCAAATAAAAATTCTGAAACCTTCATGCACATCTAGAGATGTTACCTGAACACATTCGCATAGTTTATACGTTTTGAATTAAATACCCTAAGAGCCTTTCAATGAAAACTGATTTTCTAACGATAAAAGTGGTTCCACTGGAACATGGGGCCAAATCAAAATTCCGAAACCTTCATGCACATCTAGTGATGCTACCTGAACACCTTAGCATAGTTTAAAAGTTTTGAATTAAATACCCTAGGAGCCTTTCGTTGAAAACTGATTTTCCAACGATAAAAGTGGTTCCACTGGAACCACATGGGGCCAAATCAACATTCCGAATACCTTCATGCACATCTGGAGATGTTACCTGAACACATTAGCATAGTTTAAACGTTTCGAATTAAATACCCTAGGAGCCTTTCGAAGAAAACAAATTTTCTAACGATAAAATTGGCTCCACTGGGACCACATGGGGCCAAATCAACATTTCCGAAAATCTTCATGCACATCTGGAGATGTTACCTGAACACATTAGCATAGTTTAAACGTTTCGAATTAAATACCCTAGGAGCCTTTCGATGAAAACAAATTTTCTAACGATAAAAGTGGCTCCACTGGAACCACCTGGGGCCAAATCAAAATTTTGAAACCTTCGTGCACATCTAGTGATGCTGCCTGAACAGATTAGCATAGTTTAAAAGTTTCAAATTAAATACCCTAGGAGCCTTTCAATGAAAAAAGATTTTCTAACAATGGTTTCACTAAAACCACCTGGGGCCAAATCAAAATTCAGAAACCTTCATGTATATCCAGAGATGGTACCTGAACACCTTAGCATAGTTTAAACGTTTCAAATTAAATACCCTAGGAGCCTTTCGATGAAAACTGATTTCCTAACGATAAAAGTGGTTCCACTAGAACCACCTGGGGCCAAATCAAAATTTCTAAACCTTCATGCACATCTAGAGTTGCTACCTGAACACATTAGCATAGTTTAAACATTTCGAATGAGCCTTTCAATGAAAACTAATTTTCTAACAATAAAAGTGGTACCACTGGAACCACCTGGGGCGAAATCAAATTTCCGAAACCTTCATGCACATCTAGAGTTGCTACCTGAACACATTAGCATAGTTTAAACGTTTTGAATTAAATACTCTAGGAGCCTTTCAGGGTGTGATGTACAGACGGACATACAAACGGACGTATGGATAGAGATCACAACTATATCCCCGTATTTTTTAAAATGCGGGGATAAAAATTCGGGCTTCTGTATTGAGTTCAAACATGGCCCAATGGGCTTTATATTAACAAACTTGTATCTGCCCCCCCCCCTATGGATGCTGTATACCGAATATCAAAACATTTTGACCACTGGTTCTGCAGAAAAGATTTTTTTAAATTTTTGCAAATATGCAGACTCATTATTTTTTCGATGCCCTCTACAGAACACCCTAACATAACCGATAGCAATTTGTTTTTACAGTTCAATTCTACTCATCCTAAGGATGCTTCACACCAAATAACAGTTCTCTCTTCTGTGTGGTTTGGGAAATATGGGCGTTTGAAAATATTTCTATTTTTGGCTCCTGGGGTTCTCATAGGAATGCAGGATTTTTTTTTTTGCATGAGTCAAGTACTTATGACCCAATAATACCACATACCAAATTTGGTTCAAACTGGACCATCAGTTCAGAAAACAGAAATTTTGGGTGGGGCCAAAAATCTTACTCCTGCCATTACAAAGCCAAATATTGCTTCTCGAACTTCGTTTGAACAAACTTGAATCTACACCTCAAAAGGAAACTCCATAACAAATATCAAGTCATTGTACCCACTGGTTCATAAGAAGATTTTAAAAATATTTTGGAGCATTTTCCCCCACCCCCTGCCTATGGGGCTGGGTATATTGAGGTGAACAAAAATGCAATGCCCCTTTGGGACTATTACTCACACAAACTTTCACTTGAATTGGCCCAGTGGTTTTGGAGGAGAAGACCAAAACATGGTGTTGATGGACAACGGACAGGCAGACGATGGACAGAGAGCAAAGGGATTAGCTCAGCTTGATTTTGTCAAGGTGAGCTAAAAAGCGGTGTCACTAAATACCGAATCTGACTTGAAATACCGAATCTGACCCAAAAGAGATTAATTAAAGATACTTTCTACTTACTTTCTTACTATTCTGTGATCTAGTGAATATAAAAATCATTTTAAATGAAAAAGACACGATAAAAAATTTGCAAAATTTTGTGTTTTGAAGTCATTAGTGAGGTGTCGTAAGTGAAGGAGTTCCATTATCCAATTTATCGGGCAGGTTCAAATATCCTCTCTGATAATCACCGACGTGTGACTTGTTTTAACATACATCAGGTTATCACCGATTAGTGTTTGTTCAGCAACAGGGCTGCATCAGGTTATTTCAGTGAGCTATCAAATCAAAAGTGAAAGCATATTTTTTGATGATAATTGTGGAAAAGATTAATGCCAATTAACAGCTACTAGTACACTTCAATGTATTGTCAACTGTTTTCTGAGCAGTATCGAGTTCATTTTCGAAATTTCTTAGACAATTAGAGGAAGAGAGAGAGAGAGAGAAGGGATGGGTGGATAGATGGATTATGAAAATCTTCAACTCGTTCACAGTTTATAGTGAAATTTACGAAATGCGTCCCGCAGATCTTGCTATAAACTTGGACCAGAGTCACCAGACCTAATTTACTGAACTCATTCCGTAACTTTCACTATAAACTGGGAACTCATTGAAGATAGTTAACTTATGGCCTTTCAGCTGCAGTTTGCATTATGGCACAATAAAATTTATTGTTCCAGAGTATTATCAAGTCAAATTCCAAGACAGGGTGGATGGTCCAAGTGAGGGAGTTGATAGTGAACAACTCACTGGAGATCACGGACCTAGACGCAGGGGCAAACTAGGGGTGGCATGCGTGATAAAGAGAAGCCTGGTTTTGAAGAGTACCTTAATGACAACTTTGGGGGTCACTGTTGTTCAAGCTGAGGTTGCGGTCCCTGGAGCTGAGGAGAAAAATTGGGCACAACAGAGAACAGGAGTGCCAGATGTGTAATTTAGGCGTGGTGGAGACCCTGGAACACTTTCTACTAGAATGCCCAAAATACCAGTCTAAAAGAACAAGATTCACTAGCAGTGTAATGGGGAAGTGGGATGGGAGAATGAAGGACATGTGGTTAGTGTGGGATTCAAAGGAGAGGGTTAATTGCTAATCGGAGAGAATGAAAAGAATGGGGCAAGGGATGTCATCAAGCAGATCGTCTCCGAGTGTTGGGAGGAGAGAAAAGCGTGGGAATAGGGAAATAGTGGGTGCATAAAATGAACATTAGATCAACCTCAATAATGGAACTCATTAACTAAAAACAAATATTTTCCAGGACTTCATTTTTTTTTCATTTAAAATATTTTTTATCATTACTGAACAACCGTAATAGCAAGAAATTAAGTGAGAAATATATATAATTACATTTTGGAGGGTCTGATTCGGTATTTCAAGTCAGATTCGGTCAGATTTGGTATTTAGTGGGACCCCTAAAAAGTATCCATTCAAATTTTATTATGTTTTCAATTTTTGTCTCAAAAACATAGCTTATGACCTCTCATTGGGACGAGCTCGTTGAGCTCGTCCCAATGAGGGGTCAAAAGCTATGTTTTTTTAGACAAAAATTGAAATTTTTTAGTAATTTAAGAATTTACTTTGCAAGTATCGTCTTTCAACCACATTGGGTAAAGGGTTAAGAATGACAATTTCTAGCTACTGATACATGCAAGTAACTTGCATGCTTTATTCTGTCTCATATAATTGATGTGAGTCAGTGTGACAGCATGGGCCTGTTTTGAAGCAAGTTTATTCCTTTGTTAACCTATATAATACAATAGTTCAAAAGTAACGGTTAACCGATCAATTACTTTTTTGATTAAGACTTTGATCATTGTTTAATCGGTTAACCATTTCAGGTCTACTGTATTAAAGTGTCCTGTTTTTCGATTTTTTGAAAACTACACAAATTTATTAAATAATATTTCTTGAATGTGGACAGAATTTTCAAACATACATGTACAAGTGAAAGGGTTGCTAGTATTTACTAGTAAGTAAAAATTCTTTTTTATATTGTTTCCACAAAAGATGAATATTCAACAAACACACACACTTAAAATTTTAAAGAACCTACTGATAATCTAGAATGGAAAACATAAAAGCAAATACAGTACTTTAGGCCTTTACATGTAGACTGGCTTAATGTGGACATGCAGGCAAACACCGACATATCTCTTTGTCTTCTCTGCATCTGCCTCACTACTTTTCATTTTCATTTGCTTTTGCTTAGAAAAATTGACTACACAGTCATTATGGTCCCTCCCTGTTGTTTTTGATTTTTCGTTCAAGCTTAGGTTATGCACATATTTTAATCTGAAATGCTACATGTATAAACAGATTGCATGTAGATGTCTGTTACGACCCGTAATGTAATAAATGCCCATAATGTAATACCTACCCATAATGTAATACAAAAACGACCCATAATGTAATACGAACCCATAATGTAATAAAAAACGACCCATAATGTAATAAATGTAATAACGTGTAATAAATGTTAGGTACCCATAATGTAATAAAAATTAGATACAAATTACACTTTTCCAGGCCCGTAATGTAATAAAATTCTAAGCTTGATTTTTGTTTTTTCTCTTTACTCCAGCAGTGCGTTCGGCTACTTATGACACATCCTGCGCCTTCATCAATGCTGCCAATGGCCCCTATGCCGTACACAGCCAACATGTGTGGGTGTGTTGGGATTACGATAGAGAGTATTCCGGGACCTGGGGCGGGTATACTCTGCTATGAGTGACAGGCATTATCCCTCTTCCATTTGTACCACCCACGCAAACGACTTCCTCGATAGCCTCTACTGCCCTGCCCCAATCATATACGTCTACCTTACAAGACATTCAATATTTTTGATTCCAGGATGGTCATTTATAACTGCAATCATCATATTCGACCGGCTGTTCACTTGCATAAAAGCAATGTGGGTAGCAGGTTCCTATACTGTTAATAAGTGCAAGCAATTCTGGCCAAAGTTGCTGAGGCAGAGGGTGTAGTGGGGTGCAGTGGGGTTTGGGTGCACAATAACCGGATAGTGGGGGGGGGGGGGGGGCGTATAGTGTGGGATACAAGGAAAAGATAGAACAGAAGCAAGACGTTGAGTCAACCGGCGCAGAGGAATATCGGGAGGCGATATGGTGAGTGTACTGGTTTTGGAATGGGGGATATCCTATAACTCGATGGGATTTGGATTAGGCTACTTTGCTCCAAATTAAGCGTACAATCTATCCTCTGTCTCTCCAATTTTCACTACCTAAACAAATTAGTAATTTCCCTGTATTGTACTACTATAAGTTCATGTTGCACCCTCCGCACCTTGAAACCAATGAGCCCGAGCCCAGGGCCACACTTAATAACGACCACATCATATTCCCGGTCCTGTGATCACATGTGTCAAGAAATATTATCAAATGCTTTCCAGTCAAATAGTTTGCACTTCGCACATGCAAGAAAGACCTTACATTTTCAATAAAAATTGTATCAGTTTCAATAGTGACAGCCCTGAGTGAAATGGTTTCAACTCCTCTCAGTGTTATTTTTCTAAAACCTCAACACACCACAGATTGAACACCCTCAATTGATATGAAGCAAGTTAAACGCCTTGTAGACTGCTATCATCCACGCAGGCCACCTTTGCGAGAAGATTGGTTAAGAGTATGTCATGTTCACCTGTGGCTGTGACCAGCAACTGAGTCGAGTTAATGTGCACATCACTTGGTTGCACAAAGCAGCCTCTTTGTATTGAGCTCAGGGGATTGCATTCTCAAATAAATTTCACCAGTGGTGTGGCATCACTCATAGTATGCACAGGACGAATGCAAATCTATAATAGAGTAGTTTTGGTGGTTCTTGAGATTATGTTGATTGGAAAAACATCCCACAGCATTTTCTGAGCTGTGGGGACTACCACTTAAACCACCTACATTTCCTGACAGTTCCTGGCGGTTGGCAGGAACTTCCTGCCAACTGCATACTCTATCACATCGACTATTCGCGTGTTCATCCTCGCTATTGTGCCATCTTCTCCTAGGCTACACTCAAACAACATACGTAGCTAAACACTAGGTGTAACATGGGCATATCCGTTTGACCGTGAGGTGTGACCTTGACCATCAATCCAGTGACCTTGAACCTGTGTATGGGCCTATTTTTATGAAACTTGGTGTGTGGTTCGGGCGCCCAACAATTTTGCCACACCCGATGCCCGTCATGTGTGACCTTGATTGATATTCACACCATTGACCTTGAACCTATATCTCGGCGCATGTTGGGCCGATTTGCGTGAAACTTGGTATGTGGGGGTAGTTCGGGGCTCTCTCTCTCTCTCTCTCTCTATATATATATATATATATATATATATATATATATATATATATTGAGCGTCCTGAACTACTCCCACATACCAAGTTTCACAAAAATCGGCCCAGCATGAACCGAGATACAGGTTCAAGGTCAACGGTTTGAATATCAAGGTCACACATGTCGGGCATTGGATGTGACGAAATTGTTGGGCGCCCGAACCACACACCAAGTTTCAGGACAATCGCCCAGCAGGAGCCGATACACAGGTTCAATGTTTCCGGTTTGATGGTCAAGGTCACACACCCGGTCAAACGGATACGCCCATGTTACTCCTCGTGTCTAGCTATGTATGTTGTTTGAGTGTAACTTAGGAGAAGATGGCACAATAGCGGAGATGAACACGCGAATAGTCGATGTGATAGAGTAGGCGGTTGGCAGGAAGTCCCTGCCAACCGCCAGGAACTGCCATGACTGTAGGTAATTTAAGTGGAAGGCCGTGTGGTGGACTAATAATATTACTTGACACATGTTATCACAGGATCGGGAATATGATGTGGTCGTTATTAAGTGTCATCCTGGGATCGGGCTCATTGGTTTCCAGGTGCGGTGGGTGTGACATAAACTTATAGTAGTACAGTACAGGGAAATCACTAATTTGTTCAGGTAGTGAAAACTGGAGAGACAGAGGATAGATCGTACGCTTAATTTGGAGGAAAGTAGCCTAATCCAAATCCCATCGAGCTATAGGATATCCCCTATCCCAATACCAGTACACCTACCATATCGCCTCCCGATATTCCTCTGCGCCGCTTGACTCAACGTCTTGCTTCTGTTCCATCTTTTCCTTGTATCCCAGACTGGGCCACTATCCAGTCTTGGTGCACCCAAATCCCACGGCACCCACTCCACCCTTTGCCCCAGCAACTTTGGCCAGAGTTACTTGCATTTATTAACAGTAGGAACCTGCTACCCACATTGCTTTTGTGCAAGTGAATAGCCGGTCGAATATGATGATTGCAGTTATAAATGACCATCCTGGAATCAAAAATACTGAATGTCTGGTAAGGTAGACCTATATGGTTGTGGCAGGGCAGTAGAGGCTATTGAGGAAGACGTTTGCGCGGGTGGTACAAATAGAAGAGGGATAATGCCTGCCACTCAGAGCAGAGTATACCCGCCCCAGGTCCCGGAATACTCTCCATAATAATCCCAACATACCCACACATGTTGGCTGTGTACGGCATAGGGGCCATTGGCGGCATTGATGAAGGCGTAGGATGTGTCATAAGTAGCCGAACGTTTTGCTGGAGTAAAGAGAAAAAACAAAAATCCAACTTAGAATTTTATTACATTACGGGCCTGGAAAAGTGTAATTTGTATCTAATTTTTTAAAAATTTAATTACATTATGGGTACTTAACATTTATTACACGTTATTACATTTATTACATTATGGGTCGTTTTTTATTACATTATGGGTCGTTTTTGTATTACATTATGGGTAGGTATTACATTATGGGCATTTATTACATTACGGGTCGTAACAGATGTCAAACATCAGGCAACATACATATACAGAGTTCACCAGAGAAAAGCAATCGGCATTAATGGTGTCCTATACAAAACTGTCAATGCAGATTGCTGTCCACTTGCAGACTCTGTAATTTTTTAAACTTACTTATCAGTTGCTCCCTATAATTCCCATGGTTAACCCTTTACCCAATGAATCGCCAGCATCTGCCCGCAAAATATGCAGACTCAGCAGCTGAAAAAAAATTATTTTTCGAAAAATTTCAACAAAACCACATCATGTGACCCCTCGTTAGAACGAGCTCGTCGAGCTCATTCCAATGAGGGGTCACATGATATGGTTTGGTTAAAATTTTTCGAAAAAAAAAGAAAAAACGATATTTTAATTAATAAATTTTGATATCGTCTGCATTGGGTAAAGGGTTAAGCTCTAAACCATTTTGTATTCTTTGGGAAATGTTACCAAATTGGAGAAACTCTGCAAAACTTGGCAAAAATGTTTAACATACATGTACCACAGAGTGTGGGAACAATGAGTACTATTCGAGCACAGCATTTACAATCAATAATTTGGTGGAATTCAATAATACGATACTAATGCAGTAATTTATTTATTTACATGTATTTGCAGGCCTATACAAACTGGGCATATGTTTGTTTCACTCACCTACCATTCACCTAAAAAGAAATAGATCTACTGATTTATTATTCATCTACATTTCCGGACCTTTGACAAATTGACAATGACAAATACAGTAGAGCCCTGTTAATTGAATACTGACTTTGCCGGTGAAAACTATTCAGTTAACAGGAGTATTCAATTAACAGGGATTTGGTCACTTTCATGTTTTCCCAAATAGGGTTATTAAAAGGGGGAATTTGGAGACAAAGTAAAGATTTTCTATTCAATTAAAGCTTTACCTAACGCAGACGATATTTAAATTTATTATTTTAAATATCATTTTTTAAAATTTTTCCAAAAATTTCCATAAAACCATATCATGTGACCCTTCATTGAAACAAGCTTGATGAGCTCATTCCAAAGAGGGTCACATGATATGGTTTTGTTGAAATGTTTTGAAAAATAGTATTTTTTCAGCTGCTGAATTTGCATATTATGTGGGCAGATGTGGCCGATTTGTTGGGTAAAGGGTTAAGAGGAGATTAACAGGTAAAATTTGTACTTAAGGTATGGTAAATGGTTTTGTGTTAGGAAATTATATGTAATTAACATGATTACTCATTTAACTCTTAGAAACGGGGGAATCGGAATGAATTTATTGAACATACAGTTAAAACTAGAAGTCCTGTCACGAATAGTGCGCTTATCTAGGCTTAATTGCGCGTTGGAATTGCGTGCAATTGTCATATCGAATGGCACCCAAAGCACGGCAGGTTCTCCTGGTTACTCATAGCAAACACATGCAATGTTTCTGCCAATGGACCTCCGGGTTACCCGGAGGTCCATTGGATGAAACATTGCTTGTGCACAGGCCATATGTACAGAATTTGATGGCTTTACTTGGGTCATAATGCGTACATTAACGCGCATATCAGCGTGCTATTTGCTCGCATTTCATGACAGGACTTCTAGTTTTAACTGTAACATACCTCGAAAAACTTACAGTAAGCAGGTGCTTCTAGTCAAGTGTCGTCTGCCTATTCAGGTCGATGACACCTGACTAGAAGCACCTGCTCAGTATTTAATTCTCCCTCAGTCCAAAGATAGCCGAACCGTCACAGCCAGATTACCTGCTGTAATGTGTCAGAGGCAAGAAAACTCGACTCCCGGCTTCTAAGAGTTAAGAGATATCCACTTTTGGGCTCCACTGTAACTCGACTCTATTTGCTATTTTACTCATTTGCTAACTCATCCATAACCATTATTCTTTGAAAATATTAATGAACAGCTGTGCTGGTTGGAATGGGCTCTATGAGAGCACTTTCCGTGTGTTGCATCACAGCTGTTTTTATTTTTTTGCATAAAATTATACAAAATACATCAAAACTCATTTTAAAAAACAGAAAGCACCATCTCTCCCTAAATCCCCCCCACCCTGCCTCCCCAATTGCTTAAAATTCTTCAAAACACATTTTAACCCTTTACCCAACGCAGACAATATCAAAATTTATTATTTTATATATTATTTTTTTAAATTTCTCAAAAAATTTCAACAAAACCATATCATGTGACCGCTCGTGATATGTTTTTTTTTTTTAAATTTTTGAAAAATAATATTTTTTCAACTGCTGAATTTGCATATTACGCGGGCGGATGCTGGCGATTCGTTGGGTAAAGGGTTAATGATAACAGAAAACCAGAGTCTCAAGTGAGTCTAAAATGCTCACATGGACCAGGTTGTCTAGAAGGAAATAAAAGTAGGTTAGAGGGAGGAAGCAAAAAAGAAATAAAAAATATTAGAGTTAACACTTCACCTAACATTAACGACAAAAAACATGCAGAAACTTAAACAGAATAAGCCTACCACAGCCTAAAATATCTCAGAAGTTTCTCAATACAACCATACAAATACATGTATGGGTATCACTAGAACCAGCTTGTTGAGCTGGTTCTAATGAAATCCATATTTGTATGGTTTTATTGAAAAATTGTGAAATTTGTTTTTGAAAAATGTGAAATTTAATTTATTTTTAAAAAATACTGTCTTAGGTAAAGGGTTAAAGAATAGAAAAGTCGGAGGCAAAAACGAAGCATCACCTTTCACATGTGTGTCTATTGTAATGACTGTCATATTACTAGCATCAAAAACGCTCTGTCAAAGGATGTCTGTTCTTCAAAGACCACTCCTTTTTCCTTGCACACATCCAACATGAGGCTTAAAATTATGTTACTACTACTAAATTGGTTAGAATTGTGGGTTCAAATTAGATGAAATATTTAGCGTTCTTTAAAACCATCAGTTATGTATAGCAATGCAGTGAAATGCAGTCAACAAGGATATGATTAAGTGACGGTTTATTTTGACAAATTAGAGCTTTCTGGTTGTATGTTCTTACACACTCACAAACAGATGCAATCATTAATGAAAACAAAACATTTGTTTGAAAGAAAATTTCTTTTTGTTTTTGTTCCCAAATATCAAAAGATTCTGCCTGGGCGATCTGAAGATCTTTGAAGAATACTCCTCATATTGCACCAAGTTAAAATCTGGGCTTCTTTGGGTTTCCAAATATGAATGCAGAGACTTTATTTGAACAAGCTAGAATTGGACCCCCGCTAAGGATGATGTATACCAAAAATTAAAATACTGGTGGATATGATTGAATAAGATTTTTGAAAGAATATTTCTCACACTGAGCTTAAGTTAATATTCCAGCTCCCATATGATAAGGAACCCAAATATGAACACAGGGACTTCATTTGAATAAACTTGAATCTGCCACCCTTACATTTAAGTATTGTAAACGAAATATAAAGAATCTGACAGAGAAGATTTTTGAAAAAAATTCCTTATACTGAACAAAGTTAAAATTCGGACTCCAATTGGGAGGCCAAATATGAACCCAGGGATGCCCACCCACCCCCATAAGGATATGGAATCCCAAATATGAAAGAAATATGAGTTACGGATCTGAAGAAAAAAGATTTTTAAAGCATTTTCCACATATTATAGCAAGTCAAATTTTGACACCCATAAGGAGCCCAAATATGAATCAAGGGCCTTGAATTGATTCAAACAACCTGGATTTTTTTTGCCCATTCACTTTTACTGGTCCTAAGGATGCTTGATACCAAATAAGTTCTCTGTTCGGACAATTTCAGAAATATGGGAATTTAAAATGTTTTCTGTTTTTAGCTCCTGAGGTTCCCACAGGGGCACACAATTTTTTTGTGACTACAAATCAAGCACATGTACACTAATACAATTGCATACCAAATTTGGTTCAAATTGGCCGACCAGTTCATATAGTATAAATTTTGGATGGGGTCAAATTTTTTGCTCCTCCTAGCATGAGCCCAAATATTGTATTTATTTCATTTATTGCGGTTTAACAATACTTTTGAAAGCCAGGGTCACCGCATGTCAGACAGTTTTACGAGTGGAGGAAGCCAAAGTACCCGGAGAGAACCACCGAGCAACGGCGAGCAAATGTCAAGCTCCTCAACATACTAACTCCACACAAGCAGGGTTAGCATTGGCCAAATACAAGTGCACCATCGACGTGCAATACGCCTTAGCACACAATACCCCTGTATGAGCAATGGAGCCCAAATATTGTATTTATTTCATTTATTGCGTTTTAACAATACTTTTGAAAGCCAGGGTCACCGCATGTCAGACAGTTTTACGAGTGGAGGAAGCCAAAGTACCCGGAGAGAACCACCGAGCAACGGCGAGCAAACGTCAAGCACCTCAACATACTAACTCCACACAAGCAGGGTTAGCATTGGCCGAATACAAGTGCACCATCGACGTGCAATACGCCTTAGCACACAATACCCCCATATGGACAATAGGGGGGGGGGGGGGGGTGAAGTGTCTTGCCCAAGGACACAACACAGTTGCCGCAGGTGGGATTCGAACTGAGTACCTCACAGCTTGCACCTCTTCCTACTGAGCCACTGCATCCCCTGACCAAATATTATTTAGAAACCTTTTTTGAATAAACTTAAATTTTGATCACATAAGGAAGATGCATACCAAATTTCAAACATTGAGACCAGTAGTTTATGAGAAGATTTTGAAAGAAATTGGCAATTTCTATCAAACAAACTTGAAAGGGTATCCCCAAAAGATGACATATGGCAGAAGTCATGTCATAACATTTTCACAAAGATGGGCTAAAATGAACCCCATCACCCAAAAGGGGGGAGGAGGGGGGGGGGGGTGGGGGGTGGGATCCAACCACAAAAACATCTTACAGAATTTGACTACAATATGCCACATCACTCATGGAAAAAAATTCACAAATAGTCAATTCACCAATGGGTTCTTGGTTAAATTTCAATGCCCTCTTGGGCCACCAAAAATCAGTCAAGTGTTATGCTTTGAATGGGGTGCAGTGGCATTGCGGTAACTGGTTCTCGTCAGATCACTGAAGTTAAGCAAATTCGAGCCTGGTTAATCCTTTGATGGGTGACCATCTGAGCGCCCCTGCGTTGTGTCCTTAAACCCTTATTGTCCACATGGGGGCACAATGACGCAGTGTACTAAGGCGTACTGCACGTCGATGGTGTGCATGTCTTCAACCAATCTAACCTTGCCTGTGCTGCGGTGCAGAGTTGTTGGGGAGCTGGCAGCTGCTTGTCGTTGGTTCTCTCCAGGTACTCTGGTTCCTCCACCCGTAAAACTATCACAGACACGATATGACCTGGGCTGTTAAGTGTCATTAAACCCTAATAAATAAATAATGCTTTGAACAAACTTCTGGGGGTCATAGTAATGCTACATACCAAATATAAAAAAAATTCTGCCTTGTGGATCTGAAGAAACAGATCTTTAAAAAAAAGGTGAGTTAAAATCTGGACTGCCGTGCATGTAGAGAGCCCAAATATGAACACATGAACTTGATTTGAACACATCTGAATCTGACATCCCCTGCGGATACTAAACATCAGATGCCAAAAAAATTCTAACTGATTAATTTGAAGGTGAGTAGGAGTTATGTCTGTTTCAATCATTGAGTTTAGATATATTTTAGTGAAAGAACCTTTGGTAGAGGGCAACATTAAAACCAAGTATCAATAATATCCTTCAAGGCCATGAAAGGTTCTGAGCAGGACACGACTTGTTATAGTTTGATTTCGATGTGGGGGTATGTGAACTTGAACTAAGTCTGTGACCTTGACCTTGTAGACAGGCATTCCAACATTATTTGCAACACACCCACTGATGGTGGGTAAAATTAATACCAAGTATCATTAATATCCTTTAAGGTCATCAAAATTTTTGAGCCAGACACTACTTGCAGACAGACGGACAGACAGATGGACGATGTGATTCCTATATACCCGAACTTCATTCACGGGGGGTATAATAAACCCAGATACTTGATTTGTACAAGCTTGACTCTGCCCCGCCAAGGATGTTGTTTACCAAATATCAAAAGATTCTGATTGGTATTTCTTGAGATGATTTAATTTTTGATAAAACGAGGTGAACAAACTTTAATAAGCCCATTGCCGATTAGCCATCTTTGACGTTAATGATATGGAAGGTCAGAGGTAGCTTCGGGTAAACACTTCGATCAGACTATCTGTCAAGAATGTCATACATGCGATAGAAACAACCAAAATGTTTCGCTTGAAACGAGAAAATGTGCATTTTCGATTTAATACTAATAAAGATAGAACAAATAACACACTTCAAGTTAGAAAAAATAACACACTTTCAACACTTCATTTAATGGACAGGGCAAAATAATATGGATTTTTTAGTGAAATGAATACCGCAATGAACCCCTTCCCACAAGCGAAGGTAGACTGGGCATCACAGTTTTGTTTTGTTGACGAGTGACAAAACTGCAGATATATCACTGAAATGACACAAAAATGTCTGCGTGAGTGAAAATGCAAACCCTGGGTATCCAAACAACCAACTCATACAAATATTTTCAAGAATAACACACAGATGTTCCAGCTGGAATATGTTAGGGGTGGAGTGGTCCCTAAAAAGTGAATGAAAATCGTCTGCTAGTAGCAGTGTCGCGTGTCTACTAATAATATTTTGTCCATATACAGTACAAGTCAAAATGAGTTGAAGAATAACCACTACCGGTGTCCCACGGTATCTTCCCCCCCTGTGTATCTTCCCCTCCGGGGGAAGATACACTAGTGCATCTTCCCCCCCGCAGGGGAAGATACACTAGTGTATCTTCCCCCCCCACCCTGGGTATCTCCCCCCCCCCCCCCCCCCAATATTTTTTTTAACATTGATAACATCAGGCATGACTATTCATGGTGTGGAGGGGATCCCTAGATTTGAGTACCATATTATTATTTTTTCTGACATTCCAGGTTTGACAGGTTTTTTCATGAAAAAAATTCACTCAGACAAAAAATATTTTTCAATTCAGATCTTTATTGGCTTTTTGACAAGCAAAAAATATGTACACATTTTGAAATTATAATATCAGAACAAGATCTAACAAAATGAACATCATCAGGACCTTTATGGAAGGCTAAGAGTGAGGGGGGGGGGGAAAGATGCACAGGTCTGTGTATCTTCCCCCACCCACCCACATATTCACCTCTCAATGTTATTATTTTGAAATTATAATAACATATTCCCTCATCTTTTTTGTTATTTAGAAATTATAATAACATTGCACGCCTTTCAGTGAAAGGTTTATGTTATCAGAAAAGTGTTTATCAAAATGAACATCGTGGGGAGCACTTCATGGAAGGCTAAAGGAGGGGGGTGGGGAAGATACACAGGTCTGTGTATCTTCCCCCCCACCCACATATTCACCTATCATTGTTATTATTTTGAAATTATAATAACATTCCATGCCTTTCAGGGAAAGGTCCATAATATCTGAACAAGGTCTAACAAAATGAACATCATGGGGAGCACTTTATGGAAGGCTAAGGCGGGTGGGGGGGGGGGGGGGAAGATGCACAGGCCTGTGTATCTTCCCCCCACCCACAACATATTCACTCATCATTGTTATTTAGAAATTATAATAACATTGCACGTCTTTCAGTGAAATGTTTATGTTGTCAGAAAAGTGTTTATCAAAATAAACATCGTGGGAAGTACTTTATGGAAGGCTAAGAGAGGGGGGGGGGAAGATACACAGGTCTGTGTATCTTCCCCCCCACCCACATATTCACCTATCATTGTTATTATTTTGAAATTATAATAACATTCCATGCCTTTCAGGGAAAGGTCCATAATATCTGAACAAAGTCTAACAAAATGAACATCATGGGGAGCACTTTATGGCAGGCTAAGGTGGGGTGGGGGGAAGATGCACAGGCCTGTGTATCTTCCCCCACCCATAACATTTTCACTCATCATTGTTATTTAGAAATTATAATAACATTGCACGTCTTTCAGTGAAATGATTATGTTATCAGAAAAGTGTTTATCAAAATGAACATCGTGGGAAGCACTTTATGAAAGGCTAAGAGAGGGGGGGGGGAAGATACACAGGTCTGTGTATCTTCCCCCCCACCCACATATTCACCTATCATTGTTATTATTTTGAAATTATAACAACAGTCTATGCCTTTCAGGGAAAGGTCCATAATATCTGAACAAGGTCTAACAAAATGAACATCATGGGGAGCACTTTATGGCAGGCTAAGGTGGGGTGGGGGGAAGATGCACAGGCCTGTGTATCTTCCCCCACCCATAACATATTCACTCATCATTGTTATTTAAAAATTATAATAACATTGCACGTCTTTCAGTGAAATGATTATGTTATCAGAAAAGTGTTTATCAAAATGAACATCGTGGGAAGCACTTTATGGAAGGCTAAGAGAGGGGGGGTGGGGGGGGAAGATACACAGGTCTGTGTATCTTCCCCCCCCACCCACATATTCACCTATCATTGTTATTATTTTGAAATTATAATAACATTCCATGCCTTTCAGGGAAAGGTCCATAATATCTGAACAAGGTCTAACAAAATGAACATCATGGGGAGCACTTTATGGCAGGCTAAGGTGGGGTGGGGGGAAGATGCACAGGCCTGTGTATCTTCCCCCACCCATAACATATTCACTCATCATTGTTATTTAGAAATTATAATAACATTGCACGTCTTTCAGTGAAATGATTATGTTATCAGAAAAGTGTTTATCAAAATGAAAATCGTGGGAAGCACTTTATGGAAGGCTAAGAGAGGGGGGGGGGGGGGGGGGGGGGGAGATACACAGGTCTGTGTATCTTCCCCCCCACCCACATATTCACCTATCATTGTTATTATTTTGAAATTATAACAACAGTCCATGCCTTTCAGGGAAAGGTCCATAATATCTGAACAAGGTCTAACAAAATGAACATCATGGGGAGCACTTTATGGCAGGCTAAGGTGGGGTGGGGGGAAGATGCACAGGCCTGTGTATCTTCCCCCACCCATAACATATTCACTCATCATTGTTATTTAGAAATTATAATAACATTGCACGTCTTTCAGTGAAATGATTATGTTATCAGAAAAGTGTTTATCAAAATGAACATCGTGGGAAGCACTTTATGGAAGGCTAAGAGAGGGGGGGGGGGAAGATACACAGGTCTGTGTATCTTCCCCCCCACCCACATATTCACCTATCATTGTTATTATTTTGAAATTATAACAACAGTCCATGCCTTTCAGGGAAAGGTCCATAATATCTGAACAAGGTTGTCTAGACTCATAAAATAGTTTTAATGTTGTTCTACATTCTGATACTAATGCCTTCAAGTTTGAAAAAATAATAATTTTGGGTAGAGAGGAGAGGTTTCTTAATATTCATTTTCTTTCTTTGGTTCAAAAGCTCCCTGCTAATACCTAGCAGTTTCTGGTGCATGTGTGTATGGATTGGGGATGGGGGGATACACAGGGGGAGGGGGGGGGGAGAGGGAGGAGATACCCTATGTGTATCCACAGTTCCATATACAATATAGATTGCCAGCTTGAGAGTTGAGAAAAAAAATTATGAGTGGAGGGGAATATACACAGGCCTGTAAGTCTTATGAACAGGTAGATACCCAGTCCCATGAATCTTCCCAGGCCGCCATAGCACCACTCCACTTGACTTTCCTTTGTATAATAATGCTTTATAACTTTAAATATTTTGTTGTTTTTTTTTACTCACAGGTGGGGGGGTAAGATACCCAGGGTGGAGGGGAAGATACACTAGTGTATCTTCCCCCCCGGGGGGGAAGATACACAGGGGGGGAAGATACCCTGTTACACCGGTATAAACTATAGATGTAATGTTTCCTATACTAATAACACAAGAATCGGAAATAAAAATATATGTACATGTACATGAATTCTGTAACCTTTTTTGTCATGTTTTGGGTTTATATTCCTGCATTTAAGAGGGTTAATTGCATTGGAATTTCTATTGCATTATATTTTCCAATACATAGAAATTCAAAATGTAATTTATAATGTCCACGAAAGAATATTATTTCAGGAAAACTATTTTTTTTTGGTTGACGTAGCTTTGATATGGAAAAAACCATACCCATGAGTGGTAGGAATTTACCCTTCTGGTACTGCTAATTTTCTTTTTCTCAAACACTGGAAAATGGATTGATAAGAATCTTCATAATCCACACACCTCAGTGATTTTTTTTTAAAACCTTCCACTGTTTTCTGGTTCCATTACTCACTCAACCCAGACAATTTTCGTAGTTTTGGTCAGTCCCAAATGTCACATTATTGGGGCAGAGTTGTCCCGATATACATGTATACAACGCTCTCAAGGATATCCAACAGAACTAATTTGAGAGTCCCACCCGGACCCCTAATTTTCAGGGGGAAAAAAGGGAAAACGCAGAAAAAAACAAAAAAAATTTTTTCAGGATTTTCGTCCAAAATTTTCTAAGTCCCACCCGCACCCGAAATTTTCAGGGGAAAAAAAAAAAAAATTTTTTTGTCTTAAAACTGACAGAAATGCATAAAAAACAAAAAAAAAAATTTTCAGATTTTGGTCCAAAATTTCGGAGTCCCACCCGGACCCCAAATTTTCAGGGGAAAAAAAAAAAAAAATTTTTTTTTTTTGGTCTTAAAATTGACGGAAACGCAGAAAAAACAAAAAACAAAAATTTTCAGGGGAAAAAAAAAAAAAAATTTTTTGTCTTAAAATTGACAGTAATGCATAAAAAACAAAAAAAAATTTTTTTTCAGATTTTGGTCCAAAATTTTCGGAGTCCCACCCGCACCCCAAATTTTCAGGGGGAAAAAAAAACATTTTTTTTTTGTCTTAAAATTGACCGAAATACAGAAAAAACAAAAAAAAATTTTTCCAGATTTCGGTCCAAAATTTCGCAGTCCGCAACGGGACCCCAAATTTTCAGCCTAAATATGAACCCAGGGATTTGGCTTCAACAAACTTGAATCTCACCCCCCTAAGGATGCTGCATACCAAATATCAAAACATTCTTATTGCTAGATCTGAAGAAGAAGATTTTTCAAAAATACTCCTCATACTGCACTAATTTAAACATTTGGGCTCCCATAGAGAGCCCAAATATCCACCCAGGCAATTGATTTCAATAAACATGTGAAACAATCTTCCAAAGATGTTATATGGGAAATTTTAAAGCTTTTGGAGCAGTGGTTTCGCAGAAAAGTAGTCGTATGTTTTTCCCATTACCCACAGTGTTAAAAAATGATGACTCAGCACTTTTTCAAAGTCCCCAAAAAGTACCCCATGATAAAACCGATGGCAATTTTTATTGATCACTCCATTCTGTTGGTCCTAAGGAAGCTTCACAACAAATAAGAATTCTCAGTGCCGTGTAGTTTTGGAGATATGGGCCTTTTCATTTTTTTCTATTTTTAGCTCCTGTGGTTCCCACGGGGCTATGGGGAAAAAAATTTCGGCATAAATTAGGTACTTATGACCCAATAAGCACTCATGTAAAATTTGGTTCAAATCGGCCTCGCGGTTTGGAAAATAGAAATTTGGGGCGGAGGCCAAAATTTTTGCCCCTCCTTTAACATCGTCAAATATAGCCCCTCCAACTTCTCTTGAACAAACTTGAGTCTGCACTTCAAAAGGAAGCTGCATACCAAATATCAAGTCTCTGCTATTGCTGGTTCTTGAGAAGAAGATTTTTTAAGAATTGGAGCATTTTTGCCCCATCCCTCTGCTCAATGTGAGCCGAAACCTAATTTGTCAAAAAATCAAAATCCACCTATATAACCCCTACTCACATGAAATTTCATTAATATGCGGCCAGTGGTTTGGGAGAAAAAGCCCAAACACCACCTTCACGACGAACAAAGAATAGCTCACCCTGACTTTCAGTCAGGTGAGCTAAAAACTGATTGGACCTAATTTCGGTACAAAATGGCCACTGGCAGCCATCGTGAATTTTGGACCGTACCCAGAAACACTCATTCTCATCCCAAGGTGATAACAAAGGTACCCAAGAAGTTTTGTGAAGATCGGTTCTATCCTGAGCCGTATTGACATGTGTGCTTACATTGTGTAAGTAGCACTGAATAAATCAAAGTTCAACTAATTTGCATAATTTCTGCACGAAAAAAAAACCCTTACAATATGTGATGTATTCTATGTTACTAAACATTCATACAAAAATTTATTCAAATCAGAACTTTCATACAGAAGTTCTGTACAAATGACTGATTGCACTAATTTTGGTACAAAATGGCTGCTGGTGGGCATCTTGAATTTCGGACCACACCCAAAAACACTCGCTCTCATCCCACGGTGATAACAAAGGTACCCAAGAAGTTTTGTAAAGATTGGTTCATAAATATGGCCTCTAGTCTGAGCTGTATAGAAGTTGTGTACAAAAAACTGATTAGACCTACATTGTAATTTCGGTACAAAATGGCCACTGGCAGCCATCTTGAATTTTAGACCACACCCAGAAACACTCGTTCTCGTCCCAAGGTGATAACAAAGGTACCCAAGACATTTCGTGAAGATCAGTTCATAAATACAGACTCTAGTCTGAGCCGTATTGACATGTGTACTTACCGTATTTCATCTAAATTTTCGGACGACAAAAAATAATTAAATTTTCCAGTGTCCAAAAACTTCGAAAATGGCCAAAATACACGTGGACAGCAAATGTGGGTGGAAATTTTTAAAAACCCACTGCACCGGTTAATAAATATATTGTACACGAACGGTGGGGGTACCTCGGAAATAGGAAAGATGAAATAGCTGTTCAATATGGTGACTTTAATCATCAGCATAAATGAATAAAATGAACATACCGAATGAATGAAACGAAAAGTTTCCGATTGTTTGTTCTGTTTTTATTTACTTTCTGACAGTGTTTGGGTCCATGTGTTAATTTTTGTGAAACCCTGCAGCAGCATGTGTTGACCTCATTGTTGTTTGTTCTATTTTTAATATTGGAAAATTTTGTTGGTGTTCAGTGCACTGAATATGTTTATTCGAAGCAATAATTACACTGTTCTGTTGCTGGTGCATGGTTTATACTGCATTATATGGATTTATTTATCGGACCCTTTCATTACTGTCGTCATTTAAGGTCAGTTCAACATAACATTTGTGGGTTTTTCTCTTTCCAAATCTCGAAGGAGTCTAATGAAAGCACACGTTTTGAAAACAAAAATTTGATTGGTCAGTTCGTCAGACATGTCAGTTTGAGAAGGAAAACAATACATACCTGTCAATAAATAAAGAACAAGTTTGCAAATAATGTTGTTTTAATAATTCTATTTCCATTGTACAATATATTGTGCATACAATACATGTTTTTAACATAAAACAAAGAAAGAAAGATGAAATATTCAACTGAAAAGAAAATCATTGTCATTTTGGATTTATGTTTCACTGGGATTTTCCCACCACACCAGTCCGGGACGATCTTTGAGTGGGTGTCCGAAAATTTCGAGGCTTAAAAAAAATTATTTTTTGATAAAAAAATGGTGTCCGAAAACAAAAAGTGTCCGAAAATTTAGATGAAATACGGTACTGTGTGTAAGTCGCACTGAAAAAATCAAAGTTCATCTAATTTGCATAATTTCTGCACGAGAAAAAAACCTGTATTATATGTGATGTATCCCATGGTACTAAACATTCACACACAAAATTATTCAAATCAGCGCTTTCATATGAAAGTTCTGTGCAAAAATCTGATTGCACCTAATTTTGTATAAAATGGCTGCCATCGGCCATCTTGAATTTCGGACCAGACCCAAAACACTCGTTCTCGTCCCACAGTGATACCAAAGGTACCCAAGAAGTTTCGTAAAGATCGGTTCATAAATACGGCCTCTAGCCCGAGCCGTATTGGCATTTGCACTTACAATGCTGAAAGTAACACCAAAAAACATCAAAATTAGTCTAATTTGCAGAATTTACACATGAGAAAAAACCCCGTATTATATGTGATGTATCCCATGGTACGAAACATTCATACTAAAAATTATTCAAATCAGAGCTTTCATATGGAAGTTCTGTACAAAAAACAGACTTCTGCATCGTCGGTACAAAATGGTGGCTGGCAGCCATCTTGAATTTCGGACCGCACCCAAAAACACTCGTTCTCGTCCCACGGCCATAACAAAGGTACCCAAGAAGTTTTGTAAAGATCAGTTCATAAATACGGCCTCTAGCCCGAGCCGTATCCAATTGTTGATGTACGGACAGACGGCCAGACAGACAGACAGACGATGGGCCATGACAAAAGCTCATATTTGGCTTTGCCAAAGTTGAGCTAAAAATAGACAAATAAATGTCGAGGTTTGTTTAATTGTGCATTACTTTCACTGGAGTCAAATTTGAAAGTGTTGTATTGTGAATTATATATAATAACTGTCTGCTTGTGAAAGAGTAGGAATGCAGGCTCCAGAAAAAATGAGCTGTTCAGTTGTGAATGGTAGGCATTAAACACAGCACACCCACCAAACCACTGATGGAAACGTGTGTGTGTGTGTGTGTTGCAGTGGCAGTTTTGCTTTTGGGGGGAGGGGGGGGGGGGGGGGCAGATTCTAGTTTCTCTAGTGCTCATCTAGGGTTTTATTTTTTATTTTGTTCGTTGGTGGAGAAGGCCGATTTTTAGAAGGCCATGGTGTGGGGGCAGGGCAAAAAGCTTTTGCGAAATCCTGCCCCCCAGGTTTGGGGGTGATGTGGCCTAATTTTTAATGCCTTTCACCACTTATAAATTATGGACACAAACGGACTCAAGAGTCAATGAAATTGCGGGGTTTTTTTTTTTTAATTTTGAAATCTTCTCCATTCCCCCACCAACAAGAGGGCAGGGGGTGGGGGGGTTACCTCCTTTTGTGCTCGTTCCCAACTTGCAGCTGCACGACTCAGATGATGATGCGCATCATATTTCCGTATCTTCCCCCCCCCCCCCCTAGATATTACTCTTGCCCCCTCCCCCTCCTAACTTTGATGTCCTGGCTATGTGCTTGGTGTGTGTGTGTGGGGGGGGGGGGAGGGTACAATTTACAATTTTTCAGATATATTTTGCCCCCCCCCCCCCCTCCCCCACGCACAAATTCACCCATATTTTTGTCTACTTTTAACATCTTTTTCTTTTCAATGTTTCATTCTGTAGTTGTTATTGTTTGGTTTTCCCAATCTGCCTCTATGTGTTAATTGCTTGAATAAATCTTATAAATCCTGATCGAAGATGATACTGGCCACCCGCAAAACTTTAGAATAACATTTATCTTTTGCTTCCAATACAAAGATAGTGGTGGAAAGGAGGGGCTGTGGTGTTTGGGGAGTTGGTAGTTCATTACCCATGATTCCCTCCTCAAATGAATACTGATGCAGGGCTATGGAGAGTCTAGTGTTCTGCTGTGGGAAGGGCTTTCGCTTGAGGATTATTACTAATAGCGATAGCGCTGCACACTCCAGGCTGTGATTTTCTGCTTGACACCCCGATGCTGTAAAATTTATATCAGTGGTCTTCTTTCCAGTTTAGTTTGTATTGGTATATTTTGGTAAATATTAATAAGTCTTTCCATACATCCAGATTAATTGAGTCTGCATGTTTTGGGTTTTGGGAGGGGGTTTTGTTTTGCTTTGTTTTTTTCTTCTGTTACAATGCATCAGCTGTATGCATGTACTACACATTTTGTAAGCGGATAAAATCGACTTGCTTTAAGTACATCCTGGTGGCAAGTAGGCAGCTAGTCTAGGCGTTACTTTGCAGTGTTTGCAATGGTATAGATTGTATATGCATTTGGCAATGGCGTACAAAATTTTGAGCATAATTCGGGAAATTTATTTAAGACTGTTTATTATTCTCATGAAACTGTGTACAGCGTCTCTAAAACTTTGCCCCATCCAGTGGGGTTTGATGGATACAGGATTCGTCTTCTGAGTTTTTAAATTGTCTCTTCGCCAGTTTTCTGGGGCTCGTCGTAAAAAAAAATTATGCTGCATGCAAAGTGATTACTGACTTAATACATGCCGACTTGTTTGCAAACTGTAGTTACTGTGATTTAAACAATATTTTATTTCTGAATTTTATAATCTCAAAAATACAACATCATTACAGATGATATATATAGAACAAAGACGGAAAGTGGATCCAGGAGCAAGCAAATGCTTATGTTACATGTAGCTTTCTCCATGGAATTTTCATAAATTGTTTGTACATCAGCAAGGCGAGTATAGATGTTTTCCATAAAATGAGCTGAAATACGCCTGTATTCGGGAATATTAACAATAAGAAGAATGAAGGTGTCAATGACACGGTAGCTTAACTTGTCTGTGTGTTGTGTTTGATGAAAAGGATAATGTTCAATGTTTATAAAAGGATTATGAAATAAGACAAGAATTGTGATAATTGGGAATATGTTAATTTCTGTTCCATGTATGCTATGTTTTCAATAAAAATAATATAAGGTGTAGACTGTACTAAAGACCTGAGGGGTGGGTACATGTGGCCCTCACAGTTAATGGATGTCAACGAAAGTTACCAAGTTACAGTGAAATTATTCCAAAACGAGTCATCCTATCAAGTTACAATGAAATCCCTTCATATCTATTATTTATTTATTTATTTATTGGTGTTTTAGGTCACATACATGTACTTATTCACAATGGCTAATCGTGACCGTAAATCCCTTCATAAATACGGCCTGTAGACTGTGCTAAAGGTTTTTGGGCTTCGGGTCTGTGTAGCCATCATGGTAGACTGATCGCAACCAAAAGGGGACATCCTCATCTAGACATTATACCGAGTCATCCTACCAAGTTACAATGAAATCCCTTCATAAATATGACCTGTAGTCTGTGCTGAAGTTTTTCAGGTTTTTGATTGTGACCAAACGGGGAAGTTCTCCTCCAGACATTATATGGAGTCAACCTACCAAGTTACAACCTGTAGACTGTGCTAAAGGTTTTCGGGTTTTGGGTTCGGGCAGTTGTCACGGTGGACAGATCGTGATCAAATGGGAAAGTTCTCATCTAGACATCATACAGAGTCATCCTACCAAGTTACAATGAAATCCCTCCATATTAAATATGACCTGTAGACTGTGATAAAAGTTTTTTGGTTTTGGGCTTGGGCAGCCAGACAGTTGACAGATCATGACCAAAAGGGGACGTTCTAACCTGGATATTATACAGAACAATCCTACCAAGTTACAATGAAATCCCTTCATAAATACGACCTGTAGAGTGTGCTAATGGTTTTCAGCTTGGGCAGCCATCACGGCTGACCGATCGCAACCAAAGGGGACATTCTCATTTCAAACCAGCATATGACTCACAGACTTCCGCATGTGTGATGGCAATAGCTTATCTCGACTTTATCAAGTTAAGCTAAAAATTACGTTGCATGCACAGTGATTACTGATTTAATGCATACAATTTGTTTGCAAACTGTACAGTTACTGTGTGAGTTGTTATTCAAACCACGACATGAATGTCACACACAAAACACTGAAATGAACATAGCAGCAATTTTGGTGAGACCGTGTTTATTGCCAACCAACAACACTTTCACACAAAATCACCGACCAACAGCGTTAGTTATCTCTGCTCTAACCAAGTGTTTCACAGAAAAACTCTGCATTTTGATGAAATATAAACACTGCATTCAGTGTTTCATATGGTATACACTCTGTACGTACTGTATGCAAGCGAATTTGATATGATTAAAGAAAATTAAATTATAATAAACAAGAGGCCCCAAAGGACCTTAATCGCCCACCTGACAGTGGTTCGAAGAAGTATTTGGGGTCACATTCAATTACTCATGGTTCATCAACACTACAGAAGAAGGAAGCCTATGAAATTATTCAAAAATTTGGTATCCAGTGTGCAAAATTTGACAAGAACGCTCGTTTCGTTCGCGTGGTGATTATGCAAATTTAAAGCTACGTGAACGGATGACCGGTTAGCCAAACGTTGCATCTTGAATGTAAAGTGTGAGTAACTTAATGGTAGAGTGCTAATTTATTTCTCAGCTTCAAGATTTGTTCACACAATTTTGTCTTGTTACAATTTATGGGAGAGTGCCTACAGGCACTCTCCCATAAATTGTAACAATGCAAACAATGCAAATCGATGAAGATGAAGTAATTTTACTTCCAAGAGAATAAGAAGGACATCCACAGAATATGAAACCTTTAACTTTGGGTACCGGCAGTTCAGAATAAAGCCCAAATATGGCCATCTAGCACACTACCAGCCTTTCTTGTGTCTTGATAGATTTCTAGACTTTTGCCTTGAGAGGCTATATATATTTCAATTCCACGCAATATATGAATACTTGTTAATGATAAAAAAGCAGTTTCCCCAAGAATTTTTACAGAGCCCAGAATTCGGTTAGCTATCTCCAAACCGCGTGAACGGACGGTCAGTCATTTTTGAAATTCTGCACACTGGGTGTCCATGTCAGATGATCATCTTAGATCCTCAAGACTGCTTCCAGTTCTATCAGCTGTAGACTAGCACTGCCAAACTTCCAAGATTGTTATGTCACTGCAGTTTGAAAGGCAAATTTTATGGAAAAATAGTAAGGAATGGATCTGAACAAACTTGAACCTAATCTGCCCCCACCCCCTCCATAGAGAGCCCTAAAGAAGACGATTTTTAAAGAAGTTAAAATTCCACCTCCCACAGGGAGCTCAAATATTAACACAGGACTCGATTTGAAAAAACTTGAATCTGACCCCCTTAAAGATGTTGTATACGGACGGAAAGCAATTAGTAAAGCTCCCATGAGCTTTGCTCAGGTGAGCTAATAAAGAAAGCCAGCTGATAGAGATGGGCAATATACCAAAAAAACAAACTGATTCCAATATCATGGGGATATCGAAATACTGAACCAAACCAATCATTGCATACCGAAACCATCGATATTTTCAAATTTTCCTATATTCGCTATTTATAAGGCCTTGTTGAGGCTTGATAGCTACTGAAGTCTTCATTTTCATGAATGAAGTGGCTGATTTTTTCTTCTCTCAGTTTTTTAATCCTTAGGGTATGGGGTAGGGTAATTGGGGTATGGGTAATTGTCCTGAATACCCACTAGACTACAACCTGTCCATGTCCAGCTGCTTAGCAGTGATTTCTTGACTGCCTGTTAAAGCAGTAAAGTCAGATACCGAATACCAAGCTGATACCGTGGTAAACCACCCTAAATATACCAAAACCGATACCAAACTCAAAACTCCAATACCACCCATCTCTACCAACTGGACCTCTCTTGTAAGATTGCTACATTACTTTGACTCACCTAAGGCACTTAATTTCCTTGGTCCAACACCAACAAACTCACAATCCAAAGCCACAATCTGGCTTCGATCTGGAACACCCATTTTATTCAAGTCCAAACAGAGCAAGTCCACATTTGTCATTTTTGTTTTTTGGGTACTTTCATTCCCTGGATCACAGTTATTTTCAGATAGAGTTTTCATGTGATCACATGGTTCATTTACTTTCTTGCCATCAGTACAAAACTGATCATTAAAACTTTGCTTCTTTTGTGACTGAAGATCCTCCATTTGCAAGCCTAAATCACTTGTCAATTGTTCATAGGAAGGTTTCTTCAATTTTCTGTCTGAATAATCATCATCAGGTTTTCTTTTTTGGCATTTGCTTGAACATGAAGCTGTTTCAGATTGGACATCATCGGAAGGTTTCATCAGATGTTGTTGTTTGGATGTCCAATTATATTTAGAATCAAAAATGGGATGATGGAAATGTCCTTCAGGGTTTTGGGTTTTTCTTTCAATAAACCACTTCAGTTTTGAAATCACACCTTCCATTGCATTTAAATCAGACAGAAGCATGCAGAGTTACATTTCACCTTTGAAAATAAACCAAACTTGTCCTGTAATATAAAATCAAAACACAGATGCTTTCTAGATTCATTTGGGTGAAAAAAATATAGGATATCAAATGACTTCCTATTTTGTTTGTAATGTATAAACAGAGTTTATTAATTGAGATTTGATACAAGGTTTCTCCAGACGCAAATCAAAAATAAATTCAGTGGCCTAAGTAAACAAAGTGTACAGCAGTGAGAAGATAAAAGCAGAAAGCAAATTATGATTGGATTGTCACTGTATCGCGATCTGTTCTAATTTATCTATTTGCACTTTTCTCCCCTCAGTGCTGGAAAATTCCATCCATAGGATAAGCGTTTTTTGAGGGATATTCCTTGGACATTAAGTTGTTTTAGACTGAACATAACTGGAAGATTTCATCAAATGCTATTAACTTGTTTAGTTATCTGTTTATATTCAGTATGCAGTATCAATTATATGATGATGGAATTGAACTTTAATATTTAAGCTTTTTCTTTCAACACACTTCCTTAATTTTGAAATCATGCCTATGTTATATTTGAATCAGACTGAGTGTCTTTACCTGGTAGAGGGCTGGAAGCTCTCAACCGGCTGATTATGGGCAATCGGATGAAAATGGCAAATGGCCCTGAAACATTGAGTCAGCCAGTTGTCACCAAGCATTTTTGAGTGATTTTAATAAAATTGAGAAACAACCACAATGTGTGTATTTCTAATTATACTAGATACCCACTGATGGGACATACAAGATAGATGACATCATAATGTTATTAACTCTGATATATAGCGATTATTACCATGTACAAAATATGTATCCGAGTCAAGCTCCAGGTTCTAAGGTCAGATCACGAAGAGTCGAAGACGAGTCGTGATCTACCCTTAGAACCCAGGGCGAGACTCGGATACATATTTTGTACATCCACATAATGGTAATAATCATTTTATCTTACAATATATTGGGGATAAGTCAAGAATGTAGACAAATATATAACGAACTATTTATTCGTATGGATGAACAAAAAGAAAAAAAATGGAACTCACACGAAAGGAACATGCTTGTATCTAACCCCCTGATATAAACATCTGTATCAGGGGGTCGGATATACGACAGTTGCGGAGTTAATAAAGACAAAATACATGTTGATTGTAAGATAAATAAATGTACTTGGGGCACTCACTGATTAATGCCGGAAATACAATGGTTGTATTCCAATGTCCAGGTGAAACACAAGATTTTATGTATTATGAGTCTGTACAATGACCCTTAACCACTCTAGTTCAACTTGTTTAATGTCACAGATAGTTTGTTGCAAACCACTTTGAAACAAGCCGATTGGATGTCTTGTTTCAAAACAGCTTGTGACAGTTCATACAGCAAGGAGTGCAACAGTGGTGTTTATTTCTTTTGAACAATGTCATTTTTTTGATTGACTGAATCAGGATCAGAAGCGATACCACGGGTTGGGATTGACAGACTGCAGTTCAGACTGTAAGCCCGTAAATTAGGTTCAATTAAAAGTAGATCTTTCAGACCTTGACTTCTTTAGTGGTGAATGCTATAATAATCAGAATTGGCATCAGTCGATTGTGAGCTGAAATAATCGGCAATCGATCGGTGACTATTCTTGGTAATCGTTTTAACACTATCTGTGGATGTGCTTCATATTTTTTTTCAAGTGAAATTATTTAATCTGTTTGGTCTTTACTTGTTACAAGTTATGGGAGAGTGCCTTCAGGCACGCTCGCATAACTTGTGACAAGACAGAAACATGTGGACAAATTTTGACAACAATAAATAATTTAGCTCTTTACTGACCAAACTAATCCTGTAATATAAAATTGAAATGGTGAAAGGACATTAAATCGCAGATATTGTTAAAATCTATTACATTATACTTTCTGTGCTTGGTGAAACCATGCACACATGTTCAAGAAGAGAAGACAAATATATTACAAACCTCAGATGTGCAAGTATAAGAATACAGTGTCCTGTGAAGTGGGTGGATGGGGTGTGGCAGGACCGGAGAAGAAAGAATATTTTTTCTTTTATCACTTGGAAAGTAGAAATACCCATTTTATTATCAAAGACAAAAATGCAGTTACAGTATTCTTCCCTGTTAACACACTGAAGTATAATTAAGAATTGTCTGAAGTTCTGGTAAGACCGAGAGGTTTATATGTGCATATAATATATCTTCCTTTATCATTTTTTGTTATATAAATATAATGTAACCCATATCTGTAAAATCTTATTTTTTTTAAATTAATGTACCCATTTTCAAAATTCGACATCTATCACAGATTCATTAACAGTTTGAAATTTTCTCTTCTGGTTGACCTCTACTGAGAATTGCCCTGCAAAGTCAAAGGGTTATCTTTTTAAGAGGGACGGTCACAATTAGCCATTATGCATAAGTATGTGACCTTAAATACCAATAAATAAATATAAATTTAAGAAGGAGCAAAAAATTCTCCGGGCCTTTAAGGACACTTCCAGATTCTATGACAAGAATCAAATGAACATTTTGTGTGAATCAATGTTGTATTCAATATGAATCAAGATCTCAAGCCTAAACAATAAGAGATACCCAGAGGATAAACTAGCCCATTGTATGGAATAGCATGAGCAAATTCACGCTCTGGGGATCTCATACTGCAAATGACAGATTGCTTATTTCCAGGCCTGGTCACTGGCATTGTCATAAATTCCCTGAAAGGCTGTTATAGAACATAGAAGACTAACCAAGAAATGAAGTTTATTACAATCTTTTTTAAAAAAGTCTGTATTCGCTGACAACTAATATACAGAAACTGTACAGTTGTTTCAACAGCTATTAAAATTTGACTCAAGGCTCCCATGATAAAGAAAAGTTAAGAACAAATGCCTATCTTGACAGTTATTTACTTTGAAGTAAAAAATAATGCAGGGCATAAAAGGTGGTGGTTCGATTAAATAAAGAACTCTACGCATGTCAGTTAAGACTGTTTTGATGTTTTACTTATTGCCAAATCAATCTGTGAAATACACCCTTTAACTGGTTGAGGGCTAGATTATTTTTGGTGGTCTGAATTTGTTATTCAAAATTTGTTTTATTACAAATTAATGAAGAGTGCCAAAAGGCACTCGCCAAATTAAACAAACTTACCTAAACAAAATGTTATTTGCATTTGACTTAATAGGAAACATGAGTAAGGAAAATACTGGCTTTTGCACTGGTACCCTCATATTTTTGAAAGCCACAAGAGTGGCTTCTAGCACTCAACTAGTAAACCTCCCTCGATAATCAGATGAATCCCCACAATATATGGAAGTTGTAATCAAAACAAACAGCCATTTTAACATGTGTTACAAACTTACAAAAACAGTCCACATTGATTTTACATATAATGTTGGTTCAAAAGAATCAAGATTTTTATCAGTCAGTGATTTTTAAGTTTCAATATAAAGTAATTAACAATTTGTTAAGAAAGCGGAATTCAAAGTTCATTTATTCCCTGTGATTTATATGAAGATTATCCAGCATGGTACATGTATATAGGCTACAATAAGTTAAACTGACTATGATGATTCAAACCAAATTCAAAGTAAAATTAATTATTGTAAATATTTTCTGAACATTTTTTCGCCCTTTGCTCTCCATAAAAATATTCAGATATATGATTTTGGTGTTGGAATCAATCATATTTGAATACAATTAAGCAGGATAGTGTTCAATTGATGATCGGAACCAGCCACCATAATCGAGAGAGTCACATTTACCGCCCAATTGTCCGCAACTGGTCATTTTACTGGATCAGAGTCAATGGAATTTAACACCCGACCTTGTGATTTGAAATCTGAAGGCAAGCATTTTATAGTGCACCTAAAATAGAATTGGGGCATGCATTTCACCAGGCGTGCCATCGTGGGAAATGAATAACTGATCGACACTTACTCATACGTTTGCTACAGATTAATTTTAATAAAACACAAGCTTTTTTATTCGAAAGGCAGTTAAATCTCCACAAACATGTGACAAACAGTTAATTATTGTGGACTCGGTCATCAGTGCACGAATCTGATTCTCCACTACAGCCGACGCTACTAGAATTTCCGGAGTTTGACTCACTCATAGAATTTGAGTAGCGATTTGGCATTTGGATAGTTCCAAAGTTGCTCCGGTGTCTGAAACTTTTCTCTTCCTTCTTGTAGAAAGATACTTTGATACAGCTTTATCGAAAATTTCATTTTTCTCAGCTTCTTCAAACACTATGCCATTCACTCTAACCAACAGTAAATTTTCCATCATGGCATGTTTCGTTGACAAGCATCTGTCTGACAGCATGATGGTTAAACAACTAAAGGCACATTCGACCACGCTGTCACTGTCCACAATAGCGAGCACAATCTTTGCCAATAAACAAATATTAGGAAATCGTTCCTTTCGGTAGGTAAGAATATTTCGACACAGGGGCTTCCGTTTGAGGTTTTTCATGAAATAATTTTTCACAGTAATTTTTAAGTCATTCCACTCGTTTTTAATTTTTTCTAAAAAAAGCCGCTGTGTTGTCACAACCTGTGAAGTCGAACACAGTGAATTCTAGGAAAACTTTGAAATGCTTCACGATTTCAATAAAAGGTTTAACGTCTTCCTTGGTTGACTGCCAGTTGGCTGGGTCCAGCCAGAGCATTTGTTTGAAAATAGAATCATCTTCCTTGAATGAACTAAAGCGATCACTGATGCATGTTTTAATGCCAGTTGTTTCATATCCTGCAGCATATCTAAGCTTGCAGAGGTCCTAGAAGTTTGATATGTTTTCATGTTATCGTGTACTTGATGAACGAATTCCCTATCATCCAGCTTAGGCGACATAGTACCAAGTTTCAGCATTCTGACGTTAATGCTCACAGTACCAGGTTCTGATTCGTTGAATTCCGTCTTTATGTGCGAATGGTTTGTCAGTTCCTCAAGACTATCATTCTCAATATTCTCTAGAAGATCAAACATATTCTGTTCTGTTTTGAAGATAGCCAGCAATATGTCAAACACCATCAAATCATTATTCCCGAAAACTAAGGATAGAATTGAAACTACATCCACTAAATGTCTGTATCAAAAATCTGTAGTTGACCAGTTTTTTTAAGAAAACCTTGCAGTTTAGGGCTTATCTGACACTGCGTTTTCAATGACTTGTATTAAAATCACACAAATGTTAAGTAAATTCTCTGCAGCTGTTCTGTGGTGATTTACAATCGCGTTGTGGTTAATTTGGGGAACTTATAAACAGTAACACCATAAATACGGACAGCTTTTTTAAAAATGTCTCAACAATACCAAACTTTCTCGATTGTTTAAAGAATATGTATAGGGAGGTAAAAAATTCCTCTACTTCCTGGAAGGCTTTTTCTTTCAGAATTGAGTCTTCTCAAGCTTGCTAGAATTTGTGCACCACACAGTGAATATTAATGAGCCAGGGTCTTTCGGCTTTAAAGCGAGTCAATAATTCCGCCAAATTATCACTGGTGCCATTGGCCGTGGCAGCAATATCTGAAAATTTATAGCAATCGGGAGAGATTTTAAGTTTATTCAAAAACACGTCACCTGCTACTTTTTTTAGTACCTCGGCATTAGATTTCCCAAAAGCATCAATATATTGTAGAGCCAAAACGGAGTATTTGGGTACGCCATCACAAACAACTGTGGTGAGCACTAATTCTTTTTCCAAGCCCATTTTATGAGCTTGAGAACTGTCTGTCATGACAGAAAATGCATTTGCTGTTCAAAGAATTTTAGTCAGCTTTTCACGAACGGAATCTGCTATGAAACTTGATATCCCTGGCTGTCATGGAGTCACATTTTCCTTGAATTAGGGGGACACTATTTTTCTTTTGAACTTTTATCAATGTCTCAAAACAAATTAATGGTTGACCATCAACCATGAGCAAATAGGCAGTATTAAAAAGTTTCAGATAAGCATCATGTGCTTGTTTTCCGATTGCATCATCTATTTTAATTTGTTTTGGAGTCGAAGATTCGGATTTTTTCGAAGTAGAAATATCGCTGTTCTCCTAAGCCTGCATACCAATCATTTCCTTCTCAAATTGAAAGCCAATTCCGTGAGCTTTCAAGTTTAAATGTCTAGTTACAGTATGCTTTGTGACAAAGTTTGTTCCAGTGATGTACTTTTGAACGTCTTTCACAGTCTGGCTACGAATTTTATCCGACTTCATGATTTCGTTGACATGCTTTGCACATGATTTACACCATACAGACTTAACGAGTTCAAGTCCGTGGTTATCTGTGACAGTTCAGCAACCTATGATGTTGCACCAACCAGTTCTCGTCAGATCACTGACGTTAAGCAACATCGAGCCTGGTTAGTCCTTGGATGGGTGACCATCTGAGCGATCAATTCGGACTCCGCGTTGTGTCCTTGGGAAAGGCACTTAACCCCGATTGTCCACATGGGGGCACGATGACACGGTGTACCGAGGTGTACTGCACGTCGATGGTGTGCATGTCTTCAACCAATCTAACCCTGCCTGTGCTGCAGTGCGGGGTTATGATGTTGTGGAGCTGGCAGCTGCTCGTCGTTGCTCGGTGGTTCTCTCCGGGTATTCCGGCTTCCTCCACCCGTAAAACTGTCATGGTCATGATTAGCCATTGTGCATAAGAATGTGACCTTAAAAACCAATAAATAAATGTCAGTAACCTATGAGGGATCTGAGGTTGCACTTAAGAAAAGTCTAGCTGAACAGTTTTCCCTTTCACATTTACACTTGATTCGTCTGAATTGGACATTTTTTGCTTTTTAATTTGGGGTCTCGAATGATGACGCACCAGCGATTTCAATTTGCAAGCATGCAGTTACTTCGCGATCATGCAATGTTATATAAAAGGAAGCTGCCAAAGAGATTAATTCTTGGAAAACGACATTGTCTGCACGTGACGCTCAAACTTACTACTTGTTGTTTATTGATCAAAGCTTTCCAACTGACTGGTTTTAGTTAGTCCTCTTTGATGTCTGTAAAATGTTGCAAGCAATTCAAGTTGATTGTATTAATTTTAACAGTTTGGAGTTTACGACTTGGCGTCGGATTCTATAATTGGATGCAGACGTGCATGGTGTAAAAGCCACTATGGGCAGGGCTGCGCCCATGTTGTCAAGTCGCTGCCCAAGTGCTGTAGTGTTCTAATTGTCAAGGGACACAGAAAAGTATAGCACTCGGGCATTGATATGTGTAGACTATAGAATAGAACAGGCCGCGCCACACCTGAAGTTTAAATTTTGCACCCCCCCCCTGCCCTCCACAGGTGAAAATAAAAATGCTTCTTATATTATACAACAAAGATGATAAGCCAGTTCTCTTAACAATCCTGGGATATTTTGAAAATGAATTTTATGTGATTTATTGTAATTTCTTTGAGAAACCGTTTTTTGTTGTGCCCATTAAATGGGAATACTTTCTTTATGGTATCAAGTCGTTTTGGCACCGGGTCGTTTAGGTATCAGGTCTCAGGTCATTTCGGCACCAAGGTTGAAGTCGTTTCGGCACCTGATCTCATGAAATAATTGATCTGTTGAGTATCACTTCACAGGAAAAAACTGTTAACTATTCTCGGCTCTTCTGAAGTTTGTGAAAACTGATTATCGTTCGATGATGTTTTCACAAGAAAACATACTTCATCATTTTCGGTTCTTCGGAAGTGTGTTTGTTTTTGTTGGCAATTGTTCTGTTGATTGATTATCGTTCAACGATGTTTTCATAGGAAAACAGTTTACCATATTCGGTGCCTTAGAAATGTGTTGTTAAAAGGAAATCATTTTGTATATAATGGGGGCAAATTCTGTCGTTTGTTAGAAACTTTTTATTCATCATTTACTGTCGATAGATCTTTCCAACCTTGGCAACCATTGAATTTGAATGAGTATTCAATTATGGATGAGGCTCAAATAGTATCAATGGAGCCCACTGAACCACCAACTAACTCCTCTTATCACACTGTAGATAGTCCACAATAAATAGGTGCCGAAACGACTTGGCCAAGTGTCGAAACGACTCGGTGCTGAATCGACCTGAAGTTGTGCCGAAACGACTTGGCCAAGTGCCGAAATGACTTAATGCCGAAACGACCAGCATTCTTTCATTATTACCCCCAGACTGCAGACAAGGCATGTCCCCCATCTGGGTATGATATCTCAAGCGCAAGTGTACAATGTCAATGGGATGCGTGATCCGATATTGGCGATATCGCCAAAATTGATCCAGTACCGCCGCAATCAAGTCACCAAAAGTTGTGCATTATTTTGTTACTTTCATGTACAATATCGGTTTGAAAGGGTAATACTTTTTGCCGGTAAAAAGGACGGTATCCAGTAAAAAGGATGGTAAGTGTATAAAAACTACGTTTTAAAGTACTGAATGTACCTCTGAATGTGTGAAAAGTGATTTTTTAAGGAAGCTTACGCAATAATACGTATATAGAACGAAGATTAAGTATTGTTTGTTTTATTGTAGACTATTGTCAAGACAAAATAGATAATTTTTCCAGGGGGGCAGGCACTCAGAATCGATGTGAGAGCTTCAGAATTTGAAGAAAAAAATGTCCGGGAATGGGCCCACAACCATGGAAGGGAATATGCCCAATTCCATAGTTCAAGCCATTGAAATATGCCAGCGTTGTCGATCTTGCCCCCCCCCCACCCCCATTTCGAAATTATGGGCAATGGATTATATATCTAGCGGGGCATAGCCAGGATTCTGTAATGGTGTGGGAGGGGGCAAACATGATATTTGAAACTAGGGCTAGACCTCCCCAAAGAGAAATTATCGTAAAAATTAAAACAAACAATACTTAATCTTCGTTATATATATTTATTATTGCTTACGCTTCATAAAATTATCACTTTTCATACGTTCAGCTGTATATTTAGTACTTTAAAAACATAGTTTTATACACTTACCGGCAAAAAGTTGTGTTCAAGCTATTTTTTAAACGGGGGTTCATAACTTATTTACAGTTGGCGTTTCGCCAAACACATGCAGAGGTGATAATAAATATTAAAACCAACCACACATCAGTGGATACTAGTTTTACATTCCTGTATGTCCTACCCCAATGATACTCACAGGCGCCTATTAAGACTGGAGTACCTTGTTCTCACTCCACCAATCCCTATGTGTGATCTCCCAGTGGTAGAGAGAGGGGGGGGGGGGGGGGGGGGGGGGGGGGCTGATGGGGCTCCCAAATGCAAACCTAAATTAAAAATATCCTGGGAAGGGCTCATTCGTGGGAGTGAATACGCACAATTCCATAGTTCAAGGGTTATATAGATCTTGCCCCCCCCCCCACCACCATTTCGAAAATATGAAATGGATTTTTTTTATCTAGTAGGGGCGTAGCCAGTATTCTATAAAGGAGGCATTTTTTTTTTTTTTTGGGGGGGGGGGGGGGGGGGGGGCAATCATGATATTTGGAAGGCCATTGTGGGGTTTGCCCCCTCCCCCCTAAAAAAAGAAAAGGGTGGGGGGGGTGGGGGGGGGGGGGGGGCTGCAGGGCCCCAAATATGCAATATATACTGTTTTTAACCCCATGCTTCCTCAGGAGGCACCAGAATCGATGTGAGAGCTTCAGAATTTGAAGAAAAAAAAGTCCAGGAATGGGCCCACAACTGTGGGAGGGAATACACCCTATTCCATAGTTCAAGCCATTGAAATATGCCAGCGTTGTCGATCTTGCCCCCCCCCCCCCCCCCCCCCCCCCCCCCCCATTTCGAAATTATGGGAAATGGATTATATATCTAGCGGGGCATAGCCAGGATTCTGTAATGGTGTGGGAGGGGGCAAACATGATATTTGGAACTAGGGCTAGACATCCCCAAAGACAAATTATCGTAAAAAATAAAACAAACAATACTTAATGTTCGTTATATATATTTATTATTGCTTACGCTTCATTAAATTATCACTTTTCATACGTTCAGCCTGTATAATTATACACTTACCGGCAAAAAGTTGTGTTCAAGCTATTTTTTAAACGGGGGTTCATAACTTATTTACAGTTAGCGTTTCGCCAAACACATGCCGAGGTGATAATAAATATTAAAACCAACCACACATCAGTGGATACTAGTTCTACATTCCTGTATGTCCTACCCCAATGATACTCACAGGTGCCTATTAAGACTGGAGTACCTTGTTCTCACTCCACCAATCCGTATGTGTGATCTCCCAGTGGTAGAGGGGGTGGGTGGTGGGTGGTGGGCTGATGGGGCTCCCAAATGCAAACCTTAATTAAAAATATCCTGGGAAGGGCTCATTCGTGGGAGAGAATACGCACAATTCCATAGTTCAAGGGTTATATCGATCTTGCCCCCCTCTCCCCCCCCCCCACCCCCCCCCCCCCCCCCCCCACCATTCGAAAATATGAAATGGATTTTTTTATCTAGTAGGGGTGTAGCCAGTATTCTATAAAGGAGGAGGCATTTTTTTTTTTTGGGGGGGGGGGGGGGGGGGGGGCTCCCAAATGCAAAGGTTCAGTTGCTGAAAAATATCGTATGATCTTTTTTCAGCTCGGGATATCTTCCAGTCGATTTATTTCAAAGTAATGAAAAAAAAAACAACTGCAAAACGAATGCTTTCAGTTGCCTCTTGATAATTTTGCATCGGACAGCTTGTCTGGTGTTATTGTCCAGTCCATGTACATGTTAATTCCCTTCTGTATATTGCCTGCCCAGTAAGCACATACGATTACATTGAAACTGGCATCTGAGCACAATCCCTACTGCTTTTCTCTGACACACACTGGCGCTTTAGGCTATTTGGAACATGCACTCCAAGATTGGGCATCAAGTAATTGGAAGCATTCCAGATCTATTGCGGGCGATTGGAATTAATAACTAATGAATTGTTTACGATAATTTGTCTCTGGGGAGGTCTAGCTCTAGTTCCAAATATAATGATTGCCCCCTCCCACACCATTACAGAATCCTGGCTACGCCCCGTTAGATATATAATCCATTTCCCATAATTTCGAAATGATGGGGGTGGGGGCAAGATCGACAACACTGGCATATTCCAATGGCTTGAACTAGGGAATTGGGCGTATTCCCTCCCACGGTTGTGGGCCCTTTCCCAGATACTTTTTTCTTCAAATTCTGAAGCTCTCAGATCGATTCTGGTGCCTCCTGAGGAAGCGTGGGGGTTAAAAACATTAAGTTACGGTTTGCATATTCGGGGCCCTGCAGCCCCTCCCCCCCACCCCACCCCGGGCCCACCACTGTGAGCTTACACATAGGGATTGGTGGAGTGAGCACAAGGGGCCCTAGTCTTAACAGACTCATGTGGGTATCACTGAGGTGGGACTTACAGGAATCTAGAACTAGTATCCAGTGATGTATGTATGGTTTTAATATTTATTATCACCACGGCATGTGTTTGGCGAAACACTAACTGAAAATAAAATATGAACCCCCGTTTAAAAAAAAAAAGCTTGAACACAACTTTTTGCCGCTAAAAAGGATGGTAAGCGTATAAAAACTGTTTTACTAAATGTACCTCTGAAAGTGTGAAGTGACAATTTAATGAAGCGTGTGCAATATAAAACGAAGATTAACTATTGTTTGTTTTATTATAGACTATTTTCAAATTATAAATGGTTTCTCTCCAAAAACACTTTGTCCCCTCGTGGTGAACCGAAACATCTAAAATTAGCTATACCTCCATTGAGCAAGTATGATAATATTCACCCCGTCGTGCACCTCAGCGAAATCGTTGTTTTCCCTGCACAAAATGGCGTGTCGATGGAAAAATGATCTATTTTGTCTTGTAAATAGTCTACAATAAAACAAACAATACTTAATCTTCTATCTATATATTTATTATTGCGTAAGCTTCCTTAAAAAATCACTTTTCACACATTCAGAGGTACATTTAGTACTTTAAAACGAAGCTTTTATACACTTCCCGTCCTTTTTACCGGCAAAAAGTATTACCCGTTTGAAACTTGTTTGCATGGGATCAGGTCGTTTCATCCCATGGTCGTTTCGTCCCAGGACGATTCATCCCATTTTGGGCGTTTCGTCCCATTTATTTTGGTTGTTTCGTCCCATGTAGATTTTTCACTTTGGTCGTTTCGTCCCATGTGGATTTTTCACTTTGGACGTTTTGTCCCATCCGAGATTGACGTGAAAGCGCCTAGCTTCCCTAATTTAAAAACTTATCTTGTTCTGTAACAACCGTGTAATTGTTGTTTTTAGGTTCTTTTTTGTTTGTGTGAATTTGTCGGTCAATCAAACAAACCATTATGACTTTTGTTACTAATCTCAATGTGGACTCACAGTATTTTTTGTTTGTTTTCAATAATTTTGATAAGGATTGTAATTATATTTTTGTTGTTGTTAATTGTGTGAATAAGTTGCGTCTGTCAAACCACTTTTACTTGCTGGTTGTTGTAAGTACAGCCTTCTGTTGTGTGTGATTGTTCAACATCATTTCCGTACTGTAACTGGTACTGTTACAATCATGGAACGCGGTATTCCAAATCCGTGTTACTGTTACAATCATGGAACGCGGTATTCCAAATCCGTGTATTTCCTGTGGTAATGAAGTAAGATTTCGCCAACAAGGTCTACAAAGCGACGACTGCATGCGTTGGCAGTACCGTACTTGTGGCACGGGAATCACCCAATCCGAGTATAGAATGGCAGCCAGAAATAATGATATCATTGACTAGGCATGTAATGACTGTACAGCAGCTCGTGACGCCAGTGTTGATGTTGGACATTTCTCAGTGGCCATGTCACAGACTTCGTCGACAAACACTTCTTCCATTCCAAACAGCAATACCACAGACAACTCATTCAACATACAACAGTCCTTCCAAATACCGTCAGACCAAGAAGAAGAGTAAGAATATTGTTTATTTTATATAAAAATTGAAATCTACTCTACTCTTGTGTATAAGTGATCACACCTGTTATTGACGTGGCAATGCCATAGTAATTGGATTTTACCGCAGCGTTTAAGTGCCATGGCAAAATATTCCTAATTTCAAGGGTTGAATTTTCATGACTATGGGTGGGGGTATGGTAGCTGGGCAGGCAGGGATGGGAAGGATGAAAGTGTAGATATTATTGGAACTAACTGATCAAGCCAGTTCCAATGATATCCATATTTGCATAGTCTCACTGAGAAATAATAATAAAAAAAAATCAACCAAATTTGAGATTACCTACCCAATCTCTGATGGTACGAAACGTCTAAAGTGAAAAATCCACATGGGATGAAATGACCAAAGTGAAAAATCTACATGGGACGAAACGACCAAAATAAATGGGACAAAACGACCATGGGACGAAACGACTAGAACCCGTTTGCATTTTTCAAGGAGACAATTGTCTTCACACACACGTATATATTTAATAGGAAAATACATCGGTTGAATTGGCGGCAGCCAATTTTTGAAAGGTGATCCGATACTGCCCAAACAACTATTCCTATTTTCGAGTTTTGAGTTCCCATGAAAACTGGTAAAGCTGAAGAATAGGGGACTTTTCCATTTACGTAAAAACAACGCACTTTTCTCACCCTTTTTCTACATTTTCCTATTACTAGTCATGTTTTCAATAAAATGACCTAAAGATATTCACGTTTACTGGCAATTATAACCGCCCAACACACGTTTTTTACCGGTGCGATTTGTGACATTCGCCTTTATCTTTCCTCCATGTTTTTTGTGTTTTTCGGCGTCTGCTCTGTGTTTTGGTAGTTTTTGGTACACTTGTTTGTTCTGTTCTCGACATGGTCTAGGGTCAGAGTAGTGAGGGTTCGGGTTAGCTTACCGGTAAGCCAACCCTAATCCTCACTACACTGACCCTAGACCTACAATCGCCAGCCAAAGAGAAAGCGAAAGTTATGTAAAGCGCACTTCAAAATGGCGAGAATGCAGAAGAATCTCCGGCACTGTGACATTAAAAGGGTTTAAATTATCTCTAATCTTAGTCATAAGTGGGTAAAGCTGAAGAATAGGGGACTTTTCCATTTACGTAAAAACAACGCATTTTTCTCACCTTTTTTCTGTATTTTCCTGTTACTAGTCATGTTTTCGATAAAATGACCAAAAGATATTCACTTTTACTGGCAATTATAATCGCCCAACAATTGTTTTTACCTGTTCGATTTGTGACATTTACATTCATCTTTCCTCCATGTTTTTTGTGTTTTTCGGCATCTGCTCTGTGTATTGGTTGTTTTTGGTACGCTTGTTTGTTCTGTTCCCGACATGGTCTAGGGTAAGTGTAGTGAGGGGTTAGCTTACCGATAAGCTAACCCTAACCCTCACTACATTGACCCTAGACCTACAATCGCCAGCCAAAGAGAAAACGAAATTTATGTAAACGCACACTTCAAAATGGCGAGAATGCAGAAGAATCTCTGGCACCGTAACATTAAAAGGGTTTAAATTATCTCTAAATTCTAATCTCAGTCAAAAGTGAATATCTTTCGGTCATTTTATCGAAAACATGACTAGTAAGTAATAGGAAAATGAGGAAAAATGTTGAGAAAAATGCGTTGCTTTTACATGAAACTTGAAAGGAAAAGTCCCCTATTCTTCAGCTTTACCCATAAGTGAATATCTTTCAGTCATTTAATAGAAAACATGACAGTAATAATAGGAAAATGTAGAAAAAAAGTGAGAAACATGCGTTGTTTTTACATAAAATGAAAAGTCCCCTATTCTTCAGCTTTACCTGAAAACTTGATGGGAACTTTTTCTGTAGGATTGAATGGGAAAAGTCTGGATGTAGAGCGGTAGCCACTACGCTCAGATCGCTTAACTATAGTAATTCCGATGTTTATTTGGCCCGGACTGTTCGTTCATTTGACAACCAGATCCCTCGATCTTTCCGATTATTTTTCATTTTCTGATTCCACGGTCTTCTGTCAACATTGACAACAATACACCTGGGACGAACTTCGTACCGTCGTGATTTTGAACGCCCTCTTCATTTAAAAAGAAATTTCGTTTCTCACAGCACTTAGGGATTTCACAATTGGGTATTGCACAGTAATAATAAAATGTATTAAAGTTGAACCTCGTGGACAAACGTCAGAATGGGGCATTTTCAGTATAATTCGAGAACAGAAACCAAACAATTTATGACAGAAACCGCGATTCGGAGCGTCCTAATCGATCTCGAAAATAGACGTGAACATGGATACATATTTTACAAATAATAAAGACTACTTATTTTAGAGGGTTGGTGTTTACCGACAGATGACACAAAAAGTCAAAAGTTGGTTTTGCTTCTGGAGTATGATCTATATATGTGTGATGATGACTATTATATGCATTAAGAGCCACAACGATTACAGATAGTCAGTATGAAGATTTTGCAATGCATTTATTACTTGAGCAGAAAATATGAAATTCATAATTACCAAAATGTAATACCAGAATAACACCCTTGTTATCCCATTATATCATAAAGCAACTGATAGTGGATATGGTCAGAGTTTGCATATTCCAAGTTGGTTATATGGGGCCGTCATTGTTATGAACTGAATTGTCCTGGCATAGACTGCTTAATCCACCTATCTAACTGTTGATGCAGACCGCTCTGTTCAGATTCCATTTTGTCAAATAAGTGGAAACATTTCCCGGTGATTTGAATGGGAGGTTGGTGATTCTCCAAACACAAAACTAGGAATATAAATTAACTGTAAGGGTTTCTTGCTGACTGCCATTGATTCTACATTGATTTTACAATAACACTTGAAAATTCCTGTCATGATCCATGTCAGTTCTGTTCTTGTCCTACTCCAATTGGGAATTTGTTTGGAAGATGGAACACACAAAGAATAAGAAATGTTACCTTCACATTGTGATTGAGCTGAGAACATTAATACAGAAGCTACTACATGCATAGTACATGTAGTAAGTTTTATAACAAACAGTCACATGAAATAATGATCAGTCTTTGTAATCTCTATTATAAATTGTTGTTTTTTTGTTTTTGCTACACTTGGACAGTCTGCATCCTATGGCTTAGCAGTTGTGTCTATAAAAGACTTGGCTGCCTATATAGGTGCAGTCAAGGCTTGCCTAGAAACAGCTGACAAGGTTGTTGGGCTGTAACTTGCAAATGTATCTAAAAATTGCTTGTTGAGGCACCTGTTTTTGTTGCAGTAAAAAGTGATTAAAGTCAAAATAAGGTCTACAGGAGTTAACCCTTTACCCAACGGATCGCCCGCATCCACCAGCATAATATGCTAATTCAGCAGTTGAAAAAATATTATTTGTCAAAAAATTTCAACAAAACCATATCATGTGACCCCTCTTTGGAACGATCTCATCAAGCTCGTTCCAACGAGGGGGTCACATGATATGGTTTTGTTAAAATTTTTCGAAAATTTAAAAAAATGATATTTAAAATAATAAATTTTGATATCGTCTGCGTTGGGTAAAGGGTTAAAAGAAGAATTAATTTTTTATATGAATGAGGACTGAGATTGGGAAATTTTTGGTTTGAATTGGGAAAAATCATACCAAAATGCAATTGGGAAAGGGTCTCATTTCTTGGACCATGTAGACACCCAAAGCAATCCCTGGACTGTTTTCCTGTCTTGTTTAAAAATGCCATCTTATTTTAGAAAGTGCCCTGGAACCAACATATTTTCATAACTGGAACAGTCAGTTTGAGTTATTAATGTTTGAGTTATTAGATTATACAGTGAAGCCCACTTAATTGGATATCTCTTAACTGAAGAACCTTGTTAATTGAATATAATTTCCCAACACAAAACCATTTACCATACCTCCAGTACAAAATTTGACCTGTTAATTGAACATGGGTTATAGACTAAACTCCTGTTAATTGAATAAAAAATCATTAACCTGTCGAGAAATTACCCTGACTCTCCCCAGTTTTACTTTGTTTATACATGTAGGCCTGTTTGGCGTCAGTACATCCAATACAGGCATTTAACCTATTATATCTTGTTTGACTGAGATTATGGAGCCATGTTAAATAAGATATAATAGGTTAAATGCTCAGATTATCTCTAGAATACAGGAAACTGACACAATCCCTGTTAATTGAATACTCCTTTTAATTGAATAATTTTCATTGGCAAAGTGGTTATTCAGTTAACCCTTTACCCAACAAATCAGCCGCATCCGCCTGCGTAATATGCAAATTCAGCAGTTGAAAAAATATTATTTTTCAAAATATTTCAACAAAACTATATCATGTGACCCCTCGTTGGAACAAGCTCGTTGAGCTCGTTCCAACGAGGGGTCACATGATATGTTTTTGTTGAAATTTTTGAAAAATTTCAAAAAATGATATTTAAAATAATAAATTTTGATATCGTCTGCACTGTACTAGTTTCAGAGCATTTGTATCAATTACATTATAAATACAAATAAAAATAAGATGCCACTTTTGATCTCAACAGAAAAACAGTCACCCCTGTTCAACACACTAGAAACAATCTGGAAATAAAACTTGAGTCAGATTTAAATATCATGCACAAATTTAAATAAATAGTTCTATTATCAGCGTCAGTCAGTAATAAACCCTTACAGTTGAAATATATTTCCAATTTTGTGTTTGGACAGTCGTCAACATTCCCATTCAAATCAGTGGGAAATGTTTCCACTTAGGCCTATTTGACAAAATGGAATCTGGATGGTGAGGTCTGCCTCAACTGTTGAATAGATGGACTAAGTTGCCCTGATACCCATTTATCAGCTAAATATTAGCTGAATCCATCCTCTTTTCCAGTTTTGTAGGTTATGTTGTTAACCCTTTCTTCACAATCAGTTACTTTTCTCCAGGTGGTTATTGACTCCCTGTAAACTGAAGTCTGAAGTTGATATAGATATGCAGTAATGTTTGATCTTGAAATTGATCATAAAAAACTTGAAAAAGATGTTTTAATATTGATGTGGATATTGAGGTAGATTACCTGCCTGTGGTCACAGAAGAACCTGAGGTATCCTTAACTAAAGTAAAGTCTCAGACAGCACTACTGTGATCACTAAAGCAGCATCTTTCTTGATCAGATCACAACTTACTTGCAACACATTTATACCAGTGGGGCAAAATTTTCTAAATAAAACACTGTAAAATCAAGTCCTAATGCAGGCCTGTCAATTTGAGGTAAATGGCCATTTGGATTGCGTGGAAGTTACCTAAAATGAAAAACACTTGAATGAAAAAATACCACTGCCACACACCCACCCCACCCCTTCCCACTGCAATTTTGAAAAAAGTTGAAGATTTATCATATTTCTTTATTATAGCCTAATGGATTCCATACACGTCTGCAGCCTGCTAGCCCATGCCAAGATTACCAAGATTAGGTTATAATTGCAACTAATTTGTATTTGAATTGCTGTAACACAGCCTCGTTATTGTTCCTAAGGATTCATCTCTACTCATCAGGATATTGCCCATAGGAACAAGAACTTGGCTATGACACAAGAGTTCATTCAATATCACATTTCTCTATTACCACCTGCAAAATTCACAATCATAGGTAATGTTTAGATCTACTACAGAGTGTTAATCCCACTATTGTTACCTTCCTTCACCCCACATTCGGGTTTTTCCACTCAACAATGGAAACAATAGGATGACGTCATTTGATATATCGATTTTGTATGTACCTCTCGCCAAACTCATTACAGGCCCACACAAACACCCGATACATTTCAAAACATGTCATCACTCTGCATCCGCCACACTGAGCCGAGATAGCATATAAGACTGAGCCACAAGTAGTTACCTTTGCCTCTGACAAAGTTCTCCAATCAGAACGAAACTGGTTAGGCGTACCAATCAGACTTATTTACGGGATTCCTATGCACAGGTCCCCTTGAACTCTATTGAGTTGTTTCATTGTCTATATATATTTAGACCTGTCGCAATAGTTACGGCTAGGCAATCTACGGCCACCGCATCTAGTTCTATCAGCACCTTGAGCTTAAACTCTAGTATCAGTAACACTACTGTCTGAATGGCAGACACAGACAAGCCGAATGCAAAGAAACTACGCACGGCTCCTGCCACCTCCACGGCTCCAGTCACCTTCACTAGTTATAACAATTAGGCTATTCACAGAACTATTAGAAACTTGTGTATCAAACAATTAAAACTTGAACACCAAGCCTCATTCCTCGAAAAATGTGCGTCCTCCAATCTATCACCTACTGGACTTCGACCCACATTACACCTGGCGGACATCATACACACATGAGACACACCCATTGCCATTCACTTCAATGGCCAAAATCATTCTTTTTCTGACATTCGCTGCCGTATTATACAGGTACTACACTCCGACCCGGAATCTCCGAAAAATACGGACCAGCGCCGAATTTGTGAAGTACATTGGATCTTCACACTAAAAACACTACAGCTATTTGGCCTGAACAGAAAGGACTTTTAATTAAGTGGTATATATTTACAAATAGGTCTATAAACAAAGGAAAGCTGGGGCGAGTCCGGATAATTTCTCGACAGGTTACACGATTTTTTATTCAATTAACAGGAGTTTACTCTATAATCTATATTCAATTAACAGGTTAAATTTGTACTGGAGGTGTGGTAAAGGGTTTTGTTTTGGGTAATTATATTCAATTAACAGGGTTATTCGGTTAAGAGATATCCAATTAAGTGGGCTCCGCTGTATTAATATCGGCAATTTGTCTTTTTACAATTCCATTTTCTGACTCATAAAATGGAAAGACATAGAAGCATTTTATTTGTATATTTCAATTTTATTGAACATGTTTCCTGTTCATACAGTTTAGAAGATGTTATGTGAATCTATAGGAGGTGACCAGTAGAAGAGATGGGAGGAAGAATAGCCCCAAGGTTTAAATCTGTATTGATTGACCTCAGTGGAACACTCCATATTGAAGATACAGTCATACCTGGTGCAGTTGGTGCTTTAAAAAGGTTTGTATATGCTCATCATACAGGCCTTATCCCGTAAAGGCATATTTCCGACTTTTCAACCTCAGAACAGGCACCCTTAACATGCCATCATGAGTAGGTTTTGCTGACAATAGACAAATTGCCTAGGCAGTAGTTTCTAGTCAAGTCTTGGCTGCCTTAACAAGCAAATGTATAGAGACTGTGGAATGGTAGGAATTCCAAGACCTTGTCCAGGCCCTTAAGGGTTAAAATTCATCCTGCTTTGTGATAAACAATTTTGATAGAGCTGAAATGGTTAACCGATTACTTGATTAACCAATGATCAACATCTTGATTGATTCAAAAAGTAATTGATCGATTAACCGTTACTTTTGAACTTCTGTATTATATGGGTTAACAAAGGAACAAACTTGCTCCAAAACAGGTAAACATTGTCACACTGATCCACATCAATTATATGAGACAGAGTAAAGCATGCAAGTTACTTGCTGACATACTTGTTTACTTGCATGATCATCATACTGTATCAGCAGCTGGAAATGGTCATTCCTAACCCTTTACCCATTGTGGGTAGCAGACGATACTTGCAAAATAAATTCATGAATTACTAAAAATTAAAAAATTTTGTCTCAAAAACATAGCCTATGACCCCTCATTGGAATGAGTTCAATGAGCTCGTTCCAGTGAGAGGTCATAAGCTATGCTTTTGAGACAAAAATTGAAAACATAATAAATTTGAATGGAGATTTTTGTATATAGCCCTAGTCAGTTTTGTTTGTTACGTTGGGTAAAGGGCTCAATGAGCTTGTTCCAATGAGGGGTCCTAAGATATGTTTTTGAGACAAAAATTGAAAACATTATAAATTTGAATGGAGATTTTTGTATATAGGCCTAGTCAGTTTTGTTTGTTACGTTGGGTACGTTCATGCTGTAAATCATCAACAGTATGGCAATTCAGATATCTATTTGGACGAGTGACTAATCGGTTAACCACGGTTAATCCACATGATTAATCGATCAAGAAAATCCCTTAACCATTTCAGCTCTACAGTTTTCAGCTCTTAATTTATGTTTTGAGGATACTGTTATAACCTTTTCCTTGTGAATACAACCAGCTCATAATCTGCAGTAAAAACAAGCCTTATGGGACTTTAGCTCCAATTTTATATTTGCATTTCTCATCTTATAAAACTCATGCTCCAACATACAAGATTTTGGTGGTCGTTTTGTTGGAAGTTACAGTACCTTGACAGTGGTTTCTATTGAAGTCTTGGCTGCCTGTCAAAGTGTTACCATATTATTATGAGGGAGCTGGGGAGGGGGGGGGGGGTCGTGGTGGCTCGGTGGTAAACTGTAGGACTTCTGTGCTAGAGGTCCCATGTTCGATTCCCGTCTGAGACGACCCGCGTTGTGTCCTTGGGCAAGGCACTTTATCCCGGTTGCCCACATGGAGGCACGATGATGCCGTGCACCAAGGCATACTGTACTTCGATGGTGCACATGTCTTCAAATACTGTAACCCTGCTTGAGTGGAGCTTGAACAGAGTTAGAATGTTGAGGAGCTGACAGTTGCTCGTTGATGCTCGGTGGTTCTCTCCAGGTACTCCAGCTTCCTCCACCTATAAAACTGTCATGGTAATGATTAGCCATAATGCCATTGTGCATAAGTATGTGACCTTAAACACCAATAAATAAATAATGAGGGAGCAAAAATAAGCTGAACTCTCCAGACCTTTAAGAACACATTTAGAATCTATGACAAGAATCAAATGAATATTTTGTGAGAATCAAAGTTGACTCCCATTGTTTTTCTGAAGAGAACCATTTGTGAGAATCAATTCTGACTCTCACATGAATTTTAAACCCTGTCATAGAGTGCTGTCAAATAAGACAGGGCTTATATTTCATCCAAATTTGAGAGAATTCATTCAGATTCTTGCAAAAATGGTTGCGAGAATCCATACCGGCTATGAGTGTTCCAATATCCCACAAATCCACCACAGTTGAACCCCTGTTGTATACTGATAACACATGTTAACCATTTACTGAACACAGCTTTTTAATTTTTAAAACATAAAGTGAATTTGATAATATTTTGAAAAATAAACAATATTTTGTAATAAAACCTTACAAATATGGATACCATTGGAACCGGCTCATTGAGCCTGTTTCAATGACATCCATATATGGGTTTTGTAAGCCATGTTTGTACAATTGTATTGACAAAGTGTTTGGATATTTCAGGTCATGTTAGCCTTGTATTGGTTAATTTGATGCTGCAATGTTAGGTAAAGGGTTAAATTGACTCAAACAGTTTTCAGGCGAATCCTAGCAAAGATGCAGCGAGAATCTATGTGGATTCTCATTGGTTTTGTTGCACAACTCATCATGTGGATTGATTCTTGGATTCTCGCCAAAATTTAAGCCCTGTAAGATATATTTTAAATGGCTGGAAAAAACTTGTCATATTTGACATCTTGCATAATGTTTTATTAAATCACCATATTATTTTATTCAGTTAACAGGGATTTTATTTTTCATCTTAAATGAAGTTCAACATTAAAATTGGTACCAAAGATATGATAGATGCTTTGGTGTGTGAAAGTCTAATTCAGTTAATTGGGGTGATTCCAATAATCAAAACCCAATTAAATAAGACTCACTGTACAATTAAATTTTTACCCAATCTAAGTGGCTAAAAATGACCAGCGCTGTTCACAAAAATTACCATTCAATTTTCATTTTTTTCTCTCACTTTTTGTCTCAAAAACATAGCTTATGACCCCTCATTGGATCGAGCTCATCGAGAGCGTTTCAATCAGGGGTCATATGCTATGTTTTTGACTCAAAAATTAAAAAAATTAGTTATTCAAGAATTTTATTTGCAAGTGTCTGCCTTTCGTGTTAGGTAAAGGGTTTATGAATATCAGTTAACAGAATATTGTTACTTGCATTTCTCCATCTCCAATACATTTTTGATACATTCATCAGATTTTATAGCCCTTTACCTAACAAATTGGCTGCATCATTCCACATAGTTTACAAAATGAGTAATTTAAAAAATGTTTTACAAAAGATTTAAATAAAACCATATCATGTGACCCCTCACTGGAATGAGCATGTTGAGATTGTTCCATTGAGGGGTCACATGATATGGTTTTGTTGAAATTTTGTGAAGCATAAACATTTGAAAAAAATTGATTAAAATAACAAATTTTGATATCGTGTTTGTTGGGTAAAGGGTTAATATCTATTTGTGTATTGTTTACAGAAAAATTCCCATTTACAGCTGCCGTGGACTGGTCACTTTCCACAGGCGGGGCAATATTGTACCTGGTACTTCATTAATTAAAATTTTGCTGCTAATGATTTTTATGACCTGGAAAGCACATGCATGGGTTCCACTGTATCTAAAAAACTGTCTTTTTTCATGGGGCTCTGTCAAACAAGATATAATAGAATAAATGCTAAGTTTTTCTCTAGAATACAGGAAAGTGACACAATCCCTGTTAATTGAATATTCCTGTTAATTGAATAATTTTCATCGGCAAAGTGGCTATTCAATTAACAGGATTCCACTGTATTTTAATGTTTATTCTCTCTATCCACTTTATTCACAGGCTGCGAGAAACAGATTTAAAAGTAAAGTTTGTCACGAACACAACAAAAGAATCAAAACGATTTCTTTATCAGAGACTTGAAAATCTTGGATTTAGTATTGGTTTGGATGAAATATTCACATCTTTGACTGCTGCACGGAACCTAGTGCAAAATAAGAATGTGCAACCTCACTTACTTTTAGATAATAGAGCTTTGGAAGATTTTGAAGGTAGTTGGTCCTTTTCAGCTTTTTAGTTAATCTGCATGTTATTCATAAGAGGTTTACAGGTGATGACGTCAGTATAAAAATTAGACTGCTTTTTTAAATGCTAGCTTATGAATTATCAAACATTATCAAAAAGATATTTCTCAATATCCATTGACTTGATGGATATCGAGAAATATCTTTCAGTAGCTTCCTAAATGATGACGTCACCTTGAAGGAACGATCAGTAGATCATTGTTATTGTCTTGAAACTGCAGTCGAATTGGGCTGAATATTGCCCAGTAAAATGTCATGTAGCATATAATAAAAGGAAATCTACACTATTTTAGTGAATATTGGGAATTTTCTGATGAGTGTGGACATTAAAGTTTTATTTTTCACGAGCACTTCCCCGATATTCACTAAAACAGCGCAGATATCCTTTATTTATTACAATTCTAGTAAATGATTGGTAGTTTACTCAAGTTTGATAAGCTTGGATTTGTGGATCTATTTGCTTTGGTACTTCTGTGTTATATTAAAAAACAATTAGTGCACATTTGAAAACTTATGAATGTCATCGAGGCTAGAGAAAAGGTACAAATAAAAAAAAAGAAAATCATTTTTCATACCATTTGAATGGTTGATTCACCAACACGATTTATTCTTTCAAGATACAAATGCAGGAACTGTATATAGAAAAAAAAATTAGGAGGGATGGGGCAGGATAATATGACCTATATATCTCTCCCACCACCGTTTAAGTTATGAAAATTTTGCTTGGCTTAAGTCCTTATTTTGTTGATTTGAGCACAATATCTTTTTTGGTGACTTTGAGTGTCAAGTGGGAAGGAGGAAGATAACTTGGTCAGGATATCTTGCTCCTCCCCAACCCTCCCCCCCCCCCCCCCACCACCTGAAAATTTTATTTTTTCACGCATTCTGCATGTAAATGTTCAAATTGGAAAATATGGATGAAATTCTCTTTAAAAAAAATGGTTGTAGTAAAACAAACATTTTTGAGATTTTAAGTGCATGGAAAGGAAAGAGAGGAGTGGAGTGGGAGTATTGGGTAACCTGGTAGGGTATCTTTCCTCACCTGAACTTTTTAGTTTTAGCTTACCTGAGCAAAGCTCATGGGAAGCTTTAGTTATCACTTTCTGTCTGCCATCTGTCATCCATCTGCCTGTCCGTCCATCCATCCATTGTAGGTCTGATGTGAACTTTACATTATCGACCTCATAAACTACTTGACCGAATTGAACCAAATTTCAAAATACTTCATCATATGTCAATTCAAGTTTGTTTAAATAAAATTGCCACAAACAAGTGTATGTTTGAGGTTAAAAAATCGCACTGGCACAGACATTTTCTACTGAAACGTTTTTTTCTTTTAATATGCCGCCGAAAAATTGTTTTCATTTACTGAGCCCTGATTGGTTTCAAACATGACAAAAAAGTACATAAAATTGGTTTAAACTAAGTGATGAGCTTAGGAACTGGTTAAACTGACTGGCAAAAATTGATGTTATTCATTGATGGGCTCTAATTTAGTCCTTACAAGGATGTTACGCAAGCTTTTGTTTTTCTTATAGGCGATGACTGGTCGCAGATTCAAAGGTTCATTTAATTTAGCATTGGTAAAATTGAATTCATCTTTTTAACATTTTTGCTATTTCGATATTCATTCTGTTGTACGTTAAAGTGAAAGGAATGATGGACCTCCTTTCACATTCGCCCTCTGATATGTTCATACGAAATGGCCACAGGGTTTGAAGCGTATTGATCCAAAAAGCTTCACGTTTTTTTCTAAATTCATCCGTTTCTTCTAATGTGTCTTTAATTGGTGGTTTGTTCAATAGGATGGATTTCGAAATCGTCCAAAGAATGGCCAGGAAGGTTAAAATGTTGTGCTACTGGGGCATCAGCATTATGTTTTATATCCTGTTTGCGTCTAGTAGCACGTTCTCGGAAAGGATTTTGACTTTGACCAACATACTGTTTCCGACAGCGCTTACATGTGATAAGGTAAATAATGTTTGGTGAATCACAATGGAGGGGGTTGCGGATCTGATAATGATTTTTCATTTGTTCGGAGGAAAAATCCTCTTTCTGATCAGGCATAAAAGTATGCAATCTACATCAAGGCTTTTTGCAATTAAATACTGTGCCACTACCATTCTGCAATGGTCTGTTGTGTTCAATCTTCAGTGGTTCGAAATCAGTAGTTTCAGCTGGACTTTCGAGCTTTTTCAGAGTTTGAGATTTTAAGGTACGCAAAAAGCGCAGTGAGTATCCTCTTGATCTGAGGGCGCCAAATAGAGTGGAACAAGCCTCATTGAAATTTACCTTATCACTTGAATTGTGGTGGAAACGAATGAGTTGTGATTTGATGATACCTTTAAATGTATGTTGAGGATTAAATGATTTTGTGTGCAACAATTGATGCGAATCAGTTGGTTTAAAATAAACTTTATAATCTAAATGACCGGACGCCTGAAATTGCTTGCCTTTATACACGGTCACATCAAGAAAATGAACAGAATTTTCACTGATAGTAGCTTTCAATTTAATATTTGGATCGTGATTTTCTAAAAATTCATCAAAATCTTCTTTTGAATGTTCCCAAATAATAAAAATGTCATCTAAATACCTGAGATATACGAGAGGATGCTTTGCACATTTGCTTAAGGCATTTTCCTCCCATTCCGCTACATAAATGGTTGCAAAATTAGGACTGAATCTTTTGCCCTTAGGACAACCCATTATTTGTAGGAAATATTCTCCATTGAATTGAAAGTCATTACCTTTTAAGCTCAGCTCTAAAAGATCCAAAATTTGTTCATCCGGGCGTTTCGCATCCGGATATTTTTCAAATGCATTTTTAACTGATTTAACACCTTTATCAATATCAATGTTCGTATACATACTGTCGATATCCAAAGTAGCCAGAATTGCATTTTTCGATATTTTCAATTTCAAAATTTTTGACAGGAAATCCTGTGTATTTTTTAGATAGCTCGGATGTCTATTTGCTATAGGTTTCAGATTAGGTTTCAGATGATAATCAATTAATTCCGAGATCGCATAAGATTCCGAATTACAATCTGATACAATTGGCCTCCCGGGTGGAGTTAAGTCATCCGTCCATGAAGAATGGTCCTTGTGGATCTTTGGTAGGATATAAAATTGTCTTGTTTGAGCACTGAACTTAGCTGTTAAATATTTCAATTGTTTTTTGGTAATGTGACCTTCGTCGAGGAGAAATTTTAAGATCTTATGGAATTTTTCGATATTACTAGGCCAAATAAGTGAATCTATTTTCTTATAATGTTTAGTATTGCCGAGTTGTCTCATGGCTTCCTTTATATAATTATCCCGAGGTAGAACAACTACCGACCCACCTTTGTCGGCTGGTTTAATTACTAATTTCTTATTTTTTCGAAGTTTTGTGAGGGCTCTCCGTTCACCAGCTGTTAAATTGTCTTTATCGGAGAGTATGTTCATGCTGAACACCTTTTTGATGATTCGTTTGCTAGCCTCAATAATTTCGGGATCTACTTCACTATCTGGAGGTGACCAACCAGATGATTCTGTAAAAGGAAGTTTCCGACCGCTGGAGTTTCTATCTAAAGCGGTCTGCTAATTTCATTTGCCTAAGAAAATTACAGTTGTATGATGGTAAATTTGTTTGGTTATCAGTTTTTGGCTTTGGTGCTGGTACAAAAGTTAAACCGCGATCTAAAAGAGATTTCTCTTGGGTTGTTAGGTCATTGGTGCCAGACAGGTTAACCACATTAGTTCCTAATCCCACATCTGTTAGGCGGCTGTTACCTTTGCCTTTACTTAGTTTAAATTTAGGTGGTTCAACCAGTGATCAAACATAATATTAGCTGTTCTCGTGGTCCAATGGATTAAATCCTGAGCAACATCAAACTTCGCGTCATCAATTTTTGGTATAACGTTAACGTCCTTCACTTTCCGAATTCCTTTACTTAGTTTAAATTTAGGTGGTTCAACCAGTGATCGTACATAATATTGGCAGTTCTCGTGGTCCAATGGATTAAATCCTGAGCAACATATATGTCTATTCAAGTTTGTTTAAATAAAATTGCCACAAACAAGTGTATGTGTGTGTGTGTGGGGGGGGGTATTACTCTGTTAGTACCCCCAATTTAAAAATCTCCTTTTCGAGAGCCACCGCACAAAATCTTTTGATATTAGGTATACAGCATCTGTATGAAGACCAGGTTCAATTTTGTTCAAATCAAGTCCCAGGATCCATATTTGGGCTTCTTATGCGAGCCCAAATTTTATCTTAGTGCAAAGTAAGGAATATTCTTTAAGAACCCTCTTCTTCAGAGCAACTGGTCGGAATTTTCTGATATTTGATATACAGCATACTGATGAGGATCAAATTCATATTTGTTCAACTCAAGTCCTTGGGTCCATATTTAGGCTTCTTATGCAAACCCAAATTTTAACTTTTTGCAATATGAGGAATATTTTTTTAAAATCTTCATCTTCAGACCCACCAGTCAGAATCTTCTGATATTTGGTGTGCAGCATCCTTGATGGAGGCCAGATTTAAGTTTGTTTAAATCAAGTCCCTGTGTCCATATTTTGGCTTCATTTATGAACCTGAATTTTTTAATATTAACGTATTTAGAACCACCCACCAGAATCATTTGATATTCAGCAACGTGTGGGTGGGGGAAAGGGATCACATTCAAGTGTTTTCATATCAAGTTCCAGGTTCTTATTTGGGCTCCTTATGGGAATCCAATTTTAACTTAGTGCAATATATAATATTCTTAAGTAATCGTCTTCTTCAGATCCACCAGTCTAATTCTTTTGATATTTGGTGCCCACCATTCTTAGGGTGCTCAAATTCAAATTAGCTTACATCAAGTTCCTGGAAGTAATATTTAGTCTTCCTAGGGAAGCCCAAATCTTAACATAATGCAATGTAAGGAATATTCTTGAAAAAAATCTTCTTCAGATTTATCAGGATTTTCTGATACTTGGTATACAGCATACTTATGGGGGTCAAATTTAAGTTGGTTCAAATCAAGTCCCTGGATTCATATTTGGAACCCCTTAATGGGAGCCCAAACCTCTACTTAGTCCAATATGAGGAACATTCAACTTATTCACATTTACCTTTCATAATCAATCAATATTTGGTATACAGGGAGGCAGATTTAGACTTGTTCAAATAAAATCTCAGGGTCCATAAATGAGTCCGAATTGAACTTAATGCAGTATGAGGCACATTCTTTAAAAATTTTCTTATTTGCATCCACCAGTAAAAATTTTATGATACTTGGTATTCAATACCTTTTCTTTTTTTTGTGTGTGTGTGAATCTTTTGCCCATAGGACAACCCAATATTTGTAGAAAATATTCTCCATTGAATTGAAAGTCATTACCTTTTAAGCTCAGCTCTAAAAGATCCAAAATTTGTTCATCCGGGCGTTTCGCATCCGGATATTTTTCAAATGCATTTTTAACTGATTTAACACCTTTATCAATATCAATGTTCGTATACATACTGTCGATATCCAAAGTAGCCAGAATTGCATTTTTCGATATTTTCAATTTCAAAATTTTTGACAGGAAATCCTGTGTATTTTTTAGATAGCTCGGATGTCTATTTGCTATAGGTTTCAGATGATAATCAATTAATTCTGAGATTGTATAAGATTCCGAATTACAATCTGATACAATTGGCCTCCCGGGTGGAGTTAAGTCATCCGTCCATGAAGAACGGTCCTTGTGGATCTTTGGTAGGATATAAAATTGTCTTGTTTGAGCACTGAGCTTAGCTGTTAAATATTTCAATTGTTTTTTGGTAATGTGACCTTCGTCGAGGAGAAATTTTAAGATCTTATTGAATTTTTTTATATTACTAGGCCAAATAAGTGAATCTATTTTCTTATAATGTTTAGTATTGCTGAGTTGTCTCATGGCTTCCTTTATATAATTATCCCGAGATAGAACAACTACCGACCCACCTTTATCGGCTGGTTTAATTACTAATTTCTTATTTTTTCGAAGTTTCGTGAGGGCTCTCCGTGTGTGTGTGTGTGTGTGTGTGTGTGTGTGTGTGTGTGTGTGTGGGTTTGTCTTACCAACTTGACGAGGTAACTAGACAAAAGAGTTTGCGTGTTTCGCCTTACCGAGGTACAAAAGACAAAAGAAACCCTTTACCTCGGTTGTTTTCCCAGAACTGTACCGGCAAAACGAGGTAGAAACCGTTAGTCCACACAAAGGACAAACAATGGGGTACCTCGGTATGTAGGGTAGACAAGACTGTGTGTATGTGTGTGTGTGTGTGTGTGTGTGTGTGTGTGTGTGTGTGTGTGTGTGGGTGGGTTTGTCTTACCAGCTTGACGAGGTAAGTAGACAAAAGAGTTTGCATGTTTCCCCTTACCGAGGTACAAAAGACAAAAGAAACCCTTTATCTTGGTTGTTTTCCCAGAACTGTACCGGCAAAATGAGGTAGAAACCGTTAGTCCACACAAAGGACAAACAATGGGGTACCTCGGTATGTAGGGTAGACAAGACTGTGTGTCTGTGTGTGTGTGTGTGTGTGTTTGAGGTTAAAAAATCGCACTGGCACAGACATTTCATACTGAAACGTTTTTTTTCTTTTAATATGCCGCCGAAAAATTGTTTTCATTTACTGAACCCAGATGGGTTTCAAACATGACAAAAAATTACACAAAATTGATTTAAACTAAGTGATGAGCTTAGGAACTGGTTAAACTGACTGGCAATAATTGATGTTATTCATTGATGGGCTCTAATTTAGTCCTTACAAGGATGTTACGCAAGCTTTTGTTTTTCTTATAGGCGATGACAGGTCGAAGATTCAAAGGTTCATTTAATTTAGCATTGGTAAAATTGAATTCATCTTTTAACATTTTTGCTATTTCGATATTCATTCTCTTGTACGTTAAAGTGAAAGGAATGATGGACCTCCTTTCGGCTTTCGCATTCGCCCTCTGATATGTTCATACCAAATGGCCAGAGGGTTTGAAGCGTTTTGATCCAAAAAGCTTCACATTTTTTTCTAAATTCATCCGTTTCTTCTAATGTGTCTTTAATTGGTGGTTGTTCAATTGGGTGGATTTCGAAATCGTCCAAAGAATGGCCAGGAAGGTTAAAATGTTGTGCTACTGGGTCATCAGCATCATGTTTTATATCCTGTTTGTGTCTAGTAGCACGTTCTCGGAAAGGATTTTGACTTTGACCAACATACTGTTTCTGACATCGCTTACAAGTGATAAGGTAAATAATGTTGGGTGAATCACAATGGAGGGGGTTACGGATCTGATAATGATTTTTCGTTTGTTCGGAGGAAAATTCCTCTTTCTGATCAGGCATAAAAGTATGCAGTCTACAACGAGGCTTTTTGCAATTAAATACAGCGCCACTACTATTTTGCAACAGTCTGTTGTGTTCAATCTTCATTGGTTCAAAATCGGTAGTTTCAGCTGGACTTTCGAGCTTTTTCAGGGTTTGGGATTTCAGGCTACGCAAAAGGCGCAGCGAGTACCCTCTCGATCTGAGGGCGCCAAATAGAGTAGAACAAACCTCATTGAAATTTACCTTATCACTTGAATTGCGGTGGAACCGAATGAGCTGTGATTTGATGATACCTTTAAATGTATGTTGAGGATGAAATGATTTTGTGTGCAACAATTTATGTGAATCAGTTGGTTTAAAATATACTTTATAATCTAAATGACCCGACGCCTGAAATTGCTTGCCTTTATACACGGTCACATCGAGAAAATCAACAGAATTTTCACTGATAGTAGCTTTCAATTTAATATTTGGATCGTGATTGTTCAAAATTTCTAAAAATTCATCAAAATCTTCTTTTGAATGTTCCCAAATAATAAAAATGTCATCTAAATATCTGAGATATACGAGAGGATGCTTTGCACATTTGCTTAAGGCATTTTCCTCCCATTCCGCTACATAAATGCTTGCAAAATTAGGACTGAATCTTTTACCCATAGGACAACCCATTATTTGTAGAAAATATTCTCCATTGAATTGAAAGTCATTACCTTTTAAGCTCAGCTCTAAAAGATCCAAAATTTGTTCATCCGGGCGTTTCGCATCCGGATATTTTTCAAATGCATTTTTAACTGATTTAACACCTTTATCAATATCAATGTTTGTATACATACTGTCGATATCCAAAGTAGCCAGAATTGCATTTTTTGATATTTTCAATTTCGAAATTTGTGACAGGAAATCCTGTGTGTTTTTTAGATAGCTCGGATGTCTATTTGCTATAGGTTTAAGATGATAATCAATTAATTCCGAGATCGCATAAGATTCCGAATTACAATCTGATACAATTGGCCTCCCGGGTGGAGTTAAGTCATCCGTCCATGAAGAACGGTCCTTGTGGATCTTTGGTAGGATATAAAATTGTCTTGTTTGAGCACTGAGCTTAGCTGCTAAATATTTCAATTGTTTTTTGGTAATTTGATCTTCGTCGGATAGAAATTTTAAGATCTTATTGAATTTTTCGATATTACTAGGCCAAATAAGTGAATCTATTTTCTTATAATGTTTAGTATTGCAGAGTTGTCTCATGGCTTCCTTTATATAATTATCCCGAGATAGAACAACTACCAACCCACCTTTGTCGGTTGGTTTAATTACTAATTTCTTATTTTTTCGAAGTTTCGTGAGGGCTCTCCGTTCACCAGCTGTTAAATTGTCTTTATCGGAGAGTATGTTCATGCTGAACACCTTTTTGATGATTCGTTTGCTAGCCTCAATAATTTCGGGATCTACTTCACTATCTGGAGGTGACCAACCAGATGATTCTGTAAACGGAAGTTTCCGACCGCTGGAGTTTCTAAAGCGGTCGGCTAATTTCATTTCCCTAAGAAAATTACAGTTATATGATGGTAAATTTGTTTGGTTATCAGTTTTAGGCTTTGGTGTTGGTACAAAAGTTAAACCGCGATCTAAAAGCGATTTCTCTTGGGTTGTTAGGTCATTGGTGCCAGACAGGTTAACCACATTAGTTCCTAATCTCACATCTGTTAGGCAGCTGTTACCTTTGCCTTTACTTAGTTTAAATTTAGGTGGTTCAACCAGTGATCGTACATAATATTGGCGATTCTCGTGGTCCAATGGATTAAATCCTGAGCAACATCAAACTTCGCGTCATCAATTTTTGGTATCACGTTAACGTCCTTCACTTTCCGAATGGTTTCGTTGATGATGCTTAGGGTTCTCCTCTCAGCCTGAGGGAGTTTTTGCGAAAAGTTTAGTTCAGTGAAATAAATTTTTGCTGATCTAAACTTGACCCTGATATCGCTAAGCATATTCCACAACTGCTTAACTACGAGATCAGAATTATCGTTTCGAGAATTCACGCCAATATTTAATAATATTTTTTGGGGACTGGACTGGCCCCTGTGCCCTTTAAACATAGAGCGCAGATGATTGAATTTGGCGCCGGGGTAACACTCCACCTGGATGTCCGGATGGGGATTTCGATCAATGCGTCCTAAATTTGAACTTCCAATCATAAGGATGTTTTTACAAACATCGGGGAGGCGCCAATTCCTTTTGTCAAAATTAACTCCGATTTTATGCCAAAACTGGGAGAATTTAGAATCAAATGAGCGGCCCGAGTTGCGGCTCGGTGATTTGACTTTCTCTGAGTACGATATACCTGGTTGAACCACACTAGAGGCATGAGAAGGGGGAGAAGAAACAGAAGCAGGAGAGGAAACAGAAGCAGGAGAAGAAACAGAAGGAGGAGGAGGAGTTCTAGTGAGAGCACTAGGAGAACCAGAGAAGAAAGGCTGAGGAGGAGTAGGAGGTAGAGGAGCAAGACGAGGCGAGACAGCGTTACTCAATTTGCAAGCATCTTCAGTCACAATATGGACCGGAGATGTTTGCAAATTGAGGCGCTTACTCTGAGAGAAAGAAGAAGTAGAAGGAAAAGAAGAGGGAGAAGAGCTTTGCCTTGATCTTTTCTTATTTTGCTTTTCGCATTGGGGTAGAGGGACAACACGGGCCGGAGTTTGCTTGCTCCCTCCAGTATTGTTCCTTACTCCAGACACTGGGCGAAGTTCCGAAATGTAAGACTCATAGGCCGAAATCGTCTTATCTGTCAACTTATTTTTAAAGTTCTTTTTAGCCCAGATCAAGGCACGCGCCGAAGCGCTGTTGAAGTCTATTTTTTCAAGTCCAGGAGGTGGTCGCATAGCCAAAGTTATCTTAGACTTCAACTGGTTTAAATTTATTTTATAATGCTCAACTAAAGCATTTAACGTTTGATTGGCCCATCCCACACTAATCTGTCGAAAAACAGAAAAAATGTGTGGGGTGGGAAGAGCTGGCTTTAGAAAGCCACCTAACTCATCTACTTTCTTCTCCAGCTGTTTCGGGAAATCCCGATTTGCCAAATGGTGCTCTTATAGCCCAATGTGGTGCAAACATTGAAGCACCTGAAACAAAGCCTTGACCAGCCTAGAATAAGCCTGGAACGATTGTTCCTGGCCAGTTCCGGACTGGGCAACTCTCTGCCTCTGATGCCTCTGCCCTTTTCTTGCCATTGTTAAAGAAAGTAGCTGAATTAAGTATAAATAAAATATAAAAGTGATGAAATAAATAAAATTGGAAAATTAGATATTACCTATTAAAGAAGATACCTGGATTGGTTGCAGTCTTCAGCAAAGGTAGAAAATAATCCGTCTGTCTCGACGCGTTTCGCTTGGTTTGGCTTTTTCAAAGAGACTTTGAGGAAAATGATTCCAACTTTGGGAGGGCATGCATGGTATATATCCATATGTGGGCTGGGGGTGTTTTTCACAGCTCAGTACATAATTAAACTAATTAAACTCGGTAACAAGCTGACAAATGTCACTCATCTAATTAATTCTTTTCAATCTGAGATGTCCCAAGTTTGTTTTTCACAACTCAGTTTGTGTCGTCCAAACAAATTAGATGAAGCCCTATTGATTGGCTTCCATTGAATTTTAATCAGTCAGTGAGTGGTTTACTTTACTGACCCCATGAAGCCCTATTGGTTGGCTTTGATTTAAGTAAAACCAATCGGGAGCGGTTTGCTTTACTGGCTTCAGAAGTATGTGAAAATAATATGAAAAAATGGTTTGATAAAATATATTGAGACTAAAGAAATAAATGAAAAAATATACGCCAAAGATCATGATGCCTCACGAATGTTATCAGTTGGAATGAATATCCCCCGACGGAGGTTTATGACGGAAAATATTTTACACCACGTAGAAATTGTGTGTTTTACCTTCTGAACCTCTACATTGTGTGAAAGGTATGAAAAATTAAAAATAAAATAATAATTTAAATAAATGAATCAACCAAATAAATAAATAAATAAATAAATAAATAAATAAAAATTAATAAAAAATTAAAAATAATCAATAAATAAATATATAAATAAATAAATAATAGTTTTATTTAGGAAAGACATACACATGATTGAAATTAGAACCTATTTTGTTTTTGGGCATATATGAAATCTGGCACTCGCCTGTGTGTGTTTGAGGTTAAAAAATCGCACTGGCACAGACATTTCATACTGAAACGTTTTTTTCTTTTAATATGCCGCCGAAAAATTGTTTTCATTTACTGAACCCAGATGGGTTTCAAACATGACAAAAAATTACACAAAATTGATTTAAACTAAGTGATGAGCTTAGGAACTGGTTAAACTGACTGGCAATAATTGATGTTATTCATTGATGGGCTCTAATTTAGTCCTTACAAGGATGTTACGCAAGCTTTTGTTTTTCTTATAGGCGATGACAGGTCGAAGATTCAAAGGTTCATTTAATTTAGCATTGGTAAAATTGAATTCATCTTTTAACATTTTTGCTATTTCGATATTCATTCTGTTGTACGTTAAAGTGAAAGGAATGATGGACCTCCTTTCGCATTCGCCCTCTGATATGTTCATACCAAATGGCCAGAGGGTTTGAAGCGTATTGATCCAAAAAGCTTCACGTTTTTTTCTAAATTCATCCGTTTCTTCTAATGTGTCTTTAATTGGTGGTTGCTCAATTGGGTGGATTTCGAAATCGTCCAAAGAATGGCCAGGAAGGTTAAAATGTTGTGCTACTGGGGCATCAGCATCATGTTTTATATCCTGTTTGTGTCTAGTAGCACGTTCTCGGAAAGGATTTTGACTTTGACCAACATACTGTTTCCGACATCGCTTACAAGTGATAAGGTGAATAATGTTTGGTGAATCACAATGGAGGGGGTTACGGATCTGATAATGATTTTTCGTTTGTTCGGAGGAAAATTCCTCTTTCTGATCAGGCATAAAAGTATGCAGTCTACAACGAGGCTTTTTGCAATTAAATACAGCGCCACTACTATTTTGCAACGGTCTGTTGTGTTCAATCTTCAGTGGTTCAAAATCGGTAGTTTCAGCTGGACTTTCGAGCTTTTTCAGGGTTTGGGATTTCAGGCTACGCAAAAGGCGCAGCGAGTACCCTCTCGATCTGAGGGCGCCAAATAGAGTAGAACAAACCTCATTGAAATTTACCTTATCACTTGAATTGCGGTGGAACCGAATGAGCTGTGATTTGATGATACCTTTAAATGTATGTTGAGGATGAAATGATTTTGTGTGCAACAATTGATGTGAATCAGTTGGTTTAAAATATACTTTATAATCTAAATGACCCGACACCTGAAATTGCTTGCCTTTATACATGGTCACATCGAGAAAATCAACAGAATTTTCACTGATAGTAGCTTTCAATTTAATATTTGGATCGTGATTGTTCAAAATTTCTAAAAATTCATCAAAATCTTCTTTTGAATGTTCCCAAATAATAAAAATGTCATCTAAATATCTGAGATATACGAGAGGATGCTTTGCACATTTGCTTAAGGCATTTTCCTCCCATTCCGCTACATAAATGCTTGCAAAATTAGGACTGAATCTTTTACCCATAGGACAACCCATTATTTGTAGAAAATATTCTCCATTGAATTGAAAGTCATTACCTTTTAAGCTCAGCTCTAAAAGATCCAAAATTTGTTCATCCGGGCGTTTCACATCCGGATATTTTTCAAATGCATTTTTAACTGATTTAACACCTTTATCAATATCAATGTTTGTATACATACTGTCGATATCCAAAGTAGCCAGAATTGCATTTTTTTATATTTTCAATTTCGAAATTTGTGACAGGAAATCCTGTGTGTTTTTTAGATAGCTCGGATGTCTATCTGCTATAGGTTTAAGATGATAATCAATTAACTCCGAGATCGCATAAGATTCCGAATTACAATCTGATACAATTGGCCTCCCGGGTGGAGTTAAGTCATCCGTCCATGAAGAACGGTCCTTGTGGATCTTTGGTAGGATATAAAATTGTCTTGTTTGAGCACTGAGCTTAGCTGCTAAATATTTCAATTGTTTTTTGGTAATGTGACCTTCGTCGAGGAGAAATTTTAAGATCTTATTGAATTTTTCGATATTACTAGGCCAAATAAGTGAATCTATTTTCTTATAATGTTTAGTATTGCAGAGTTGTCTCATGGCTTCCTTTATATAATTATCCCGAGATAGAACAACTACCGACCCACCTTTGTCGGCTGGTTTAATTACTAATTTCTTATTTTTTCGAAGTTTCGTGAGGGCTCTCCGTTCACCACCTGTTGTTCATCCGGGCGTTTCGCATCCGGATATTTTTCAAATGCATTTTTAACTGATTTAACACCTTTATCAATATCAATGCTCGTATACATACTGTCGATATCCAAAGTAGCCAGAATTGCATTTTTCGATATTTTCAATTTCAAAATTTTTGACAGGAAATCCTGTGTATTTTTTAGATAGCTCGGATGTCTATTTGCTATAGGTTTCAGATGATAATCAATTAATTCTGAGATTGCATAAGATTCCGAATTACAATCTGATACAATTGGCCTCCCGGGTGGAGTTAAGTCATCCGTCCATGAAGAACGGTCCTTGTGGATCTTTGGTAGGATATAAAATTGTCTTGTTTGAGCACTGAGCTTAGCTGTTAAATATTTCAATTGTTTTTTGGTAATGTGACCTTCGTCGAGGAGAAATTTTAAGATCTTATTGAATTTTTTGATATTACTAGGCCAAATAAGTGAATCTATTTTCTTATAATGTTTAGTATTGCTGAGTTGTCTCATGGCTTCCTTTATATAATTATCCCGAGATAGAACAACTACCGACCCACCTTTATCGGCTGGTTTAATTACTAATTTCTTATTTTTTCGAAGTTTCGTGAGGGCTCTCCGTGTGTGTGTGTGTGTGTGTGTGTGTGTGTGTGTGTGTGTGTGTGTGTGTGTGTGTGTGTGTGTGTGTGTGTGTGGGTTTGTCTTACCAACTTGACGAGGTAACTAGACAAAAGAGTTTGCGTGTTTCGCCTTTCCGAGGTACAAAAGACAAAAGAAACCCTTTACCTCGGTTGTTTTCCCAGAACTGTACCGGCAAAACGAGGTAGAAACCATTAGTCCACACAAAGGACAAACAATGGGGTACCTCGGTATGTAGGGTAGACAAGACTGTGTGTATGTGTGTGTGTGTGTGTGTGTGTGTGTGTGTGTGTGTGTGTGGGTGGGTTTGTCTTACCAACTTGATGAGGTAAGTAGACAAAAGAGTTTGCGTGTTTCGCCTTACCGAGGTACAAAAGACAAAAGAAACCCTTTACCTTGGTTGTTTTCCCAGAACTGTACCGGCAAAACGAGGTAGAATCCATTAGTCCACACAAAGGACAAACAATGGGGTACCTCGGTATGTAGGGTAGACAAGACTGTGTGTCTGTGTGTGTGTGTGCATTTGTCTTACCAACTTGACGAGGTAACTAGACAAAAGAGTTTGCGTGTTTCGCCTTACCGAGGTACAAAAGACAAAAGAAACCCTTTACCTCGGTTGTTTTCCCAGAACTGTACCGGCAAAACGAGGTTGAAACCGTTAGTCCACACAAAGGACAAACAATGGGGTACCTCGGTATGTAGGGTAGACAAGACTGTGTGTGTGTGTGTGTGTGTGTGTGTGTGTGTGTGTGTGTGTGTGCGTGTGTGTGTGTGTGTGTGTGTGTGTGTGTGTGTGTGTGTGTGTGTGAGTGTGTGTGTGTGTGTGTGTTTCTTTTGGGGGGGGGGGGTTTCATACCTTGTACACATAAATCTTGAAAATGGAAAATATGGGTGAAATTCTCTTCAAAATTGTGATTCAAGTGAAGAAAGGTTGTTTTTTTGTGTGTCTTCCCATCCACCTATAAATTTGTGCCTTTCCATAACTTATATATATAAATCTTGAAAATGTTAAATATTGATGAAATTTTCTTCAAAATAATGATTTCAGCAAACATAAATTTTCACTTTTCAGGACTTGGGTAGTCATGTGGGTAAGATACCCTTGTCATGATATCTTCACACCTGAAAGATGTTCTGTTTTGACAACTTGCAAGTCTTGGAAATGGAAAATGTGGATGAAATTCTCTTCAAAACAATGACTCGAGCGAAAACAAAGTTCATGATCTCCAATCTTTCTCCCTAACCTCCCAAAGAATTTACAATGATTTTCAAATATATTTTCTTGGTACTGTATCCTAAGTTTTGGTTCAGTGAGTCTTGAAAATGGAAAGTATGGATGAAATTTGTCTCACAATGGTGATTTGTGCAAATTTTGTTTTTCTGTTAGATGTCTAGCCCTCTCTTGCACTGACTGATAGGTTTTTCAATGTGCATTTGTTGTTTTGTTTTCATCTCACAAACAGATACAGAAGTGAATTCAGGAAAACATTCTGTGATTAAATGGAATAGAAAATAAATTCAGTTGGGGCTGATAAACCTAGTTGTAAGTCAGGGTGGGGGTGTGTGGAGGGTACTTTGGAGAGAAAAAGTAGTTTATCTTTTCCAGGTGGGAAGATGTCTATTTTCGGAAGATTATTAGGTTCACAGTGTTTCAGCAGGGTGTACTGGACAGTCCCACCTTTCTGAGATCTGTATTTCCTGAAGATGGCTGATGTATTTGTTACCATGACCTTTCAGCGTGTCAAATTTTGTTTTATTATATAATCCCCAAATGGTATTCCAGTGACGAAAACCATGATAAAAGTAATAATTAGTGAAACTGAAAGAAACATATATTTCTTTATTATTGAACAAGAACTCAAACATTTGGGAGACTTCAATTCAAGGACATTGGAAGATGACACGTCATTATTATTGTGGGACACAAGTTGACTTTATAAATGTTTTTATTCTATACAGTGGTGCATTGTATGTCTTAAAGAATTGGGGACACTAACAGAATCCCTTTTCTTGACAGTAAAAATCAGACACTGAGGGTATGTACACATGTTTTTATTTCAAGTTTTCAGAATATTCTCATGAAAGAATATTGTTCTCATTTTGTTTTTGAGTCTGAATGTTTATTTATTACTGCCAAAAATGTTTGAGGCGATGGGTGGAAGGGAAATCAGAGAAGTGTACGGTAGAATGTCTGTACACCCCTTTTAGCTATCACGTGATATATTCTCATACACACCATTGAACTTTGTACACCCCATTGGAGTTAAATGTACCATCTGAATGCATCAGGAAGCTTGTATAATTTCAAAAGGATAATAAAGTGAAGTACACCACTAAAACCAGTATTTGTATTCTCCTTGAAACCAAATATTTTCTTTCCTAAATATTTTTCACAATAATGGTACTTAATAAGATAGTGTTTCTGTTTATTCATAAACCTTGCATGGAAATTTAGAGCTCTATATAAAAAGATAATGTTTCTATTAATAAACAAATCTTCCATGGAAATTTAGAACATTATTTTACAAGCTAACAATTAGGGTCCTGCATACAGTACAGTCACAGTGGGCTGGTCATAATCCATCTGTGGGCAGTGTTGTTGACACTTGCGTTTACCAGGTAATAAAATTCATCAGAAGCAAAATTTTAATTAATGAAGCACTAATTAATTAATTACATTTTTGATGGTTATTCCTGTAATTAGTGTTTGAATCTTAATATTATTGCATCCATGAAATATTGCCCACCCATGAAAAGTGACCAGTCCACAGCGGCTATAATGCATCCAAAATTTTGGGTCAAATCGAATCCTGAATCAAATCAGGCAGTGGATTTCAAATCAAATTAAATCTCATCCGGAATCTACAGCTCTTCAAATTGGAATTGTTGCACCTTCTCACAACCGTAAATATTGCCAGCCTCCACTCAAGTATTGTATTCAATAGCAATTCATCCGTTTGGTCAAGTCAATCAAACAAGCAATATATTCCAGAACAGAATCCAAGTATTTTCAGAAGGGGAACCTTTAACTCTTCTTCAATCATCAGATCTCCTGATGGTAGGAGAAGAGTTCAAGAGGAGATATTTGCAGAGCTGGAAAGTAAGAAAATTGACGGGTACAGTTTTAAGCTCCCGTGAATTCCGAGACAGGGGTAAATTGCGCCCGTAAAATGTTAGTATATGAATTTTCGAGGGAATTCTGTCACCAAACACCAGAAACCTTAACCCTTTGAACTCTAGTGGTATCTTCCATGTCAGTTCAATGGCAGAAATTAGAAGAGTCTATATTCATTATTTGGGGTAGATTTGGGGTAGAGCAATCAATATTTTCAACGTGCAGCCCCGAGGCTGCACGTTGAAAATATTGATTGCTCTACCCCACACATTTAACAGCCATCCTATTTAATGACGTTATGACGTATCATGTTCCTGGCCAGAAAAGCGGCCAATCGGATTCAAGGGGCTACATGTAAATGTATAAGGGATTGATGAATTATGACAGAAACTTGCCACTGGCTGCAGAGTGCTGCTTTCCCAAAACAACACACATTTATATGCCCTCACAGTATATTAGTGCTCCACAATATTTTTCAACGAGTGCATTTTTTAGTTTCCGTAAAATAGAAAACACGGGTGCTGACGGGTGCAATTGCACTTGCACCCATATCATTTCCAGGACTGGATATTTGGTAGGGTTTTGTGAGCATCTCAGAGTTCTAACTGAGAAAATACTTCAAAATAGCAAAGAATATGGACAGCTGATTTTTTAGCTTAACTTGACAAAGTCAAGATAAGCTATTGCCATCATGGGTGCAGAAGTCTGTGAGTTTGTTCACATTTTTCGTTAGCACAGGCTGCACCCCATATTTCATGTCCGATCATCACGAGATTTCATATGCAGGTTTGAGGTCATGTCTAGATGAGAACCTCCCCTTTTGGTCATGATCGGTCAACTGTGATGGGTACATAAGCCCGAAAACCTTTAGTAGAGTCTTCAGGTCATATTTATGAAGAGATTTCATTGTAACTTGGTAGAATGACTCTGTATAAGGTCTAGATGAGAACATACTCTTTTGGTTGCAATCAGTCAACCATGACAGCTACACGAGTCTGAAACCCGAAAACCTTTAGCACAGTCTACAGGTTGTATTTATGAAGGAATTTCAGTGTAACTTGGTAGAATGACACCATATAATGTCTAGATGATAACATCCCCTTATGGTCGCGATCAGTTAATCCTGATTGGTACGGGAGCCCGAAACCCGAAAACCATTAGCACAGTCATATTTATGAAGGGATTTCATTGTAACTTGGTAGGATGACTCTGTATAAGGTCTAGATGAGAATGCCCCCCTTTTGGTCGTGATCGATCGACCATGACTGCTGCACAGGCCCCAAACCCAAAAACCTTTAGCACAGTCTACAGGTCATATTTATGAAGGGATTTTATTGTAACTTCGTAGGATGACTCTGTATAATGTCTAGATGAAAACGTTATATTTTGGTCTGGTTCAGTCAACTCTGACGGATGCAGGGGCACGTTACCTAGATTCCTTCAGCACAGTCTACAGCTTGCATTTATAAAGGGATTTCTTTGCAAATTTTTAGGATAGCTCGGTATAATGTCTAGATGAGAACCTCCTATTTTGCCCATGATTGGTCAACCGTGACATAGATTTGTTTAGTACAGTCTACAGTTTATATTTATGAAGCGATTTCCTTGTAACTTGGAAGGATAACTCAGTATGATGTCCAGATGGAACTGTCCTATTTTGGTGACGATCGGTATGCTGTTACCACTGTCTTGTCACATGACCTAGATTCCTCTAGCGCTGTCCACAAGTTGTTTTTAGGAAGGGATTTCATTATAACTTAGTAGGATAACTTGGCATGATATCTGGATGAGATTCTCCTATTTTGGTCATGATTTGTCAACCTTAACTGCCAAACAATCACGTGACCTAGATTCCTTTAACAAAGTCTATGAGTTATATTTATGAAGGGATTTCATTGTAACTTGGTAGGATGACTTATTTTGGAATGATTTTACTGTAATGTGGTAACTTTGGTTGACATACATTAACACCTCATATTATTCTTATTGAAAACATAGAATACAGGGAACAGAAATTAACATATTTTCAATTATCACAATTCTTGTCTTATTTCATAATCCTTTCATAAACATTGAACATTATCCTTTTCATCAAACACTACACACAGTCAAGTTAAGCTACAGTGTCATTGATACTTTCATTAGAATATGACCCCACAAAGTAGATCTTCTGTTTCTCAGGCCATTTTTTGGTAAATTACATGTGGGCAGGGTGTTTTTTTTATTTTTGCCATCAAAAGTTTATGTTCTTGGTTTGTCTTATGTTTTAGGCCTCATAATCTACAGAATAGCATGGGTTGTGGTGTATTTCATCTCTTGAATCAAGTTGAGTGCAAGAAGGCTTTCTTCCACTAAAGCATTGCAAAGCCTTGTTGCACTCAAGGGACAAATTTATAAATTTTATTAACTTGGGTAAAATATCAGACATAAACCATTTAATTTTTATTTTTTTAAGTTTGCATTGGTTATAAAAAAGAGAGCATGCGGCAGCCAAAAGGATCATGTGGGAGGGCCTGAGAAATGGATTTTTAACTTTTTTAGACGTAATAATATTGTTTTCTTCACAGGTATAACCCAGGAGAATCCTAATGCAGTTGTTGTGGGCTTGGCACCAGAAAAATTCAACTATGAAGATATGAATAATGCCTTCAGGTTATTATGACAGATAGAATGTTGTATTATTGTATAAGCTTCAATTTCAAGAAAACATTTTGTACTTGTAATATTATTCTTCTTCTTAACCCTTTGAACACTAGTGGTATCTTCCATGTCAGTTCAATGGAAGCAATTGGAAGTGTCCATATTTATTATGTGGGGGCTGCACGTTGAAAATATTGATTGGTCTACCCCACACTTTAACTTAGCAGCCATCCTACTCAATGAAAGTATGAAGTACATGTATTATTTTCCTGGACAAGTAAATCGGTCTCTTGGGTGCAAAGGGTTAACATGAAGCACATCAAATAATCAATCAGTGAGCTCAACATGGGAGTGTAGGTAGCAAAAGTTTGGGTGTAGGAAGTAAGAGTGCAGATGGATGCCACTCAAGGCAGGGCCATATCCAGGGATAATTTGGGGGCACCTGTCCATATATGCCACAGACATATCCGAAGGCCATGAAAGTCGGAATTACCATATTGCCTCCATGTGCTTTCCATAAACATGTTCTATGCATTTATTTTTATCGGAGTGCAGTTGCGTGAGGCATATTTTTAGTCAGCTACAGTATCCTAGTTTGGGATTCAAGTGATTAGCTTCATGTTGGTTTTAGTTGTGTATAATGTTTGCTGAATTTTGACCATTTTAGCAGACTAAGGGATGGATATTATACACAAATACAATGAGTTTTGGTATCTGGGGTTTGGGCACCCAAACTGGTATACAGGTACCAAAAACGTCCTGGATATGGCACTGCAAGGTGTAAAAAGTGAGGGGGAGTTATTTATTGGTACTTAATGCTGCATCAGGAACTTAGGGCATTTTGTGGTGATTAAACAGTATTTACTATAAAAGGCGTCTGTTTTTATAGAGAATAAAACAGTTCATTAAAATCATGAAATAATTAGAGTGTCACAAAGTAATTAGAGTGTAATGAGAAATAAATAACAAATGAGAACCTCTAGTGAAAAAAAGATACCACTAGCTCGAGCTATTTGTGTGCAAAGCACACAATGGTGTATCCCCGCATTTCCTTAGCAACACCTTAGCATAGTCTTAACGTTTCGGATTAATTCCCAAGGAGCCTTTCGATGAAAACTGATTTTCTAACGATAAAAGTGGCTCCACTGGAACCACCTGGGGCAAAATCAAAATTCCAAAACCTTCATGCACATCTAGAGATGTTACCTGAACACATTAGCATAGTTTAAACGTTTCAAATTAAATACCCTAAGAGCCTTTTAATGAAAACTGATTTTCTAACAATAAAAGTGCTTCCACTGGAACCACCTGGGACAAAATCAAAATTCCGAAACCTTCATACACATCTAGTGATGCTACATGAACACATTAGCATAGTTTATACGATTCAAATTAAATATCCTAGAAGACTTTAGGTGAAAACTGATTTTCCAATGATAAAAGTGGTTCCACTGGAACCACCTGGGGCCAAATCAAAATTCCGAAACCTTCATACACATCTAGAGATGTTACCTGAACACATTAGCATAGTTTAAACATTTCGAATTAAATACCCTAGGAGCCTTTCGATGAAAACTGATATTTTTATACTGTACTAATGACCCAGACATAGCTGGTGCTAACTCTTAAAATATAGGGCCAAACACAAATTTTGCCCCCCAGTCCCCAAAATTTGCATCTAAAACTAAAGAAAACATGTCCTGAAAGGCCCTCCACACTTCGCCCCTACTGCGCATGCGCAGTGTCAAGGACGTTCCGAAATTGGCGCCATTTATCATTCTAAGTTTGGCCCTTCATCAGTTAACATCTGACTGATCTTTGTGCTTTTAAATCTCAGTTTAAATGATGCCAGACACATAAATATTAGTGAAATGGTGATTCTAAGGATGATAGAGAAGGAGGAGAGGAAAAGAATGTGTGACAGAATATTATCAGGGCTGTAACTTAAAATTTTTTAATGAAATTATATTAAGTTACCTATTTTCAAGGCAGCAGCCATTTTGTTGTCATTCTGATTATTTAGTTACACTGTTTTTTCAAGTGTTTTCCTCTCTCCCTGTCCTTTAAGTTCCCCCTTGCTATTCTCCCATGCTTTTGGCATAGTTTCTGTAATTATTATTACTAAAATTTCTTGGGAGTTTTAGCTGAATAACAGAATGATTTCTGTTCTTTCCCCATGTTTACCTCTTCACCTACGGGTGGTTAGGCGTTGTGTTCTGCATCTACCATCTGATGTTCTGCAGTTTCTTCCCTGGAAGTCTCTGTTTTGCATCAGATAGTGTATTTTTGGTAACTGATTTCGGGCCTGGGTGCCTGGAGTCTTATTTTAGTGTTTTTACACTCATTGTTTACATTTACAACAGCCCTCTGTGTGAGGGGGGGATTTCTAAAAAAATAATATCTTATGTTATTTTAATCATAACTAGATACATTATTATTGTTCGTAAGTGTTGAATAAATTGTTTAAAATATTTTTAAAATTTTTGTCCACACTTAGGCTTGGGATCCATTGGGGCTCAACGTTACTTTTCAGAAACTTGGGCTGTTCTGAAAAAATATTTTTTCAAAATATTTTGATTTCAATTATTTTTTCTATATTAATGGATCATATTATTATTGTGTATTTTGATTGCCAGGGGTTAGTGCGAGTACCAGGACTTGTTTTCTTTTCACATTGAAAGGATATTGATCAATTGTTTTAAGAGGAAGTCTTCCTCTGACTTTATTATCATTCTATATGTGGTCAGTGTACTCGCATTAACTCCTGTTCTGTATCGTATGATTTCGATGACAATATGGGAAGCGTATGTCACGGTATGTTGTTGGGGATTTGGACACTCCGGTCCTTTCCCCGCAGGGTCACTCTACTTTATCAATTTCTATTTCAGACGATCAAGATTAGGGTGATGTATCTGTGATGTCTTCCAACAGTGTGCCTCCGTCGTCACAATTAATGAAGGGCTAGCGGAAAAGTGCTCATGTAATACGCCAATTGCCTAAGAGGACCCTAGTAGGTTCGACGGCCTTTGACGTCCGCTAGCTCGCCCGGTGTAGCGTCCATTCACCGAATGGTTCGGCAGCCGGGTTCGTCCGTTGCGGTCTAGAAGGAATTTTGGGGTGATGCGAGCACTATAAAATTAACTTAATGCACACCCAGTGACGGCGGATCGGAGGGAGAACGGAGGAAGCCTTTTAGTCCGGTTCATAGCTCGTTCCGGTCCATCCGGACGGCAAGCGAGAGAGGCCCCTCTCTCGTTCAACAACATCTGGCCCCAGATGTTGTGGTACAAAATGTGTCGCTAGCGGAGCATACGTCCGTCGCTCGGGACGCTCCGTTGTATAGGCAGTCCGCTGAGACTGCTAAGGCTTCCTCTTCTCGTCAGCGCACACGACCGCACCTTGGCTGCGTGACCGCCGATATATTACCAGCTTCGCAGATCAAGGATTCTTCGGCGACCAGGTCACACCATCCGGCAGCCAGGGATTCGAGACCGATGGCCTCCGGACGTTCGCATAGGAAAAGTATGCGGGAGCCATCTGATGCGGAGCTGCCCTCGGCGAAGCAGTGAAAGACTGCGCCTCCGCAGGTCTCGACGCCGGACATTCTTGTGCACATAGCACAGCTTATCGCAGCATCCCAGCAGCCGACAGAAACGGTGTCGGATCGAGAATTATCCGACAGCGCTGGGTCGGTAGCCGGGGACTCGAGGCCTGCAGACTCCGGACGTTCGCATAGGAAGTGTGCGGGAGTCAACGTACACGGAGCTTCCGGCGGCAATGCATCGTAAGTCCGCTACTGCACAGGCCTCGGGAACGGACGTGCTTTCCTTAATAGCACAGTTTATCGCAGCATCCCAGCATCAACTGAATCTGTCGCATATATTTTATCCGACGATGCTGGGTCGGGACGCTCCGCGGAAGCGGGTACGGACGTCCGAAAGTTTCATCCGGTCCGACGGGATACCGAAAGGGATTCGGAGGATTTCAAGCTTTCCCTTTCGGAACAACATATGCTGCGATGACGGATAAGAAACTGATAGCGTCGGTGGACTTAGAAATTTTTGGTTCGGTTCAGGGACATCGTCCCTCAGTTCCGACTTAGTCCAATAATGTCACACAAACTTTCGAATTATTGAACGACGCTATATATATTATTATTTTATGCTTGCTATCCAAGCATTTCTGGTTTCTTGTTCGAAGAGTTATGGAGATGTCTTTCAAAAGTGTGCCTCTGTCGTCATAGTTAATGAAGAGTTAGCGGCAATAAGTGCTCATGGAATATGTCTATCGCTTACGGAGTGACATTCGCTAGCTCACCAGGTGTAGTGTACATTCATCGAATGGTTCGGCTGCCGGGTTCGTCCGTTGCGGTCTAGGAAGGAGATTTGGGTGATGCGAGCACTTTAATTACTTTAGTACTCACCCAGTGACGGCAGATTGAGGACAGATCGGAGGAAGCCTGTTAGTCCGGTTCCTGGCTTGTCCAGGTCCGTCCGGGCTGTGAGCAAGAGAGGTTCCTCTCTCGCCCAACAACATAAGGGACCGCATGTTGTGGTTCAGATATTTTACATTCGGAGCATATGTCCGTTGCTCGGGACGCTCCGTTATATTGACAGTCCGAGAGACTGTCTTTAATGCTTCCTCATCCTCACAGCAGGGCACACGACCGCACATTGGCTACGTGACCTCGAGTATCCGATCAGTTTCGGCATTCAGTGATTCTACGGCGAATAGGTCGCGCCATCCGGTAGCCAAGGGACACGAGGCCTATACACTCCGTTCGCTCGCATATTGTAAGTATGCTCGGGGTAACGATCACGGAGCTTCCAGCGGCAAAGCATCGTAAGACCGCTTCTCCTCAGGCCTCAGTGACGGACGTGCTATCCGAGTTAGCACAGTTGTTTCGCAGCATCCCAGCAATTGACAGTTTCTCGGTCGAATCAGAAATTATCCGACGGCGCTGGGTCGGTGCGGTCCGCAGTTGCATCAGCTACGGACAACCAACGCTTTATAGGGTCCGACAGGATGGCGAAAGGGATTCGAAAGATTTCGAGTTTTCCCTTTAGTAGTATCGGAAGATGCCTTTCATATCTTCTGGCATTTCTTCCAGTGATTATTATTTCGGACTTCATTGCTGCGATCTTGGATAAGAGACTTATAGCGTTATTGGACTCGGATTTTTCGATCGGTACAGGGACATTGTCCCTGACTTACCGACGCAGTCCAGTATTGTCATTACAACATGTGTTTTATTTTTCGACGCTATATATATATATATACAAGCCTGCTACTAAGCATGATAGTTTAGTTTCTTGTCCGCGTTGCTCATTTCTGCCATTTTATCATTTTTACAAATAGTTTATTTTGGCAGAGCAGGGCATACCGAGAGTTCATATGCGTCTAGACGGTGTGATTAAAGACTGCATATATTCTTTTTCGCCCTTTATGTCTTTTCCAATTTCAATGTTGGGAACGACATTATGTATAGCAGACTTAACTTAGACGCTTTATTATACGTAATCCGCCTTTCTGAGGCGTTATCATTACGTCTTCAAGAAAAGATTTATGGGATATTATTCTCAATGTAATTTCTTTTGAGGGCAGTAGTTTGTTCACGTATAACTCCGCCCTTCAGTGGCTGATTGGAGTTGGTTAGACGTGACGCAGCCCTAGCTACATCCACACGCGTGGATAGTAAGGTTAAGAACTCTCTCAGAGTCGCTTCGTTCTCGGAGGAGCTTCTCTTCGACGGCAACTTTCCGGCAATCCATGAATTGCTCGATTTATACGTTCTCTTGTCTATCTAGTGTTACAAGAGATTCAGACTGGGGCAAACATTCGGTGGTTGACTCAGAGAGGGCCGCCGCAGTTGCCGGACCCGAGTGTGGCTGTTATGACGGTTGCCAGTCAAACAGATTGGGATATATACTGATCCCTACGGATTCGAAGTGCCAGGGTCTTTGGGTTCCGCAGTCTTTTAGCTATCAGTTTAACTTCCGCGGAATAATGTTTTTTAGGCTTGCTTTATGTCATTGCATGAACATTATTCAGAAACGCATGCCCAAATTCCTGTCCTTTAATTCGACAGTAGTGGCGTATCTCCGGAACCAGGGAGGCACTCTTTCGTTTCCGTTATTCAATTTAATGGAAAGAATCCGTCTGTTGGTTATAGTACACCAAGTTCAGTTTTGGTCCGTCATATTCCGGGTCGTCTGATTGTTTTATCGGACTCCCGTTCTCTTACGGGTCGCTTGTTGCTGTCAGAATGGACTCTCAACAACAAGTATTCAATCAGATTTGCTATCTATGGGAGCGCCCAATGATGATTTATTTATGACACAGCTTGCTAATCAATTGCAGACGTATGTGTTGGCTTGTCCAGATCTCTGAGCTAATAGTGTTAACGCTCTATTGATCTATAGGACGGAATGATAGGATACGCGTATCCTCCGGCGCTGTTGTTTTAGCAGGTATTGCTAAGATAAACAACCACAATACATTTCTGTTGATAGCATCTCTATCTTCACAGAGATCATGAGTAATTTACTCTCTTGTCTACTGTGGGTCTTAACGTGAAATCTTCCTCTATGTGAGGATCTTTTTTCACTGGGTAAATCGTGTCATCTTTATCACAACCAGCAAGGTCGCAACCTTCATGTATTCCGTTGTGTGGTCCGTATTGTAAGCACTGTACTGGACGAGCTTTGGACGCGATTTCTTACTATAGGAGATCCTCTTCTTCGCTATTCTATGCGACTAAAGTGGAGGCTCTTCCGTCGTGGTGTAGGGATCATTATGTTCGTATTGTTGATCCCTCCATACTACTCATTGCTATTTTTTAGTATACTTGTTTCACAAGATCTACTGCAGCCTGTTATTATTTAGGTTATAGGTTTATGTTACCTCATACCTATGCACTCTACGATAGTTTACAATTGAGTCTTTTGTCTCTTTATCTAAGTCAGTTAGTAACTTTTTGATAAATAGACTTAGAATCTTTAGATTAAATTCCTATACGGATTTTAACTTCGGTTCTTATTTAGCTAAGTAATCATTTGAGCCTCTGGAAACAGTAGTTTTCAAATTCTGACCTTTTAGACAGTAATTCTGTTGGTTTCTCTTTTACTGTAGAGTCAGTGAGTTTCATGCACTATCGATGGATGATTTTCACTTTCATAGTTTCGGAATCAATACTTCCGTTACTATTTAGGTTGGATTGTTGTATAAGAGTTAGGCTCCTATTATCCGGAACCTATTATTTTAAGGTCCTTCCGTCTTCGTATGGGCATAGGCCTTTACTCTTTCCGGGTACAGTTTATGTATTTATAAACAGATATCTGTTTATTACAAGGGCGTAAGCTTCTTCTGTCTTTGATGTCTAGTAGAAGGACGTTACGCTCCATTTTATTGTTAATGGATTCTATTAACTATCGGTACTGCTTATAGTATATCATTGACTTAGCAGTTGTGCTTAAGATTTCGGCTCATGAAGTAAGAGTTCTTCTACTTCTTGGGCTTACATTAATAGTGTCGCTATTATAGATTTTTGAAGGCCGCTCATTGCGCTCAGCCATCCACATTCATGAATTTTATCTTAGAAATATCGAGTCAATTTCTTGAGGCCTCTTTTGTTAGGTCTATTATCTACTGCTCAGAATGTCATTCACTTAACAGTTGCTACTATAGCTAGGTAGGCTGTCTGTTTCGGCAGTGTCTCCTTTCGGCTGCCCTCTTCGCTCTGGGCTATTTGACCCAGGGCAAGAAAAAGGGGGGGGGGGGGGAGGGTGTTCCCTTGGGTCACCTGTTTTACTATGAAAACAAGGGGATACCTCCTCCGGAGTTAGTAATTCTGAGCTGTTATTGGGATGGTTGTTTAGTGAGAAGTTTAAGTTTATAAAATTCATTCAAGTCTTAGTTTTTAAAGTATAGCTTTTGAATATTGCATATGTCAACAGACATGATTATGCAATTCTCAGACACTTTTAGGAGTATAAGAGTCTCTATTCTCTAGATTATTGGCTTACTTTAAAAATTATTAGTATAAGGATTATATTGGATATTAATAGAGTACATGGATGTATGAAGCTCAATTTTGGAAGGTGTTGTATCTTTCTAATTTATCATAAATAAGAAAGATACATGTAAGGCCTAATACTTCTTTTTCCCTAGAAGGGATGACTCTATTTTATATTATTGAGCGTATTCCATCTTGCTCTATGTCCTTGGCCCTCCAGCCTTTTTACTATTCAGCTATGTCTGGGTCTTTGGTACAGTATAAAAATGTTAAAAAATTTATAGTAATTTATATATTTTTTATACTTACCAATGACCCAGACGGGGATGGCCCTCCCAGGAGTTGGGAACTCTTGCCTCCCCGCTGAGTACATAGCGCTTACCAGGCACTGGTTATTAGAATGATAAATGGCGCCAATTTCGGAACGTCCTTGACACTGCGCATGCGCAGTAGGGGCGAAGTGTGGAGGGCCTTTCAGGACATGTTTTCTTTAGTTTTAGATGCAAATTTTGGGGATTGGGGGGCAAAATTTGTGTTTGGCCCTATATTTTAAGAGTTAGCACCAGCTATGTCTGGGTCATTGGTAAGTATAAAAAATATATAAATTACTATAAATTTTTTAACTTTTTAACGATACAAGTGGTTCCACTGGAACCACCGGGGACAAAATCAAAATTCCGAAACCTTCATGCACATCTAGATATGTTACCTGAACACATTAGCATAGTTTAAACATTTCGAATTGAGTACCCTAAGAGCCTTTCGATGAAAACTGATTTTCTAACAATACAAGTGTTTCCACTGGAACCACCAGGGGCAAAATCAAAATTCCGAAACCTTCATGCACATCTAGAGATGTTACCTGAACACATTAGCATAGTATAAACGTTTCGAATTGAGTACCCTAAGAGCCTTTCGATGAAAACTGATTTTCTAACGATAAAAGAAAATCAGTTTTCATCAAAATTCCGAAACCTTCATGCACATCTAGAGATGTTACCTGAACACATTAGCATAGTTTAAACGTTTTGAATTGAATACGCTAGGAGCCCTTCAATGAAAACTGATTTTCTAACGATAAAAGTGGTTCCACTGGAACCACCGGGGGCCAAATCAAAATTCCGAAACCTTCATGCACATCTAGAGTTGCTACCTGAACACATTAGCATAGTTTAAGCCTTTCGAATTAAATACCCTAGGAGCCTTTCGATGAAAACTGATTTTCTAACGATAAAAGTGGTTCCACTGGAACCACCGGGGGCCGAATCAAAATTCCGAAACCTTCATGCACATCTAGAGATGTTACCTGAACAGATTAACATAGTTTAAACATTTCGAATTGAGTACCCTAAGAGCCTTTCGATGAAAACTGATTTTCTAACGATAAAAGTGGTTCCACTGGAACCACCGGGGGAAAAATCAAAATTCCGAAACCTTCATGCACATCTAGAGATGTTACCTGAACACATTAGCATAGTTTAAACGTTTTGATGGAGTACCCTAGGAGCATTTCGATGAAAACTGATTTTCTAACGATAAAAGTGGTTCCACTGGAACCACCGGGGGCAAAATCAAAATTCCGAAACCTTCATGCACATCTAGAGATGTTACCTTAACACATTAGCATAGTTTAAATGTTTCGAATTGAATACCCTAGGAGCCTTTCGATGAAAACTGACTTTCTAATGATAAAAGTGGTTCCACTAGAACCACCGGGGGCCGAATCAAAATTCCGAAACATTCATGCACATCTAGAGATGTTACCTGAACACATTAGCATAGTTTAAGCGTTTCGAATTAAATACCCTAGGAGCCTTTTGATGAAAACTGATTTTCTAACGATAAAAGTGGTTCCACTGGAACCACCGGGGGCAAAATCAAAATTCTGAAACCTTCATGGACATCTAGAGATGTTATCTGAACACATTAGCATAGTTTAAACGTTTCGAATTGAATACCCTAGGAGCCTTTCGATGAAAACTGATTTTCTAACGATAAAAGTGGTTCCACTGGAACCACCGGGGGCAAAATCAAAATTCCGAAACCTTCATGCACATCTAGAGTTGTTACCTGAACACATTAGCATAGTTTAAACGTTTCAAATTGAATACCCTAGGAGCCTTTCGATGAAAACTGATTTTCTAACGATAGAAGTGGTTCCACTGGAACCACCGGGGGCAAAATCAAAATTCCAAAACCTTCATGCACATCTAGAGATGTTACCTGAACACATTAGCATAGTTTAAACATTTCAAATTGAATACCCTAGGATCCTTTTGATGAAAACTGATTTTCTAACGATAAAAGTGGTTCCACTGGAACCACCGGGGACAAAATCAAAATTCCGAAACCTTCATGCACATCTAGATATGTTACCTGAACACATTAGCATAGTTTAAACATTTCGAATTGAATACCCTAGGAGCCTTTCGATGAAAAGTGATTTTCTAATGATAAAAGTGGTTCCACTGGAACCACCAGGGGCAAAATCAAAATTCCGAAACCTTCATGCACATCTAGAGATGTTACCTGAACACATTAGCATAGTTTAAACGTTTCGAATTGAATACCCTAGGAGCCTTTCGATGAAAACTGATATTTTTATACTGTACCAATGACCCAGACTTAGCTGGTGCTAACTCTAACAAAACCAGGGCCAAGTACAAATTTTGCCCCCCAATCCCCAAAATTTGCATCCAAAACCAAAAGAAATCATGTCCTATAGGACCTCCATACTACGCCCCCACTGCGCATGCGCAGTGTCAAGGACGTCCCGAAATTGGCGCCAATTATCATTCTCTGTTTGGCCCTTCATCAGTCAACATCTCACTGATCTTTGTGCTTGTAAATCTCAGTTTAAAGGATGCCAGACACGTAATTTTTGGAGAAATGGTGATTCTAAGGAGGATATAGAAGGAGGAGAGGAAAATGAAGTGACAAAAAATAATCAGGGCTGTACTTAAAATTTTTTATGAAATTATGTTAAGTTGCCTATTTTCGAGGCATGGGCCTCCTGTTGTCATTCTTGCTAAAATGTTGCACTGCTTATTCAGTGTTTCCTCTCCCCTAGCCTTCTAAGTCCCCCCTTGCAATTCTCCCATGCTTTTAGCATATTTTTGAGAAAGTTCATTTCTAAATTTTCTTGGGAGAGTTGCTTGGATACAGAATGTTTTCTGTTATTTTCCCCATAGTTACGTTTTCACCCATGGGTGTATAAACGTTGTGTTCTGCATCTTCCATCTGATGTTCTGCAGATTCTCCCCTGGGAGTCTCTGTCTTGCATCAGATAGAGTGTAATTTCGATGACTGATTTCGGGCCAGTTTTTTCAGTGCCTGGAGTCATGTTTTCTGTTGTTTTACACTGTTTGTTTACATTGGCAACAGCCTTTTTTGAGGGGGGCTGTTTGCCTTTGGTGTAGTTTATCTCACTATAAGATACATTTATATTATCCGTAAGTGTCTCATTAATTATTTAATATAAATTTAAAATTTTTGACCACACTTTGCCATCGGATCCATCGGGGCTCAACGTTACTTTTCAGAAACTTGGGCTTCGCTGAAAAAATATTTTTTCAAAATTATTTTGATTTGCAATTGTTTTTTCATTTATTAATGGATCATGTTATTATGTATCTTTGTGTCAGGGGTTTGTGCGAGTAACTAGGACTTGTTGTTGACTTTTCACAATGAAAGGATATTGTTCAAATTGTAATGGGAAGAAATCTTCCTCTGACTTTCATGATCATTGTATTAATTGTAGTCAGTGTTCTCGCACTAATCCCTGTTCTATATGTCAATATTGGGATGACAAACATTGGAAACGTGTGTCACGGTATGCTGTTACTGGAGAAAGGGCTATGCCGGCTCTTTCTCCGCAAGGTCACTCTACTCTCTCAGTTTCTATTTCAGAGGAACAAGAACAGGGTGATGTTTCCATGTTATCTTCTGCAAGTGCGCTTCCGTCGTCACAAATGAATTCAGAGCTAGCGGCAAAAGTGCTCATGGAGATTAGACAAATGTCGTCCGCTAGCTCACCCGGTGTAGCGTCCATTCACCGAATGGTTCGGCAGCCGGGTTCGTCCGATGCGGTCCAGGAAGAAATGTTGGGTGATGCGAGCACTATAAACATTCAATGTGCACACCCAGTGACGGCGGATAGTAAGCGAGATCGGAGGAAGCCTTTGAGTCCGGTTCCTAGCTCGTCCAGGTCCAGCCGGGCCGCGAGCAAGAGAGGCCCCTCTCTCGTACAACAACATCTGGGACCAGATGTTGTGGTACAAAATGTGTCGAAAGCGGTGCATACGTCCGTCGCTCGGGACGCTCCGTTGTATAGGCAGTCCGTGGAGACTGCTAAGGCTTCTTCTTCTCGTCAGCGCACACGACCGCACCTTGGCTGCATGACCGCCGATATCTTACCAGCTTCGCCGATCAAGGATTCTTTGGCGACCAGGTCACACCATCCGGCAGCCAGGGACACGAGGCCGATGGACTCCGGACGTTCGCATAGAAAAAGTATGCGGGAGCCATCTGATGCGAAGCTGCCCTCGGCGAAGCAGTGAAAGACTGCGTCTCCGCAGGTCTCGACGCCGGACATTCTTGTGCAGATAGCACAGCTTATCGCAGCATCCCAGCAGCCGACAGAAATGGTGTCGGATCGAGAATTATCCGACGGCGCTGGGTCGGTACGCTCCGCCGAAGCATCGGGGGCAGACGACCGGGAGCATCATGAGGTCCGACCGGATGGTGAAAGGGATACGGATGATTTGGAGCTATCCCTTTCGGAACAACATAAAGCTGCCGTGGACTTCATCCGGCACTTTCTCCCTCAAGTTGTTCCGTCGGGCCAGACTGCTGCGGTTCTGGGCAAGAGGATTATAGCGTCATTGGACTCTGAATTTTTTGAGCGGTTCAGGGACATCGCTCCCGAGTTTCCGTCGCAGTCCAATAATGTTGCAAGAACATTTGAATTATTGAACGACGCTATATTTAAACTTGCTTCCAAGACGGGGAAAGCAGGTTTCTTGTCCGCCAATACTCTCAACCTGCCTTTCATTAATGCAAGGAATAAATTTGACACAGCAGGACAGGGTATACCGAGAGTTCCTCTGCGTATGGACGACGAGGCGGAAGACTTAGAGCTATCATTACCGTCGTCGGCTTCTATTCCAACCGCGGTGTTGGAAACAGCTATTTCGTCTAACAGAGCCAATTTAGATGCCTTATCTTACGCAGATCACCTTACTAAGGCGTTATCACTGCACCTTCAAGGGAAAGAATTTCAGGATATACAATCCTCTTTAAGACTTCTTTCAAGGGCAGTAGCTTATTCCACGTGTAACTCCGCCCTTTCTGTGGCAAACCTGGAGTTGGTTAGACGTGACGCAGCCCTAGCTACATCCACACTCGTGGATACTAAGGTGAAGAACTCTCTTAGAGTCGCTTCGGTCTCCGGAGAACTTCTCTTTGACGGCAAGCTTTCTGCTATTTATGATAAAATTACAAAGAAAGCTTCGGATTCTCTGTTGTTCAAATCTGCTTCTAAGAAGTCGGATACAGCAGACAAGAATAAGACAGGCACTTCTGGGTCTAATGCGCCCAAGAGAGGTTCCTATAGAGGTTCCGGTGCGTCCTCTTGGTCTTATTCGAGAGACCGTCAGGGTAGCGACTCTCATTCGGGACGTCCTTCGGGCCGGGACAACCGGTCGGACGCCCCGAGGTCGACGGGACGAGGTGCGGGTCGTGGAGGACGTGGTTTCTCCTACCGCAGGCCTCGCAGGTCCAGGAGGTGATGGCTTAAACCTCTATGGCGTACCGGTTGGCGGAAGGTTGTCGAGCTTTTCACAAGAAGGGGCGTCGATTACGGACGACCCTTGGGTGAGAGGAGTGACTTCGGAAGGCCTAAAGATATCCTTCAAACGAAAGCCTCCATTAACTCGAAGTCCAAAGTGGACTCAACTTGTGTCAAATCCGCAGAAAAGAGACGCTCTGTTATCAGAGGTGCAGTCTCTTTTAATGAAGAACGCGGTAGAGGTCGTAGAAAACCAGGAGACTCCGGGATTCTACAGCCATCTGTTTCTGGTTCCGAAACCAGACGGCTCGTTCCATCCAGTCATAGATTTGAGCTGGATAAACAAGCTGATCGTCGCTCCGAAATTTTATATGGAGACGATTCGGTCGGTCAGAGCGAGTATTCGGGTGAACGATTATGCAACAAGCATAGATCTCAAAGATGCGTACTTTCACGTCATGGTACATCCGACATTCAGAAAGTATCTACACTTCGCAGTCCTAGGAGTGGTGTATCAATTCCGGGCGATGTGCTTCGGACTGAATCTAGCACCCTGGGCTTTCACTCGAGTAATGAACTCGGTAATGATCTATTTCCGAGCTCATTCGTCTGCGGTAACGTCGGCCTACCTGGACGACATTCTTCAGAGGTACGGCAACGAGTTAACGCTTCAGAACGATGTTCAGAATCTACTTCTATTGCTCCGACGTCTCGGTTTTATAGTAAACGAGGAGAAGTCGGATCTGGTGCCGTCCAAGTCATTCACTCATCTGGGAATGAGCTTCGAGACGCACAACAATCTCGTTCGTCTGCCGTTAACCAGAGCGAAATTAGTCAGTTGTTACGCTCGCTATTGTCTGCACGCAGACAAAGTCACAGCGCGAGAATTTATGAGACTGATAGGTCTGTACGGAGCCACTGCAGATCTCATTCCGATGGGGCGGTTACGCACACGTCCTCTCCAAATTTTCTTGACTCAGAATTGGAGTGCGAAAATTCATTCGCTCGATGTAGACGTTCTCTTGTCAGATCAAGTGAAACAAGAGATTCAGACTTGGGCAAACATTCAGTGGTTAACTCAGGGAGTTCCGCTGCAGTTGCCAGATCCGAGTTTTACCATTATGACGGATGCCAGTCAAACAGGTTGGGGTGCATCATTGATCCCAACGGATTCGAGATGCCAGGGTCTTTGGGATCCGCAATTCCTGTGCAAGCACATAAACATCAAGGAAATGATGTCAATTTGGCTTGCGTTACGTCATTGGATGGACATTATTCACAATGCTCATGTCCAAATCCTATCCGACAATACGACAGTAGTGGCGTATATACGGAATCAGGGAGGCACTCATTCAGTTCCGTTGTTCAATCTAATGGAAAGAATCCTTCTGTTTGCGCTAGAACATCAGGTTCTTCTTTCGGTCCGTCACATACCGGGTCGTCTGAATGTGCTAGCAGACTCCCTTTCATGAAAGGGTCGCTTGTTGCCGTCGGAGTGGACTCTCAACAAACAAGTATTCAATCAGATTTGCTACCAGTGGGAACGGCCAATGATAGACTTATTTGCGACACATCTCAACAATCAGTTGCAGACGTATGTGTCTCCGTGTCCGGATCCAAGAGCATTTTCAGTAGACGCTCTGTCGATCCCTTGGGACGGAATGATAGGATATGCGTATCCTCCAGCGCCGTTAATTCAACAAGTATTGCTAAAGATAAAACAATCTCAATGCAAGATTCTGTTGGTAGCATCTCTGTCGCCACAGAGACCGTGGATAAGGGTTATACTGGATGTTAATAGAGAACATGAATATTATTGTGCTCAATTATTAAGGGTATTGTATCTTTCTAATTTAATATTAAATAAGAAAGATACATGTAAAGCCTAATACTCCATTTCTCCTTAAGGGGTTGCCTCTTTATTATATAGTTGAGCTTATTGGATTTTCCTCTATGTCCTAGGCCCTCCAGCCTTTTTACTATTCAGCTAAGTCTGGGTCATTGGTACAGTATAAAAATGTTAAAAAATTTATAGTAATTTATATATTTTTTATACTTACCAATGACCCAGACGGGGATGGCCCTCCCAGGAGTTGGGAACTCTTGCCTCCCCGCTGAGTACATAGCGCTGACCAGGCACTGCCAGTAAGAATGATATTTGGCGCCAATTGCGGGACGTCCTTGACACTGCGCATGCGCAGTGAGGGCGTAGTATGGAGGTCCTATAGGACATGATTTCTTTTGGTTTTGGATGCAAATTTTGGGGATTGGGGGGCAAAATTTGTGTTTGGCCCTGGTTTTGTTAGAGTTAGCACCAGCTAAGTCTGGGTCATTGTTAAGTATAAAAAATATATAAATTACTATAAATTTTTTAACTTTCTAACGATAAAAGTGGTTCCACTGGAACCACCTGGGGCAAAATCAAAATTCCGAAACCTTCATGCACATCTAGAGATGTTACCTGAACACATTAGCATAGTTTAAACATTTCGAATTGAATACCTTATGAGCCTTTCGATGAAAACTGATTTTCCAACGATAAAAGTGGTTCCACTGGAACCACCGGGGGCAAAATCAAAATTCCAAAACCTTCATGCACATCTAGAGATGTTAACTGAACACATTAGCATAGTTTAAGCGTTTCGAATTAAATACCCTAGGAGCCTTTCGATGAAAACTGATTTTCTAACGATAAAAGTGGTTCCACTGGAACCAACGGGGGCAGAATGAAAATTCCGAAACCTTCATGCACATCTAGAGATGTTACCTGAACACATTAGCATAGTTTAAACGTTTTGAATTGAATACCCTAGGAGCCTTTCGATGAAAACTGATTTTCTAACGATAAAAGTGGTTTCACTGGAACCACCGGGGGCAAAATCAAAATTCCAAAACCTTCATGCACATCTAGAGATGTTACCTGAACACATTAGCATAGTTTAAACGTTTCGAATTGAATACCCTAGGAGCCTTTCGATGAAAACTGATTTTCTAATGATAAAAGTGGTTCCACTAGAACCACCGGGGGCAAAATCAAAATTCCGAAACCTTCATGCACATCTAGAGATGTTACCTGAACACATTGGCATAGTTTAAGCGTTTCGAATTAAATACCCTAGGAGCCTTTCGATGAAAACTGATTTTCTAACGATAAAAGTGGTTCCACTGGAACCACCGGGGGCCGAATCAAAATTCCTAAACCTTCATGCACATCTAGAGATGTTACCTGAACACATTAGCATAGTTTAAACGTTTCGAATTGAATACCCTAGGAGCCTTTCAATGAAAACTGATTTTCTAACGATAAAAGTGGTTCCACTGGAACCACCGGGGGCAAAATCAAAATTCCGAAACCTTCATGCACATCTAGAGATGTTACTTGAACACATTAGCATAGTTTAAACGTTTTGAATTGAATACCCTAGGAGCCTTTCAGGGTGTGACATACGGACGGACGGACGGAGGGACGGACGGAGATCACGACAATATCCCCGCATTTTTGAAAATGCGGGGATAATTAGTGTATAGAATATCATGTAAATCAACTTGGTGAAAAGAGAAAATCCAGTTTAAAAGAATAGAAACAATGAATATCACACTGAGTGTAAGAGGGGAGAGGGAGATTGGTACCACTCTGTTGTGAAGAAGTGAGGAGGAGATGGATGCTACTTTGGCTGGAAGAAGTGTAGGAATGGATGTCCTTTTGGGTGTATGAGATGATGAAAATTATCTGAGTGGAAGAAGTGTGGGAGAGATGAATAACACTCCGGATAGAAAAAGCTCTTCTGGAAAAAAAGAGAAAATGGTGCAATTGAATGTCTCTTTTGTTGTTAGAAGCAAGAATGAGGAGGATGGTCATTTACCAACAACTTGTAAATTGGTAGGATGACTTGATATAATGTCTAGATGAGAACGTCCTATTTTGGCCATGATCGGTCAACCATGCTGGCTGCACAGTCACGTGACTTAGATTTGTTTAGCACAGTCTTCAGTTTATGTTTATGAAGTGATTTCATTGTAACTTGGTAGGATAACTCGGTATAATCAGATATGTTAACCCTCCCGGAATGCCCAGGGAATTCTGGGGAATTCAGTGTTTTTCCCGGCGTCCCGGAAAAAGATCTCCTTAAGACAAAAATCCCAGAAAATATCAATCAAAACATTTGGCATTTTTGAAATGTTTTGATGGTCAATTTGCGATCAGTTTCAAAAGCTTTATCGTCTTGGCATTACCATGTTCGAAAATCATTAAAATGATTGTAAAATTTATTAATAAAAGCATAAAATGATATTTGTACCTTTTTTAAAGTGCACAAAATTTGTCTCGACCAGCTGTTTACATTGTGCCAATTTGTGGTGTCCCAGTTCCAAACACCTGATCACCAACAACTTCAGATTTTTGGTTTGTAAAAAAAGTTTTATTCAACGGAAAATTCCCCTTTAATAGTGCTGCGTTGATATTTTTCCTGCATTTGAATAAGGGTGCCCAAGTTTTGCTTTACAAACTGCAACACTGTGTTTGAACATGGAAAAGGGAACATAAATTACAATTAGTGTTGAAACGATTACCTATTTTTCAAAGTCGACTAGTCGATGGGAGTAATCGATTCAAAATCAACTAGTCGGCTTTTCTGTTGAAAACATAATTGCCTCAGTAAATTAGGTGATAAGAGACTGTTACATGTAAGTTAATAACCCTTACGTTTAATGACTCGTTTGACAGGTGTTTGATGAAGTTTCCTTGTCAAAGTCATGAATGTAGCAGTTCTCTTTTTCGTATTTTGAGTTTTTTAAAATGTTGTGCATATTATAGCTTTAACCATTCAGTAAAAAAATTAGGATACCTGGGAAGTGCGTGCCTCCTAGTCCTCTGTCCGTACAGTGGAAAAAGTACCCAATGATGTTAAAACAAAAGTTTCGTGAATTTGTAAAATGTTTGACGTGTTCCGCCATTCGCCCGGTGCAATTAAAAACTCCCTGGTCAAATTTTGTGACGGACAGTTTCCTCACCTTCATATCCGGTCTTCGCCAGCTCACACCCAAACCAGTACAGTAATATCATAGAATATGGAGCTATGGCATTATTTTTATATCAATTAAAAAGTGTGGGTGCCTTGGGTGAGGGACAGAACGCTTACATGAATTAACGGCATCTTTGAAGTTGTACATCACAGTATTTTTCTTCAATGCGTGCCAGTGATTAGGTTAGGTGAAAACAGTGCTTGTAATGCTGCTGAAATCTAAGTTGTAACATTAACGGCATCAACAAACGACAATGATTGCATTGATATCCACTTCTCAATACAATTTAAAATAGGTCCACCATGAAGCAGAAACGTCTGATGTTTGTAATCATTAACCCCCACTATTGGCATTTTACGACTTCATCTTTGTGTTTCCCGACTAGTCGACTGGCAGATTTCTGAGTCGATTTTTTCAAAAATTGAATCAACTTCGACTAGTCGACTAATCGTTTCAGCACTAATTACAATTCAGTTGATGCACCGCCATTTTTAACTTTGAATTCTGGTAGATAGTGGGGAAGTTCCTTGATCTATTTCCAGTGATAAAAATATCTGTCTGGGAATCACCTCATGTAAATCTTTGAATCAGATGAGCCAGTGTTTGGGAAGTTGAACTGATGACAACTCTTGTTTAATTCTAAGTTAAAGGCCCTTTTGGAAGTGTTTTTATTTTATTATTTTATTTATTATTATTTCTTGCAAAATGATATTAAAATGGACAGGATCTACACAGAAATTCATTTTGTGTCTCTTTTACATTTTTCAAGAGGTTCTCTGTTGAGTAATCTTTTTTATACTCCTGAGAATTTTCTTTAATTTTTTTTTCTTTCAACTCATGTCTGCTCTTCAGCAGCCATGATGTGATTGTAGGAGAACTGCAAGAAATTTTTGGTAGTGGAACAATTGAAATTTCTGAACATTTGTGGGAGTTAATTATGCCTCGTTTTTTTATATAAATTATTTTTCTTCAGATTACTGCTACAATCATGAATTGTTTGTAGGAGAGGTGCAAGAGAACAATTTTTTTTCAAGTTTGACATCTACATGTACATGTGTTGTACTTGAAACTGAAAAATTATGGTATTTTTTCCATAATGTTTGGTTCAATTTTTTTTTCAATTTATTTTATTTCATTTTATTTTATTTATTTTTTTGAGAGGGGGAGGAGGGGGGCGGTTATTGGGAGAAACTTGATTACTGTTGTGATTCCAATGTTTGTGAATAGAATACAGTTTGAATAAGATCTTAGGCCGGATACAGAACCAGCTGATATGATCAGCAGTATAACTCCAAAATGAAAATTTATATTTATATATTTTGACCATATTTTTATTTCGTAATACAGATTAATAGTTGTCATAACCTATGTTTTTGAGACAAAAAATGAAAAAAAATAATGAAAATTAATTGGCGATTTTTCTGAATAGCGCTGCCCGGTTTTGGCCGTTACGTTGGGTAAAGGATTAATGCACATTGTGACAGACAGGGGTTCTTCTGCCCTCCATGCAATTGGGAATATTCCTGTCATGTTCCATGTCAGTTCCTGTTCTTGTCCTGTTCCAGTTGGGAATTTGTTTGGAAGAAGAAACTCACAAAGAATCAGAAGTGTTTTTTTCATATTGAGCTGAGAACATTAATACAGAAGCTACTACATGTATAGTACATGTAGTAAGTTTTATAACAAACAGTCACATGAAATAATGATCAGTCTTCGTAATCTCTATTATAAATTGTTGTATTTACTACACTTGGACAGTCTACATTCTGTGGCTTAGCAGTTGTGTCTATGCAAGATTTGGCAGCCTATATACATGTAGGCAGCCAAGACTTTTCTAGAAGCAACTGTCAAGGTTCTTGGGATGTAATTTGCAAAAGTAATTAAAACTGTCTGTAGAGGCACCTGTTTTGTTGCAGTAAAAAGTGATTAAAGTCAAAGTAAGGCCTTCAAGAGTTAAAAGAATTAATTTTTGAATGAGGCCTGAGATTGGAAAATATTTGGTTTGAACTGGGAAAAATCATGGGAAAATGCCATTGGGGAAAGCAGGGCTTATATTTCGACGAGAATCCGAGAATCGATTCGCACAAAAATTCGCTCAATAAAACCGGCGAGAATCCATGTAGATTCTCGCTGCACCTCTGCTAGGATTCGCGTGAAAGGACTTGAGTCAATTTAACCCTTTATTTAACACAGCAGAAACAAATTAACCAGCAGAAGGCTAACATGACCTGAAATATCCTGACACTATGTCAATAAAATCTTACAAATATGGCTGTCATTGGAACCGGCTCATTGAGCCGGTTCCAATGACAGCCATATTTGTAAGATGTTATTGGTAAATATTGTTCATTTAATTATTTTATCATTTATTTATTATTTATTGTTTAAAAATTATCAAATTTAGTTTTAAAAATTAAAAAGGTGTGTTGGGTAAAAGGTTAACATGTGTTGTCAGTATACAACAGTGGTTCAACCTTGGTGACGTCATGGGATCCTGGGACCCTACAGTAGGTATGGATTCTCGCAACCATTTTCACCAGAATCCAAATGGATTCTCACAAATTTAGACGAAATATAAGCCCTGGAAAAGGTCCCATATTCAGACCCTGTAGACATCCAAAACAATTCCTGCACTCTGTTATTGAGCAATTCAAGTTGAATGGAAAATATCACTCAGTGCAGAAGAACATATGTATATTGGAAAATGCAAGACAATTTTGGCTAAAATAATTGGCAGGATATTCACAGGGAATAAAGGTTAATTATAGTTATGCAGGTCTTAATAGCCCCAAACTGCAATATAAAAGACATGAGGTTTGAAGGAACTGAGCCAACCAAAACAGCTCTTGTGACACACTGAATACATTGAAAGTAAGGTGAGGAAGTAATAGTTAATATTTTTTTTTCTCATTTTGCGATTTCAGTAGAGTGTGAGACCTCTAAATTAAGCCTTGATGTTGAACAAGGACAATGTTTATCTAAACTGCTTTCAATGTCCACAGTGAAACATTCGATCACCAAATATTATTTTGACGCAATGATTTGTCGCATCAAAATTAAGTTTAGTCTAAATTTTTATTTGAAAAAAAAAAATCTTATACAACATGGTAATCTTTTAAACAGTGCTGTACATACCAACAATATTGTGAATGCAACTAGTAAATTACAGAAATCGACAGCAGACTGAAAGCTTTTTGTAAGCCATCATCTATATAGAGGTGATATAATACTCATGTCATGTACAGTGTGTAACATGGACATAGCCAGGTACCTATATTAAGGGGGCACTAGAATCTGTTGAGAGATCCAAGCATTTTTTATGCTGCAGGCAAATATCGAAGATCAATTCTTGAGTTGGGAAGTGGTATGGAGGTGGTATCCCTCTCACTTTTGTGAGAACCCCCCATTCCTCCATCACAAATGACACTACTAGGAGATGTTTTGAAGCTTGAAATAACTCAAATTGTCACCAAGGGTGTATGTCATCTATAATTAGCTCACCTGGCCTAAAAGGCCAGGTGAGCTTTTCTCATCACTTGGCGTCCGTCGTCGTCCGTTGTCCGGCTTCCATAAACTTTTCACATTTTTATCTTCTTCTCTGTAACCGCTGAGCCAGTGTGAACCAAACGTGGCAGGGATGAAAAACATGGCTTCCAGAGGCATTCTTTGATTCTGGTTGGTGGATTTTCAAAAATCTTCTCCTCTGAAACTGCCAGGCCAAATGTTTTGAAACTTCACATAAATGATGACTGGGACCCTCTCTACCAACGATCCTCATTTAATGTTGATTGGGTCACAGACATGTCCACAATTGCGGCTTATAATTACTGTAGAAACCCTATGAGAAATCACATTTTCATCTTCTTCTCTGGAACTACTGAGCTGACATGAACCAAACCTGCAGGGATAGTCTATGGGAGATCCTCTACAAACGATCCTCTTTTGGATCCCATGGGTTTGAAAATATGGCTGCCAGAGGCATTCTTTGATTCTGATTGGTGGATTTTGAAAAATCTTCTCCTCTGAAACCACAGGGCCAAATGTTTTGAAATTTTGCATGGTTGATGACTGGGACCCCCTCTACCAACAATCCTCATATAATGTTGATCGGGTTACAACCATGGCTTCAATTGCAGCTTAAATTTACTATAGAAATCCTAAAGGAAATCACATTTTCATCTTCTTCTCTGGAACTACTAAGCTGACATGAACCAAACCTGGCAGGAATGGTCTATGGGAGGTTCTCTACAAGCAATCCTCATTTTGTTCCTGTGGGTTGAAAAATATGGCCACCAGAGACATTTTTTGATTCTGGTTGGTGGATTTTCAAAAATCTTCTCTGAAACTGCCAGGCCAAATTTTTTAATACTTCACATAAATGATGCCTGGGACCCCCTCAACCAACGATCCTCATTTAATGTTGATCGGTTGTAAACATGGCCATAATTGCAGCTTATAGTTACTATAGAAACCCTATGGGAAATCAATTTTTCATCTTCTTCTCTGCAACTACTGAGTCGACGTGAACCAAATTTCCCAGGAATGGCCTATGAGAGGATGGAAATATGTGGCCACCAGAGGCTATATTCTAATGCTTAACCCAATGCCTCTCCTGTCTGCATGAAGATCGGTCCTGTCAGAAAAATACTTGTTTTTTTTTTAAATCTGGTAAGGGTTGGTTCCAGTTTTCTCCACTGAGAACTGTGGAAAAACCCAAAAATATTGTGTATACAGTACAAGTCAAAATAAGCTGTAGCATAACTGCAATAAACTAAGTAAACTGCTGCTCCTGCACTGACAAGATCAGAATCTGACATTTTCTGGAAATCTATCAGTGATAGTGTTCCAGAAAATAATGTCAGCTTCTGGTCTTATCAGTGTAGGAAGAGAAAGATACATAGTTTATAGGATTATACTACAACTTATTTTGACTTGTACTGTAAACAAGTGTAGCTGTAATTATGTTATGTTTAGCTCTCGAGTTACTTATCAGAAAATACTGATTGATGTCAGGTGTTTGGAAAGCATGGAAGTTTTGTTTATATTCTCTTCCCATCATGTCAACTTAGATGACAGTAATTATATATCTTTTAAGACTGGAGTAAAATGTGTTTCCTGTAACCCTTTACAAAAATTGTAATTTTCAAAATATTTAACCTTCTTTTCCTGATTTTTTTGGTGAAACAGAATTCATAAATGTATGCATTTTCAAGAAAATTTTCTTTGAAACTACAAGGCCAAATGGTTTGAAAACTTAATGTGACTGATGACTGTAACCCCATTTGCCAATGATCCTCATTTAATCTTCAACGGGTTGCAATTATGGCTGCAATAGTGGCTTATAGTTACTATAGAAACCCTATAGGAAATCACATTTTCATCATCTTCACTGAAAGTTCTGAGCCAATGTGTACCAGACTTGGCAGGCATGGTCTATGAGAGGTTCTCTACAACTGTTACTCATTTTATTTATTTCTGTTGGGTGAAAAACGTGGCCGCCAGAAGCATTCTTTGATTCTGATTGGTCAATTTTGAAAACTCTTCTCCTCTGAAACCACAGGGCCAAATGTTTTGAAACTTTGCATGGTTGATGACTGGGACACCCTCTACCATTTAATGTTGATCGTGTTGCAAACATGGCCACAATTGCAGTTTATAGTTACTATACAGTTTATAGTTACTATAGACAAACCCTATGTTAAATCACATTTTCATCTTCTCTCTGGAACTACTGAGCCAACATGAACCAAAACTTGGCAAGAATGATCTATAGGAAGTCCTCTACAAATGATCCTCTTTTTGTTCCCGTTGGTTGGAAAATATGGCCACCAGAGACATTCTATGATTCTGTTTGATGGATTCAAATGTTTTGAAACTTCACAACATTGAAAACTGGGGCACCTTCTACCAATGATCCTCATGTAATGATGATGTAATGTTGCAAACATGGCCACAATTGCAGCTCATAGTTACCATGGAAAGCCAATGGGAAATCACATTTTATATGTCTTTCCAGGTGAGCGATCACAGGCTCTGTAAAGCCTCCAGAGAAATTCAGGATATTGGGAAGGGGGTGGGGTACTGTTGGGCTTGAGAATTGGGGGCCATTGCTCCCCCGGGCCCTCACCTGAATACTTCACTGGTGTCTAACACCTCTTACAAAATTGGACACAGACTATGGTGCATGCAGTCATGGTGTTGCCTAACAGGCCATTAAATTCCTCCAAATAGTGACAGTAAAAGCTGTGCCCAAATGATGTAATTGTGACCAAATTATGCACTGCTTGATTTTTTTTTAAGTTTTGCAGTGTTTTGGCCATATGTAATTTTCTCATATTTCTCTGAAGCATGAAATATAGTTTAGTGCCAATCTGTCAAATCACACAATGCAACAGATAAAGATTTTTAAAAATCAGTAAATCACTAGTGAAAAGGAATCTCTTTCAACAATGTTGCATATAACACTGTTGATGCAGATTGCATTTCACTGGCAAACTCTGTGTGAGCATGTATTCAAAGCTTCAGATCTAATAGATTCACGTTTGTTGCATTTCCTATTAACTCTTATCCCACTGAGTATTTTCAAGATATTTTTCATCAAATTTAGTCATGGCTTCTGTGCAGCAGCCATGACTAGATTTTATGAAAAATTAATCCAAATGTAAAATAATAAATTCTTGGTGAAAAAATCCATTCAATTTACAGGGTGAAATTTTTATCTAATGTGCCCAAATTATGCTTATTTCGATGACAAGAGAAGCCCTGTGCTCGGCAGGAATTAATGCCAGCAGCATATTAAGAGTTAATAATTATCCTGAATTCTCACCAACCCACAGCCTTAAAACATCCAATGGCTTAGCAGTGATTTCCATTCAAGTCTTGGCTGCCTAAACAGGCAGCCAAGACTGTAACCACTGCATAAATAATTTGCCTGTTGTCAGCAGAACCTCCTCATAATGGCATGTTACGGGCACCTGTTTTGAGGTTGTAAAAGTCGGAAATATGCCTTTAAGGGTTAAACGTCATGTGCAATATATATTTAAGTAAGATTTTGACTTGTCACCGGAAAACTAAGAAACCTTCCTGAGTAATCCTTATCTCAAGGAGGAGAACCAACAATAACAGTGATGACCCGTAACAAAAGGCTGGAAACTGTTTTTCTCAAGAGGATAAAAAAACTGAAAATACACAGAACGATGCGTGTGTTGTTTTGTGTTTATTACACACCTTCACGTCGATAAAAACAATTATTAGGACACTCAGCAATTCATTTGACCACTATCAACAAGTTATTTCGCAGTTGGTTCAGTTTTGGGTGATCAATCGTCTGCTAATGTTTACAAACACATGTGTGATTTTTTGGGAATTCTCGTGGGCAGATTTATAAATAGGCCAAACATGTGGTATACGTATGTTTGTACTGTCATAGTACCAGCTTATTTGAGCTAGTCCTAGCTATTAAATTTGTTATCATCATACAGCTAATAATGACTAGTTTGAACTCTCCCTTCTGAACTTTACAAATAATTCTACACACAAAGATGTTTTTGTTTAGTTTATAGCCTTTGTGATAGCTTATTAGAATGCAACCGCTTCGTTTAAACTGCACGGCTTCCATGATTGTAGGTGAAACAGAAAGTAGGTGGGGCTATGTTCAGTTTTGACAGATGATGTATAGTCTGTCAATGATTTCCATTCGGCACATGTGTTCGGAACAGATTTTCATTTTCCGCATGGTTTAGTGTTGCTGTAGATGTGTATTTCATAGAACAGGCATGTAATAAACCATATGCACAGAGAAGACAATAATACCAACACTTTTCTCTCTCACCAGGGTACAATAATGTATAGTGTATCTGTATTTCTGCTGTGTTCAGTTGGACTAATCAAAAGGCATGTTACTTCATCATGAAGTAAAACCATGGCTGGCTATAAAACTTGCTCAGAAACCTTTCCAAGCCATTGAGTCATTACTGTAAAGGAGGAGAGTCATTTGCATGAACATGTTTCTCATATTCAGGGATTACACAAAACATAAATTTGAGGAATTGATAGAATTTGAAAAAATGATAAATTACCAGTTAATTTTCAGGTTGGTTTTAGATGGTGCTCCTTTGATTGCAATACACACCAGTAGATATTACAGAAGAAAAGATGGTTTAGCTCTTGGACCAGGTAAATAAACTTAAATGTACCTGAAAATTACATCAATAATTTTTGCAAATCTAGTGATGTTGATATGACTAGAATGAAACAGTAATTAAACTTTCAGACATAAGAGAATTCTAAGAACAGCGAAACCCTGTTAATTGGATAGGCACTTTGCTGGAGAAAATATTCAGTTAACAGGAGTATATAATCAGCAGGAATTGGATCATTTTGCTGTTCTAGTTATAAATTGAGTGTCTATTTTGTTATACATGTATCTTGATTGACAGAGCTCAATAACCTCTGTCAAACAGGATATAATAGATTAAATGTTTATATTTGTGTGTGACTTGTACTGTGTGCCCCAACCTGATGGCCCCACTTTTCAACAAGCACACAGAAGAGAGAGAGAGAAAGGATGTCTGTGTGTATTTGTAGGAATTTGAATTCATGTATCTTAAATTGCCAACTGGCATCTCTTCATTTACACCTTGTCTATGGTCTTCAGTGGGGCCCTCACAATAATCCTTGAGACTAGACAGGGGCCCAGTGTGTGCACACAATGGATCCCTGGACAAAATAGACCATTTACCCACTCAGCCCAAAACTACTCCAGCCATTAACTACTTGGCCCATTACCAACACAGTCCAAAACCTACTCAGCCCAAAACCTACTCGGCCCAAAGTAAACTCCATTCGGCCCAAGGTGTAAGTCCACTCAGCCAAAGTGTAAGTCCACTCTGCCCAAGAGAGATTTTCTACTTGGCACAAGGGGAGAGTCCACTCAGCCCAAAGGAATTTTCTCATGGGGAATACTGCTGTGAAAAAAATAATAGGCCTATAGTTTTTGTTAAACTTACTGTTGGTAATAAATCATAATTTCGATAATGTAAGTACAAATGATGCTAATGAAGTTTGAAAATTTGTGATTGGAATGAGTTGCCAAAGTATCACATTGTGGCAGTCAATAAAATCCTATAAATATCCTCTTTTTGTCTTTCTTTATTTTTTGGATATAAATATTGTTTAAACTAAATTGTATTGGAATTTCAGTTAATAAAATCATATAAATATGAATACTATTAGAATCGGCAAGCAATGTGGGAGAGAAAAGTGATGCAAAAGCACCAAGAAAAAATAAGCCCAAACTGAGTAGAGTGTGAACTCTTCTCCTTGTACTAATCCACGGCTTCCAGAACCAGTGCGCAGATGTATACTGAACGTATCATTCTATTTTTTCCACCATCTTACAGGATGCAGATCGTTTTGCTCATCAACAGTGATTCCTTTTGACTCGATGTTAACGATGTTTCCTGTTCTAAATTGTGGATTCATAGCTGTTTCTTCACTTGCCAGACATACAGAGCTGTGCCTTTATATATTCTCTCGATTATTCACTGTATTTTTTCCATGCTCCACTTTATTTGGGTGTTCTACTGAAAGACCCTGTGGGCTGGGTGGTCTTCCACTTTTGGGGCTTCAGTCTATTGTGTAATTCGGGCATGTGCCGTTTTCCTCCCACTCCCGCAGGAAGGGGAATGCAGTCGTTCTGGGCCTCCCGATTTAATTCTGTCTCGAGAGAGTTATACCCCCTCCTGAGGGTTTTCAAGTCTTTTTTTGGTCTGGATACCATGGTAGCTGCTGACTTTCTGGCGAAGAGATGCCTGGTTCCAGGACTAATGCCCCCCTCCAGTCGACATGTGAGGCTGTCACAAGGGTTACTCCTCTTTTGGAGCCGAGCCCATTTGCTCTCTCCACTTTTACACCTTAGTCAACAGCTACTGATTTATCTGCTTCAGCTGCTGCTCTGTCGGTGACGTCATCGGTTTCCATTTCAGCTGGAGTTGGCTTGTCCCTGCAGGGGTCTGCAGGAATTTCTGCTTGTTTGGACGTGGGATATCGGCCTCAACCTTCTCTGGCTTCAACGAAGCGAAGTTGGAAGCGGTAGACGGCCGATCCCTCTGCTGTGGTCTCTCAGCCGTCAAGCCCAGCAGGTTTTGATTTGGATTCAGATGTTGCGCTTCTGTCCATGTATTCTGGTCCTTCGGCCAGTTTTGTCCGACCAGTGCATTTTTGTGCAGTCTGGACCTTCTGTCCCTGAGAGGTCTGCTGGGCCGTTCCATGTCAAACCGGCAGATACGGGTTGTGAGCTTTGGGAGGCCCTCTCCTTTCTCATGCAGGTTCTTTCCCAGAGCCTTTCCATTACCTCCAGCGATGCTTCTAGTGGCTTCCAGACACCCTCCGCGGTGCCGCCTCCTGGGATTAGAAGCAGGCCACTGCTTTCTGATTCCACCGGTTTTCCTACACTAGGGGGGAGGCATTGGCTGTTATACCCGACATGGGCTATGTGTCTTCCGACTCAGGCGATGGGTCAGACACACCTGACGTTGAGAGCCATCAGTCTTCTGACTTGGGGGCGGGTCTTGATTTTGTGTTTGAGTTCCTTCAAACTGTAAGACCAGCCAGAGGTTTCAGCCAGGCTGCGATCATTGGTCACGTGCCTACAGCCTGTGGAGCAACCTGCTTCTGGGTGCCTTCGATCGTACCAATCGGTACAAGTAGTCGAAGCTTTTGCAGCATTGTACTCAAAGCTGAGTTCCAAGGCTATGAAGACTTCGTTCTTTACTAGGCTGATACCTTTTTGCCCCCTGTGTTTTTCATCGCTCCTACAATTCTGCCAATACATCAGACTGCAAGACTTTGAAGGTCTTGGATCAGGACTCCAATCCCAAGTCGGCCATTATTCCTATGGCGACTTTAGAGTCCATGTTGGGCTTATCCAGAGAGATGCTAGGCATACTTTCTCTCTCGGATCACGTCATCTCTGCCTTAGCTGCTTATCTGCTTCCAGATAAGTTTGACGACATACAGGCTCTTTTGTGTGTGATCTCTAAGGTGCACATGCATCTTACACGCATGCCTGCTTCAAGGCTAATTTGGAATTAGTTCGCGGGGACGCTGTGTTGGACACAAGCCGTTCCCTTCCTGAAGTGAAGGGTAGGGCGCTGCTCTTCAATCCGCTTCTTTAGTGAGTCAGCAACTATTCCATGATTCTGTGGCGATGGTCTGGGACGATGTCCAGCGTCATTCCAAAGATCAGCTGCTGCTTCGCTAGCTTGATCTGCCTTCTGTTGGAGGCAGGGGCTGTTCCAAGCCTAAGAAAAGCCCTTCTGCTTCCTCTGTGAAGCTAAGGGCTGATCCTCCTGTTACTCACATGGTAATGGTAAGCATAGGCAGTCCAGAGGGAGGTCTCAGGATACTTCATCTAGCAGAGGAGGTGGTTTCTGCTCTCAGAGGCCTTGCCGGGGCTCGAAATGAAGGTCCTCACCTCGATTCATCCCAGGTTGGAGGAGGGATAACCGAGTTTGCAGACCATTGGGCCACAATCACATCCGTTCCTTGGGTGTTAGATGTTCGGTTCAGTCTGCGGATATCCTTTCAGAGGCCCCCACTCTGTCGAGAGTGCCTCTTCCAACCCAAGTTCCTTTAGACGTTTCACATCAGGAACTTTTAATCACAGCGAATGAAGTCATCAAGAACATTCATTTAGTGGGATTTTATTCCCACCTGTTCTTGGTGCCGAAGAAGGTTGGCCGACTCCAACCAGTTATCGATCTGAGTATCCTGAACCAGTCTATCATTGCTCCCAAGGTCAGCATGGAGACTTTCAGGTCGGTTCACCGCTCCATTCACCAGGGAGATTTTGTTTCCAGGATCGACCTGCGATGCGCTTACTTTCATGTTCTGATTCAACAGACATCGCAGAAGTATCTCGGGTTCGCTTTCCTGGGGCGAATTTACCAGTTCAAGGCCATGTCTTTCGGCCTCAACCTGGCTCCTTGGGGGCTGATGTCACATGTGATAGCCTTCCATCGCACGCAGTCCAGGGTGACTACTTCAGCCTATCTGGACGATATCCTCCAGAGGAACTCCAGTGCTGCTCTTCTGGAGTCAGATGTCGACACACTTGAGTCTGGTCATGACACTAGGGTTCAGAGTCAACGAGGAGAAGTTGGACCTGGTCCCATCCCAGTTGTTTTGTCATCTGGGGATGGACTTCCATATTCAGCTGAATACGTGGGTGGTTCCCCAGACTGAGGGCTGTGATTTTCTCGGCTTTCACCCTGACTCTGATTCAGTCCATGTCTGTGACATCTCGAAGTATTCTCCGGCTGCTCGGACTCTGTGATTCGGTGACGGATCTCATTCCGCCAGGTCGGCTGTATGTCAGACCTCTCCAACACTTTCTCAGTCGTTGGAGGCCGAATGTCGATCCTCTGGATCTGGTGCTTCAGATACCAGCATCTCTTCATCATCACCTTTTTCCCTGGATGAATGTTCAGTGGATTATGCAGGGAGTTCAGTTGGACTTGCCCATGTCCGATCATGTTCTGACGGCTGATGCAAGCAATCTCGGATGGTGCGCGATGTTGGATCCTCTGTTCTTTCCCTTCACGGTGTATGGGACCAGGATCAAGCAGCTCTTCACATCAACCAGAAGGAGCTTCATGCTCTTCTTCTGTGTTTTCGGCAGTGGATCCTCCACCTTTCGAATCGTCAGGTCCTTCTGTTGTGCAACAATTCAACAGTGGTCGCTTACATTTGGAACCAGGGTGGCACTCATTCGGTTCCCATGTACGAATTGGCTCGGGATCTGGTGGTTCATCACATTCCTGGGTGGTCTGAACATCCTAGCCATCTCCCTGTTTCGGCGGGGCAGGTTCATTTCCACCATGTGGATGCTTCACAGAGCAGTGCTCCAGTCGCTTTGCAATCTCTGGGGTCGTCCCCACATCAATCGTTTTGCAACCAGTTGGAACCCTTAGGTGTACACTTTAGTGCCCCTGTGTCTAGATCCTCTGGCTTTCACTGTGGATGCTCTGTCACTCGATTGGAACGGTTTAGTCGGCTACGCCTTCCCGCCGTTTCCGATTCTGCCTCAGGTTCTAGCCAAGATACGAACCTGCAGTTGTCAAATCATTCTGATCGCTTCCCTATCACCTCAGCGGGTGTGGATCAGTCAGGTCTGCTCTCTGTTGACAGCAGTTCCGGTGCGTCTCCCTCTACATCACAACCTTCTTTGCCAAGGTCACCCAATGAGGTTTCATGTCGACCTGACTTCATTTCTTTTTTCAGGTCTTGTCTCCTCTGTAGAGGTTTCTCGAGATGAGCAGTGGAGTGCATTTCTTCTTTAATCTTTAAGGTGGCATTCCACTGGTTTAGCCTATGAGACTAAGTGGAAGGTCTTCTGTCAATGGTGTGCTGCTCACTCTGTTGATTATGCCGATTCATCGATAACACAGATTGCGGAGTTCCTGGTATATCTGTTTGATTCTTGGGGTTTCCAATTTGTTATCATCTAAGGGTACAGGTCCATGTTTTCGTTGACCTCTTCGTATGTGGGAAAGCATCGTATTGTCACTAATCCACACTTCTCCAAGCTTATTCGGCACTTTTCTTTGAAAAGGTCTAAGATTTTGCAGCTTACCCCAAGATGGTATCTTTCTTGGCTGCTGCTTTGCTTGTGGGTGGGGGGGGGTCAACATTCCAACATTTATCCCAGGTGGATATGCTTTTTCTCACATACAAGATGGTTTTTCTGATGGCTCTTGCCTCAGCCAGAAGGGTTAGTGAACTTCACGCCCTCTCTGTTGATCTGGCCTTTTTCAGGAGCTCCGCCAACAGAGTTACTTTACCACTGATTGCTCCTTTCTGGCCGAGAATCAGATGCCAGAAACTACTCCACCTCCAATCTGTATCAGGGCTCTTCCTTCTGCTGAGTGTAATCACCCTTTGCTCTGTCCTGTTCGTGCAATTCGCATTTACCTCTACTGGATCCAGTTCATTAGGAAAGGTTGGAAAAGATATATTTCTGTCTCTTATCCCTGGTGGACAAAAGATATCTTCTCTATCCATTTCTAGATGAATTTGTCCTGTTATCTGCACGTCATACACTCATCTAGCAACTGACGATCATATTACCAATCTCTTTTCTGCCCACGAGGTGCTTGCATTGTCTACCTCCATGGCTTATGCTAACTCCATCTGTTGTCATATGTTATACAGGCAGCCTACTAGAGAAATCCTTCTACTTTCTCAACCTATCTGTGTCAGTTGCAGGAGTAGTTTGAGGACCTTTTTTCTTTAGGCCCTCTTTTCTTCTGCTCAGACTGGCATCAACCTTAGCCATTAGGGTTCTTGCAAGGTCAGTTCCAGCTCTGTTCTTGGTACTGTCCTTTCTGTCTGTGTGGCACACAGGGCCATACACGTCATCTGCCATTGTCATTTACTAATGGTTGTGATGCTATGGTTTTATAGGCCTAGGGAACTCTTCTTCTGTTCACGGTTCCAGTGCAGTTGGGTTATGTAGGGGCTAGTTTCCCTCCTCCTATTGTCTATTCAGCCTGTTGTAAACAATTATAAGGTAGGTTGATAAGAAATTTAAATTTTATAGTAAACTTCCTTTCTTATTATACCTACCGCAATTGTTTACAAGGAGGCCCTCCCATTTTCTTTTTCAGGTAAGAATCCTTCCTCCCTGCTAATCACATAACTCCAAAGTTGGCGGATTCAGTGGAATGACACATTGGTTATACGTCTGCACACTGGTTCCAAAAGCCTAGGATTAGTACAAGTAGAAGAGTGTTCCCTACTGGGTGTGCGGCAGTTTTAACTTATTTTGTCTTGGTGCTTTTGCACCACTTTTCTTTCCCAAATCGCTTGGGAAAGAAGATAATAGAGAGTATTTTTCTGAGGTAGGGACTTCCACTGTAGTACAAGCCAGTTGTAAACAATTGCAGTAGGTATAATAAGAAAGGAAACTTACTATAAAATTTAAATTTTTAAATAGAAGCAAAATTTCACTGGAACTTTTTACAAATCGTGCACCGCAATTACAATTTGAATTGCTAGCGATAGCTAAAAATCATCCCCTGAGTTTCAGTGTGTTCTGTGTGCCTACTGCTAATAGTAACACCGGTTCCCTTCACAAATTTGGCTGGCTATAAAATGTGTTCTTTTTGTTGTTAGTTGTCAAGTGAATTGCTGTGTCCTTCTAATATTTGTTTTTATAGATGGGAAGGCATGTAATAAACACAGAACAACACACACATGTGAATGGGTTATTCAATATCTCAATTGTGTCATCATGGAAGGATAATAATTCTGCACTGGCATGCATGCCATATCGATTAACCCATTTACACACGTGTGTCATTCTGTGTATGTACTGAAAGTATGGTAAATGGTTTGGTATTTGTAAGTTATCCAAATGAAAATGTGTAATTATTCAAGAAAAACATTTGCAAGTGTATGCCCTAGTTGTGTTAGGTAAAGGGTTAAATCCTTACCTACAATACTAGGTGAGTGGATTAGTACAAAAAGGTTGTTGAATGGATAGTCCATCTGACAGATGTATACAATCAGAGCAGCACTTACAAAGATTATAATGGCTGGTGTGAAAAGTGCTGGAAGCCTAAATAAAAGTTGTAGGTATACTTCATGAATGCCTAACCTTTGTTTGATCAAAAACAACTGTGTTCATAAAATATGTATATCATTATGAACTGTTGCAAAATTTCCTGAGTCACCTTAACCCAATGCAGATGATATCAAAATTTGTTGTTTTAATTTTTTTTCTTCAAATTTTTCAAAACATTTCAACAAAATCACATCATGTGACCCCTCCACACCAGAATGAGCTCTCGGTGACCTATAAATAGACAATGTATGACAAGCTCATTCCATTGAGGGGTCAAATGGTATGGTTTGGGTGAAAGTTTTTTGAAAAACAAATTTTTTTCAACTGCTCAGTTTGTAAATTATGCGAGTGTATGTGGCTGCTTCATTATATAATGGGTTAAAATAAATTATAAATAATGTATTTAAACAGAAATTGTCTTCCAACTTATAAATTAAACTTTTGCTTTAAATATATGAAAAACTATGAGAATTGAATGACCATTCCACTTTGACTTGGTGATGAGAAAAGTTTAGTGCTAATCTTGCTAGTCAGCTAGACAAAGGTTGAAGATTATGTTTGGGCATAATTATATGACTGAACACCACTGATCTCTATCTACAATTGGACTGCTGGAACACTCATTGGTCACAGATAGAAAAGTGTCTCGTCTGTCGCTTTTTGGGAGGATAGGGGGCAATGGTTGCTATAAATAGACAATGTTAAACAATAAAAATTTTCGCAAAAGTTTTCAATTTTCTGATGCCTCACAATCAGCAATCACATATTAAAGAATATACTTTGGTGTCCATGAAAAATGAATATCTTGGTAATATGTACCTTCTTCGTAGCAATACAAATTAAATATTTACAAGATAGTTATTATTGTCAAAAACCTTTGTGTTTGTGCTGGTTCCACACCATGACTTGGAAGCTTTTATGCTATGAATACAGTAATAGCATAACAGCTTTCATATCATCAGTGGGACAAGTTACTGCATTGCAAGGCTTATATTTCATCTAAATTTGGGAGAATCCATTCGAATTCTTGCGAAAATGGGTGGGAGAATCCATACCTGCTATGAGTGTGCCAGGATCCCATTAGGCCACCATGGTTGAACCAATGTTGTATACTGATAACACATGTTAGTCCTTTACCCAAAACAGCTTTTTAATTTTTAACAGATAAACTGAATTTGATATTTTAAAAACAAAACAAAACAATATTTATCAATAAAACCTTACAAATATGGATGCCATTGGAACAAGCTCATTAAGCCAGTTCCAATGACAGCTGTATTTGTACAATTTTATTGACAAAGTGTCAGGATATTTCAGATCATGTTAGCCTTGCATTGGTTAATTTGCCACTGCTTTGTTAGGTAAATAGTTAAATTGACTAAATTCTTTTCACGTGAATCCGAGCCGTGGTGCAGCAAGAATCCACATGGATTCTCATTGGCATTGTTGAACGAATCTTTGTATGACTGGATTCTTGGATTCTCTTTGAAATATAAGCCCTGCATTGATTGACTTGATGCCGTCATGAGTCAGGTGGGGTGGGATGGGGGCTTAGATTGATTTGCAATGTTTTTTGCACATGTTCAAGCAATCCAGTTGTCCAGAGATCAGTTCCAAACACTAATTGTCAGTGGACAGTATTTAAATTTTCCACATTCTTTAATTTGTTTCAGGACCATTTGTGAAGGCTTTGGAATTCAGCACAGGCACAATAGCTGAAGTGGTTGGAAAACCTGAAAAATCATTTTTTCTCTCTGCTATTAAAGACTTAAATTGTTTACCTGAGGAGTGTGTTCTGATAGGAGATGTAAGTTTTCAAAATAATGTGGATCCCATTCAGTTGATACTGGAAAACTAAATAATTTAAGTACAATATCTCATAGCACAGCTACTTTACTTTGATAAAATTGAAAATGGCAGTTTCAGACAGGATAAACCTGGCATGTGTACCTAGTTTTTTAGAGGAGTGCATATATTTTGGTATAAAGAAATATTTTTTGCATGTTTTTTCAATAAAGTGTATCATAATTTCAAAGTCAGGGCTGTGGTAATCATAATCAGTAATTGTAATCATCTGTAATCGATTACAATTTTTCAAGTAATCATGTGTAATCAATAATTGTGGTATTTCATGATTACTAAATATCTGTCTGAACCCTGTGTGAGTATGTCAACCAAATCATTGACACTTTGGAAAATTCGCGAAACAAACTATCCATCGCTGGCAAATTTGGATGCCAATTTTCTAGCCATGCCAGTATCGTCAGCTCCTGTTGAGGGGTTATTCAGTATTGCAGAAACGTTTTTCGCCCTGACATATGTTCAATAATTTTTTTATACTTGTCATATCGGCATATTTTCACAAAAACTCTTTTGCACAAAAATTCCACAGAAACCTGTATGGCTCAACAATGGAAGATAAAAGATCTCATGCTGTGTGTGTTCACACATGAAATAGATTGTACTTCTAAAACGGAAAGTCAATAGATAAATTCGTTACCCCATGTCTGATCACGTGGTACAGGTTTTTACCTACCCGAAGCCAGCCGTATCCCATTTGGCCTTCGGCCTCATGGGATACGGCTGGCTTCGGGTAGGTAAAAACCCATACCACGTGATCAGACACGGGGTAACTAATAATATCCCAATGAAGTATAAAAGGCAGAAAGTAATCAGTAATGTAATCAATTACTTTTTCAAAAATTTAGTAATTCTAATCATAATCATGAAAATTTAAAGTAATTGTAATTGTAATCATTACATTTTCAAAATAATCACTCCAGGACTCATCAAATCTTTACATTTATTTTCACAAAAAAGTTTACCTCCCAATGCCAGTAACCTCATATGCAAGGAAATGGCCATGAAAGTACCAGTGTGACTCTTATAAAAGTATCCTGCCATGCCATGTACAAGCCTGAAAGTAAAATTTTGAAATACCACAATTATTAATTACACACGATTACTTGAAAAATTGTAATCAATTACAGATGATTACAATTACTGATTATGATTATACATTTCATAAACTGATGACGATAAAATGTAACAGTACCATTGCTGATTGAGACATGCATGTATACTACAGAAATATTGTCATTTATTTCTTGCTGATGAATAAATCTTTATTCATTGTAACTCTGTTGCATTTTTTAAGATGACTTGCCTGCCATTAATGATGAATTTGAAGTACATTACCAGCTGTAGGATAACCATAAGACACCTTTTTCCCAATTATTCTTTTGTTGACAATTCCAGTTCTTGTAATCTTTTCTTAGAAAGCTCTTCTGACGAACTTTGCAAGAAAAGATTGCATTTGATGGAGTTGTCTACAAAAGAAAAAATGGAAAAAAGTCTTGTGACTATCCAGTAATTTGAAGTTGCCAGTATTGGAATAATTATTATTGGAGTTTACGGTAACGTAAGGCCCATTTTAGAATGTGTCCACTCCAGGCATTGATTACCAGTCCTATTTTATCAGTAAAACAGAACTTGTTTACCATAGTAAGCAAGCACTGTTTTACTTCCCATGGTTCCCACGAGGCTAGTGTAATAATAATCTTTATCTATTGACTAAAGTGAATTTTTTTATTTGATTGGTTGAAAGATATGTGGTATGAGACCATTTTCATTGAAACCCACGATACGTCCGCCCAGCCACTGACAAATTTCCCATACCCAGTGGAAGCCTCGTTCCGAAATCTACAAATTGTCCATACCCCATAGAAGATGCGTTCATCGAAATGTGGGGTTCATAAGCTATGTTTTTGAGACAAAAAAGAAAAAAAGAAATTCAATAATTTTTTTTATACTAGTCATATCGGCATATTTTCACAAAAACTCTTTTGCACAAAAATTCCACAGAAACATGTATGGCTCAACAATGGAAGATAAAAGATCTCATGCTGTGTGTGTTCACACATGAAATAGATTGTACTTCTAAAACGGAAAGTCAATAGATAAATTCGTTACCCCATGTCTGATCACGTGGTACAGGTTTTTACCTACCCGAAGCCAGCCGTATCCCATTCGGCCTTCGGCCTCATGGGATACAGCTGGCTTCGGGTAGGTAAAAACCTGTACCACGTGATCAGACATGGGGTAACTAATAATATCCCAATGAAGTATAAAAGGCAGAAAGTAATCAATAATGTAATCAATTACTTTTTCAAAAATTGAGTAATTCTAATCATAATCATGAAAATTTAAAGTAATTGTAATTGTAATCATTACATTTTCAAAATAATCACCCCAGGCCTCATCAAATCTTGACATTTATTTTCACAAAAAGTTTACCTCCCAATGCCAGTAAGCTCATATGCAAGGAAATGGCCATGAAAGTACCAGTGCGACTCTTATAAAAGTATCCTGCCATGCCATGTACAAGCCTGAAAGTAATATTTTGGGGGTGCCTACAGTACAGTCAACATGGACTGGTTGTAATCCATGCATGGGCAGTGATGTCCATGTATGCATTTGCCTGGTAATAAAAATCACCATCAGCAAAATTTTAATTAATGAAGCACCAGGTTGTACCCCGTGCTTCATTAATTAAATTTTTGATGATTATTCATATAATTAGTGTTTGGAATCTAATATTATTGCATCTGTTGAGGTCTTGCCCACCCGTGGAAAGTGACCCATCCACGGTGACCATACTGTATCATTGTGACAGATACCAACAGTTTTGTGCCTGTCATCCCAACCTTGGTACCTGTCATTGAGTTTCAGACCCAATAGAGTCATGTACCATTTGTATAAAAATTGCTAAATATTCTGTATAGGTGTATGAAGCAGTTTTACTCAAATTAGATAGCACATCCTGTAGAATGTACCTGCAGGTTTTAATTCATTCATTGAAGGCAAGAAATATAAAGGGTTAAAAGTCCAAAACATAAGGTACAGATCCAACAGACTGGAGATAGGGTGGAGGGTAAATTTTATGTTCTGTCTTGGTGATAATTCATCCAGTTTGGGAATGACAAAACCTCATATCCATCATTCTGTGACGTCGCAGAACTCAAACTTTTCATTGGTCCACTACAGATGTGTTCACCTGTAGCATGATTCACTACACATTTGACAAGTCATGGGAATTACCTTGATAGGGACCTAATTTAGATAACATAATTAACCCCCATTCAGTCAATAGCTATAACCCAAAACATAAAATGCATTTAAGCACAAAGACGACTATCATTCTTATAGTCTTTGTATTAAATTTCACATTTTTCAAAAACAAATTTTGCAATTTTTCAATAAAACCATGCAAATATGGAGATCATTAGAACCAGCTTGAGGAGCTGGTTCTGATGATATCCATATTTGTATGCATTGGCATGGCGGGGGTTCGAACCCACGCTGGGAGAGTTTCCTTCGGCACCAACTGCCTAGCGAAACTATACTGAACCACGCACACCACTCGGCCACCGACAGACCCAAAAGGGAATGCTAGTTAACCAAGTATATACGAAATACTGTCGCTGATTTCTTCTGAGGTGCAGTTCGTAGAATTAAGTGCTTAGATGCAACTATCTGATGCATATTTGTATGGTTTTATTGAGAAACTTCTGAGATATTTTAGGCTGTGGTAGGCTTATTCTGGATGCATTTCTGACCATTTTTGGCCACTATGTTAGGTAAAGGGTTAAAACATAAAAAAACTGAACCGAATCCGTGTTTTTTTTCTTAAAACCAAATCTGAAAAATTAAACCCACCCAGCTTTATCTATCATCTTCTCTTCCTAAATTCCAAGGGTGAATTCTGCATAATTTCTATATCATTCTTTTCTCAGTTGCAATCTCAATGCTGTGCTATACATCAAATTTGAGACTTGTTGTAAAACAAACACAGATATTGTCTATACTGAGACCAATGTGCCAGTTGAAACTGAAAATCACTAATTATAATTTGGATGCAACTAACTATTTCACGTTTGACACGTGACTCAGTTTAATAATTATTTTCTTTATTTGACACTTTTTTTCATATTAGTTCAGCAGAATATCAGATTTATAAAGTGTTTGGGGTTTGTTGCATTTTACTACAGAATGCCCTAAGACACTCTCAAATATATGGAACAAAAGATTTATTGATGAACAAATTTTGGATGCTGGAATTAAACCTCTTACTACCATGTATGGAGGACTTCTATTTATGCATATGCGAGGAAGTGTAATAAAATTCATGACATACTTAAAACTCTATCATCTGATGTACGCTTACCAGAACATACAGATAATCATTGTAAAATATGTGACAATAGTCGCTTTCTGTAGCATAAGTGTTAACCATTTGCATCTTGGTTGATTATAAGCTCTGAACCACAAACCTCAGACTATGTTATCATCAATTTATCACAATAACATATATACTGAGTCAAAAAAGAAAGTATAATAGAAACAAATGTGAAAAAATAGCATCAAGGATGAAATATAATAGTTCGAATGTTGCATGTTTGTGGACAAGAAGTCGTGCAAAGAGTTTAATGACATGTTGTTGTTGTCCACCCAACCGTATACAATTTTTCTACGGATTTCAAAATAGCACGTGCTACCCAAGAATGTCAAATTGAATGGGTGACTGACGATTTTCTTTGTGTTATGTTGTGCTAGAGAGCCTGGGTTATTGAGAAAACATGCTAGTTTTTGTCTTCCGGCATTTTAAAAAATGCCAAGGTTAACCAAAAATCAGAGGTTGCATGCCATTGGTATGCATGAGGCTGGGATACCTCCAGATGAGCTCGCTGCTGAGTTCGAAGTCACTGTGGCCACTATTTACCGTCTCATTGGAAGGTATAGAACCACTGGATCTACTGCCGACCGACTGTGTTCAGGTCGATCATGACTTACCACCCCTGCACAAGACCGACACATCTGGACGTCTCACTTGTGAGATGGCTTCCTTCCGGCGATGAGGACACCAGCAATTACTCCTGGTAGAACTAACAATAGAATCAGTGCACAAACTGTCTGCGACAGACTCGCTGAACAGAGCATCCGACGTAGGTGTCCATACCATGGACCAATCCTTACCCAACGTCATTGTACCGTCAGAATGGAATGGGTTCGTCAGTGTGTTCGCTGGACTCAGCAGCATTGGATGAATCACAATTTTGTCTACGGTGTGATGATGGTAGGGCAAGAGTGTATCACTGACGTGGAGAATGGTTTTCTGATGCTTGCGTGTGGGAATGTGACCGTTTTGACAGGGGTAGTTTAAAGGTTTGGGCAGGAATTTCCTTGCACCATCGAACGCAGTTGATCTTCATCGATGGTAATCTGAATGGACAGCGATATAGAGACAAAATTCGTAACGCTGTTGTTGTCCCGTTGTTCAAAACTAACGCCGGATTGCAGTTATTCCAGCAAGACAATGCCCGATGTCACATGGCGCATATCTGTCGTGACTTTCTTGAGGAGCAGAGCATCAAACTTCTTCCCTGGCCCCCACTTTTGCCAGAATTGTCGCCAGTCGAGCATCTTTGGGATCAAATGGATCGTCAGGTACGACTTCATGATCTTCAGATGTTAGGCGATTTACGTAATGTTTCAAGGCAGGAGTGGAATGCAATACCACAGGGTGACATCCAGAGACTTATCAGGCCCATGTGCCATTGATGTCTTGCCATGCAAGAAGCAAACGGTGGACATACATGCTATTGACTGCATATGTGAACTTTTCATTTCACCCCATGTCTGAATTGCGACGTCCTGATGTGACACTGGCAACAGTAAGAACATGAAATTATGCAAATTCAAACAGCTAGACTCGAAATATGAATTTAGAATTATTTGTTCTGGATTAAAGTCGAGAGTACTAAAAAAATTGCTCCTTGAAGTTTATTATACCTTCTTTTTTAACTCTGTATATGTTCCAATAAGACCCACCCTTAGCCCGAAACCTATGTTGTAAACTGATCAAGGCAACTTTTAACAATCACAAGTTCTGTAAATAAACCTCTGGTGTACCCACGAAGGCACTGGACATATAATCAAATAATCAGGTAAAGGTCGAGGTCAATTCATCTTAGCTCAAATCGTAAACCAATTTGTAATTTAAACAATACTTCATTCGAAACATCATCGGCTGCACATGTGAAAAATCTACAAAAATGAAGTGGTTTGTATTTACTTTGTAAGCCACTCCTTTGACGGACTGATTACGAAACAGACAACATCATTTCAAATATTTCATGAAGTGACTTCACACGGTAACATATGCTGCTGGAGCCATAAACATAGGAAAAACTAAGCAGGAGCTCATTCAATCAGAAGGCAAGGATTTTAGTCTTATTTGAACATAACCTTTATCTAACAAATTGGCCACATCCACCTGCGTAATTTGTGAGCAAAAGTTTCAACAAAACCATATCATGTGACCTTTCATTGGAATGTGCTTGTTGGGCTCATTCCAATGGGCCGATCACGATATGGTTTTGTTGAAATTTTGTGAATATTTCGAAAAACATGTCATGAAAATAATAAATTTTGATATCGTGTATATTGGTTAAAGGGTTAAGCCCTTACCTAACATGACTGAAGAGATGACAGAGAGCTTATTTTGAATAGTGCTGACTAGATATGACCAGGGTTTAACTCTTACCCACTGAGTATTTTTAAGATATTTTTCATCAAATCTAGTCATGGCTGATTCACAGCAACCATGACTAGATTTGATGAAAAATTCATCTAAATTTAACTCAAGAAATCATTGGTGGAAACATCCATTCAATTTACAGGGTGTAAATTGGATTAAATATGCCCAACTTATACATATTTCAATGGCAAAAGAAATTCTGTCCTGGGCAGGAATATCTGCCAGCTGCATGTAAGGAGTTAATCCATGGTCAGAAATTGGCTCTTTTTGTGAGGGAGGGCCTACTAAGGATACCAAAAACCTCTTATGTTTGAGTAATCTACGTCACAATTCCCGGACCTAGAATATTGGTGCATGTCAATTTATCAGGTGCCACAGATCAAGTGAGGTTCCTAGAATTGAGGTTCTTAAAGCAGCCCTGCCAACCTACTTTATATTAACCCTTTACCCAACGCAGACGATATCAAAATTTATTATTTCAAATATCATTTTTTTAAATTTTTCAAAAAATTTCAAGAAAACCTTATCATGTGACCCCTCATTGGAACGAGCTCATTGAGCTCGTTCCAATGAGGGGTCACATGATAAGGTTTTGTTGAAATATTTTGAAACATTTAATTTTTTCAACTGCTCACTTTGCATATTACGCAGACGGATGCGGGCGATTCGATAGGTAAAGGGTTAAACCCTGTAAAAACCTAGTTCATGGAAGTTTAGTATCTACTTGTTTCCACATAATGTGTTCAGAGCTACAAGTTAGTGCTGATTGGATTGGATTACTGGTAACTAGCTGGTAGGACGGGCAAAACATGGTCAATTCAACTGGAATTTTTTGTCTCTTTCACATTGTGAATGGGACATAAATTTGGCCTTGGAAAAAACCCTGATGACCATTATGACGGGTGAAGGGGTAATAAGTTTTGTGGCCTTGATGATATATATCAACATTCAGCCCCCAGTAGAAACTTCCAGAAACTGTCAGAATAATGTAGCTGTAGTTTCCAATCATCTCGGCAGCCTTTGCAGACAGCTAAGATGGGACAAGAAGAAACAGTAGTCCAAGTCATTCAAACAATGTTGTGAAAATTATAAATAAATGCTCAGTATTTCAAGGGTTACTTGTAGTTAAAGTGCATTTGAACACTAATTTAAAACCTGCCCATTTGTTATTAAGAATAGAATTTGATAAGTATTGATTGTGTGTCTAAAGAAAATTGTGATTGAGCAAATTTATTATGCTTTCCACAATAAATTATTAATATAACGTTAAATGTGTAAAAATCAAGAATCAGTATCACAGGAGTGAAAGTACTCCTTGTAGACACACAATGAAGTTATCCAGACTATCGCCTATCAAAATTAAAAAAAATTGTTGACTGTCAGTTGAAGATGTTGTTCTTGGGTGTTTTCTTCCATTAAATTCTTATTTTAAAACAATTTTGTCAAATGTGTGTGAAAATGTTGCACTTTTGGGGTTTTTTTGTTTGTTTTTTGCTGCAGTGGTTCAATCAACAACAATAAACATAGCAGGAGCATAGTTAGATAGTAAGTGATTGTCATCTAGTTGTGTTCTTTAAAGGTTAACCTGTCTTGGGGCTGTGTACAACAAGAAAATCAGTAAAACTGATGGATGCTACCCAACATTTGACTTAGTTATACAAGCAAATTCATAAACTTGTGGTCCCCGCTAATGGGAAATAATTTGGCACATTTCTTTGAAATGCAAGGACCATAACTCTGGTGAAAACTATGCTAGCAGATTTTTTATAATATGTACAGGAGCGGCTTGTCACAAGGATACCTCATACCAAATTTCATTGAAATCCGTCCACTCGCTTTATGTGGAATATTTGAGGAATTTAAAATACATGGACAAACACTAAAAACTCTTTTTTTAAGTCTAATTTCTGGGTGGTAGCAAACCCTAACCGTTTAACTTACTAACCCTAACCCTTACCCTAACAAAAAATCCCTGAAAATACAATACCCACTTTTTGTCACTTAGTTGCCACATAAACCATTTTAGCCACAACCCACTTTTTGGAAACATAAACACCATTTGTTACCGGTAGTTCAAATTTATGTGGCTAGTCACATAAATCAGACCAGACACATAACAGTGCTGTCTACCAACAACTAGACACAAAAATCTGATTTGTTGGTGGGGACAGATGGATGGATGGACGGGTAGATGAACAAAGTGGTCTTTTTTATAACATGCAGGAGCAGCTTGTTGCAAGGATCCCTCATACCCAATTTCATTGAAATCCATCCACTCACTGCTGAGATATTGCTTCAGGTGGATGGATGAACAAATGAATAGATGGATGGACAATGGACGGATGGATGGGTGGACAGACGAATGGATGGACGTTCTTACATGTTCTTACTTGTGGGGTTTTTCTCATGTTAAACCCTAACCCCACAAGGTCAAAAAAATAACCCCACAGTGCAAAAAATAACTCCACAAGTGGCCACTGTACTAACCCAACCCCACAACTACCACTGACCCTAAATTGTAAACCCCACGATGTACCTCTGCTAAGCCTGGACAGACAGATGGATGGATGGACAGGCAGATGGATAGATGGACAGACAGAGGGACAGACATATGAACAGATAGATGGACAGACAGATGGATGGATGGATTGACTAAGCGGCGACTATATTCTTCCCCAATTTTTGGGGAAGCATAAAAAGGTCATTAAGGTCTATTAAATTTTCAGCCTTTGCTTCAGAAACGTATGTTACAGTCCTTCATTGGAATGAGCTTCTTGAGATCATTCCAGTGAGAGATCATTCCAATGAGAGGTCATAACCTAGGTTTTGGAAGCAAAAAGCAAAAAATTCTAATTATGCAGAAAAAAAAATAGATTGTCTGTTTCATCTGCAATTAATATCAAGCAAAGGGTTAAACTTTACCCAGTACACAAGATGTCAAAATTTTATTATTTTGTTTATTGTTTTTTCAAATTTTTCAAAAATTTTAAACAAAAATTATCATGTGCCCCCTAATGGGAATGAGCTTGTGATAAACGTGTTATAATGAGAGGTAGGGTCACATGATGTGGTTTTGTTGAAACTTAAAAAAAGAAGTTTTTTCAGTTGCTTAAATTGAAAATTGTGTGGGTGGATGTAGCTGATTTGTTAGGTAAAGAATTAAAGATTAACTGTAAAGACAAGTATTTACAGTAAAAAAATCACATTTGTATGATTTTCAGGATGTCCAAGATGATATTGGAGGTGCGCAAGATGCTGGAATGAGTGGAATATTGGTCAAAACAGGTAAATCACTTTTTTAATACAGCATTAAAATTTGTTTCAAATGAGCCATGAAAAAATATATGAAAAGGGCATGCTACAGCTAATATACTTGATTCTTCATTGACTGACTATTATTTCGTAATTATTGCTACAGTAGAATCCTCTTAATTGAATATCCATTTTGCTAGTGAAAATTATTCATTTAACAGGAGTAAACTATTAACAGGGATTTGGTCAGTTTCCTGTGTTCTGGAGGTAAACTGAGCATTTATTCTATTATATCTTGTTTGACAGAGCTCATAGAGCTCTGTCAAACAAGATATAATAGAATAAATGCCTGTATTGGATGTAGTGAGGCCAAAAAGGTTGTTAAATAAGGGGAATTTGGTGCGTGTCAGGGTAATTTTTTTGACATATTACAAAAATTTATATACAATTAACAGGAGTTTTCTCTACAACCCATATGCAATTAACAGATCAAATTTGTACTGAAGGTATGATAAATGGTTTTGTGTTTGAAAATTTTATTCAATTAACAGGGATATACAACAATTTTGATTTGTCCACTTTAGAAAGGATTAATAAGTTTGTTTGTTATTTAGTGCCGGAATGTGTGAGAATCTCTCAAAAACATGAAGCATGGGAAAAAAAGTGTGAAGGTCATTTAGTGCAAGACCATATGGTAGTTGTGAAAACTCAAAATTTAAACTGAAATTTCATGTGGCAACATATATTTTTTTCCAGTTTAATTTTTTCAAGAGATGATGTACTTAGTGGATGTATAGGTATTTTTTTTCAAAACAACTTGGTGTGTTGTACAGAGAGTGAAAGGTTAGCACTGTGGTCAATGGGATTTATTTAGGCATTCATAACCTAAAGGAGTATTTTCTTGTAACTGTTGTTGAGGGATATTTCATGACATTTCTTTGTTTTTCGATATCCCGGTCTTGTTAATTTTTCAGTTCAAGCACTTTGGGTTTGTAATATGGTTGAAAGTTTTGGGAAAATGCTATTTTGAAGGTGTGGGATGCCCAATTTTCATGACACAGTGCCTGTTTTGCTTTCCTGGTGTGCATAAAATGCTTGCAAAATAAACAGGTGATCTGAGATGGGAGGAAAGATTGTTCAGCTGGCTAGTTGGTGAATTTCCAATTGTTCAGGGCAGCTGCATGGTAGAATAGCAGAATTAATGGTGATAACACAGCCATTTCTGCAGAATGAATCTGTTTAACCCTATACCGGGTGGAGTTTAAATAAACTGTTTTGCCACCTTGAAACACAATTAATAAAATTTGTCATGTTTTTCCACCTGCCACCTAAGCCCTCACTCCACATTTAATTACTGCAAGTCTTTTTTCTTCCATTCTGCCATTTTAACCCCTTCTAATCATATAAATGTGCTAAAAGTGTGATTTCTGTCATGTCAAGGCTTCAGAGACAGCCTATTCTTCTTTTGGGCTCCCCAGTTAGTGAATCAAATGTGAAATAGCCTGCTTAATCATTCAAAATGAATTAAATGTTGTGTTAATGGGGTGTACAATAGGTTTTCACTCCATGTGAGCAGTTTAGGTATGGAGTTACTTGAATTTTTCATGATGTGACAGCTGAATTCTCTTTCTGTTTAATAGGAACAGAAAATGGATTACTTCCCTTTGATTGATAGACAATTGGAAACCTATTCCAGTTATTTTTGAGCAAACACCTTCAGCCTTGAAGTGTTCTGAATATCAGGTTTCAATAACTATGCCAGAAGGTTTTTCTTGATTTGAAAATCAAGACATCGTGGGTAACTTATTTCTTTTCACTTTTTGTCATGGCAGCATTCACACTATAAAATTCCATCCTCTTTTCACCCCAAAAGATTCAGCAGAAGTCTTTCTGTCTCCATACTAACTGGGTCTATCATAAGTAAAGTGTTCCTCACAAAGAGGGAATTCCCCCAAAATAAAAACATATGCCTAGAAATTGAATTTTGTCTTTTGTCTCTGTGATTGGTTTCTCGGTCATTATTAGTTTTACCAAGTAGTCTTGCAAAGATTTGCTTTTTCTTAATGTTATGCTGTAGAAGACAATATGACATATTATATCTTAAATCAGTAAATAGAAATACCTAACCACTCCTAAGATTAATTTTTTGGTTGTATTCCAGTAAAAATATGTTGTTGAATCTCTTTGGAATCAGCACCTTTGTTGATTCTAAGAGGGTTCAACAACAATTTTTTTTTTTAAAAGGTGAAACAAGTGGAGATAGGCTGCCATTTTAACCCCTTCTAATCATATAAATGTGCTAAAAGTGTGATTTCTGTCATGTCAAGGCTTCAGAGACAGCCTATTCTTCTTTTGGGCTCCCCAGTTAGTGAATCAAATGTGAAATAGCCTGCTTAATCATGAAAACTAGACTGGGTCAGTAGTTCTCATTTCCAGGTGGGGGAAAAAGTGCTATGCCACTCTGTGTATTTGTATGACCTCTAAAACTTATATCTGGATTCATATGTAAGATTTTATTATTCTGCTCATCCCCCCCCCCCCCCACCCCATTTGTTTCTACTCCTTATTTTGAATTCAGGTCCTGGCATCCATGAGTATAATACAAGGAGTCATGTGGTTGATTTGCTTCAAAATTCCTGCAGAGTCAAAAAAATATTCCATTTGGAAAAGGGTACATATTGAGCTTTTTATGTCTTTGCAATACATCAGCTAGAGAATCTTCCACTCGGAGGTCACTCTGCTAGTGATAAGATAAAATATATGTGTGATTTATTGATTTCTAAGATGCTTCTCATCTCAGTTATGCATCTGGAAACCATATAAACTTCTGCCACCAAACCTATCGTGGAAGGACTCATGTGCACTGGGGGTTGGCTTTTTCACTGAATTGGTTGGTGTGGTGGGGGTCAAATAGCAACCCATGCTTGTTCCTTTATTTCTGTTTTCCACTCCAATTATATGGTTATTTGGAGTCAAGGTGTGCTTCTCTCACATGGTGTTTTTGCCTTGCAAATATGTGCTATATACAATCATTTGTAGAAGGAGAAGTATGTTTTTCCACCTTTATTTTGAGAAAAATGAAGACGTTAAAATATTCTAGCACTCAGTCTTTTTTTTTTAGATAATTGGGCCTTGAGGTACACATGAGGCTGATCTTTTAACGTATTGATACAAAATGTCGTCAATTTGAAGAATGTCTTTTCAATGATTTTTTTTACTAGGATTAATTATAATGAGATAAAGGCTGAAAATGCCTCAGAATTTTTTTTTACTCCAAAAACAGGGTGGGTTAAATGAAATGCTGTGAGGTCAGAGAAAAAAAGAGTGAATTTAAAAAAAATGTTTGGAATCAATTTGGGAGTATTTTATTTTGAAATTAAATCCCAAATTACAGATATTGTAAACAACTTTGGTATCTCTTTAGGTTATGAACCAGTAAATAAGTGAACACGTGACTTGGAGCATTTGACACCCAAAGTTGTGAGTAGGATTAAATAGGGCTGATCAGCCATTTGGTTAAATATATTTTGACTTTGAAACCATTCATTAACATTTTGATTCAGCCACTTTAGAAAGGATAAATAAGTTTGTTTGTAATTTAGTGCCAGAATGTGTGAGAATCTCTCAAAAACATGAGGCATGGAAAAAAAAGTTTGAAGGTCATTCAGTGCAAGACCATATGGTAGTTGTGAAAATTCGAAATTTAAACTGAAATTTCATGTGGCAACATATATTTTTTTCCAGTTTAATTTAATGTACTTTGTGGATGTATAGGTATTTTTTTTTCCAAACAACTTGGTGTGTTGTACAGAGAGTGAAAGGTTATCACTGTGGCCAATGGGATTTATTTAGGCGTTCATAACCTGAAGCATGACCGAAACTCACAATGTTTGAGTCTACACACAAATCTTGTGTCATATCTATACATGTATTTAAACTGTATACATGTATAGTAAAACATATTATGGCATAATTTTATTTATACGGACCCTCCATTGTCTCTCTGAATTCAGTTGGAGATTGTCTTTCATATAAGGTTTGTATAGTTTGATCTGCATATACAGGCACATTTTTTTGCAATTTACAGTGCTTTAATGGGGTAGCATGATGCATAATGTTTTAAAAAAAAATTGCCGAGTAGTGTGTGTATATCTTAGTTGGTTGCCTCCCTACCCCCGCCCCAAACCAAGGAAGAAAAACAATTCTGAAATTTGAATTAGATCCATGTTTGTTACAGACAATGCATCACCGTCAACCAGAATTCAATCCACTGCGAGCGTTGTGAAAAATTGTAAAATACGTCATGACATTTGTTGTTTTCCTGATTAGCATATCATTATCATTTCATTTGCATTTAATTCGAGTTGATAGGTGATGCGACTTCTATGACCAACAGGGATCTAATTCATATTTGGGAATTAGATTCATCTGGCAGACATGAAGATTTGTCGGAAGTTCATCTACTAGCATTTAATGCTAAAATCTGTCACAATACTGTCACGTCAAATTTGATGCAATGTTAGAGCGACATATATAACAGGCCTAATAGTTCCACTCAACTCATGTCCTACCTGGGATATCCCAACGATGACCAATTTGGGGTGTAAACCAGATTTGTCTCAAATGAGATAGCTCAAGTCCCATCTGAATAAATATTTCAATTATGCCATCAAGACATGCCTTTCTGGAATATTAGTCAGTTGAGATTGTAGTTCAAAAACTGAACAGTTCTTTAAATTTATTCTTGAACTAGAAAAACAGAATTTACTGCAACCAGTAAATTTAGAGTCTGTGTGAAAATGACGAAAGCATCAGAATTAAATTATATAGAAAGAGAATTTATGCCGATTTATTTTCAGGAGTAAAATATCCTTAAAGAAATCAGAAATAAGTTTTCTAAAACAGGTGTTCATACAGGATTCAGATAAAAAATTTGTTCAAGAAATAACGTCTATGCACAGCATTCATCGTGTTCTATAAAGGAATCAGAAATGGATATTTTTTTTATCCTGCCCATTTTTTTGAGTGAAGAGATACATGTATGAACTTCAGAAATGCATTGGGGTTATAAAATGCAGTTTCAAGCAATTCTGAAAACTGCACTTTATGAGACCTGGCTGACCCTACTGACCTGAAACCAAATTATTAACTTGCATGTTTTTTTTTCATTCATTTCATGTTGGTCCCAGGTCCATAGTCCATACCATGCCAGAGATATGGGTGTGACCTAGTTTCAAAATTTTTTGGCCTTGCCCACTTTTTTAGCTCTGCCTGACAAAATGTCAGTAGAGTTTTTCTAATTCTAAGTTATGTGTCTTCCGTCCGTCCTTCCATTGTCAACAATTTGTTTTCTCAGGCCATAATTTCTTTACCATTGTTTATTTTAACAAAGCATTGTAACCGTATGTATTGTCACTAGACAGTGTGTCATCAGTCATGATGAGGTCTGTACCCTCAAGGTGAAGGTCACTGACCCCATAGATCAGGTAACAGTCAAGAAAACTTTGATATTTTACTATCATTTTTGTCCAGTCCATATAATTTGATCTAAGTGGCAGATCTTGTTCATACAGGGTACAATTATTGCTCATGACTCAACACACGTGTTGCAATTTTGATCCAAAGTCATATCTAGGTCAAGGTTACAGACACCAACACTTTGATATTGGTATCCAGCCCTTGTCTGGTCAGTATAGCAGATCTTATTCATAATTGGTACAATTATTGCTCATGACTCAAAGGTGTGTTGCAACTTTGATCCAAGGTCATATCATCAAGGTCAAGGTCACATGCAGCAGACTTTGGTGTTGTACAGCCCCTGTCCAGTCAATATAACTTGGTATGACTGACAGATCTTATTCATAGTTGGTACAATTATTGCTCATAACTCAAAGTTGTGTCCTGACTTTTATCCAAGGTCATATCATCAAGGTCACAGCAAAACTTTGATACTGTTATACAGCCCTTGTCTGGTCTGTACAATTGGATCTGTGTGACAGATCTTGTTCCTACTTCACACAATTGTTATCCATAACATAACATTGTGTCATGACCTTGACCCATTGCCAGATCATGAAGGTTAAGGTCACAAGCAGTAACACTTGGATTCTTGTCTTGTATTTTGTTTCCCCTAAAAGCAGTGACCCTGGGCAGAGCTGTCTAGGCTGAGAGGCTTTTTGTTGAGTACAAAAATGTATGAACTTCAGCAATGCATTAGAGGGCCATAAACTGCGATTTCCAGTAATTTTGAAAAAATGCATTCAATAACCCCTGGGTGACCTCAGTGACTTTGACCCATATTTTAAACCTCCATTGAGTTTCAACTCATTTGGTGTTGGTGCCAGGTCCATATGTCATACCATGCTTGAGATATGAGCATCACTTTCAGTATTTTTCTCTACTCTTCAAGTAGCCCTGTCGCTGCATCTTGAAGTATTTTGAATTCCTAACTTTTTTCTTCAAAGCATGAGGCATATTTGGTCACCAGTTATTCTCATGAAATATGATTTTACAATCAGTTCTGGTACAAATATGGTAGCAGACTTCCAGGAACTATTTATGCCTACCATCAACTGTTCAAGTTTAAATCATATATTTTTAGCTCAACTTTGACGAAGTCAAATTTGAGCTATTGTCATGGCCCGTCGTCCGTCTGTCCGTCCATCTGTCCGTCTGTCCATCTGTCCGTACGTCAACAATTGGCTAAGGCTCGGGCTAGAGGTCGTATTTATGAACCGATCTTTACGAAACTTCTTGTGTACCTTTGTTATGACCCTGGGACGGGAACGAGTGTTTTTAGGTGTGGTCCGAAATTCAAGATGGCTGCCAGCAGCCATTTTGTACAGATGATGCAAAAATCAGTTTTTTGTACAGAACTTCTGTATGAAAGTTCTGATTTGAATAAAGTTTTGTATAAATGTTTAGTACCTTGGGATACATCACATATAATACGGGTTTTTTTCTCGTGTGTAAATTATGCAAATTAGACTGACTTTGATTTATTTAGTGTTACTTTCAGAGCTGTAAGTGTCAAGCTGCTATGGCTCGGGCTACAGGCCGTATTTATGAACCAATCTTTACGAAACTTCTTGGGTACCTTTGTTATGACCCTGGGACGGGAACGAGTGTTTTTGGGTGTGGTCTGAAATTCAAGATGGCTGCCAGTGGCCATTTTGTACCAATGATGCAAAAATCAGTTTTTTGTACAGAACTTCTGTATGAAAGTTCTGATTTGAATAAAGTTTTGTATAAATGTATAGTACAATGGGATACATCACATATAATACGGGTTTTTTTCTCGTGCGTAAATTATGCAAATTAGACTAACTTTGATTTATTTAATGTTACTTTCAGAGCTGTAAGTGCCAAGCTGCTATGGCTCGGGCTAGAGGCCGTATTTATGAACCAATCTTTACGAAACTTCTTGGGTACCGTTGTTATGACCATGGGACGAGAACGAGTGTTTTTGGGTGCAGTCCCAAATTCCAGATGGCTGCCAGCAGCCATTTTGTACCGACGATGCCAAAATCTGTTTTTTGTACAGAACTTCCATATGAAAGCTCTGATTTGAATAATTTTTTGTATGAATGTTTAGTACCATGGGATACATTACATATATTACAGGTTTTTTTCTTGTGCGTAAATTATGCAAATTAGGGTAACTTTGATTTATTTAGTGTTACTTTCAGCACTGTGAGTGCAAATCCCAATACTGCTCGGGCTAGAGGCAGTATTTATGAACCGATCTTCACGAAACTTCTTGGGTACCTTTGTTATCACTGTGGGACGAGAAGGAGTGTTTTTGGGTCCAGTCTGAAATTGAAGATGGCCGCTAGCAGCCATTTTGTTCAAAATTAAGTGCAATCAGATTTTTGCGCAGAACTTCCAAATGAAAGATCTGATTCAGGGACCAGCCGTGAGGGCGACTAGGGCGATTATGTCGCCCTTCTAAGCCCAAAGTCGCCTAGAAAAATAGTCAGGGCGATTACAAGTCGCCCTCTAAAAATTGGCCAAAACGAGAAAAGGCTGAACTGAGTCAGTGAGTGATGCATGAAAACGAGTATTTTCAAAAATCGAATGTGGTCGAGTGTGATAAATGGGCATTTTAAATCGTCAAATAAACGTCCATTTATTTGAAATCACACGACAATCAATTGTCCATTGTCGCTTTTGGTGGATTTTTTTATTTCTATTTTGTTGCGTTCCAGTCGGAGCTTCAAGTGTCGAAACGAAAATAAGTGACTTACGCGACTCAACAAAACAACCCAGTTTGAAAGTAGGTTACGTCGCTTAGGATGCCGAAAATGTATACATAACGGGCGTATTTTATAACACATTATTTTCATTTCGATTTTATGACGACTGTTAACTGTTGGGCTGTCTATTCCCAGAAAAACACGAATGGAATTGAAACACATGAAAAAAAGCTTTAGTGATGTCAAGAAAAGCTTTGTACAGGACACAAGTGTGCATGTGGACGATCTTGAAAAAGGGTCCTCCTAAATATCGGAATGACATGAAATGACGCAGAATGACACCGGAATGCCATAAAAATGATGCGGAATGACATTTCTTTTAAAAAATACTCTACCCCAGAATGTATTTTGTTTATTAACCAACAAAGTACCTCCCAAGCAACCTTCTTACATCTGGTCCTGTTCACACTTTCAGACTTGGGAAATTGTTAGCTTAGTGGACTTTGTTGAAAGGCAACCACAGGAGGGTGATAGGGGATTGGCACGAAGAAGAGGTGAGGGGTCATGAAGGAGAAGGTAGCAGTGGGGCATTTTCAGTCAATAATTACATTGTGATTTTTTAACCTGGCACAGATGCATCATAGACAACTGGACCTGGATTATTTGTACGTTAATGGAGGACCACAAATTGAAAATATGAAGGGGCGGCAGGGGGTGGTACATGAATATTCTTAATTTTCCCCACTTGCCTATGAAGTCTCCCTACATGACTCTGCAGTCTCCCTATTTTTTCTGGAGGAAGACTTGAAGTCTCCCTAAAATTCCCCCCTAGGCTGGTCCCTGATCTGATCTGAATAAATTTTTGTATGAATGTTTAGTACCATGGGATACATTACATATAATACAGAGTTTTTCTCGTGAATAAATTATGCAAATTAGTGGTCCGGGTGGGACTTAGAAAATTTTGGACCAAAATCCGGAAATTAGTTTTTTGTGTTTTGATGCATTTTGGTCAATTTTAAGAAGAAGAAAAAATTTTAGTCTGAAAATATTTTGTTTGGGACTGAAAATGTCCACACAAAAATAATAATCTACAATGATTGGTCTTAATCTGTAGTCCATTACAGTCACCTTGTAATTCTTTTATTATTGTTGACTGGGCCAAAACAAATACTAATTCCTGTCATATTCATTATTTGGTTGTCTTGGTCACAGCAAGTACTAATTCCTGTCATATCCAAGTTGAGCTACAGAGTCATTGACTCTTTCATTTGTCTTCTTTTCACCACAACTTTTATTTTGGTGTATAATTTTTGTATGTTTATATGACATTTAAAGAATTTCAGACTTGGGAATTTCATAGTAAATTGTTTTCCTTACAAGTTCTTATTCAGCACCTTAATGCAATAGTTTTGTTCCTTGAGAACAGGGGAATTCTGGAATCTGACATTTTTGGAGATATGGGAGGAGGCATTATGCCTCTTAATGTTAGCGATGGGCAGAGAGTTAACACCTTCCTCATATGGGTTATTATGATGAGGTGTCATGATACACCAATCTGTGGGAAAAGTGGCAGATGGATTAATAAAAAAATGTTTAAGGAGCAGCAATCACCTGCATATGGAATTGCATCAAATTTAGGAAATAAGTTCTCTCTATCATCTGTTTATTTTTTTTGTTGTTGTCAGTATTATGCTCTTATTTTCTAACCAGGGAATGGGGTGTTCAGCAAAGTGTAATGCATATGACAAATTAAAAAGAAAATAGTATCTAAATCAGTTATTTATTAGAGCTTTGTTTTCAGCTGCTTGACACTTCCTCAAACTATATCATTCTAGTTTATATAGAGATGTTATTTATTTTTTTATTTATTTAATTATTTATTTATTTACTGATATTTAACTCAACCTGCTGAGTATTTTCAAGATATTTTTTATCAAATTCTTCAGAGCAGCTATGACCAAATTCAATGAAAAATTCATATGAATTTAATTCATGGAATCATTGGTGAAACAATCCATTCAATTTTCATGGAAAGATTTTAATTAAATGGGCCCAAATTATACTTAATTCAGTAGCAAGAGAATCCTATACAGGCAGGAATATCCACCAGCAGCATGCAAGGTGTTAAGGTCACATATTTCTGCACAATGGCTAATCATGACCACAACAAGGAGATAAAGTCAAGTTATCATTTATATGCATGTTGCTCATTTTAGAGGGCTTCCACCCCAAGCATTGGTGACTGGATCCTATTTTACCAGTAAAACAGAGATTGTTTACTACAGTAAACAAGCACTGCTTCACTTCCCGGGGTTCCCACGGGGGTGTTGTTTTCTTGAGAATACTATTCTTGGTATAACATTACTAAATATTTTCCAATAAGTGACCATTATAACGTACATGTGAAAAAAGTATAATCACATCATTTTAATTTGGGCATTCAAATATCTTTGTCAAGTATAGCCCCTCAGACAACTTTTTCTGTCCTTAAAACTGTGAGTCTTCAACAAATAAGAGAGAAAGATTGACAGGAAGGAAACTACCAGGCACATACACATTTCTTTCTGGGAATTACCAACAAAAACACACCAGTTGTCAATTGTACTTTTCATCCCAACATTCATCCAGTCACCCTCTTTTCTCTCTGAAATATTCAGCAAAGATGCAAGATTTCAGTACAATGCTTCATAAGTTTTTTCAATCAATACATTTTTCCCAAGGCTGCTTAGTATCAGAGATTGCATTATTTCAGAGGGCAACTAAGTTTGTACATCTAATTCAGTATTTAATTCTGTTATACCTCTTCATCTGTTAACTTCGAATGTCACAGTATTCCATGTATTCCAGAATGGCCCATGGAAACTTAAGCTTTGTCTTGTGTTTTCATTGATCTGCCTCTTTGCCAAGTTGTGTTTTAAGGTGATGTTAAGGCTCAGATGTTAGGACATGAAACATATATCTGTGATTAACGTAGTTATTCTTTTAAACAGCATCTAGTAAAATGGAAGACAGTCTTTCAGTTTTTCAGTGTGATTTCAGAATAATCAAATCATTTTATGAACATGTTCTTGCTGTTTGCTGGTACAGTGGAACCCTGTTAATTGAATAGCCACTTTGCCAGAGAAAAACACTCAGTTAACAGGAGTATACAGTTAAAAGGAATGGGGTCATTTTCCTATCTTGTAGTTATAAACTGAGCATTTAAATCTATTACATTTTATTTGACAGGGCTCTTTGAGCCCTGTCAAACAATATTTATTTATTGGTGTTTAAGGTCACATATGTCTGCACAATGGCTATTCATAAACACAACATGGAGATAAAGACAAGGTCAGTCAATCGTTTATACACCATGTTGCCTATTTTAGAGAACTCGCACACCAAGCATTAGTGACTGGGTCCTATTTTACCAGTGAAACAGAGCTTGTTTACCACAGTAAACAATTACTGTTTCATTCCTGGGTTCCCGTGGGGGTCTGTGAAACAAGATACAATGGATTAAATGCCTGTATTGGATGTACGGAGGCCAAACATGTCTATAAGTGTGTAGAATTCAGTGTATGTTGGAGTAATTCTTCGAGATATTACAAGAATTTTTATTCAATTTGCAGGAGTTTATTCTATAACCTATATGCAGTTAACAGGTTAAATTTGTATTGAAGGTATGGCAAATGGTTTGGTGTTTGTAAATTATATACAATTAAGAGGGTTATTCAGTTGACCCTTTACCCAACGTTAAATGGCCAAAACCGGTCAGGGCTATTCACAAAAATCATCAATTAATTTTCATTATTTTTTCATTTTTTGTCTCAAAAACATAGGTTATGACCCCTCATTGGAATGAACTCATCGAGCTCATTCCAATGAGGGGTCATAACCTATGTTTTTGAGACAAAAAATGAAAAAAATTAGTTATTCAAGAATTTTTTTGGCAAGTGTCGTCTGCTTTTCAAGTTAGGTAAAGGGCTAAAAGATATACAATTAAATGGGCTCTACTGTATTCCTAATAAGTTTTATATTAATCTTTGACAATAGTTCTCATTCTCTTCATCTATGATAAATTTATTACTAAAAGAAATAACAATTTCCACTTGTTTTGAAGGAAAATACAGAGAAGGGGATGAAAACAAAATAAACCCAAAACCACATCAAGTTGTTGAAGATTTTGCATGTGCTGTTGACTTAATCATTTCAAGTTTAAAGTGATTGCAAGGAGCTGTGCATTCAAAATACTATTCTTTCCTGAAAGATAATGCTTGTTGAATAATTGTGTTTATAAATATTATTTTTTAATTTTTTTTTTTAACCCTTTACCTAGCATGAAAGGAAGACGACACTTGCAAACAAAATTCTTGAATAAGTAATTTTTTGCATTTTCTGCCTCAAAAGCATAAGTTATGAACCCTCATTGGAGCAAGCTCAAAGGGTTCATTCCAGAAAGGGGTCATAGGCTATGTTTTTGAGACCAAAAAATGAAAAAATAATGGAAATTGAATGGTGATTTTGTGAATAGTGCTGGTTGGTTTTAACCGATATGTTGGGTAAAGGGTTAAAAATTTGATCAAGGTTATGTTGCACATTTCACCTTTTCAAATAAAACATTCTTGTTCCTCTTACTTAAATATTTTACTCCAGGTAATGAATAGATCATCACTAAAACATCATGGCATGGTGTTTTCACATGGACACTAACTTACTGTATGAAAAATAGTAAGAATGGTATTCGCGGTGGCATAGCAGTGGGGTTGGGTGGGTGTGATGCTGACCAAATGTTTTCCATTTGAGACATTTTCAATTCACTCTTGATAATCATTTACTTTGTTATGAAACTAGACTTGATAGTTGGACTTATGTCACACAATCAGTCATACAAATGGACAGTGTGGTACCCAAATTTGGGCAGTACCCACCATGATGAACATACACAGAACGACACATGCAATGTGAATGGGTTAGATCAAGTGCCAGCATGAAAGGATAGAAAGAAAGGCCGCAAGTCTCGAGTTTTATCCTTCCGCGATGGCACAAGTACCATATCGATTAACCCATTCACATGCATGTGTTGTTGTGTGTTTATTACATGCCTTCATGTCAGTAAAAAAAAAAATTAGAAGGACACTCAGCAATTCATTTGATAACTATCAACAAAAAGAACACATTTTATCGCCAACCAAATTTGCGACGTGAACACGTGTTACTATTCATCCCAAGTGCCAATGTGTTCTATGTGCCTAACACATTGGAACTCAGGGGATGATTTTTAGCTATCGCTAGTGATTCAGATTGTAATCGCCATGCATTATTTGTAGAAACTTCCAGTGAAATTTCACTTCTATTTAAAAATAGTCTGTCAACGATTTCCATTGCGCACATATGTGCGGAACAGATTTTCATTTTCCACGTGATTCAGTGTTGCTGTAGATGGGGATTACATAGAACAGGCATGTAATAAACTGTGGTACATGTTAACCCTTTACCTAACGAATCGCCTGCATCCGCCCGCATAATATGCAAATTCAGCAGTTGAAAAAATATTATTTTTCAAAAAATTTCAGCAAAACCATATCATGTGACCCCTCATTGGAACGAGCTCGTCGAGCTCGTTCCAATGAGGGGTCACATGATATGGTTTTGTTGAAATTTTTTGAAAAATTTTAAAAAATGATATTCAAAATAATAAATGTTGATATCGTCTGCGTTGGGTAACGGGTTAATTAAATAAGACATTGTGTCATGACCACTACATGTATATTTTATTTATCCACAATTAAATTTCCAAGAGATCTTGAATTTTTTTTTTTTTTACTATAATCCTGACAGACATTTGTATTCCAGCTACATCAAGGCATGACATTGATGAAGGCATGCCTTGAAGATGTATTTGGAATATTTATCAGTCAGGCCTATAACAACCACAATTGGGACAAATCTGGATTACACACTCCCCACCATCCCCCAGTTGGTTATCTTCACAACACCCACTGAATTTGTACAGGTCATTGAAAATGATTTAACCCTCTGCACTCTGATGTCAAAATGGCAAAGTTTTCAGCAACAAATATTTCCCATAATGCAGTTTGATATTTAACCAAATATACCTTATTTGACAGAGCTCAGCAATATAATTGGTTAAATTCATAGTTAAACAAGAGAAAAAAAGTGATTTGAGAAAATTCTGTTGCACTACCAGAGTGCTAGGGGTTAAAGTGTTTGAATTTTAAAACCAAACTTCCAGGTCTTTGAAAGTGGTTAAGAATTGGGACTTTTTTGAAAAAAAATTAAAGGAGAGTCCTTATATATATTTAAGGAAAATATATTTTTGAAATATATTTAGGTATATGATCGATTCATATTGGTTGCTATCAGTGGCGGTGCCAAAGGGGGGCCTCCCCCCCCCCCCACACTTTTCCCTCAGTGTCAAACTGAGGGAAAATCAAACTTCAAATTACTATCTGACCGTGGTTTTCCCATCCAATATCACGCCTGCAAATGGTACACAACAATACATATCATGTCAGGTGTTGTAGAAACGCTCAGATATCGCTTCCAGGGCATCCAGATATGAAAACTGTTTCTCTAGTTCAGGGGGGGGGTTGGGGGGTGGGCGATACATTCAGATTGCCAAACTACCTCCTTCCCTATCCTCCTCTAGCTCAGTCCTGTGGCATTCGGGAGATGCCTTTGGCATCTTGACCTTGGACCACCCCCCATATTTCACTTACCCATCACCCCCCCCCCCCCCCTCCCCACCCACTAAAAAAAAGTTAAATCCTGGCACCACCATTGGTCACAATGAATTCTTATGAGTTGTAGCATTTGTGAGTTTTTGTCACATATTTACATTTTCTTATCCGTAAAGGTATTTGGCCAGACAATGGTCAAGGGCAAAGCCTGAGGCCATTATCTGGCCAAATATTCTTCGTCAAGTGTTATCTGACTTAAAGCCCACTTTATGTTAAATTATTTTTTTAATGTAAAAGAAATGAAATAATTTTAATACATTTGGGAGTATAAAAGTTGAAAATGTGAACAGTTTATGATAGGTGAGTTATCCGTTGGATGTTTGTAATAGAATAACAACTGTGCATTATATAAAAGAATGCCTGGTGATTCTTGAAAATAACGCATACTTATTGTTCTTGGTAGTTATTGTTTCAGATAACAGGGAGGTGAAACAAAGGGTGTCATTGTGGGTAAGACTACTTACTGAGAACTACCGAGAACAAATTAAAATAATAAATAAAGGCAAAAATATATATTAATTGTTAGCATGTAGGTACTCTATGTTGTATAAAAAATGAAAGTGTCAGTGACACTGCAGCTTAACTTGTGTGTTGTGTTTGATGAAAAGGATAATGTTCAATGTTTATGAAAGGATTATGAAATAAGACAAGAATTGTGATAATTGGGAATATGTTCATTTCTGTTCCCTGTATTCTATGTTTTTGATAAAAAATAATATGAGGTGTACACTGTACTAAAGAGCTGGGGGGGGTGGGTTAATATGACCTCAGTTAATGTATATGGCCCTCACAGTTAACGTATATCAACGAAAGCTACCAAGTTACAGTGAAATTATTCCAAAATGAGTCCTCCTATCAAGTTACAATGAAATCACTTCATAAATATGGCATGTAGACTGTGCTAAAGGTTTTCGGGCTTCGGGCCTCTGTAGCCGTCAGTTTCCCAGTTGCATCCAAAGGGGACGTTCTCATCTAGACGTTATATGAAGTCAACCTACCAAGTTACAATGAAATCCCTTCATAAATATGACCTGTAGACAGTACTAAAGGTATTCGGGCTCGGGCAGCCATAATGGTTGAATGATCGCAACCAAAAGGGGACATTCTCATCTGGGCATCATCTGGAGTGATCCTACGAGGTTACAATGAAATCCCTTCATAAATATGACCTGTAGACTGTGCTCAAGATTTTCGGGCTTCGGGCACCTGTACCCATCACAGTTGACCAATCATGACCAAAAGGGGATGTCATCATCTAGGCATTATATGGAGTCAACCTAACAAGTTACAATGAAATCCTTCTATAAGTACGACCTATAGACTATGCTAAAGGTTCTGGGCTCGGGCAGCCATAAAGGCAAAATGATCGCGACCAAAAGAGGATGTTCTCATCTAGACATTATTTGGAGTCATCCTACCAAGCTACAATGAAATCCCTTCATAATTATGACTTGTAGGCTGTTCTAAAGGTTTTCAGGCTTCGGGCCCCTGTCGCCGTCACAGGTGCCCAATCGTGTCCAAAAGGGGACGTTCTCATCTAGACATTATATGAAGTCAACCTACCAAGTTACAATGAAATCCCTTCATAAATATGACCTGTAAACTGTGCTAAAGGTTTTCAGGCAGCCATCATGGTTGAATGATTGCAAGCAAAGAGGACAATCTCATCTGGGCATCATCTGAAGTGATCCTACAAAGTTACACTGAAATCCCTTTATAAATATGACCTGTAGACTGTGCTCAAGGTTTTTGGGCTTCGGCACCTGTAGCCATCACAGTTGACCAATCACGACCAAAAGGGGATGTCATCATCTAGGCATTATATGGAGTCAACCTAACAGGTTACAATGAAATCCTTCCATAAATATGACCTTTTGCCTATGCTAAAGTTTTTTGGGCTCGGGCACCCATCAAGGCTGAATGATCGCGATAAAAATGGGATATTCTCATCTAGACATTATTTGGAGTCATCCTACCAAGTTACAATGAAATCCTTTCATAAATATGACCTGTAGACTGTGCTAAAGGTTTTCGGGCTTCGGGCCCCTGTAGCCGTCACAGTTGCCCAATCAGGACCAAAAGGGGACTTTCTCATCTAGACATTGTATGAAGTCAACCCACCAAGTTACAATGAAATTTCTCAATAAATATGACCTGTAGACTGTGCTAAAGGTTTTCGGGTTTTGGGCTCGGGCAGTCGTCACGGTTGACAGATCATGCCCAAATGGGGAAATTCTCATCTAGAGATCATAAGGAGTCACCCTACCAAGTTACAATGAAATCCCTCCATATTAAACATGACCTGCAGACTGTGCTAAAAGTTTTTGGGTTTCGGGCTTGGGCAGCCATCACGGTTGATAGATCATGCCCAAAAGGGGACGTTCTCATCTAGGCATTATACAGAGGCATCCTACCAAGTTACAATGAAATCCCTTCATAAATATGACCTCTAGACTGTGCTAAAGGTTTTCGGGCTTCAGGCCCCTGTAGCCGTCACAGTTGCCCAATCAGGACCAAAAGGAGACTTTCTCATCTAGACATTGTATGAAGTCAACCCACCAAGTTACAATGAAATTCCTCAATAAATATGACCTGTAGACTGTGCTGAAGGTTTTCGGGTTTTGGGCTTGGGCAGTCGTCACGGTTGACAGATCATGCCCAGATGGGGAAATTCTCATCTAGAGATCATAAGGAGTCACCCTACCAAGTTACAATGAAATCCCTCCATATTAAACATGACCTACAGACTGTGCTAAAAGTTTTTGGGTTTCGGGCTTGGGCAGCCATCACGGTTGATAGATCATGCCCAAAAGGGGACGTTCTCATCTAGGCATTATACAGAGGCATCCTACCAAGTTACAATGAAATCCCTTCATAAATATGACCTCTAGACTGTGCTAAAGGTTTTCGGGCTTCAGGCCCCTGTAGCCGTCACAGTTGCCCAATCAGGACCAAAAGGAGACTTTCTCACCTAGACAATGTATGAAGTCAACCCACCAAGTTACAATGAAATTCCTCAATAAATATGACCTGTAGACTGTGCTAAATGTTTTCGGGTTTGGGGCTCGGGCAGTCGTCACGGTTGACAGATCACGCCCAAATGGGGAAATTCTCATCTAGAGATCATAAGGAGTCATCGTACCAAGTTACAATGAAATCCCTCCATATTAAACATGACCTACAGACTGTGCTAAAAGTTTTTTGGGTTTCGGGCTTGGGCAGCCATCACGGTTGATAGATCATGCCCAAAAGGGGACGTTCTCATCTAGGCATTATACAGAGGCATCCTACCAAGTTACAATGAAATCCCTTCATAAATACGACCTGTAGACTGTGCTAGTGGTTTTCGGTTTTTGAGCTCGGGCAGCCATACCGGATGCCCGATCGCGACCAAAAGGGGGCGTTCTCATCAAGATATGACCCCAAACCCGCATATGAAATTTCGTGACGATCAGACAAGAACTGCGGGGTGTAGCCCGTGCTAAATGAAAATGTGAACAGACTCACAGACTAACAGACTTCCGCACGCGTGATGGCAATAGCTTATCTTGACTATGTCAAGTGAAGCTAATAAGAAAAATCAAATCTAAAGCTTTTAGACCGATCAGTCTGTGGTGATGGGGATTATTTATCAATTTCGTATTCACCGCCGAAGCGATAAGAGACTACTTGCCGAGAACAAGATTGTGACTGGGAATTAACACTGACTGCATGTAGTTTCATTTGTTCTCGGTAAGTAGTCCGTTCTCGGTGTAAATACAAGATTAATAAAAAAATTCCCATCACATAGACTTTAATTTTTTTTTTTAAATATAGAAACACAATTCCCATCACCATTTACCAGGGCTTTGGACCTGCAAGTCATAGACTTGGCTGGTTTAAAATTGTCTGTTCTTTTGTCACCTTTACTGGAACACACAATTCCCAACACCATTTACCAGGGCTTTGGACCTCCAAGACATACATGGAGACTTGGCTGGTTCAAAATTGTCTGTTCTTTTGTCATGCATACCGGTACTCACTTTTTTATAAGTGGACATTGTGTAGTGGTCAGGTAATGGTGCTAGCTGCCCCTGTCTTAGGTTGTTCCATAATTGGAATCTCACCAGTCATCGGAAACATTGAAAGTGGGCACTGTATAGTGTTGAGTCAGTTCTTTCTTGTGAGTTAAATACTGGACCTAGAAGTATTGTTGGATCTGAAGTTGATTTCCGTATTAAGTTTGGATTTTAAAGACAATAGCAGTTACATAACATGAGGCCAGATTAAAAGTTATGTCCATTCCAATTATTGAGACACTTTGAAATAAGAATTTCAAAAGATGAATTTGGTCCTTGGCGTGACATATTACTGAAGGTGTTTTTTCGGGTTGGTGGTAATTACCTCTTGTTAGCTCACCTGACTGAAGTCAGTGTGAGCTATTGCCTTCACTTGGCATCCGTCATCCAGCGTCTGTCTTCCGTCGTCCATCTTACGTTAGCTTTTACAAAACAATCTTCTCCTCACAAACCAATGGCCCAAATTGAAACATATATGGGCCACATCATCTTGGGGGTATTCTGTTATAGTTTGTTCAAATGGGGTCTCCGCCATTTTTGGGCATTGCCTTATGCCCAAATATAATGAAATTCTTTAAAAATCTTCTTCTCATGAACCACAAGTGGGAATGCTTTGATATTTGGTATGAAACTTCCTCTGGTGTTCAAGATTAAAAGGTGTTCAAAGAAAGTTGATAGGTCCATATTTGGGCTCTCCAGGGGATAGGCTGACTTTTTAGCTCCCCTGAAAATTTCTGTTTCAAGAACCAATGGAGCGATTTGAACCATTTTTTTGTGGCATTAGTTGACCCGAAGTACTTCATTCATTCCCCGAAAAGTGTGTGTGGTTCCCCATGGGAATCCCTGGAGCTAAAAATAGAACAAAAATGAAATGTCCAATATTTCCCAAACTGCACGGACTAGAGATTTTGTATTTGGTATGAGGCTTTCTTCTGAGCAGTTGAAACAATTGGACAAGCAAAATTGCTGACGAATCTGTCATATGGTTTGTTTTTACTGTTATGAAAATATGATGACTCAGCATTGTTTAACACTGAAGTCAATGGGAAAAAGATAACATGTTTGCCTTTTTAAAAATATCTTCTCCTCACAAAACAATGGCCCAAATTGAAACATTGAAACAAAAATAGGCCACATCATCTTGGGGGTATTCTGTTTTAATTTTGTTCAAATGGGGTCTCTGCCCTTTTTGCTTATGCCCAAATATCGTGAAATTCATTAAAATCATCTTCTCATGAACCATAAGTGGGAATGCTTTGATATTTGGTATGAAACTTCCTCTGGTGTTCAAGATTAAAAGTTGTTCAAAGAAAGATGATAGGTCCATATTTGGGCTCTCCAGGAGATGGGCTCACCTTTGAGCTCCCCAGAAAATTTTTATTTCAAGAACCAATGGAGTGATTTGAACCAAATTTTATTTGTGGCCTTAGTTGACCCTAAGTACTTCATTCATGCCCCCAAATTTTTTCGCGGTTCCCCGTGGGAATACTTGGCGCTAAAAATGGAAAAAAATGAAATGTCCAATATTTCCAAACTGCACGGACTAGAGATTTTGTATTTGGTATGAAGCTTTCTTCTGAGCAGTTGAAACAATTGGACAAAACAATTGCTGGCGAATCTGTCATATTGGTTCATTCAGATTACATTTACTCCATACCCATAACCCTTACAGTTTATGACAACTTGGTCCTGGTGAGCGTTTTAGGCTCTCTTGAGCCTCTAGTATGAATTTGTCGCCGTCATTTGTCGCTTTACTAATCATTGCTATTACATCATCCATCTGCTATGTTCTGTTTATGTATGTATCTCGATCGTTGTTATCTTCTTTCCTTATACGCCATGTTTTTGATTTGTTTGATGTCAATTTTGTCGTCGGGACATTCCTTGGATACAGTTCTTTTGATCTCACGTGGCTTATTGCCATTGCGGATACCGTCCTTTATAATTTGTGTTTGAGAAGACGTAAGCCTCTGGTAATTGGAGTCTGGCTTCGGAAGCGACATTGTTGGCAGTAATGGAACGAAGTGGTTCTGGTTCTGCCTGATAATGGCCACAATCAACAGGTTGATTATACTGCCATGGTATAGTGTACATGTTGAGAGTTGAAAAAAAAAACAGATAAAGTATTAAAAAACAGGAAGCATCGTTCTATTAGAATTGTGCTTGTGAGACCTGGGCATTGAAGGCGTCAGACACAATCCCAGGTGGTAGTTAATTCCATTTCCTGGTGGTATGTGGGGAAAAAAGGAATATTTTTAACAGTCACTAGGGCTTGATGGTATTTGGAAAGCTAGGTGGTGGTATGCCTCATCCTGCGCACTAGTGGTATTAGCTTAGTATCTATATTGCCACTTTCTCATTTACAATTTTGTATAACATAGTAAGCCTTGCGTCACGTCGGCGTTCGATTAGAGGTCTCTACTTTAATTGTTGGATCATACTGTCCACATTAGACTTATGCCCATGTCTATTACTGACATATCGTTCTGCTCTTCTTTGAATCATGTCAAGCCTATGTATGTCCTTTTGGTGATAGGGGTCTCAAACAGATGGTGCGTATTCTACAAGAGGTCGAACCAATGATTTATATGCATTTTCTTTTACATTTGTTGAGCTGATGTTTAGGTTACGACATAGAAAGCCTAGTGCTTTGTTGGCTTTACCACAGACATTGTTTATGTGGTTACCTCACTTGAGTTCTGAAGTAATTAGACAGCCCAGGTATTTTGCATGTTTGACAGATTCCAGGATATGGCCATGTAGTGAGTATTGGTGGTTGATCGAGTTGGCTTTCCTGCTGATCGATAACACGCTACAGTTTCCAGGATGAAACTCAATCTTCCACTTTCTTTCCCAGTCACCAAGTTTGTTGAGATCTCTCTGGAGTAAGCAGGCGTCGGAATTGGATTTTACAGTGATGTAGGCAATTGTATCATCAGCTAAGAGCCTCACTGCTGCAGTTAGCCCCTCTGCCACGTCGTTGATGTAGAATAGAAAGAGGCTGGGACCGAGGACCGATCCCCGAGGTACTCCAGATTCCTCATTTACGTGGCTTGATGTCTCGTTGTCGAAACTACTGCCTGGATTCTGTCGGTTAAGAAGCTATTGATCCAGGTATTGACTTTCCCTCGAATGCCGTATTGGTCCAGTTTGTGAACGAGAAGACTATCCTTTGAGAAGTCCATTATCAAGATGTCTGTCTGCTTATCAGAGGCCATGTTTACAGAGACATCAGCAACAAATTCAAACAGTTGTGTTTTGCACGAACGTCTAGGTCGACTCCGCCCTATTTCAGTTGGGTGCCCAGAACTGAAATAGGGCGGAGTCGTCTAGAACCAACCCGGGGATGGAACATTGTATTTAATATTCCAATGCATACATCCACAGGTCCATTTTCCGTAGGATACACCGACTTGATAGGTCGACCAATCACTGTGTAGAAGCACTGTGTATTGTCCAGGCTGAGCAATATGCTGCACGACCTTCAGCCTTGGCACAGGACACAATGTTGGCATCGATAGTTGGACTGACGTCAGTTCCGTGGAACGAGACTCATCCCAAAAACAAAGCAACCGACATGACGTTAAATAGACAGCTTCCATTCCCAGTCACTGAAATTGCAAAGAGTCTTTCCACTGAGGACCGAGAAGCTGGCGGGCAAATTTATCCTGGTAACGTCTCTTCATAGGATGATAGTAATGTATTTCAGTGACCTTTATTGTCAGACCTTCATTGCGCAAGAAGATTTTCTCCCTCCTTGCAGCATCAAAAACTGACCCATTGTTGGCCGCTGCCGTGAGCCTCAAATGAGAATCTTCCCAGTCAAAAGAACCAAACCTGTACAAGCAACTCAGACAAATGTGACTCAGGGAAGACTTACACAAATGAGAAAACTCCTTAACTTTCCGTTTCTCACACTCCGAGTGATACCAACAATCACAAATATCACAAGCTATGTTTTTGATTTTGTGGCACTCTTCAACGCAGACTCCACACAGATACGGCGGTTTGGAAAACGCCATTGGAAATAAAGAGAATTAAAAATGAAGAAAATGTGAAATTGTCAGCTTGAATGCTTCTAATTATTGGATCGATGATCTGAATGCGGATTTCAGTTTGACTGCCATATTCAAAGGGGGATCAGAACATTTCAAACCAAAGACAACACGGACAAAGACAACTCGGACCACTTTCGAAGACAACTCGGATCACTTTTGAAGACAACTCGGACCAACTTTAAGGACAACTCGGACCAACTTTGAAGACAAGTCGGCCCAACTTTCAAGACAACTCGGACCACTTTTGAAGACAACTCGGACCAACTTTCAAGACAATCGGACCACTTTTGAAGACAACTCGGACCAACTTTCAAGACAAGTTGTAACTACTATAAGACAGGTTGGACCAACTGTGAAGAAAAGAATGATGTCGAAAATAATTAAATGTGATCTCAAAGAACTCAACAGATGCGACGGAACACTTTTCAGTACAGCTTGTGTTGTCTTTGAAGTTATTCTGTAAAATGAAAATGCTTCTCATCACAAACTTTGATAGGTGATGAATGTTTGCAATGCAACTAAACAAGTAATCACACAGAACTCATGTATGAAAGTTTCTTGCTTGTTTCGTACTACCTCGTCTTTTCAACAGGCTCAAAAGATTACCGACATGCTGTTTTAGGCACTAGCTTTTCTATATATTATGTTCGTTTCTTTCAATTTTAAAAAAAAAATGAAAATTTATAGTTACACGAGATTTTATTTACGAGTGTCGTCTGCTACTAGCGTTAGGTAATCTTCACAATACAATGTTTGTTTTACTAATTGTTAAACAATTAGAGTGTCATTTATTAACTGGGTTGCTCGTGTTGCCTCAGGTTTATCCATTTACTCAAAGGTTATTGTTATTAATTGCAATTTCACAAAAGAAGTGTCAAAGGGGCTTGAAAGAAATATATCTCATAATTGTAAGAGGATAAGTTAACTTTTACCTTTATACACGGAAATTGCTTTTCAAACTTTTTTTTTCATTTTTCTGTTTCCAAAACATAGATTATGATCCCTCGTTGGAACGAGCGAATCACGTCCGTTCCAATCAGGTTTCATAACCTATGTTTTTGAAGCAAACAAAATTAGTAACGCGTGTTACGAGTGTCGTCTGCTACAAGCGTTAGGTAAAGGGTTAATGTATATATATCATTCCGATAATAATGCAGATGTTCATACGGAGTTAAATTTGAAGAATTGTGACTTTAAATACCAGTACATATATATTGTACATATAGTTTGATAAAATACGTGCTGAACATTGTTTTTTTATGTGAAAACTTTTATTCATTCATTTATTCATGTCTTTGATTGTCATGCCTCAGTTTTTAATAAATCGTTTAAACCGTGATTGGTTGATCTGTGACTTTCCCCACCAACCCCGAATCTTCGTTTGTCCACTATTCAGGTCCGAATTATTCACCGAGTCAGTCCAAGTTGCCTAGAAAGTTGGTACGACTTGTGACATGTCTTGAAACTGGTGGGGAAATCTCACCTGACAGAAAGTAATAGGACTCCTCCTATGTGTGCAAGAACGACAACAAAGTCTCACCGAGCCCACTCTTTGAATCGATGATTGTCGAAGCCTGCGACAGCCATAGCAAAGCAGAGTCGCTGAGTAAACCCTACCCCATACGTTCGACGGGTAAAAGACTCGACTCTCACCCTTCCTGAGTTGGGCACGATGCTGCTTATATTTCTGGTATACAGAGCTCTTACAGGACGCCTGACGGCCAATCATTAAACATCTACATCCTTCATTTTCTATGAGTATCCCAAATCATTCTCAAGTCCTTGATCCTGTACGTGGTACATTGTAGGGATTTTGTGTGCGCGCGTGTGTGTGTGGGAGGGGGAGGTGGGTTTTCGGGGGGGGGGGGGGGCTCTGGGGCTACTGTACGATATATGAATATCGAATGATGAACAGGAAATGAACAGATGTCACGTCAGTGTTGTAGTTTTATTTCCTCATCGAAGTCGCAAAAGTTAGAAGATTTCAGGGGACTAGATGATTTCGTAATACACGCAGTATTTACTGGAATCTATTGACCAATTAACCAAAGTGAGTACACTTCTCCAAGTGCGTCACTCTAACAACATGTGCAGTACATGCACACTCTCCCAGCGAACCATGCACTCATACTATCACGCAGCCATTCGGTAACTCAAACGCTATCTGACGACAGTCCACGTGATAGCATCAGGCACCCTCATTCTGATTTCACTTTCGATGTCCTTCTGATCCTAGTAATGGCGAGCGTGTATGATATACTACTGCAACTAGAAATAAATTGGTAAAAACAGTCCAGTAATGAACTGAATATTAAAATTACTAAATTGAACAAGAGGGACAACACAAAGCGTGTGCCAATTCCCACTATCTGCCAAAACGTTTCTACATCGAAAGAGTGAAAAAGAGCCATAACTCTGGAAAAAATGTGCTGAAAAACTCACACTACACAGGTATCGTCCCCCCCCCCCCCCCCCCCCCCCCTGATGCTTTTTTCACAACGCCAAATATCATTCAAATCGAAGTAGCAGTGGCTGAGATACAAGGGAAAAATATACGGACGAATGAACAGTCGGACGGAGGTCTCCACTAGATACCCCGTCGACTTTTCAAGTCGGGGACATAATTAACAACTTAGTAATTAATTGAATTAAGAATCTCATACTAAATTGAATTTAGTCTTCTAATAATTTGAATAAACAGTCTTGTAGTAAATTGAATATTGTATTCGAATTAGTAAACTGAATAAACAAATTAGTAAATTGAATTAATAGTCTTGTACTAAAATGAATTATTACCACTTTAGCGGGCGTTCCTTATATAAATGGGCCATTATCGCAAATTTCTAAGGCATTAATACGCGACAAATGCTCAAGTCGTCACCTGAAGTGCCGGGCTGCTAATATCTTCTTCCCATCAGCGCCCGGCGGCTTGACACGTCACGTGACCGAATTACGTCCCGTTCCGAATTTTCTGTTTCCGCTTTGTAAGTTCGGATGCCGCGCGAGAAAAAACAAACCTCGTAGCAGTTATCTTAGTGATTACTGCAATTAAAATGTTTAAATCTTTCTTTGAGAACTGTTGCAGGGCTTGTATTTGGACAAGAATCAGAGAATCGATTCGCACAAAGATTCGCGCAATAAAACCGACGAGAATCCATGTAGATTCTCGCTGCACCTCTGCTAGGATTCGCGTGAAAAGAACTGGGTCAATTTAACCCTTTATCTAACACAGGGGAAACAAATTAACCAATAGAAGGCTAACGTGACCTGAAATATCCTGACACTTTGAAAATAAAATTGCACAAATATGGCTGTCATTGGAACCGGCTCATTGAGCCGGTTCCAACGACAGCCATATTTGCAAGATTTTATTGGTAAATATTGTTCATTTAATTATTTTATCATTTATTTATTGTTTAAAAATTATCAAATTTAGTTTTAAAAATTAAAAAGGTGTGTTGGGTAAAAGGTTAACATGACAGTGTTATCAGTGTACAACAGTGGTTCAACCATGGTGGAGTCATGGGATCCTGCTACACTCATAGTAGGTATGGATTCTCTCAACCACTTTCACGAGAATCTAATGGATTCTCACAAATTTAGACGAAATCTAAGCCGTGGAACACGAGGAGCCAAATAATGATATGTCATATAAGGTTAGTATAGATATGTATCTTTCTTCTTTTTTTTTTGGAGCTGCCAAACCCCGATGCTGGATTTTTTTGCTTTAGTTATTTCGTACTTGGTTTTAAAAAAAAGTTAAAAAGTAAATGCGGACATCTGATGAATATTCAAAGTTCAAACGCTTGACTTAATTGTTCATTTTCTGTTCACGTGAAAATGTCAGTATATTTCTGGATTAAGGGCAAGGATGTTGAATAATAATTCTCGGATTTGATAAAACTATTGACTTGCAGTTATTTTGAGGTGACTTGAATGTCCTTTCCTATTCGTGGTAATAATGGTAATAACAGGACTTTCTCGGGCATTACGATGTTATTAGCGGTCCGCCAGAAATAATTAGCGGTCCCCTCTCTTATTAGCGACCTTCGACTTCGTCTCTGGTCGCTTGTAAGATCTTGGCCTTGAATCATTTCTCTTGGGCCGCTAATGAACCGTAATGCTCTTGAAAATCACGTTGTTGTTATATTAACTGTCTTCAAATAATTTGAATAAACTATCACGTTCTAAACTGAATATTAAAATTAGTAATTTGAATTAACAGACTGGTCTAATTTGAATAAACAATTTACAAATTTATTAACCCTTTAAACCTTGGTAGTTTTTTCCATGTCACTTCAAAGACATGAATTGGAAGAGCCCCTACTCATTATTTGAGGTAGATTAATTAATAATTTCAACGTGCAGCCCAAGTTGAAGATCTTGTTTGGTCTACCCCACATATTCAGTTTCACATAGCAGCTAACCTACTTAATGAAATTATGACATACCATGGTCCTGGGCCGGAAAAGCTGCCTCTCGGGTCAGTTCAAATTATTAACTAAACACCTCCCGACACTTCAAGAGTTCTTGGTTATCTATTTATGGGGGCATCAATGTTATTACGGATACCACCACAAGGAAAATATGTGTGTTATCAAAGTTTAACCAATCTGTGTCGTAAAATTGAATATATTCGCTCGTTAATAACGATGAACCGACCTCTTTCTCGCAGAGCAACTAAGTGATTTTCTCGACGAAGTGAAAACGACTTCCGGTAACCGATCCGACCCAGTGATTTGATGATTGATAGGCTGCGCTGCCACGTATTTGTTGCATCCAAGGAGGTACCATTAGGTTGCTATCGTTCTTTTTTGCTCTGTGGAAGTGGTTCAAGTTTCGTGTGTTTAATTTTAACACTGCTTTGCATGTACAGTTTGTGCGTTTTTTTTTTTTTATTTTACGTTGCATACTACTTATAAAGTAGTGGGGGAGATTGAGGTGAATGAAAACATATAATTAAGGCTGAATAAGTACAATATACCAGAAAAATTGAAGTTTATTCTTTCCTCAACACTTGTTTTGCAAGTAAGAGCCATGAACTCTAAATATAGAAATAATTAGCGAGAACCACGATTGCGGTTTCGCACAGATCAACACTCGTTTAATGAAAAATTCGATCAAGTTTTTCGTCCGAAAAAAAGATTTTTTAATAATTTTCCTTACGTATCGGTAAGTTACTGTTTGAACTTTGAACAGACCTTTGTGTACAAACCATAGAAAACCATTACTAAAGTTTACTTCAATATTCCCTTGCACTTTTATTATTTAATACGCGCTTGAAAATAAAAAATGCATAGGCGTCGCCGTGGGGAGGGGGGGGGGGGTCAGGTGCTCGAACGACCCCCTTTTTACGTTCCTTTCAAGAATGCAAATAAAGCTCCAAAAGGCCACCAGAGAGCTCCATTTGATACTAAATTAATTTTTTCCCCGGACCCACCAATATGCTCGTGACTTCGGCATCTGCCATGTGTACCCTCGGTGTACCTTTTTCATCAAAGTCGAACCCCTTTTGCAAAATACTGGCGACTCCCATGAAATGAGTTTGAAGAAGGATTTTACGTGTGAATTCCTGGGAGATGTAGGCTACTGTCTTCTACAGGGTGGGATTGGGAAGGTATGCACAACATCACTCCTCTTTATTTCTGAATATAACCTGTCCTAATCATGAAATAGGCTTACGATTTCTTTTATATATTCACCCAGTATATTTTTTCTCAAATAATTATTCTGAAAGCTCATTTTTGTCATCCACAAATGATATCTTGTGGCTACTCCAAATTCCTCATGCCATTTTTTTTCAGAAATACACATGAGGTCATTGCAGGTGGGCATGTGTGGGTGTGGGGTAGTCACATAGAAACCAGACTGGGGGGGGGGGGGGGCAAGGGGATATACCCCCCCCCCCTCCAAAAAAAAATAAAAAATCCAAACCCTCTAGTGCACTACCGCTATAATATAATGTGTTCAGCACTGATAATCACTGTACATGAAAATTCCATTTTATGCCACATGGGGCAGGTAGGGGGGAGGGGGTATTTTTTGCCAAATGTTGTTATACATGTATAAAGTTTGTTTCATGTTTCATGTTCTCAAGTGTTGTGTTGAAATCAACAAAATACTGTATTAAAATACACATGGCAGGGGTGCTGAGGCTTTCATGTGGAGTTTTCCATTTTCTTTATTCATCTAAAATAAATATTTCAGGGTTTTTTTCAAATCTCAAAGCTGGTAAACACATAGCACGTTCAGCAAAAGTGGCCATGCTGACTGGACTGAGAAATTGAGGTTCTTCTTTTCTTGGCAAGGAAACAAATAAGACACTTCTTATGCTGAGACTAAGATGCACTCTTACCCCTACTCCCGCAAGCACTTCTTAGAAAGATAAACAATATTATTATAGTTTTTCTCATAAAAATTGTTGTGATGGTTATAAATGTAAGCTAAACTGGGGAAAACCAACACGAACACCCTGACCCCCCCCCCCCCCACCCCCAGGCCCCCACAACACACATAAACATAACCACACTCACACACACATGCTGCTTTTATATTACATATAAAAGGGGGTTGAACACATATTGTTGTTTCATTATGTGCCTGGTCCATGACAGTGAGAGGGAGGTCCCAGTCAGGGAGACAGAGAGTGAGTGGAGAATGTTTGTTTGTGTGTGTGTGTGTAGAGAGAGAGAGGTGTATGGTGTCACTATGTGAGTGTGTGACTGCAGAATATTTTAGGTGTGAATTTAATTTGCCTTACCTGTAAAGTGGAACCAACTTAATTTGTTATCTCTTAATTGAACAACCATTTACATAATAAATGACCATTTACCATATGTTGAGTAGCAATTTGACTTGTTGCATATAAGTTAAAGCAAACTCCTGTTAATTGGGAAGGTGAGGGATGGTCTGGTGGTTGGGGTCGCTTTTCCCCTCTATCCAGTCCCCACTTCTCCCCAAAGATCCTGAATTCTACAATCTGTATGGGGCATCAACCAATGAAATTACAGATGATATACTATACTTGACATTGTTTTTGAGCCTGTCATAATAATTCCATTTGGGGCATATTTTTCAAAATTTTGAAAAATATACTCTCCCAGTAAGGCCTTGCATTCTTAAAAATGCAGGAGAGCTAAAAATGGCTCCCCTCGCATAGCCAAGGGGAGCGATTAGCTCTTGTCAAGCTTACAAAAGCTAAAAGTGGCAAAATGAAGTTTTACTGTTAATGGATTCTGCCTAGTGGGTCTTGTACTTTTATTTGGTGCTGCTAACAAGGTAGTCTCTGTGGGATGGCTAGACTGCCCCTCCCACACCTCTGGGTCTCAGCAAGACCTAGAGGTATGAGAAGGGCAGTGTGGCCATCTTGCAGAGACGACTAACACAGCAGAGATCTGCAAAGATGTGGGTTTTAGGAATAGACTATTATGGTAATCATTATTTTTCAAGGTCAGGAGAAGGGCGGGGGAGGGGAAGATAAGCTTTGCTTTCATTGTTTCCAAAAAGTGTGCACTTATTTCTGTAAAAATTGATGTTTAGCGCAACTGAAAATTCAATTAACTGATTGAATGCTAGAAGCCACAATCACGGTTCTGTAGAAGTGCTGAAATCCATTTAGTGTGATTCCACCATATGCATTAGTTTGTTGGCTGCTTAGCAGTAGAAAAAGATATGTTTAAATGAACTTGTTTTGTTACAATTTATTGGAGAATGCCAACAGGCAGTCTCCAAAAAATGTCAACAAAACAATTGTTAATGAACAATATCTTGCTGAATTCAGCCTTCTCTTACCTGCAGCAGGGTATCTTTGAAAAAAATACTATTGTTACAAATCACTAACAAATAATAATTTAGCACTCTACTTGTTAATTAGGAAGCATGGTGGCTCAGTGGTAGACTATTGGACTTCTATGTTAGAGGTCCCGAGTTCGATTCCCATTCAGGACGATACACATTGGTCCTTGCACAAGGCACTTTATTCTAGTAGCCTACACGGGGGCACAATGACGCTGTGAACTAAGGCGTACTGCACGTTGATGGTGCACATGTCTTCAACCGTTGTAACCCTACTTGAGCAGAGCTTGAACAGAGTTAGAATGTTGAGGAGCTGACAGTTGCTTGTTGATGGTCAGTGGTTCTCTCCGCGTATTCCGGCTTCCTCCACCCGTAAAACTGTCGTGGTCATGATTAGCCATTGTGCATAAGTATGTGACCTTAAACACCAATAACTAAAAAAATAAATAAATACTAGTTAATTGAATAGCCACATTGCCTGTGAAAATTAATCGGTTAACAGGAGCATAAGTGTTGCCAGGGAGGGTTTGGGTGGTGTGAAGAAACCTCCTTTCACACTTCTTCCAAAAAGCCACTAGAGAGCTTATTTATTTATTTTTGGGGGTTTAATGACACTTTAGATAGTCAGGGTCACCTTGTGTCTGACAGTTTTATGGGTGGAGGAAGCCAGGGTACCCAGAGAGAACCACCAAGCAATGGCAAGCAACTGCCAGACTCCACAACATACTGACACCACACAAGCAGGGAGTGCATTGGTTGAAGACAAGGGCTCCATCGATGTGCAGTATGCCTTAGTACACAACGTCACCGTGCCCCCACGTGGGCAGTTGGGATTAAGTGTCTTGCACAAGGACACAATGCAGTTGCTGCAGGTGGGATTCGAACTCTAGATCTCCCGGCTTGTAGCCTGCATCTAAATCTACTGAGCCATCATGCTCCCCACTAGAGAATTCCATTTAATACTAAATTTAAAATTTTTCCCTGGACCCCCATAATATGGTCAGGCATTAGGCACTTGCATTAGATGCCTTTGGCATTTGCCAAGAGTTTCCCTGGTGTAACTATTTCATCAGAGTCAAACCCCTTTTGAAAAATCCTGGCGACATCCACGTGGAATGATCAATTAACCCTTTACCCAATGCACAGGATATCAAAATTAATTATTTTATTAAATTATTGAGGGGCGCGGTAGCTCAGTTGGTAGAGGTGCAGGCTGCAAGCCGAGAGGTCCTCGGTTCGAATCCCACCTGCGGCAACCGCGTTGTGTCCTTGGGCAAGACACTTCACCCCGATTGCCTACATGGGGGCACGATGATGCTGTGTACTGAGGTGTACTGCACGTCGATGGTGTGCATGTCTTCAACCACTCTAACCCTGCCTGTGCTGCAGTGCGGAGTTACGATGTTGGAGAGCTGACAGCTGCTCGTCGTTGCTCGGTGGTTCTCTCCGGGTACTCCGGCTTCCTCCACCCGTAAAACTGTCACGGTCACGATTAGCCATTGTGCATAAGTATGTGACCTTAAACACCAATAAATAAATAAATAAATAAATATTAAATTATTGAGTTTTTTTTTAACCCTTTACCAAACATGAAAAGCAGACGACACTTGCAAAAAAAATTCTTGAATAACTAATTTTTTTCATTTTTTGTCTCAAAAACATAGGTTATGACCACTCGTTGGAACGAGCTCGACGAGCTCGTTCCAACGAGGGGTCATAACCTGTGTTTTTGAGACAAAAAATGAAAATATTTTGAAAATTAATTGGCGATTTTTGAGAATAGCGCTGGCCGGTTTTGGCCATTACGTTGGGTAAAGGGTTAAATTAAAAAAAAATTCAATAAAGCCATATCATATGACTCGAGCTCGTTCCAATGAGGGGTCACCTCAGATGGTTTTGTTGAAACGTTTTGAAAAATATATTTTTCAACTGCTAAACTTGTTGTTGGGGCTGATTCGTTAGGTATAGGGGTTAAAAGTATTTTACTTTCCTGTATTCTAGAGATAAAATGATGGTTTCATCTGTCAGATGTTAACAGAGCTCAAATCCGATATAATAGATTAAACGTCTGTTTTGGAGATATCCTTCCTCCTGCAATAGCACATGCTGTTCATTGGAGTGGTGGCATTCCCCAAGATGGCATAAATGTCTTCCATTTTGAATAAACACACATGCAGACTAACTCAGATAAACTCCCTCTGCATACCCATTCAACATGGGCAATGTGAAAATTATTCAATTTTCTGCTTCCAATCAACAAAAAATATTCCCATGGACAAAAAACAAGGGCTGTAACTCTGGTATGTAAATGTATGCATCCCGCTCTTTGTAGATATCCTTTCCCCGGAGCTAGGAGCTGGTCTCTCTCCATATCAAAGGATATCAGAATCTGACAACTGATGTTCGAGTTATAACGCAAAACATTTGTATGGAATGTTTTCGAAGTGTAACAAGGCCCATAACTCTGGTACATATACATGGATGAAGCTGCAATATGTGTATTTCCTTTCACCCCTGCTGGTCTGTCATCATACCAAAGGACATCAAAATCCGACATTTGATGCTTGAGTTATAATGCAAAATGTTTGTATGGAAGTAAAGAAGTATGGAGAGATGAACAGAGCCCTCGACTGTACGGACACTGAAATCTCCTATGGAGTCAGGGATAACAAGGGGAATTCAGTCATTGTTAGGGTAAACTCTCGACATATTTACAAGATGTTTTATTCAATTAACTGTAGTTTACTCTGTAATCAACTAGCTTGCAAATAGACCTGGCATTGCTCAGAGTGAAGGGTTAATATGACATCAGCAGACATGTTAAGCTGCTGATTTGTAAAATAGTGAGATTTCTGAACAAAAATAATGAGATTTTCACTTTTATATGGCTTAACTCTTTAGCCAACATAACGGCCAAACTGGTTTGCGATATTTACAAAATCACCATACAGTTTTCGTTATTTTTTTCATTTTTGTCTCAAAAACATTGCTTTTGACCCCTCCTTGAAATGAGCTAAGTGAACGCGTTCCAATGAGGGGTCATAACTCATAAGCTATGTTCTTGAGACACAAAATGGAAATATTTAGTTATTAAAGAATTTTGTTTGCAAATGTTGTCTGCCTTTCATGTTAGGTAAATGGTTAAAGAGGAAAATGTATTGGCTTTAGTAGTGAGATTCTGTTGAAAATCATAATTGTCAGCCTCATTTAACAACAATTTAGTCTTCAAAATAGTGAGTGTCCCACTAACACAGTGAGACTCAACATGTCTGGACGTTAGATGTAACAATGCCCAACTATACTATTCAAAAAATGTGGAGGATATTTGATAGAAGTGAGATATATGAAGAAATATATTTATATTTTCATCAAAAAGACAGTTGAGGCATTGCACTGTGACATCTGTTGAATGATTTCCAGTGATAGTTGGGTGTTTGACAAGCACACATTCCAGGCACTGAGCTGTAGAATATATGGACGGTCAGTCAGAGAATTTACCACATTCAGTCCAAGACCTCAATACCTCGTAAATCCTCCTCGGTTTGCAAGACAAGCACAGATCTGACATGGCATTCTCCCCAGCAAACATCCAATATCAGCTTGACTGATGTTATTCCATTCTTCCTGCAGTGCAACGGTGAGTTCCTGGACATTGGTAGGGGGGCTGTTGGCATTGTCATAGGTGCATGCCAAGCATATCCCAGACATGCTTGATTGGTGAAAGGTCTGGACTTAGTGCAGGCCAAGGCAGTGTAGTGATGTTCTGACCCTGGAGGAACTCTGTAGTGACATAGGCCCTGTGTGCTCTTGCATTGTCATCTTGAAAAATTAATTGACGGATGTAACGTCATGCAAATGGCACCACATGAGCTGCTAACATGCCACTGTAGTACTGCCTTGTTACACGCCCTTGGATGACATGTAATGCTGTTCTGCTTGTAATGGTTATGCCTCCCACACCATAACTGATCCACCACCAAAACGACTGTGCTGCCTAATGGTTCTGTCATGGTATTGTTGCGCCTGTCTTGGAAGTCAAGAGTGAACCTGGATTCATCAGAAAACGTGACATTGGTCCGACGATTGTCCCAGCACTGACATGCTCCACACCAATTACACCTTGCTGTGATATCACATTCAGTCAAACATGGAATTATTCGAGGTCATCAAGCATTCAAATTTCAGCTGTGTTGGCAATTTCAGATAGTCTGACCACTGACTCGCACATCTGTTGCTCGGTGCAGCTGCTGTCCAATTTCTGAGGCACTTTGACGGCAGATATGTAATGCTGTGGTTCGGATGAAATGATCCTGGTTAGCAGCTGTCACCCTTGGATGAACTGACCGATGTCTGTCATCAACATTGCATGTCTGATGGTAGGTTACCACAACCTGCTAATCACCAATTGAGTAACATTGAGAATTTGAGCCACTGCAGTCTGTCTGTTGCCAGCTTCCAACATGCCAATGGGCCAACAGCACGTTAACGTTCGTCACATGTCAGTCTTCGCATACCTCAAAAGTTACGTTTCGACCAGAAACTATTCATGAACAAGTTTATACCAACAAAAAAACGATGAGACCTCCGAAAAAGCCTGTCCAATACAAATGGAAATTTCAAATCGTACCTCGCAGACATTAACGCAGTGCTCACTGTGAAAAACCTGCACAAAAGTTTTCATGGGCTGGTGACATTTATGATCCACACGAAACTTGGTAACATATTGATGTGTCCAATCATGTGTATCCAATACCATTTTCAGAAAATATCAACATCAGTTTGGATATCCCCTACGTTTTTTGAATAGTATATGTTACTCTTGATAAAAAATTACCCTTAGGTGTAAAATTTCAGATCAATACCTCTGACTGCAGGAGTACATAAATAGCAAACAGACAGACATAAAGACAAAGATATAAAGAAATTTAAGAGATGCACCTCGCATTTAATAATGGATATACACTCAATAGGTCCAATTTGTAATGAAGGTATGGTAAATGGTTTTGTGTTTGGAAGTTATATATTCAGTTAATAATAGGACAATTCAATGAAGAGATATCCCCTACTAAGCAAGCTCTGGGCTTACATTTCATCCAAATTTGGGAGAATCTATTTGGATTCTTGCAAAACTAGTTGCGAGAATCCATACCAGCTAGAAGTATGCAGGATCCCATTAGACCACCATGGTTGAACCCCTGTTGTATACCAATAGTACATGTTAACCCTTTACCCAACACAGCTTTTTAATTCATAAAACCTAAACTGACTTCGATATTTTCTTAAAAAATAAACAATATTTACAAATAAAACATTTCAAATTTTGTTGTTATTGGAACCAGCTTTGTACTATTTTATTGACGAAGATCAGTGTATTTCAGGTCATGTCAGCCTTGTATTGGTTAATTTGCGGCCACTGTGATACGTAAAGAGTACAATTGACTCAATTCATTTCACACAAATCCTAGCAGAGGTGCAGTGAGAATCTACATGGATTCTTGCTGGGTTTTTTGTGTGAATCTTTGCGTGAATCGATTCTCGTCAAAATATAAGCTGTGAGGCTCCACTGTTGTATTAACCCTTTACCCAATGCAGACCATATCAAAATGTATTATTTTTTAAAATTTTTCCAAAAATTTCAACCAAACCATATCAGGTGACCCCTCATTGGAATGAACTCAATGTGCCCATTCCAAAGAGGGGTCACATGATATGGCTTTGATGAAATATTTTGAAAAATATAATGTTTTCAGTTGCTGAATTTTCATTTTATCAGCCAAATTATGCAGCCGGATTTGGCCAATTCGTTGGGTAAAGGGTTAAGCTCATGTGTGTGAACACAGGTTATCTGACATCACAATGCCACACTGCAGTGGGTAAAATACTAAAATATTTTGAACATTTTTGAAAAATCTATCAAGGCATAAAATATGTATATTGCAAAAATTTGATGAACGAATGGTTTCGTGTGCTGAAGGTGTGCAGGGACGGTATGAAGAACAAGCCCCTTTCGATTCTCGTTAGCTGTATGTTTTTGTATCATATCAAGGCGTGGTAGAGGAGGAAAAGGAGGAGGGAGGAGGCTTATTCTCGGCTTGGGATTCTTACGGCTCTTCTTCTTAGGAGGTGGTTGGCATGGAGATGTGGATGGCGATGATGATGATGGTTGATTAATGTTTTGGAGTGCTGCTAATGCTGCATCTGCTGCGTTGGATATTGTCTGTGATTCTTTCCTGAATTCTTCGCACTCTGCTATCATTCTGTTGGCTTCCGCTATGTTTCTGTTTACAGCTTCCAAGTCGATGTAGGTGGTGGCTGAGGTTTGAGGTGGCTGTTCGGTTGCGATTTCCACTCCCAGGCTATCCGGTAGTGAAGGAAGAGGGGAGTGAGGTGTGGAAGGCGGTGAAAATGCAGCTTCTAGTTCCTCCTCAGTCTCCACTGGGCGTTCCACATCTAACTGTACCGGCTCAGGACTGGGTGCACCAGTGGGACTAGGAGGGGAACAGGCGGCTGCCTCCACGACCTCCATCCCCTCACTCAACTCTTTCTTCCTATTCCGGAAGGCCTCCAAGTGCCGGGCGTCCCTGCTCTTGGTCGATGGACTCTTCTTCCTTCTCTTCAGCTCTCTCTTTTCAGGACCTCCGTGCCCCTTTGGGTGAGGACCAGTGGGAGAGGGGATCCTCTCTCCAACAGTACTACCTCTCCCCAAAGAGGGTAGTGTATCGGATTTCTCTACTTCGAATTCCAGTTTCAGATAGACACTCATGCCTATTTCCTGGATAGTCCAGGAGATAGGGCATGAGATGCCCAGAGCTGAAATGGTTTTCTCAAGTCTAGCAGATTATGTTGAGCTGTGTCCATGCCTATAAATAAACAACTTTTCATTGTCATTGTCATTGACAGGCACAATTTGCATGTTTGACAAGCTCTTATTCATTAGTGTCTGACATAGTAAATTAAAAACATATACTAAAAGATTATGTTGGACTGTGTCCATTCCTATAAATAAACAACTTTTCATTGTCATTGTCATTGACAGACAGAATTTGCATGTTTGACAGGCTCTTATTCATTAGTGCCTGACATAGTAGATTAAAAACATTTACTAAAAGTATACTAAAAGATAATGTTGGGCTGTGTCCATGCCTATAAATAAACAACTTTTCATTGTCATTGTCATTGACAGGCACAATCTGCATGTTTGACAGGCTCTTATTCATTAGTGTCTGACATAGAAAATTAAAAACATGTCCACTTTTAGTGTACAGTGGAACCCTGTAAATTGAATAGCCACTTTGCCATTGAAAATTATTCAATTAACAGGAGTATTCAATTAACAGGGATTGTGTCACTTTCCTGTATTCTAGAGATAAACTTAGCATTTATTCTATTATATCTTGTTTGACAGAGCTCCATGAGCTCTGTCAAACAAGATATAATAGATTAAATGCCTGTATTGGATATACTGAGACCAAATAGGTCTATAAACAAAGGAAAACTGGGGAGAGTCAGGGTAATTTCTTGGCAGGTTACAAAATTTTTTTATTCAATTAATAGGAGTTACTCTATAACCTATATTCAATTAACAGATCAAATTTGGAGGTATGGTAAATGGTTTTGTGTTGGGAATTTATATTCAATTAACAGATCTATTCAGTTAAGAGTTATTCAGTTAAGTCGGCTCCACTATATTGGCTTTAAGTGTTCCTGCTGGCCAAAAACTGGTGTTAACGTTTAGCTATTCTGCTATTTTATTGCCAAACAAAGTGTTTTGGTGCCATAGGGGGTGTTTCTTCCCTGTCTGATCCAAATAAATTGATTGAGTTTTGGAAAAAGGAACCGACAATTATTTCAAGAGTGAACAGACAATTGGTCATGGAAAAATCCAACAGAACTCAAAAGTTTCTCGGTAGATGAAAGGGGTGGTCACCTAAATTATATCTAGGTCAATGATTCAATTAATGATCAGGCGAAATGATGTCGGTACATACACCAGTTGTTGCACTTAGATTATTCATTTGTTTATTTACTGGGGTTTAACAACACTTTTAACAGCCAGCGTCACCTCATGTCAGAGAGTTTTATGGGTGAAGGAAACCAGAGTACCTGGAGAGAACCACAAGCAGTGGCGAGTAATGTCAGACTCCTCACCGAGCCAACTCCACGTTAGCATTGGTTGAAGGCAAGTGTACCTTCGATGTGCAGTACCCCTTAGTACAGTAACACAGCATATCCATGACTCCACCTGGGCAGTTGGGATTAAATGCCTTGCCCAAAGACACAACACTGTTGCCCCTGGCAGTGATTGAACTGTGGACCTTGAGTGCAATGCTATAGTCACTTAGCCACCATGCTCCCTTATTGCACTTGGATAATAAAAGATTTGTCAACTAATTACTATGAATCCACTGGGCTTACCAGGTCACAAGTCCTCACAAAAAGCAGCATTTAATTAGATAACTACTTCAAAACATTGTGAGTCACTCACTCACAATGGTATAAAATATTTATCAAACTAAATTCTGTCTTTTATAAAGTTGATTAGGTCCCTCAAAGTAGACCTTCTCTTTCTTTGGCCATTTTTTGTTGCATGTGGGTGGGTGGTTTTTTATATTTTTATTTTATTTTTGTAATGATTTATTTGGCATGAAAAGTTCATGTTCTGGGTATGTTTTATGTTTTAGGCCTCATAATCTATAGAATAGCATGGGTGGAGGTGTATTTGGTCCCTTTCATCCCTTGAGTGCAAGAAGGCTTTGCAATGCTTTATTAGCATTGCAAAGGCAAGTTGCACTCAAGGGATAAACTTATCAACTTTATTAACTTGGGTAAAATATCAGATATAAAACATTGAATTTTTATTTTTTAAAGTTTGCATTGGTTATAAAAAAAACACAGAGTCTGCGGCTGCCGAAAGGACCATGTTGGTGGACCTGAGAAACAGATTTTTAATTTTTTTTGTCTAATCTACAATGTTTTATTTTTTTGTGCCAAAATTTTAGTCATTGAAGATTTTTGTTGTCAATCGACAGCATGAACTGAGTTGGTCTTACCAATAGAAAATTCTCTACTTATTATCATTTATTGGAAAGCTCTCTTTCAGCGATCTTACCAATAAATGATAGGATGAAATTATTGCCAGACCTACATATACAATTAATACACATATAATTAGCAATCTATAGAATTCAAGTTTTAATTTTAAGAAGAGAAAGTAATAAGCTGAATATGACAAAATAAACTACTAGTTAACTGTCTATAGACTTAGGTGGACAGATAAACTTGTTGTTGTTCTTAAATAAATACTTCTAGACTTGACTAAATGAATCAAAACCTAAGTTCTACAGAGTGTACTGCCCAATACCATAATGCTGATCAGCAGCTACACAGAAATAAAGCCCTTGTTATAGTAAAGGTACACCACAGTCTGGTCTTATTGTTTTGACAGGTACCAAATTTGAGATGACAGCCACAAAACTGTTGGTAGCAGTGCTCATGTGCTGGCTCAATATTTTAATGTGCCAAAGCTGAACACTTTTTGTGCCAAATAAGATTTTTTTGTGCCATGGGTATTTTATGTGGGAGAACTATAAAAACTTTTTTTATATATTTTATTCAAGAAAATTTATTTAACTTATCATTTGTTCGATTTACTAGGAGAAAATGTGATATTATATACCCGGTTTTTGCAAAGTCAGAAATGGCTGCCATATAATCAAAGGTTACTGAGGGGATTTATTATTTGGATGGCTTTCAACGGTGGTAAAAATTTCATACACTACAAATACTGTTAAGTCAATATAATTGTAAACATTGATGAAAACGTCTAATTTCTTAGTGCTTTGCTGAGTAAATGAAAAAGTTCCCCAATAACCTTTGACCTTATGAGGGTTATTTCCGACTTAGCGGAACTGCTTATTTTGAGAAGAATAGAATTAAAAATTCTAAGAATAGAATTAAAAGACTTACCTGTTGAAGACTCGTGTTAGATTATCATGTCTTTCTCGTGTTCACAAATAAATTTGCTGCCATTGTGACAGCTACCAACATGGTAGCTGTCACAATGGCAGAAAAATTATTTGTGGGCTTGGCTGTGTCTAAGCTGTTTCAGAACCAAGGTCGACCAATTGGATCCAGTCTATCATAAATCATTCTTGTATTTTCATCATAGTACTAACGATACATGGAAGTTATGTGACATACTTTTGGAAAAGGCTCTGATAGATAGTCATCTCCATCATTAAAGTCATCATGAGCATGACTTGGTACTATAAAAAGTTCATAATTGTGCAGAACAGATTAACTAAGTTTGATTCATGCCGATGTTTATTTGTTATATGATTTTTATTACCCATGAAATAATAAAATTTCAATTGTGTATTTCAGATTGTCAAAAGTCTTGTAAATGCTGACAGTTAAATGTGACCAGTGACAGCAATGGCAGCAAGAATAAGCCCAAAGTTTAAATCTGTTCTTATTGACCTGAATGGCACAGTTCACATTGAAGACACTGTTATACCAGGATCGGTTGATGCTTTAAAACGGTTTGTTAATGTTTCACAGATATTCAGAGATTATTACTCATTTAGTTTCATATCAGCGGGGATATCAGCCAGAGGTAACTTCATATCAGCCTGAGACCGAAGGTTGATGGGAAGTTACAAAGGGCTGATTATCTTATTACCAATTCTTGCCATCACATTTCAAAGAAAACCATTAAATTTTGCTTCCAGATTTAATATATAGTTTTTATGCTCCCCACAAATTTTGGGGGGTTTGGATAGCAGCCACGTTGTCTGTCTGTGCAACCGTGTGTCCATCACAACTTTGTCTGGTCCATAAAAAAAGAATTCAATGGACCTTTCTTATTCATACTTCACACAATAATTGCCTATAACCCAAGGGTGTGTCATGCTTTTGAGCCAAGGTCATAGTGCCAAGGTGAAGGCCACAGGCCATTTGTCTGTTTGTTTCTGCATTCTAACTTTGTTCGGTCCCTAAAAAGTCAGTCATGGACCAATTTTGTTCATTCTTTACACAAAGATTGCTTTTGACCCTTGGGTGCTTCATTACCTTGAACAAAGGTTATAGCTCCAATGTCAAGGTCATGGACCATTTGTTTGTTTCTCTACTCTAATTTTGTCTTTACCATTAAAAATCATTCAGTGGACCAATCTTGTTCATACTTGATGCAAAGATTGTTTCAAGATGAAAGTCATAGACTGTTCATTTATTTGTTTCTCCATTCTAACTTTGGTCTATGAAAGATTATTCAAAGGACTGATCTTGTTCATACTTAACACAATGAATGCTTATGACTCAAGGGCATGTCATGACCTTGATCTAAGGTCATAGTTCCAAGTTGAAGGTCAAAGACCATTCATTTGTTTGTTCCTACATTCTAACTTTGTCCATTCCATCAAAAACTATTGTAATGAAATTGGTAGCACTATTGAGCTAGGCGCTCACCAGGTATCAACAGAATATCTGTAGTATCGGCACTCCATAGGAATTATACCTCAGAATATCTGATTCCTCTGGTAATGCTGATGAACTCACAGACCAGGTTAATCAGTCTGTGTGTTTCAGTGACAACGGGTCTATTCCTACTTCATAGGAGTGTACTCTGTGATAGGTCAAATCACTCCAAGTATTTTTGACCATAAACCTCGTTCCATTACACTCCTCCCTGTTTTGTTGAACTGCTGAACATACCTGAGACGGTTAATATTTAGTGTGCCTATCAAGAGAACGAGATGTAATACCATAACCAGTCATTTTATTCCACCACAAAATGAGGTACAAGGAGGTAATCAACCTTAAGTTCACCACAATGTAGATCAAATGCCATAACAATTTGATCCAACTGTATGCATAATTTTAGGAATCTCATTAGATGGAGAAATAGAGCGCAGCACCTAATAGTGCAAAATATATAGTCATCGAAAACACCCCCTCAAAGCTGAAGAATATTTATGTCCAATCAGTTTATTTACCAAGAGAACATATTGCTTTAAATCACCTGGATATATTTAGTCCTTATTTTATGGCATATATTTATAGCAATTGTAACTGGTATCAGGTGCCAAATCTCCTATAACTCGAAATGCCGGTCTAGTCCGATTCGTAATGATCTAGCGTGGTTTTTACAGTCAAAACTGACTACAGCTTCACCAGGTCCGAACCACCTGGCACAAAATAACATAGGCACCCACAGTAATACTTTCCATCTGCCTCAGATCTAGAATGACATGATGTCCCTTGGAATTTTGATTCAGTTGGGCCGAGTTCACTAGGCACAAAAAATCATGGGAACCCAATGCTAAGATACCCCACCTATAGTGGTTCCGAAATTCAACATTCAATGGGAGGAAGCCCTTTATTCACTTTCTCAGGTCCAAACCCAATTGGTGCTGAAGAATCAAGGAACACTTTACCATTCACTGGAAACTGAATTCTGCCTTTCAAACTAATAGAAAATGGAAGCTTTTAAATTTAACGTGGTTTATTGATTAACAAAAACAAACATGGGTCAACATAAAAATAAGGAAAATTAATTAAGAAAATAATGCTCAGAAGTTCAAATACCATGGTCCCTCCTCCTACAGCCAAATTCTATTCCACCCACATTAAGAGCTCTGTTACCAAGTGCAACAGAAAACCATCCCTAATTGAAAGGAGTGACACCGGGGATGAATATCATGCCTCGGAATTAGGGGTGGTGCTCTGCTGTTCGCTAACCAATTCGGACGCTCGAAACAAGTGTACTCTAGTAGTTCTAAACTACCACATTGTCAGTGGAGCAGAATGCCTTTTACGGCTAAACCTTACGAACCTTAAAGGTTTGTAATTGTTTCGCAGCACAGCTAAATTTAAGCTTTATTGCCGCAGGATGAATAGGGCAATGAAACTGAAGTAAGCAGCTTCTTTTATAGGCAAAAACACCATGGAATTATGGGTTTAATTTTAATTGGTTATAATATTTACTGTGGACTAATAGAATTGCGTGAAAGCAGCTGATGGTAACTTCCAATGAAATTCCTTAATCGCGAATGGATTTACCAGACACAGAAGTTGGAATACCCAAATAATTGAGGTAAGATACGAATCATTACACCTGGAAATTATGATCCATTACACAATGTGCCAGTATATTTTATATAATATATATAAATTTACAATTGTACAAATTATTTACATTTATGACGTGGGACGGAGATTTCAAAATCGGCCATGTTGTTGTTTAAATATAAAACAGTAAAAACGATAACCCGGTAATGGCGCCGAAACGAATAGACCTTTTCATCGATGCGGAATAGGAAATTCGATCGCAATTGTGCAGAATGGGTTTGATAATCTGCTCTGTGCGAATGCGACCGAGTTTGATGGCCTCCTCTGCGCGAATGAGATCGAATTTCCTATTCCGCATCGATGAAAAGGTCTATTCGTTTCGGCGCCCTTACCGGGTTATCGTTTTTAATTTAAATTTAAGCTTTATTGCCGCAGGATGAATAGGGCAATGAAACTGAAGTAAGCAGCTTCTTTTATAGGCAAAAACACCATGGAATTATGGGTTTAATTTTAATTGGTTATAATATTTACTGTGGACTAATAGAATTGCGTGAAAGCAGCTGATCGTAACTTCCAATGAAATTCCTTAATCGCGAATGGATTTACCAGACACAGAAGTTGGAATACCCAAATAATTGAGGTAAGATACGAATCATTACACCTGGAAATTATGATCCATTACACAATGTGCCAGTATATTTTATATAATATATATAAATTTACAATTGTACAAATTATTTACATTTATGACGGGGACGGAGATTTCAAAATCGGCCATGTTGTTGTTTAAATATAAAACAGTAAAAACGATAACCCGGTAATGGCGCCGAAACGAATAGACCTTTTCATCGATGCGGAATAGGAAATTCGATCGCAATTGTGCAGAATGGGTTTGATAATCTGCTCTGTGCGAATGCGACCGAGTTTGATGGCCTCCTCTGCGCGAATGAGATCGAATTTCCTATTCCGCATCGATGAAAAGGTCTATTCGTTTCGGCGCCATTACCGGGTTATCGTTTTTACTGTTTTATATTTAAACAACAACATGGCCGATTTTGAAATCTCCGTCGCCGCCTCACGAGTACACAAATGACGACAATTAAAGGATAAAACCTAGTTTGGATTATTAAACTCTTCCCAAATGTAAGGAAATACGTGTACTATCGATTGCAGCCGGCAATAAGGGCGAAAGCTTGATATATATTCCTAATTTCAAGTTTTGAGTTCCCATAAAAACTTGATGGGAACTTTTTCCATAGGATTGAATGGGAAGAATCTGAACGTAGAGGGGTAGCCACTACGTTCAGATCGCTGAACTAAACAGCAGTGTGATATACATGGCAGGCATTCTGATTTGCCAAGGCCATTACCACTGACTCAGGCATGTTCCTCAGCTTACTGAGATGTCTCACGATTGGTGAGATCATCCAGGGTGTATTCACTGGGCAGTGGCGAAGTGGAGATAGGTTCAGCGAATCTGACTCAAACTGTAACTTGTCCACAGGTAGCTTTAAAATGGCCTCTAGGGTAGGGAGATCCCTGAAAATACTGTTCATAAGACCGAACTTGCAGTTTGGCAACCTTTGTTGCCATGCTGAAAGTTCAGCAGACGTGCCCATGAAACAATGTCAGTGGATGTTCAGATGTGTCAAATTTAAGTCTTCAGAAATTTGAAGAACTTACTCCGCTGCTTCGCCAGTGCCGGAGTCCCTACAGTGGAGCACAATAGCCTGTCAGCCTTGTTATACTTCTCTGGCAAGGAAAGAACTTTTTGTAAGAATGCTTCTTGCACAACCACTTTGTTTTTTTACACAGGTTACTTAATGTAAACATAAGGGTTTACATTTACATGTAGTAGTGAGGTCAATGCCTATTTCTCCTCATCCAGTACAATGTGGGAGACGTAATAAAGATTCAAGCTTATAGAGGAAACGATCAACAGATCGTGCGTCAACAAAATGAGGGTGGAGTCCAAATGTTAGAAATATTCTTTCATCTCCAGCCAGTTGCTTCTCCCATGATCTCCAGTGATCTTGGAACACATAAATTGCCACAGCTCCCACCAGTCTCAACGTATCACTTTCAGGTACCATTTTCTCTACCTCTACCAGCGACTTTTTCCCTGAACGTTTCAACAACTGGTTGACATGCAGATGACTGTCTATAAAATCCAGTCTACAGGTGTCTGGAGATAAATCATTTACTTGAATACCAGTAAAATACATCGCACTGTTGAGAGACTCTATTTCCTTGTATCCATTAGATCCCAGATGGAGAACTAGATTTTCCAAGATCCTCCAGTGTTGCAAGGCAGCCACAGAATTGGGTGGTGAAACTACATAATCTTCTGGCCTATCCATTCCCTGTATCTCCAAATAGCTATTCAGCAACCCCTTCTCCTCATTGTTAAAAGGATCCACTGGAGTCTCTGCTGGATACCATTTATTACACTGGACATGTTTCAGGTAGTCAAGTATGGATGCTTCACTTTTTTGTTCTCTAAAGAAATGTATTAGACCATTCATTAGATAAACCCATTTCCTAAGATTCTTGTCATCAAACTCTGCACCACTAGGGTGGTCAGACTGATCCAAGAGTTTCTTTTTCAAGAAATAATAACTACTCTCCTGCTCCTGGCAGAGCCAGCATGCTGTCTTGGGTGCCACATAGCATGGGAAATGTCTTGTCACTTTTATATACTATATTATCAGGGTGATATCTCACCTCATGTGCAAGAAATTCAAAGGTCTTCTTCTGACATCTCTGTGATTGTCCCAAGTTTATCCTCGCAAAGTGATGTATCTTTGGCATGATCTCACTCAAATGAGCTACCCACCAAGCTGCACTGTATTCTTCTTGGTTGATTTCCTGTATACCAAACAACAGATCAACTGGTTGAATGACTTCGCATCCCAGCATAAGCATATTGGGAGTGAAACCTGTTTGTTGGTGTTCCATTGAATATAATGCCATTGCTAATAGTGGGAGGTCCCGGTCCCACTCTCTATAACGTCCTTCAATAAAACACCTTATAATCTGCAAAATAGTCCGGTTATATCACTCCACTTGTCCATTAGATGATGGGTGATATGGTGTCATCCTCTTTTTGGCAATCTTCAGCTCTTCACAAAGGGACTTGAACAAATTACCCTCGAAATTTCTCCCTTGATCAGTATGGACCACTAGTGGACACCCAAAAGTGACGATAAAGTGAAGGATAAATTTGCGAGCAATCTGTTCAGCGTTCTGATCTGGCAGAGCTGCAATTTCAATCGACTTTGTAAACTGGAAGACCATGACAAGGACATATGAATTACCACTGTTGCTGGGCATGAATGGACCTATGATATCCAGACCCTTTTCATTGGGAACCTAGCATGATGAATTTGAAGGTGGGCTCTAGGAGTAACACTGAATTTCTTCTGCATGTTACATACCTTACATGACATACATACGTCCTACAACCTGCAGTCATGTTGTGCCACTTGAATGATTTTAGACCTTGCAAAGTCTTTGTCCATGATCTTCAGTCCATGATGGAAAACATGACAGCATTAGTAAAGGACAAATTATAGGACACACATGCATCTTGTGGTTCCAGCTATTATCAACCGTTTGGTGTTCATCAAGGCAACTCCAACTGGAAGAAAAATTAATCCTTTAACTGGAAAAACAAGAAATCTTATAAGAGTAACTCATCAAGTCCCAATTGGAGAGAAAGGTCAGCCACCCAGGGAAAACAAGATAATTTAATAGTACAGCTGGAAGTTAAGGGGAATTTAAACAATCTGTGATCCAGTGGCAAGGCCAACGCTGGATCCAAAATGAAATAGGCCTACCTATAACAGTACAACCAGAAGACCGTGTAAATACAGATGATATACCAGAAATATATGTAAATAGAGTAGATGGTGTTTCACTTATACTGCTGTTAGCTATAAATAATGTAAGTATTTCAGCCATTGTTGGTACGGCAGCTATGCTCACTCTTATTGATGAGGAATTCTTTAATAAATCTGGTCTTAGTGTTCCACTGGCTGTACAAAGAGTTAGATTAAAAGGTATTGGCAAACAGCCTGTTATGGGAACCATTGTACCAAATATGGAAATAAAAATTGGTACTAAGATATTCAAATTGGACGTCTGTGTTGTGCCAATTAATGACCCCTTTATTTTGGGGTTGGACTTCCTCACTGCCAATGACTGTATAGTGAACCTGCGCAACAGTACATTAACTATTGGAGAGGAAGTTGTAAATACTTCATTTAAGTGGGCAGAAAGAACTACAGACATACCAATTACTCGAGTAAAGATTAGCCAATCAGTCACACTACCACCCAGCACAATGTCAATGGTAAATTTGGAATTAGAGAGGCCATTGTCTAATAACTATATATTTGAGCCAACTGCTCACACTAGTGGCATCTTATTGTCTTCCTCAATGGGAAATGGAAAGTCTGCTGTTGTCAAAGCAATAAATGACTCTCCTCACTACGTTAAATTAAAGAGAAATACATAAGTTGGCACTGCAGAAGAGATTGATATTCCAGATCTGACTGGACGTTTATGTGGTGTCATACCACAGTCACCTGGTATTGGTGGCAGTCAAGGGGCAGAAATGGTTCATAATTCATGCAATTTTGAACCAACTGCTTTCACACTTGTTGCCAGTGATACTGGTGTCAAACTTGAGGATGAGGTAACTAGGACAAATGATCAGATGCCACCAAACCTACAGGACTTATTCGCACATTCCGTTAGGACATTGAATATAGAGCAAAGCATGAGAGTTGGCAAGCTTCTCATAAAGTATGAAGATATCTTTGCCCAGGATAATTTGGACCTGGGGTGTCTTAAGGAAAATTAGCCATGAAATTAACACCAGCAATGCTCCTCCAATTAAGCATAAGATGCAAAGAACCCCTTTAGGCTTCGAAGGACAGGAGCAAGAGCATTTACAAAAACTGCTAGAATCGGGTGTTATTGAACCATTCATTTCAGAATGGGCATCAGCACCTGTACTGGTGAGAAAGAAAGACGGAAGTGTCCGTTGGAGCATCGCTTTTAGAGCCTTAAATGCTGAGACAATCAAGGATAGCTTCCCCTTACCTTTCATCGAAGATTGTTTGGACACATTGCAGGGCAACAAGTACTTTTATACTTTAGATATGGCATCAGGCTATTACCAAAACCTGTTGCATGAACCTGATAGTAAGAAAACTGCATTTATCACAAAATATGGAATGTTCCAGCACACTAGGATGAGTTTCAGGTTATGTAATGCATCTGCAACCTTTCAGCGTGCAATGCAGCTAGTATTGAGAGGGCTGACCTGGAAGGAGTTGCTTGTATACTTGATGACATAGTCGTTTTGGGCTCGACTTTCAAAGAAACGCTTGAATATCTCGAACATGTCTTTGCTCGATTCCAGCAATATAATCCCATCCTCGTCGCCATGTGTAATGAAATTGGTAGTAATATTGAGCTGGGCACTCACCAGGTATCAACAGAATATCTGTAGTATCGGCACACCATGGGAATTATACCTCAGAATGTCTGATTCCTCTGGTAACCCTGGTGAACTCACAGACCTGGTCAATTAGTCTGTGTGTTTTCAGTGACACCGGGTCTATTCCTACTTCATAGGAGTGTACTCTGTCATAGGTCAAATCACCCCAAGTATTTTTAGCTCAACTTTGGCGAAGCCAAATTTGAGCTTTTGTCATGGCCCGTCGTCCATCTGTCCGTCTGTCCGTACGTCAACAATTGGATACGGCTCGGGCTAGAGGCCGTATTTATGAACCGATCTTTACGAAACTTCTTGGGTACCTTCGTTATGACAGTGGGACGAGAACGAGTGTTTTTGGGTGCGGTCCGAAATTCAACATGGCAGCCAGCCGCCATTTTGTACCGACGAAGCAGAAATCTGTTTTTTGTACAGAACTTCCATACGAAAGCTCTGATTTGAATAATTTTTTGTATGAATGTTTAGTACCATGGGATACATCACATATAATACGGGTTTTTTTCTCGTGCGTAAATTGTGCAAATTAGACTAATTTTGATGTTTTTTGGTGTTACTTTCAGCACTGTAAGTGCAAATGCCAATACGGCTCGGGCTAGAGGCCGTATGTATGAACCGATCTTTACAAAACTTCTTGGGTACCTTTGGTATCACCATGGGACGAGAACGAGTGTTTTGGGGTCCGGTCTGAAATTCAAGATGGCCGATGGCAGCCATTTTGTACAAAATTAGGTGCAATCAGATTTTTGCACAGAACTTCCATATGAAAGCGCTGATTTGAATAATTTTGTGTGTGAATGTTTAGTACCATGGGATACATCACATATAATACGGGTTTTTTTCTCGTGCAGAAATTATGCAAATTAGATGAACTTTGATTTTTTCAGTGCGACTTACACACAGTAAGTACACATGTCAATACGGCTCAGACTAGAGTCTGAATTTATGAGCTGATCTTCACGAAATGTCTTGGGTACCTTTGTTATCACCTTGGGATGAGAACGAGTGTTTCTGGGTGCGGTCTAAAATTCAAGATGGCTGCCAGTGGCCATTTTGTACCGAAATTAGGTCTAATCAGTTTTTTGTACACAACTTCTATACAGCTCAGACTAGAGGCCATATTTATGAACCAATCTTTATGAAACGTCTTGGGTACCTTTGTTATCACCGTGGATGAGGGCGAGTGTTTTTGGGTGTGGTCCGAAATTCAAGATGGCCACCAGCAGCCATTTTGTACCAAAATTAGTGCAATCAGTCTTTTGTACAGAACTTCTGTATGAAAGTTCTGATTTGAATAAATTTTTGTATGAATGTTTAGTAACATGGAATACATCACATATTGTAAGGGGTTTTTTTTCGTGCAGAAATTATGCAAATTAGATGAACTTTGATTTATTCAGTGCTACTTACACAATGTAAGCACACATGTCAATACGGCTCAGGTTAGAGGCTGTATTTATGAACCGATCTTCACAAAACTTCTTGGGTACCTTTGTTATCACCTTGGGGCGAGAATGAGTGTTTCTGGGTACGGTTCAAAATTCAAGATGGCTGCCAGTGGCCATTTTGTACCAAAATTAGGTCCAATCAGTTTTTTGTTACAAGTTCTATACAGCTCGTATTTATGAACTGATCTTCACAAAACTTCTTGGGTACCTTTGTTTTCACCTTGGGACAGGAATGAGTGTGTTTTGGTGTGCCTTTGTTATCACTGTGCTATGAGAACAAATATTTTGGGGTTCAGTCAGACCCACTCTGGGACTCAAAGATTTCTTTTCTAGTTTAGCATCTGACTGTCACCCACCTTTACAATACTTTACCTATACATTTGTTACAGGCAACGGTCAGTATTTATGTACAGACCGTTACAATACTTTATATGTACCTTTGTTATCAGGTCATTACCTAGATGTTTGTCATTGCTGTGTCACATACTATACATGTACATGTCTTTGTCTTGACAAGTTGAGCTACAGTGTCATTGACACTTTCATTTACTATAAACCTTGTTCCATTGCACTATCAATGGATTGATCTTATCTGTGCTTCACGTAATGATTGCTTATGACCCAAGGGTGATTCATGACCTTGACCCAAGATCATAGCTCCAAGGTCAAGGTCACATACCGTCTACTTGTTTGTGTCTCCATTCTAACTTTATCTGGTCCATGAAAAAGTATTCATGCTTTACATAATTGTTACTAATTTCTCAAGGATGTTTCATTACCATGATGCACGGTTTTAGCTGCAAGATCAAGGTCAGAGAACGTTCATTCATTCATTTGTTTGTTTCTCCATTCTGACTAATTCTAATTTTTCAGGGGACTATTAAAATGGCCGGTTGGTCAAATCAAATGAAATTTGATATGGAGGTGTTCCAACATAAAATACAGGTCAGGTTTGAATCGGGGTGCGATCTGACATTTTTTGCCAGAGTTATGCCCCTTTTTCAACTTTGAAAATTCATTTTGTTTTGGTTTCTCGATGATAACTTTAGTTACAGTTGGACAAATCAAATGAAATTTGGTATGGAGGTGTATCAACATAAAATGCAGGTCAAGTTTGAATTGGGGTGCAGATCGGACAATTTTTGCCAGAGTTATGTCCTTTTGCCCCTTTTTCAACTTCGAAAATTCATTTTTTGGGGTTTCCTCGATGATAACTTGTTGTTATTGACTGAATCAAATAAAATTTGGTATGTATCAAATTTGGTATGTAGGTGTATCAACATAAAATACAGTCAAGTTCAAATCAGAGTTTGGGCTGACATTTTTTGCCTGAGTCATGTCCCTTTTTTTACTTCGAAAAATTCAATTTTTTTCAAATACCAAGGGGGACGTGTGGCAGAGCTGCCTTTTATTCATACTTCATACCATGCTTGCTCTTGAATTGAGTGTGTCATGACTTTTACCCAAGGTTACAATTTCAAGGTCACAGATCATTCACCTCTTATATGACATACACGAAAACAAAAAGGATTCACTGACCTGGACACAATCTATTTTCACTGAAATTATGACAGCTGCACCTGCTTGAGTTTGTCTCCATTGTATGATGAACTATCACTGCCGTGCCTTACGTTTGAGCTCATATTCAGGGAGCAATCAACAGCTGTGCTGATATTTTCTTGTTTGGAATTAATATCATGCATGTGATTGCAAACAAGAAAATCACATGAACAAAATTGGTCCATGACTGTCCAAGTAGTTTTTTAGAGTTATGGCCCTTGTTGAAGTTATTCTTCAAGAGTTTGTACCAATGTTGGATTTTGAATTTCTTGTCGTTACATTACCATTTCTTGTCATCACATTTCAATGATAACCCATTCAGTGTTTTTTTCCAAGTTTAATGTATAGCTTTTTGGTGTACCAACATAGAACAGGTTGAGTGCTGAAAGCCCATTTTTGGGCTCTATCCTGAAGTATGGGTACCAGAGCTAAAAGGCGTCATATTCTGTGGATGTACTTCATTAATTTTTGATGTGATATTATTAAGTCTGGGTGGGTTTGCCCTGTTACAGTTAATGGGAGAGTGCACTCTCCTATTAATTGTAACAAGACAATAATATGTGAACAAAATTTTGATAACCAAAAAAACTTGCCATGCTACCAGTTAACAGAGGCGCCACGCTTTGTTAAAAGATGCTATTTGCTACATGTTTTGTTTTTTTTTGTATCTTTTTTTTATCATCAAAACTTCCAAACACATGCATAAAATAAAGCCCTAAAATATTTCAAATAGCATACATTGTGATGTACACGTTCTTTTTAAAGTAAACTGCCAAATAGTTTAATGTGCTTCATGTGGCTCAGTGGTAAACTGTTGGACTTCTATGCTGGAGGTCCCGAGTTCGATCTCCATCTGGGACGATCTGCGTTCTGACATTGGGCAGGGCACTTTATCCCAGTAGCCTACGTGGAGGCACGAAGATGCTGTGAACTAAGGCATACTGCACGTCGATGGTGCACAGGTCTTCAACTGTAGTAACCCTGCTTGAGTGGAGCTTGAACAGAGTTAGAATGTTGATGAGCTGACAGTTGCTTGTCTATGCTCAGTGGTTCTCTCTGGGTACTCCGGCTCCCTCCACCTATAAAACTTACAGTCACGATTAGCCATTATGCATAAGTATGTGACCTTAAACACCAGTAAATAAATAATGTGCTTCATATACCTACACAGAAAAATATAACAGTCATTTGCTGTCTTGTTTATTGGAAAAGACTACAAACTGTAGGTCATGTGAAATTCTCTGATAAAAATTGCGTGCGGGGTTCCTGTGATAGAGTATGGTTCAAAATCTCAACAGTGCACTTGATCATCTACGTATATATTTCATTGTATAAATCATTTCATCTTGCTTAACTTTGAGGTAATATTTCTTTATTCATACCGATTTTTTATTCTGGTATCTCTCAGCATTTAATCTCAGCCTCAGTGCATGTGGATTCCAGTAAGATATGTACATTTTTTACTGTAGGACCCAAGGCAAGGTAAAATTAACAATATTATTTACAGACTTGGACATAGCAGAGCTTCCTTCAGTTTTAATTTGTATTTAGGTATTTAGGAAACGGTGATTATGAACGATTTGTTTGATTGAAATATAGTCAAGTTAAGCATCCATTTCACAGGATGAAGAAGAATTTTGTGATTGAAATGTTTTTAATCTCCCTTCAGGTTACGAGAAACAAATTTAAAAGTAAAGTTTATAACCAACACAACATTTGAAACAAAAAAGCTTCTTCATCGAAGACTAGCAGATCTTGGATTCAGCATAGATGCAGATGAAATATTCACATGTTTGATTGCAACACGAGAATATGTACAAAGTAAAAATATACGGCCATTCTTATTCATCAAAGATGATGCATTAGAAGATTTTGAAGGTAGGTCTTAATTTGTGTTTTGATTTGTGATTGTTTTAGAGTCTTAAAGATGAAATATTGGTTACCTGAGTTTATTTTAGGGTGTATGGAAATATAATTTAGGGTTTGAAAACTGATACACCCCAAGGTGTATTAGCTGAAAGGTGTATCATTTTAAGACCAGTGTAAACTTTCATTTTCCCATATGCAGTAAGGCCTAGTGATGAACTGATAATCTGAAGCAGCAATCGGAACCGGCTGGTTATGGGGCATCATCCGATTATGACAACCGGCAGTTAAAAAACGTCAGTTACTTAAAAATGACTATTAAAATCTCTTTGTTATCTGGCCATTTAATAGAGTTTCCCCATTTTAAACGTGTGTAGTGCATATTAGAATATTTAAGGTTTTATAGAGCTGAGATATTACAGAATTTACCATCTGCAATCGGTACAAGATCGCCACTATTCCTAGCTGATCGAAGTCACTGGTCTTTAATCATGGTGCTGTACAACGTTGCATTGGGTACATACATAAATAAAATATGTTCAGCTGGTAGTCTGTAGTACTTCATAATGCTAGCATCACAATACAATAAGAAATTAAAATTGGAGAAAAACTAAAAAACACTCTTTTTTCGATGGTAGATGATTGTTATGCAACATGTAAGTCGAACGACTGTTACAAACATGTTTTCAGTTTGTCAAGTTCATTTTTTACTTCAGGTACCTCCCTTGATGTTTCTCTCCAATGTTGATACACATATATTTTGACGCCGGGTGTGTATCTGCAAACATGCGTGCCTAGTATCTTTGCTGGTTGATACAGTCAAGTGTATTCTTACACAAAACTGTATTAACACTATTTACCAGAATAACACACAATCATCACAAGAGAACAATATGGTGTAATTGTATCGTTTATAACGATTTTTCCTCACTCCAACTCCCCAAAATGAAATATTATTATGGCTAATATTGCCGAGCACTATACATACATACTCTGAGAACTTATGTGGTATTAAGCTTTCATAATTGGTGATTTATCAATGAAATTCTGCAGTATAACAGGCACTAACATCGGAATCGGTATCAAAATTGGCATAATCAGCAGAGAAATAATCACTAATCCGTTCATAGCAAGTTTTGATAATTGGTTTATGATTATTAAGGCCTCACAAAGTAAATCTGTTTCTTCTGTTTTTGTAAAATTGCATGTCAGTGGGCATTTTTTAATTTTATTTTTAGCTTAACTTGACACAGTCAAGAGAAGCTATTGCCATCGCGCGTGCGGAAGTCTGTGAGCCTGTGAGTCTGTGACGTCTGTTCACATTTTCCTTTAGCATGGGCTACATCCCGCAGTTCTTGTCTGATCATCACGAAATTTCATATGCAGGTTTGGGGTCATGTCTAGATGAGAATGTCCCCTTTTGGTCGCGATCGGGCAACCGGCATGGCTGCCCGAGCCCAAAACCCGAAAACCATTAGCACAGTCTACAGGTCGTATTTATGAAGGGATTTCATTGTAACTTGGTAGGATGCCTCTGTATAATGCCTAGATGAGAACGTCCTCTTTTGGGCATGATCTATCAACCATGATGGCTGCCCAAGCCCGAAACCCAAAAACTTTTAGCACAGTCTGCAGGTCATGTTTAATGTGGAGGGATTTCATTGTAACTTGGTAGGATGACTCCTTATGATGTCTAGATGAGAATTTCCCCATTTGGGCATGATCTGCCAACCATGACGACTGCCCAAGCCCAAAACCTGAAAACCTTTAGCACAGTCTACAGATCATATTTATTGAGGAATTTCATTGTAACTTGGTGGGTTGACTTCATACAATGTCTAGATGAGAAAGTCCCCTTTTGGACGTGATTGGGCAACTGTGACGGCTACAGGGGACCGAAGCTCGAAAACCTTTAGCACAGTCTAGAGGTCATATTTATGAAGGGATTTCATTGTAACTTGGTAGGATGACTCCAAATAATGTCTAGATGAGAACGCCCCATTTTGATCGCGATCATGCAGCCTTGATGGGTGCCCGAGCCCAAAAACCTTTAGCATAGGCAAAAGGTCATATTTATGGAAGGATTTCATTGTAACCTTTTAGGTTGACTCCATATAATGCCTAGATGATGACATCCCCTTTTGGTCGTGATTGGTCAGTTGTGATGGCTACAAGTGCCCGAAGCCCGAAAACCTTGAGCACAGTCTACAGGTCATATTTATGAAGGGATTTCATTGTAACTTCTTAGGATCACTCCAGATGATGCCCAGATGAGATTGTCCCCTATGGTTGCGATCATTCAGCCATGATGGCTGCCCAAACCCGAAGCCTGAAAACCTTTAGCACAGTCTACAGGTCATATTTATGAAGGGATTTCATTGTAACTTGGTAGGTTAACTTCATATAATGTCTAGATGAGAACGTCCCCTTTTGGACATGATTGGGCAACTGTGACGGCTAAAGGTGCCCAAAGCCCCAAAACCTTTAGCACAGTCTACAGATCATATTTATGAGGGGGGTTCATTGTAACTTGGTAGGATAACTCCAAATAATGTCCAGATGAGAACATCCCATTTTGATCGCGATCATTCAGCCTTGATGGGTGCCGAGCCCAAAATCCTTTAGCATAGGTAAAAGGTCATATTTATGGAAGGATTTCATTGTAACCTATTAGGTTGACTCCATATAATGCCTAGATGATGACATTGCCTTTTGGTCGTGATTGGCCAACTGCGACGGCTTCTGGGGCCCGAAGCCCAAAAACCTTGAGCACAGTCTATAGGACATATTTATGAAGGGATTTCATTGTAACTTTGTAGGATCACTCCAAATGATGCCCAGATGAGAATGTCCCCTTTTGGTTGCGATCATTCAATCATGATGGCTGCCAGAGCCCAAAGCCCAAAAACCTTTAGCACAGTCTACAGGTCATATTTATTAAGGGATTTCATTGTAACTTGGTAGGTTGACTTCATATAATGTCTAGATGAGAACGTCCCCTTTGGACGCAATTGGGAAACTGACAGCTACAGGGGCCCGAAGCCCAAAAACCTTTAGCACAGTCTACAGGCCATATTTATGAAGGGATTTTAATGTAACTTGATAGGATGACTCGTTTTGGAATAATTTCACTGTAACTTGGTAACTTTTGTTGATATACATTCACTGTGAGGGCCACATACGTTAACTGTGAGGTGATATTAACCCACCCCTCATCTCTTTAGTACAGTGTACACCTCATACTATTTTTATCATAAACATAGCATACAGGGAACAAAATTGAACATATTCCCAATTATCACAATTCTTGTCTTATTTCATAATCCTTTCATAAACATTGAACATTATCCTTTTCATCAAACACAACACACAAGTTAAGCTACAGTGTCATTGACACTTTCATTTATTTTGTTATTATTTGTTTCCCATCAAAAGTTGATGTTCTTGGTTTGTTTTATGTTTTAGGCCTCATAATCTACAGAACAGGATGGGTGGTGGTATATTTCGTCCCTTGAGTGCAAGAAGGCTTAGCAATCCTAAAGCATTACAAAGCCAAGTTTCACTCAAGGGACAAATTTATCAATTTTATTAACTTGGGTAAAATATCAGACACAAATAATTTAATTTTTTAATTTTTTTAAGTTTGCATTGGATATAAAATGAGACCATTCGGCAGCCAAAAGGTCCATATGGGAGGGTCTGAGAAACAGATTTTTAACTTTTTTTTAGGCTTAAACAATTTTTTTAATCAAATGAGAATGGGCATAAGTAGAACTCAGTTAACAGAAAAGCTATTTTGCAAGTAACAAGAGTATTTATTTAAAGGGGCAATACTGAGAAATTTTCTTTAAGCTCTTCTCCAGATGCACCGATCAAAATTTTTTGATATTGGGTATACAACATGATTGTGGAGGTCAGATTCAAGTTTGTTCAAATCACTTCCCACATTTGACATTTGTTGGACTTCCTATGGGAGCACAAATTTTAACTTAGTGCAATACAAGGAATAACCTTTAAAAATCTTTTTCTTCAGATTCACCTTTTGCTATTTGGTACACAGTCATCCTCAGGGAGGTCAGATTCAAGTTTGTTCAAATTAAGTCCCTGGATGGATATTTGGACTTTCTGTGGGAGCGTGAATTTTAACTTTTTGTAATATGAGGAATATCCTTTAAAAGTCTTTGCCTTTTGAACGCCCAGGCAAAATCTGTTGTCAAATTTGATATATGGTATGTATCTCGCTAAAGGCACCCCCCCCCAATCCCCCCCCCCCCCCCCCCCCCCGCCCCCTTCACCTCCTTCAGTTGGGAAATGATTGAAGCACAACAAATAGACCACACTATGACCAGACTCGGGCATCAGGCTTAAAAACCGAAACAACTGGGTATTTGTGTATATATTAGAACACAATTATAATAAACAACATAGAGGGACACAAACAAATGTCATCGGTTGTTTCAAAGGTATTAAGACAGAACGCAGGGAGGGTCGAGTATGGTGGGTTGAAGTCAACGACCTGAGGGTCATTCATTCCTGCCTCAATACTTTACTGGAGTTGTGTTAAATTAAGTGTATGAGGCTGATATTTTTTAAGAAAAATATCCCCTGCTGGCAGTATGTTTACATTCTTGCATGACACCATTTTGGGTCAAAAATTTCATTCACATTATACCGTCAGTCAGATGTATAATGACCTATCAGATGTGTTCTTACATGACATTTATACATATTCATGGATTTCATGCATGGGGTATCCAGCATATTTCACAATGTCTGTATTGTATTGGATAATGGTGAGTACACACAGAAGTTGTGGTATATTATCCATGTCCCCTTCTCCACACACTCCTTAACACCCTCTGACACACCCATGAAGAACTGACCATTTTCATGTAAATTCCAAAAACTAAAGTGCCATCAAAAGAATTATTTCTACAGGATATTAGTGACAGTAATCATATGGAATTTTGCAATCTGATAAGATTGAAATCAAGTGATTTCATTTAGAGATGGGCAATATACCAAAAAACCAAACTGATACCAATATCATGGGGGTACCAAAAAACTGAACTGAATGAATTATTGAATACCAAAATCATCAGCTGAAGTGTTCATTTGCATGAAAGAAGTGATGGATTTACTTTTTAGTATTGTTAACCCTTAAAGGCCTGGGCAATTGTTCTGAATTCCCACTAGACTAAAACCTGTACATGTCCAGTTGCTTAGCAGTGATTTCAAGCCAAGGCTTGACCAGAAATCACTGCACTGGTAATTTGTCCATTATATGCAGGACCTTCTAATGATGGCATGTTAAGGGCACATGCTCTGAGATAGCAAAAGCCTGGGCTTTAAAGGTTAAGGTGTGTTTGGAACAAGTCAAAATTACTGTAGATCTGATTTGTGTAGGCAAAAGAATGCCAGTGTTGAGTTCATTGGCAGTGGCATTTGTGGCGCTCTGGTAGAATGATACAAGAACAACTTATTCTGTATTTTTCTGGTGTGAATTCCCCTTTGGTACTACATGTATAAGAAAATCTCAGTCAAGTTAGATACCGAATACCGAACCAATTCCCTGGTATATTCCCCTAAAAATAACAAAACCGATACCAAACATAAAATTCTCTAATCTCATTATATAGTTTTTTAGCTTAACTTAACAAAGTCAAGATAAGCTATTGCCATCACGTATGCGGAAGTCTGTTAGTCTGTGAGTCTGTTCACATTTTCCTTTAGCACAGGCTACACCCTGTAGTTCTTGTCTGATCGTCTCGAAATTTCATATGCAGGTTTGGGGGTCGTGTCTAGATGAGAACATCCCCTTTTGGCCACGATCGGTCAACCGGTATGGCTGTCTGAGCCCCAAACCCGAAAACCATTAGCACAGTCTACAGGTCGTATTTATGAAGGGATTTCATTGTAATTTGGTAGAATGCCTCTGTATAATGTCCAGATGAGAACATTCCCTTTTGGTCATGATCTGTCAACCGTGATGGCTTCCCAAGCCCGAAACCCAAAAACTTTTAGCACAGTCTGTAGGTCATATTAAAATATGGTGGGATTTCATTGTAACTTGATAGGATGACTCTGTATGATGTCGAGACGAGAACTTCCCCATTTGGTCGCGATCTGTCAAACATGACAACTGCCTGAGCCCAAAACCCGAAAACCTTTAGCACAGTCTGCAGGTCATATTTATGTAGGGATTTCATTGTAACTTGGTAGGTTGACTTCATATAATATCTAGATGAGAACGTCCCCTTTTGGATGCAATTGGTTAACTGTGATGGCTACAGGGGCCCAGAGCCTGAAAACCTTTACCACAGTCTACAGATCATATTTATGAAGGGATTTCATTGTAACTTGGTAGGTTGACTTCATATAATGTCTAGATGAGAACGTCCCCTTTGGACGCAATTGGGAAACTGACGGCTACAGGGGCCCAAAGCCCGAAAACCTTTAGCACAGTCTACAGGCCATATTTATGAAGGGATTTTAATGTAACTTGATAGGATGACTTGTTGTGGAATAATCTCACTGTAACTCAGGGGGGGGGGGGGGGGGGTCTGGAAAAAGAGTCCCATACACGAGGCTGAAAAAAAAATTTTCTGCCCCAACACCACCCACCACCCCATTTTGAGGAGGAAAAATTTTTTTTTCCTTTTCTGAGAGGGGACCCACCCTCCAGTATCACCAAAAACCCGTGTTTTACACAACTTTTTCCTAGGTTTCACATGTAATTATACTTCCATTTAATTAACCTGATACATTCCCTGTTGCTGCTTGTTTAAATCAGCTTTAACCCTTTAACCAAGACAGGAATAAAATGATACTTTCAAATACCAAGGATTTTTTCATTTTTTGTCTTAAAAAGATAGCTTATGATCCCTCATTGTAACAAGCTTGACAAGCTAGTTTCAATAGGACTGATAAGCTATGTTTTTGAGACACAAAACTGCACATAAAAGGAAATGTAAAAAAAATCTGGATTTTCTTTGTATATAGCTTTGGCCGCTTATGATTGATAGTTTGAGTAAAAGCTGGTAAAGGGTTAAACTTTAATACTCTGAGATGTTTGTCTTTGTATGAAATGTCATTCAGTCTTGAGTTTCTAATATTTAACTATTTGTTGGTACCCTAAATGGAACAGCAATTTATCATACATGTATACACGTGTCATTTAGTGTACCAGCAAACCAGTTTGACCATTTACTATTGAGTTTAAAAATTACATTTCCGGAATTACAATTATAAAACGGTTTGTAGGATCAGCTGTAGGTGTCAACTAGAGTAATTTATAGGGTTTTGCGTTACTGTTACAGATAAGACTGAGTGTCTGATTTTATTATGGTTTTGTTTTATTATTACATGTTGTTTACAAAATAAATCATTTTAAAAACATTAATTTATTTTATTGAGACCCATTACCAATGTGGTTAAAGTTCACTTTCTGACAAATACAGCAAAACTACTATGTCTATTTCCCCGTGGGAACCCCCGGAAGTAAGCAGCACTTGTTTACTGTGGTAAACCAGTTCCGCTTTACTAGTAAAATAGGACCCAGTCACCAATGCTTGGGGTGAAAGTCCTCTAAAATGGGCAACATGTAGATCAACGATTGACTAAACTTGACTTCATCTCCATGTTGTGTCACGATTAGCCATGGTGCATAAATATGTGACGTTAACTACCAACAAAACAAAACAAATACTATGTCTATTGTGACTCCTGTGTCACTACACTGGCAGTCAGGCTGTTTAAGCACATACGTGATAGTCCAGATGTTCACATAACCATCTCAATGTTTGGATGGAGCAAATTTGTTGAAATTTGTTTCTTCAAAATATTGATATGTCATTGTGGGTGAGCTGATTATTTCATCGACAGTTGTTGCTGTGTTCAATGTAGCAATCCAGTATGTATGCTAGGGTGAGCTTCTCGTCTAACTTATCATTATGATAAAACATTTAGTTGAAACTGACAAAAATCCTGGTCAAGCCGACTCCTGTTCTTATTCATGAAAATTGCCATTATTGAACAATATTTGTGTTTCAACACATATAGGGTAGTTATTAGGCCACCCCACCCATCCCCTTGATTTCCATTTATGAGGTTATTGCTCTGGCTGCCCCTCTGCATATAGTATAAGTGTCAAATATTGTTTTATATCAGATTTAAAATACAAAATAAGCATTATTTCATTGCAAGGAAAAAAGTCACTTTTTTCTCAGGCAGACCACCCACTCACCCCGGCCTCGTGTATAGGAAATTTTTCCAGACCCCCCCCCCCCCCCCCCCTTCCTGTGTAACTCGGTAACTTTTGTTGATATACGTCAACTGTGAGGGCCACATACGTTAACTGTGAGGTCATATTAACCCACCCCTCAGCTCTTTAGTACAGTGTACACCTCATATTATTTTTATCCTAAACATAGCATACAGGGAACAGAAATGAACATATTCCCAATTATCACAATTCTTGTCTTATTTCATAATCCTTTCATAAACATTGAACATTATCCTTTTCGTCAAACACAACAGTCGGACAAGTTAATCTACAGTGTCATTGACACTTTCGTTAAGCTTGGATTCGAGATGTATTGTTATTTTGAGGTTCTTTCTGCACATTCTTTTCCATTCATCACATATCAGAAAACTATTTCTTCATTGGCGTGTATTTCTAACAATATAATCATAAACTCTCCCCATTCCCAGAAAATGGTAGTTGTTTGGATGAAGATTCTGCATACAACTTTCATTCTTCACAGGTGTTACTCAGGAGAATCCAAATGCTGTTGTTATGGGTCTGTCACAGAAACAATTCACCTATGATGAACTGAACAAAGCATTCCGGTAAGAGTGACAAATGGCAATACTGCTGTGACAGTTTAGTACGCTTAGCTTACTGCTGATTGGCCCTAGGGTGCTTGATAATGGATATTGAATAACACATTATTTGAGTTTCATTATTTTTTCTCATTTATTTGATTTCTTTTAACAATGAATATATTCATAACAAAAAAAAAAAAAAACACTATATCAAAAGTTTTCATAAAGTTCCCCCCCAAAAAGGGTCAATAAAGCAAGTACTATATTACTCAAGAACTTTTCTACATTCTGAAAACTCTTTCAACCATCAACAATGGTTATGTGTACTGTAGAGCACTATTTCAAATATTGTATGAAGTTTCACCAAAAATGGTCAATGAGCAACTAATATACTACTTGAGAAATTTCCTGAGATGAAGTAATTCATTTTGAAACTGAAGCAGTTGTGGGTCACTATTTAAAATGTTTTTCTATGAAGTTTCACCAAAACAGGGTCAATTGGGCAAGTATTATACTACTCAAGAAATTTCCTGAGATAAAGTAATTCATTTTGAAACTGAAGCCAAAGTTTAAGAAAAGTTGCAATGGTTCAAACAAGACTCATTGTTTGGGCGAATTATCTACCCAGTCAAATCTTTCCAACTGAATGTCGTAACTGAGAAAAACGGCGCTTATATAGGCAGCAATGATACGTAGAATACCCTGATTGGTTACCCGAGGTCACATGTCACACACCCAGCTAATCATGCATCGCAATCTTAGCCCAAGTCGCGACAAGCTACCTGGGAAATAATTCAACCAATCAGAGTGCTCCTCGCATCAAAACTAGGTATGAATAACAAAATGGCTAGAACTAAAAATTTCAGTTTGAATGCATGAAAAATGGAAAATATTAAATATTTATTGACTGAATAAAGCACATTGAAGGAATCTATGCTTTAAATCAGAGTATGTAGACTTCCCAAAACGATGTATGGACAATTAAAAATGAACTACGTTTGGTTTACAACCCTAAATTCATGTTAAGCTGTGAACATCCAAATCACAGTACAGATTTTTCTAAACACCGAAATAGACCTAAATAACTCTGGTAACGCTGGGTGAATTTAAAATACTGATACCACACAGGCCAAAACTTCAAACAAATAACCTTACAGAGGCTGAACGGTCCACAACTGTATGTGAACAAAATGACATGGCTGTATAAAGGGCCCCCCAAAACATGACTTGTCACACTGCAATTAACACGAGAAGTTGCATATCCAGTTTGCCAATAAAAAATATTCAGTTAACAGGAATTTGGTAAATTTTCTGTATTGTTTCGATAAAGAGAGCTTTAATTCTATTATGTCGTGTTTGTGGGGCTCTGTCTAACAAGATATAACTGCATAAATAGAGAATATCAACATTGTTTTAGTGAATATCGAGAATTTTATTTCATGAGCGTGGACCTGAAAATATTATTTTTCAACAAGCTCTTGCGTGAGTGAAAAATAATACTTTCAGATCATACGAATGAGATAATTCCCGATATTTCTTTTTATTAGCTAATTGTTCCTTCAAGGCGACGTCATGCGCTGAAGCGTAACATCATTTATGAAGCTAGTGAAAAAATTCATCGTGTGGACCTGAAAATATTATTTTTCACTTGTGCAAGCACTCATGAAAAATAAAACTTTCAGGTCCACACTCATAAGATAATTCCAGATACTGACTAAAATAGAGTAGAATTTCTTTTTATTATATTCTTCGAGACATTTTATTGCACAATATTCAGCCCATTTCAACCCCAAATGCGAATGGTCCAAAACAACAACAAAGATCAGCTGATCGTTCATTCAAGGCGAAGTGATGCAGTATAGCGTGGCATCATTTAAGATGCTACCAAGGAGTATTTATCGATATCTGTCAAGTTGATAGATATCAAGAAATATCTTTTAGATAATTTGTGATAATTCACAGGCTAGCGTATAATAAATGCCAACATTAGTTGTATTGAGGCCGAAAAGGTTTATAAATGTTGGGAATTCATTGACTGTAAATGTAATTCTTCAGCATAAAACTAGAATTTTTTATCCAATTATCAGGAGTGTAGTCTAGAGCCTATATATAAGCAATTAAAATGTGTAATTTGTACTGAAGGTATTGTAAATGGTTTGGTGTTCAGAATTTGTAATCAATTGATAGGGTTATTAAGTTAAGAGATATGCAATTAAGTGGGCTCCACTGTATTCTTTACAGGTGTATCTCAGGAGAATCCAAATGCTGTTGTTATGGGTGGGTCAGAGAAACAAATCAACTATGATGAGTTAAACAAAGCATTCCGGTAAGGGTGACAGATGGCATATTATTAAAATTTTTTCATTATTCTCGTAAGTACAAAAGTCCCACATTCTTGGCTATTTACCATAAAATGGAGCGAATTCAGACAGTGGAGCAAATTTGCAAGGTACAAATATAGGAATTAGTCATACTGTGAGAATCAATTTTCAGTTCAAGAATTTGAGGGTACTGTTATACCCTTGTCAGTGTAACCAGTAAATCTTCCTCACAGGGACTGACCTAGTAAGTAGCCAGTGTGAATTAGACTCCTAAAATTCTGATTTGGCTCCTGAATTTTAAATATAGGCTTTTCAGTTGGTTTGTAACCGAGGACCCCCATGTCCTTCACTGGCCACTTAGGCAGCCAAGGCTTGACTAAGAAGTATTGTGAAATGGTTATAGTGGTGTAATATGTAATAAAAATACCTTTCAGTTATTTGAGAAACAATTTTAATTATAGCAAAAAGAATGTAATTAAATGCACAAATGTATGTCCCACACAGCCAAAAGCTTCCAACGAGAAGACCATTATCAATGAGGTATGTACAATAATACATGTAACTACAGTTAACTGATAAAGTGCTTTAAGCCCATATTTTGGTTTTATGCTGGTGTGCAGGTGTCGCAGCTTATAGGATAGGCTTTGTGTTCTGTAAATGTACTTCATATTATCTTTCAAGTAAATTATATCATCTGTGTGGATTTACCTTGTACAGACACTCTCCAATAAATTGTAACAAGGCAAAACACATGAACAAAATTTGACAATCAACAATAATTTAGCACTCTACCAGTTAACCTCTAGCACACTGATAGTACAACAGATTTTTTGTCAATCACTCTTGTTTTTCTCTTGTTTAACTATGAATTTAACCAATTATACCTTGTTTGACAGAGCTCACTGAGCTCTTCCAAACAAGGTATATTTGGTTAAAGGTCAAACTGCACTGTGGAAAATATTTGCTGCTGAAACCTTTGCCCTTTTGACATCAGAGGGCAGAGGGTTAAGAAGTAAATCTGGCTTCTAGATTTCCAAAGTAGGTGATGGGTCTAGCTCTTATTTTTAAATGCTCAGGTCGGTTCTTGCTTCCAAGAGGTGTGCGTGGCCAAGAGGTGTGCATGGTTCAGTATAGTTTTGCTAGGCAGTTGGTGCCAAAGGAAACTCTCGGCATGGTTTTGAACCCCCTCCATGCCAATATGAATTAGATCTGGGTTAATTGGTTATTTAATCCTTTACCCAACATAATGGCCCAAACTGGCAAGTGCTATCCACAAAAATCTCCATTCAGTTTTCATTATTATTTTTTCATTTTTTGTCTCAAAAACATACCTTATGACCCTTATTGGAATGAGCTCATTAAGCTCATTCCAATGAGGGGTCCTGAGCTATATTTTTGATACAAAAAATGAAAAAGTTTAGCTATTCAAGAATTTTATCTGCAAGTGTTGTCTGCCATTCATGTAAAGAGTTAATTACCAGCATTCAGCATAACTTCCAATCTCTAATCTGTACCTGCCTAGTCGTAATTTGCATTTTCATAATTTTGAACACTTCTCCATGGTTCATACACCGCTGAGAGAGAAACAAACCAGGACTTTCAAAAGCTACTGTGAGAGGTTTTCAAGTACTTCCCAGGACCTTCACTTTTATTTATTTTAATTACCTCTGATCAGGGTGGATTGCCATCACCCAGCCCCCAACCGGCCCAGGAAACTTTCTGACTGACTGGCTTACTTCCAACCACAGGCTAGCCTACTCTCAACCTTGGACCAGCTAACCCTCAACCTTGGGACTAGCCCACCCTCACACTAGGCCAATCAGCACAATTTAAAATTGCAACGGGATCTGAACTTTAGGTTAAAAGCAACCCCATTTCATGGTTCACATCCCCAAAATGAAACTGGAGTTCCCTTCGACTGAATAATCCACTCACTAGTTTCCCTCAAGCTCCATCAAGTTGTCCCTAGAATCAAACTCATCTAATTCACAAATGGAGCATCAGCTTTGAGGTTATCTAAAAATATTAGAGGGAAGGGGGGGGGGGGTGCACCTGCCCATCTTATTTTCTAACAAATATTTCTCAAGTCAGTAATATCTGCACCTCATTTGTTACTCCAGTTTGTGTTTTTTCCTGACTCAATAGGCTTAGCAACTTATCTCCCAGAACCCCTAAGAATGATGGAGAGAAAGTAGGCTGAACCCAATGGAGATACAATGTGCTTACACAGAGTTTTTGTGGTCATACAAACTATTGTAGATTTTTTCAAAGTTTAGGAGCTTGAAGTGTTATTTACTATGTGTTCTTTACATAGAAAACAGATCTGAAACTGAGTTTTTTTCCTGAAACCATATCTGAAAACTCAAAACCTCCCAGCTCTATTTCTCACAGCTTCCAAGAATCAGTGTCAGGTAGCAGTACCATTTCCATAAATAGAGATTATTATGTCAGTAAAGTGATTTAGTTTGTCATATTCTGGCAAGTTGTATTTGAGCATTTTTGATGTGTAAATAATTTTTTTATAAAATTTCTATCAATGATACGCCATGTTTTTCACTCATCGAATCCTGATTGCCAGATCTCACTGAGTGGTTTTCCGATTCAGATGGTTGGTCTCAGAATGAGAATGGCACTGGAGAACGTCAGTAGAGTATGTCCATAATGGCAGATAATAAACAGATCATTATGACAGTAAAGTGATATGGTTAGTCCAGTTCCGTCAAGTTGACAATGTCAGATCGCTGGATCATATGCGAAGGCGAGAAACCAAATGTCAAAATATAAATCTGAAGGAAATTTGGCATTGTACTACTTCAACTATTCCTTCAGCTGTATATGAAGTTTTTTCACCTGAAATGTTTTGCAGATTTATGGTTTTGGTACTCATAAAAAGGGAGGGTAGATGTGAAAACATAAAATGACATAAAAAGTTGAAAATGACTTTAAATAAAAAAATTACCAGGATTCTATTTTCTCTCAAAGGGTAGTTTAATTTTAGTATCATTTAAAGAATTGTACCGCATTTGGCTTTTGGGTTTGTACACCTTTCCATCAGTCATTCAGTCCTCCAGCTAATTCTTTGCTTGTTTGGTGACAACTTTCCGAAATCAAATCAAATCTTGTTGTACTACATACACGATGTATTTCAACACGCAGTTTGTGGTAAATCCTTTTAAGATTTGTAGTCTGATCATTAACCATTTACCACACAAATGGGCCTCATCTGGCACGTAATTTACAAACTGAATAGTTGAAGAAAAAACTAATTCAATACAACCATATCATGTTATCTCCCCCCCCCCCCCCCCCCACCACCCCCTTCCCTCATTGTAACAAACTTGATGGGGCGTGTTCCAGTGAGGGTCACCTGATATGGTTTTGTTGAAATTTTGGAACAACACATTTTCATATCACATGTTATTGGATGTTCAAAGGGTTATTCCTTTACTGACACAACAGAAGATGACAGGTGCAAAGAAAAATTTCTTGAATAACTGAAACCTTTCATTTTTTGCCTCAAAAGTATTGATTATGACCCCTCATTTGATTGAACAAAGCAAGCTTGTTCCACTCAGGGTTCATAAGCTGTGTTTTTTCAAGAGAGAAATTGAAAAAAAATCTTGATGGTAATTTTAGTGAACAGCATGCACTTCTTTTCATTGTTCTGTTAAGTGAAGGATTAATCTGATTGTCAACTATTTTCTTGTCAAGACCATATTTATTTATTGGGGTTTAATGACACTTGATAGCCGGAGTCAGCTGGTGTTAGACTGAGGGAGCCAGAGTACCCGAAGAGAGCCACTGAATAATCAGCGAACAACTGTCAGACTCCCCAACATACTAATGCCACACAATCAGGGTTAGCATTGGTTGAAGACAAGTGCGCCATCAACATCCTGTATCCCTTAATACAGAGTGCCACCGTGCCCCCACATATGCCATTGGGATTGAGTGCCATGACCAAGAACACAATATATTTCCTCAGGAGGGGTTCGAACCATGGACCTTTCATTTTGAAGTCCAGTGCCGTAACTACTGAGCCACTGCACTCCTGAGAGCCTAACTTTTTAACCCTTTACCCAATGTAATGACCAAAACTGGCCAACGCTATTCACAAAAATCACCATTCAATTTTCATTATTTTTTCATTTTTTGTCTCAAAAACATAGCTTATGACCCATCATTGGGGCAAGCTCAATCAGCTCGATCCAGTGAGGGGTCATATGCTATGTTTTTTAGGCAAAAAATGAACAAATTTAGTTATTCAAGACTTATTTGCAAGTGTCTGCCTTCCGTGTTAGGTAAAGGGTTAAAGTGCTACCAGAACTTGACAGCATTTTCAACATATAAAGACTACATTGATAGTAAATGCGATGTCGCAAACCAGTACATCTAGATTTTTCATTGGTATCCCATTCATTCTTCCCACCACCCACTCTATTTGCTTAACAGATCTCAGAAAATGTGGTTTGCTTGGCTTTATTTTACTCCATTTTTTATGTGGCTAAAACCAATTGAATTAGTTATCTATATTGCTACAATTGTCTCATGATTCTTTCTTCAGTCATTTTAGTTAGGTGGCTGCCAGTGTACAAGGATGCAGTTACAAATAATATCATCCTAGAACCTAGAATTGGGTTTAGGATGAAAAATTGTTTGTTAAGGGTCTAGGTAGAGACAGGTTAGGGTTGCTACGTGCCCAAGTCTCCCAATAAACTTGTTTGTTAGTTATATATGTATTTTTGCAGGGCAGAGTTTTGTAGTCTTCAATAATCTACTAACATCAAAATTTTTAGAACATGATTCCATGCTTGCATGCATGCATTCAAGAATCCAGATTATCCAGAGAGAGTCACTGAGCAGCGGTGAGTAACTGTTGCACATTGCACTCTCCAACTATCTATCCCAACACAGAATTAGCATTGGCTAAACCCTTTGAACTCTGGTCAGTCTGGTGGTATCTTCCATGTCCATTCATTGGCAGCAGATGGAAGAGTCCATATTCATTATTTGGGAGTAGACCAATTAATATTTTCAACATGCATCCTTAGGGCTGCATGTTGAAAATATTGATTGGTCTACCCAACAAATGCACTTTGCACCTATCCTACATAATGAAATTATGAGGTGTCATTTCCTGGACTGAAAAAGTGGCCTCTTGGGTTCAAAGGATTATTACAAATGTACCTTGACATGACGTGCACCCTAGTACACAAAACCGATGTGCTCCCACTTTGGCAATCAGTATTTAAGTTTATTGTATGCTAGCCTGTGAATTATCCCAAATTACCGAAAAGATATTTCTTGATATCCATTGACTTGATGGATAATGGGGAATACCCGAATATCCCTCAGTAGCTTGCTAAATGACGTCATGCTTTGGCGCATCACATCGCCTTAAAGGAATGATCAGCTGATCTTTGTTATTGTTTTAAAACATACAGGTTTGCAGTTGAAATGGGCTGAATATTGTGCAGTAAAATGTCATGTAGCATATAATAAAAAAAATCTATGCTATTTTAGTGAAGATCTGGAATTATCTCATCTGTGTGGACCTAAAAATATTATTTTTGACTCGTGCAAGCATTCATGAAAAATAAAACTTGAATGTCCACACCCATAAGATAATTCCCGATACTCACTGAAATAGCATAGATATCCCCAATGCTCCAGGTCTGTACAAAAGCTATCATAAATGGTTTGGTGTTTGAAAGTTGTATGCCACTAATAGGGATACTCCATGGGGCAATAACCAATTAAGTGGGACCTATCATATCTTACCCCAAAGGCAAAAAACTTCATCTTCAGGTTTTAAGCTTTAGAATTTGATCTTGAAACTGAAATATATCATGACTGCTCCAGTACGCGGAGAGTGTATTATCACTAAATCACCCAGGGAGTGGAGATTCCACCCAAGCAATAATTGCAAATTTGTTGCAAAGCATAACAAGCACAAGCAAAGTTCCAGCCAATGAACCTCCGGGTTAAACACGGAGGTCCATTGGCTGAAACATTGCTTGTGTTTTTTGTCCATATGAACAGAATTTGAAAGGAATACTTTGGGTGATAACTCCACAGGTGATTTAGTTACAATCCACTCTCCACATACTGTACATAACATAACTAATACACATCACTTTCAGAGTGTATTCCATTAAAAACTAAAAATATCTTTTTTTACTTCCAAAACATAGTTGGTGACCTCACTGGAATGCGCTCATTTCAATGAAAGGTCATAATCTTTGTTTTGAACATGAATTTTGCGAAAATAAAACTTGAATGACAATTTATATGTATAGTGTTTGCCAGATTTGAGAAGAAAATTGAGAAAACAAAATTTTTAATTATCACTCTATCACATCGCACAAATGTAAACATTGTGCAAAGTGTCAGACAGCCAAAAGAAATTATTTCACACTTCACAATTTATTTTACTTTGTTTACTCTGAAGATAAATTTCCTTTTACATCAGCCCAATTGTGCCACCTAAATGTCGAGTTTTATGCCGTAATATTGTGTATGTCAAAGCTTTAAATGTATTGAAGTACTCTTTTCTTCAAGTTGAGAGATGCGGCAAAGGAATACGCAATTCTGATAGCTGTTTGCAGGGAGTTAGTAGCTACAGTTCAAGTCAAAATAAGTTGTAGGATAACCACTGTACACTGTGATCTTTTTCTTCCTACACTGATAAGACCAGAAGCTGAGAGCTTTCCAGAAAATGATGTCAGATTCTGATCTTTTCAGTGCAGAAGCAGTAGTATACTTAGTTTATTGCGGTTATGCTACAACTTAACTTAGTTTATTGCGGTTATGCTACAACTTATTTTGACTTGTACTGTAGAGTCTTAGCTGGATCTGTGTCAGAGTCTTACCTTCTCTCCTTCTCCCTGTTGTTAAAATAATGAAGCTGATCATTAAGCTATTCAGAAAAAAATTTGGTTTTTGGAACTTCCCTTGTCATTAAAATTCTATTCCCCCCCCAACCCCCAATTTATTTTACTTTTTTAATTTTTAACCAGTCAAACATCTACTGATTAACCCTTTACCTAACCTGAAAAGCAGACGACACTTGCAAAAATAATTCTTGAATAACTATTTTTTTAAATTTTTTGTCTCAAAAACATAGGTTATGACCCCTCGTTGGAACGAGCTCGTTCCAACGTGGGGTCATAACCTATGTTTTTGAGACAAAAAAAAGAAAAAAATAATGAAAATTAATTGGCGATTTTTTAGAATAGCGCTGGCCGGTTTTGGCCGTTACGTTAGGTAAAGGGTTAAAGCCAATTTTCAAATGTTCATGTATAATATGATGGAAACTCTAACATGTAAAAGAACAACTGTTGAATGACTAAAGATTCCCAGGAGAGTAAAAATTTGAAATTTCTCAAAACAGTTTTCAGGGATTAAAGCAGAAAAAAAAGTCTCCCTCCCAAATAAAAAAAATCAGGAAAAATTGTTTGAGAAACAAGAAATTTCTCTTTACCCTTTACCCAATGCAGACGATATCAAAATTTATTATTTTAAATATCATTTTTAGCTCAACTTCGACGTAAATCAAATTTGAGCCTATGCCATGGCCAGTCGTCTGTCTGGCTGTCAACAATCATCCAATACGGCTCGGGCTAGAAACCGTATTTATGAACTGATCTTTACGAAACTTCTTGGGTACCTTTGTTATCACCGTGGGACGAGAACAAGTGTTTTGGGGTCTGGTCCGAAATTCAAGACGGCTGCTGGCAGCCATTTTGTTCAAAATTAGGTCAATCAGATTTTTGCAGAACTTCCATATGAAATCTCTGATTCGAATAATTTTTTGTATAAATGTTTAGTACCATGGGATACATCACATATAATACGGGTTTTTTTCTCATGCGTAAATTATGCAAATTAGACTAACTTTGATTTATTTAGTGTTGCTTTCAGCACTGTAAGTGCAAATGCCAATACGGCTCGGAATAGAGGCCGTATTTATGAACCGATCTTTACAAAACTTCTTGGATACCTTTGTTATCACCGTGGGACGAGAACAAGTGTTTTGGGGACCGGTCTGAAATTCAAGATGGCCACTGGCATCCATTTTGTACAAAATTAGGTGCAATCAGATTTTTGCGCAGAACTTCCATATGAAAGCTCTGATTTGAATAATTTTTTGTATGTATGTTTTGTACCATGGGATACATCAGATATAATACAGGTTTTTTCTCGTGCATAAATTATGCCAATTGGACTAACTTGGATCTATTTAGTTTTACTTTCAGCACTGTAAGTGCAAATGCCAATACGGCTCAGGCTAGAGGCCGTATTTATGAACCAATCTTTACGAAACTTCTTGAGTACCTTTGTTATCACCGTGGGACGAGAACTAGTGGTTTTGGGTGTGGCCCAAAATTCAAGATGGCCACCAGCAGCCATTTTGTACTTTAGTTAGTGCAATCAGTTTTTTGTGCAGAACTTCTGTATGAAAGTTCTTATTTGAATATATTTTTGTATGAATGTTTAGTAACATGGCATACATCACATATAATATGGGGTTTTTTCTCGTGCAGAAATTATGCAAATTAGATGAACTTTGATTTATTCAGTGCTACTTATACACAGTGAGTGCACATGTCAATATGGCTCAGGCTGGAGTCTGTATTTATGAACCGATCTTCACAAAACTTCTTGAGTACCTTTGTTATCACCTTGGGATAAGAACGAGTATTTCTGGGTGCAGTCCAAAATTCAAGATGGCTGCAAGTGACCATTTTGTACCAAAATTAGGTCCAATCAGTTTTTTGTACACAACTTCTATATGGCTCAGGCCAAAGGCTGTATTTGTGAACCGATCTTTACAAAACTTCTTGGGTACCTTTGTTATCACCGTGGGATGAGACTGAGTGTTTTTGGGACCAGCAGACATTTTGTACCAAAGTTAGTGCAATCAGTTTTTTGTACAGAACTTCTGCATGAAAGTTCTGATTTGAATAAATTTTTGTATGAATATTTAGTAACATGGAATACATCACATATAATACAGGTGTTTTCTTGTGCAGAAATTATGCAAATTAGATGAACTTTGTTATCACCTTGGGACAGGAATGAGTGTTTTTGGATGCCTTTGTTATCACTGTGCTATGAGAACAAATATTTTTGGGTTCAGTCAGACCCACTCTGGGGCTCAAAGATTTCTTTTCTAGTTTAGCATCTAACTGTCGCCCACCTTTACAATACTTTACCTATACATTTGTTACAGGCTACGATCAGCATTTATGTACAGGCCATTACAATACTTTATATGTACCTTTATTATCAGGGCATTACCTAGATGTGTGTCATTGCTGTGGCACATACTATACATTTACATGTCTTACAGAAATTGAGCTACAGTGTCATTGACACTTTCATTTGAAATTTTCCCAAGGACACAACGCGGTTGCCGCAGGTGGGATTCGAACCGAGGACCTTTTGGCTTGCAGCCTGCACCTCTACCTACTGAGCCACCGCGCTCCCTGGAGATTTCAAGAGTTCACACCAAAGAAGTGTAAGTGGTGAGAGAGGCATGGAAGAGGGCTGCAAGAGTAAGATTGTAGCAAAGTGCAGGCAAATGAAACATACACATGCACGGGTCTGCAAGAGTATGATACCAGCAATTAAAGCACAGGGCCCTTGACTTTGACTGATCTCTCAAAGAAGTGGATAAATAGAGGATATCTTGTGTTTTTGAGTGGATACCGAAAATTATCTCACGAGTGACCGAGACAAATGCTTAATTTACGAGGGGCACTTGCGCAAGCAAAAATAAACATTTGTCTCGGTCACAAATGAGAAATTTCAGTATCCACTCAAAAACACTAGATTTTCTTTTTAGCTCACCTGACTTTCAGTCAGGAGAGCTATAGTGATCACTCTCCGTCCGTCGCCCGTCGTCAGTGAACATGGGGTTTGCATCTTCTCCTCCCAAACCGCTGAAGCAATTTAATTGAAATTTGAGATAATAGTTTGTTATGATATCGCAATTTAATTTTGTTCAAATCAAGTTGCCACGCTCATTGGTAGGGCCACACCCAAAAAGTGTGCGTAAATCTTTAAATGAAAGTGTCATTGACACTGTAGCTCAACTTGTCAAGACAAAGACAAAGACATGTACATGTATAGTATGTGATACAGCAATGACAAACATCTAGGTAATTACCTGATAACAAAGGTACATATAAAGTATTGTAAAGGTCTGTACATAAATACTGACTGTTGCCTGTAACAAATGTTAGGTAAAGTATTGTAAAGGTGGGTGACAGTCAGATGCTAAACTAGAAAAGAAATCTTTGCGTCCCAGAATGGGTCTGACTGAACCCCAAAATATTTGTTCTCATAGCACAGTGATAACAAAGGCACCCCAAAACACACTCATTCCTGTCCCAAGGTGAAAACAAAGGTACCCAAGAAGTTTCGTGAAGATCAGTTCACAAATATGAGCTGTGTAGAAGTTGTGACAAAAAACTGATTGGACCTAATTTCGGTACAAAATGGCCACTGGCTGCCATCTTGAATTTTGGACCGCACCCAGAAACACTCATTCTCATCCCAAGGTGATAACAAAGGTACCCAAGAAGTTTTGTGAAGATCGGTTCATAAATACAGCCTCTAGCCCGAGCCGTATTGACATGTGCACTTATATATAAGTAGCACTGAATAAATCAAAGTTCATCTAATTTGCATAATTTCTGCACGAGAAAAAAACCTGTACTATATGTGATGTATTCCATGTTACTAAACATTCATACAAAAATTTATTCAAATCAGAACTTTCATACAGAAGTTCTGTACAAAAGACTGATTGCACTAATTTTGGTACAAAATGGCTACTGGTGGCCATCTTGAATTTCGGACCACACCCAAAAACACTTGTTGTCATCCCACGGTGATAACAAAGGTACCGAAGAAGTTTCGTAAAGATCGGTTCATAAATAATGCCTCTAGCCTGAGCCGTATAGAAGTTGTGTACAAAAAACTGATTAGACCTAATTTTGGTACAAAATGGCCACTGGCAGCCATATTGAATTTTGGACCGCACCCAGAAACACTCGTTCTCGTCCCAAGGTGATAACAAAGGTACCTAAGATGTTTCATGAAGATCGGTTCATAAATACAGACTCTAGCCCGAGCCGTATTGACATGTGTACTTACTGTATGTAAGTAGCACTGAAAAAATCAAAGTTCATCTAATTTGCATAATTTCTGCACGAGAAAAAAACCCGTATTATATGTGATGTATCCCATGGTACTAAACATTCACACAAAAAATTATTCAAATCAGCGCTTTCATATGGAAGTTCTGTGCAAAAATCTGATTGCACCAAATTTTGTACAAAATGGCTGCCATCGGCCATCTTGAACTTCGGACCGGACCCAAAAACACTCGTTCTCGTCCCGCGGTGATAACAAAGGTACCCAAGGAGTTTCGTAAAGATCGGTTCATAAATACGGCCTCTAGCCCGAGCCGTATTGGCATTTGCACTTACAGTGCTGAAAGTAACACTAAAAAACATCAAAGTTAGTCTAATTTGCATAATTTACACACAAGAAAAAAACCCGTATTATATGTGATGTATCCCATGGTACTAAACATTCATACAAAAAATTATTCAAATCAGAGCTTTCATATGGAAGTTCTGTACAAAAAACAGATTTCTGCATCGTCGGTACAAAATGGTGGCTGGCAGCCAACTTGAATTTCAGATCGCACCCAAAAACACTCGTTCTCGTCCCACAGTCATAACAAAGGTACCCAAGAAGTTTCGTAAAGATCGGTTCATAAATATGGCCTCTAGCCCGAGCCGTATCCAATTGTTGATGGACAGACAGACAGACGGATGACGGGCCATGGCATAAGCTCAAATTTGGCTTCGCCAAAGTTGAGCTAAAAAATCTTTAAAAATCTTCTCATGAACCAGCAGTAGCAGAGACTTGATATTTGGTGTGGCGCTTCCTTTTGCGGTGTAGACTCAGATTTGTTCAAGAGAAGTTTGTAGGGCTATATTTGCCATTGTTATGGGAGGGCCAAGAATTTTTGCCCCTCCCAACATTTCTATTTTCCAAACCGAGAGGCAGCAGATTTGGACCAAATTTGATATAAGGGCTTATTGGGTCATAAGTACTTAATTTATGCCCGAATTTTTTTCCTGTCGCCCCATGGTAACCACAGGAGCTAAAAATAGAAAAAAAATTAAAACGCCCATATCTCCAAAACTACACAGCACTGAGTATTCTTATTTGGTGTGAAGCTTCCTTTGGACCAACAGAATGGAATGATAAAAAAAAATTGCTATCGGTTTTATCATGGGGTACTTTTCTGGGACTTTGAAAAAGTGCTGAGTCAGCATTTTTTAACACTTGTGGGTAATGGGAAAAACTGTGGGTAATTAAAAATCTTCTCCAGATCCAGCAGGCAGAATCTTTTGATATTTGGTATGCAGCATGGATGGGGGGTGAGATTCAAGTTTGTTCAAGCCAAGTCCCTGGGTTCATATTTGGGCTCACTGTGAAAGCCCGAATGATAACTTAGTTCAAAATGAGGAATTTTCTTTAAAAATCTTTTTCTTCAGATCCAGCAGTCAGAATGCTTTTGATATTTGGTATGCATCATCCTTAGGGAGGTAAGATTCAAGGTTGTTCAAGCCATGTCCCTAGGTCAGTATTTGGGCTCACTGTGGAAGCTCGAATTGTAACTTAGTTCAAAATGAGAAATTTTCTTAAAAAAGCTTCTTCAGATCCAGCAGTCGGAATGTTTTGATATTTGGTGTGCAGCATCTTTTTTTTTTCTTTTTTTTTTGGGGGGGGGGGGGGGGGGGAATTCAAGTTTGTTAAAGCCAAGTCCCTGAGTTCATATTTGGGCTACTTGTGGAAGCCCGAATTATAACTTAGTTCAATATGAGGAGTTTTTCTTTAAAAATCTTCTTCTTTCAATTCAGCAGTCAGAATGTTTTGATATTTGGCATGCAATATCCTTAGGGAGTGAGATTCAAGTTTGTTCAAGCCAAGTCCCTGGGTTCATATTTGGGCTCACTGTGAAAGCCCGAATGATAACTTAGTTCAAAATGAGGAATTTTCTTTAAAAATCTTCTTCTTCAGATCCAGCAGTCAGAATGCTTTTGATATTTGGTATGCAGCATCCTTAGGGGGTAAGATTCAAGTTTCTTCAAGCCATGTCCCTAGGTCAATATTTGGGCTCACTGTGGAAGCTCGAGTTGTAACTTAGTTCAAAATGAGAAATTTTCTAAAAAAATATTCTTCAGATCCAGCAGTCGGAATGTTTTGATATTTGGTCTGCAGCATCTCCTTGGGGGGTGGGTGGGGGAATTCAAGTTTGTTAAAGCCAAGTCCCTGGGTTCATATTTGGGCTACTTGTGGAAGCCCGAATAATAACTTAGTTCAATATGAGGAATATTCTTTAAAAAATTTTTTTTTTTAGATCCACCAGTCACAGAATCTTTGGATATTTGGTGTAAGCTTTTCTTTGGAGGGGCAGATGCAAAATGTTAAAATCAATTCCCTGGGTTGATATTTAGTCTACCTTGTCAGGTGAGTGCCCTCAGGCCCCCTGGGGCCTCTTGTTTTGGAAACACTTCAACGGAATGATATCATTTTTGGTAAACTACTATAGAATGGTGACTTACTGATCAAGTTTAATTTTCATGCTGATTGCATTATTGTTGGGTGAGTTATGGCCCTTGGAAATATAGAAAAGCACCAAAATATCAGTTTTCCGGACTTTTTTTGGAAACGCTTCAGCGGAATGATTTCATTTTTTGGTAAACTACTATAGAACGATGACTTACAAATCAAGCTTGAGTTTCATGCTGATTGCATTATTCTTGTGTGAGTTATGACCCTTGGAAATGTGGAAAAGCACCAAAATATCAGTTTCCCGGACTTTTTTTTGGAAACTCTTCAATGGAATGATTTCATTTTTGGTAACCTACTATAGAACGGTGACTTACAGATCAAGTTTCATTTGCACTCTGTCCATCTGTCAGTCTGTCAGTCAGTCTGTCAGTCACACTTTAGTTTTCCGGACTTTTTGGGGGAAATGCTTTATCCAAATGGTTTCATTCTTGGTAACCTACTATAGAACGATGACTTACAGATCAAGTTTGAGTTTTATGCTGATTGCATTATTCTTGTGTGAGTTATGGCCCTTGGAAATATGGAAAAGCACCAAAATATCAGTTTTCCGAACTTTTTTGGGGAAAAGCTCCAACGGAATTCATGCTGATCACATCTAGGTTATAACATTTGTATAATTATTAATGCTCATTAGTCCGGTAGGGGACATTGTATTGCTTCAGCGATACTTGAGCTCTTGTTCAAGTCAAGTCCCTGGTTTGATATTTAGACTACCATGTCAGGTGTGCACCATCAGGCCCCCTGGGGCCTCTTGTTATTACACACTTTTTATATGAATCCGATAATTCCACTTGTTTCAGCCTTGAATTGATGCATGAAAGTAAACAGCATATTGAATCATTGACATGTAAAAGTCATTTGATCGATACTTGGAATAGATAGCATCTTGCAATCTGATTCAGCTGGTGGGTTTCTCGTCCAAACATGGCCTGAAAGTCTGTAATATAAGTTTTTGGTTTGGTACGTCCTTTGAAAGGACGTACCAAACCAAAAACTTATATTACAGACTTTCAGGCGATGTTTGGACTAGCAGGTTTCATGCATCAATTCAAGGTGAATACCTGTTGAATTATCGCTGGAAATGATGGGTTTCTACTCAAAAACATTAGATTTTCTTTTCGTTATATGTTTTTAGAACAAATTGATCATTTCCAGTGATAATTTGACTCGTATTCACCTTGAAGTGATGCTTTGAAGCTGCCAATTTGATTGACACAGTGAAAGTAAAAATTTCTATATCTTCACAGTGGTGGATACAGTTGCTATCTTTCCACAATTTCTTTGATAATCTATCATTTAGCGTTTAATAAAAAGAAGAAAACGTAAGGTAGCAAGTGAGAAAGAGTCCTCTCCATTTCTCTCTCTTAAACTTAAGTTTATCAGGATACTGGAAAGTATCAATACTTTTACACCCAGATTAAAAGGGTAATCATTCCCAGACTGTAGAAGTTTATTCCATTTGGTGTATACTTAACAAAAACCTTTCTGTAAAAGAACCTTCAGACTCCCACAAGCAGGGGCAAACAACCTCCCCATACCAGCGCAACCTCCAAACTGTACACATTTTGGGTGTCGACTTCAGTATCACTGGTGTATGCAGATGTACAAATATCAAACAAATTCTATCAGTTCCCTTCAAAAGTTAATTTGTTGCATCAAAACTATAATTAGTGATTGTTTCTGTTTGTGCATTGGTCTCAAGTCAGGCACATAGCGACAGGGGGATGTGTTATTAGCTCACCTGACTGAAAGTCAGGGTGAGCTTTTCTGATCACTTTTCGTCCGTCGTCCGTCGTCCGTCGTCCGGCGTCCGTCGTCCGGCGTGAAGGTGGTGTTTGGGTCTTTTTCTTCCAAACCACTGGCCGCATGTTAATGAAATTTCATGTGAGTAGGGGTTATATAGCGGCATTTTGATTTTTGGGCAAATTAGGTTTCGGCTCATATTGAGCAGAGGGGTGGGGCAAAAATGCTCCAATTCTTAAAAAATCTTCTTCTCAAGAACCAGCAATAGCAGAGACTTGATATTTGGTATGCAGCTTCCTTTTGAGGTGTAGACTCAAGTTTGTTCAAGAGAAGTTTGTAGGTCTATACTTGGCGATGTTATGGGAGGAGCAAAAATTTTGGCCCCACCCCAAATTTCTATTTTTTAAACCGAGAGGCCAATTTGAACCAAATTTTATGTGAGGGCTTATTGGGTCATAAGTACCTAATTTATGCAGAAATTTTTTTTCCTGTAGCCCCGTGGGAACCACAGGAGCTAAAAATAGAAAAAAATTAAAATGCCTATATCTCAAAAACTGCACGGCAGTGAGAATTTTTATTTGGTGTGAAGCTTTCTTGGGACCAACAGAAAGGATTGGTAAAAAAAAATTGCTATCGGTTTTATCATAGGGTACTTTTTCGGGACTCTGAAAAAGTGCTGAGTCAGTATTTTTTAACACAGTAGGCAATGGGAAAAAAATAAAGAATTGTTTTCTTCCAAACCACTGCTCTAAAAGCTTTCATATTTTACATATAACATCTTTGGAACATTGATTCACATATTTGTAGAAATCAAATTCCTCGGTCCATATTTGGGTTCCCTATGGGAACCCAAATGTTCAAATTAGTGCAATATGAGGGATATATTTTAAAAATCTTCTTCTTCGGATCCACAAATCAGAATCTTTTGATATTTGCTATGCATCATCCTTAGGGGGGTGAGATTGATGTTTGTTCAAGCCAAGTCCCTGAGTTCATATTTGGACTCCCTTTGGGAACCCAAATTGTAACTTAGTGCAATACGAGGTATATTCTTTTAAAATCTTCTTCTTCGCATCCACCGGTCAGAATCTTTTGATATTTGGTATACAGTATGCTTAGGGAGGTGAGATTCAAGTTTGTTCAAGTCAAGTCCTTCGGCTCATATTTGGTCTCCCTGTGGGAGCCCAAATTATAACTTAGTTCAATATGAGGAATATTCTTTAAAAAAAATTTTTTTTTCAGATCCACCAGTCAAAATGTTTTGATATTTGATGTACAGCATTCTTAGGGGCTGAGAGTGAAGTTTGGTAAAGCCAAGTACCTGGGTTCATATTTGGGCTCACTGTGGGAGCCCAAATTATACCAAAATTTTTATTTTCCAAACCAAAAAGTCGATTTGAACCAAATTTGATATGAGGGCTTATTGGGTCATAAGTACCTAATTTATGCCGAAAATTGTTTTCCTGTCCCCCACGGGAACTGCAGGAGCTAAAAAATTTTTTTCTTTTTAAATGCCCATATCTCCAGAACTACATGGCACTGAGAATTTTTATATGGTGTGAAGCTTCCTTAGGACCGGAAGAAAAAAATGGTAAAAATTTTATCATAAGGTTCTTTTCTAGGACTAAAAGTGCCGAGTCATCATTTTTTAACACTGTAGGTAATGGGAATAACGTTGAATAATCTTCTTCTCCCAAACCACTGCTTCAGAAGCTTTTGTTTTTGGGTTCCCTATGGGAGCCCAATGTATAACTTAATTCAGTATGAGAAATATTCTTAAAAAATCTTTTTTTTCTGATACTCCTCTCAGAATCTTTTGATATTTGATTTTTAGTTTTCTTAGAAGCGGCAAATTGAAATTTGTTCAAGTTCTGGTTTATTGATAAAATTGGGCCCAGTAACCAATTCCTGCGTTGAAAGCCCTGTAAAGTGGGCAGTAATAGGCATAAACGATTGACCAAACCTGATATTATAATTATGCCTCTGTAATGATGTAGCCTTAGAAAGTGACCTTAAATTCCAATAAATAAATAGATAAATTATTGAGTACCCAATATGGGGATCTAACATATGAACACTCTGGGTTACTAAGTAGAGAAAACACTTTTATGTTGAAAAACTGATAATAACCACAAGGCAGAATCCCTTGCTATTTTGGTGATATGACTCGGCCAGTATCAGGTGAGCGCCCTCAGGCCCCATGGGGCCTCTTGTTATTATAGTTGGAAATTCGAAGGTATAAATTCCAATAGTTGGAAATTCAAAGAAATCAGTTTTCTTCATTTTTTAAACTTTTCAGACTTTTCCTACCAGTCGATTTGAAGTTTCAACCCGTGATCAGTTGCAATTAATGATCATTTGCATTTAACAGTAAAGCCAAAGTGATTTTCCAATTTTCAGTCAAATTCTTCAATTTTTCCAATCAGCTGACAAAATTTTCTAAAATTCTGACTCGAATCTGTGACTGGTCCGTTTTTTCTAATTCATCCTTACGTTTTTCCCTTACAGTGACCAGGCTACACAAGGACTATTGACTGACACCAATACCTGCTCCTTCCAACTGGGAAAACACATGGATCTACGTGGGAAAATGCAGTTTTCTTTTGGATAAAATGACTAGATTTAAGACTGAGCTGACCTCAGAATCCATCTCAGGAGTTCAAAAATTAAAAATTTTACCCTGGGGAGACCCTACCATCAAGAGGGAGATTCCCCCACTTGAACGCTCCCCTAATACCCACCTGCATGCCCTCAAGACATGCCCCTGGCATATTGTTCTCGGGGGGCGCAGTGGCTCAGTTGGTAGAGATGCGGGCTGCAAGCCGAGAGGTCCTCGGTTCGAATTCCACCTGCGGCAACCGCGTTGTGTCCTTGGGCAAGACACTTCACCCCCATTGCCCACGTGGGGGCACGGTGACGCTGTGTACTAAGGCGTACTGCACGTCGATGGTGCACCTGTCTTCAACCAATGCTAACCCTGCTTGTGTGGAGTTGGTATGTTGGGGAGCTGACAGTTGCTCGCCGTTGCTCGGTGGTTCTCTCCGAGTACTCCGGCTTCCTCCACCCGTAAAGCTGTCACGGTCATGGTTAGCCATTGTGCAGAAATATGTGACCTTAAACACCAATAAATAAATAAATAATATTGTTCTCGGACCCCAACCCAAGTTAGAAATCTAACCGATCACACACACACACACACACACACACACACACACACACACACACCCTCCCCCCATTAAATACAAGAGCCTCTAACTTAATTATGTCCCTGGTCTCAGTGGAAGTCAAAATTAGGTTTGTTTTACAGCAAGTGACACATTTGAGATATGCAACTGTGTCAAAATAAAAAAAATACTGAGAAGAATAATTATTATACTATCGTATCACATCACTGATCTATTCTCGTGATCTTGATGGAATATCATAACCCAGATCACTTGGATGTTGTAATAATCTGTATTTATAACATTGCACAAATGGACATGTAATGGCTGAACAATTATTAATTAATTATTATGTTTTTTAAGAATAAAAATTGTTTAATTACTTAACCTTACACCTAAGACAACCAAAACACTCTTGCAGACAAATTTCTTGAATGATGAAACAATTTTGTTTCTTACCTCAAAAACATAGTTTATGATCCTCATTTGAGTGAGCATGTTGATGTTTTTGAGGAAAAGGTTCGGATATAATAATATTTAACGGTGATTTTGGTGAATAGAACAGGCCATTACCTTAGGTGAAGGGTTACTGGTACTGTGTGACAAACATTAAATGTATTGCAGGTTGATTTTTAATGGTGCACCATTGATTGCAATGCACACTGGTAGATACTACAGAAGAAAAGATGGATTGGCTCTTGGACCAGGTATGACACTTGGTTTATTGAATATTATACCGTATTGTGACTTCCACATGCATACATTTTTAAACCCAAAACCATTTGCCTTGTCTTCACTGCAAAGTATTTGAGTTAAGATAATAAATCCCTCTTTCTTGATTAGTAATGTGGCCCTTTGGAATATTTTCAAAATATCACAAAATTACTTTACTTTTTAGACCATTTTGGCCCTGGTATATCAGTGGTGTCTTCTCATTTGGTCAAATCTCATTTGGTCAAAACCCAGTTGGTCAAATCTCAATTGGTCAAATCCCAGTTGGTCAAATCCCAGTTTGGTCAATAACATTTTGAAAGTGTTCTGAGATTTATGGGGAGGTGGAGATGTCAAATAAATAGAATAGAAAACAAATGAGAAGGAACCAAGCTTCATTTCTGTCAACAAAGAAGCAAGTTAAAAATACCCAAATTTCATTTCTGTCAGCAAAGAAGCACAGCAAGAAAGCTGAAATTAAATGGGAACAAAATGTTGCATCCATTTCAAGGCAGCAACATTGTTGTGACTATTTTCTAAGTAGTCTCCGTAACACTACACCTTGTATCTAATAATTTCTATGTCACACCCCAGGTGTTTGAGTTGAGGTCGGCCTGGCATACAATTTATTAGATATATCGTAGTGCTGATAAATTTTAGGAGTGCAAGAACAGGTGTAAGTAAGGTGCATTATGGCTGCAGCTTTCAAATATCCAGTCTCTATAACACTTCGCCTCTAACTTCTTATATTTAATAGTTTCTATGCCACACACCAGGCCTACCAGGGCTGTAAACTCAGGTAGGCCTGGGCTATGGCATAAAATTATCAGATATATCAAACTTCTGATATTTTTATAGTGCAAGAAAAAGTGTACTGCAGTTGTAAATAAGTTTCTTCACATGTGCACCTTTTAACTATCCAACCTCTATAATACTTTGCTCCTAACTTTTTATATCTGAAAATTTATATGCCACCCCCCAGGCCATCTGGGCTATAAATCCAGGTAGATCTGGGATATGGCATATAGAAAATTTCTATTAGAAATCATTACATATATCGTATTACTGATAGTTTCATAGTGCAACAAAAAATTGTAAATAAGTGGCATAAAAGGTGCACCTTTTAACTATGTAGTCTCTATAATACTTTGACCCTGACTTCTTATATCTGAAAATTTCTACGCCACACCCCAGGCCAGACTGGGCTATGGTATAAAAATTATTTGATATATCCTACTACTGATATTTTTGACTATTTAACTGCAAGAGAACAGCATTGATATTGGTAGTTAGAATTGTATGTACAATTGTTTTGTTACAGTTTATTATTACCACTTTAAAGAGTGTTCCCTAGTACAGGGCTGCACGATACTCAAAACTGAAAACCGGTATCGGTATTCAAAAAAAATACTGCGGTATACCGGTATATTGGAAACTGCTCAAATATATGAACATAGGTACCACAATCGAGACTTAAGGAATCACAGTCGGAACAAAATCAGCATGCCTTGATGATGCGGTTCGAAAATCATTTACCCAAATTTTATTATTTTAAAAATTAGTTTATCAGATTTTCCCCCAAAAATTCTACAAAACAATATCATGTGACCCCCTCATTGGAACAAGCTCGTTCCAATGAGGGGTCACATGATATAGATTTGTTGAAAATTTTGAAAATTATTTTTTGAACTTCTGAATCCTTGGGTAAAGGGATAATATTATTCATTCAGAGCTACAGTTAAAAAACTCAAGACATCTTGAAAATTGAATTGTGGGTAAATAAATAATGACGATAAACCGATATTTTTGTAATTACACTGGTATTCAATCGATATTGGTTTGAATACCGGTATATATCGGTTTATCGATATACCGTGCAGCCCTACCCTAGTACCGGTCATTAACAAAGTTTAATATGGCATTACAAGAATGTAACGCTCAACTTCAAAAAGTCACTTGATGAGTTGGGCCACAATTTGGGTTAAAAATCTCATTAACTGTCCGGCACATTGCGAGACTTTTGTTCCTTGGGTTTCCGGAAATGGATTCAACAGCAAACAATGTGATTTCTATTTAAATTATTAAATATGTAAAATGTCCAGCAAAGCTAGCTCCATAAGAACAATCGGCTATATGTAGTAAGTATGTCTATATACATTTTAAGCCTTTATTCCTGACTTAAAAGTGGTAAATATCGGGTCTGTTTTTAAGTTTTCTAACTTTGTTGCAATTGAAAGCGTACCAGTGCTGATCATGTGTTAATCATGCGACACCAGCTTATTTGACAACTGACCATACTTGTATCTGTCAAAATTGAAAGCGTTAAAAATGTCATGTAAGGTACTGGGTCAAAACTTTCTCAGAATGCCAGTAGTAATAACATGACTTTGTCAAGCCTTGTGGTTTATTAACAGCCTGACAGCTTATAAAAGGCCTAAGATGAAGATCACAGTGCCCTCCAAAGTCATGTTATTGTTATGTTGAAAGGTTCCTGATATAGACACTCTCCAAAACAATGTGACAAAACCCCTCCATATAAACAAAATATTTTTGCTTCACAACGAAGATGGAGGACATAAAAAAAATACGAAGTCTCTTAATTGCAGGGTTCAGTACTTTTCACCAAGCCCAGATATAGTATTCTAGCATTCAACCATTTGAATGTGAGCAGTTACTTATTCATTTGACATTAACCCTTTACCCAACGCAGACGATATCAAAATTTATTATTTTAAATATAACTTTTTAAAATTTTTCAAAAAATTTCAACAAAACCATATCATGTGACCCCTCATTGGAACGAGCTCAATGAGCTCGTTCCAATGAGGGGTCACATGATATGGTTTTGTTGAAATATTTTGAAAAATTTAATTTATTGAACTGCTCAATTTGCATATTACGCGGGCGGATGCGGGCGATTCGTTAGGTAAAGGGTTAACCCTCCTAACATTAATATAAAAATGTCAAATTTTCAAACAGCAAATTTTTCCCATAATGCAATGAGCAATTTAACCAATTCAGCCTTGTTTGACGGTGCTCAGTGAGTTAACATTCTAAGTTGCATTATGGGAAAAAATTTGCACCTTGAAATTTTGATATTTCATCATTAATGCACAGGGGGTTAAGGTCACCAAGAGCTCCAACAGCTCTGTCAAACAAGATCTAGTAGAATAAATTCTCAGTTTATCTCCAGAATACAGGAAAGTGACTATATCCCTGTTAATAGAATACTCCTGCTAACTAAATAATTTTGACTGGCAAAGCGGCTATTCATTTAACCCTTTACCTAACTTGAAAAGCAGACGACACTTGCAAACAAAATTCTTGATTAACTAATTGCTTTCATTATTGTCTCAAAAACATAGGTTACAACCCCTCATTGGAATGAGAAATGGAGACAAAAAATGAAACAAATTAGTTATTCAAGAATTTATTTTGCAAGTGTCGTCTGCCTTTCGTGTTAGGTAAAGGGTTAACTTGATGCAATACAAGGCACATCCTTTAATTGGTAGAGTGCTATTTTTTTTTTACTATCTAAATTTGATCTCATGTCATTGCTTTGTTACAATTTATTGGAGAGTGCCTGCAGGCACTCTCCAATAAATTGTAATAAAGCAAATTCATGCAGACTAAATTATTTCACTTTGAAGATCATATGAAGCACACCAACAGAATATGAAGACTAAGGCCCTGTTTATACAGTATGCGAAGCGACGCAACACTGAGCACAGCGACTTTGCATTGCTTTGCTTGACCCATTTATACACATGCACAGGCACGCTTTTATCGTGTTACACACAAGCGTACATAAGCAACGCAACATTTTTGGCTGGAATAGCAAAACTGAAATAGCATGACACATCGCTTTGCTTCGTGGCAAGTCCTGAAAATGGTCAAATGGAAATAGATCAAAAGCAAAAAAATTTCACAGCTGCATTGCATCGCTTTGCATTCTGTATAAACAGGTCCTAGGTTTCAGTACCTCACTTCAGGGTAAAGCCCATATATGGGCTTCCAGCACTCTACCAGTTAAAAATCTCCTTCTTAAGAATGTCCTCATTTTAACTTTATTGGAAATTCTGAAAAAAATCCAGGCATTTTTTCTGAGACAGCATCTGAATCCTACAAAAATGAATGATACAAAGGCTTGCTCAAATTTGAATTTTATTTTTGAATTCATGTTTATGGGAATTGTACTGATTCAAAGTTCTGTCTCTGGAGAATCAATGGTGTTTTGTCTGGTGAGCACTTCAGGTCCCTGTGGGCCTCTTGTTTATTAATATCTTTGTCTTAAAAACATAGATTTTGACCTTTGATTGGATCAAGCTTGTTGAGCCCATTCCAACGAGGGATCCTAACTGGTTGAGTGCCAGAAGCCACTATCACAGCTTTCAAAAAATGAGGGAACTAGAGCAAAAGCCAAAATTTTCCTCACTCATGTTCCATTTACAGTCAAACACAAATAATATATTTTGTTTATATAAAATTGTTTTATTACAAATTATTGGAGAGTGCCTCTTGTCACTCTCCAATAATTTGAAATAAAACAAGTATTGATGGACAAATTCAGACATGCAAAAATAATCTAGCCTGCAACCAGTTAAGCTACATTTTGAGGCAAAAAATTATTTTTTTTAGTTGTTCAAGAATTTTATTGCAAATGTTATCTGTTGTGCATGTTAGGTAAACGTTAATGTGTGTTTTAAAGGATTAAAGTGCCTAGGCTATCCAGAGTTTTAATAATCCTTTTATTTAAGAGTATTTTTATTCCAGGGCCATTTGTGAAGGCTTTAGAATTTAGCACAGGCACAAAAGCTGAAGTGATAGGGAAACCTGAAAAGGCATTTTTCCTTTCAGCCATCAGAGACATGGATTGTTTACCAGAGGAATGTATTATGATAGGAGATGTAAGTTTTCATGGTATAAATGATATCCTATCAGGCCCGTCGGAACCAGGGGGGGGGGGGGGGGGGGGGGGGGGGGTGGTTATCCATGATGGGAGCAACCGATGTAATCTGAATAAAACTGGACATTACATTTTTGAACTCAGATTAGAACAGTGGCGTAGGAACCGGTTGGGGGGGGGGGGGGGGGGTGTTTCGGGGGGGGGGGGGGGGGGGGGGGGGTAAGGGAGATATTTCCCCCACCCCCACAAATTTGTCAAAAGTAGGCTTTACTGGGCTGGGTTGGTGGTTTCTCCACACGGGATGCCCACTGGTTACCATATTCCGACATTACTGTTAATGATTACTGGATTGAGTGGGTTCCATGTGGGCTTTCTTCCACCAATAAAACTGACAGTCATGTTTTCGCCTAATTGTGGAAAGCGATGTTAAACCCCAACCAACCACAGGGTAATTCATTGCATGTTCACTATTCCTGTCATTCTGCTCGGAAATCACGCTGAATTGATCAGAGAGCTGACGTATTTCCTTATTGACGATGTATTTGCTCAGAATCACTCAGAATGCATATTTGTACATCTTAAATTAAAAAAATTTCCCGGGGGAGCCCCCCAGACACCCACCAACGAGATGGGGAGGTACCCCCTCTTGTGCTCACCCCCACTCACCTTTTTGCGGTTCGGATGACGCTTCGCGTCATAGGAATATACGATTTATTTGCTCAGAATCAACCAGAATGCATGTTTTTACATCTTAAATTCGAAAAATATTCCCAGGGGAGATCCCCCGGATCCCCCACCAACGTGACGGAGGATATCCCCTCTCGTGTTCACCCCCACTCGCCGCTCGGATGACGCGTCGCGGCATGGGAATATAGGTCCTACCCCTCCCCCCCCCAATAAAATTAGCTTACTACGCCCCTGGATTAGAATTATGAACATATCACTGAATGTATAACATGCATATGTTGATGTGCAAACGTTTTGAGCAATCCCTTTGGCAGCTCAGAAGACCACGACAACCGTTGGCGCAATGATAAAACTAATGAATCCACCATTAGGCCTGACTGTTTTTTAGCATGACGGAATACGGCCACGACCTGCAGGTGAGCCCGGTGTGAGAACCGTCCCCAAATGTTATGGGGTTCTATTGGGATTTTTGAAACATTTTGTTAAAAAAACAACTTTTGCCGTTTAAAAAAATCAAGAGGTTTTTGCTTCAAAAGCTACCAGAATGCTTCTTTTGATTGCCCTTTTCAAAAAATTTTCTGGGGGAGTAACCCCCCCTCCCCTCCCCCCCTCCCCTCCCCCCCTCAAAAAGCTTGTGCCTTCAGCACTCGCGCCAGATGCCTTCGGCATCTGGATACCCCATACCCATTTAGTATCAGCCAGTTCACCCAAATTAGCAATATCAGCCCCCCAATATAAATTTCGTTCCGACGGGCCTGCCTATTGTTATTATACCCACACTCTCAAAGAAATTGAGGGATTATTATAATCCCTGATGGGTACGGGTGTGGGAGGGGAAAACCTCACCCGAGGGTAAGATATTTGGGCCAGACACGAGGCTTGCCGAGTGTCTGGACAAAATATCTTGTCCTGAGGGTGAGATTTTCCCATCCCACACCCGTACCCATCAGGGATTATTTTTCTTCCCCCACCATACAGTGGTTACGTTAGCCAGAGGTAATCAGCAGTTTCATGCTGATATAATCAACTCGTTTGGTATTCGTTGTTTTGAAAAACTAATGACACCATCGGAAAGAGCATGCAAAAGTTATGTATATACCAAAGGTATATACCACGAAATCAGTTAGGAACGGTGGCATCTTGGGGTTTAAAGAGTTTTAGAGCATCACATTTTGATCACATGGCATTCCGATGATGTCAATATGAATTAGTTCATAGTAAGAAACTGATACGATATGCATAAAGTCATAATAACGTTATAAATGTATAATGCCACATGGGTGGGGTGGGATACATCTGTCTCTCCCTGCTATCTCACCTGGGACACATGTATGTTACACATGCAGTGGGGGGGGGGGGGGGGGGGGGAGAAATACCAAATTCCATCTATTCATCCCTGTTTCCACCTGTCTGTTCTTCATCCATCTGAAATCATAAACTTCCAATAACTTCAATTGTTGACAGATTGTAATGAAATTTAGTATATAGGTTCCCCATCATATGTTAAATTACCACAATACAATATACTGAGGAGAATAGTTAAAAAAAATACATGTTGGACTTAATTTTTACACTGAAAGTAATAGTATAACCGCACAAACTGCGTGGTCTTCACCATGGCGGTATATTCACAAATTTTGAAACACTTTTGATCATGCTATATTTGATAATAGGGATGTTGTAATAGGGGTTGTGCTCTTGATTCAATTCATATCATGATTAATATTTTATGATATAATGAGTGCTGTGTTACTTCTGCACTTGAAAAAGGCATGTTGTTGACTTGGAAATTACACCAACAAAACACTTTGTACTTTGCAATTCTCTCAGTGTTATAATTAATGGATTGTTAGCAATTCACAAAAAGTGTCTTCCATTTGTCACTCATTCTAGTCCAGAAAGAGTGTATATTTTTTATGTGGAGGCACCTTTTTAAAATACTCTCTGTGCCAAAAGCCATTGCAAAGATGGAGTGGGTGTATGTGTGAGTGCATGAGAGGGGGGGGGGGGGGACTTGGCGGCAAGCCTGAAAATAAGCAATCTGTCATTTGCAGAATGAGGTCCCCAGAGGGTGAATTTGCTGATGCTATCCCATACAGTAGGCCAATTTATCCTCTGGGTTCCTCTTTTTGTTTAGGTTTGAGACCCTGATCAGATTGAGGTTCACAGAGAGTGAATTAAGTGATGCTACCCTGCTGTGCAGGGTAGCATCACCAAATTCACCCTTTGGGCACCTCATTTTGTAGATGACAGTCTGCTTATTTTCTGGCTTGCTTGGTGGGGGTACTTTTCTGAATAACAAATGTTATTTTTCATTCAGATGGGTATGTGAATGTCTGTTTTGAGGTATGGCTGGAAGTGCTATTCTGGGGGAGGACCAGCTTTCTGTTCTTTTTAGCTTTATTCTGTTCTGTTCTTCATCTGAAAGTCAGGAGGAGCTATAGTGATCACTCACCGTCTGTCATCTGTGAACATGGTGTTTTCACCTGCCCCTTCTGAACCGCTGAACCAATTTTAGTTAAATTTGAGGCGATTGCTTGTTTTCACATTGCATTTTGTTTTGTTTTTTCAAATCAACTTGCCCAGGCCTGTATGGAAGGGGTGGGGAAAAATCCTCCAATATTTTTTTAAAATCTTGTTCTCACGAAGCAATGGGTGCAATGACTTAATATTTGGTAGCTTCCTTTTGAGGTGTAGAATCCAGTTTGTTCAAACGAAGTTCGTGGAGCAGTATTTGCCTTTGTAATGGGAGGGGCAAGATTTTTGGCCACGTCCAAAATTTCTATTTTCTGAACTGATAGTCCAATTTGAACCAAATTTGGTATGTGGTATTATTGAGTCATAAGTACTTGACTCAAGCAAACGAAAAAGTTTTCTTGTGTCCCCTGGGGAATCCCAGAAAAACTGAATGGTAAAAAAAATTAGCATCAGTTGTGTTATGGTGTTCTGTAGGGGGGTGGGCATCAAAAAAGTGCTGAGTCAGCATATTTGCAAAAATTAGAAAAAATTTTCTCCAGAACCATTGATCAGAATCTTTTGATATTTGGTATACAGCATCCATAGGGGGGTAAGATACAAATTTGTTAAAATGAAGCCCCCTTGGTTCAATAGGCTCAATACAGAAGCCCAAATTCTTAACTCAGGTCATTATGGGGAATAATCTTTAAACATCTTCAGAACCACCAGTCAGAATCTTTTTATGTTTGATATACATTATTGTTATGAGGGCCGATTTAAGTGTTTTCAAATCAAGTCCCTCGGTTAATATTTGGGCATTCTGTAGAAGCCCAAATTTTAACTTAGTGCAATATGGGGGATAATCTTCCTGTCGGAGCCAGAATTTTAACTTAGTGCAATATAAGAAAATTTCTTCAAAAATCTTCTTCAGATTCACCAGTCAGAATGCTTTGATATTTGGCATACAGCATTTATATGGGGGTCAGATTCAAGTTTGTTCAAACTGAGTACCTGGGTAAATATTTGGGTTCCCTGTGGTAGCCTGAATTTTAACTTAGTGCAATATGAGGAAATTTCTTCAAAAATCTTACTCTTCAGATTCACAAGTCAGAATGGTTTGATATTTGGCATACAACATCTCTATGGGGGTCAGACTCAAGTTTGTTCAAATTGGGTCCCTGGGTAAATATTTGGGCTCACTATGGTAGCCCGAATTTTAACTTAGTGCTGTATGAGGAATAATCTTTAAAAATCTTCTTCTTTAGATCCACCAGTGAGAATCTTTCGATATTTGGTATACAGCATCCTTTAGGAGGTCAGATCCCTGGGTTAATATTTGGGCTCCCCATTGGAACCTGAATTTTAACTTAGTCCAATATGAGGAATATTCTTTAAATATCTTCTTCTTGGGCAAATTTTAAATTTATGCTTCAGTTGCTAAATTGCTAATATTTTCAAAATCTTTTTCTCAAGAACCACAAGTCAGAACCTTTTGATATTTGGTATAAAACATCTTTCAAGTTCCTCAAGTCAAGTCCCTTGGTTGATATTTGAACTCCCTAGTTTGTTTCTGTGTTAGCATATCAGTACTAGAAAATAATCATTTGGCATGGACAGCAGAGTTAAAAATAATTAAGAACTTCATTCCTTTGTTCTGTTAAATTAGCTATAGATGGTAATTAAATCCTTCTTTAACTGATTGAGTGCTAGAAACCACCATCAGGGATTTCCAAAAAATGATGATACCAAATCAAAAGCCAACATTTTCATTGCTTATGTTTCATATTCAGTCAAATGCATATAACATTTTGTTTATATAAATCCGTTCTATTACAAATTATTGGAGGGTGCCTATGGGCACTCTCCAATAATTTATAATAGACCTCATTTTGAATAACAAATTCAGACCACCAAATATAATCTAGCCCTCAACCAGTTAAACAACTTTTGTCAGGTGATTATTTTTGCATTGACTTTTGTCGAATCCATAAACCAGGTGTGTCAGTGTGCATGGGCTGACAGATTACTCATGCATCACCATAATATCCTATAAGCTGACAAAGAATTTTGCCCTGAGTATGATCAATATGAAAACTGTTCACTCTGTCCAAGTACATGTAATGGTTTGCATCGCACATTTAAAAAATTTGTGTACATATCCTTCAAAGTTCATCACTCTTGGTTGAGTTGGATCTGCACTTTGGAGGGAACATCACACTTAATTGCAGTCAAGCATGAAAAATAGGGTCAGAGTTACCTATTTTTAGTTAAAAACGTGACCTTTGAGCAATAATGCATGTATCCAGCATATATCTTTGCCCAAGGTCAGTAGAATCTGACATACATCCCACTGTTATTTTGAACCAAGTGCAATCAGTCATGAAACTTGGGTCATCCAGTTGAGATTTGCCACACACCTTTGACCAAAGATGCTTACATCCTGAAAAGTTCATAGCCATAGGTTGAAAAGAATCTGAAATATAGCATAGAAGTGGAGTCAGGTATTAAAACTGTGTCACAGTCATCTAAGTTTAGTTTGTGACAGACCCTTGGTGATTATGCATACACTCAGCTGAATGAGTGTTTGGAATGTGTCCCAGAAATGAGTTGGTATTTGAAATGCACACACACGATTACTGGGACCAACTGAAGCTATTATACTCTCGAACCTTATTTGCCAGACCCTCATGATTTGAGCATCATTTTGTCATGGTAGTTTACTCCGGCACATACCATGCCACATACCACAAAAGCATCGCACTTAGCTTTAACTCTGAAGTGTTGTCATGAGCTTTTTTGATGTAACATGCCCACGTCTGACAGTAGCTTCCATCTAAATAGAATACGCCCAAAACTGCTTGAATGACTTAAATTTTTCATTTTTGTCTTCAAAACATAGTTTGGCAAACTTGTTCCAATGAGGGAGCATAAGCTTTGTTTGGAGGCAAAAAATGAAAAATAAAATTTTTTGAAAACTGTATAAAAAGAGAGCCCAGAAGGACGGCCCACCACGTGTTAAGGGTGGTGGGCCATCCCTCTGGCTCTACTCTCATATGGTTTTTGAATTTTCTGCCTATTGTTAAGTCTTACGTATTTGCAGAAATGGGGGTTGGGAGCTGCAGGCAAGGTCAGGAGCCAGTCAGTTCACTATGAGCTTTCAGGAATGGGGGTTGGGAGCTGGAGGCATGCTTGGGAGTGGGTCTGTTTGCCCCTCCTCCACTGCTGCTGATGATTTTGTCAAGATATGCTATTGCCATCATGGAAGTCTGTAAATCTGTGAGTCTTTTCACATTTTCTTTAGGACAAGCTACACCCTGTAGTTCTTGTCCGATCATCACTAAATTCCTTGTGCAGGTTTGAGGTCATGTTTAGATGAGAACGTCCCATTTTGGTTGTGATCAATCAACTGTGACGGCTGCGTGTGTTCGAAACTTCAAACCCTTGAGCAGTCTACAGGTTGGATTTATGAAGGGATTTCATTGTAACTTGGTAAGATGACTCCTTATGATGTCTGGATGAGAACTTGGTGGGATGACTCTGTATAATGTCTAGACGGCGACAGTGTCACGTCACCTAGATTGCTTTAGCACAGTACACAGGTTGCCTTTATGAAGGGATTTTATTGTAAATTGGTAGGATGACTTGGTATAATGTCTAGATGAGAATATTCTGATTGGTCAGCTGCGATGGTTGCACAGGCATGTGACCTAGATTTGTTTAGCACAGTCTACAGTTCATATTAATGAAGTGATTTCATTGTAATGTGGTAGGATGACACAGTATGATGTCTGGATGAGACTGTCATATTTATGATCGATCAGCTGTTATCGCCACTTGTGCATGTGACCTAGATTCCTTTAGCACTGTCTACAGGTCATATTTTATTGTAAATTGGTAGGATGACTCGGAATAATGTATAGATAAGAAAGCCATGTTTTGGTCATGATCGGTCAACCATCATGGTCGCACAAGCACATGACCTAGATTCCTTTTGCAAAGTCTATGAGTCATATTTATGAAGGGATTTCATTGTAACTTGTTAGATGACTTGTTTTGGAATGATTTTACTGTAACTTGGTAACTTTGTTGACATATGTTAACTGTGAGGGTCACATCAACCCAGGCCTCAATTCTTTAGTACAGTCTTCACCTAAAATTACTTTTGTTGAAAACATAGCATGTAGGGTACAGAAATTAACATATTCTCATTTATCACAATTCTTGTCTTATTTCATAATCCTTTCATAAACATTGAACGTTATCCTTTTCATCAAACACTACACACAGTAAAATGTTAAGCTGCAGTGTCACTGACACTTTCATTGTGAATAGCACTTCACGGATGTGGCTGTTACATTGGTGCTATTAATATTATAACTGTATGTGTAGTAGTTTGAGGGCAGGGCCCTGCAAAGCTCCGAGATTCGATTCGATTTTGAATCTTAAGTTGGTATTCAGTTCTATTCAAAACCGGCTGCTTGATTCATTTCCTCTCGAATTTTCTTCGCATGAATCTAGCCTGGTATCATTCCTCTTCGTCATCTCACAAAACGTATAGTTCAGATGAGAATTGTACAAATAATGTTGAAATAAAAGACTGAGTGTAACTTCCGCTACATTAAAATAAATAATATCTGATGTCATGTTATGGCATTACCCCTCTGTCTATCCATCCAGAGTGGAGTTATTGCTATTTGTTGATTTCATAGAATTTAAGCAAAGGTGTGTCTTTTACTCTAAAAACACTACAAAAATATAAAAAACTGTACAATTGAAAAGCTCACCACAGACATTTTATGCATTGCCCAGGGGCGCTCTTGTTACACCTTGAAATCTCCACCCCTCCCCCCCAAAAAAAAAAAAAAACAAAAAAAAAACAACTCTACATCCCACCAATATCACCTGAAAGTTCAGCCTTAAAAGTTGAGAATTTCCCTTGTTGACAGCACATTTTTTGGTATGGTTTGTATTGGAGAATATATTTCCAAAATTTTAAGAATGTTGGGTTTGATACCCGATTTGATACTAAAAGTTCAAGAAGCAAATGTCATTTTAATATTGTATTAGATAAAGGTCAAAGATCTAAAATATGAAGATGAAGTACACATCTTGTGATTGTGTTGGAAATGTATACAAAGTTATGATTATATGTCCACAGACAGTACTGAAAAGCAGATAAGAAACTGCAGAGAAAAAGAAAAAATGAAAAAAAAAAATGGCCAACAATCCCAACACATGGAGGTCATTTCAACTTTGCAGGGGGAAGTTCTTTCTTTATACACACAGGCCCTTCTTTTAAGTTAAAATGTGAAAAAGTCATGCTTACTGAATCAGTTATTGTTAAAGCTCTGCCTCTTGATAGAGACAGCTGCCCCCTCTAGTGTGGTTTTAATTTGCAGATCATACTCTCCCTAGTTTTTCAACTCGGTTTTCATGAAGGACAAATTTCTATATTTTAACAGTAGTACTTTAGGGCAAAATTAATGGATCTGTGTATATTTTTGGGAGGCTTAATAATACTGGATGGATGATTAAGACAGAACATAAGAGCGGTGAAGAAAGGGAGATGAATCAATAACCCTATGTGGAGTTTTTGCTATATTTCACAAGTGTCAAAGGTGCATATGAAATACAGAAGAAACTCCACCAGGGGTTATTAATTCCTGGCCTCTGCACTCAACCTTAGTTGTGTTCTGTATTTATACCATGATTAAACTTCTTGGAGCTGATATTTTTAAAGAAAAATATCACCTTCAGTGATGTGATAACTCTCTTGCCGGACTCTGTTTTGTGTTGAAACATTTCATTCATGCCATAACATCACTCAGACATGTCACGTCCAATCAAATGCATTCTTACATGATATTTTTACATGTAATCCAGATTCCATGCATGGTGTACATGTATGTAGTGCATTTCCCAATGTCTGTATTGCATTGCATTATGTTGAATATGCATGGCAAGAGTAGTATGATATATTGTTACTGTTCATTGCAAGAAAGAAAGATTTTGACACCACTAAATAGGAGACCACAAAAAAAAATGAAAAAACAGGTTTGCTTAGAAATTCTCTGATTTTAACCCTTTTACCAAATAAACCACTCAATGACTGGAAAATAATGAACTGCAATGGTCAACCCTACGGCAGCGTATTAGGGTCAGGATCTTTTCATTTAATAAACTGTTTATACAGTTTAATAAACTGTTTTTACAGATTAATAAACTGTATTTACAGTTTAGTAAACTGTATTTACAGTTTATTACGAGACTGTTTTTACAGTTTATTAGAAGACTGTTTTAACAGTTTATTACGAGACTGTTTTTACAGATGAATAAACTGTATTTACAGTTTAGTAAACTGTATTTACAGTTTATTACGAGACTGTTTTTACAGATTATTACGAGACTGTTTTTACAGTTTATTACGAGACTGTTTTCACAGATTAATAAACTGTATTTACAGTTTAGTAAACTGTATTTACAGTTTATTACGAGACTGTTTTTACAGATTATTACGAGACTGTTTTTACAGTTTATTACGAGACTGTTTTTACAGATTAATAAACTGTATTTACAGTTTAGTAAACTGTATTTACAGTTTATTACGAGACTGTTTTTACAGATTATTACGAGACTGTTTTTACAGTTTATTACGAGACTGTTTTTACAGATTAATAAACTGTATTAACAGTTTAATAAACTGTATTTACAGTTTATTACGAGACTGTTTTTACAGTTTATTAGAAGACTGTTTTTACAAATTAATTAGCCATTCGATTATTGGTTAGTAGTATAGCATGTACCCGATCATGCGCTATTACCCGGACTTTTGGGGAAGCTGCTAGTGTTAAATCTTCATAGGAACCCGACTTTGTAGCAATTTTGCTGTGCGAAACTTCGGCGCCATCTGGCTAGATCCGGCAAGTGGTATACGAACTGCATATATCGCCTACAATAGTGCTTCAAGTCGGTAGTAATGGCACAACGATAGAAGATAGAAGAAGATTATAGTACAGAGGACTACAGAAGAAGCTAGTCATAGCACAGAAAGCTGAAACCGATGGTAAGATCACCTGTATGTATAGGAGCTATATAGGGCCCTGGAATCTCACTTATGGAATCCAACTTATAGAATACCTTTTATAGAATCATTATGGAATCCCCTTTTGAAAACGTCTGGCCTTCAGCTCCACTTTTTGCAAGATGAGGATTAGAGTCGAATGTGGAGCCACTCGTTCGACCAATTACTGTATGGCTTATTTGCTCGATGGGATTCTAGTCGTTTGATCAATCGGAGATAGTTAGCAAGCCTGCAGTAGTGCTACAAGTCAAATAGTAATAGTACAAGGAACAATGGTACAAAGCTTTGAGGGTGGTAGAAATTTTAGTATTGGTCGACTACGAACGAGGTTATAGGACAGGAAGTGGAAGACAATATGTAAACAGATGGCAAGGCTATCTGTGTAGGAACTGTGAGATGATCGACTCGTCGCAGGGGGGGGGGGGGGGGGAGGGGAGTGAGTGAGTGAGTCTGATGAGCACCAAAAACTCATGTTTTAGAAAGGTTGTCGTGTGATACATCATTTTAAAGGGGGGGGGGGGGGGGAATGAGTGAGTCTGATGAGCACCAAAAACTCATGTTTTAGAAAGGTTGTCGTGTGATACATCATTTTAAAGGTCTCGACGCGTATAATCCGATTATTTGGTATTTGCCAGGTCCCTAGGGACTGAGACTTAGGTGCATACAAAAATTCAAGTTTTAAAAAGGTTTGTTGTCATGTGATGCATCATTTTAGCCCGAATATTTGGTTTTTGTGTCTCCTCAAGGGGGTGGGACTGAGGGTTGGGACCTCAAACCTCAAATTTTAGAAAGGATGTCTGGTGATACATCATTTTAAAGGTCTCGATTTGAATATTCCGAATATGAATTATCCAACCCTCTCTGAGGAGGTGGGGCTGAGGGGCAAAACAAATTTAAGTTTTAGAAAGGTATTCGTGTCATATATCATTTTAAAGGTCTTGACTTAAATATGTCGAATATGAAGTATCCGACCCTTCCCGAGTGGTGGGGCTGAGGGAAATTAAAAATACGTTTTAGTAAGGTAGTCATGTCACAATTCATTTTAAAGGTCTTGGGTTGAATATTTCAAATATGAAGTATCCGACCCTCCTCAAGTGGGTGTGGTGGGGGAAGGTCGTAAAACCTTAGGCGATGCGAATGACACACTCTCCAAGATGTGACAATGTGTGAAAACGTGTACTTTTTACTGTTTTATCAAAGGATTTCATTGAATTGGCGGTGATGTCTCGTATGTGAAATAGTCCAAATTGACTGAAGTTGCAAAAAAACATATATTTTTCCGTCGGTGTTTTCCAGTATCTCTTCGTCGGATGCGATTGGTTTGGTGAAGATCTCTCAGATGAGAAACATTTTCAACCGCACGATATCTTGGTTTATTCCAATCAGTCTGTCACAGACGAAAACAGCTTGCGGTAGTGCGCTTTTCAACGGATCTGATTGATTCGACAGATTCGACGGAGATCTATCAAATGAGAAAGAGGAGATTTCCAACTGCGTGGCATGCTGCGTGGCATTTAGTATGCAAGTGTATCTTACCGTTAACCTGCCTCGGCTCGACGGTGTTATTTGTCATAGTCTTATCAGAGTTATGTCCTATTATAGAGTTGATATTTTTCGCAAATGTGTTTGTGTTTAGGTGACAACAATTAGGCGAAATGGTGTCATATTTGGTGTGCAAGTGAGTAGTATATCGCGTACCCGATCGACCCTGATAACCGAACTTTTGCCGGAGCAGCTCGTGTTAAATTCCCATAGGAACCGGACTTTTGCCGAGCATTTTTTCCTGAGGAAAACGTTTGTTCCCTCCAGTTAGATCCGGCAAATGGTGTACTTACAACATATGTAGTATACTGTGGTGTGTATAGTGATATACGTACACATTGGTCTTTGGGTATATATTATGGGTAAGTGGTGGGAAGATGATGGGAAAGTTGGGTTTTCTTGAAAGTTCTTTTTCGCGAAATGGTTGACGTTGCTATTGACGTCGTGACGTCCTGATGCGCACGCGACGTCACAGAGATGTTGACCTCTGTTGTTGTCTAATGACATAATGTTATTCGGGTCAGGGGGTGTCGGGTTTCTCGTATGGGGCGGGGTGTGTGATATGGTAGTGGCGGTATATATCAATGTTGGTATACTATTACCCCATTGGGCCTTCATGTCATTATTATTATTATTATTATTATTATAGAACGGCAGTACAGTATGGGCGATATATACCTCTGTGGCCCCCGCCCCTCCGCGAAAGCCATTGGTACTACAAATCGACTTAATGCTTTGTGTCATCCCATGACTGGGTTAGCTAGTATGTAATGCGGTGGCAGACGTTATTTTGGGGTGGGTGGGTGTAATGCATGGTCGCCGAGTGTGTTATCCTATAGGATGTACGCGTTGTACCACTACAGGGCCAATGTTAGCTCTTAGTACTATTATCCACCTGGTGTTATCCTATGACTGGTATAGGTATTATGTAATTCTAGGCCAAGCGGTATTGATGGTACAGGTAATGCCTGGCAGTTTAGAACAGTAGTATAACATGGGCGGTATATAACCCTGTAGGCTCCCTGTTAGTGCTTGGTACTATTAACCAACCGACTGGTTTATTTTATTATATGGCTGGTATAGGTAGTACCTTATAGTTGGTCAAGTGGTATTATGGGGTTGGGGTAATGCTTAGTAGCTTAAGAACGCTAGTATAGCATAGGCCGTATATACCCCTGTAGGTCTCTTGTTAGTCCTTGGTACTACTAATTCGCCAGATGCTTCATATTATCGAGCGGTATTGTGGGATGGGGTTAATGCCTGGTAGTACAGAAGGGCAGCAGAGTATGGTTGGTATATGCTCTGTAGGCCCATCTTAACCGTTGATAGAATTAACCTACCGAATATTTGGTGTCATCCTATCACTGGTGAGGTGGTACGTAATCCTAATTCTTCCTACCCTATTCCAATTATGGAAGCTGATTAACCAATCATATTGCTTCATTTTCCGTAATTTATACTTATTCATACAAAGTTGTCTCCCTTGTGCATAACAAAAGCATATATCATTCCCAAAGCAAATAAGCTATCGACCGAGTGACTCGCACATACTGCTCGAACGACTCAAATCCCATCGAGCAAATGAGCCATATAATAAAACAAACCAATCGGTTGGTTAATAGTACCAAGCACTAACAAGGGGGCCTACAGGGGTATATATGTCAAGGTGATAGCTTGAATTTTCGATTTTGTTGTTTAAAAGTGTATATATTTTCGATAATCATTCTCACTGGGCTAAATATAAAGCATAAGGATAAGGACATGGCGGACCCCGAAAACCAATTTGTCACTTAAACAGACCTGCAGTAATTCAAGCGCTGGTAATGAGGCATGCAATTTAATGTCCATTATGACGCATTTATTGAACGCTACATGGGCGGTCTGGATAAAACATTAAAGGTAGTAAATCCAGTGTCATCCTGCAGTCGTTATCTGTGTAATTATGACCAGTTAATAGGTAATTATTGTAAATACAGTACATCGCACATGTTCTAGACACACACCCATATTATGCATCTGGTCTGTCACGAATGTCAGGATATAAAGAAATGCAAGACTTAAAGGAACTTAAAAGCGAATATTAAATTAAGATAGATCTAACCGGCCAAGTTCAAGAGAAGCAATTAAAATGAGAATCAATGTTCTGGCTATCGAAATAAAAATCGATCGGGGAAATTCATTCCAGCCATTCCACTCTGAAGGTGTGTAAGGCTGTCGGTCGCTGAGAGTAGATGGGGATGTCCCATGCTTAGAGGAGGTGCCGCATCGGGGCGAAAGTACAGACACGTTGTGATGTAGGCAAGTCACAGAGCTCATATTTAAAATAGGAGCACCTATGTTTATCTCAGAATAATGTTCATACAGGCAAGCCTACTCTGCCTACGTACGTCTTGCCTTCTACAACAGATATGTCGTCTTCCTAAATACTAATAGTTCCCTGTGCTCCGTACTTCCTATTTCTGATCATACATTCAGAAATGGCCACCGACTTGGCCGCGACGGAGAGTTTAGCCCCACTGTTGGCGACTGCTTGAGTGAAAAGCGTCCTGTCAAGTGACAAAATGCTACTGGCCGTGCGACGACAGTGTAAGAGAGACATTTCGTCACTTGTTAGAGGGAAGACGACCTACTAAAGTGACAATACGTTAGCGGCCATGCGAGTGCAGTTGTAGAGTGATATTCTGTCACATGTTGAGTGAGAACGTCCGTTAAAGTGACAATACGTTAGTGGCAGTGCGACGGCTGTGAAAGAGTGAAGTAAAGAGGCGACCAAAGAACAAGCGCCAACGAGAAGGAAGGAAAACCAGCAAGAACAGAGAATGCGGGCCGCAAGTGACTCAAAAACTGTGTGGGTAGGGGTGATTAACGTTTATTCATTTGATTTCATGTAAGTCACAAATTACCACATTTATTTATATGTATATGTATTAAAATCTTTGTTTCCAGTGAACCACAATTGATTCATGCTTTTTGACGAAAAGTCACATACCCTTTCGGGATAAGGATCGCCCCCATCAAAAGTGAAATGGTCGGGTTCCTCACGGTGAGACATACGTTCATGCACGGATTCAAGCAACATCCATTGTTTCATATTCCACTCCCCTGCAATGTCGAGGCAATAGCGGCAAGATGTCTCTATCATAAAATGTTTACGAATGACTTGCTCAAACGTTTGCTAAAACGTTTGACATGTTTCACTCTCTCTAAATATTGTAGTAATAGCAGCAAGATCTCTCTCTATCTCAGTACATTCACGAATCACTTGCTCGAAAGTTTTGTCATATCCCACTCCCCTGCAATATCGAGGTGATAGCAGTTGGATCACTCTATCACAGTATGTTCACGAATCACTTGCTGGAAAGTACTGTCATATTTCATTCTTCCGTAATGTCGAGATGATAGCAGTAATATCTGTATCCCAGTATGTTCACGAATCACTTGTTCGAAAGTTTTGTCATATTCCAATCTCCTGAGATAGCACTTGGATCTCTCTATCACGGTGTGTTTATGAATCACCTCTGCAAAAGGATTTCCACATTTCATTCTTCCGTAATGTCGAGGCGATAACAGTAGGATCTCTCTATCGCAGTACATTCACTTGCTGAATGTTTGTCTTATTCCACTCCATTGAAATGTGGAAGTTGTCAGATCTGTATTGTGTCACAATACCTTCACGAATCTCTCTCGTCAAAAATTATTCCTCTTTCTTCTTCGAGTAGTGTCGAGCTTCTGATCAACGAGTAAATTAGTTGTGTGCTATTGTTTTTAGAGGGTACGTGCAGCTTCCTCAAAATGTATTCGTGAAGACGTCGTGTTGGTGTTTTGGGTTTCCTTCTCGAGAGGTTTCATCAGACACTTTAATGTATCATAATACTTTCACTCATTTCATTTGGACTCTCTCTCGTTTAGCGTGATATCAAGCTACACTTCAGCATGCCACGCAGTTGAAAATCTCCCCTCTCTCTCTCTCTCATTTGATAGATCTCCTTCGAATCTTTCGAATGACCCACACCCGTCGAACAAGCACACCACATAAAGCTGTATTCGTCTGCCACATACTGATTGGAATAAACCAAGATATCATGCGGTTGAAAATGTTTCTCATCTGAGAGATCTCTACGAAACCAATCGCATCCGATGAAGAGACACCGGAAAACACAGAGGGAAAAATACATGTTTGTCAGAGCAAAGCCCCAGCCTAAATATAGGGGCAAGGGGCCTCATATATAAAGATATTGTAAGTTCAAAAGATATTCCGCATCAAGGCGAAAAACCTACGTGAATTTCACTTCTCTGTGAAGCTGGGCATGGAAAAACACACATGGTGTATATCCAGCTTCAGGGCAGGGACCCAGGGGAGAAACGGTATGTTAGATAAGGTCTAATCTCATTTAAGTTATACAGTAGTCGCGAGTCTTATGAGACGCAATCGGTTGGTGGCAGGATAACGTCACGGCCAATTGAGAAACGAGATTCTAAAAGATAGAAATGTCTGTCGTGTCATCACCTAATCATTAGTATAGCAATGAGTGGCAGGAACGAATCGGTTCTCTCGACAAGTGAAATCACCATTAAGTCATGCGCGAGATGACTTGTATTGATTCTGCCTCGATATACGTCATCTTTCACCGTTTTGGCAGATGGACAGATGAGCGTCTGTCCACCTGACAGTTTAGGGTAAAAAGTATATATATACCTTGAAGAGCCGAGCATTAGACACTCACTTGGGGGTCACACACACGTTGGCGAAGTCCAGGGCAGGCGGACTCTGTTTCCTGGCATAAGGGTACCTTCGATCACAGGATCCTGAAACGGCTGGAATCACCAGACAGGGCATTCCACGATTGATTTAGCTTAAGGTTGATAGGCGGCTACAGTGCCAAATTCGTTGAGAAGGAAAACCCAAGGTGAAACGTTAAAGTTTAGATTGTCGAGTAGCAGGTATCAGCCTGCAATAGTCAGAAGTGCAGGTTAATTGTATTGTGCGTATTAACCCTTTGCAGCGTCAGATTGATTGCGTTGGGAGTAGTTTGTTTTGCTGTCGAAGCACCGTAATACCGACTGGAGATCGGTGTGAGTGACAATCTCGCCCTAGCACAAAAAGGGGCATTTGTGAATCGTGAATTCAACCAGGAACAGTGAATATTTCAATAGGACTTTCACGGAAGACTTTCAAAAGGCACATGAGGTATGAGTAGACAATATCTGACCCAAATCAGAAGTAAGGTGGCTTTATAGATGACAAACATTGCTGGTCGGAACCCTCCGACAGCCAGAGGTACAGTTACGCGCAGACGTTGACATTTGAGCCTAAGCGGTGAAGCTCTCATGGCGAGCTCACGGTAATAACATTTCAGATTTGTGAAGCTCTTATGGCGAGCTCTCCGTAATATAATTTCAGATTTGTGAAGCTCTTATGGCGAGCTCACGGTAGTAACATTTCCAGTGTGTAGACTATAGTGCCAGCACAGGGCTATAGAATGACTATATAATTGTTGAGAATTATTTAACCCTAGCAACCCATTTTCTGTGAAAAGAATCGAATTGTTCATTGTTGAAATATTGAAACGGCTTTATTTTTATGTGTAAATAAAAGAATCGTTGTTACTTTAAATCATTCTTTCCATTACACAGCCTGGAGTGATTAGGAATCACACCTAACGGAAATCGAACCTATCTTAGACCAATATGGCAGAGGGGAAACGAAATCACAGTGCCGGTCGAACTCAGCTCCGAGCGCCGAATTCGCGGCACTAGGATTCCGACTCTCCACGTGGGTCTAATTTTCCCGCAATTTCATCAGCGGGACTAAATAACCCCACGTCAGCCCAGGCCTTACGGGGCCTCAGGTGTCCTGACATGATTGGCGAGCGCTAACCAGGATATTTCTAAAAGGTAAAAAATGGCTATATAGAAATTTTGTTTTATTTTAACGGCGGTTCTGTTTATGTTTTGACGCGTTCGGTCAGCTGATGCCGTTCAAGGGTTTAATACCGCAATACAGTAGTCCCCAAGAGGATACTTAACAGCCACTAGAAAGAAAAAATCAAAATGGATGTTGTTACACCTCTCACCCAACTGGTATCATTAGGCAAGGAAATGGGGCTTGAGGGGGCCGAACTTCAGAAGTTTGTTAAAGATGAGCAGAAACGTGAAGCCAAGGACATTGCCTTACGTAATGAGGCGAGGGAGAGAGAAGCCCAATTAGAACGAGAGCGTGAGAATGATGCAAGAGAGGCGAGGGAGAGAGAGGCCCAAACAGCAAGAGAGCGCGAGAAAGAGGAGAGAGAGGCGAGGGAAAAGGAAGCCCAATTAGATAGGGAGGCAAAATAGAGAGAGATTCAATTAGCAAATGAGGTGAGAGAGAGGGAAGCCCAATTAGCAAGGGGGGCAAGGGAGGCAGAACGAGAGCTCGAACAACAGAGGCACGAGAGAGAATTAGAGCTCCTCAGAGCAAGGGCCGATGTGGAGAATGAAATTCGGCGCTCAGGGGATGGGAGTGCAGGGGTAGCAATTCATGCCCCACGCCCCCACCTCGCTCATTTTAATGAAAACACAGATGACTTGGACTCGTACTTGGAGAGGTTCGAGCGTTTTGCCTCCAGTCAAATGTGGCCAGAAGACACATGGGCTATGTGCTTGAGCCCTTTGTTGTCATGTAAAGCCCTCGAGGCTTATACCAGTATGCCTCCTGCCTCCTGCACTTCTTAACGACTACAGTGAGCTGAAGAATGCCATCCTTCGGAGATACCAGCTCACTGAAGAAGGATTCCGGACCAAGTTCCGAGAAATTAAGCAGGAGAAGGGAGAAACAGTACCTCAGTATTTTGCCCGAACTAGGCGGTACTTTGACCGCTGGACTGATCTCGCAGAAGTGAATGAGTCTTATGGAGCCCTGCGAGATCTATTTCTCCGGGAGCAGTTTTTAACTACATGCTCCAAGAAGTTGGGCCTGTTCCTCAAGGGAAGGGGTCCGCGCACCTATGATGAGATGGCAACTGTGGTAGAATGCTACATCGAGGCCCACAGGGGGAGTGTAAACGCACCCAAATCGGCTAGGGGTGGGGCAAACAGGTTGGCAATGACACCCGTAAGGCAACACCACCCCAATCCGCCTGCGTCGCAGGCCAGCCGGAATGGGAACGCCCCCAAAGACACAACTTGTTTTATCTGAAACGAGCGGGGTCATATTGCCAGGGACTGCTGGCAGAAGCAGGTTAGGACCACTGGGAACATTAGACCACCTCAGCAGGGGGCCAGGGACGCAGCACCAAGGGCTTGGAAGCAAGGTGACCGCGTAGATCCAGGGCAAAGTAGACAGACGGCAGCGTACTGTCAAACTATCGGTCCAGAACACAGTCACCTCCGGGAATGTATACAAAAGGGAGAATTAAGGCTGGAAGGCGGGGAGGTTGTCCCTATAATAAGTGGCATGTGTGAGAGGCTCACAACTTCGCAGGAGAAGGTTAATATGCCAGTGTACCAAGGGTATGTGGGACAAAGGGAGATCCGTCTGCTCCGGGATTCTGGGTGCTCCTCTGCAGCGGTTAGAAGGCAACTCGTTGACGACAAGCAATTCTTGGGTCGTGACCATTTGTGTATTTTGATAGATGAGACCGTTAGAAGGTTCCCCATCGCAAGGATAACTGTGGATACCCCATTTTATTGTGCCGAAGTGGAAGCCATGTGCATTGAATCGCCTGTCTATGACCTGGTCATAGGTAATATCCCAGGGGTGACGGCAAACCCTGATAAGTTGTGGGATAGGGGCCAAGTGAGGGCCCAACGAGGGCAAAGGAAGTTCAAGTCGGTGGGCAAGGGCGGTTGCACTCGGTAACGTACCGAGTAAGGAAGGGAAGGTTCCCAGGGGGAACCAGTCCGATGGCCCAGGGGATGGCCCCTACACGACGAAATGTCGGAAAGTTTCAGGAGGGACGACTTCTGTCCAATTAGGGAGAAGGGGCCGCAGGCGGTCCAGGCTAAACGCCAAACAGCGAGGGAACCCAATGGGGTCATTGGCGAAAGACCCTCAAGCACATTTATGTGGCGGAGTTGAGCGCCCAAGAAGTCGGCGTCACCCGTGTGGAGAGGGGAGGCCAGACCCACGCAAATGGCTGGGCAAACTTTCCCAGAATTGAGAGGGCACGGGTCAACACAAGTTGAGGGTGTTAAAGTGGATGGGACCTCTAAGGTGGGCGCCCAGGGGGCCGAGGAAAGGGTCCACAAACCAAAGGAGAAGCATCCTAGGTGGCGGAGACCACACAGTGAGTGCCGGGGGCGCACATCGCCCAAGGTGCGCAAGAAGTCGTCGCAATGGACCGGGGGTCGACGGCACAAGGGCCAAGGGCGGCCAGTGTCGTTCGGACGAAGGTAACCACCGGGACGAGTGAGCCTGGGGGATATAGCGCCAAGGGAAGCTCTTGGGAATGCGACAATGACAGGGTATGGGGACCCTGGTGGAATACCCACAGAAATAATGGGGCGAGAAGTAGGGGTGTGTCAAGGGTTACCCAAGGGGATACTGGGAACCGGGCCCCTACCAATGGTTGGTGGTTATAAAGAAGCAATAGTTGGGTGGCTGTGGACCTGGTGTCTGGGACGGGGGCTCCATTCACAGATATTTTTGTGGATGAGGTGATGAGTTTCGTAAACTCGGTGTTAAGGCCCGGAAGAAACATTTTTATTTTAATATTATCATTGCTCTGACTGCTGACTAGAGTTGGTTTGTGAGTGCGAATGTGAGATACACTGCCCCGTCTGTCGCGAGTGTGCTTGGGGGGGGGGGGGGGGGGGGGTGTCAAGTTTTGTAAGTGTGGGATGCACAAACCCGGTGTTAAAGCCTGGGGAAACCGCGCTTGTTTTTATTGACGAGAGTTTGTTAGGAATGTGAGGCACACTAACCTCGTCTGTCGCAAAGGCGCGGTCTGGAAATCTGTGTGTTGAATGTGTGAGTGTGTGAGGCACAATTTTAATCCCCTGGTTGAGCTTTGCGAGGGTGATGCTCAACATAATGCAGGGGTCGTTTGCCCCTTCACAAGACATAGGGGAATGGGAGGTGAAGTTGCACTCCGTTGGAATTAACCCATCTGACGCAAAGGCGCGGACGGTGTTACTCGTCGGAGTGAGTGCCAAGTGAACTGTTTGCAAAATGGGCGAATGTGTATGTTTAGGTGTAAATATATAGTATTAGAGAGAGAGAGTGCTGCAAATCTAAGGATAAGGCTACTCTCCATATGTAAACTCGCAAGACGGGAGCATGTGGTGGCGTGTGTGTCGTGGGAATCGACATGGCCGACGCATGAGCCCGGTCATGAGCCCCACGACCACTAGGGTACAGTTTTGTAGTCTTGAACATGATGGGTAGATTGTAAAAAGGTGTGAGAGGCGAGCGTGCGTGGCTTTGCCCCTTGTGTTTTAAGAGATACACAGGGAGTTTCTCTCGGGAAGGGAAACCAGGAACAGTGAACATTTCATTAGGACTTTCACGGAAGACTTACAAGAGGCACATGAGGTATGATTTGACAATATCTGACCCAAATCAGAAGTACGGTGGCTTTATAGATGACAAACATTGCTGGTCGGTACCCTCCGACAGCCATAGGTACAGTTAAGCACAGACGTTGTCACGGTAATAACATTTCAGATTTGTGAAGCTCTTATGGCGAGCTCTCCGTAATATAATTTCAGATTTGTGAAGCTCTTATGGCGAGCTCACGGTAGTAACATTTCCAGTGTGTAGACTATAGTGCCAGCACAGGGCTATAGAATGACTATATAATTGTTGAGAATTATTTAACCCTAGCAACCCATTTTCTGTGAAAAGAATAGAATTGTTGATTGTTGAAATATTGAAACGGCTTTATTTTTATGTGTAAATAAAAGAATCGTTGTTACTTTAAATCATTCTTTCCATTACACAGCCTGAAGTGATTGGGAATCACAGCTAACGGAAATCGAACCTACCTTAGGCCAATATGGCAGAGGAGAAACGAAATCACAGCGCCGGTCGAACTCAGCTTCCAGCGCCGAGTTCGCGGCACTAGGATTCCGACTCTCCACGTGGGTCTAATTTTCCCGCAATTTCATCAGCGGGACTAAATAACCCCACGTCAGCCCAGGCCTTACGGGGCCTCAGGTGTCCTGACAATGTTTTTGCATCTTCTGTCAATTTGGACTGTTTCACATACGAGACATCACCTCCAAATCAATGAAATCCTTTGATGAAACACTTAAAAAAACAGCTAAAACGGTACACGGTTTCACACACTGTCACATGCTGAAGAGTGTGTCGTTCGCATTTGCATGACTACCTTTCTAAACCTTAAGTTTTGAAACCCACCCCTCGGTTCCACCCCATCGGGAATGCTGGATACTTCATATTCGAAGTATTCAAGTCGAGACCTTTAAAATGATGTATCACACGCATACCGTCCTAAAACTTGAGTGTTGAGGCCGCACCTTTGGTCCCCACCCACTCAGAGATGGTCGGATACTTCAAATGCGAAATATTCAAGTCGTGAACTTTAAAATGATGTATCACATGACTACCTTTCTAAAACATGGGGTTTGAGGCCCCCACCCCTCGGCCCCACCCTATCGGGGAGGGTCGGATACTTTATATTCAAAATATTCAAGTCGAGACCTTAAAATGATGAATCACCCGACAACCTTTCTAAAACTTAAGTTTTGAGGCCCCACCCCAGAGCCCCCTCGGATAGACGCAAATACCAAATATTCGGACTACATGCGTCAAGACCTTTAAAATGATGTATCACATGCCAACCTTTCTATAACTTGAATTTTATATGCCCCCCAGCAACCTCCCCCCACCCCTCTCGGGGAGGGAAAAATACCAAATATTCGGACTACACGCATCTAGACCTTTAAAATGATGTATCGCTTGTCAACCTTTCTAAAACTTGAATTTCTTTATGCCCCTTGGTCCCATCCTCTCGGGAGGGACAAATAACAACTATTCGGACTACACGCATTGAGACCTTAAAATGATGTATCACACGAAACCTTTCTAAAATATGAGTTGTTGATGACCCTCAGATCCACCCCCGAGAAGAGTCGATCACCTCATTTAACCTTTACGCGCTGAAGCTCGAACACAGTTCCTAAACAGATAGCCTTGCCATCTGTTTCCATCTTGTCTTCAACTTTCTGTTCTTTAACTTGCCCCGTTCGTAGCCATCCAATACTATAATCTTCTACCACCCTCGCAGCTTTGTACCATTAGTTTTTTGTACTATTACTATTTGACTTGTAGCACTTCTGCAGGCTTGCTAACTATCTCCAATTGAACGAACGACTAAAATTCATCGAGCAAATAAGCCACAGAGTAATGGGTCGAACGAGTGCATCCACATTCGACTCTTATCTTCAGCTCGGGAAAAAGTGGAGCCGAAGGCTAGACTTTTTCAAAAAGGGATTCCGTAGGGATTCAATAAAAGGTATTCTATAAGCGGGATTCCATAAGTGAGATTCCAAGCCCTATATAGCTCCTATAAGGTTGTCTTACCATCGGTTTCAGCCTTCCGTCCTATGACTAGCTTGTACTGTAGTACCGTATCCTATAATCTTCTTCTCACCTTCTACCATACTGCTGATTTGAAGCACTACTCTAGGCTTGCTAACTGCCACATATTACCTCTACCCTGCTAACTGCCACATATTACCTCTACCCTAGGCCAAGTCTTAGAATGTCAAAGAACCATCCATACCCTGCTAGGAGACTGGAAACCAAGCATACACCACACAGCAGTACATTTCATACAACCTATACCATATATAGGATAGCACACCAGCCCAGGTGGATTGTTATTCCAATGGTTAACATGGGACCTAAGTCGGTATATACCGCCCATACTATTCTACTGCACTACAGAAGACATTACCCCCGCCCACAATAGCTCTTCTCCTAGCATTACGTTCCACCTATACCAGCCATAGGATAACATGAAGCATTAGGTCGATTACTAGTACCAAGGGAAAAGTTGAACCAACAGGGATATAAAAAACTTCCTAACAAGACAACAATGGATTACCCCTACTCAACAATACTGCTTGGCCTATCATTACGCAATACCTGTACCATCTGTGGGTCAGCACACCGTCCTAGGAAGATAACAATACTGGTTAACCTAGCATTACGTACTACCTACATGTATATCAGTCATAGGATAGTACAAAGCAATCGGCAGGCTGATACAACAAGGATTAAGATGGGATCTACAATGATATATTACGCCCATACTATACTGCAAATCCAAATCTCCAAGGACTATTTCGCAATACCGCACGAGACGATGACCATGCATTACCTCACCCGACAATACTGGTTAACCTAGCATTACGTGCTATCTATACCAGTTGTAGGATAATATGAAGGTTGATTAGTAGTACCAAGGGCTAATGGTATACCTAAAGGGGTATATACCACCCTTACTATACTACGATATCAGTCAAGTACAAGAACCCCGACACACCCTGACCCGAAAGATGTCATACCCCATTGTATATGGTTCAACAAAAGCGGTCAACGTTTTCTGACGTCATGATGTGCATAATGACGTCATGATGTGCATAATGACGTCACGACGTCCATAGCAACGTCAACCATTTCTCGGGATTTTTTTTCTCGAGAAACCCCACCTTCACCATTAATTTCCATTATACCCCACACTATATATCCATAGCCCTGTGTGTACATATATCACTGCACATGTTATAGCATACTATATATGCAGTACGTACATCGCGTGCAGGATTTGGTCAGGTTGCAACCCCAAAAGTCCGGTTCCTATGTGAATTTAACGATAGCAGCTTCCCCAAAAGTCAGGGTAATAGCGCACGATCAGGTACATGCTATACTACTAACCAATAATCGAATGGCTAATTAATTTGTAAAAACAGTCTTCTAATATACTGTAAAAACAGTCTCCTAATAATCTGTAAATACAGTTTACTAATCTGTAAAAACAGTTTATTAATCTGTAAAAACAGTCTTGTAATAATCTGTAAAAACAGTCTCGTAATAATCTGTAAAAACAGTCTCGTAATAAACTGTAAATACAGTTTACTAAACTGTAAATACAGTTTATTAATCTGTAAAAACAGTCTCGTAATAAACTGTAAAAACAGTCTCGTAATAATCTGTAAAAACAGTCTCGTAATAAACTGTAAATACAGTTTACTAAACTGTAAATACAGTTTATTAATCTGTAAAAACAGTCTCGTAATAAACTGTTAAAACAGTCTCGTAATAATCTGTAAAAACAGTCTCGTAATAAACTGTAAATACAGTTTACTAAACTGTAAATACAGTTTATTAATCTGTAAAAACAGTTTATTAAACTGTATAAACAGTTTATTAAATGAAAAGGTCCTGAACCTAATACGCTGCCGTACAACCCATCATTGCAGTTCATTATTTTTCCAGTCATTGCTACCAAAAATTCTTATGACTCTGATTTTAAAGAGCTTTTACTCTGATTTGAAAGAGCACACAATCTTGGTGTTATTTAGGAAAAAATATTCTAGTTTCCTCAAGTTATGTTATTAACCCTTTACCTAACACAGCATTTTTTAAAAATAAATTCGACATTTTTTGAAAACAATTTTAACAGTTGTTTCAATAAAACCATACAAATATAGATATTATTAGAACCAGCTCAGTGGGCTGGTTCTAATGATATCCATATTTGTATGGTTTTATTGAGAAACTTCTGAGATATTTTAGACTGTGGTAGGCTTATTCTAGTTAATTATCTGGCCGTTTTTTGGCAACTATGTTGGGTAAGGGTTAACTCCTTTCATGCTGCTGGCAGATATTCCTGGCCAGGATGTAAAATTCCTTGACACTGAAATAAGTAAAATTTGGGCATATTTAACCAAGTAAATTCAATGAAATTTTCGACCAATGATTTCTTTACATAAATGTAGATGAATTTTTCAATATAGCAGCAGCCATGACCAGCTTTGATGAAAAATATTTTGAAAATACTCAGCGGGTTAAGGGTTGAAGAAAACTAAATTAGCTCCTTAATTGTTTTTGACTAAAATTTTTTGATTTATTCACATGATCTGGAGAAAAAAAAGATAAAGGTACAAGCAATCATCAATGTTACAAGTAAAGTGTGTGACAAGCAGGCCATAACACATACTATTTGAAAAATATGCCCATTTAGGTGTTGTTATATAGTGAAAATGGAAGCTGCATTGTTTTGAAATAGGATATGAAGGAATAAAAATAAATGATGTTACTCATCTGTGTTTCAGGATATCATAGATGATATTAAAGGATCTCAAGAATTGGGAATGAGTGGAATATTGGTCAAAACAGGTAAATGTAATAATGAAATTGGACAGTAATAAATAACTGAGATTGATTAATTAAACTGCTCAAAATGTTTACTGTCTTGGGCCACTGGAACCACATTCCCAGCAGGGTGCTCCTACTACCCCTGCCCTTTGTCTGTGGAACAGAACAGAAAATTGCCCTTCTGATATGAGGGGGAAAAAAATAACCCATATCTACAGACCATCACTTAAAAAAAGACAACCCCACCCTCCAAGAGGGACAGAAGGACTCGAATGACAGAGGTTCACTGATTCTACATAAAGAGATTTAACTCCTTACACACTGCTGGCAGATATTCCTGCTGAGGACAGGGAATCTTCTGCCAGTAAATTGTACAATTTGACACTAATAACCAAATTTTGCACTGTAAATTAAACCCAATTCTTGACTTATGATTTCTCAGGTTGAATTTTCATGAATTTTTCATCAAATATAGTCATGGCTGCTTCACAGCAGCCATGACTAGATTTGATGAAAAATATTTAATAGAATACTTAGCAGGTTAAGAGTTACAGATTAATTTATCACTTATTTACTTTATTTTGTTTTTCTTGATTGGGACATTAGGTTGAGGGATATAGGCTTCTTCATTACCCATAGCATTAAAACCCTGGGCTCCACAACACCCCAGAGGCTTTAGCTGAACAAACTTGTAAATCATACAAAGATGTTATCTGTAAAACTTTAAAGCATTTGCAGCAGAAGTTTAGAAGAAGAATTTTAAATAAATGTTTTCCACATTACCCACCGTATTAAAATCTTCGGGCCCCATAATATCCCTAGGTATAACCCAAGGGTATTGATTGAGTAAACTTGTGAACAAAAATGTTAAATATTAAATATATAAGCATTTTGACCAGTGATTGGTGACATTCAGATTTTTAACCCTCAAAGACCTATTTCTGACTTTTACGATCTTAGAACAGGTGCCCTTAACATGCCATCATGAGGGTTTTGAAGACAGCCAAGACTTGGCTAGAAATCACTGCTAAGCCACTGAATGAAAGAGACTGTGGGCTGGTGGGAATTCAGACTTGTCCAGGCCCTTAAGGGCTTTATTAAAAATGTTTTCTTCATTACCTATAGTGTTAAAATCTGAGGGGCCCCATGATGACCCCCTAAATATGACCCCAGGGGATTGATTTCAACAAACTTGTAAATCGTCCTTACAAAGATGTTATATATCAAACACGGAAGCATTTGAATTAGTGATTTGAGATAAGAGTTTTTATATTGTTTTCCAATACCCACAAGGTTAAAATCTGAGGGCCCCATGGTTAACCTGTTGTGTTGCAGAGGGCTTCATTTCAAAACACTGTGCAAAGATGTTACGCATGAAACTTGGAAGCCTTTTGAACAGTGATTTTTTGGAAGAATTATTTTTTTTTTGTTTTCTTCATGACCTACGGTACTGAAATTTGACATTTCTAAATATGACCCCCAAGAGGATGGATTTGAACTAACTTGTAAATCATCTTTACAAACATGTTTTATATCATTAAAGCAATTGGATCAGTAGTTTGGGAAATTGTTTTTATATCTTTTTCTCCTTTACCCATAGTGTTAAATTCTGAAGGCTCAATGATACTCCTATATATGACCACATGGGCTTAATTTGAACGAACTTATAAATCATCCTCACAAAGATGTCTATGGCTCTGCAAATCACATATTTTCGATTCGAATCAAAGCTCAAATCAAATCAAGTCTATTATTCAAAATCAAATTCAACTTCGAATCAAATACAGGCACCTTGAAGTCCCGACTGATAAAATATTCCAACATCATTGAAGGCATGCCTTCATGATGTAGTTGAAATATTACCTAGAAAGATGTTTATTCAAAAATGGAAGTGGGTACAATTCTGTATTGGACACTGCATGGGGCTACCCGGTAGCAACCACAAGCTCATCGTCGATATTGCTTGGGAACTTTAAATTGCTTTCAGCAGTGGTATTGTCTGGTGAAACTGGAATTAGCATGGATAGTGACATGGGTACAGATTCTTTTTTTTGTTAATATAGCAGAAATTACACTCAGTCTTTATTTTTGAACAGTTTCTATCTCAGCTATACTTTTTGTGAGACAACTAAGATGACTGATACCAAGCAAAATTCCAGTGTCTTTTGACTGGATGAAGAATGTGTGTTGCCTTTTTTTCCTGGTACTTGTCGTTAATCATATCACTGTACGCAGGAGCACGGAGGATCAGAGGTAGACTGTTGGACTTCTATGCTAGAGGTCCCGAGTTCGATCCTCGTTTGGGATGACCCGCATTGTGTCCTTTGGGCAAGGCACATTATCCTAATTGCCAACATGGGGGCTCGATGACGCCGTGTACAAAGGTGTACTGCACGTCGATGGTGCACGTCTTCAACCGCTGTAAGCCTGCTTGAGCGGCACTTGCACAGAATTAGTATGTTGAAGAGCTGACAGATGCCCGTCGATGCTCGGTGGTTCTCTCTGGGTACTCCGGCTTCCTCCACCCATAACACTGTCACAGTCACGATTAGCCATTGTGCATAAGTATGTGACCTTAAACATCAATAAATAAATATCACTGTTCGCCAGTGGGTGTTTTAACACCATCAACATGATAATAGTATCATCCTTATCTAGTATGTCTATGTCTGCAAAGAGCATGGTTTCCAATTCTCATTTGAAAAAAATGATCTCTGATCTAGATAAAAGACTCTTCTTAAACTTTGAAAAAATTAACTTAAATCTACATAAAAAACTTTCCTCAAACTTTGAATCTATCAGAAGCGAGATGAAGGAGATAAAGACAGAAATTACGACCACAAACCAAACTATCCATGATCTGAGAAACAACTTCACAGATTTTGCCAGGAATGTTGAATATAATGCTAAAAAAATTGATGATTTGATAAGGCCGGGGAAAAATAATTAATTTGTTCAGGTAACATGCTGAAAAAAAATAGGGTCGGTCGGTCGGGATTTCTTTTTTTTTTTCACAATTATTTTTTGCAATGAATGCCTTTCAAGCGTCTCAGAAATCAACCTGTATATCCCTATATATCCCTCATGTCCTATTTGTTTGGTTATTTTATACGATTTGCATCAGTAAATAAAACTATAAACCATTTTTCTATGCATTTTCATTTCTTAAATTGAAACCCGTAACGAGACTCCAGAATTCGAAGATCGCGGCTACGTACGATTGTTCCATTGTTTCTTTGTCGGGTCAAGAACGTGATCTCACTTTGCGGTCATGTTTTAGGTGTGGAAGATGGAGAGAATTTAGGTGTGAAAATAAAATTCCACGCCCTTTCATAGCCGAACAAACATGTCGGTCAAGCTATATTGCAGTTCTTGGGGAAAATGGGCTATATTGCGAGTCAGGGGAAGAGGGAGGTCACTTGCGTACTGTAAAAAACTGCATGGTTTGACAAACGACCCTGCCAGTGTGCCAGTTGATTCTATATCGGGCCGATGTCGGTGCAACAGAAATCCTGTCATACCGACATCGGTCCAATCTGGAATTAAGTAGAATGCTATGTGAGGATATAGTTTATGTTCACATTGGACTCTTTTCGCCGAGTTGTGAGTCGTTCTGAAACTTGTTGCTATGAGCGTCATCGGTCGACGTGCACACGCCCTTTAACATGAGAAACGTTCCAGGGACAGTCGTACCACGCAAAGTTGGTGCTATTATTTCGTTAGGCGATAGCGATTTCATTATTTTTTCTTTTTCTTAAAATTTTTTTTCTGTGCAAGGTAAAAAATATTTAGGGTCGGCGGCAAAAATAGGGTCGGTCGGGTTACCTGAACAAATTAATTATTTTTCCCCGGCCTAAGCAATAATATTCCTAATTCTGAAACCCAAATCCAAAGTAGGTTTTCTGAGATGGAGAAATGGATCTTACTCGATGAAATTCATGGCAGAAAATACAATTGTTATTGCATGGAATCCCTAAAACGCAGAATGAAGATCCACACAAGGTACGGTATCTGAAGATTTCTTAAAAAATGTAAAGTCTCATCTGAAATCATAAACAAAACTGTCATAGACTACCCTCTGCAAGATCTTTGTGTGGAAGAAATCAGAATGACATGTGACCAATACAAGCAAATTGTGCTTCAAGCAGCATCAAACCTCAGAGGCACCAGAATGAGTGTATGCACCAATCTTCCTCCACCACTCAAGAGGGAGCACGGGAAATTGCTCAGCATGACTTACAAACTCGGGTCTGAGAAGGGGTACAGAACAAGAATCAGGGTAGTAGGAGTTAGGGTTGTGTTAGAATTCAAGGATTCACCAACGCCAGGATGGAGAGATTACACAGAGTAAATTGTAGCAAAACAATTGCTAAAAACAATTGCCGGGACATTCTTTTCCCTTTTTATATCAGTTTTGTAGTTTAGCACCCAAGCTCAATTTAGCTCAGAATAGACTTCCTGGTATGTAAGTTGTGTAGGTCTCTTCCCTCAGCCTTCCTCCGACATCTCAGGTATTTGGAATCATGCTTTCAGTGGTGTAACTAAGGGTAGGAGAGTGTGGCACCACCTACAATAATTTTTCCAGCCAGGGACATTGGGAAAGGATGTGTCGTTATTATTGTGGGACACAAATTGACTTTATAAGTGTTTTATTCGATACAGTGGTGCATTGTGTGTCTTGGAGAATCGGGGACACCATGTTCAAAATTGTACAAGTGCTTTAATAAGTTTCACTGAAGAGACAATTCATTCATATAACAAGATGTTTCTCAAAACCAGAACAGATCTGTAGTGCAGAAACACCACAATAGAATCCCTCTTCTTGACAGTAAAATTGAACATTGAGGGTATGTACACGTTTTAGTTGAAGCTTTCAAAATATTCTCATGAAACAATATTGTTCTCATTTTGTTTGTGAGTCTGAATGTTTATTACTGATGAAAATGTTTGAGGCGAAGGATGAAAGGGAAATCAGCAGAGTGTACCATAGAATGTCTTCTGTACACCCCTTTTTAGCTGTCACGTGATATTCTCATACATCCTGTTGTACCTTGCATATCCCATTTGAGTTAATTGTACTGTACTGGATGCATTGTGTACTGATCAGTCAGGAAGCTTGTATAATTTTAAAAGGGTAATAAAATTTGATACCCTTTTTCACACATCCGGTCATACAAATGGAGGTCTTTGGTAGCTGTTGGGGCCCAGCATGACCAATTTGGAGTTAAGTTTATGCTAATGAAATGAGTTGGGAAGCCTTGTATCATGAATACTGCATGCACTTATCCACAAATAAGGCATGCCTCGATGTGGTTGGAATATTTTTTATTGCACATCTGTTCTTTGAAATCCCCATCTACAGCAACACTAAAACATACGAAAAATGAAATGACGTGTGCGGAACGGAAATTAAAATTTGTTAGTAAATTTTGTTTCTTAACATACTTACTTACCACAATTGTTTACAATTAGCTGTAACGTAGGTGCAAGCCCTACTTCGGAACTAACTCCAGCTTTTAAGAAACTTTTCCAAACAAGCTGGAAAAGTAATAGAGTGCAAAAGCACGAAAAGATCGAAAAAGGGTCGAGCGAGACCAGCGCTCAAAATTACAGGTACTCTCTCTGCACACCTCTTGCATTTACCGAGCGCATGCGCAACAACCGTAATGTCAATCCCGTATTTCCGCCAACGAGAAGTTTGTGATTTAGCGGGGAGGCATCGATATCAAAGATATCCCCAAGGAGGGTGGGTCTCCGGTAAATAATTGTGGTAGGAATGTTAAGAAATAAAATTTACTAAAAAAATTTAATTTCTTTTCAACCTACTCACAATTGTTTACAATTGGCTGAATAAACAATAGGAGGAGGTGAATCGCATAACCAATACCAACAAGAGCAGCAGAAAGAAAAGCAAGGAGGGCAGAGAACAATAGCAAAACCTGTAATGAAGATAGAGAGAAGGCACCTGAAAAGAAGAAGGCGAGCGAAGCACAACCCTCGAGAAAAACTATTTAACGAGGGTGCACAACAGCCTGAGCAGCAACGAGAGGGCCTAAAGAATAAAGGTCTTCAGATTGCTGCTGTAAGTGGCGGAGATAAAAGGAGGAGAAGGTAGAAGCATTCCTCCAGTAAGCCGCATTCATAACATCCGGAGCGAATCAGAATTGGAGAACGTCCAGGATGTAGAAATGGCATGAACCTCATGAGCATTAAACCGGTTCGAAACAAGATCCGAAGCAGACAAGCGGGACTAAGCCAGCTTGATTGCAAGACAGATCCACCTGGAAATAGAATGGGAAGAGAATAGACTGCCTCTTAGGAATGAGAGAAAGAAAGAATCTCTTCCACCCCCTCCTAATGAACTGAGTGCGATTAATGTAAGTCTTGAACGAGACAAAGAAGAGGTCGCCGACCATTGACAGCGGGGAGAGACGAATGCAGGTGGGAGGAGGTACCAAATCAGGAAGTTGATTCTTAGCCAGAAAAGAGCAGTCAGTAGTGAAGTTGACACTGTTAACCTCATTTCTGAAGAAAGCAAAATCAACAGATAGCGCATGAAGCTCACTGACTCGTCGGGCAGAAGCAAACGCTAGAAGGAAAGCCATCTTATAGGTGCGAAAACGCATATCGGTCTCAGATAAAGGCTCGAGTGGTGCCCCCTCCAAACAGTGCTACACCCATGCCAAGTTCCACTTGGGTGTAAGATGCAAAACTCGAGGCCTCTTCAAAGAAAAGTGCCGAATGAGTTTGGAGAGAAAAAGATTATGACCGATGCACCACTTTCCCACATAAGAGAAAGTAGCAGACAGCATAGACCGATAGCCCTTAATCGTAATAGGCTGAAGGCCCTTGGAGTCAAAAAGATATACCAGAAAATCCGCAATTTGAGCGATTGATGGATCACGGTAATCCACATTGTGATCTGCACACCAGTGGCAGAAAACCTTCCACTTCGCAGCATAAGTCATGCCAGTGGAATGTCGCCGTGGTGCAGAAATGCACTCCACTGTTCATCTCGAAAAACCTCTACGTTAGAGACAGGACCTGATAAAAGACAGGCGTGAAGGGACAGGCTCGCCAGGTTGTTGTGATACTTCCTGGGATGACCCTGGGAAAGAAGATCACGATGTAGAGGTAGACAAATCGGCCGATCTGCCAACAGAGGCTGCAGCAGATTGATCCACACCCTCTGTAGAGACAGAGGTGCGATCAGAATGATCCTGCAACTGCAAGCACGAATCTTCGCTAATACTGCCGGACAAAAGCGACCAAGCGGAATGAGATCTGTCACCGAACCGCAAAGGCCCAGCATCCGAAGGAAAGTCCTGGCTGAGACCGAGGAAGATTGAAGCAGATTCCGAGTCAAGGCGGAAAGAATCGTCGCCCGAGCTTGGGGGACCGACACTACATTGTGAAGAGTATCGAAATCCATCCCCAAATGAAGATATCGCTGAGAAGGAAGGAGATCCGACTTCTCGCGATTGACTCTGAAACCCAGCGACGCTAGTAGGCAACGAAACTGCCTGACATCTAACTCCAGAACAGCAGCATTGTGGTGCCGTTGGAGGACGTCATCCAGGTAGGCTGAGAAGTCACAGCCGACTGAGTACGGTGGAAAGCAAGCACATGTGACATCAGTCGGGTGAAGGCCCAAGGAGCCAGGTTCAAACCGAACGGGAGAGCTCTGAATTGATAGACTCGATCCCGAAACGAGAACCGAAGGTATTTCCATGACACCAGATGAATACATGGAAGTAGGCATCCTTCAGGTCGATACTGGCAGCAAAGTTGCCCTGATGAACTGAACGTCAAACCGACCGGAAAGTCTCCATACTGAAATAAGGAGCTATTATGTACTCGTTCAGGATACTCAAATCGATGACAGGATGAAATTGGCCGTTTTTCTTCGGCACCAAGAAAAGTCTCAAGTAAAACCCCGGTGAAAGGGTGTTCCTGACCACCTTGATCGCCCCTTTGGATAGGAGATTGTCGATCTCCTGCACCAGAAGGTACCGATGTAGAGAATCGGAAGGGACCCGAGTTGGGAGGGGCACCCGAGATAAACTGGGGTGCCAATAGAAGGACAGTCGCAGACCGGATTGTATGACGTCGAGGACTCAAGTGTCCGACGTTATCTCTGTCCAACGGTCATAAAACAGCGACATCCTTCCCCCGACTGGAGGCGAATCGAGGTGAGAACCTTCACTTGCTGCCTCGATGAGTCCCCCGAGAGGAGAAACCACCAACACGGGAAGTGACAGAGTCCTGAGGCTGCCAGAGAGCCTGGCTGCATCGGCCCTTCTTCTGACCAGACGGAGCCGATGAGGCAGAAACAGCAGGACGCTTGGCGGGCCTGGAATGACCAACACCCGCAGCAGCAGGTTGGTCCAGCTGTTGCAGCAAAAGCTGGTCCTCCGAATGACGAAGAACCTCGCCACAGACAGCTTCCACAGAACCATGAAACAACTGAGGTCCAACCAAAGAGGCAGACCTCAGAACAACACACTGCTCAGAAGGAAGGGATGGAGAAGAATCCAACACCGCATCCCGGCATGCCAACTCCAAATTAGCCGTGTTACAGGCGTGAGCGTGTGTCAAGTTCATGAGAGCCTGTAACAAAACGTGAAAAGGCGCATGAACCTCATCAAACTCCCCTGGTGGAAAATATTCAGCCAGGGCAGCGACGACATGGTTCGCGAGAGATAACATACCCAGCATCTCTCGGGACAGGCCAACCATAGATTCAACTACCGACATCGGGAGAACTGCCGACTTAGGCTTAGTTAACCCGAGGGAAGAAGAATCCTCATCCACAGTAGTCATCCCCTGGAAGACTGGTGGACAGACGGAATCGTAAACACAAAACCGCGATGGAGGCAGAAAGGCATCAGCTCTAGAAAAGAAAGAACCCTTGAGGGCCTTAGAATGCATTTTGGCGTCTAAGCCCTGGAAGGACTCAGCAACCTGAGCCGATTGCAGAGGACGCAAAGTCCCAGAGCTAGAAGGCTCAACAGGGTTACAGCGCTCCACAGAGGACCGTGGCCGGATGGTCACAGATGGCTGGTCTCAAGGTTGAATGTCCGGCAATAAGCCAAAGACGAAATCCAAAGCCTGCCCCAAGACTGACGAGGGGGCACATCACCTTCAAGAAAATATCGATCCTCTGTTGCAGAGGAGACGTAGCCCAACTCAGGCTGACCTGAAGAAACCTCTTGTGAATACTGTGCAGTCAAGGGGCCAGGCGAGACATCTCGGCGACCGACCAAAGGAGGTTGTGCCTCAGGATGCACTGGGAGGCCAACTTGAGGGTTGCCAGAAAGCAACCGTGGGAGCGCCAAAACGGCCTGATGCAGGTCACCCTGAGAATCCGTCACAGTAGGGGTTATATAAGGGCATTTTGATTTTTTGTCAAATTAGGTTTCGGCTCATATTGAGCAGAGGGATGGGGCAAAAATCCTCCAATTCTTAAAAAATCTTCTTCTCAAGAACCAGCAATAGCAGAGACTTGATATTTGGTATGCAGCTTCCTTTTGAGGTGTAGACTCAAGTTTGTTCAAGAGAAGTTCGAGGGGCTATATTTGACGATGTTAAAGGCGGGGCAAAAATTTTGGCCCCACCCCAAATTTCTGTTTTTCAAACCGCGAGGCCGATTTGAACCAAATTTTACGTGAGTGCTTATTGGGTCATAAGTATCTAATTTATGCAGAAATTTTTTTACCCATAGCCCCGTGGGAACCACAGGAGCTAAAAATAGAAAAAAATTAAAACGCTCATATCTCCAAAACTGCACGGCAGTAAGAATTTTTATTTGGTGTGAAGCTTCCTTGGGACCAACATAAAGGATTTGTCAAAAAAAATTGCCATCGGTTTTATCATAGGGTACAGTTTCGGGACTTTGAAAAAGTGCTGAGTCAGCACTTCTAAACACTGTTGGCAATGGGAAAAACATTAAAAAATTCTTCTTCTCCAGATCCAGCAGGCAGAATCTTTTGATATTTGGTATACAACATTGTGGGGTGGATCTGATTCAAGTTTGTTCAAATCGGCCCTGTAGGTTCATATTTGGGCTCAGTATAGGAGCCCAAATTTGAACTTCGTGCATTTCAGTCAAATTTCTTTGAAAATCTTCTCAAGATCCAGCAGGCAGAATCTTTTGATATTGGGTATGCACATGCTAGGTGGGGGGGGGGGGGGGGGGGGGGGGGGGGGGGGGGGGTGAGAATCAGTTTTGTTCAAGCCAAGTCCCTGGGTTCATATTTGGGCTCACTGTGGGAGCCCGAATTATAACTTAGTTCAAAATGAGGAATGTTCTTTAAAAATCTTCTTCAGATCCAGCAGTCGGAATGTTTTGATATTTGGTATGCAGTATCCTTAGGGGGGTGAGATTCAAGGTTGTTCAAGCCATGTCCCTAGGTCCATATTTGGGCTCACTGTGGGAGCTTGAATTGTAACTTAGTTCGAAATGAGGAATTTTCTTAAAAAATCTTCTTCTTCAGATCCAGCAGTCGGAATGTTTTGATATGTGGTGTGTAGCATCCTTAGGGGGGAGATTCAAGTTTGTTAAAGCCAAGTCCCTGGGTCCATTGGGCTCCCTGTGGGAGGCCGAAATATAACTTAAGTCAGTATGAGGAATTTTTCTTTAAAAATCTTCTTCTTCAGATTCAGCAGTCGGAATGTTTTGATATTTGGCATGCAGCAACCTTGAGGGGGGGGGGGGGGGGGGGGGGGGGGGGGGGGGGGGGCTGAGATTCAAGTTTGTTCAAGCCAAGTCCCTTGGTTCACAATTGGGCTCACTATGGAAGCCCAAATGACAGCTTAGTTCAAAATGAGAAATTTTCTTTAAAAAATTTTCTTCAGATCGGGCAGATGAATGCTTTTGATATATTTTTTATGCAGCATCCTTAGGGGTAAGATTTAAGCTTGTTCAAGCCATGTCCCTAGGTCCATATTTGGGCTCATTGTGGGAGCTTGAATTGTAACCTAGTTCAAAATGAGGAATTTTCTTTAAAAATCTTCTTCTTCAGATCCAGCAGTCGGAATGTTTTGATATTTGGTGTGCAGCATCCTTAGGGGGGTGAGATTCAAGTTTGTTAAAGCCAAGTCCCTGGGTTCATATATGGGCTCCCTGTGAGAGCCCAAGTTATAACTTAGTTCAATATGAGGAATATTCTTTAAAAATCTTTTTTTTAGATCCACTGGTCAGAATCTTTGGATATTTGGTAGGAGACTTTTCTTAGGAGGAGCAGATGCAACTTGTTGAAATCAATTCTCTGGGTTGATATTTAGGCTACCATGTCAGGTGAGCGCCCTCAGGCCTGGGGCCTCTTGTTGTAGGTTGTTGCAGCCATCCAAAAACTGTTTCATTAACTGCTACATTTTTCTTGACCACCAATTTCATATCGCCATATGCATGTATTGCTTTGTAATCAGAAATATTGGAGGATATTTAACCAAATTTTCCCTTGTAAGTTGTATAGACTTTTTAACCAATGATTTCTTGCAACAAAGTTTCACAAATTTGTCTTCAAATCTAGTCATGGCTGCTTTCTAGTTGTGGTACCTGCATGTCAGCCTAAAGCCCAACAAGACGGGAGTGTCCATCCCCATTAGCTCACTAACGCATGGCATGCAATAAACCATGGCTTATTACAAATCTGCAAAAAAATGTCCGGTCATGTACATATATAGCAAAACAGGTCAGAAATTTTCAAAGTCCACACTGACAAAAATGTCAAACATTGCATTAAAAAAAGTCCAAAAATCTCAAAAAAATGTCCGTTAAGGGTTAATGCTGTCTTATATTGATGCATTTAACACATATATGAAATATAAAAGCCACATCATATCGGTGGCCCACTAATGTATAGCAAAATAGGTCAGAAATTTTTAAGTCTACGCTGACAAAAAAGTCGAACATTGCAAAAACACTCGAAAAATCGAAAAAATATCACTGGGTAAGGGTCTGTGGGTAAATGTAAGCCATAAAAACAGTATGAGGTGCATAGTAACAGAGTGGAAAGTCAAAGTGGACTCTTACAATAACATAAGTGTTGACGCCGACGCGGCTTGGGTCATGACATAAGCTCACACAACTTTGTTGGTAAGCTAAAAATGGGCTTTCAGCACTCTACAAGTTTATTAGTATTGTGCCATCCATTTTTTCATACAATAACTAGTTTTTCATTTCTAAGATTAACTTCACTTATGATAAGGAGCTTAAAGAGACAAACAATTGCATGCTTGCTAAAATCTTGCAGTGAAATACTGATTCTAAATATTCACTAAATTCCATATCACATGAAAAAAAGAGATGAATATAATCTCATTTTGAAAATTTCATTATGAAAAATTAATAAGTTTGTTCATTTGAACGTAACCGATTACCTAACACATACACTTGCCCAACTTTTCCTTAAATTACTAAAAAAATTCATTTTTAGCTTCAGAATCATAGCTTGACTCCTTAATGGAATGAGCTCATTCCACTAACGGTGTACATGTTGGTTGGGAAAGCACAATTTTTAAAAATAATAATGTTTGAATGGTGATTTTGTATATAGTTGCTGGGCAGATTTGTCCCCTATTTTAATCCTCTTCACCCTAAATGTCAAAATTTCAACCTGCAAACGTTCCCATAATGCAACTAGGAATTTAACCAATTCAGTTCTGTTTGACAGAGCTCAATGAGCTCTGTCAAACCAGACTGAATTGATTAAATTCTTGGTTGCATTATGGGAAACATTTGCTGTTTGAAGTTTCGATATTTTGACCTCATTGTGCAGAGGGTTAAGTTAAGAGTTACAATATTCTGCTAGCCAGTGTCAAAGAAACAGGATGGTTTAAAATACAGTGGAGCCCACTTTAACTGGATATCTCTCAAATGAATAACCCTGTTAGTTAAATATAAATTCCAAACACAAAACCATTTACCATATTTTAAGTACAAATTAATAGATTATTATAGAGTAAACTCCTGTTAATTGAAAAATCTTGTAATTTGTCAAGAAATTACCTTGAAAATTTCCAAATTCCCCTCGTTTAAAGACCTATTTTGCCTATGTAATCCAATACTGGCATTTAATCTATTATATCTTGTTTTACAGAGCTCCATCAAACAAGATACAACAAAATAAAAGCCCAGTTTATGTCGATAATACAGGAAAGTGACCAAAACCCTGTTAGTTGAATACTCCAGTTAACTGAACAATTTTCTCAGGCAAAGTGGCTATTCCATAAACAGGGCCTCACTGTATCTGTATAAATATGAAATTGATATGGATTGACAATGAATATTCATGAGCATTGGTCTTTTTACAAATGAAAGAGCCAGTGACATTGTAGCTCAACTTGTGTAAGACATGTACATGTATAGTATGTGACACAGCAATGACACACATCTCGGTAATGCCCTGATAACAAAGGTACATGTGATGTATTGTAAAAGTCTGTACATAAATACTGACCATAGACTGTAACAAATGTAGAGGTAAAGTATTGTAAAGGTGGGTGACAATTAGATGCTAAACTAGAAAAGAAATATCGATGGGGGTAATGTTACAATGGGGATCCTTGTAAGTGCACCATAAGCCAAATGTTAGCAATTGTTTTGGCCTGTTTCATTCAAACCCTTCTAAGATTGATTCCAACTAATTAATAAATATTTGTCCAGTTCTTTTTAAAATATAGGTATTTGATTTTTATCTTTAGCTCATAGGGTTCCCACAGGTGAGGAGGTTTTATTTTTCTCATTGGAAATAGAAAATCGGGTTGTGTTAATAATGTTTACCCTCCCCATACAACACCAAATATTAACACAGGAACTCGGCTTCAACACATTTGAATATAAACATCCTAGGGATTCTGAATTCAAGAAACATTGTTTTGTCTGGTGTTTTTGGAAAAGATTTTTAATTATCTCCCTTTTTGAGTCCCCGAGTGGGTCTGACTGAACTCAATAATATTTGTTCTCATACCACAGTGATAACAAAGGCACCCAATAAATTTATAGCAAGCATTACAGATATAAAAAAATCTTCTTTACAGGTTCTGTACAAAAAATGTAATACACACAATTCCTATAAATATGACTTCTGACATGCATTTTGAATTTTGGGCCGAGCCCAACAGCACTTGTTACCATCCCATGATGATAACAAATGGAGTCCTAGAAGTTCTGTAAAAAAAGATGATTACACCTAATTTCAGTATAAAATGGCCACTGGCAGCCATCTTGAATTTCAGACCACACCCAAAAACACTTGTTCTCATCCCAAGGTGATAACAAAGGTGCCCAAGAAGTTTCGCAAAGATCGGTTCTTAAATACAGCCTCTAGCCTGAGCCATATTAACATGTGTGCTTACTGTGTATAAGTAGCACTGAATAAATCAAAGTTCATCTCATTTGTATAATTTCTGTACGAGAAAAAACCCTGTATTATATGTGATGTATTCCATGTTACTAAACATTCATACAGAAATTTATTCAAATCAGAACCTTCATATAGAAGTTGTGTTCAAAAAACTGATTGTACCTAATTTCGGTACAAAATGGCCACCGCCAGCCATCTTGAATTTTAGACCACACCCAAAATACTCGTTCTCGTCCCAAGATGATAACAAAGGTACCCAATAAGTTTTGTGAAGATCAGTTCATAAATACAGCCCCTAGCCCAAGCCATATTGACATGTGTACTTACTGTTTATAAGTCGCACTGAATAAATCAAAGCTCATCTAATTTGCATAATTTCTGCATGAGAAAAAACGAGAGGCACCCAAGAAGTTTTGAAAAGATCGGTTCATAAATACAGCCTCTAGCATGAGCCATATAGAAATTCTGTACAAAAAACTTATTGTACCTAATTTCGGTACAAAATGGCCACCGACAGCCATCTTGAATTTCGGACTGCACCCAGAAACACTCATTCTCGTCCCAAGATGATAACAAATGTACCAATGAAGTTTTGTGAAGATCGGTTCATAAATACAGCCCCCAGCCTGAGCCGTATTGACATGTGTACTTACTATTTATAAGTAGCACTGAATAAATCAAAGCTCATCTAATTTGCATAATTTCTGCACGAGAAAAAAACCCGTATTATATGTGATTATTCCATGTTGCTAAACATTCATACAAAAATTTATTCAAATCAGAACTTTCGTACAGAAGTTCTGTACAAAAAACTAATTGCACTAATTTCAGTACAAAATGACTGCTGGTGGCCATCTTGAATTTTCAACTGCACCAAAAACACTCATTCTCGTCCTACGGTGATAACAAAGGTACCCAAGAAGTTTTGTAAAGATCGCTTCATAAATACGGCCTCTAGCCCGAGCCGTATTGAATTGTTGACAGATAGACAGATGGACGACGGAATATGACATAACCTGAAATTTGACTCCATCAAAGTTGAGCTAAAAATGACTCCCAAGCTCGACTTTTTAATCTTTCAAACTTCCAGTTTAGGTGAATGTAAAAAGAAACAATTTTGAGAAAATATTCATGTGGAATTTCTTTTCATTCCTAGTTTAGGATACTGTCTGAGGGCGCTCACATTCTATACCGCAAATAAAGTATAATTTAAATATTCGATAATAACTGTTTTCAAGGCATTTCTTCTCACTCTTGTGCCATTCAGCCTTTACAAAAAACTATACCAACAGTTCCGTCTTTTTCTAGTGTATATGAGCTGAGACCTGGAATTTTTATATAAAGTGTCATGAAAGAAATATGAGTAAAATTTCTGTAACAACAATCTCAAGAGTGTTAATAACTGGGTGGGTTTTTTTTACAAAAAGTATGGTAGATCATGCCAGTCAGTGATGTTCTACGAAGGTGGTATCCCAGATACCCAGGAAAAACCGATGCAGTTTCATAGCAAGCCGAATTAGTGTCAATGATGATCGATTCTCTGTTGTGGAGAAACCTCAATAATTGTTTTCAATTACAACACTCCACTTGACTAGGTAGAATGCAAATTGCAGTTACGATAACATTAGAAACAAAAGTGGCAGGAAAAGTTTATAGAACATTTCTCTGGTGAGCTAAAATATAACAGTATTTGCAACACTTCTCTTTGTCTGCAACTGTGGCAATCAAAATGCAGTTGATGGCCATACCCAAATCACGCTGTTTGTTAAATCAACTGATTCAAATCACAACCCCAAAGATTATATTATATAGAGTGTTTCTAGAATTCTGGAGTTTTCAGTACAATGATACTTGGACTGAGCAAAAACTTTCTCAGCAGACATGACTGAAATGACCCACCATACTTTCGAGACAAAAACAGTTCCCCACATCAACATGGCAGGTATGAAGGTTTGGCAAGGGTTTGGTGTTTATAAAATGTATGCAATTGACAGGATTTTATCAAGTGCTCCACTATACCCATTTTTTCTTTTTTTTTTGTAGGAGCATACCGTGAAGGCGATGAAAATGCAATAAATCCAGGACCACATCATATTGCTCAAGATTTTTCTGGTGCTGTTGACCTGATTGTTTCCAAACTGAAGGAATGAAAACAATAAATTATGTATTAAAAAACATTTGTATTTAAAATATGTGTTTACAAACTAATTATTCCTCCTGCCAGCCTATCTCCTTCCCTTTACCGAAATGGAGTAGTGTTTATAAAGAATTGAATAAAGTACATGGTGAGGGGGTATAGTCATGTTGATGGATAGCAATCAGAAAATAGGGTTTGATATAATTTTCCCAACAGAAACACAATTGCTTAAATATTGTGTTCATTTTGGCCTTATATTATTCTATTTGGACATGGCAGCAAATACAGATATACCTTATTGTGCCCTGAAGGGAGAGAAAAGTACTGGTATTATCACCTCAGTGTCTGTTTCAAATAATTTTCAAGATTTTTCCTCCTCAGAATCCCAGTTTACAGTCTCTTGTTACTGTACAGACCTGGGGATAAGCTCAGGGGGTGTGTGTGGTAAAATAGGCCAAAAATATATGGGTGGGCTTATTTTCTGGAGGTCAAGCATGCAGAAGAATTTGGATGCAAAGTTAACACAAAGATAGGTGACTCAGTCAGTCTAAAGAAGCAAAGATGCATTAACCCTTTATCTAATGAATTGTCCACATGCAGCCACGTAATTTAAAATAATTTAAACAAAACCATATCATGTGAGCCCCTCATTGGAATGAGCTAGATCAGTAGTCACATGATATGGTTTTGTTGAAATTTTTTCAAACATTTGAAAAAAAATTTGGTATCATGTGTGTTGGGTAAGGGGTTCTTTTTCATTGTAACAACTAACATGCACCAGCAGCACGACTGTCATCGATGTGTTGTCAGAACAAATTAAAGGACTGGGCTTATTTAATAGCAAGGCAAGGACTGTGAAACTGAAAAGTTGTCAGGTGGACTTGTTTTCGATTATGGGCTTATTCCAGAATCAGTTAGGTACAGGTATTCACTGTTAGTGGTTTTCCTCCCTAAATTAGAGTCTATTTGAGAAGGTTGCATAGTTTTCAATTGTCAAGCCAAAATCTTATTGAAATGTATATTACTCATGACATGTAACAGGAAAAGTCATTGAAATGTATATTACTCATGACATGTAACAGGAAAAGTCACAAATATGAGTATATTGAATGCATTGAGGAAACTTGATGCAACTATATATGGCTAAAACACTCTAAAACATTGAACAAAATTTAAGATACTGCATAATTGGGCATAATTACATCATTTGGGCATAGCATTTACCATTGCTATCTGGAGGAATATAAAGGCCTGCTTTACAGAGAGAGCAGAAGAAAAATACATGTGTGTGTCATATGTCATATGGAATTTAGAACTGTAGATAGACTAAATAAGTACTGAAGTTGATTTCACCCAGAGTTTTCAAAATGTACACTGGAGGAATTGTATCTCATGTAATGCCTGAGGTATCCTTTCCATTAACCCTTTGCCTAACAGGAAAAGCAGACGACACTTGCAAAACAAAATTCTTGGGATAACAAATTTTTTTCATTTTTTGTTTCAAAAACATAGACATGAAAAAATAATGAAAATTAATTGGTGATTTTTGAGAATAGTGCTGCCGGTTTTGGCCATTACGTTGGGTAACGGGTTAAAACAAAGCTTCTTGACCAGTTAAGACACCCTAAGAAGCCAACAAATTCAAAGAAAAACAATAATCAGCTTGACAAAATGGTGACAGATTTTTGTACAAAGAGATACAGGTTGTTAGAGTAGTGTGATTATAAAAGTGGGCCAAGCCTGAAAATAAGTAATCAGTCATTTGCAAAATTGCTGATGCTATCCCATACAGTGGGCCAGTTTATCCTCTGGGTACCTTTTTCTGTTTAGGTTTGAAACCCTGATTGAGACTGAGGTTCACAAAGGGTAAATTTAGTGATGCTACCCTGCATGCTACCCTGGGTAGCATCACCAAATTCACCCTCTGGGGACCTCATTTTGCAGATGACAGGCTGCTTATTTTCTGGCTTGAAGTGGGTTGAGAATATTAATCTGAACGCAACCTAGCTGCAATACAGTTCAAATTCTTGTTCTGCTTTCCTGCCCACTTATCCTCAAGTTATGACCTAAACAGATGGACACATGGATGCACAGATGGATGCACGGAGACAGATGCAATCTAGAATAAATGTAACCCACTTTTGATTTAAAGTGGGGGTATAATTATTTACATGTATTTGTTATTGATTAATGTTTAAGGTCACTTTCAGTATCTATGGCTATATCAGAAGCACAATACATATAAAAAATCAAGTTCAGCCAATCAGATACATAGACTGTCCACTTTTATGTAAGTTTTTTCTTTATTGGTTTTTAAAGACTCTTTCAGCATCTTTGGCTACCTCGTGGCTGGGACATAGGGATGAAGTAAAGTTTAGCCAATCGTTTATACTTGTGATGCCCACTTGAGAGGCCTTCCAGAGGTGTACAAAGGATTAAGTAATAAGACCCAACACCAATAAGAAAAAAAAGAGCCCCCTCCCCCGGGGCCTTAATTGCTCACCTGAGAAAGTTACTGAAAGGGTTTTAGGTCATATTCAGCATTTATGGCTAGTTAACACTGTAGCACCCAAACTTGAACCCAGGCACTTGATTTACACAAGCTTGAATCTGACTCCCCCACCAACCCACACCCCTCCAAAGGATGATATATACCAAATATCAAAAGGTTCTGACTGGTAGATCTGAAGATTTTTAAAAGAATCCTTCTCATACAAAGTTAAAATTTGATATGAACCCAGAGTCTTGATTTGAACAAACTGGAATCTGACCCTCCTAAGGATGCTGTATGACAAATATAAAAGATTCTGATAGGTGAATCTGAAGAAGATTTTTAAAGAACTTTTCTTATATTGCACAATGTCAACTGCGACTCGTGTAGGAAACCCAAATATGACTCCAGTGTCTTGCTTTGAAGAAACATGGATTTGACCCTCCCAAGGATGCTGTCTACCAAATATCAAAAGATTCTGATTGGTGGTTCTGGCAAAGAAGATTTTTTAAATGCTTTGGGTTAGTAACCAAGTTATGCTCCCTGTGGTGCACCCCATGGGTGTGGCAACTGTATTTGAACCAACTTGAGTTGAAATGTGATGAGGAGTATGCACATCAAATTTGGTCCAGTAATTTTTGAGAAGTCAAAATGTAAAGTTTACGCCGTACACATGGTGGATGGACAGTGATCACTAAAGCTCCCATTCAGCTTTGCTCAGGTGAGCTAATAACCAATTCCAGTGCTTCACCTCTGTAATACAACAATCAAAATACCTGTTCCCTTTATTGAAAGTAATCACACAAATGGAAGACTATTAACACTTTGTGGCAGATATATTACAATTCGACAAGTATCTAATGACTAAGGATTTATCCTTTCTTGAAGGGCAATTCTAAATATCTTCTATACTAAAGGACTGTTTTTATTCTGGAATCTTCTCTTTTGTGTGGGGATATACACCATAAAGGGTTTCTCAAAGTGGTAGTGCACTGGTCATTTTTTTTAAGTTTCAGATGCTGAGGTTCTTAAATTTTTGTAATTAACGAAAAACACTGTTGCAAACTGAGTGATTTCCTATTTTTAAAGATGAGCATGACTTCACACGTGAATCTCAAACAACCTAGTGGTTACTTATCACATGTTATATTCTAAAACAGAAAGACTGAGAGATATTATAGTCTGCTCCAAATTCTGTATGCATTGTGTTTTCGAAGTGAGAGAATGATGTAGCACAATGAAATCGATAGACTACAGATCACATTTCAACACAGATTTGCCATGCTTGATAGATAAAATATGCTTCTAAGAAAATCAAAACATGTGTTTTAGGAACCCACGATAGTTTGGGGAAGTGATCATACTTCAAGTAAGCCTCTACACCTTTGGAGGATTTGAAAGTAAGAGTAGTACAGTAGAGCCCACTTAATTGGATATATGTTAATTGAATATAATTTTCAAACACAAAACCATTTACCATACCTTCAGTACAAATTTGATCTGTTAATTGCATAAGGGTTGTAGAGTAAACTCCTGTTAATTGTATATAAATTTTTGTAATATGTCGAAAAAATTACTGTGACACGCACCAAATTCCCCTTATTTATCAACCTTTTTGGCCTCACTACATCCAATACAGGCATTCATTCTATTATATCTTGTTTGACAGAGCTCTATGAGCTCTGTCAAACAAGATATAATAGAATAAATGCTCAGTTTACCTCCAGAACACAGGAAACTGACCAAATCCCTGTTAATTGTATACCCCTGTTAATTGAATAATTTTCACCGGCAAAATGGATATTCAATTAAGAGGATTCTACTGTATTAACTAACAGATCAATATATGTGTGTTGGAAAATCCTGCAAGCCTTCAAATTTCAAATTCAACAAAAAACGAGTGTTTTTTTTTTTTCAAACTTGATAAAAATAGATAATTATTTATTGATGAAATACCAATTCAAATGAGTTTTGGTAATTTGGAAGAAAAGGGGGAAAAATTCTGATTTATGACTTGATAAGGAAGTTTTGAAAAGAATTTGCATTTTATGAAATACTTTTTATAATGCAGGTCCGAATATAAATCTTTTATTTGTTGATTTTCACAACTATGTCCTATTTATTTCTGCTTGCCTCATGCCCCTATATTTTATCAAATACCACCATGACAGACCACCACAAACCTCAAATTTTATTTTATGACCTGATCTGCATGGAGGAGCAACCCAAGTTGCATGGAAAGAGAAAAAAGAAAAAGTTCTTAAAATATCTAATTCTATGATCTTGTGCAGAGAAGCAACTAATACTGCTTGGAAGAAAATGTACATTTTTCATCTGAGGGGGGTGGGGGGGGGAGGGGGGGGGGAAGATGTCTCCCCTGTGCTATTTGCATACTAGTGGTGTATCCCCCTCTTCTTCCAAATTTCAAAACTTCTGATCTGTGTGGAGTAGCATCTAACATAATTACAGATAACATATGGCATTTAGTTGAAATTAACGTTCTAACACCTCAAATGAAAGTGTCAATGACACTGTAGCATAACTTGTGTGTTGTGTTTGATGAAAAGGATAATGTTCAATGTTTATGAAAGGATTTTGAAATAAGACAAGAATTGTGATAATTGGGAATATGTTCATTTCTGTTCCCTGTATGCTATGTTTTTGATAAAAATAATATGAGGTGTACACTGTACTAAAGAGCTGAGGGGTGGGTTAATATGACCTCACAGTTAATATATGTGGCCCTCACAGTTAACGTATATCAACGAAAGTTACCAAGTTACAATGAAATTATTCCAAAATGAGTCATCCTATCAAGTTAAATTGAAATCCCTTCATAAATATGGCCTGTAGACTGTGCTAAAGGTTTTCAGGCTTCGGGCCCCTGTAGCCGTCAGTTTCCCAATTGCGTCCAAAGGGGACGTTCTCATCTAGACATTATATGAAGTCAACCTACCAAGTTACAATGAAATCCCTTCATAAATATGACCTGCAGACTGTGCTAAAGGTTTTTGGGCTTTGGGCTCAGGCAGCCATCATGGTTGAATGATCGCAACCAAAAGAGGACATTCTCATCAGGGCATCATCTGGAGTGATCCTACGAAGTTCCAATGAAATCCCTTCATAAATATGACCTGTAGACTGTGCTCAAGGTTTTTGGACTTTGGGCCCCTGAAGCCGTCACAGTTGACCAATCACGACCAAAAGGGGATGTCAACATCTAGGCATTGTATGGAGTCAAACTAACAGGCTACAATGTAATCCTTCCATAAATATGACCTATAGACTATGCTAAAGGTTTTGGGGTTTTGTGCTCGGGCAGCCATCAAGGCTGAATGATTGCGACCAAAAGGGGACGTTCTCATCTAGACATTATTTGGAGTCATCCTACCAAGGTACAATGAAATCCCTTCATAAATATCACCTGTAGACTATGCTAAAGGTTTTCGGGCTTCAGGCCCCTGTAGCCGTCAAGTTGCCTAATGGTGTCCAAAAGGGGCTGTTCTCATCTAGACATTATATGAAGTCAACCTACCAAGTTACAATGAAATCCCTTCATAAATATGACCTGAAGACTGTGCTAAAGGTTTTCGGGCAGCCATCATGGTTGAATGATCGCAACCAAAAGGGGACATTCTCATCTGGAGTGATCCTACGAAGTTACAATGAAATTCCTTCATAAATATGACCTGTAGACTGTGCTCAAGGTTTTCAGGCTTCGGGCACCTGTAGCCATCACAGTTGACCAATCACAAACAAAAGGGGATGTCATCATCTAGGCATTATATGGAGTCAACCTAACAAGTTACAATGAAATCCTTCCATAAATATGACCTTTGGACTATGCTAAAGGGTTTTGGGCTCGGGCAGCCATCAAGGCTGAATGATCGCGACCAAAAGAGGATGTTCTCATCTAGACATTATTTGGAGTCATCCTACCAAGCTACAATGAAATCCCTTCATAATTATGACCTGTAGACTGTGCTAAAGGTTTTCGGTCTCGGGCAGCCATCATGGTTGAATGATCGCAACCAAAGGGGACAATCTCATCTGGGCATCATCTGGAGTCATCCTACGAAGTTACAATGAAATTCCTTCATATGACCTGTAGACTGTGCTCAAGGTTTTCGGGCCCCTGCAGGCATCAGAGTTGCCCAATCACATCCAAAAGGGGACTTTCTCATCTAGACATTATATGAAGTCAACCCTCCAGGTTACAATGAAATACCTCAATAAATATGACCTGTAGACTGTGCTAAAAGGTTTTCGGGTTTTGAGCTTGGGCAGTCGTCACGGTTGGCAGATCACGCCCAAATGGGGAAATTCTCATCTAGACATCATAAGGAGTCATCCTACCAAGTTACAATGAAATCCCTTCATATTAAACATGACCTGCAAACTGTGCTAAAAGTTTTTGGGTTTCGGGCTTGGGCAGCCATCACGGTTGACAGATCATGCCCAAAAGGGGATGTTCTCATCTAGGCATTATACAGAGGCATCCTACCAGGTTACAATGAAATCCCTTCATAAATACGACCTGTATACTGTGCTAATGGTTTTTGGGTTTTGGGCTCGGGCAGCCATACCGGTTGACCGATCGTGACCAAAAGGGGATGTTCTCATCCAGGCATGACCCCAAACCTGCATATGAAATTTCGTGACGATCAGACAAGAACTGCGGGGTGTAGCCCGTGCTAAAGGAAAATGTGAACAGACTCAAAGACTAACAGACTTCTGCACGTGTGACGGCAATAGCTTATCTTGACTTTGTCAAGTTAAGCTAAAAAGTCAAAATGTCCCCAGTTAGTACCATTTGGTGTAAATAGCCTACTTTTAAAAAATCCTGTGGAGTTGGGGGGGAACTCTCCCTTTCAATTTATTTATGTTTTAATAGACATATGTATGCAATGAATTAGTTAAACCAACCCAATGTCCAGCAAAAAATCCTGGGGAGGGCGGGGAAACTCTCCCTGTCAACTTATGTTTTAAAAGGCATATGTATGCAATGAAGAAGTTAAACCAGCCCAATGTCCAGCAAAAAAAGTATACATTTTTTTGCCTGCCCCCCCATCCCTGACCAACCCCCTGTATTTTTACCCTAACATCTGCCCGTCTTCTCAAAGATTTGGTTTGGAGCATTTTTTACATGCAAGTACCTTTAATCCCATTCAAATGTTCATGTATATAAACAATCTTAGTAAATTTTGCACCACTGCCTAATTTCTGACAAAACTTCTGAGTGGGGTGCCCCCCCCCACCCCCCCCCGCCGTGTATCTAATCGGCTGAATAAGTAAATTTTGCTTTATAAAACTTTCCGTTAAAACTTTTGGCAGGGAATGGGTAATGACCCCACTGGATTAAATTTATTTATTGGTGTTTTTAAGGTCACATATTTCTGCACAATGCTAATCATGACCATGACAGTTTTACGGGTGGAGAAGCCAGAGTACCCGGAGAGAACCACCGAGCAAAGGCGAGCAAATGTCAGCTCCCCAACATACGAACTCCACACAAGCAGGGTTAGCATTGGCTGAAGACAAGTGCACCATCGACCTGCAGTACGCCTTAGTACACAGCGCCACCATGCCCCCACATGGGCAATGGGGGTGAAGTGTCTTGCCCAAGGACACAATGCAGTCGCCGCAGGTGGGATTCGAACCGAGGACCTCTCGGCTTGCAGCCAGCACCTTTACCTACTGAGCTACCATGCCCCCACTGGATTAAAACATTATGCATTACAATTGTTTTGACTAAGAGTTTATTGTAAGTTTTTACTTTCAGTGAACGAATCGGAATATAAATTACTTCATTTCTTCACTACCGGGTAATTACATGTTCCTCTTATTCTCACATCTGAGAGGATTTTTTTTTTTCTAGTAAAAAACTAAAAAAATATGTTTCTCACATATAAGTTACAACTTCACTCACATTATGAGACAATTTAAGTTTTCAGGTCATGTTATCCTGATGTGATGGCATTCCTAATGTGAAATTATAAATAGGCTGTGATACTATAATTGGCCATTTGGTGGATAACAGAAAACAAATATACAACTTTTGTGTTTTTTTCTTTTTTACTTCATACATACAACAGTTTTGTACACCAGACATTAAAAATGTAAATTCCATATTTGTACACATCTATCTCCTCATGGATGCAGAAGTATTTTTATCAAGAGTCTGGACCACAGTTCATGAAAAGGCAAAAAAAACCCTTGGAAAATTAATTTAAAAAATATCTTTATAATATAGTCCAGATCTTAATACCTTTTGAAGAATGAAGTAATATTCACTTTAACCCTTTGCGCACACAATATCAAAAATTTGTTATTTTGATAATATTTTCTCACATTTTCAAAAAAAAAATTCAATAAAACGACCATGTCTCAACAAGCTCATTCTAATGAGAGTCACATGATTTGGTTTTGTTTCATTTTTTTTTCTTCAAATGCGCAATTTGTAAATTACGTGGTCAGATGCAGCCAATTCATTAGGTTAAGGAGTAAAAACTACCCAAATTACATGCAGGGCGGTGCCAGATATTTGTTGAGTGGGTGTGTGAGGCGGGCAAAAAACTTTTTTCACGTAAATCACAAGGGCTGTCACGATTTTTCAATTTAGGAACCGACTAATCATCGCAAATAATCAATAACTAGAAACTGTTTTAGCACACTAAAACATATGTCTCCCCTTCCTTTCTATTTAATGCACTGCAAATTATAGATACATGAATAATATTGACAATCATAACAAATATCTAAGTAAGGTCTAGATCAAAAGACAAAAAAGTTCTGGTCCGGACGAAGTTTCCCTTAAAAAAGCACATAAATCTGACCTTCAGGCCAAAGGTCAAATGAAGGTCACTATGGTACGTGACACACCGGCTCATGGTGATACATCCACATGCCAAATATCTAAGGTCTAGGTCAAAAAAGTTATGCCCTGCACAATGTTTTCCTTAAAAAGCACATAAATCTGACCTTCAGGTCAAAGGTCAAGGTCACACGAAGGTCACTATGGTATGCGACACACCGGCCCATGGTGATACACCCACATGCCAAATATCTAAGGTCTAGGTCAAAAGACAAAAAATCCCGCTCAGGATCACCGATCCAATGTCGAGTTGTGACAACAGTTCCTCGCACCAAGGCCAACACACCTATGAAGTTTCATGACTCTAGGTTGAACCACTATCAAGTTCTCATCCGGAAACCAATTGTTGCGATATACTATGTTCAAGGTCACTGTGACCTTGACCTTTGACCTGGTGAGTCCAACATCAATAGGGTTCTTCCTCGCACCAAGGCCAACACGCCTGTAAAGTTTCATGACTCTAGGTTGAACCACTATCAAGTTATCATCCGGAAACCAATTGTTGAGATATATTATGTTCAAGGTCACTGTGACCTTGACCTTTGACCTGGTGAGTCCAAGTTCAATAGGGTTCTTCCTCGCACCAAGGCCAACACACCTATGAAGTTTCATGACTCTAGGTTGAATCACTATCAAGTTATCATCCGGAAACCAATTGCTGCGATATACTATGTTAAAGGTCACTGTGACCTTGACCTTTGATCTGGTGAGTCCAAGATCAATAGAGTTCTTCCTCGCACCAAGGCCAACCCACCTATGAAGTTTCATGAATGTAGGTTGAACTACTATCAAGTTATCATCCGGAAAGGAATTGTTGTGATTTACTATGTTCAATGTCATGTTGACCTTGACCTTTGACGTAGCGAGTCCAAAATCAATAGGGTTCTTCCCCTCACCAAGGCCAATCTACCTATGAAGTTTCATGAATGTGAGTTGAACCATTATCAAGTTATCATCCGGAAACCAATTGTTTAAGATTTATTACGTTCAAGGTCACTGTGACCTTGACCTTCGACGTAGCATGTCCAAAATCAATAGGGTTCTTCCTCCCACCAAGACCAACCTACGTATGAAGTTTAATGAATTTGAGTTGAACCACTATCAAGTTATCATCCGGAAACCAATTGTTTATGCCCGCCCACCTGCCCGCCCGCCTGAAAACCCACCCGCCCGACTGCCCGCCCGCCCGCCCGCCCGCCCTCCCACCCGCCCGCCATTCACCAAACTATAAGTCGAGTTTGACTTCGTCACAACTCGACTAAAAAGTTATGCCCCGGACAAAGTTTGTATGAGAAGAAGCCGATGAAGAAGAAGAAGAAGAAGAAGAAGAAGAAGAATATGCACTAAAACTATATGTCTCCCTTCTGGGAAGGGGAGACATAATAATCGATTAATCGTACCTAGATGACCCTCCCCACCATTCCCTCTCTTTGAAGTTGTTAAAAATGAAGTTCAAGTTAGCTGACCAACCTCAAGTAAACGAAGACGATCCTCTTTTAGGTACATTCAAAGCTTTGATGTTCTGAACTTTTTGAACCATCAGTGTAATAATCAAGACCGGTCGTCAGTTGTGAACTTTGCAAGTTCACAACTGCTGACCAGTCTTGATTATTACACAGACGGTTCAAAAGTTCAGAACATCAAGGCTTTGATGTACCTGAAAGACAAATGCTTCTAACGGCTTCTTGAGGTTTAACGTCGACGTTCTTGACCTTTTACCTTTAGCAACAATAGTTTTTTCATCCAATTTTATTTTAAATTATTAAACATCAAAAACGGGGTAAAATTTAGCGAATCATTGACAATGAAAAATACTAATCAATTTCGGCATGACCGATTGACAATCGATTAATCATGACAGCCCTATAAATCACTTTTTCTTAACTTAAGTCCTCAGATTAATTTTACGATACTACCTATCGTTTTTCCATTAATGTAGCTGCAGAAGACTTAACAGTGTTTTCACATTGCTGTTGGCAGCCTGTACAGGTAGCCAACATTGATGTAAACACACTATCAAGATAAATGCATCCTACCAGCAGAGTTCTCAAGGAAGAATATACTTGAAACAATTTTTTCAGAGTCCAAAAAAAGGTCAGTTTGTGGCTGTATGGGGGCTAAGGGTTAAAATGGGTTAAAATAAGGGCTGGCATCCCTTAGATGTTTTCAAGTTATATTTGTCAGCTATTCAGTGCTTGGAAATAAGCAGGACTCATTAGGTGCTGTTTCAGTTTGTTAATGCTACTAATGCTTCAACTACATTCCCTTTGTGTTCTCTCAACTTCCTCTCTGCAAGTTGCCTAGAAATTTCCATTTCTTGTACCTGAAAATGATGAGTGGATAATTGAAAGTAATTTCAATATTTATTGTACCTACCAATGACCCAAAGGCTTGGTCTTAAGTTTGGTGGACCTGCATTATGTGGAAAAAAATTTATTGCTTGGAAACCAATTTCAGACAAAGTTATATTTATATGACTTTTTAGTTGCAGACAGCAAAAATCAAAAGGAGTCTTCCCCTCCTCCAGGGGAACCTAATCTTTAAATCTAATCAACTTATGACAAATGAAACAAATGTTATTGGTCAGAAACCAATTTTTACTGAAGATCTATTTATGGTAACAATCATTTGACATATGCGATTACTTTCCATAGGTTTGTTTAAGTTGTGATAAATAGATTTAATGTTTTTGTCTGGAAACCAATGCTATATTTAGTTAGAGTGACTGTGACAACCTTTTGTCAACAAACTTGAAAAGAGATAGGGAAATTTTCCTTCCAAGTGGGTTTCAACCCTGCAAGGTTGGTGGACCTGCATTTAATGGAACTAAAGTTAATGTTTGGTCACCAACTGTTTACAACTGCCTGGAGTCTCTTCTGCCTTCATTAAACTATTAGTCATAATGATGTCCAACACAAAAAAAAATAAGTCCTGTATGATACTCTGTATATACCTTTGCACATGTACAGAATACCAGGAAGTAAGAACCTCTACCACCAAAACTCCCTTCTTTTAAGGTTCCAGCAATGTTACCATACGAGCAGAGAAATGTGTATGACGAACTCATGGTAGGGCACGCCCTGTTGGGGTCAATGGTAGGAATAATAAACTAGAGGTTCAAGAGATCCTAAAACGCTCACCTGAACCAAGTTGTTCTAAACCTAAGGGTTATGGGTATGGAGAAAATGTAATCTGAAGGAACCATATGACAGATTCGCCAGCAATATTTTGTCCAATTGTTTCAACTGCTCAAAAGAAAGCTTCATACCAAATACAAAATCTCTAGTCCGTGCAGTTTTGGAAATATTGGCCATTTCATTTTTCTTTTCTATTTTTAGCGCAAGGTGTTCCCACGGGGAACCGCAAAAATTTTTGGGAGCATTAATGAAGTAATTAGGGTCAACTAAAGACAGATATAAAATTTGGTTCAAATTGCTCCATTGGTTCTTGAAATAAAATTTTTTAGGGGAGCTCAAAAGTGAGCCAATCCCCTGGAGAGCCCAAATATGGACCTATCAACTTTCTTTGAACAACTTTTAATCTTGAACACCAGAGGAAGTTTCATACCAAATATAAAGCATTCCCACTTGTGGTTCATGAGAAGATGATTTTTAGTGAATTTCATGATATTTGAGCATAAGACCAAGCCCAAAAAGGACAGAGACTGCATTTGAACAAAACTAAAACAGAATATCCCCAAGATGATGTGGCCCGTATATGTTTCAATTTAGGCCATTGGTTTATGAGAAGATATTTTTAAAAAGGTAAACATGCAATCTTTTTCCCAATGACCTCATTGTAAAAAAAAATGCTGAGTCATCATATTTTCATAACACCAAAAACAGACCATATGACAGATTCGCCAGCAATTTTTTTTTTGTCCAATTGTTTCAACTGCTCAGAAGAAAGATTCACACCAAATACGAAATCTCTAGTCCATGCAATTTGGGAAATATTGGACTTTTCATTTCTGTTCTATTTTTAGCTTCAGGGGTTCTCATGGGGAACCCGAAAAATTTGGGGGGTATGAATTTAGTACTTAGGGTCAACTAATGCCACATATAAAATTTGGTTCAAATTGCTCCATTGGTTCTTGAAATAGAAATTTTCAGGGGACCTCAAAAGTGAGCCCATCCCCTGCAGAGCCCAAATATGGACCTATCAACTTTCTTTGAACAACTTTTAATCTTGAACACCAGAGGAAGTTTCATACTAAATATCAAAGCATTCCCACTTGTGGTTATGAGAAGATTTTTAAAGAATTTCATCATATTTGGGCATAAGACCACGCCTAAAAATAGCGGAGACCCCATTTGAACAAAACAGAATACCCCCAAGATGATGTGGCCCATATATGTTTCAATTTGGGCCATTGATTTGTGAGGATAAGATTGTTTTGTAAAAGCTAACGTACGATGGACGACGGATGCCAAATGATGGCAATAGCTCAGTCAGGTGAGCTAAAAAGAGAAATCACTTTAAATTTTTCATACTTCTCCTCCATATCCTCCATACCATTCACCCAAACATGCTGAATAACCTACACCAAGCGGTTTTATCATGGTTGAAAATGGAATGCAAGGAAATAATAACTTGATAATAAGTCAATAACTAACAGAGGTGTGTTTACATTATTATAAAATCAACTAAAATCATGTTTCCATAGAGAGAAAATGAAATTAAGCTTCATGTTCCCATATAACAAACATTCTGTGGAAATAAGGCTTTCGGTGGCATTTTAGCTCTTTGAATTTACATGAAAATGGTCTTTCAAGTAAATTTAACACTTTACCTAATGCAGAATATATCAAAATTTATTATTTTAAATATCATTTTTTTAATCGAGCTCATTCCAAAGAGGGTGTCACATAATATGGTTTTGTTGAAATTTTTGGAAATAATATTTTTTCAGCTGCTGAATTTGCATATTACGTGGGTGGATGTGGCCGATTCATTGGTTAAAGAAACAAGAGCGCACATATTGCTGAAGCAGTACAATGTCCCCTACCGGACTAATGAGCATTAATAATTATACAAATGTTATAACCTAGATGTGATCAGCATGAATTCTGTTGAAGCGTTTCCAAAAAAAGTCCGGAAAACTGATATTTTGGTGCTTTTCCATATTTCCAAGGACCATAACTCACACAAGAATAATGCAATCAGCATGAAACTCAAACTTGATCTATAAGTCATCGTTCTATAGTAGGTTACCAAGAATGAAATCATTCGGTTGAAGCATTTCCAAAAAGTCCGGAAAACTAAAATATGACTGACAGACTGACGGATGGACAGAGTGCAAATGAAACTTCATCTGTAAGTCATCGTTCTATAGTAGGTTACCAAAAATGAAATCATTCCGTTGAAGCGTTTCCAAAAAAAAGTTCGGAAAACTTATACTTTGGCGCTTTTCCATATTTCCAAGGGCCATAACTCACACAAGAATAAGGCAATCAGCAGGAAACTCAAACTTGATCTGTAAGTCACCGTTCTATAGTAGGTTACCAAAAATGAAATCATTCCGTTGAAGCGTTTCCAAAAATAGTCAATAAAACTGACATTTTGGCGCTTTTCCATATTTCCAAGGGCCATAACTCACACAAGAATAATGCAATCAGCATGAAACTCAAACTTGATCTATCGTTCTATAGTAGGTTACCAAGAATGAAATCATTCGGTTGAAGCATTTCCAAAAAGAGTCCGGAAAACTAAAGTATGACTGACAGACTGATGGATGGATGGACTGAGTGTAAATGAAACTTGATCTGTAAGTCATTGTTCTATAGTAGGTTACCAAAAATGAAATCATTCCGTTGAAGCGTTTCAAAAAAAAGTCCGGAAAACTGATATTTTGGCGCTTTTCCATATTTCCAAGGGCCATAACTCAAACAAGAATAATGCAATCAGCATGAAACTCAAACCTGATCTGTAAGTCATTGTTCTATAGTAGTTTACCAAAAATGAAATCATTCCGTTGAAGCGTTTCCAAAAAAAACTCCGGAAAACTGATATTTTGGTGCTTTTCCGTATTTCCAAGGGCCGTAACTCACACAAGAACAATGCAATCAGCATGAAACTCAAACTTGATCTGTAAGTCATCGTTCTATAGTAGTTGACCAAAAATGAAATCATTCCGTTGAAGCGTTTCCAAAAAAACTCCAGAAAACTAAAATGTGACTGACTGACAGACGGACAGACTGATGGATGGACAGTGCAAACCTATAGTCCCCTCCAGCGAGATTACAACAGATTGTAATTGGGTAAGAAAAGCTGAAATCAGGTTAAAAAAAAAACAAAAAAAAACAACAAAAAAACCCTGAAAAATCTCACCATGGAACTACCACTGACAAACGTATACAACAGATATGCTTCTTAGATTGGGGAGATCTAAATGAAGAATTACCAGGAATCCATAGCTGGAGTGGTACCTAAGATGATTTATCCTACAAGAATGTGTTTCTCCCAATAGAAGTAAAAAGATCTATACAAAATACAATTCTGTACTGAGTATAGCAATACCATTCAATTCAGAAAGAGAATGTCTCTCGACCTAGCCCCTGGGTCACATATCAACTTGTCCATATATGCTGAGAGACAAAGTCTCGAATGCAATACATCTCAGAAACCAACATGGTGGTAATAACCTATATTTATACTCACATTTAAAAAGCCAACTGTGCTGCATGAGTTCATGATCACAAACATGTATACAAACTCCAATAAAATGTAATAGGATATTTTGAAGGCCACTAAGGATGAGTAATCAGTTTATTACGGTTAAATGTCCAGGGATGCACAAATTGTGAGAACTGTTGTTTTGTTCCTGCTGCATTCTTTCACAAAGTTTTTTGAATGGAACCCCATTTGTGCAAATATTGCACTTCACCACCCGAGCAGTTGTTAGATGACCAGCCACCAAAATGATAAGTCACGACAACAGATTTCATATGGATTGGAGTACAGATCGATATAAGTCTAAATACAGGTACAGTTATTCCCCTTGGTACATAGATTGTTGCAATGAATGTAATTTTAGTTTTTTCAACTTTCGTTATAAGAAGTTTGTGTGTGCAATTCACCACTTAAAAGTGACATGTTTTCCAATGTTTTTCCAGACTTGTCATTATCAGAATTACAGGAGGGCCATAATGGTCCACCTAAAAGGGTCCAGGAGGGCCATGTTTGGTCCACCTTAATTCATCAAAGGAGGGCGACTGGGTGTGGGCCTATTCTTGAGTTGACACGAAGTTAGGTGAGCTTTGCCGATCCAGTGACCAGTGATGTCCCACAAATATCAAACAGTTTACCTTGGGTACCGCCAACCGGCATGAGATTTGAAAAAAAAACAAAGAATAATACATACTGGTAAATATATTGGAAGAATTGTTACTCAATAAAATATTTTGATATGCTGTTATTTCGAAAACAGAACGTTTCCAAAAAACGGGAGTGTGAAAGCAGGAAAGGAAACCTGGAATCAGCTGTTCCAAATAGAGCTATGCACATCAAGGAGAGTACTCAACACACGGCGGTGAAATGATGTGACACATGGCAAATATTTATTTATTTATTTATTCATTGGTGTTTAAGGTCACATATTTCTGCACAATGGCTAATCATGACCACAACATGAGTATCAACTCAAGACCAGGGGCGAGCGTTAATAAGCCATGTTGCCCATTTTAGAGAGGGTTTGCACCTCCCAAGCAGTGGTGACTGGGTCCTATTATACCAGTAAAACAGAGCCTGTTTACCGAAGTGAACAGGCACTGCTTCACTTCCCGGGGTTCCCACGGGGAACATGGCAAATAAAATTAAAACAAAACTGCTGTGGGGTGAAGCGTCCAACGTATTTTCTTGTATTTAGCTGGATATATTAATTTGGTCACTTCGCTCATTTGCATACCAATATTTATTGGAATGTTTCGAAATTTTGTTGGCGTGTTCTGTGGATAATTCTTGACAGACGAGGGGTGAAAATGCATGCACAGGCACCTGCTCCCATATATTTGATGAAATATAATGTTGAGAAAAAAATCCCCCCTTTAATTTTAACTGGAGCTGTGTGCCGCAACATCTCAGGCTCTGCTAACACATTGAAGATGATCAATATCTATCGCCCACAGTATTTTGCGTGGGGCAGTCGTTTATGGTCCACAGAAATTTTAGTTTAGGTGGGCAGTCGTGGCCAATCGCCCGTCTCAAAATGACAAGCCTGGTTTTCCATAAGCACCTTAACTGTGTACGGTACAGTCGCTGTGGTCTGGTTGTAATCCACGTCTGGGCAGTGACGTCCATGCTTGCATTTACTAGATAATAAAAACTATCATCCGGTTGTACCCAGTGTTTCATTAATTAAATTTTTTATGATTATTTTGATAATTGGTGTTCAGAATCTAATATATTTGTGTCCGTTGAAATACTATCAGTGGAAAGTGGCCATTCCATGATGGACGGATTGAGCTCAACCCTCTCTCCTCCTCCTCTGCAATGTTGCCAGCAAAAACCAATGTTTCCTGCACTGCACAAAACACAAATCCTCAATGTACACTAAAAGTCTAAATTTTCCACAATACAGCATTTAACACTTTACCGAATGAATCGACTGCATTCACCCACGTAATATATCAATTCAGCAGCTGACAAAAAACATACATGTATTTTCAAGCAGTTTCAAGAAAACCATATCATGTGACCCCCCAGTGACACAAGCTCATTCCAATGAGGGGTGACATGATATGGTTTTCCTGAAATTTTCTAAAAAAATTTAAAAATTAGTATTTAAAATAATAAATTTTGATATTGTCTGCGTTAGGTAAAGAGTTATGAAATGAAATCATGTTTTGTGACACAGAGAGAGAGGTCAAAAGACTGTAGGTCTCCTGAAACAGTTTCAAAGTTTCTATATGAAATCCAGTGAATCCAGAAAATTTTGACACAAAGCTGCTTTCATGATTAAGGCTGTCACGATTATCGATTATTTTGTCATAAAAATAGACGGTTATTTGATTATTTATGGTTAATATTTCTGTCTCGTTTCCTAGAACTTCGTCCATGAAATAACTTGGGAGGCGTTAAAAATTAAAATATCCTAATCGTAAATGAAGCAAACAAAACACCAAACCTTGAAAATTTGACAAAACAGAATCTACATCGCATAGATTCAAACTTCAAATCCTAGAAAAATGCATACTAAACTCACTAATGGCCCCATCCGCGCTCAATGAGTAATGATTATGAATTTAGCCTCAGGGAATGTCAAGTCAACAAAGCTTTACATGTGGAAATGAAACTTCCAGTTGCGGGACGTCGGAGAACAAAATAAATCATCATACTTTAAAAATAAATAACATGGCATTTCGAAGTTTTTCCCTCTTTACTTTCCGTATGTTAAAATTGCTTATCAAGTATCAAATTGATAAAAACAAAAACAACTCAACACTCGAGCAATCGACAGCATGCTTTTGATACTCGGCAGAAGAATACAACCTCGTAACAACGTTGATGATTTTTTGGCAGGTCACATGACTCACATCAAAGGAATGAGAAGTAATGGGAACTGAGTGATCACGCGTACGATGATGACTGGGTTTTGGCTAACTTTAACTCACGTGGTGCCGCGACTTGAAGCTATATATTGGTTTTATGTTTTAACCCCGTTCACACACACATTTGTTGTCGAAATAGGTCCTTTATGTGAAACAACAGCTTGTGAATCAATATTTCCCCTTTGTTTAACAAAAAGGTATGACAGCACATGTCCAGTCAAATAATCGATCATTGATAAAAATCGTCGATTATGACCTCAATCGACGGTTGACAGATTTTTCGATCATTCGTTGACAGCCTTATTCATGATCTCAAGAGGCATAGTATTTGACAGGGTCCACCACAAAGAAAGAGTTCCAACTTCATGTGCAGGAATCCTATTAATTACATGATCTCTGTCTGGAAGGTGACTAAATGTAATACAAATAGATAAATGAATCCCATCTTGACACTGTTTGAATGGATATGTCTTTCCTGTCTGAAATGTGTTAAACACCTTTAGGTCACAGCAAAACTCCTGTGTACAGTGGAGCCCACTTAATTGGATATCTCTTAACTAAATAACCCTGTGAAATGAATATAATTTCTCAGCACAAAACCATTTACCATACCTTCAGTACAAATTTGACCTGTTAATTGAATATAGGTTTTAAAGTAAACTCCTGTTAATTGAATAAAAAATCTTGTAACCTGTCGAGAAATTACTCGGACTCTCCAGTTTCCCTTTGTTTGTAGATCTATTTGGCATCAGTACATCCAATACAGGCATTTAGTCTATTATATCTTGTTTGACATGGCTCAAGGAGCTCTGTCAAACAAGATATAATAGAATAAATGCTAAGTTTATCTCTAGAATACAGGAAAGTGACACATATTTTTTTATATATTAAGGTTTAACGACACTAACAGCCAAGGTCATATTGTGTCGGTGACAGTTTTACGAGTGGAAGAAGCCAGAGTACCTGGAGAGAATCACCAGGCGACGACGAGCAGCTGCCAGCTCCCCAACATCATAACTCAGCACTGCAGCACAGACAGGGTTTGATTGGTTGAAGACATGTGCACCATCTACATGCAGTACACCTTAGTACATGGCATCATCGTTCCCCCCATGTGGACAATGAGGGTTAAGTGCCTTGCCCAAGGACACAGCACAGGAGTCCGAATCGATCGTTCAGACGGTCACCCAACCAAGGATTAACCGGGCTTGACGTTGCTTAACTTCGTATTCTGACAAGAACCAGTTACCGCAATGCTACCGTGCCCCCCTAGAAAATGGCACAATCTCTGTTAATTGAATCCTCCTGTTAATTAAATAATTTTCATTGGCAAAGTGGCTATTCAATTAACAGGGTTCCACTGTATTAGCAGGCCTTTAAATTCCATCAAATTCAGAATGGTAAAGTGTCCCCAAACTACAGGGATGGTCCCAAATTATAGGACATCACTCATAATATGATTTGTTTTTCTATGCTTTCTTGTCCCTTTTTGTTGAAATGGTTCAACCTGGAAAGACCTGGAGATCTGAATACTTTTTTGCTACTCAATGAAAGTCTACATCCTGTGGCTTTGCAGCTGTTTTTTCTAGGAAAGTCTTGGCTGTCTAAGTAGGCAACCAAGACTTGTCTAAAAACAACTGCCAAGTAGTGCTCTTCAGTTGTGAAATTCTGCCTCAGTTTCAGTGTCGGTTGTTATAAGAGTCAGGTACTGGCTGTGGTTTCCGTTTTTATTTCTTTTTATTTAAACAAACACTGAAACAGGAAAAACTAAACAATATATACCACTCAAAGTTTGCTAAGCACCAAATATTTGACATACCATTGTGAAATTTGCTTGTGACAGAGATGCGATAATTTTGGTGGATATGATTGAGGAAGGTATTGAGATCGTCCCCAGTGTTTACATTAGCTCTCTTGACAGGCAGATTTGTCGTGACAGTCATGGAAAGCATGTACCCCTTAATTTTCATGATGTCTACTTATTTATTTATTGGTGTTTAAGGTCACATATTTTTGCACAATTGCTAATCATGACCACAACATGAGTATTATCTCAAGACCAGGGGTGAGCGTTAACTGGTTGAGTGCTGGAAGCCCATATTTGGGCTTTTTTCTGAAGTGCAGGTACCACAGCTTGAAGGCTCATATTCAGTGAATGTGCTTTGTATTACCTTTGAAATGATATTATTTAGTCTGTGAGGGTTTGCCTTGTTACAATTTATGGTAGAGTGCCCATAGGCACTCTCCCATAAATTGTAACAAGGCAAATACATGTGTGCAAGATTTGATGACCAAAAATAATTTAGCACTCTACCAGTTAATAAGCCATGTTGCCCATTTTAGCGAGGGTTTGCACCTCCCAAGCATTGGTGACTGGGTCCTATTTTACCAGTAAAACAGAGCCTGTTTACCGCAGTGAACAGGCACTGCTTCACTTCTTGTGGTTCCCGTGGGGATTCATGTCTACATGTACACGACATGTGTAGGGTATTCAATCTTCATTTCAACACAAACCCTTGTGATTTAATGATTGAATATGACAAATGCAAATGTAAAAAGACATTTGTCTGAAACAGAAATGTGGCAGGCTGAAGGGTTGGTGGAGCAAGGGGCTACCCATTGTCAGGTTGGTGTGCACCATACGATGATCATCAGAGCCTGGGCAAGACTTCAGCAGTATGGCACACCAGTAAGACGACATGGTGGTGGCAGAGACAGGGCAACATCTGCAGCTGAAGACTGGTCTTTGATTCAGGTCCATAGGAACCGCTTTACCACAGCAACCCAGCTTCGCAGTGACCATCAGAATGCATCCGGGTAAATGTTTCGACACAGACTATCCAGGCAAGGTTGCATGAAGGTGGTCTCCGATCAAGAAGACCATGTATTCACATTCCAATGTCCCAGAACTATGGCCAGGCACGATATGAATGGGCCATGGACTACGTTGGATGGACCAGAGAAGATTGGTGACCTGTTCTTTTTACTGATGAGTCAAGGTACTGCCTAGACCACACAGATAGGCATTCTAGGGTATGGAGAAGACCAGGAGAGCGATTCCATGCAGCCAACATTGCTGAGCATGACCGCTATGGTGGATGGTCAATCATGGTCTGGGGCAGCATCAGCAGTGATGGACGTACTGAGCTCTGTGTCCTTGAACGTGGTACATTGACTGCACAGCATTATATTGATGAGATCATGGATGTCCACGTCAGATTGTATGCAGGTGCAGTGGGTGATAGATTCATTCTGATGGAAAATAATGCCCATCCTCATGTTGCCCATGTTGTCGGGGAGTACCGACAGAGAGAGGGGACTGAGCGAACGGACTGGCCAGCAAGATCCCCTGACCTCAATCCAATCGAACATGTCTGGAATGAGTTGCAGCTTGCAATTTCAGCCCGCCCAGTCCAGCCAAGTGTCCAGGAGCTTGGTGCCATGCTGGGCCAAGAATGGAACAACATCCCACAAAGGACCACCAGAAACCTGATTGGGAGCATGAGAAGGCGTTGTCAAGCAGTAATTAACAGTAATGGGACTCATACTTGATATTGAGCCCATACCAGTTTGCTCTGTCAACTTTTTGGTAAATTGAAAAATTTCCTCTCTTACCAGTAATATCCATTTTCCATGGTTATCGTATTCAAAAGCCAAAAAATAATATCAAACACAAACAAAATCTTAATTTCTGTACTTAAATCATTTAAGAAATAATTAAATAAAACTATATACACTTTTCATTACAATATTTCAACTAAAACGTAAAACAGGTAGTTGGATATACTTGTTGCTAAGCAACCTTTGAGTAGTATACTAAAACAATATAACAAAAGCCACTTTTTGAAACTAAAAGGCTTTTCTGGGAGTCCATGATATGGCCCCTTTAGTGATGCAGACCATACTGGACCGCCACTGGTGGTAAACAGATAGACAGTCCATTTTTTCTCTCATTGAACCAGTCCAAGACGGTTTACTACATTATTTTCTTATTTTAGAAAATATGGGGCATATTTTTGAAATGTTTTGTTAATGTACTTGATGCAGGAGGTAACTACAAGTTTTTAGTGGATATTGGATGAACTGCCAGTAAAACTGAAGAATTCTATGATCCATTATGGCTTTGTAACAAGCAAATTTTATATCTTCTCATGTTGGCATTGGAGGGACAAGTCTGATATTTACCCAAAATGGCAGGGCATACCCTTCTAACATGCACTACATCTACATCCTTGGGTCAAGTTGGGTGTAATCTAGTTATTGCACCAGATATATAATTATCTTTTCCTACATGTACTACATTCTCGAGACCCCTTCCCCTCTGGTGTGAATATATCATATGAGTTGTACTGTGGGGGAAATGTGCCCCAGAAATGATCTCAAAGTAATTTTGCAGGGTAAGTTGCAAATTAATGCCCCAAGATTAGCATTGTGTCTGAACTAGCGATACTCTCGCACATTACAATGCCCCTCTGGACCACCTTAGACTGGTCCAGTTCATCTAGGTAACAGTACAGCAGGTGTGATCTGGTGTCTGATCCTGGACCAGTACCAGGCTGTTTTGCTGTGGTCCAATCTGCATCTCTAGGACCTGTAATGTGGTGTTACATGCACAGAGCAGTTTACAGGACAAGCACAAAGACCCCACACATTTGGATCCACCGACACAACCCCCCCCCCCCCCCCCCCGACCTGGTTTTGTGTTCACCAAAACTTTATATGAAAGCAAAGCAAAACAAATGGCAACATTAACTGTCAATCAGAATCTCACAGTGTTTTCTCCCACTCGTATCTGTTTCAAAAATCATCGGTTGTCATTTTCAAACAAGCAAATTCAGAGAATTCATGTCTCCCGCTGGGCAGCAGTTTCAAGGGGAATTAATCCATCCAGTGGAATATAGTTGAGTTGCAAGTGGAAGTTATTTAGAAGAGACAGAACAGACAGTGCCTCAGACAGTGGTTATCAGATTTATTTTCACGGAGGTCACTGTCAAAGCAAGTGAAGTGATGTGGAGTATAACTGTGAGAATCACTAAAAATTAAGACTGTATGATAAGACATATTACAGTATGTGACAAGCGGATTACGTCTCTAACACCCAACGCGGTGATAGCATTGCAGAAAATAACCAGGATAATCCGGGATTCCCGGTGTTGGTCAAAGAAAAAAATCACTGGGTCACGTAGTGTTTTTCTGTGTAAAGGATTAGTTACATAATCGATTTTCACGTCTCTAGACTCACTTTACTTGCTACTGAATAAATTACTGGTTTCTGTCGTGTTCGTTGCTGGATTATTAATCTCGCCACCACGTTCCTTAACAGAACATGTGCCGCAGACTCACTATTTTATTTTTGGGTTGTGAGAAAGTTGCGCGAACGTTAGATCAATACCAGTTATGGAAAAAGCACAGAATGCTGTCGCCAGTCGTATTCGCAATTTGCTCAGAAATTTTGAGTAAATGCACCCCCCCCCTCCCCGATGCAGGGTGAGAGTTCTGCGGGGGACATGGTAGTTTGATAAGGACCACAAATTGACGATATGCGAAACATAAACTTGAAGCGTATCTCGGGACTTTTGCGTTTGAAAAATTTTCAATTTTATTAATTGTAATAACATATATATTGTATTACCAATACCAAAAAACAGTGTTCTTTTAGTATTAATAATATATATATTATTATTAAAATTGATAGAATCGAATATTACGTCGAGTGCATGTGCCACAAATCATAACAATCAATGTTACCGAAAATAGAATGTTACCGAAAATAGACCCGAAAAATGCTACCACAACCTCTTCCCCCCCCCTCCCCCCCCCCCCCCCCCCCCTCAGTATTTTTCCATCAGAAATTTGTCATTTCCTCAGTGACATTTGACCACGTGAGTTGGGATAGAACAGCAGTACATTATTCGATTAACGTGCTTTTGCTATTGACACCTGTACTTTCCGGTGGTACCTTCGACACTGACAGTGAAAAATGAAGTCCACTGTGCTTTCAACAACTTGTTTCGGGTATGAGGTGGGAATATAATAAAAAAATAAATAAAAAACAACAAAATCCTCATGTAACAAACAGTGATTTTATCAACAGAGACGCCAATAATTTGTGGATATTTCCCAAGCGTTAAAAACAAATGGCGTCGTACAATGTTCACACGTGTACATGTACAAGTCGAGCGTCCCACACAATTCAGTGCCACAACTCGTCGCCACAGGACAACCGAATATCTAATTCAGTGGTGACAAAATTCCACCAGTCTTCTTTTCTTTCACAATATTTGTGGATGCACGTTTTGCAATATATACATCTCGTCCAGCGGATTTTACGACCCGGACGTTTCGGCCCACCTTTTTAAGCAAAGTGAACATTACAGCCATTATTAAATATTTATTAAACTGGACCGGACTAAAAAAAGGTGGCCTGAAACATTCGATCAGAATGCTTTGAGTAAAAAAACACACTCAACCCCACCTCCATTCGGACGAAAGCCCACATAAGGGATGGCTGTACAAATCACAATTGATTAATTTCATAGCACAATCTACATATAAAAATAGCACAATGGACAAGAATAAAGTAGCAAACCAACTAAATAGTACATACATGTAAGAAAACCTGACAAATTTAAAAATAATTTATGTCAGTGACGTAGCTACACCAGCCCCCCCCCCTCCCCCCAATCATTTTTCTGCGACCCCCCAACATTGGCTCAATGTAACTTTCGCATGACGCAGAGTGCCAAAATGCCTCAGATTCAATCTTAGAACACAAATGGAATATCTACTTGTGGATGGGGCGGGAGCTAATCCTCTGGCCTGGCCGTTACCCCTCCTTCCACGCCCAAACTTTTTATATACATGCATATCATTGCCCCCCTCCCCCCCCCCCCCACCCCAGCTCACAAACACACAGGATAGCGGACTCCCCGAAATCCTAGCTCCGCATCCGTTTTATGTCATATACATGTAAAAAATATACTTTTCCTGTCATCAGAGAGATAAAAAATTATTTTAACAGTGACTTAACCCATTGAACTCTAGTGGCATCTTCCATGCCAGTTCAATGTCAGCAATTAGAAGTACATATTCGTTATTTGGGGCAGGGCAATCAATATTATCAACGTGCAGCCCCGATTGGGCAGAGCAATCAATATTTTCAACGTGCAGCCTCGGGGCCGCACGTTGAAAATACTGATTGGTCTACCCCACACGTTTACTGAACATCCATCCTATTTAATGACGTTATGGCATATCATGTTTCTGAACGGAGAAAACGGCCGCTAGTGTTCAAAGGGTTAATCAGTTACATTGTATAATAGACATACTTTGGTGTTTAGTTTTTGGGACGTATATAACAGAATTTTGGTCGGAAGAAATGAATGATGAAATTTGCAATAATTACATCGATCACCTGTACAAAGTAATTTCAGTGGCACTCTCCCATAAACTGTAACAAGGCAAAGGGACGTGGACTAAAACGGATGACCAAAAATAATTTAGCACTCGACCAGTTAAGGAGCTCAATGGAATAGCTTCAGGCGATCTACCCAAATTTCTTTTCAGATCGGAATCATCGAGAGGAAAGAGTATTGACTATTTCCACACTCTGCTCAGTACACCAGAGAAAAGCGATACTTTTATAAAGAAATCAAAGTTTCATAAATGAAATTAAAATGTAAAGATGTTTCAAAGTGTTTCAATTTGAATAATTTTGTCAACTGTAAAAAATGTCCGTTAAAATTTCGGTAGAAGTACTTATAACCCCCAATCATAACTGAGGCCTGTTATACACGTCTCCCTAATTTATAGTGCTTTAACCCGTCAATAAGTCCATTCAATTTATGTGACGGGGAGTACTTTCAAAGAAATGTATTTCGAACTCACAACAGTGGCGTAGCCCCCCCCCCCCCCCCCCATTCTATATGCTCCCTAGATATAAATACTTGCCCCCTCCCCCACTTTCAAAGAAATGTATTTCGAACTCTCAACAGTGGCGTAGCCCCAATTCCCCCCCCCCCCCCCCCCCCCCCACCACCGGAACTTCAGTTTATGGACTCATTCCAGGTTAACTTGTATACATGTAGGCAGGCCTATGAGACAGGCGATTCCCAAAGATATCAAAGTTGGTGGTGGCGGGGTGGGGGGCATGTATAATATATCTAGGGAGCAAACAGAATGGGGTGCGCTAAAATGGGGGAGGGGGGGGGGGGCTACGCCACTGTTGAGAATTCGAAATACATTTCTTTGAAAGTACTCCCCTGTCAGGCGGTGAAGTTTGATATGAACTGTTGTCGGTAAGATCGGCATGGAAGGGCTTTGATATGAACTGTTGTCGGTAAGATCGGCGCGGAAGGGCGGTATGTTTTTATTAAACAAAACACTGCGAAACTTCAGTTCATACTCATTCCAGGGAAACTTGTATACATATAGGGAGGCCTATGAGCCAGGCGAGTAGCAAAGACATCAAAGTTGGTGGGGAAGGGGGGGGGGGGGGGGTGGGGGAGGGGGGGCAAGTGTAATATATCAAAGGAGCATACAGAATGGGGTGCACTAAAAGGGGGGGGGGGGGGGCTATCACTCATCACTTTCTTCCCTGCTGAAACTTGATATTCCATTTAGGACCCTGGAGAAAAAACAACAGAATTAAGCCCTATTTTTGAATTAACGTCAGTGTTTATCGTGTTCGGACATGCCGTCTTAATCTGTGATGAAGAGAAGGCACGGTTTCAATGGGGGAAAATTTCGATTTCATCCGTATAGTCTGTGATGTGGAGTCATGACTTTTCTGGAACGTTCTTCTGAAGTTCTATGCGGTTTGTTGTTTTCTGTCTGTATCTTGTATTTTTTTATTGAAGCGACATGTAGCAGTAAAGTGCCGATTATTAATTAATACGGGCCCTTTTTAGATCGAACTTGGGATGTTTTTTTTGTGCGTCGGAGAATCAATTCGACCACGTGGTTTCATGCTGAAACATTTAAAACTGCCATGTTTTCTCAACGGGCCGGGCGTCATATTTTCCGTTTAGTTTGGGGGCACCGTGATTTATCGTTCAAGAAAAATTAATGCAGTCTGTCGTCTTCTTCCTGGCCTTCTGCAGTTTATTTTTCATGACATCTGTTCTCATAAATATTAAAAATTTATCTTTTTATGAATTAAAACTTTCGTACAGGAATGTGGCCGTGCGTTTTCATTGACATACTTCATGATGTAAAAAAAATATGACGCAAACTAAAATGATAATATAACAATAACAAAAAAAACCACACGGTCAGTTTGATACGTTTATTTCTTTCAACTAAAACTTAATAGGGCTGGTTTCGTCAACATTGTTGTGTACATGTAGATTTTACCCCGGTTGAGCACCGCGTCAGAACAATTAGCTTGTATTAACGCACCTCCTCTACTAAATTACACCAGCTACTGTTCGATCGAAACAATAAGCAGTCGACTTAATCCTCTGTTCAGTAAATCCCAGTGGCCAATTATCGCCACCGTGTTCAACCGGGTCAAATTTGCGTTTTCCACCTATCGCGGGGCTGGGTGTTGGAGACGTAATCCACTTGTCACGTACTGTACATTAAACTGATGTGAAAAGTAATCCATATATGAAATTTCATTGAAATCGGTTGACTCTAAGGAAAGTTAGAGTCTGGAAACCATCAGCCAATCAAATTTCAGCAACCTTATTAAATATACGCGGAATATGCCCATATTCGAACTTGGACCCACAATTGATGAAAGTGATCTACTACCCAAATTTCATCGAAATCGACTGACCGTAAGGAAAGTTAGAGTCTGGAAACGAAAAACACGGAAGGTGTGCACTTACTGTGTATTAGTAGTAGCACTGAATAAATCAAAGTTTCCCTAATTTGTATAATTTTTGCATGAGAACAAAACCCGTATTATATGTGATGTATTGCATGTTACTAAACATTCATACAAAAATTTATTCAAATCCGAACTTTCATACAGAAGTTCTGTACAAAAAAACTGATTACACCCAGTTTCGGAACAAAATGGCCACTGGTGGCCATCTTGAATTTTGGACCAAACCCCAGAACACATTTTCTGGTCTCACAATGATAACAAAGATACCCAAGAAGTTTCGTGAAGATCAGTTCATAAATACGGCTTTTAGTCTGAGGTGCGTTGATGCACGGGGCAGACAGACAGATTTTCGGTACAAAATTTCCCACATTCGAACTTGACCTAGGTATTGATAAAAGTAATCCATATATGATATTTCATCGAAATCGGTTGATTTTAAGGAAAGTTAGAGTCTGGAAACCGTCAGCTGATCACATTTCAGCAACCTAATTAAATATGCGCAGAAAATGTCCAGATTCGAACTTGGATCCACAATTGATGAAAATGATCTACTACCCAAATTTCATCGAAATCAACTGACTGTAAGGAAAGTTAGAGTCTGGAACCGAAAAACACAGAAGGACGGAAGGACACCCTGAATTTAATATCTCCCATTTTTTTCAAAAAGCAGGAGACAATAAATACTGATGATCACGTGTTCTGAACATCTGAACAGAAATTACAAGAGAGTCAGTTTCAACAGCCAATTCTATCCACTCGCTGACATTTAACCAGGTTAACCCTCAAGGGCCTGGACAATTGTCTCAAATTCACACCTGACCATAGCATGTACACATCTAGTGGCTTAACGGTGATTTCTGGTCAAATCTTGGCTAGAAACCACTGCTTTTGTAATTTGTCTATTATCAGCAACACCTACTCATGATGGCATGTTAAAGGCACCTGTTCTGAGGTCGTAAAAGTCAGAAATAGGACTTTAAAGGTTAACTGACAGAGCATTTTATCAACAATGTCAACACTGAGCAGTTCAGAACATGTTACATTCAGAATGGAATCGAATAATGACTCTGGCCCAGAAACTACCCACACTAGCAGTGATGTACGGTACTTTATTACAGGGAGGTAGTATCTGACGAAATCTTGTATTCAACTTCAGTCTACAACTTAAAGCCATCTTCACTTCCAAAAACTTTGTTTCTGATTCAGTGTTGTGTTTCGACTTAATAGTGTTTACACATATTCTGCATAATCGGCTCCTTACAGACTTCACATGTGGCACATTTGTCTTTTGAACCACTGTTTTACTAAGTACTTCTGTATAGGACTTTTATCACTGTTTCCAACATGTTGTATTTGATCACCAGAGGGCACAACTTTATTGGCCTTGAGTCCTAATTGAGTATTGCATGTAAATACAGAAAACGAAAGTACATTTTTTGACACATGCTCAGTTCTGACAAGTCGGTTTTCTGTTTAACCAGAAGTTCTAATCCAAAGTACTTCAACTTAACTTTTTTATTTTACCCAGAAACTGCATGTTCGGTACATACTTTGTTGCTGTGAAAAGTGATCTGTGTTGGAATAACGCCCCACAGGGTTATTGGTGGAATTGATATTACAGAGGTGTCCATTCAGAGAAACCAAGACATGGCATATCAGACAATCAATATTGCAAAAAGGACTGTTTGCAAGCAAGTCAGCGATGCCTCCAAATTACACCAATCTAAATGCCTGGTATTAGTTCTTGCATAGTATCCATTTCTCATTTCAATTAGACTCCCGAGAACACCCATATACAACAAAATTATCAATAGAATAACTTACTATTAAGTCCACATCTTCTTTTGATATTTTAACCTTGGATAACTCCTTTTCTTTTTCTTTTTTCTCTGCAGCTTCTTTGGTCTTCTTATCACTCATAACCTTCATTGCCTGACAATTTAAAATCATAAAAATATGTATTTATTATACAGTACGGCCACCAAGGACTGGTCATAATCCACACTTGAGCTGTCATGTCCACACATGCGTTTACCAGGTAATAAAAATCAGCAGCAGCAAAATTTTAATAAATGAAGCACCAAGTTGATTATTCCTATAATTAGTTTTTTGGAATCTAATATTATTGCATCTGTGGAAATATTGCCCACCTGTAGAAACTGACCTGTCCACAGCGACTATACTGTATATATACATTATTTTATCATTCCAATGACAAAATCCAGGCAGCTTCTAATCATTTGAGTAAATTCACATAGTACATAATTTAGCCCCAACCCCATTGTCTAAAGGATGAACAAAAATTAAAGGACCTTTGCAGAAGATGAAATGGTTTCACTTTCAGAATGTGCGCAGAGACGTTGTGGGGCAAGCCCCTTTCGACCCTCTTCAACTGTATAAGATCTTGTAGCTACATGTCCAGGCGTGTTGAAGGAGGAAAACTATCAGGTACTCGGCAGATGTCCCGGGTTAGGTGATCGAAAGAATGTTGGCTTGTCTTTATGGTGGTCGTTGACTGAACCCACGGGTGAGGACCAGTGCGAGAAAGGATCCTCTCACAAAGGTGCTACCTCTCCCCGAGGGTGCTGTGATGGTAGTTTCGGGCAAGTAGAGTCTGCCACTTAGAAGGATAGTCATGATGTGGTGGAGGAGGGCCAGCATTGGCAAGTATAGTCTGCCTCAGATGGTTGATGGAAATTTGAGATGATTCGTTTTCCCGAATTTCAGATGAGTGTATCGTTGTTTCGTGAAAGAAAAACAACAACGGCCCCTTTCGGGGACCACCCATAGAAAGACCTGAACTTCCCTGGTTCGGAGACAGGCCTGCATTGGAACCTATTTGGCCGGGTCGGAATGCGCTGACCAGGCGCTAAAAAAAGTGGGGCGCAGGACCAATGCTTGCCTCCCTGGAGGTGGATGACCACTTCTAGGAATGGAGCAGAGGATGTTTGGAGTCCATAGCAGTTACAGTGTTCTATATCGGTAATAGTTTTCCAAAGCGGTTATCGGGGTGCTGGAGATCAAAATGAAAGCATCTCTGTGTACCTGCTAGAAGAGAAAAGGCAGAATTAGTCAAATAGACAAAAGTATGCGATTACATTGAGGATGGCAGCTTGTAAACTTCCTGTGTCCTGTTCCCAGTTTTTGTTTATTTTTAGACATTGGATTTTTAATGATTTAGCTGAAGGCAGCCTATTCTGGTAAATAGTCACAGCTGAGCCGTTTTCACCACCTTTTTATTTGCCTATCCTTATGATTTGTTGATTTGTTATTGTCTTGGGGATTGAATAGTTCGTATAGTCGCTTATTTAGTTGATTGATCTGAGTGGTGATTAGTTTTAAGTCGGCAAACTAAGTTGAGTGGTGATTAGGCGAGTTGAGTATGGGCGAACTAGGGAGTATTTAAACCAAGTTTTTTGTCAGTTAGTCATTAGCCTTTATCTACTGGTCGCTACAACTGACATTACTGCTTTTACGTTGAGTGAAATGGAGGTTTCTGGAGTAACTGCCATTTTTGGGAGTTGTTTACTGAGGCGACTGGGCAAATTTTGTTGTGGAGGTGACTTAGGAGCCGTCGGCAAGGTGAATTTTCATGGAGTCGGTGGTATGCGAGCCTGTGATTATCCAGAGCAGGAATATCAAAGAATGGTGGAGCAGGCCCCTGATTTGGTTATAACACAGCTTGGCTGAAATGACATCGTGGCTGCAGGTAACCCACAGGATGTGATAGAGAACTTGATGGCCCTCGTCACACGGTTAAGGGAGGAAGCCGGGGCCGAGGATGTATTTTTTGGCGCGATACAACCTTGGATCCCGAGTCAGCAGTAGACTCCCGGCCTCACCACTGACCAGTTCCGATCACAGATGAATTTCATAAATCGGTGTATGGAGAGAAGGATGTTGCCTGGGCATTTTATTCGTATAAAGGAGCTGAAGTTCCCGCAGCATTTCTTGCCAGACCAGGTCCACTTCAGTCACAGGGGCATCCCGAGATATCGATGTGCTCTTGTGCGCATCGTTTACAGTGTAAGGAGAAGGAGGCAATACAGAACATAACAGGATGACTGCTCCAGAGAAAAACAGCCCTTTTTGGGGCCACCCAACTTAGTTGAAAGAGTACTAAAATAAGCATATACTTGTGGTAATTTAGGTTGATGAGTTGGTCGCGTTTTTAGGTTTTTGGCGGCTGTTGCAAATGTCTTCGAGTTCAGATATTAGTTGGCTGTCGGCGAGCCGGATGTGATTTTTTGCGGCTAGGAAGGCGAGACGATCCTTTATGGTTGGAATTTCAGCTCTGTCGTCAGTGTCATGGAGTAATTTGATAGATGTATCCCAGGAAGCACTGAGGGCGACTCTGAGCGTGTGGTTTTGAAGTTTACCCATATTTGTTTAAGTCATAAGCTTTGTATTCTTGACCTGCTTTTTTTAAGTCAAAAAGCGGTATAATTCTGGCAAAAATAATCCGACTGGAACTATAATTGCAGGTGCACAGCTTCCCATCGTGGTGTACATTCATACCACATTCAAGCAGATTGGTCCATAAACGTCTGAGAAAATCTTCAGACAAAATTATGTTTACAGGCGGACAGATGGATCGATGCAAAAAAGTCTGATCAAAACTATAATTGCAGGTGCAGAGGATCCCATGGTAGTGAATATCCATACCAAGTTTCAAAGGAATCGACCCATAAATGTCTGAGAAAATCTCTGGACAAAACTCAAACATTCTAAGATGAAAAAAGGCACAACTCTGGCAAAAAAGTCTGATCAAAACTATATTCACAGGTGCACAGGTTCCCATGATAATAAGCATCCACACCAAGTTTCAACTGCAACCGTGGATCGGAATCATTAATGTGAGACTAACGAAAATCACAACTGCGCTGCAATAAACACAACTGCAAATTTGGTTTTAAAATTGAAAGTGCCATGCGGTTTCTGACAGAAATAAAACAAATATCAAATTACCAAAATGACCACCTAATTCACTTAAATGCAATATCTACGCATCTGCCACTGTCAATAATTTCTATGTACACTTTTGAATGAAACACAGAACTGTTGAACACTATACTTGCACCAATGATATTTACAAGAGAGTAAGCTAAGATTTGGGGCTTTCAGTATCAATACACGAAACTCAACATGATATTGTAACAGTACGTATTATACCCTGGAAATATTATCCGGGTCAACATAATTCATAGCAAATTTTGTCAAGACTGAATTTGCTAGGAAATATGATACCACTTCAGTAAAAATTGTCCTCTAAACATTTCCTGACAAAAAAACCTTAATATTCAGAAATATGCTTCCGTTATATATATTTATTAATATTCATTTTACGTTCAGTAAAACATGAACACAATTGTTCATTTTTTTTCATGTCATATCTTTCTGGTCTTTATGAAATGGGAACTATGTAAGAAGTACCGGTAGTCATCATTTTATGAAAACATGTGACATTTACCATTAGACTGAGGATAAGTTGTGGAATGTTTCATATTATAAGAACAAAATTCAGTACTTGCTGAACTATTCAATGTACCTCCTTGGTGTGAAATAATTTTCTCCATTGCTATGAACGAATAATTTATGTAATTGTTCCATAATTTTATCATGCCACTCTAAAGAGAATCTTGATTTTAAAAGATCAAGGATTTTATCTCCATCCATATGCCATGCAAAAGTTGTGTGGCATTGTTTGATAACCGTTGTTTTCTAATTTTCTGTGATGACAGCTCATTTCTCACTTTTATGGAATAAATTTTATAAAAAAGGATGAATACCAAAGTGAATTACAAATACAAATGTTCAGTTTACTTCTCAGTGTTGCAAATATGATACCAGTGTTTACATCTGATTGTATTAGAGCTGAAAAGATTAACCAATTAATCAATGATCAATGCCTTGATCAATCCAAAAAGTAATTAATCAATTAACTGTTACTTTTGAACCACTGTATTATATGGATTAACAAAGGAACAAACTTGCTCCAAAACAGGTCAACATTGTCACCCTGACTCGCATCAATTATATGAGACAGAGTAAAGCATGCAAGTTAATTGCTGACATACTTGTTTACTTGCATAATCATCATACTGTGTCAGTGACTGGAAATAGTCATTCTTAACCCTTTACCCATTGCGGGTAGCAGACAATACTTAATTCATGAATTACTACTAAATTTTCAATTTTTGTCTAATAGAAACCCCATCATCGGAACGAGCAAACTAGCTCTTCCCAATGATGGGTCATAAGCTATGTTTTTGAGACAAAAATTGAAAACAAAATAAATTTGAAGGGAGATTTTTGTATATACACATGTTGGCCTAGTCGGTTTTGTTTGTTCCTTTGGGTAAGGGGTTCATGCTGTAAATCATCAACGGTATGGCAATTATTCAGATATCTGTTTGGACAAGTGATTAATTGGTTAACCAAGATCAAGAAAACACCTGAACCGTTTCAGCACTAGATTGTATAAAAAACAAATGACCTATGTTTACATTTTTGGTGAATAGTTTTTCCTCTTTATGGAAATTTCCTCTGGGAGGATAATATTTCCAGGGGATAAGATCTACTCTTCCAATATTCATTAAAATTCATGACCTGTCAACACCAGGCTGAAGGATTGTAAATTGTTTATCAGTATATCAAATGCAGTTTCTGTTGCTGAACTAGAACTTGCCCTTCATTTACAGTATACTGTCTGATATATTTATTTTTATGTGTAATTTTGAAAGCATGAACTCCCAAATCGGTTTCAAATTCACAGTTGATGTCGGATGGAAATTTAGGATTATAATGATCTAAATGTTACTAAATTTTTACTGAATAACATTTTTAGGGTCAGCATCATTTTTTAGGGTCGGTCGGGTTACCCTAAACACAGGTTGTTTTTTTTAGGGTTTTTTTGCCTGACATTTTACAACATGACAGGCATAGATATGTTATAATTATTTATTCAAATGGTACAATCAACAGAAGATGCCTTGTTAGTTGTTAGAAGATGTTGAAAGATGGGGCCGCTATGAGAGATATATATGGATGGTTTCTATATGGTCACGAACTACTGACAACTTCAGACTAACCCACCCCACATACATACAATACCACAAAATTGGTCATGAACATATCTTTGATTTCTCCATTGTCACTTGAGTGCAAGAAGCCATGTGTGCTTTAGCATTGCAGTGCTTTAGCATTGCAGATGATGCTTTATTCAGGGTTCGTACAAAAATTTGCTCACAAAGTTCAAGGGTTTTTCAAGGGTTTTTTTCTTTTTTTTTCAAGGGACACATATACTATTCAGCTTGTTGTATGAGCTCTAAAAATCTAAGATTCATGTGACACGGATCTGACTTTGGAAGTCAGGAAGTACTGGTACCCAAAGTGTGATCTGTGTTACAGTAATCTTGGTAAAACGTTCCATACTTTTTAATGGTTTTTTTTTAACTGAGCGACACGAGCGCAACAAACAAGTAAAAGGCGAGTACACATATATTTACAATGCCTAGGAAATAGCTTGGTATTCAAGGGTTTTTTCAAGAGATTTCTGAAAGTTCAAGAGTTTCTCAAGGGCTAATTTCAAATTCCAGGGTTTTTCAAGAAAAAACTCATTTTCAAGAGTTTTTCAAGAGCTGTATGAACCCTGTTTATTGCACTCACGTGTCAATATATATCTAGCTAGTTTGGTTCTCCAAAATCATGTCCCTGAGGCTGAAATGCGTTATATTGCTCATGGTGTCGTAAGTTCATATCAGCTTTATAATAGACCTTGAAAATCGGAATCGGAATCCTTGAAAAGTGCTTAAATAGTGCTTGAATTTGATGATGTCAGATGAGAGCCATGAAGTAAAACCAGTATATCCAGCAGCCCTTGAAATTGTTAATTTTTTACGATGGCACTTAACTGCTGTCACAAATCAACTTTGCGACGGCAGCTATGGCAACATTTTAAATGAATCTTTATAGCTGTACAGGCCTGTCACCATGAGTACGATGGCAATTTGTTTGCTGTCGCAAATCCATATGATGACAGCATTTTGCGACGACATTGCCATTTGCTGTCGCCAGTTTCAAGGGCTCATCCAGAAGCTGCTAATCAATTACAGACATTTGCTAATCAATTTCTCAGGGATAGGGAAAAAACACTAATCAAAAATTCAAAACCTAAATATACAATGACTTGTCAAAAGAGGTGAGTGTATCAGTAAGTGATCGGTGGCAAGAGCAATTTTTTTATTTGCTGTGACACAACCAAAGGCAACTTTTTTGGCCATTCATGTCTGCTGGTCCAAGGAAAGCTTCCAGGGCAAAAACAAAGCTCTATTCAGTGAAGTCTCAAAAAAGTGTGCAAACAAATTTTTGCTTTGTTTTTAACACCTGTGGTTCACTTTACCCCACCCCCCCCCCCCCCCCCAAAAAAAAAAAAATTAAAAAATGGGCATAAATGAAGTAACCCAGTTATATAGAACATGACAAATTTGGTTCAAATCTCACCATTGGTTCTGGAAAAAGAAATTTTGAGTGGCACCCAAATTTGGGAGCCCAAATGCAGACCTATTGAGTTTCTTTGAAAATAGTGAATCTGCATCACTAAATAAGTTCCATACCAGAAATCTAACTGTGAGTGGCTTATGAGAAGAGGAGTTTTGTAGCATTTAGGGCTTATGAAGCACTTGCCCACCTCAAGGGGCATAGCAACCTTTGGGGGAAAAAATGAGAAGGTAAACGCTACCAGCTCGAAAATGGCAGCAGCTTCATTTGAACAAAGTAGAAAGAGTGTACTCCAAAGATGGTCTGGGCCAAGAAGAAAACAAGTTTAAAATTAGTTGATCTTTAAGAGAGATGATGACTCGGCATTTTCCCATTGCCAACAGTTGTATGGGCTGTTTATTCCATCCAATCGGGTCATCTAAAAATGTGGGTTTACTGGGAATTCTTCATTGACGTAATCAACTTTGTGACAGTCACTGTCACGTGATGCTAACACTTCAAAGTGTGTACATTCTTTCAGAAATTTAGTGTCAATATATTCCACATCGCCATTAAATTTATCGGATTTAAAAATTAAAATGGCAAAAATTAACTTGGATTATCAACAATTTGCTCACAATAGCTTGATCCAGGGCGGAGTTTAGGTATGACAACGTCCATTTCATGAAATAATATGCGAGGGTAAAGTAATGAAAGTGTCAATGACACTGTAGCTTAACTTGTGTGTTGTATTTGATGAAAAGGATAATGTTCAATGTTTATGAAAGGATTATGAAATAAGACAAGAATTGTGATAATTGGGAATATGTTCATTTTTGGTCCCTGTATGCTATGTTTTTGATAAAAATAATATGAGGTGTACACTGTACTAAAGAGCTGAGTGGTGGGTTAATATGACCTCACAGTTAATGTATGTGTCCCTCACAGTTAACGTATATTAATTATTTATTTATTTATTGGTGTTTAAGGTCACATACTTATGCACAATGGCTAATCGTGACCGGAACGTATATTAACGAAAGTTAACAAGTTACAGTGAAATTATTCCAAAACGAGTCATCCCATCAAGTTACATAGAAATCTCTTCATAAATATGGCATGTAGACTTTGCTAAAGGTTTTCGGGCTTCAGATCCCTGTAGCCGCCAGTTTCCCAATTGCGTCCAATGGGGACGTTCTCATCTAGACATTATATGAAGTCAACCTACCAAGTTACAACGAAATCCCTTAATAAATATGACCTGTAGACTGTGCTAAAGGTTTTTGGGCTTTGGGCTCAGGCAGCCATCATGGTTGAATGATAGCAATCAAAAGGGGACATTCTCATCTGGGCATCATCTGCAGTGATCCTACAAAGTTACAATGAAATTCCTTCATAAATATGACCTGTAGACTGTGCTCAAGGTTTTTGGGCTTCGGGCCACTGAAGCCGTCACAGTTGACCAATCACGACCAAAAGGGGATGTCATCATCTAGGCATTATATGGAGTCAAACTAACAAGTTACAATGAAATCCTCCCATAAATATGACCTATAGACTATGCTAAAGGTTTTGGGGTCTTGGGGCTCGGGCAGCCATAAAGGCTGAATGATCACGACCAAAAGGGGACGTTCTCATCTAGACATTATTTGGAGTCATCCTACTGAGCAACAATGAAATCCCTTCATAATTATGACCTGTAGAATGTTCTAAAGGTTTTCAGGCTCCGGGCCCCTGTAGCCGTCACAGTTGCCCTATCGTGTCCAAAAGAGGACATTCTCATCTAGACATTATATTAAGTCAACCTACCAAATTACAATGAAATCCCTTCATAAATATGACCTGTAGACTGTGCTAAAGGTTTTCGGGCTTCGGGCAGCCTTCCTGGTTGAATGATCACAACCAAAGGGGACAATCTCATCTGGGCATCATCTGGAGTGATCCTACGAAGTTACAATGAAATCCCTTCATAAATATGACCTGTAGAGTGTGCTCAAGGTTTTCGGGCTTCGGGTACCTGTAGCCCTCACAAATGACCAATCGCGACCAAAAGGGGATGTCATCATCTAGGCATTATATGGAGTCAACCTAACAAGTTACAATGAAATCCCTCCATAAATATGACCTTTTGCCTATGCTAAAGGTTTTTGGGCTCAGGCACCCATCAATGCTGAATGATCGCAATCAAAATGGGACGTTTGCATCTAGACATTATTTGGAGTCATCCTACCAAGTTACAATGAAATTCCTTCATAAATATGACCTGTAGACTGTGCTAAAGGTTTTCGGGCCCCTGTAGCCATCACAGTTGCCCAATCACGTCCAAAAGGGGACCTTCTCATCCAGACAATATATGAAGTCAACCCACCAAGTTACAATGAAATTCCTCAATAAATATGACCTGTAGACTGTACTAAAGGTTTTCGGGTTTTGGGCTCGGGCAGTCGTCACGGGTAGCAGATCATGCCCAAATGGGGAAATTCTCATCTAGACATTATAAGGAGTCATCCTACCAAGTTACAATGAAATCCCTCCATATTAAAACATGACCTGCAGACTGTGCTAAAAGTTTTTGGGTTTCGGGCTTGGGCAGCCATCACGGTTGACGGATGATGCCCAAAAGGGGACATTCTCATCTAGGCATTATACAGAGGCATCCTACCAAGTTACAATGAAATCCCTTCATAAATACGACCTGTAGACTGTGCAAATGGTTTTCGGGTTTTGGGCTCCGGCAGCCATACTGGTTGCCCTATCGCGACCAACAGGGGACGTTCTCATCTAGACATGACCCCAAACCTACATATGAACTTTTGTGACGATCAGACAAGAACTGTGGGGTGTAGCCCGTGCTAAAGGAAAATGTGAACAGACTCACAGACAGACTTTCGCACGCATGATGGCAATAGCTTATCTTGACCATGTCAAGTTAAGCTAAAAATTACTGCCTATTTTCGTGATATAAACAATGAATAGTATTGAATACGAAGGATAATACCGGTAGGCACCGTGAAACGTTACGTGTCCCTCGCAAACCAACATTATCATTCAGTGGCATGATGTATTCGGCTGGGGGCGCGGTGGCTCAGTTGGTAGAGGTGCAGGCTGCAAGCCGAGAGGTCCTCGACTCGAATCCCAGCTGCGGCAACCGCGTTGTGTCCTTGGGCAAGACACTTCACCCCGATTGCCTACATGGGGGCACGATGACGCTGTGTACTGAGGAGTACTGCACGTCGATGGTGCGCATGTCTTCAACCAATCTAACCCTGCCTGTGCTGCGGTGCAGAGTTCAGAGTTACGATGTTGGAGAGCTGACAGCTGCTCGTCGTTGCTTGGTGGTTCTCTCCGGGTACTCCGGCTTCCTCCACCCGTAAAACTGTCATGGTCACAATTAGCCGTTGTGCATAAGTATGTGACCTTAAACACCAATAAATAAATAAATAAATATGATGTATTCGGCTTAAAAAATAGTCGACTATGAAAAATAATAGTAGACTATAGCACCTTACACCGGTATTCGATTAATCGAATAGGCGAGACAGTCAAATGTTTACAGACACAGTTTCTGAAACTCTGACATTGTTGACGTAAACTAAAAAAGTAACTGCTTTTTTCTCATGTGCGCAATTGATCGTTTGCTACAAATTGTAATTGCGTGAGCGATGGAGCGTGAGAGCGATCGCACGCCATTAAAATGAAGGTCTGCTGACCCTGATGATTTAGGGAACCCTAACCCTGGCCCCAGCTGCTACTGACCCTAGTGATACTAGATTGATATAAAAGTTATTCACTAATTTACTAATTTTCACTTGCCTTAAAAATGAATCTTTCACTGATTTCTCCCGTATTCCACCCAGGGTGTATATTACACTTTCATACGAGCACACCCACTTACTCCCGACCAGTGAGAAAGAACAAGCCAACCGTAATGGCGACTTCGAGTTGACTGATTTTCAACGGCACAATAAAATAGTGTAATTCTAAATAAAATATGAATATTTTCATCAAAAAGTATGGGTAATCCTTTACAATAGCGGGTTTTCATTTTTTATTGCGAAATTAGGCAATTTTTTCTCGCTTCTTTGGAGTTTTTTCCGTTTTAAAAAACTTTTCCAACAAATTAATAGAAAAATATTTGATTCCGGGGCAAGAAATTTAATAAAAAATGCATTTTAATAACACACTGAGTGTAGCGTTTTCGAATGGAGTCGTCAGCTCAATTTCGTTTCAGCCTCAGTGCCCTCTATGTGTCTTCTTCAAAGCGAGGGAGGCATCACTGTACGTGCAACAAGATTTGAGACGACATCAAAATAGGGTCAGTAGCAGGGGGCCAGGGTTAGGATACCCTAACCTGGCCCCAGCTACTACTGACCCTAATGATTTAGGGCACCATAACCCTGGCTCCAGCTACTACAGACCCTAGTGATACTAGATTGATATAAAAGTTATTTACTAATTTACTAATTTTCACTTGCCTTAAAGACGAATCTTTCACTGATTTCTCCCATATTCCACCCAGGGTGAATATTACACTTTCATACGAGCACACCCACTTACTCCCAACCAGTGAAAAAGAACGAGCCAACCACAATAGCGACTTCAAGTCGACTGATTTTCAACGGCACAATCAAATAGTGTAATTCTTAATAAAATATGAATATATTTTCATCAAAAAAGTATGCGCTTTTGTTGGAAAAGTGTTTTAAAATGGAAAAAACCCAAAACAAGCGTGAAAAAATTGCCTAACTTCGCAAAAACCCAAAACCCGCTATTGTAAAGGATTACCAAAGTATGCGCTTTTGTTGGAAAAGTGTTTTAAAATGGAAAAGACCAAAAAGAAGTGAGAAAAAAATTGCCTGATTTCGCAAAAAACCCCAAACCCCCTATTATAAAGGATTACCCCAAAGCCCAGACCAGTAGCAACAGCTTATTCGTGCTGTTGATTGAAGTGGGTCGGTGTTTCACCGAGTGCATGTCATTTAAATAAATCTTGTATATTTGAGTTTGATGAATTGATTTGAGGATTACTTAATAGCTTGATATTTATTATTGAATATTGATCCTGTGCTCGGTGACAATTAAATTAAAACCCGCGTGGATAAATCTACGAAAAGAATAAAGGATGTAGGGCTGGGCGATAAGGGAATCTGAATACCGGTAACGATATCAGAAAAAATATCGCGATATACCGGTATATCATGCAACAGTGTGTGAAACACATATTAAATGCAAGGGATATCATGAATAAAAAAGATATTTTTGGAGCAAAAGATAGAAGTACCACTAACTGCTCTGGGAAAATGAGTGATTTGAAAGGAAGACCATAATAATCCATGTCTACAAAGTTATTGAATCTATTGTTTAATACGAAAATAAGCCATAAAATTATCAGGGGTTTACTGGCTTTCTTCTGAATCAGGGACACAAGTAAATTAGTCTTTGTCAATTTAATTCCTGTAAAAACATGACCAGCCTCTCTTGACTGATAAGCGTTTAATTACTGAGCCAGTCAATTGTCACATTGTGTTAATTGCGTATGTGTGGATTCATGAAAACAGTGGCAAACAAAACTTTTTATGAAAACAACAGGTGTCCAGTTGATGGAATTCCGAGGGCCTGGTTTCACAAAGAACCAGTAGTAGCTCCTCCCCTTCTCCTATCTTCCAGCAGTGAACTTCCTCAGATGACAATGTCAAATGTCATCTGTCACATGTCAGGCCAGTCGGTCTGTTGATATTAAGCACGCCTCCAAGACGTGATCACCCTTCACTTTCATGATAGTCTGCAGGTGTCAATCACCAGCCGACAATGTTTTCTCCCAGTGATGGCATCACACCTCTGTCATATTTGACAAAAATTGTTGTACATTTCGCAGTTGTGAATATGTGTGATTTGAAACATTTTTGTGTCAGATTGCTGACAATGAATTAAGCGATAAGTATGGCTTGCTGATTACAGTTCAAACAAATGCAACCAACAGCTGGTGACCGTGTTTTTACAGCGTGACAGTCGGGTGTGTTTTCTGTGTAACAACAAACTATTTGTGTGATGTATGCTACTTTAATTATTCACTAATTAAAAATAATCAAACAAATTTAGCAAACAAGTATTAAATTTTTATTTCATAATTTCTCCATGAATGCTTCCATGTCGGTGACGATAAATGAGATAGAACGTTACTCTTTTCATCTCTCGCTGTTTATCATTTGTTCACGAAATGAGGAAAGATAAACTTCCTGTATTTTCAAAGCAACTTTCTGTGCGATTTTACGAAAAAACACATGAAATCTTATTATCATGTGACCCAAACCCATATCGTTACAGACGATATACCGGCATTGCCAAAAAATAGATGATATTTAACCGGTACCAATTTCAATACCGGTATATCAAAATATCGCCCAGCCCTAAAAGGATGGCACGATGTTGAAAAGGATAAAAAAAAGAAATTTAATTTGACAATCGACAGTAGGGCGCCCCCCTCCCTCTTCTCAGGTAGACTCCGATGCAATGATGTCAGGGTATGTAACATCAAATCAGGAATATATAAGATATTGCCGATGAGTTTTTGTAAAAATCTCCAACTGTTTTCTGGTTCCGTTGTAACTCAACCCAGATAATTTTTCGCAGTTTTGGTCAGTCCCAAATGTCACATTATTGGGACCGAGTTGCCCCGATAGCAACAAAGCTCTCAAGGATATTCGACAGAAATAATTTTAGAGCCACTTTTCACAGATGCGACGTTTGTTTTGATCAAATCTATTGTCTTAAAAATAAATGCGGGCCAACACATCGACACAAACGTCGTTGTACATGTAGGTACCAGGAAATCTAAATAACTCGCACATCATCTCCCGTATTATTCTACTAGCCTACTCATATAAATGTTGACGCGTGGAAGCAAACTCGTTGATGACAAGAGACGTAGGAATAGGGAGGCGGTTGGAAGCACAGAAGTAACCACGGTCTTCTCACAAGAAACCGCAACAAATCAGCGGTCGGCCAAAGTGTTAGTAATAAAATAATATTGTCTTTACTGTATAGTACTAAAAAAAATGATAAATTCTACATAAAACTTAATACTTCAACTACAGTGATGTTGTTTGTCAATTTCTAGGCCAGGGCAGTCAGAAGCAAAAAGAAAGTCAGCCACTTTGAGAAACAATGAACCACCCACCCAGGCGACAAGAAGTGGAAGGAAGCCAAACACCCACACCTTCAGAATTCTCGAAAAGAGTCAAAATAATTTATAAATGTTGATTTCCTCTCTTCTCCAATGAAGAGTGGTTAAAAATTGGCCAACATGATTGTAAAGAACCCCCCCCACCCCTATAGAAAAATCTTCTCTGTTCAGGCGGGGTGAGTGCACACAAGCCCCTCAGATATGTTTCCATATAGAAGAATGGCAATCATGAGGGGATGGCAGTCATATTAGTTGGTGTTTAATGCCACATATGCGGCGATATATCCTCAGTTGCTGATGTGGCGTTGAGCATCAATAATTAATCATAATTGTAGGTCTACATCCACAGTTCGTTGAAGAAGAAAAGTATTTACGACAAGGGCGAATGAACGAAAAAACCCCTTCTGTTTTTGTGTTCGCCCCATCTCGCAGCTGCACGACTCTTGTGCATCTTATTTCGTACTTCCACCCCCCCCCCCCCTCCCTAGATTTTACTATTGCCCCCTAACTTTGGTGTCCAGACTACGTGCTTGGGGTGGGGTCACAATTTTTCAGATATATATATATTCCGCCGCCCCCTCCCCCCTCTCTCACAAATTCACACAGGTATTCGTGATGAATAAAATAATTACCCATATGTTTGTATATTTTTATTGTTTTCTAATATCTTTTTCTTTGCAATGCCTCATTCTGTCATTGTTATTGCTTTGTTTTTGCAGACTGTCTCTCTGTTGGTCTCAATTGTTTGAATAAACCTTACACATCTTGATCGAAGATGATACTGGCCCCCGCAAAACCTGGGAATAACATTTATCTTTTGCTTCCAAAGCAAATCTGGTGGTGAGGAAGAGCAGGTGTGGTGTTCTGGCTACGCACTTGGTGTGTTGGGGGCACAATTTTCCAGTCACACATGTATATATATTTTGCCCCCCCCCCCCCCTCTCTCTCTTTTCTCTTACGCAAATTCACACAGGCACTTGAGGTGAATAAAATAATTACCCATATTTTTGTGTACTTTTAACATCTTTTTTCTTTTCAATGTTTCATTCTGTCATTGTTATTGTTTTCGCAGTTGGTATTTGTTGGTGTTAATTGCTTGAATAAATCTTACAAATATTGATCGAAGATGATACAGACCACCCGCAAAACCCGAGAATATCATTTATCTTTTGCTTCCAAAGCAAAGCTAGTGGTGGAAGGGGGGGGGGGGGGGGGGGGCTGTGGTGTTTGGTGAGTTGGTAGTTCATTACCCATGATTCACTCCGCATACGGATACGGATGCAAGTCTCTAAGGAGCCTAGACTCTAGTGTTCTGCTATGAGAACGGCTTTCGTTCGAGGATTTTTACTAGTAGTGACAGAACCCCACGAGGCTGTGATTTTCTGCTGGACTCTCCGATGCTGTAAAATTTATATCAGCGGTATTCTTTCTAGTTTAGTTTGTAGCATGCCCGTACAATTGGTATATTTTTGTAAATATTAATACGGTTTTTTGGTACATCCAGATTGATTAAGCCTACATGTTTTGTTTCTGTTTTTGTTTTTTCTTTTCTGATACAATGCATCAGCTGAAAGCAAATTCTGTACATTTTCTAAGCCGATAAAATCGACCTGCTGCGAATATATCCTGCCGACACATAGGCGGCTAGCCTAGGCGTTATTTCGCAGTATTTGTAATGGTACATATACTATATGAGTTTCGAGCGAGATTCAGGAAATTTATTTAAGACTGTTTTATTATTCTCGTGAATCTGTGTTCAGCGTCTCTAAAACATCGCCCCACCCAGTAAGGTTTGATGGGTACGGGATTCGTCTTCTGAGTTTTTTATTATATATTGCCTCTTCGCCAGTTTCTGTGGCTTGTCGTAAAAAATTACGCTGCATGCACAGTTATTACCGAATTAATGCATACCGACTTGCAAACTGTGCAGTTACCGTGTAAGTTGTTATTCAAACAACAGAAATCGGAATCTTTTTATATCCGATTTCAATGTCGATTCAAACCACAAGAAGAACGTCATACACAAAACAATCTCTTTCACACAAAATCACCGACCAACACAGTGTTAGTTATCTCTGCTGTAACACAGAGTTTCACCGGATAACTCTGCGTTTTGATGAAATGTAAACACCGCGTCCCGTGTTTCATATGGTATGCACTCTGGGCGTACTGTATGGGGGTTGTCACTAAAAAGTGTACTCCGACCCCGACCCCGACTCTGAAATTACCGATTCCAAAACTATTTCTTTTTATAACTCTTTTATTAATGGATCAATTATACTGAAATTCAATATAAATGTACAGAATTATGTGTAGTATACATAAAATCATATAAATGTTACAAAAAAATTATGATTTTCATTAAACTGACTTTTATTGAGTTTTGACTCACTTAAAAGTGTGCTCGGCGATTTCAACGCAATTTCATTCTCTCATTCATATAATACATTCTTCCAGCTAATTTGTTGCAGTATTAAGAATATATTTGTATTTTACGATGTCTAATGCAAGATTTATAATTAATTTGGAAATTAATTGTGCTTAAAACGGAAATTTACTCGAAGATGAGAATCACCAACTCCGGCTTCATTTGAGGTAGTATGTAAAATTCAAACTTGCAATGTCGGATCAATAATCAGAGGTTTTCGATTTCCCGGATTGTGGTACATGTAAGTGACGCGGATAAGGAAATTGTTTTACGACAATCAAGTTTAACACCTGTCAGTAGCAGGGTAGTAGTAATTTTTTCAATAAGAAGTTGGACCCTAAGGTTGTAAAATAATTTCGGCTTTTATCTTAAAATAGTATTGAAGCTGATTAATCTTTCCTAAACTTTCATCATTCGCGTGATTACTTATCACAGTACTCACAAACAAACAAAACAATATCAATGGTTGAAGTGAATAATACATGAACAATCTATTAATAAACAAAAAACTTATGTTTATTGAATAAAATTATCAAAGACGAACTGAATATTGAGCATTAAAATGTTGTTGCTAAAGGCTTGCACACACAAGACATAAATTTCACAGAGAAAAAGAAGGGTCCAACAAACTACCTATGAAAAAATCGCTTTCAACGCCTTCTTGTGCATGTTAACTGCATCACTTACTACAATCCGGGAAAACCTCTGGCTAATGATCCGCCAATTGCAAGTTTGTATTTTACATACAACCTCAAATGAAGCCAGAGTCGGCGATTCTCATCATCGAGTAAATTTCCATTTTAAGCACGATTAATTTCCAAATTAATTATAAATCTTGCATTAGACATCGTAAAATACGATATTATTCTTAATACTGCAACAAATTAGCAGGAAGAATGTATTATATGAATGAGAGAATGAAATTTCTTTGAAATCGCCGAGTACACTTTTTAGTGAGTCAAAACTCAATAAAAGTCAATTTAATGAAAATCATAATTTTTTTGTAACATATATAGCGCACGCAAAAGCAGCCCGAAGGGCTGCTTTGAAGCAAGCCTAATAGCAACGTGTACGTGAAATTGGAAAAACCAAGGAATGCTATGCCATCCAATCTAAACCGGAAACCGGAAGTAAACACGTGGGGAACCCCAGCTCTCGTTTTCAGAAGCGAACAAATCGAATGACGCCCCCTAAAAAAGCGAACGGTGTAATGCGAGATTTCTCCTTAGATCATTCCATGCAGACTGTGAATAATTTATTGAACATGCTTTTCAAAATTAAAGTTTTTCCAAACAAACTCAACTGTCGTTTGCTTTGCTGACTAAATGACAGAAATTGTAGAAAAGCTAAATGTTCCCATATATGCACATTGGATTCCATCGTCTGCTGGCTGGCTGTTGGGATCCCGCTGTTGTTCGATTCTGCGGAGTATTCTGTCACGTGATTTATCTGTTTTGCATTTGCAAGTGCAAAATGCTTGTTCACTTCAAACCAACACTGTGTGTTATTGGAACAAAGTTACCAAATGAAAAGCATCAACAACATGTCCGTTTGTTGTAACTTAAAAGTACGCACAGGTCGGATTGTGGCAAAGGTCGTTTTCATACAGTTATTACGAACCTAAGATGTCGAAGTGACATACTGTCTGACAAACGTCCACGAATTACCATTTCCAAAACAGAAGTTCCGTTCCACAATGTATGCACCCCAGTGAAACAAAAACAATAAATTTTCGACAATACGTTTCGAGGCCAATTTTATGTTGTAGGTCTGATATATTTTTGGGGAGAAATAAATCTACAAGACAGCATGTACATGCATTACAGTACTGTGATCACAAAAGCGGACACCAAATCGCGGCGCGTTCTCGACGCGGTTGCGATCGAGGTGACAGACAAGAAAAAAACCTTATCAACAGAAGCGCGGCTAAAGCGAAACACAATCTCCATTCCGCCGATTGGATTTTCGCCGAGATTTTTCGCGAACGTCGACAGCGCCGTGATTTTGTCGGAGGGAACAGTCCGAACTGCATGTGCACAAATGTAACCGGTTTGCTATGTTAATGTACATGTATCGAGTTGTTATATATTCTAAAAAAAAGGGTCAAATTCAACACTTCCCAGATGTCGCGATTGCCCACACCCCAACATTAATCATAACATAAATTCATAATCGTATTCATCTGAATTTGAAAATCGTGATAAACATGGACTTGAGGCAGACACCCCCGCTCCACCCACTATGTCTTTCACCACTCCCTCTCTTTTTGTTGTCCCCCCAATCTGACATTGTGTAGGCAGCACCCTCCAATCTCAACTTAATTTGTACTTTCCGTTTCAGATTCACGCATTTCACCATATCTGTCGTTTGGGGTGAATACAATATCGTCGTGTCCAACTATTCTCTCCATTAGAAATTCAAGAGTTTTGTTGGTTGTTGGGATCTTAAAAAATAAAAAAAAACGATATTTTATCCCTTTAATTATCAAAATGACTGACATCACATGAACACATTTGTATTTTAAGAAGCATGTGAAGCGACAGTTTTTCGGACTTTTGGGTAAATGGCAGTTTTTAATGGCGAAAGTACCAATTCGTTACCAAGTCAATTCGTAGTCAGTTTGGTTATGGATATTGAACCGCAAAATATTCATCCAAGTCAATTCAATCCTTTTAAGACCTCCCCCCCCCCCCCCCCCCCCCGTACATTCACCTCCCTCCCGAGTGATGCATAACCCTTGCCCCCCCCCCCCCCCCAACGTCGATTCTCTGGCAACGGAGGCCTGTAGTCGTCCCGGCCTCATGTGCCTATGCTTCTTGAAAAAAAAATTGAAAAATTGACCCCACCCCACCCCACCCATCATAAACGAGCAATATGTATTCCGTGGTTCTGATTAAACTCTGTGTGTGTGTGGGGGGGGGGGGGGGGGGGGGTCTTTTGGCGGGGGGGGGGGGGGGGGGGGGGATAGCCAGCTCGATATTTGCCACATGCATATCCGATGGTCATAGCCCCGAGGTGGGTGTGGCCTTCCCGCTGGTGGAGCTTCGATGGAATTGTAGATCAGTCCTGCTTCACTGTTTTTGAAAGTGCGAAGTCTCTGACGGAACTTTTATTTATTTAACTGCAGGGGATGTACATGTAAAAATACCAGGTGCACAGTCAGGGGATGGGGGTGGGGGGGTGGGCTTGCATAGAGTCAATGTTTTTTGGTGGGGAACAACAGCACTGAATTTTACTGGTTATCCCCCCCCCCCCCTCCGCCGGTCTTCTACACATGATATTGTAGACTCTAGGCTATGTGCCTGAAAAAGACTTCAGATTTGGACCAGGACCGTGACGTGAACCACCAAAATTAGCATTGTTGATGCAGTGCTCGACTGTGCATGTTCATGATTCATAATTGCCATAATTTGCCTACAGTACACACTGAATGGCTGGGATTAGAAGAGGGATAAGTACTGGATGATTGGGGGTGCGGTGGCTCAGTAGGTAGAGGTGCAGGCTGCAGGCCGAGAGGTCCTCGGTTCAAATCACACCTGCGGCAACGACGTTGTGTCATCGATGGTGCATCTGTCTTCAACCAATGCTAACCCTGCTTGTGTGGAGCTGACAGTTGCTCGGTGGTTCTCTCTGGGTACTCCGGCTTCCTCCATCCGTAAAACTGTTATGGTCATGATTAGCCATTGTGCAAAAATATGTGACCTTGAACACCAATAAATAAATTGGTTGATTATGACAAAAATACTCATGGAGTGGAGTTTCCACTCACACAGTGTGCTCAGATTCTGTGAAAAAAATCTTACAGCACACTGGAGACATACTTCAACAAATTCGTTTCAAAGCCTCTAGACCAAAATACTGAGTTATGTTACTTTAATTTAACCCGTCGGGGCGAACTGTACGGAGCGAAAAAACATTCAAACGATAAAATGTCGGACTCCTCAAACACGTGTTGTTTGAAAGTTGTGAACAAATAATGCCCTCGTATTTAAAAAATACACTTTCTGGCGTGTTCTGTCATATGATAGTCATGAATAAATAGTAAATATGTACGATCACTGTTTTTCTTTCATTCAAATGCGCTTTTCTTTAACCATTTAACTTGGAAATGCATGTCCGTTCAGAATATCGATTCACCCCAAAACAGCCGACTTTGTGGTGAGAGACCGTCCAACCGTAAAATTGGCTTTTGACTGATTTCTGATGTTGGGTAAAGAACTTCTGTTTGAAGTAATTTGGATATCGTCGATGGATATGGCCGCCTTTTTCCTTTTTATTTGTTTATTTGGTTATAATAATTTTACCAATTGACAGTAATATTTCTATCGACACCCAGACGGTGGCACAGGGGGGGGGGGGGGGGGAGGAGGGGCAACCACCACTTTTGAAAATGGAAGTAGTTTTAATCATTTAATTATTTGTTAACCCTTGGCTGCATCCAATGGTAGGTTAAACAGATAGTTCTGTAAAAAGCTCAGCCAAGTCAAACTGAAAAAAATCCTCTTTTTTTGCATCAACTTAATTATAGCTCAGGTCGTGAGCTCTCATTTGACCGAGCGCATTCCAGTTAGGAGGCTAGAGACATGTTTTTTTTTTCAGGAAATCATTTTGAAAAAAATTAATTGAATCTGCCTAGGGATCGGGCCATAACTTTCTGAATTTTAAAAAAAAATTAAGCCTGTATGATTTCATTTTCATTTTAACCGAAACTCGGGGCAAAGTTGGCCTGTTTGGCTACACCAAACTATATTGGAGGACGTTTTGTTGGGGGAGGACTTATCCTGCTGAATCCTTCATGACATTCATTGATGGATCTTGAAATAGTCTGTTTCTCTTAGCTACCAAGGATTTCGCAAGGTACCATATTGGCTATATTTCCATAAAATAAAGGACAGGTGGAGTTAAGGCTGCAGGCTTAATACTTTTCGTTCTCAGTTTGATGCGCTGAGGATTTACTCGCACAGACCAGGTCCATGCTTATGATAGTGTTCACTTGTTCACATCTGTTTACATCTCCGCACACTTTTCTTTCAAAATTTTTACTTTTGTCCATTTGAAAAGGGGGCGAGTCGGAAAATATCTTCAGGTTTGTAACTCGACTGGATTTTGTTGTTTTTTTAATTGCGACATACGAATACATCGAACGAATGTTAGAATGTACGATCCGTTCACGCCAAACTTTGAAGTTTTCACCATCGAGGAATACATGTAACAAATTATCTCACAATGTATTGGTGTTTCCGTTGCGATTTTCTCTCGATTCTACCTAAATTTTATCTCGATTCTTTCTCCATTCAGCCGCGTTTTATCGACAGAACCACGATTCTCAATCGCGACGGAACCGAAGCTGGATCGAGAGCCGATCGACTAAAAGACCGCTTTTGTGATCACAGTACTGTAGTTCACAACGCAAAATGTTTTGTTGGACGACCCCTTAAACACTGTTTTAAATTTTGTTAAGTTTATGTCATTATAATTTGAAAAACACTGTGAGTTGCGCGCGCTTCTTGGTTTTACCAAAGTTCATATTATGATTATATGTATACTACACGTAATTCTGTACATTTATGTTGCATTTCAGTATAACTCATTAACTGATCCATTAATAAAAGAGTTAAAAAAAGAAATAGTTTTGGAGTCGGTAATTTCGGAGTCGAGGTCGGAGTACACTTTTTAGTGACAACCCTGTATGGGTTTCACAAAATTTTGAAAACAGCAGGTCTGAAATTTAGTTCGGTTAGCCATTACGGTGTTTAGATACATCGACGAAATTAGGTAACAGAACGATATAAACAATTATTATGCATACAGCCCCGATGTCTTGGGCAGAAATCTCTGCTTCTTCGACATAGTCTGTAACTTTCTCAAGATCTGTTGAACTTGTGTCATATTTGGCTATCTTCTTTCCTTTAGCTGTATCTTCATGCTCTTCGTCAACATCTACCGGTTCATCTTCCTTCGCCATCTTGTTTGTTGAGACCGAACACGTGCTTTGTACGAGGATGGAAAACATGGACAAAACAGCTCGGCAGAATTTGAATTCCCTATCAAGAGACGGGTTCTCCTAAACACCGGAATTACCCAAAATCAACCAGAAATACTCCCAATAATGACATTTTGACCATGAAATTGATATAATGCGTCTAAGAATGAGTACATTAGAGCCGCTATAAAGGAATTACACCCAAACCGGCCTCCAACCAAACTGTCCTCCGCAATTTCGCCCATACCGGCCTCCACAATTTTACCCAAGCCGGCCTCCGTGCATTCTAACCACACTCCCCTGCTAGTAGCTTTTCACGACACGGAAGCAAAATTTAAATAATAAAAATTGTGAGAGCAAATGTTGGCCTACGTCCTTTTCCGAAAAATTTATCAACAATCCGGTAGAGAAAATCCAATAATTATCCATTTGAAAATACCCAAAATGGAATAAAAACAACTAGTTTCCAAATCCATTAAAATTCCTGAAAAGGTTACTGACACAGTGACAAGATGGTACTATCAAAACTCTGTGCTGGTTGGTTGTGCTTTTTCAAACAAGCTTTTCCAAAACAAACTGGTATTATTCAGACTGAATGCTGATTGGTTACTCCTTTTTCAAAAACGCATTCCCCAAATTTTGATGTGATCTTGCGCTTCTAATTATCAAAACAACATGCCATGCAAAAATCAAACGAAAATGGAACAAACATTTGTTTTCACAAGATTTAACGGTTTTCAAAAGTGTTCTCTGTGATTAACCTTCAATTAAGGGTGCTTTGCAGAAAACCACTGAAATCATATTTTCTGTGACAAATAATAGATCAAAATATGTTTGGTCTGTTTTTGTTCTTGTGGCCTTTTAAGATACTATACTTCTCAAAGTTTGCTAAGCACCACATATTTGACATATCATTGTGAAATTTTTTGGTGACATATTTGCGATATTTTTGGTGGATATGATTGAGGAATGTATTGAGATGGTCCCTAGAGTTCACATTAGCTCTCTTGACAGACAGACAGACTTTTCGTGACAGTCATGGAAAGCATGTACCCCTTAATTTTCATGATGTTGTCGTGTACTGTTTACATGTACATGACATGCATAGGGTATTCAGTCTTCATTTCAACACAGAGCCTTGTGATTTAATGATTGAATATGGCGAATGCAAATGTAAGAAGACATTTGTCTGAAGCAGAAACGTGGTGGGATGTAGGGATGGTGGAACAGGGGGCTACCCATCGTCAGTTTGGTGAAGCCCTTGGTGTGCACCATACGGTGATCACCAGAAACTGGGTAAGATTTCAGCAGTATGGCACACCAGCCAGACGACATGGTGGTGACAGAGACAGGGCAACATCTGCAGCTGAAGACTGATTTTTGATCATTCAGACCCGTAGGAACCCTTTGACATAGCAACACAGCTTCGCAGTGACCTTCAGAATGCATCCGGGGTAAATGTTTCGACGCAGACTATCTGGGCAAGGTTGCACGAAGGTGGTCTCCGATCGAGAAGACCATGTATTCACATTCAGCTGTTCCAGAACCACCGCCAGGCACGATATGAATGGGCCATGGATCACGTGGGATGGAACAGAGAAGATTGACGACCTGTTCTTTTTTACAGTTGAGTCAAGGTACTGCCTAGACAACACAGATTGGCGTTCTGGGGTATGGAGAAGACCAGGAGAGCTATTCCATGCAGCCACCATTGCTGAGCATGACCACTATGGTGGAGGAGCAATAATGGTCTGTGGTGACATCAGCTTGGATGGACGTACAGGGCTCTGTGTCCTTGAATGTGGTACATTGACTGCACAGCGGTATATCGATGAGATCCTGGATGCCCACGTCAGAATGTATGCAGGTTCAGTGGGTGATAGATTCATTCTGATGGAACATAATGCCCGTCCTCATATTGCCCATGCTGTCCGGGTGTCACCGGCCGAGTACACACCTCTCATTCGGGCCTCACAGTTCACCCAGAACAACTCTGTACTTAACTGCAGAATACCGTTTTATTAAACCTTCCTCATTCACAATATACATTACACTACTTTTTCATATCTATGTTTTTTCTAACCCAAGTCCAGCATATGCTTCCCGCCAAATATATCAAGAAGACATTTGTCAATCTGTCATTCTGATACCAGCAAAAACATTTATCCCCCAAAGTGCAAGTTAATTTAATATCTGTGATTCAACACTAGACGTCAGGTTGAACTTTCTGGTGGAATGTCTGCTATATTGACTGGAATGACGCCCTGCAACACACCCTTTCCCTTCAGAGTTTAAAACACAGTGTTTTAACCAATTAGTACTAATCTTACTTTAAGTTTGAAGTAATCCATATCCCGTTTAACACTGATGCTCCCAATAACAAACAGTGAGATGAATCTGAATGTATAACATAATAATTCCAAGATAATGTGAATATTAATATCTCCACTGAAACTCTTGCACTCTGTCATTTCTTTTCCATACCGAAGACTAGTTCCTGATTCTTTAGCCTGCCTCCGTATTAAGTAGGTCATTATGTAACCCAAACACAGTGTACGTACAAATCAACCACCTTTAGCGAGTGATTTCTGCTCCTGCAGTCTCCGAGTTAAGTAAGGCAATAACATCTGGTCAGGAATGCAGTTCATTTATAAAACATCTGTACAGTGACAAATGGTTTCTGCTCCGGCAATCTATGGAATAAGCTAAGCAGATATATAAATCCAAAATCGAACAGTTTTAACAGCCACATAATAATGGGTGTTTCTTGTCGTACCATGTTTTATTTTTCGCCTGGCATTTTTGCATGTTAAGCCGAACTATTTCAGTGATTTGGTGAAGCCGGTCTCGCATGTTTAAGGCATGTGATATGACATTTTCAGGAATCTTGGAGCTTCCCTCCCAGGTCTCCTTCATTAAACCCAGTGGGCCTCGCACTTTACGCCCATACAATAGTTTAAATGGGGAGAATCCTGTAGACTGTATGCAAATGCAAATAGCAGGTATGGCAGCAACCTGTCCAAGTTACCTGGATCATCTTTTACAAATTTCTTCAGCATAGACTTCAGAGTTCCATAAAATCTCTCTACCAGACCGTCAATTTGTGGATGGTACGGGCTCGTCCTGATGGGTCGTGCTTTGAGCATGCAATATAGTTCTGCTAGCAATCTTGAAAGAAAATTTGCCCCCTGATCTGTCAGTATTTCTTCTGGTACACCAACTCGAGAAAATATCTTGATGAGCTCTTCTGCAATATGTTCTGCATCAATCGAATTCAGCGGGGCAGCTTCAGAGATGTCCAGGTTGTTTGCACAAATAACATTGCTTCTCTTGAGCTCTAGTGGGTTTCCGTGCAAGAACATAACAGTCGGCGAGAGAGCTTGCTTCCTCCAGTGTAGTAGACTTCTCTCTCAGCCATACTTGGAGTTCAAATGGCATTTTCTCAATCATTTGCTCTATTATTATAATGTTACATATTTCACTCACCGTTACTTTATCAAGATGTACCCACCTTTTGAACAAATCTTTCAGCTATGTTCCGAACTCTGTGTAGCTTTCTTCCCATTTCTTCCTGGTAGATCTGAATCGTTGTCGGTATGTTTCGTTATTAATTATTCATGTCAATGTTTGGACTAGGTTGGAAGTGCGTGCTCGGAAGATCTCGAGCGTGGGGAACTGTTACTGAGGAAAACAACCGTATATCAAAAAGGATATACGTTTAATGTAATATTTGTATGGAAAGAATTTTCTAAAAATATGCAACCGGTAGTTAAATATACAAACACTCATGCAGATACAATAATACATGTTAACACCAGACAATAACGTATTTCCCATATAAAATGCAATGTAGGATCCGTTGTACTTTAGAGGGCGTTACGCTTTATTTGCGACCCTCCAGGAATGATTTACAGGCCTTTGACCAACTAGCTGTTAATTATTCTTGTCCGACTGCAAATGAGCCGTAACCCTTCTAAAATAATATTATAATGTTACTCCTTTTGTCACAAATCTCAGAAAAATTAATATTCGAATACCACTATAGTAATCAAATCAGCATTACACCCTGTGTACTGTGCGATGGAGGGAAGCAAACCCGGGTGGAATGACTCGATATAATCAACACCAATGTCCAAAAGCACAGAACTAGAAAACAGGGGGCTCGGTATAATTCTGATGGGTGACTTTAATGGACACATAGGTGATAGTGAAGAAGGCATAGAGGACGGGGTCAAGAAGGAAAGTCAACAGGAATGAAAGGCAGCTGTTGAACTTCACAAACGAGCTCGCTCTGAAGACTCTGAACAGGGACGCGAGGTGTAAGGGGGGGGGGGGGGGGGACCTGGGAGAGGAACGACAGAAAATCAATAATCAATAATCCACTATATTCTCACAGATATTAATTTATGGAGGGAGGTGATAGGGATAGAAATGGATGATGAGGGTAAAATGGATATGGATAGTGATCACAACTTGATTACAGTGACGATCAGGGCCAAAACTCTAGTAAAAAGCAAAGGAAGCTTCAAGGAGATTTGGGAACTCAATAAGGATGCTGACTGGGCGAAGTTCGAAGAAAAATTGAAACCAAAGCTTGCAACCGTACACAAGGGGGGCAGTGTCCAGAAAATGGTCGATGCCATAGTTGCGAGCCTAGTGGAGGCAGGGAAGGAAAGTGTAGAAAAGATTAGGGTGCCAACACGGGAACTTGGGTACACAGTGACACCGACCTCCGCAGGTGGAGCATGACAATTTTTGTCTAGAATTATTTCTTTTCAATGATTGACTGGGGAATGGTAAGAAATGGGGGAGTGCATTACGAGTGAACCAAATAATCTTTGCAAGTGCGGGGGGGGGGGGGGTGGGGGGGTGGGGGTGGTGATATTTTTAGCGAGACGTTAAGGGGCGGACTGATCCCCGATCTCGAACACATTTTTTTTCTGTATTGTGCAAATTGTTTTTAGTAAATCTTTCTTTCAAATCTATTTGATCATATTTGTTGTTTATTAAGATTGCCCGTGACGAGAAAAGCAATAATGCATCCAATGTCACGATAGTTTAGCCCCGGTGTGTTACTTTTTCAAGAAAATTTGGTTTCAATTAGTCATCTCATAGGGGTGTGTACCGATATCGATGAGGAAATGTTTTGCATGCATTTAATTTTTTTTTTTTTTTATGTTCCGGGTCAGATTTTGCAAAATATTGTGGGGATTTGCATTGTTTTTGTCAAAGAGAACATTCTTAATTGTTTAAATGGTCTAAACTAAAAATGCATGCATTGTATATTCTCAGAGACTACCTCACGTTGGTCATTTTATGTTTTGTTTTTGTTTATTTTTATTGATTCATGGAATCTTGCCTTTTTTGTTTTCAATAAATATTATAAAACGTCATTGATTAGAATCTCTATATATTTACAAGCCTTCGACCCAGCACACGAGCACATCTAGTTACCACCAACAGACTGTTTCTTATATGTAAGGTATCCTAGCAACTTCAAGCAACTTAGTCGACTGCTTGTAGTTGTGGAAGACAGGTATGGTGTGAACTGGTCCTGTAGCAACGGTAGTGTAATGATTGGTACTGAGAGTCATAGAGCTACAAGTGTACAGTAATGGTACAAGGCAGACTTGGTACAAAACTATAGGGGTAATAGAAGACTATAATATCTGGGTGACCACAAAAGTGTTGCATCACATGAAAGATGGTTGTGACTATGGACAAGTCGGCATTGGTGGTTTAAGAAGGTCTCGGGTGGCCCAGGAGGCTGGGGCAAACAAAATATACTAAGAGCCATAACTACATGTATCTTCATATAGATATACCCAGATAAGTATCATGCAAAAGGTGTCCTCAAATGGTTCATTACCATGTCATAAGTATCCTCAAATATCCGTATGTGCTGCATTGTGCAAAAACACAAGCTCGCAAAAGCCCATCCAGATATGCTCCGAAAGGTATCCTCAAATAGTACATCGCCATGTCAAAGGTATCCTCAAATGCCCGTGTGTGCCTGGGTACTGTATGTGTTGTGCGCACATTGGACACTAGCACATAAACACATCTAGGGAAGTCGGAAGTTTTTTTATAGGAAGGCCGGGGAAATCATAAAAAAGACCGAACAGACCAAGGGATGGGGAGAATAAGCTACAGAACGGACCAGGAAAAGCAGAAGCAAGGGATTCCAATGGGCTTCGAACCAGTAAAACAATTCTAACCGGGGATTTGGCGAATATCCGAACCAGAAACCTACTCTCAATTAATAGAACGAGCCTTACGTGCTACTAGTATAACCCAAAATGGGGCTTCGCCAAGTCCGTTTCAATTATTTTAGTCAGTTTCAGGTGATTTGGGGTGAATATCGGGTTGTTTGCGGTAACTAGATATACTTTTGTTGAATCAAAAACACCCTCAGAACACACGACCGTCCTATTAGAGGGTTTTGAGTCACATAGCAACACCGTGCAGACATAGAAACAAGATGGCGGCCCCAAATATACAAAGTAGTCGACGGAAACATGTGTCACCCTAACAACACACACTGCATATGCGCATTGAGACCACACATTACTACGGTAATGACGTCACCACATGGCTGCTCGCACGGGTTACCATGAAAACCCAACATGGCACCTTTGAGTCACGTGACTATGACGTCACTTCCCCTCCCCATTCCCCCACTCTAATAGGGGCCGCGTCATCCCTGACACACTACTAATAGCACGGTAGACTTATGTAAGCATAACATATAGATATAGGCCATGGGTCAGATTAAACATTGAGCCTAACATACCATGTGTGACTGAAGATGAAGCCCTTGTTCCCAACATTACCCAAAGGACACACTTACCACATCTCATCATATACCGAGGCGCTTTAATAGGCAACTTCATCGCACAAAATTAACCACGTCGTCTGTCATCGGCCAGCATCACTTTTATTACTAGGCTGGTAATATACAATCTAACCAAGGGGTGGGGTGGGGGGGGGGGGGGCAGGCAAAAAATTACGGATACAAGGTGGAAATGTTTTCATTTTCAATTTTTGGGACCCACCACCCCCGGAATGCACATTTTTGCTAGTCATGTCTTGGACACCCACCCCTCCCGCACAGTTTTTCCTCAAAGACAGTTGGGGACCGACCCCCAATTTATAAAATCTGTTTAACGAAGTATTCAAATTACCTAAATCGAAAAAAAAAATAAATAAATACTTTTCCCAAACATGAAAGATGCCGCAAACCAACTTGTCCGATATCCCAGCCCTGCTCTTGGGCATCCAAGGCATCCCTAGCCACAGATGGCCCCAAAACAATCTCTCTGCATATAAAGCCACAGCGGAAATGCAGCATCAGACCCCCAGGTAACCCGCCTCCACCAACTGAATTGCAGATATACACCCATTCATATTCCAAGAAACACAACCCTTACCCCGATGTACAACATGTCTATGCTGTTCAGACACCAGCTGAATCCCACCACCAAGAAGCCCTGCCCAAAATATATCGTTCCCACCTGGATATCTTCAACTGTCCACAAGAAACAGTTGTTTTTCATTTCATTACTTTTCGGTTAAATGTTTAGTTTGTACAGCTGGTCTGAGAGAGACCTAACACTGATGTTCTTTTACCCATGCCAGGGTGGCTTGTCTGAGATGAATTGCCTCTTATTTATTTTTTTATGTTAGTGTCACTAGAATCATATTTAGCCCTGAAATTATATATGCACGTTTTCCACAGTCAAGATTTTTATTCTGTCAATCTTTCGAGTTATTCCATACATGAAAGCACACGGGACCAATGGCATGAGGCACCCCGAGGCTTACAGAAGAATCAAATAATAGGGGCTACAAAGCACTAATAAGAGACAGACTGCCTTAGTAGAAATATAAAGGAGTGAAAGTCATGACCAAATAGCTGGGAATCACTTTTTTCTTTTGCAAATTTTTGCCAGACCCAGAACAGGACCCACCCCTTAATGAAGTGTAAAACATGGAGAGAAAATTCTAACATGGAGCCCCCCCCCCCCCCCCCCACCCCAAAAAAAAAGAAAAAAAAGAAAAAGATTATCAAGGCCCTATTCTGTTCTAAGTTATGAATCTAAGCACTTGAATTCACTTTGGTTGTAATTACTTGTCTGTAAAATGATATTTGGCAAAAAATTGCATGACGCCGGCAAAAACTGCACTTCGGGGCTCGGACTCACCCACCCACCCGGACCTTGTATCCTGGCATTTTTTTTGCCCCCGCCCCCTGATCTAACCAGTTTTTACGGTGCGGTATATTATTTCTGCTGCTTTGTGCTAAGAAAGTTAGCATAGCTGTTTGGATTTGCGGTAATAAAATAAAAATCACAAACGTGAAATTCAATCTATACGCCCATCGGGTTGAATGGTTTATATGTACATCTCTATGTGTTATTTAGGCATTTGGTAGGAACGCCAAAGTAATCTTTCATCACAGTTTAATGTAGGCGCAAAGCCATGGTTCTATAATAGGGTGTGCTCTAGCCAGTTTTGGTTTAGGATGATATCTGAAAGGCTGTGTATGGGGTTTGGGGGGCTCCCCTAGTCCTAAACCTAACTATGACCCTCCGGTCGGGTCCCCCTCTTCCGCTCCTCTGAAGGGAAGTGGGAGGAGGAGCCACCAAACAGAGAGACCTAGTTAGGACTAGCACCATCCCCAGCACCACCGAGAAAATGTTGCAAAATTTCCTACTCTTGTAGCGACTCTGAGACATTTCTAGCTTGTGCAGCCTCTATATTGGAGACCACTTTAGGGCTCTGTGTTGTGTGGAATTTGCATTTTGATTCTTTTTTTCTTTTTTTTGGGGGGGGGGGTGCTGCGGGTAGCGAAAATTTTAGGCCCCCCACACTTTTCCCATCCCCACCCCACACCCCGAAACCTCGCCACTACCTCCATGTGCTATCATGTAAAGTGCTTTCAACACATCTTGAAAACCTAATGTTGTAGTACAACCAGTCTTTAAAAGACCCCCCCCCCCCCCCACCCCGCAGTGGTGGGGTATGTAAATGCAAGTAACTCACAGATCAACAATATCACAAAACAACCACTGAGACACATTTATTCATCGTGAAATAAACTTTATAACTCATAATCTGGAATTAGCTGGAATCCATGGGGTGATCGAGAGGCGTCTTTCGTAATTCTATGCATCTGAAAAAATTCTAGTTCTGCAATACTGAGAAACACTGGTACATGTATGGTATTTAAATTCAGCTGTGAAATATGCTATCAATACCTGATGCGTAATGCACTGTGAAATGCACCACACCACAATGTTCAGACTGACAACATAACATTCTGGGTGGTATTGAGGATAGTATTATGTCATTGGGGAAAGCTTCAGGGCTCACAGAAGTTCTTTTTTATTAGTAATCATTTTATACCTTCGCCACCCGTTTTACTGTTTACTTATTGTTTCTGAGAGACTAACTTTTGAAAACTTTAGGGTGGGGGTGGGGGTAGTCAACGTGGGAGGGCAACTGGACTGAAGGGCAGAGTGTTCCATGTGGACACATGTAGTACCGAGGTCCACAGATAACGTTTACAGGAATAGTGTCTCGTGACACCCATAGCAACAGGACGCGGGGCACATGCCCATCCTGGACAAAATAATGTTGCCAAAGAAATTACACGCGCCAGTAACTATCCAAACAAACCTTGAACAAGTTGGTGCGTCATGCCATGCCTGAAATGTGCGTGTGACCCACTTTCAGAATTTTTAGCGCTAAAATTAAACGAGAGGCTCCGAGGAACCTTAATCACTCACTCGACGAGGCTGGTTAAAGAAGGATGTGAGGTCGCATTTAGCATCTGTGGATAATTAACACTGCAGAGGAATGGATGAATGACTTCAAGTGAAAATAAACAGAAGAAAAAGAAGATCCACCCCGAGGTACGAGTAAGGGAATGACAACTTATACATCAGTGCACAACACATCGACTATCACCCACAAAAGCTCAGAACAAAAAATCTGTTTCTCCCCTGACACATCCCTCTCCCAACATACATACCACCTCCGGCTTAAATTCCTTCCCAGTGGAGGTGGAGGGGGGGGGGGAGTTAATGAAAGTTGTTTCGGTCCCTATAACGCCTTCAGCCCATTTTCATCGGGAGGGGGCATACCAACTAGATCGTCCATCCAAACATCCCAGCCTGTTTTCCAAAAGCTGAGGACCCAGCAGACCTGCTCGACCATGAGTCTACTTGGACACGTTACCGTGTAGGATATACATGAGGTATACGAGATGTAGTGTACAAACCAGTGCAAGTGACTAGTGGTTGACGTGTGTGTTAAGGCCTGTATATTCGAACATTGTAAGCAACACCGCACACAACCGATAAAGGGTGCCACTGAACCATTCTTCTGTAATTGTTGAGTGGGGACATAGTCAGAAGGTCGTCGATGTAGGCCTTGCGGCACGCACCAACCCCAGCGCAAGGCAAAATATAGGGAGAGCCGGGCACGATTACAATTTGCCGCGCTACTCGCTCAGGTGAAGGTCTCGTTTAAAGAGATGTCTCTCAATGGCTTTATTTTCTCAAATCATGTCTACCCTGGATGATCTTATCGCAGAGATTCTTGCAGAAATGGCAGATCCCACACCAGTGGGGCATCAGTTCAGCAACTTGAGCATTCAGACCCCTCTCTTGTGGGGATGCCTGCCAACGAACAGTGGGCCGAGATGACGAACGCCACTAAAACCGAATTTGAAGTTGATGGTGCCACTGAGGTCTTCTCCGAGAGGAAGAGGTTGAGGGAGAGAATCCGTTCGTCATTGGCGACAACAAACAGACCTTTAACGGCATCGAAGCTAGGGCAGGCCGAATGGCTATCAATGCTCGAATGGCAGATGGGAGAGTAGCAAAGCTTCTAGAGGGCGAATACATATTGAAAATCTAGTTCTTGCGAGAGCAAAGCGAAGTAGATTGGGTAGTCGAAGACAAGTTTGACCCTTTAAAGACAGAAAGGAGAAAAGGTACCCGAAACACCAAAACAGGCATACTAAGTGGGATTAACAGCCCACACCACCATGCCCACCCCGTCACTGCTATGGGCTCTATCCCCAGAGACCGAACCCCAGAGAACCTTGCACCTTTGAAAGTTGGCGATCTGAATTGCGTCGCCTGTGCAGAGAGTGGTTGAACACTTCGATGGCGCCTTCAGTGAGCAAGACCTCAACCAGGTCAGACGTCAGAAAATACAGAGGTGGAAAGGGAGGGTTCACAAAACTGGTGCCACACTAGAGGATGTGGCGAGACGCAAACGGGCGTTGAGAATGCAGCTATAGACAGCGTAGAACTGTGACACTGGGGCAGTCCCCAGTTACTGCTAGTGGTGTCCCGCAACAATGTTAGATTCCGTTGGCCGGCCACCAAGAACGTGGAGACCAAATTAACTGAAGAGCAGAAAACAGCACTTAAAATCATCGACAAGTTTCCTCTTCGAGGCTACCTCGTCAAACCGCAAGGCTCTGCGCTCGTAAATTAACTGAACCCGAGAAACCATCCACGGGATTCTCAAAGAACGCAAAACATTCGCCGAGTGCATTCGTACCCTGTTTCGCGAACAAAGGATCACCATCGTGAGCATATTGACCGCGATTGGCAAGGCCATCTCCACTCTGTTGCTGGCACTAACTGGCGGTGGTGGTGTAGTAGTCCTCATACCATAAAATATCTCAACTCCTCCGGATAAGGAAGTCTTGAAAGAGTGGGTTAAGAAACGTGTGCAGGCTGTTGGCCGAGCTCTGGTCAAACTCGCTCGCAGGAAAAGCGACAGCAACACCCCCTGGCATTACTGGGAGCCTGATATCCTAGCTTCTTTCACTATAGCGCAAAACGGTCATGTGACGTGACGAAAATCTTTAGGTCATGGTCCTCGCAGTCGGGAGCCTGTTGCTGCCCGAGGCTGGTAAACGCGATGAGATGAACCAAATCGTCAGTAGGCCCACAACTGCACCACCTACAATAAGTACTGTCTTCTGATCATGATGTTCAGCGGTGTTAGCTTATGCGTGGAAGTGCGCATGGCTGTCATGGTTTCACGGGGAATGAAAAGCATGGTTTTACAGCAATGCAGCTTTCAGTTCGGAAAGTATTCGTCGTATTTGGCTGTTGAAGTGGAATAACCAAGTCTGTAGAATCGCCCAGATCATCGATTGCTAAGACTCCACATCCGCTTGTTGCACCCCCAACAAAGTTCAGTTGATTCGTCCAAAATTGTATTGGATGTCCTCGCCAGTGATTGATGATTGTGGCAGAATTTATCTGCTGCAGAGAGAACCGTTCCGCCGGCGTTAACTGTTCCTGTGAATTCAATGAAAATTGAAAAAGGTAAAGACACATTCCAAAAATTATATTGACGAGAGGCCTAGGGGGTTAAAAACTTATGATTAGTGTGTCGAAATGGTGGCCATACATTCGAATAAAGTTTATTTACTTGCGTGGATTAATGCTCTTTTTCTCTGTTCCTGCATTCCTGAGATTAGGAACCCGTTCCTGTTCCATGACCTGTTCCTGGGAATAGGTGGCCCCCTTATCAATAGATAATGCCTTAGTTTTCAATCAGAATAATTGAAAAAAAAAACATTTCAGGCAATCTGTTGAAAAAATGGCTGATTTTTTCAGGCAATCTATAGAATTCCTAACATTTTGGGAAATCTGTAGATTGACTGAGTGAAACAGGAAATCTACAGGTTGAAATTTGTAGTCATTCTACAGATTGCCTGATTCTACACATTGACTGCAACATATATACAATTGGCGTGTTCATAAAGTAGGCGATTTCCAGACTGTTGTGGGGTTCGACAGAAATCCCATTGATGTCCGAGAACATTTTTGTTTTGGTTTATACAACAATACTTATGGACGCAGCTGGCGTTCAACAAGTGCTCCTGTCCAGAAGCTTGCGGGTTGGAGAACTTGCGTGTGCTGAAGCTGGGGTAAAATACTACCCCCTGTTGTACAATGTTATGCTGCGCTCAGCAACAACATAATTCGTTGTTGTGACGCCGGGTCTAGCGGAAAGGACCCTGTGGAAGAAAGTATTAAAATACCTAATGGCTTCTACAATGTTTGTGAGCCGAATGACGAGGCATTTCAGAAAGTCGGGACTGAGCTGAGGGTTCATAGACCTGCCAATCGTCTGCGAATCAAGAAAAGCAACGTTACAGCAAAACTAAGAATACTGGGACACACCAAGGGCGGAATGCCAGCAAACAGTACACGAATGTGGGCGAGCTTCCGATGCTTGTAATATATTGGCAGCGTTAATCAATGCCCTCTCACCCGGCATTTTGTGTTCTACGCCATTCAGAGAGACCGTAACACTTCTTTTCTTGTGAAAAGAGGAGTGTCCGATATCGTACACCTCTTTACAGAAAAGAAAGTGACAGAATGGGCGTGGCCCGAATTTTCCAACTGGTCCTGATCCCAGCTCATTCCCGCCGTGGGAGAGGAATTGCACACCGTGCTCCTCCCATCGCAGAGAGGATCACGCGTCACCCACCCATAAGCAGCCAGATAGGAGGATCAGAATATAGACCGTACTGTCGGATCGCACCGCGTGATCCACTCGTTTGAAGGTGAGAACCCGAGAGGAGTTAGATCACGCCACGCCCCACAGAAGCCCGCCCATCGTTGCCAGCTGGAAAGGAGTCCGAATGTACCTGCCCATCGCTGTGAAAGAGAGTAGACAGACGGAACTCTATGCCCCGTCATACGCCCGTCTATAAGAGGGTAAGAATGCACTCGCCCGTCACAGAGCAGATGTGAGAGCCGATAAGAGGAACGACCGGTAGGTTATGCCTCACATCACGTCCATCCAATCACCTACCTTAAACGCTTCTATTGTTTCAACTCTTCAAGAGTTGGCAGAGACTGCTACCCTTTATGATGAGCCTGACTGTGTGTGTGAAGATAACGACAACACGTACAGATACCTAGGAGTACAACACGGAGAAGGGCTGCTCCTGGACGAGGCTTTCGGAGACAGCCCGTTGGTCTGCTGGCTGAGAAAACAGCACAGCAAGAGCGTGTCTCTTGACAGATTGAAGGCCTTGTCCGCAGAAGGTGACCCGGACATCATCCACCTCTGTCGCAGGTGGGGGCGGGGGGGGGGGGGGGCACCGACAAAGCGATGATTGGCATTGCAACGAGGAGCCAAGAGAAAATACGTCCGCATTTGCCGTGGTCGGGGCGAAAGACACCGATAGGCCAATCGATGATCGTCCAACTTTGCCAATCATAATTTGACAATAAAGGCCACAGGAGACGGTTATAAGGCCATCGTCCATCTTTGCCACTGGCGACCAGGGTTGGCTGTGCGATGAAGGATGCAGAATATCGTTCGCCTCTGTGAATGGTATAAGGCTGTGTCCACCTCTGCCGCGAGTTGGGGGCAACCACCTGGAACCGAGAGGCTAAAGCGGCCATGGGCCCAATCATTTGCCACGAGTGTGTGCGGGGAGCAACCTCGACTGGATGGTGGCCTCTGTTTCTCGTGGTTGGGGGCCCAGCGAGGTATAATCTGATCCTTCTCTCTTGTGGCAGGACTTGACATGATCCTCTTTTTTTTCGTGATGGGCAGTACGAGGTGTACAAACTAACCCTTCTCTCTGGTGGGCGATGATGGACAAGGGGTGGGTTTGGTCTGTCCCGAGCTCTCCTCTTATCTGTGATGGGCAGGGTCTTGGTGGGGTGTGGGCTGTGCCTTGGCCCTGGAGACATCCAGCAGATTTGAGGTGCGATCCTACTTTTTGCGTGGTGACATGGTCGAAACACGATCTGTCCTGACCTCTCCTCTTCTCTACAATGGACAGGTGAGGTGCAATATCAGTAAAATTTCTTTCTGTATCAGGTAGGTAGGTTCTGACCTGGCCGAGGCTATGTGTGTGTGGACCAGCAAATCGTTGTGACCAAACAAGACGTCACCAACAGCTACACAAAGCTTCAGGAAGAGTGAGGTGGACACATTTTGACCAGTTCACACACACAAACACACATCTTTCATCAGAGGTATACAAACTGTACGCTTGTAGGTCATTAACAACAATGGCTACTATGCTTCAAGAGGTAGCAATATAAATGCTTTCAAGTTGTACATAAATGTCTTCCTTTGATGCAGGATGGTAGCTTGGATATCTTTCAAAAAACAATTTGGAGAAAAATGCTGTCAGAATGCCACATACTTTCAAAAGTTCCAGAACAAGACTGGATGAAAAAAGAAACTTTTCATGTACTAAAAAGTGAATGTTTTGTAGTTTTTTTTCTGTTGCATACCACAGGCAAATGTTTGAGTCTTGGGTAAAATATCAGCGAGTTCAGGATTCTGAATCATAAAGTAAGTTAAAAACCAGAGTACGCAGGTAATATGTTTTATTCACTGCTAATAATCTAAAACATGAGGTATACATTAAGGCTTTAATAACTATTTCATAAACTAAATATCTGAAAAGCCTCCTATCTGAGCTGATGTAATCTAACAACAAAATCTATCCTTTCTACACAAATGTACAGATATACCAAAATATCCAATCTATCTCAGACTGTATGCTGGCTGTACTCTACAACCTATAGCAAAGTGTGCTTTACACCATTAATAATGTCTGATTTTTGTCTTACTATTGCCTGATTGCTACAGTAATCTGGCAATAATCTGGCATTATGAAGATAATATGCCTCCACTTTCTGAGAATTTGCCTCCTGAACAAAAAATTAATTTGCAGGCAAGTTTTCTGATAAATCACTTCAAGTATTTGAAAATGTCTTTGTGCTTCAAAGCTTCAACGCTCTTTGGCTTCATGTTTTGCAAAGTTTTAGTTTCTTAATATTTCAATACTGTGTCAACATGATGGCAAGATTACATTGTTAAGGTACATGTACATGTAGTTACACTACCAGCTTTCCACTTTATTACTGGCTGTACTGTTCAATGAAGCAGATGAAAGACCATCATTCATAAACTGATAAAATGATACAATATACTTCTTCTTGAGACAGGAGACAGAGTATCACAATATTAGTCCAGCAATAATGTCAATACTGTAAATTAATTGAGACAAAAAGAATTAAGAAGATCAATTAAACAACACATGCTTGACATACCACTTTTTAACTCTTTATCCAACTCAGATGATATCAAAATTTACTATTTTACATATTTTTTCAAATTTAAAAAAAAATCCAATATAACCATATCATCTGATCCCTCATTGCAATGAGTTTCATGAGATCTTTCCAATGAGGGGTCACATGATATGATTTTGTTGAACTTTTTTTTAAAAAATAATATTGTTTTCAACTGCTGTGTTTGTATATTATGTGTGTCCAAATTTCATTAAGTAAAGGGTTAACATGTAAACATTCAGCCAAATTTAACTTTTCACAAGGTAACAGTTAAAATTTTTGAAGTAAGATTTAAATTTATTCTCTCTACTGCTTCATTAATTAAATTTTTGATTATCCCTATAATCAGTTTTGGGAATCTAATATTATTGCGCCCGCGGAAATATTGCCCACACGTGGAAATTGACCAGTCCAGGCAAGAAACTATTCTAATGAGGGGTCATCAGGTGTTTTTGAGGCCAACCATGAAAATTTTAGTTATTTATGTTTTTGGCAGGTGTTTATTTCTATAACAGAGCATTTTCCCCTGGTGCATCACTTTTGACTAACAACAAAAGCAAACCCCACTTCTACAGGTGGTTCTGTAGAAATCCACTCTCCATGTATCGTACGGCTAGATTCTTTATTATTCTAACCCTTCACAAAATAAAAGCCATATCTCGCCAAGGCTATTCACAAGAATCACCATTCAAAATTAAATTCTTTCCTCCAAAACATTGCTTACAATCTCTCACTGGAATAAGCTCCAACAGCTTGTTCCAATGAGGGGATATAAGTGATGTTTTCGAGGCAGAAAATGAATATTTTTACTATTCCAAAAATTCTTGTACAAGTACTGCCTCATGTTGCATTGGGTATGAGTATGACAGGCTTTGAGATATAAGAACACTTCCCCATCATAAGGAAGTCTTTAAAACAATGGGCAATTTACCAAGTCTAGAAATAAGCAATCTGTCATTTGCAGAATGAGGTCCACAAAGGGTGAAAATGCTGATGTTATACCATTCAGTAGGCCAATTTATCCTCTAAACACCTCTTTCTGTTTAGGCTTCAGACCTTGATTCAGATTGAGGCTCACAGAGGGTAAATTTAAATGCCACCCTGCTGTGCAGGGTAGCATCACCAAATTCACTCTCTGGGGACCTCATTCTGCAGATGATAGTCTGCTTATTTCCAGCCTTGCGAATTACTCTGATAGTGGTAGACATTGGTAGATATAATTCTTAAAAAAAACAAAACAACTACATGATTTTATACGAGAGCAATAATGAAATTTCGAGATTATGTGAGATCACTTTGATATATCAATACATATTATGTCTATATTCAACCAATCAAGGCTTCTGTGATAAAAATGTTTCAATTTGAGAAAACATTTTAAAAGAATACTAAGCTACATACTATTTTCCCATCAAACAAAAAAATAAACTTGCAAATTGAGTTAACATGTTATACAAATGGTTAATGAAGATATTCTTAACAGTTTTAAAAACCTTTCATTTTCTACTACATTTCTTCTTCCTAAGAAGAATTAAAAAGTGAACAATTAACAGCTATAAGAGATTAACCCTCCGCACACTGGTGACACAACAGCAAAATTTCAAGTTGCCAACTGTTTCCTATAATACAACTGGGAATTTAACTCATCAAGCTCTGTCAAACAACACTGAATTTGTTAAATTCCCAGCTGCATTATGTTGTAAAATTTGCAGCTTAAAATTTTGATATCAAAGTTGAAGGGTTAAGATACAGTACTGTAATCACAAAAGTGATATTGCCATAAAAATAAAGCAAAATCAAGTCAGAATCAAGAAAACAAATGAAAATAGCATCTCAGATTCAGTGTTCTGGCATTTTTTATTTTTGACAGGTGAAATTCTTCAGTGGTATGGAAAGCAGGTTGAATTATAAGGCCCCCACAAAGCAGATTTTCTGTTTCTCAGACCATTTTTTGTAAAATTGCATGCGGGCAGTTTTTTATTTTATTTTTGTAATTATTTCTTCCAAAGTTTATGTTCTCGGTTTGTTTTACGTTTTAGGCCTCATAATCTAAAGAATAGCATGGGTAGTGGTGTATTTCGTCCCTTGAGTGCAAGAAGGCTTTGCAATGCTAAAGCATTGCAAAGCCTTATTGTACTCAAGGGACAAGTTTATCACTTTTATTAATTTGGACTTATTAACTTTATCAGACATAAACCATTTAATTTTTATTTTTTAAGTTTGCATTGGTTATAAAAAGAGAGCATGCAGAAGCCAAAAGGACCATGCGGGAGGGCCTGAGAAACATATTTATAACCTTTTTTAGGCCTAATTTTGACTGGATTGTGATCCAGTCAAGCTAACATGTATCTGTTTGCTTTTGTTATGTATATACTTATATATTTATTGGTGTTTAAGGTCACATATTTCTGCACAATGGCTAATCATATCACAATCTGGATATAAAGTCAAGACCAGCTAATCATTTATATCCATGCTGCCCATTTTACAGGATTTCCACCCCAGGTATTGGTGACCCGGTCCTATTTTACAAGTAAAAGAGCTTGTTTACCACAGTGTCCTATTTTGCAAGTAAAAGAGCTTGTTTACCACAGTAAACAAGCACTGCTTCACTTCCTAGGGTTTCCACAGGGTGTTCACGATTGTGATCACAAAACTGTATTCATCGATATAATGCAAATGCCTGTCAACAGACTCCAATCAAACACACAGTTCACAAAAAGCATCTTGAAAAGCTTACTGAAAGAAGCTCCAAATATCATCTGCTTGCTAAACAAATATATTAAATTATAAATTTTGTAAAATAATTCAAAAGATATGTTGAACAAGATTCGACTCTTCAAACAAAACATGATTCAGAGAAAGAAAGAATAAATTAATATCAATATATTATCTGAACAAAATTTGACAACAAAAACAGTCCTACTCTATGTATAAAATGAAAAAATAAGGCCCCATAAAGTACTCCTCAGGCCAGTTTTTGTAAAATTCCATGCCGATGGATGTTTTTTCATTTTATTTTTTATTTTTGTATAATTATTTCTATGCCATCAAAAGTTCATGCTCTTGGTTTGCTTTAGGTTTTAGGCCTCATAATCTACAGAATAGCATGGGTGGAGTGTATTTCGTCCCTTGAAAGCAAGAAGGCTTTGCAAAGCCTTGTTGCACTCAAGGGACAAATTTATAAATTTTATCAACCTGGGTAAAATATCAGACAAAAAACATTTAATTTTTATTTTTTTAAGTTTGCTTTGTTATAAAAACAGAGCATGTGGCAGCCAAAAGGCCCATGCAGGAGGGCCTGAGAAACATATTTTTCACTTTTTTCAGGCCTAATCCATTTTTTTAAAATATTTTTTTTTGTTTTAACCAAAATGAAATCTCATCATGCTGAATTAGTAACATGCATTTTCCATCAAGATGTATACATTTGCATCATTTTAATACCATCCAAAGAAGATTCATTTCAGAGAATTTGACCTTGAATGGCACAAGAGAGAATGTGTTCAGAAAGATTCACTTAATAGTGGCACATTTGAGATATTGTTGATGGGTTTTATGAATGATAGAATTAGATTTTGATGTGATAAAAAGAACCCCAATGGAATGGCATTTTAGCAGTTCAAATCCAAACAATAACATTTTGTATGACTCTGGGGAATCAGAAGTTACGTTAACCCTTTACCCAACTTAATGGCCAAAACTGATCAGCACTATTCACAAAAATCACCAATTAATTTTCATTATTTTTTCATTTTTTGTCTCAAAAACATAGGTTATGACCTCTTTGTAAAGAGCTCATCAAGCTCGTTCCAATAAGGGGTCATAGCCTATGTGTTTGAGACAAAAAATGAGTTATTCAAGAATTTTGTTTGCAAGTGCCGTCTGCTTTTCATGTTAGGTAAAGGGTTAAAATGGAGGAGAAATTGAATGTCCAAATCATGGTGCTCATAATCACACTCGAGGTACATACTGTACGATCCACTTAACAAATTCAAATTGAATGAACGTATTGATAATGATTTAAGCCCAACCACCTGATTTGATTTAAATTAAAATTTTACAGCTTCTCCATTGCAATTTGTTTTTTATCTTGTCACTTTTTTGTCGTCTCAAAAGCTTTAAACACAAGTAATTTTCTGAAAATATGGTCTGCAATCAGTAATTTATTTCTAATCTCTCAATAAAGAATTCATATGATCAAAAATCATTAAAATGGTTACATAGCTCTGCACACATAAGCAAAAATTGTTGACTGAGTGCATCAAAATGCACTCGGGTGACAAAATGTTTCATTCACTTTCTGGAATCATTCTGAATGGCACCTCAAAATACTTGAACAATTTGTGATTGTGAGGATTTTTATTTTATCAATTTAGAAACTTCCAAGCATTTTCAGAATTAACTAATAATTTGATTCAAACATTACCCAGAAAATACTGAAAAAGTCTGTGGAGTTTTTCCCCACCAAAATATCTCATGTGAACCTTTCAGTAATTTTATTATTTTTTCAGGCATGAGATTAAAAAAAAAAATCATTTCAAAATTTTGTATCACAGTTTTGTCATGGATTATCTCTCCCTTGTGCTCATCTATGGTAAAGTGGAGTGTCTTTTTAAATATGTCTAATTTTATTAGTAATGAAATTATGCATAGTAATTATCAATGAGACTAAAGTTTCTCTACTTTCAACTATTTTGCTGCCAGGCCAACGTAATTCCATATTTATTTTTTAGAGCATTGAAAATATCTTTCTATGAAACTTCAATCAACAGAGTTTTATACATTCTGAAGAAAAGAAATACAAATATCCAAAACGAATTTTTCGTAAATTTCACTGATTTTTCATGATCAGGAAAAATTCCATTTTTAACAACTACAAATGTGTAATTAAAGATGTAAACACTTTAGCACCAAGTCTGTGAATAATCCACTCATTTTCAGTTACACTCTTAAAGTTTAGCTAATGAATCAGCCAATGCACACAGCCTGCAGCACAAAAATTGCTATTCAATCCTTGAGTGTCTAATTCCAACTTTATTATTACTGCAGCAGAACAGTGCCCCAAATATGGAGTCTCTGGGAAAATTTGAAAGTTACATTCTATATAGCTTTGCAGTTGTTTCTAAGCAAGTCTTGGCTGCCTATAGACGCAGCCAAGGCTTGCCTAAAAACTATTGCAAAGCCACAGGATATCAACTGTCAAAGTGTAGCAAAAATGTATAAAGTCTCCAGGCCCCGAAGGGTTAAATTTATTTTGTACTTCCAAACCATAGAACATGATACATCAATGGAATAGGTTTTATGAGCCCAGACCAATGAAGCAAAATACACTACAGTTTGGAAGACTGCTTTTAAATATTTGAGTACAGTGGAACCTTGTTAATTGAATAGCCACTATGCCGATGAAAATTATTCAATTAACAGGAGTTTTCAATTAACAGGGATGGTGTCACTTTTCTGTATTCTAGATATAAATTTAGCATTTATTCTATTATATCTTGTTTGACAGAGCTCCAGGAGCTCTGTCAAACAAGATATAATAGATTAAATGCCTGTATTGGATGTACTGAGGCCAAATAGGTCTATGAACATAGGAAAACTGTGGAGTTAGAGAGTAATTTCTCGACAGGTTACAAGATTTTTTGTTCAATTAACAGGAGTTTACTCTATAACCTATATTTAATTAACAGGTCAAATTTGTACTGGAGGTAATGGTAAATGGTTTTGTGTTGGGAAATTATATTCAATTAACAGGGTTATTCAGTTAAGAGATATCCAATTACGTGGGCTCCACTGTAACTGGAATGGTAAAAATATTGCTATTGTCGGCAACTTTGCTAGAAGAGTTAAGTCGAAAGAAGGATGTCATTTGACACTTAGTTGGTGAGAGTGAAGATAGCCCTTCCCAACTACCAGTATGTCACATAACAGTGTTCTAAAAAGGTACAGCTACATCAATTTGACAGCCACATTTTGATAGATCATGCATGGATGCATGACTGCAATGACAAAAAAAATGTCTATGCTTTTCGTTCATTTAGTTCATTGTCCATGGCAGGAGATATTGTACCCATGTGCAAAAAAGCTTTGTAACCAAGTAAAACCCTGACTTTTGTTAACAATACAATCTGGAATACTCTTCTCATTCATAGTAAAACAAGAGTCTTATGAATTTTTTAACAAATCAAGTCATGACCACTGTACAGAAGCCATAACTTTATTTTACGACAAATTCAAGGAAATACTAGGCATTTAAGAGCTAATTTGCCCTAAAAGTTAAAAATTGATGACTTTCCAAATTCGGAAAAAATACAATTTTAAATTTCCCCCAATTTATCATGTTAAAAAGCCATATTAGCAGACATATAAAGTTGATTAATTGTAAAAGAGTGAGATTTTTTAACAAAAATAGTGAGATTTTAATTTTTATATGCCTCAGAGTAAAATTTATTGACTTTAATAGTGAAATTCTGTTAAAAATCCTAATTTTCAGGCTCATGTAACACAAATTTATTCTGCAAAATAGTGAGACTTAGCATGTCTGCATATGAGTAAAAGTGCTCAATCCAGGGCCCAATATTTAAAAAAAAGAAACTTTAGTCTGAATTTTTCTCAAGACTTCATATTTTAAAAAAAATTTATCCCAAAACTGAACTCAGCGACTCAAGTTGTTAATCAAATTCTTGAGTCATCTAACACAATACCAGCTTTTGCAAGTAGGTGAACCTATTTTACATTTGTAGGGTCGTTTGGTAAATATTTATTCTAACAGCCCTTTGGGGCTGTAGAATTAAATTTTTACCAAAGCGCCCCTCAAATGTAAAATAGGTTCACCTACTTGCTATAGCTTAACTAGTTTTTACTGAATCTTTTAAACTATTTCTTTTATTATGCTATTTGCTAACGGGCCAATGAATTTTCTTTATGTTATTGTTTATGCACACCATTTGAAAGGGTTAAAAATAAACTTAAAAACAAGGAACTATTTACTTGTATCAGAAAGAACCACAAACTGTGATGGACACTTTAGACTAAGTAATGTTTTCAGGCTAGTTGATAGCTAGTTGAATACTGATTCTAGTAAAATTTCCAGCTGAGTCAACTAAGTCAGGAATCTTGACTCTGAACTGAAAATCTTTTCGAAATATGGACTCCAGATGTTTATTAATAAAAAAAACATCAACACCCTAAAAAAATACAGGACTTGGATTGATTCTAAACTTGGCTCTGGCACTTGTGCAGTTTATTACGTAAAAAGAAATATGATCACATAGTACAAAAGTAACAACAGTATACTCAAAGCAGTGCTGGCTTAAAAAGATATTCAAAATTAATAAATAATAAATGAAACAATATAATAAAATACAACAGTTGTTCTGGTATGATAAAGTTGATACACCCTCACTCTAGATTCTCTTAAGAGTACATAGTAGTCTCGATGAACTGAAAAATATAAAGTAAAATTCAGTTTTTTCACATAATCATGATCTAAAAGAATACATAAATACTGTCCATAACACATCTAATAAACATTTGACATCAGAAGTTGACATGATGTCAGAGTATTAAGACTGAGCAGGTTTCGGGAAGAGAAATGAATTAATCTTCTCTATTTCTGAAGTGATTTATTTCATTAACTGTTCACCTAACATGACTAGTAGGTGACATTAGCAAAAATATTAACTAAATATTTTCAATTTTTAACTCGAAAACCTAGCTTTTGACCTCTCATTGGAACAGGCTTGTCATAAACCTATGCTTTGGAGGCAAAAAGTGAAAAAAAAAATTTGTGTGACAATTTTTTAAAATAGAGTTAGTAGACTTCGACAGTTACTGTAGGAAAAGGGTTAAATTACACATTATGTGATACTAAGAATTTCAAATCTGTCACAATTTCATATGAAGTTTCTGAACTTCGTTCGCAAAAAAACATCTGAGCCAAAACATCAACTCAGATCGATTTTAATGAACTCGGTTCAGAAATTTCATATGAAATCACGATTCATTACAGACCCTCTTTTTTTCCCCTTGGTAAATGTGGCTACAAGGTCGAGAATCTTATAACAAAAGACATTAAGAATACAAACAAAAGAACCTGCACAAAGGTGTCAAAACTGAGGCAAATAAGGCCCCCCACAAAGTAGATCTTGTTTCTCAAGCCATTTTTTGTATAACTGCATGTGGGCAGGCAGTTCGTTATTTTATTTTTTATTTTTGTAATTATTTCTTTGCCATAAAAGGTTCATGTTCTTGGTTTGTTTTATGTTTTAGGCCTCATAATCTACAGAACAGCATGGGTAGTGGTTTATTTCGTCCCTTGAGTGCAACAAGGCTTTGCAATGCTAAAGCATTGCAAAGCCTTGCTGCACTGAAGGGACAGATTTATCAATTCTAATAACTTGGGTAAAATATCAGACATAAACCATTTAAATTTTATTTTGTCAATTCTGCATCTTCCATGCCATTCAGACCAGCCTTAATACAAACAAGACCAACAGTGACCGCACGGCCATGGATGCCCCGAACTATGACCTTGATCTGTGATCTTGACCTCTCTCGAACCCCCAAAAAATTTGTTCACGACACATTGTCTCGTCATAAGCAACATATATTCCAAGTTTCAACAAAATCCAAAGAAGCATCTCAGAGTTATGGAACAGACATGAAAATCTTCTTGACGGAGAGACAGACGGATGGAAATGACAAACATTATATGCCCCAAAAAATTTTTTTTGGAGGCATAAAAAATAACAGTGAAATATGAGAAAACTTACATGGTCAATAGAAAAGGCAGCCAGTCCATGGTTTTCTGCATCAATACTTTTGTAGGAACCTGCAAATAAAAAAGAGAAATACTGATTAGCTGGTCAAAAGTGATATATTTTCTGTACAGAAAGATCCTGGATAAACCATTACTTCTTGAGAAGCCTGTCCAATATATAAATACCTATGTAATGCTGTAGATGGGAAGAATCCATTATGGTTTTGCAATTATTTTAACATACAACGAAATGATGTATGCCAATACTTTTAACGATATTCCTAGCAGATTGGAGAAAATCTGCCAACACTAAACATAGAATTCACCATTCAATTTTCTTCATACATTTTTTCATCCAAACTCAAGTATATGATCCTCTTACAGTACAGCCATCATGGACAAGTCGCTTTGTATGTGTGGACAATATTTCCACAGACACAATAATATAAGATTCCAAACACCAATTATAAGAATAATTATCCAAAATTTAATTAATTTAGTTTAATTTGATCCAATCAATAAATGTGCCCTGCAGTGTTTGCCAAAGGGAAATATTGATACATAACTGCACTAAGTTCATCAAAGGTCATTGTCAACAACAACTTTGTTCACGACATCATGATGGAAGAAAATCAATACCTCCCATCCAGAGGTCACCCCCAACAAAGCAATCCAATCATAAATGTGCCCGGCTGTGTGTGCCAAAGGGAAATATTGTTATTTAACTGCACTAAGTTCATCAAAGGGCATTGCCAACAGCAACTTTGTTGGAAGAAAATCCATAACTCCTATCCAGAGGTCACCCCAAACAAGCACACCAAGTTTCAAAATGATCTGGTCATAAATGTGCCCTGCATGGTGCACCAAAGGGAAATATTGATGCATAACTGCACCAAGTTTATCGAAGGTCATTGCCAACGGCAAGTATTTTTGATGGAAATGGAAGAAAATCAATAGCTCCCATCGAGAGGTCACTACAAACAAGCACTCCACGTTTCAAAGCAATCCTATGATAAAAGTGCACTGTACGGCATGCCAAAGTAATATACTGATGTCTGACTAAACTAAGTTCAAAGGTTGTTGCCAGCGACAACATTTTTTGAGGGAAATGCCCTGCAGGATGTGCCAAAGGGAAATACTGATGCATAACTGCACTAAGTTTATCGAAGGTCGTTGCCAACAGAGGTATTTTTGACGAAAATGAAAAATTTTATAGTAATTTATATATTTTTTATACTTACCAATGACCCAGACTTAGCTGGTGCTAACTCTTAAAAATTCAGGGCCAAACACAAATTTTGCCCCCCCCAATTCCCAAAATTTGCATCAAAATCCAAAAAATCAATGTCCTATATGGTCCTCCATACTTTTGTCCCCTGCTCATGTGCAGTGTCAAGGAAATACCGAAACTGGCACCAAATCTTCATTCTTACAACCAGTGCCTGGTAAATGTTATATAATCAGCGGGGAGGTATGAGTTCCCAACTCATGGGAGGGCCATCCCCGTCTGGGTTATTGGTAAGTATAAAAAATATATAAATTACTATAAATTTTTTCATATTTTTATACTGTACCAATGACCCAGACTTAGCTGAATAGAAAAAAGGCTGGAGGGCCTAGGACATAAGGGAAAATCCAATAGGCTCAATTACATATAAACAGAATTATCCCCTCAAGGAGAAACAGGATTTACATATATCTTTCTCGTTTATACAAAAAAAGAAAGACATATTACCAATCCGTAATTGAGCACAATAACATCAATGATCTCTATTAACATCCAGTATAACCCATTATACTAATTTTTAAAAGGAAAGCCAATAAATAAAGATAGTCCTGAGAATGAGACTCTTTATACTCATTTAAAAGTGTCCGAGGATTGTATATTAACGCTCATATGACACGTGACATATACAAATGCTTCACACCAAGCTAGACTTTAAAAATATTACATAAATGAGATAAACATTAGCTTTACACTTTAAAACCATCCCAGCACCGACTCGGAATTACTGACTCCAGAGGAGGTATTCCCTTACTTTTCACTATAAAGCAGGTGATATAAGGGAACACCATCCCTCCCCCCCCCCCACCCCTTCCCCTTGCTCTGGGTAAATCACCGCAGAACTAAGAGGGCAGCAGGACAGAGTCACTGCTAGAACAGAAAGCCTGCAAAACTATAGTTGCAACTGTTTAGTGGACGACATTCTGAGCAACAGATAACGGACCTAAACAATGAAGGTCGCCAGAAATAGACTCAATATTACTAAGGTAAAAATTTGTGAACGTAGAAGGCTGAGACCAGTATGCAGCCTTCATCAAATCGGTAATAGCAATACTATTAGCATAAGCCCAAGATGTAGACAGCACTCTAACTTCATGCACTGAAATCTTAAGCACTGAGAAGATAATTTTTCATAAGCAGTACAAATAGTCAATTGAATCCACCTGGAAATAGAATGGATCGAGGTGTCCCTTCTATTAGGCAGCAGAGACAGAAAGAAACGTTTTCGTCCCTTTCTGATAAACTCAGATCTACGTTTGTAAATACGCATAGCTCTAACTGGACATAGCAAAGGCCTATGGCTGTCTGAGGACGGAAGAGCCTTAATAACAATAGACTCAGGGTACTTATTAGGAGCCTGATTCTTAGCCCAAAATCCAACATTAGTAGTCGAAGTAACAGTATTACCAACACTACAACAGTGAGAATCATCAACAGATAGAGCATGAAGCTCACTAACCCTTCTAGCAGAAGAGAAGGCTAAGAGAAAAGCTGTCTTATAAGATAAGTATTTGAAGTCTACCGTATCCAGGGGTTCAAATGGCGCTTCTTTTAGCTTCAGAAGAACCCAAGCTAAATTCCACTTAGGAATTAACCTATGGGTTCTAGGTTTATTTATTGAAAAGTTTTGATAAAGAGGCATTAGATCCAATTTGTAAGCTATCACGATGAGCATAAGTATCCGATAGCGTAGACCTACAACCCTCAATAGTTATTGGCTGCAGTTTGATCTCGTCAAACAAGTAGACCAAAAAATTAGCAATGTCTGGAATGGAGGGATCATAGATATCAATAGAATGATCCCTACACCAACGAGAGAAAACCTTCCACTTAGCAGCGTAATTTAGCGAAGAGGAGGTCCTCTTACAGTTAGAAATTGCGTCCACTGCTCGTCCTGTAAATTGCTTGCTGTGCAAGAAGGACCGCACAACGGAAATACGTGAAGGTTGAGACCTTGCAGGTTGTGATGCAGTATGCGCGATTTCCCCTGCAAAAGAAGGTCCTCCCATGGAGGAAGCTTCTGAGGAATGTCCCATAACAGACACCTGAGTAGATTTATCCATGGTCTCTGGGGTGACAGAGATGCTACCAACAGAATCTTGCAGTGAGATTGCTTGATTTTTAGCAATATCTGTTGAATCAATGGAGCCGGAGGATACACGTATTCTATCATTCCATCCCGAGAGATCGAGAGACCGTCTACTGAAAATGCTCGAGGATCTGGGCATGGTAACACATACGTCTGCAACTGATTGTTGAGATGCGTCGCAAACAAGTCTATCATAGGACGATCCCATTGGTAGCAAATCTGATTAAATACTCATTTGTTGAGAGTCCATTCTGACGGCAGACCCTGGCACCTCGAATCTGTTGGGCTCAAAGTCGCGCCCCAACCTGTTTGACTCGCATCCGTCATAATCATAAAAATCGGATCCGGCAGTTGCAGTAGAACTCCCTGAGTTAACCACTGAATATCTGCCCAAGTCTGAATCTCTTGTTTTACTTGGTTCGACAAGACGATGTTTGTTTCGAGCGAATGAATCTTCACACTCCAATTCTGAGTAAAAAATATCTGGAGTGGACGAGTGCATAGGTGCCCCATCGGAATAAGGTCTGCAGCGGCTCCGCACAAACCTATCAGTCACATGAATTCTCTCGCTGTTACTACATCTGAGTGTAGACAAAAGCGAGCGTAACAACTGACTAATTTCGCTCTGGGTAACGGCAGACGAACCAGATTGTTGTGCGTCTCGAAGCTCATTCCCAAGTGAATGAACGACTTGGATGGAGCTAGATCTGACTTCTTTTCGTTTACTATGAAACCGAGACGTCGGAGCAGTTGAAGCAGACTCTGAACATCATTCTGAAGCGTTAATCTGTCGCCGTACCTCTGAAGAATGTCGTCCAAGTAGGCCGACGTTACCGCAGATGAATGAGCTCAGAAATGAGTCATTACCGAGTTCATTATTCAAGTGAAGGCCCAGGGCACTAGATTCAGTCCGAAGCACATTGCTCGGAACTGATAAGCGAAGGTACTTTCCGAACGCCGGATGGACCATGACGTGAAAGTACGCATCCTTGAGATCTATGCTCGCAGCATAATCGTTCACTCGATTGCTCACTCTCACCAATCGAAGGGTCTCCATATAAAATTTTGAAGCCACGATCAGCTTGTTTATCCAGCTATTGATCTATAACTGGACGGAACGAGCCGTCTGGTTTTGGTACCAGGAACAGGTGACTGTAAAAACCGGGAGATTCCTGGTTTTCTATGACCTCTGTTGCGTTCTTCTCCAGAAGAGATTGCACCTCTGATAGAAGCAAATCTCTCTTCTGAAGGTTTGACGGAAGCTGAGTCCATCGTGGACTTCGTGTTAATGGAGGTTTTTCTCTGAAGGACAGTTTCAGACCTTCCGAAATAACCTCCTGAACCCATCGGTCATCCGTAATTGACAACCAATTGGTTAAGAATCTTGACAGCCTTCCGCCCACTGGAGCACAATAGAGGTTCTGACCTTCACCTCCTGGACCTGCGAGGCTTGCGGGAGGAGAAACTACGTCATCCCCACCAGTCGACCTAGGGGCATCTGACCGGTTGTCTCAGCCAGCATTACGTCCCCTACCTGAGTCGCTACTCTGACGGTCTCTGGAGTAAGATGTAGAGGCTTTCTTAGATCCTCTATAGGAACTTCCCTTGGATGTACTCGCCCCAGAAGTCCCTGACTTACTCCTCTCTGCTGAGTCCTTTTTTTTTCGAAATGGACTTAAAGAGCAGAGAGTCCGAAGCTTTCTTGGTAATCTGATCGTAGATTAGTGGAAGCTTACCATCGAAGAGAAGCTCTCCTGAAACTGGAGCGACTCGAACAGTTTTTCACCTTAGAATCCACCCTCGTGGATGAAGCCAGGGCAGCATCATGTCTAACTCCAAATTTGACACTGAAAAGGCGGAGTTATACGTGGAATATGCGATTGCCCTCGAAAGAACTCTCAAGGAAGTTTGAACATCCTGGAATTCTTTACCATCGAGACGTTGTGATAATGCTCTGGTAAGGTGATCTGCATAAGATAAGGCATCTAAACTGGCTCTGTTAGACGAGATTGTCGTCTCCAACGTACTGGAGAGAATCGAGATAGATGCCGGCAATGACAACTCCAAATCTGCCTGGTCGTCTAAACGCAGAGTAACTCTCGGAACGCCCTGTCCTGCCATTTCAAATTTATTTCTACTGTTGATGAACGGCAGGTGTACAGCATGAGACGATAAGAAACTGGATCTGCCAGTCTTAGAGGCTATCCTAAAAATAGCGTCATTCAGCAATTCAAATGTCCGTGAGACATTGCTGGACTGGGATGGAAATTCAGGCGTGACGCCCTTAGCCCGGCTGAAAAAGTCTGTGTCCAGTGACGCTATCAGTCTCTTATCTGGTATCGCAGCTCTCTGGAAGGTGTTGCCAGGTGAAATCTACGGGCACCTTATGTTGTTCTGAAAGGGAAAAATCCAGCTCCGCAGATTCCCTTTCACCATCCGACCAGACCCAATGTGAATCTCGGTCGTCCCTATCTGACACTGCAGGGGAGCATATCGACCCAGCTTCCTCAGACAGTTCCTTATCTGAAAGTGTTTCCAAAGGTTGCTGGGATGCTGTGATGAGTTGTGCTATCTGCGATAGGAAGTCCATCACGGAGGCCTGTGGAGCTGCGGTCTTACGTTGTTTGGCCGCTGGAAGCTCCAAGGATGGTGCCTCTTGCATAATTCTTTTATGCGAACTTCCCGACTGGTAAGGCCTCGTGTCCTTGGCTACCGGATGGAGTGACCTAGTCGACATGGAATCCTTGGTCGGCGAAGCAGGCTGGATATCTGAGGTCACGTAGCCAAGGTGCAGTCGTGTGTGCTGGCGTGTGGAAGAGGAAGCCAATTGACTAGCCGTACCCGGCTGTCTATGCGACGGGGCATCCCAAGTAGGAGGAGTGGACGTATGCTCTGACTGACGAATGTTATGTACGACAACATCTGGCCCAGATGTTGTTGTAAGAGAGAGGGACCTCTCTTGATCGTGGTCCAGGTAGACCTGAATGAGCTGGCTAACGGACTGACTGGCTTCCTCTATTCCAACCTTCGATCCGCCGGCGCCGGGTATGCGTGATCCAAGATTATAGTGCTCGCAACACCCCTTCTCCTCTCCTGGACCGCAATGGACGAACCCAGCATCACATCACCCGATCTATGAGTGATAGCTTCACCGGACGAGCCAGCTGGCGACAAGGTCGTCAATCCTACTAAGGATCTAGGCACTTGTCGAATTTCCTTGAACACTTTTGCCGCTAGCTCTTTATTTGATTGCAACTATGGCAGCACGCTTCCTGAAGACATCACGGAAACATCACCCGGCATGGACCTCTCACCACTAACAATATACCGTGACACACGTCTCCAACGTTTGTCATCCCAATTGGCACACACTGAGCAAGAATTAGTGCGAGTACATTGACTACAGCAAATACAATGAGCATGAGAATCAGAGGAAGCCTTCCTCGATTTACAATTTGAACAATATTCTTTCATATTTAAAAAATATTAAACAGCTGTTGTACTTGCACTAACCCTTGAAAATACAAAGATACATAACAATAATATAATCCATTACAAAAATTTCCAAAAATAATTCAAAAGAAATAATTTTCGAAAACATTTTGACATGAGCCCAAGTTCCCAAAGGGAACGATGAGCCCAACTGGATCCCAAAAAAGTGTAAGTGTGGACAAAAATTTTAAAACAAATCTAAAAATTAATGTTACACTTAAGGACAATATTAGTGTATCTGGCAATAAGTTGAACCTTATAGAAGACAAGGAATCACTGTCAGAAGTAACCGTTGTCAACGTAAACAAAAGTGAATAAAAACCGGAAACAAGACTACAGGCACTGAAAATATGGCCCGAAATCAGTAACCAATTTTAAAACACTATCCGATGTAAAACAGAATCTTCCACAGAAGAAGCTGCAGTATATCGGATGGTAGATGCATGACCAAAACACCTAACCACCCCTAGGGTGAGGATGTAACCATGGGGATAACAGAATAAACATTCTGTAAATATGCTAAAACTCCCAAGAAATTTCAATAAAAAAATTTCAAAAATTATCCCAAAAGTATGGGAGAATAGCAAGGGGGGTATCAAGGAAAGGGAGAGAGGAAACACTGAACAAACAGTGGAGATGTCATAGCAAGAATGAAAACATCAGGCCCATGCCCCGAAATTAAGGAACATGAAATAATTTTACATAAAAATTATAAGTTACAGCCCTGAACACATCCTTCCACTGTTTCTTCCTCTCATCCTCTTATTTCATCCTTGGATCCACCATTTCCTTCATGATTTTGTGTCTGGCATCATTTTAACTGAGATTATAAGCACAGATATCAGTGAGATGTTACTTATTGAAGGGCCAAACAAAGAATGAAGATTTGGTGCCAATTTCGGTACTTTCTTGACACTGCGCATGCACAGTCGACAAAAGTATGGAGGACCATATAGGACATTGATTTTTTTTATTTTGATGCAAATTTTGGGGATGGGGGGGGGGGGGGGGGGGAGGAGGGGGGCGCAAAATTTGTGTTAGGCCCTGAATTTTCAAGAGTTAGCACCAGCTAAGTCTGGGTCATTGGTACAGTATAAAAATATGGAAGAAACTCGATAGTTCCCATCTAGAAGTCATCCCAAACAAGCATACCGTATATCAAAGTGATCCGCTCATAAATGTGCCCTGCAGGGTGTGCCAAAGGGAAATATTGATGCATAACTGCACTAAGTTCATCGAAGGTTGTTACCAAAAGCAACTATTTTTGAGATAATTAGAAGAAAATCAATAGCTTCCATCTAGAGGTCACCCCAAATAACCATACCAAGTTTCAAAGTGATCTGAGGCTGCCCTAGAAACAACTACAAAGTCACAGAATGTAGACTGTCAAAGTTTTGCAAAAATGTATAAAAAATCTCCAGGCCTTTAACTCTAACCCGCTGAGAATTTACAACATATTTTTCATCAAGTCTAGTCTTGACTAGATTTGATGACAAATTCATCTAAATTTAGCTTAAGAAATGATTGGGGGGAAAATCCATTCAACTTTCTGGGAGAAAAGTTGATTAAAGGATCCCAAATTATCCTTATTTAAGTGGCAAGAAAAATTCTGTCTTGGGCAGGAATATCCGCCAGCAGCATGCAAGAGGTTAAGGGTTAAGTGACTTGCCAAAATATACAGCAGACATGACACATGTCAAGATCAAACCTATGACTTTTCAATGTGAAGTACGATGCTCTTTTACTAATGAGCTGCTACACTTCTGAGGTACTATCATAAATCAGTTTCAATTTGATTTGCTGTGCCCACATTTTTAAACAAAAATGTATGAATGAGGTTCAGGTATGGATTGGGTTCCACTCCACAGCCACTTCCAATGAAAGTGTCAATGACACTGTAGCTTAACTTGTGTGTTGTGTTTGATGAAAAGGATAATGTTCAATGTTTCTGAAAGGATTATGAAAACAAGAATTGTGATAATTGGGAATATGTTCATTTCTGTTCCCTGTATGCTGTTTTTGATAAAAATAATATGAGGTGCACAGTCTACTAAAGAGCTGAGGTGTGGGTTAATATGACCTCACAGTTAATGTATGTGGCCTTCACAGTTAACGTATATGAAAGTTACCAAGTTACAGTGAAATTATTCCAAAACGAGCCATCGTATTAAGTTACATTGAAATCCCTTCATAAATATGGCCTGTAGACTGTGCTAAAGATTTTCGGGCTTTGGGCCCCTGTAGCTGTCACAGTCGCCCAATCGTGTCCAAAAGGGAACGTTCTCGTCTAGACATTATTTGAAGTCAACCTACCAAGTTACAATGAAATCCCTTCGTAAATATCACCTGTAGACTGTGCTGAAGGTTTTCGGGCTTTGGGCTCGGGCAGCCATCATGGGTGAATGATCGCAACCAAAGGGGACAATCTCATCTGGGCATCATCTGGAGTGATCCTACGAAGTTACAATGAAATCCCTTCATAAACATGACCTGTAGACTGTGCTCAAAGTTTTCGGGCTTTGGGGACCTATAGCCATCACAGTTGACCAATCATGACCAAAAGGGGATGTCATCATCTAGGCATTATAAGTCAACATAACAGGTTACAATAAAATCCTTCCAAAAATATGACCTTTTGCCTATGCTAAAGGTTTTTGACCTTGGGCACCCATCAAGGCTGAATGATCGCGATCAAAATGGGACGTTCTCATCTGAACATTATATGAAGTCAACCCACCAAGTTACAATGAAATTTCTCAATAAATATGACCTGCGCTAAAGGTTTTTGGGTTTTGGGTCGGGCAGTCGTCACGGTTGGCAGATAACGCCCAAATGGGGAAATTCTCATCTAGACATCATAAGGAGTCATCCTACCAAATTATAATGAAATCCCTCCATATTAAACATGACCTGCAGACTGTGGTAAAAGTTTTTTGGTTTCGGGCCTGGGCAGCCATTACAGTTGACAGATCATGCCCAAAAGGGGACATTCTCATCTAGGCATTAAACAGAGGCATCCTACCAAGTTACAATGAAATCCCTTCATAAATACGACCTGTAGACTGTGCCAATGGTTTTTGGGTTTTGGGCTCGGGCAGCCATACAGGTTGACCGATCGCGACCAAAAGAGGAATTTCTCATCTAGACATGACCCCAAACCTGCATATGAAATTTCGTGACGATCAGACAAGAACTGCGGGGTGTAGCCCGAGCTAAAGGAAAATGTGAACAGACTCACAGACTAACAGACTCACAGACTACCAGACTTCCGCACGCGTGATGGCAATAGCTTATCTTGACTTTGTCAAGTTAAGATAAAAATGACATGCCATACACTCTCTTCAAATACAAATATTCCTCAACTTAGATATCTAACACATGACATGCATTATATTTTCCAAATCCTCTATAAATATATAACACTATCTGACTAAGTAGAAATAAACAACCTGAATGTGGGTGAAATAATTTATTGTCAAATGCAAGGACTCAACCTGCAAAACTGCAAGAAAAAATGACAATACCAGTCATTTTCAGCCATCCAGCAGCCTCAAAAGCACAATTTTCCCACTTCCTCAACTCACCTAACCCTTCAGCATATAACCCCGTTTCTAAAATATGGAAAAAAATTCTACAATTCTATCTCATTTTTTAGTTACATACCTGTTAACAACTCCATGTAAAAATGACATTTTAAAAAAGTCAAATTTTCGAAGCCACTGTTTCCCATAAATCCTCTGATAATTTAACCCTGCACAACAGACTAAAACTCTGTGACCGAATCTTCAATTCTCTTGTCCAACAATTAGCCTAATGTAATCATATATCTGATACTAAAAATACTAAATGGCATTAGTTTCAATGTATGCCCTATGTTTTTAATTTTAGCCCTGTGCAATAGAGCAAAATTCTACATAGAGCGGAACCTAGGGAGTTTCAAAATACATTTTTCAGAATTTCGGAAAAATTAATTCAATGAATCTCAGGTAACCCAGATTCATATTTTTAACCTCAAATGAGTTTTGACTTGTTTGGTGTTGGTCCTCAATAGTATTCCTGATTCATTGTATGCTTCTTCTCCTGAGATCAAAATGATTCACAATTGGAGCCCCAATGATATGCATTTTCCCAATGGTGTCTGACCTGGAACTTTTCCCAAAGAAGGCAGATGAATCCTAAAGCTTTATAGCATCAATTCCTTAATAAGGTGAAATTATGCCAAACAGCATCTGACCTGGACCTTTTCCCAAAGAAGGCCAAAGAATCCCTGTATGGAATCAATTTCCCCATAAGGTGGAATCACGCAAAGCCTATTTGAATCAAATGAATGGTTATAACCTCTGCATGCATGGATTTTTGAGAGACTGGAAATAATTTTACTCACCAATCATTGTCTTCAGCTTGATTGAACAGTGAATAAAATCTCCGAAATCAATGACACCATCTTTCCCGCTGTATCTCATAATTACTGCATTCAATGTTTTGTTACTCAAGTGGAAACCTGAAATAAAAAAGAATTTAAAAATGGTTACTTTTTATAGGATACTTTATAATCTAGACGATACCTAGGCTTTCAGTATCTTTGGCTAAATCAAGACCACAACACAAGTTTTCCAATTGTTTATGCATAAGCTACCTATTTTACAGGACGTGTGCACTTCCTAGGGTTCCAATAGGGTGAAAAGGCAAACCAATCATTGTTTTCAAGCTCTGATGCAAGAAAAGGTGGGCCATGCCCTGGTGCATACCCCCACGGTGCATACCGCCAAACAATTGCAAGAGAAGAAATAAACCATGATACTTTGAAAGCCTATCCCATGAACAATTTTCATTCCAAATTTTCTTGAGATCCGATAACTCAAACCTGAGATACAAGGTAAAAAGACAAAAAATTGGCTATTTTACAAGGCAAACAGTTAAACTATTGTCTTTGTTTTACAGCACAAAAAATATATTTACTCCTTCTCCCCACCATGCACCACAGAGGAAATTGTGAAGGCCAGAAACACCTGTTACTGAAGTCTAGTGACGATCAGACCTTCCACCTAAGAGATGTAGAACAAAGACGTAATGCCACTTGTGGGAAGGTGATTTGCATGTATTTTCTTTCGTTTTACTGAAGAGACATGACTCAACTGAAAGTCATTCATTCCCATAAACAATCTTCATTTCAAATTTCATTGAAATCCGATAATCCAAATTTTGCGATACGAGGTGAACAGACAAAAAGTTAAAAAATTTATAGTAATTTCTATATTTTTTATACTTACCAATGACCCAGACATAGCTGGTGCTAACTCTTAAAATATAGGGCCAAACACAAATTTTGCCCCCCAATCCCCAAAATTTGCATCTAAAACCAAAGAAAACATGTCCTGAATGGCCCTCCACACTTCACCTCTACTGCGCATGCGCAGTGTCAAGGACGTTCTGAAATTGGCGCCATTAATCATTCTAATAACCAGTGCCTGGTAAGCGCTATGTACTCAGCGGGGAGGCAAGAGTTCCCAACTCCTGGGAGGGCCATCCCCGTCTGGGTCATTGGTAAGTATAAAAAATATAGAAATTACTATAAATTTTTTAACATTTTTATACTGTACCAATGACCCAGACATAGCTGAATAGTAAAAAGGCTGGAGGGCCAAGGACATAGAGCAAGATGGAATACGCTCAATAATATAAAATAGAGTCAACCCCTCTAGGGAAAAAGAAGTAATAGGCCTTACATGTATCTTTCTTATTTATGATAAATTAGAAAGATACAACACCTTCCAAAATTGAGCATGATACATCCATGTACTCTATTAATATCCAATATAATCCTTATACTAATAATTTTTAAAGTAAGCCAATAAATAAAGTAAGTCTAGAGAATAGAGACTCTTATACTCCTTAAAAGTGTCTGAGGATTGCATAATCATGTCCGTTGACACGTGCTATTTTCAAAAGCTATACTTTAAAAACTAAGACTTGAATGAATTTTTAAAACATAAACTTCTCACTAAACAACCATCCCAATAACAGCTCAGAATTACTAACTCCGGAGGAGGTATCCCCTTGTTTTCATAGTAAAACAGGTGACCCAAGGGAACACCCTCCCCCCACCCTTTTTCTTGCCCTGGGTCAAATAGCCCAGAGCGAAGAGGGCAGCAGAACGGAGTCACTGCCGAAACAGACAGCCTACCTAGCTATAGTAGCAACTGTTAAGTGAATGACATTCTGAGCAGTAGATAATAGACCTAACAATAGAGGCCTCCAGAAATGGACTCGATATTTCTGAGATAAAAATTCATGAATGTGGAAGGCTGAGCGCAATGAGCAGCCTTCAAAAATCTATAATAGCGACACTATTAATGTAAGCCCAAGATGTAGAAGAACTCTTACTTCATGAGCCGAAATCTTAAGCACAACTGCTGAGTCAATGATATACCATAAGCAGTACCGATAGTTAATTGAATCCATTAGCAATAGAATGGAGCGTAACGTCCTTCTATTAGGCATCAAAGACAGAAGAAGCTTACGCCCGTAGTAAAGACCTATGCCCGTACGAAGACGGAAGGACCTTAAAAACAATAGGTTCCGGATATTAGGAGCCTAACTCTTATGCAAAAATCCAACCTAAATAGTAAAGGAAGTAGTGATTCCGAAACTACGAAAGTGAAAATCATCCATCGATATTGGATGAAACTCACTGACTCTTCAGTAAAAGAGAAGCCAACAGAATTACTGTCTAAAAGGTCAGAATTTGAAAACTACTGTTTCCAGAGGCTCAAATGATTACTTAGCTAAATAAGAACCGAAGTTAAATTCCAAAAAGGAATTTAATCTAAAGATTCTAAGTCTATTTATCAAAAAGTTACTAACTGACTTAGATAAAGAGACATAAGACTCAATTGTAAACTATCATAGAGTGCATAGGTATGAGGTAACATAAACCTATAACCTTAATAATAACAGGCTGCAGTAGATCTTGTCAAACAAGTATACTAAAAAGTTGCAATGAGTAGTATGGAGGGATCGACAATAAGAACATAGTGATCCCTACACCAATGACGGAAGAGCCTCCACTTTAGCCGCATAGAATAGCGAAGAAGAGGATCTCCTATAGTAAGAAATCGCGTCCAAAGCTCGTCCAGTACAATGCTTACAATGCAATACGGACCACACAATGGAATACGTGAAGGTTGCGACCTTGCGGGTTGTGATAAAGATGACACGATTTACCCAGCGAAAAAAGATCCTCTCATTGAGGAAGATTTCGCGTTAAATCCCACAGTAGACATCAGAGTAAATTACCCACGGTCTCTGTGAAGATAGAGATGCTATCAACAGAAATGTATTGTGGTTGTTTATCTTAGCAATACCTGCTGAAACAACAGCGCCGTAGGATACGCGTATCCTATCATTCCGTCCTATTAGATCAATAGAGCGTTAACAACATTAGCTCAGAGATCCGGACAAGCCAACACGTACGTCTGCAAATGATTAGCAAGCTGTGTCATAAATAAATTATCATTGGGCGCTCCCATAGATAGCAAATCTGATTGAATACTTGTTTGTTGAGAGTCCATTCTGATGGCAACAAGCGACCCCTAAGTGAACGGGAGTCCGGTAAAACAATTAGACGACCCGGAATATGATGGACCGAAACAGAATTTGGTGTAGTATAACAAACAGACGGATTCTTTCCATTAAATAACGGAAACGAATGAGTGCCTCCCTGGTTCCGGAGATACGCCACTACTGTCGAATTAACGGACAGGATTAGGACATGCGTTTCTGAATAATGTTCATGCAATGACATAAAGCAAGCCTAAAAAACATTATTCCGCAGAAGATAATAGCTTGCTTAGAGACTGCGGAACCCAAAGACCCTGGCACTTCGAATCCGTTGGGATCAATATTATATCCCAATCTGCTTGACTGGCAACCGTCATAACAATAACACTCGGATCCGGCAACTGCAGTGGCACTCTCTGAGTCAACACCCGAATGTTTGCCCCAGTCTGAATCTCTTGTAACACTAGATAGACAAGAGAACGTGTAAATCGAGCAATTCATGGATTGCTGAAAAGTTGCCGTCGAAGAGAGGCTTCTCCGAGAACGAAGCAACTCTGAGAGAGTTCTTCACCTTACTACCCACGCGCGTGGATGTAGCAAGGGCTGCGTCACGTCTAACCAACTCCAATCAGCCACTGAAGGGCGGAGTTATACGTGAACAAACTACTGCCCTCAAAAGAAATCACATTGAGAATAATATCCCGTAAATCTTTTCTTGAAGACGTAATGATAACGCCTCAGTAAGGTGGATTACGTATGATAAAGCGTCTAAGTTAAGTCTACTAGACATCATTGTCGTTTCCAACATTGTGGTTGGAAAAGACATAGACGGCGAAAAAGAATATTTCCAGTCTTTAACCACGCCGTCTAGACGCATATGAACTCTCGGTATGCCCTGCTCTGCCAAAATAAATTATTCGTATAAATGATAAAACGGCAGAAATGAGCATTGCGGACAAGAAACTAAACTATCATGCTTGGTAGCAGGCTTATATGCATATATAGCGTCGAAAAATAAAACACATGTTGTAATGACATTATTGGACTGTGTCGGTAAGTCAGGGACAATGTCCCTGAACCGATCCAAAATTCCGTGTCCAATGACGCTATAAGTCTCTTATCCAACATCGCAGCAATGTAGTCCGAAATAACAATCACTGGAAGATAATGCCAAAAGATATGAATGGCAGCTTCCGATGCTACGAAAGGGAAAACTCGCAATCTTTCGAATCCCTTTCGCCATCCTGTCGGACCCTATAAAGCGTTTGGTCGTCCGTACCTGATGCAACCGCGGACCGCACCGACCCAGCGCCGTCAGATAATTCCTGATTCGAGTAAGAAACGGTCGATTGCTGGGATGCTGCGAAACAACTGTGCTAACTCGGATAGCACGTCCGTCACTGAGGCCTGAGGAGAAGCGGTCCTACAATGCATTGCCGCTGGAAGCTCCGTGATCGTTACCCCGTGCATACTACCAATATGCGAGCGAACGGAGTGTATAGGCCTCGTGTCCCTTGGCTACCGGATGGCGTGACCTATTCGCCATGGAATCACTGAATGACGAAACTGATCGGATACTCGAGGTCACGTAGCCAATGTGTGGTCGTGTGCCCTGCTGTGAGGATGAGGAAGCATTATCGACAGTCTCTCGGACTGTCAATATAACGGAGCGTCCCGACCGACAGACATATGCTCCGAATGTAAATTATCTGAACCACAACATGCGGTCCCCTATGTTGTTGGACGAGAGAGGGACCTCTCTCGCTCACAGCCCGGACGGACCTGGACAAGCCAGAAACTGGACTAACAGGCTTCCTCCGATCTGTCCTCAATCTGCCGTCACTGGGTGAGTACTAAAGTAATTATAGTGCTCGCATCACCCAAATCTCCTTCCTAGACCGCAACAGACGAACCCGGCAGCCGAACCATTCGATGAATGTACGCTACACCGGGTGAGCTAGCGAATGTCACTCCGTCGATCCTACCACAGATCTCTTAGGCGACAGACATATTCCATGAGCACTTATTGCAGCTAGCTCTTCATTAACTATGACGACAGAGGCACACTTTTGAAAGACATATCCGTAACTTTGCGAACAAGAAACCAGAAATGCTTGGTAATAGCAAGCATATAATAATAATATATATAGCGTCGTTCAATAATTCAAAAGTTTGTGTGACATTATTGGACTATGTCGGAACTGAGGGACGATGTCCCTGAACCGAACCAAAAAATTCTAAGTCCACCGACGCTATCAGTTTCTTATCCGGCATCGCAGCATTCTGGTCCGACGAAGAAGCTGTAGAAGATCAAGTCAGATGACATACACAACAGCATATGTTGTTCCGAAAGGGAAAGCTCGAAATCCTCCAAATCCCTTTCGGTATCCCGTCGGACCGGATGAAATTTTCGGACGTCCGTACCCGCTTCCGCGGAGCGTCCCGACCCGACCCAGCATCGTCGGATAAAAAATATGCGACAGATTCAGTTGATGCTGGGATGCTGCGATAAACTGTGCTATTTAGGAAAGCACGTCCGTTCCCGAGGCCTGTGCAGTAGCGGTCTTACGATGCATTGCCGCCGGAAGCTCCGTGTACGTTGACTCCCGCATACTTTCCTATGCGAACGTCCGGATCTGCAGGCCTCGTGTCCCTGGCTACCGGATGGTGTGACCTGGTCGCCGATGATTCTCTGACTGGCGAAGCTGACTGGATATCCGAGGTCACGTAGCCAAGAGCGGTCGTGTGCGCTACCATGAGAATGAGGAAGCCTTATTGACAGTCTACTCCGGACTGACTATATGTCGGAGCGTCCCGAGCGACGGACGTATGCTCCGAATGCAAAACATTTTGTACCACAACATCTGGGGCCAGATGTTGTTGTACGAGAGAGGGGCCTCTCTCGCTCGACGTCCGGATGGACCAGAACGAGCTATGAACCGGACTAAAAGGCTTCCTCCGTTCTCCCTCTAATCCGCCGTCACTGGGTGTGCATTTGGTTGATTTATAGTGCTCGCATCACCCCAAAACTCCTTCTAGACCGCAACGGACGAACCCGGCTGCTGAACCATTCGATGAATGGACGCTACACCGGGCGAGCTAGCGGACGTCAAAGGCCGTCGAACCTACTAGGGTCCTCTTAGGCAATTGGCGTATTTACATGAGCACTTTTCTGCTAGCCCTTCATTAATTGTGACGACGGAGGCACACCGTTGGAAGACATCACAGATACATCACCCTAATCTTGCTCGTCTGAAATAGAAATTGATAAAGTAGAGTGACCCTGCGGGGAAAGGACCGGAGTGTCCAATTCCCCACTAACATACCGTGACATACGCTTCCCATGTTGTCATCGAAATCCTACGATACAGAACAGGAGTTAATGCGAGTACACTGACCACATATAGAATGATTATAAAAGTCAGAGGAAGACTTCCTCTTATTACAATTGATCAAAATCCTTTCAATGTGAAAAGAAAACAAGTCCTGGTACTCGCACCAACCCTTGGCAATCAAAATACATAATAATAATATGATCCATTAATATAGAAAAAATAATTGAAATCAAAATATTTTGAAAAAATATTTTTTCAGAACAGCCCAAGTTTCTGAAAAGTAACGTTGAGCCCCAATGGATCCCAAGCCTAAGTGTGGACAAAAATTTTAAAAATATTTTAAACAATTTATTCAACACTTACGAACAATAATAATGTATCTAGTTATGATTAAAATAACATCAAGATATTATTTTCAAGAAATCCCCCCTCACACAGAGGGCTGTTGTAAATGTAAACAATGAATGTAAAAACACTAAAATAAGACTCCAGGCACCCAGGCCCGGAATCAGTTACCAAAAATACACTATCTGATGCAAAACAGAGACTTCCAGGGAAGAAACTGCAGAACATCAGATGGTAGATGCAGAACACAACGCCTAACCACCCGTAGGTGAAGACGTAAACATGGGGAAAAGAACAGAATTCATTCTGTTATTCAGCTAAAACTCCCAAGAAAATTTAGTAATAATAATTACAGAAACTATGCCAAAAGCATGGGAGAATAGCAAGGGGGGACTTAAAGGACAGGGAGAGAGGAAAACACTGAAAATCAGTGTAACTAAATAATCAGAATGACAACAAAATGGCTGCTGCCTCGAAAATAGGTAACTTGACATAATTTCATTAAAAAATTTTAAGTTACAGCCCTGATAATATTCTGTCACATATTTTTCCTCTCCTCCTTCTCTATCCTCCTTAGAATCACCATTTCACTAATATTTATGTGTCTGGCATCATTAAAACTGAGATTTACAAGCACAAAGATCAGTCAATGTTAACTGATGAAGGGCCAAACTTAGAATGATTAATGGCGCCAATTTCGGAACGTCCTTGACACTGCGCATGCGCAGTAGAGGTGAAGTGTGGAGGGCCATTCAGGACATGTTTTCTTTGGTTTTAGATGCAAATTTTGGGGATTGGGGGGCAAAATTTGTGTTTGGCCCTATATTTTAAGAGTTAGCACCAGCTATGTCTGGGTCATTGGTACAGTATAAAAATATTGGCTATTTTACGTGGCAAACAACAAACTTTCAAAGTTAAAAAGGGGGTAAGTAGAGAAAGTGAAAGGTAAGAAATACTATTTGAGACTCATTTGAAAGCTTTTCCCCATAAACAATCTTCATTCCAAATTTCATTGATATCTGATAACCAAAACACGAGATACAAGGCAAAAAAATTTGCTATTTTGTATATTCAAAGGGTCATAACTCACAGTAAAACAGCTGATTCCCCTGAAAGAATACATGATAGTGAACATCTGTATGAAATTTCATCGATATATGAGAAGTAATGCTCAAGTTATAACTTGAACAGGCATCAGTGTGGATGGATAGATCGACAGATGGACAAACAGACAGACAGAGGCAATCCAGTGTACCACAATTTAAAAAAAAAAAGTGGGGGTATAATGACAGATAAGCAAATATGGTGTCATTCTCACAGTATCAATACTTTTCAATAAAGCCCTAACATAACCAGCAATGTGACTGTTATCGCCATACACTATGCATTTCAACTGGGGAATGGTTGGAGCAGAGTCAGGATTTTCCATAAGGAGGTGTTGACTAATGTAGAGAGTTAACAATTAAGTTTAATTAGTAATGCTTAATTGAATATAACTTCCAAACCCAAAACCATTTACCGTATCTTCAGTACAAATTTGACCTGTTAATTGCACATGCTAAAGAGTACACTCCTGTTAATTGAATTAAAAATCTTATAATATATCTTGAAATTTCACTGACAATCACTAAATTCCCCTTGGTTATAGGCCTATTTTCACTCAGTGCATTCAATATAGGCATTTAATCTATTGTACCTGGTTTGGCAGAGCTCTGTGAGATCTGTCAAACAAGATGTAATAGAATAAATGCTCAGTTTGTCTCTGAAACACACAAGTAATTGCAAAATCCCCGTTATTTTAATAATCCCTGTTAATTGAATAAAGTATGCATTCAAATAACAGGGTTCCACTGTACAGTAAACACAAGGTGATTTGTACTTGGGCAACCTGGGCTTATATTTCATCTGAATTTTGGGAGAATCCATTTGGACTCGCAAAAATTGTTGTGAGAATCCATATCTGCTACGAGTGTCTCAGGATCCCATGTGGCCACAATGTAGTAAAAAGTATTGGTCCATTGAATATTTTTTATTGATTGGACAAAGTTAGAATGAACAAACAAATAAATGCACTCGCAGTGACCTTGAAGTTAGAACCTTGGGTCAGAATCATGACACATCCTTGAGACATTAGCAATCCTGAGTCCTTTAAATAATTGTTTATGGATTTGACAAAGTTAGAGTGGAAGAACAAACAAATGAAGGGTTGGTGACCTTGACCTATGACCTTGTGTCATGGTTGTAACACACACTGAAGTCATAGAACAAGAACGGTCTATGGAATAAATTTTATAATTAAACTTTTTTCCTGTTCATGCATTTTCAGGCAAATGATTGGCTAAAGTATTTATTTTTTTCTGTTCATAAAACAATGAACCAAAAAAAACACATTTAGACCTGCCCTAAACAGACCTGTTAACCTCTGAAGGTGACTGACAGTGAGATTTTGATGAGCTCACAGTGAGGTTTGGATGCTTGTCAGTGAGATTTTTGCACGTGGCCAATACATCAATATTTTCCTTGTAATGCCTCTCACAGTCCCACCTGGGCACCCCCCCCCCCCCCATCCCAAATGCATTATATATTTCATTTTAATAATTTATTTTAACACTTTTAATGGTATTTATGGTATTTGTCAGTAAAAGCATACAAATATGGATATCACTGGTCCAAGCCCCCACCCCAGGAACAATGACCCCCCCCCCCCCCCCCCCCCCCGCACCACACACAAATTTTATGGGTGGATGCCTATCTAGCCTTTGTCTGTACCCCCAACCCCACCCTCAGTCCGGCCATTTTTCCTTGCTCATGCAAGCCCATCCAGGTGCTTCAAAACATGGAGGCTGAAACATCTAGGGCTTATCTCATATTAAAGACTTACAAAATAAAATTTAATAAACAATAAAATCCTTATCATGCTATTTATTCTATGTTCAATTTTGTTAAAATACATATAAGTGATCGTCTGCAATCATCTTTTTACCCAAATCAAACGTAAACAATGGCCGGTCCATATAATTACACAAACTTTGATTTTGGAGATACTGATGAAATTTTTGGCAATGAAAATGACTTTGTTATAGAAAAGGTGAATGTTGATGATTTATCTTTCCTTGATGAAGACTTTATTGACAAATCTGATTGTGTTGGGATAACGGTCGATTTGTCTGCTTCAACACATGAAACAACAAATGCTGTTAATTTAGAAATGGTCCGAGCTATGACCATTGAAGATGGTAAAGGTCTAGCTCGATTCAAGAAACTAACTGAAGAAAACCTCCAGTTGCTAGAAGCAGATTGACAGTCAAAATCTACTAGGAAAAATACAAAGTGGGGAATAAAACTTTTTCAGGACTGGATTGATGAAAATTTGGGAAAATGCATTGACTTTCACTCGATCGAGCCAAATGAACTAAATTCTCATTTAAGAAAATTCTATGCCACAGGGCGACCTATATGAAAGTGTCAATGACACTGTAGCTCAACTTGTTAAGACATGTACATGTATAGCATGTGACACAGCAATGACAAACATCTAGGTAATGACCTGATAACAAAGGTACATATAAAGTATTGTAACGGTCTGTACATAAATACTGACCGTAGCCTGTAGCAAATGTATAGGTAAAGTATTGTAAAGGTGGGTGACAGTCAGATGCTAAACTAGAAAAGAAATCTTAGTCCCAGAATGGGTCTGACTGAACCCCAGAATATTTGTTCTCATAGCACAGTGATAACAAAGGCACCCCAGAACACACTCGTTCCAGTCCCATGGTGAAAACAAAGGTACCCAAGAAGTTTCGTGAAGATCAGTTCATAAATACGAGCTGTATAGAAGTTGTGACAAAAAACTGATTGGACCTAATTTGGTTCAAAATGGCCACTACCAGCCATCTTGAATTATGGACTGCACCCAGAAACACTCGTTCTCATCCCAAGGTCTGATAAAAGGATGTGCGTGAGAAATGATCATTTTTGACCTGTTAAATCACTACAATTGTTAATTGAAAATACTGACCCAATTGCAAAATCTCTCGTCAACCACTGTTCTAAGAATGCTCTGCTTTTGCCATCAATTGAATGTATGTGGTTTACTGACAAGAGTGTACAAGAAAATCTGTTATCAAAATTTATATCTGATACATCACGAAATGCAAAATGCAGCAAAACATACACTGCGCACTGTTTACGTGCAACTGGTATCCAGGTAATGAATGATGCAGGATTTGAACTCAGACACATTATGTACTTGCATGGGCATAGAAATGAAGATTCCGTACACAGTTACAATAGGAAATGTTCCACTTTACAGAAACAAACCATCAGTCAAGCACTGTCCTCTGTAGTACTTCAGCCTCACGCACAACATGAACAAAATGCTACATCACTGATGTTGAGGGCATCCACAATTGGCACAAACGAAACTCACATGAACAAACCTTTCCAATGTCCGAATAGCCTGAATGAACCGTTACTGAGATAAGGTTCAACCAACTTCATGTCATCTGGATTTATGTCGAACTCTACATTTACAAACGGTGTTTTTAACTTCTCAGGAAATGGCCAAAATCAGAATTAAACTGAACTCGGTGTTATGGTGGAAAACAAGACTAAAGTTTTTGTGTGGGCATGTCCTACGACGTTCCTTTTAACTTATGCAATTCATTGGTCAATAACAATTTTAATGACACAAGAACTTGATTGGCACTGGCTATGCCCATTTACACAGTTTGGCCTTTGTTTTGTGGGGTTCATAACTCAAGAAATAGAAAGAATCAAATGATCATTCCTGTATGGACCAGACAATGTTAGAATATACAAATGGACAGAAGGATTATTATTATCCCTGATGGGGGTGAGAATGAGATGGGGATATCTCACCCAAGGGCAAGATATTTTGGACGAGACACGAGGCTTGCCGAGTGTTTGGACCAAATATCTTGACCCAAGGGGACGATTTCCCCATCTCACACCTACCCCCCACCAGGGATAATTCCCCCCCCCCCCCCCCCCCCCCCCATCAAAACACTTTGATGTCATCAAAAGTAATCCAGGGGCATATGCAGCTATATCAAACAATTTTGTTGTCCATTTCTGAAAATGAAAGTGTCAATGACACTGTAGCTCAACTTGTTTAAGACATGTACATGTAAGATCGGTTGATAAATACAGCCTCTAGCCCGAGCCGTACTGACATGTGTACTTACTGTGTGTAAGTAGCACTGAAAAAATCAAAGTTCATCTAATTTGCATAATTTCTGCACTCGTATTATGTGTGATGTATCCCATGGTACTAAACATTCACACAAAAAATTATTCAAGTCAGCAATTTCATATGGAAGTTCTGTGCAAAAATCTGATTGCACCTAATTTTGTACAAAATGGCTACCATCGGCCATCTTGAATTTTGGACCACACCCCAAAACACTCGTTCTCCTCCCATAACAAAGGTACCCAAGAAGTTTCGTAAAGATCGGTTCATAAATACGGCCTCTAGCCTGAGCTGTATAGAAGTTGTGTACAAAAAACTGATTGGATCTAATTTCGGTACAAAATGGCCACTGGCAGCCATCTTGAATTTTGGACCGCACTCAGAAACACTTGTTCTCGTCCCAAGGCGATAACAGAGGTACCCAAGAAGTTTCGTGAAGATCGGTTGATAAATACAGCCTCTAGCCCGAGCCGTATTGACATGTGTACTTACTGTGTGTAAGTAGCACTGAAAAAAATCAAAGTTCATCTAATTTGCATAATTTCTGCACAAGAAAAAAACCTGTATTATATGTGATGTATCCCATGGTACTAAACATTCACAGAAATTTTTTTTCAAATATGGAAGTTCTGTGCAAAAATCTGAACTTTCATACAGAAGTTCTGTACAAAAGACTGACTGCAATCATGAAGATCGGTTCATAAATACATACTCTAGCCCAAGCCGTATTGACATGTGCACTTACTGTGTAAAAGTGGCACTGAATAAATCAAAGTTCATCTAATTTGCATAATTTTTGCACGAGAAAAAAAACCTGTATTAGATGTGATGTATTCCATGTTACTAAACATTCATACAGAAATTTATTCAAATCAGAACTTTCATACAAAAGTTCTGTACAAAAAACTGATTACACCAATTTTGGTACAAAATGGCCTCCGGCAGCCATCTTGAATTTCGGACTGCACCCAAAAACACTCGTTCTCATCCCAAGGTGATAACAAAGGTGCCCAAAAAGTTTTGTAAAGATCGGTTCATAAATACAGCCTCTACCCCGAACCGTATTGGCATTTACAGTTACAGTGCTGAAAGTAACATTAAATAGATCAAAGTTAGTCTAACTGGCATAATTTATGCACGAGAAAAAAACCTGTATTGTATGTGATGTATCCTATGGTACTAAACATTCATACAAAAAAATTATTCAAATCGGTGCTTTCATATGGAAGGAAGTTCTGCACAAAAATCTGATTGCACCTAATTTTGGTACAAAATGGCTGCCAGCGGCCATCTTAAATTTCGGACCGGACCCAAAAACACTCGTTCTCGTCTCACGGTGATAACAAAGGTAACAAAGGTACCCAAGAAGTTTCGTAAAGATCGGTTCATAAATACGGCTTCTAGCCCGAGCCGTGTGTACAGCGCGACGGGTGGATGACGGGCCATGGCAATACCTCAAATTTGGCTTCGCCAAAGTTGAGCTAAAAATGATTTGCTTATTGGAAAGAGCGCACAAAAGGTATAGGTATATACCACAAAATTAAATCCCAATACTGGCAAGACAGGGGTTAAAGATAGTAGTGAAATGAACATTGACACATTCTGATGATGTCAGTTGGGCACATGCATCAACTGATTGATGGAAATTCTGTGCAGTCATTTGATATTATTTGCTTTCCATATTTATGTTCCTTCAAATGTCTATCATGCGATGATTAAATAGTCTGTGTGCTCATTAAATATGCTCATAAGCCGGTCACGTGGCACAAGGCATTCTCACATGAGACATGCATATCTTGCATAAGAAGTGTGGGGGGGGGGGGGGGGGGAGGGAGGGGGGAAGCAAACAATTTCAGGGAGCATAAAAATTACCATTGAAGTTTTATTATTTTTCCATTTTTTATTTCAAAAACATAACTTGTAAGCCCTCATTGGAACAAGCTTAAGCTTTTTGTTGCCCCAAATGATGGCTTATGCTACCTTAGTGGAACAAGCTCGTTAAAGCTTGTTCCACTAGGGAATCATAAGCTATCTTTTGGAGACAAAAAAATAGTAAACATTTAGATTTTCAAGAAATTGTTTTTTGGAAGTGTTCACTTCTATTTGGGTTGCATAAAAGGCTATAGTACAGTTGTCGTGGATTGGTCATAATCCATGCTTGGGCAGTGATGTTCATGCATGCATTTGCCAGGTAACAAAAACCATCATCAGCAAAATTTTAATTAATGAAGCGCTGGGTTGTACCCAGTGCTCAATTAATTAAATTTTTAATGATTATACTTATAATTAGGGCATGAAATAAAAGATTTTTGCGTCAATGGAAATATTGTCCATCTGTGGAAAACGACCATTACACACAGCCATACTGTATCTACATTTTGTACTATTACATCACCACATACAGTAGACTAATAATATTCCCCACCCCTTCAATGCTTCCAAATAAACAGCTTCATATCACATGAAATGAAATAAAACAAAGAAAATAGTATTTACCCATATCTTTAAAAGCATCTCTAAGCTCGTATGTACTCAAGGTTCCACTCTTATCATGATCAAATTCTTGGAAAACACCCTAAAATAAATTCAAAGCATGATTACTGATATCTTGTTTCATTACATGTACAAAAAGAACCACACCCTGAACCTCAAGGTAAGTCATGTCACACACCTAAGATCAAGTTGTCCAAACAAAAATATTGTTTTTAGTATAAAGTTGATGATAAACAGAGCAAGTTTTGTATCCCGAAGATGTACAGGTGCATTGTGGGGGTCCGTAATGGTTATTTTAGACAAAGTTAGATAACAGGTAGACAATAACTTTCAGCAGAAGACAGAGACAATGTAAATGTAATAAGAGGCCTCAAGGGACCTTAATCACTCACCTGATAAAACTGTTTGAAGAAGGATTTAAGGTCACATTCAAAATCCACAGATTACAAAAGTTGACTAATTTAGCTAGCAGAGAGGAGGTGAGGAGAAGGGCCTGTTGGGTGATTTTTTCCCCCTAAAATAAACCCAAAACCTCCAAACCATTTTCTCAAGCAAAAAAAAAGAGACAATTTTGTCCAATGGAACACCCCCTCGCTGGTCTGGTGGTCCACATTTAAGCAAATCTTGTGTACTCATATTTAAAACTAACTAAATTTTACCACAATCAACTGTGAACAATTCATTAAAACAAACAGTAAATTCTCCAATGGGTTTGTTGTTAAAGTTCAAACCCCTCTGGAGCACACCAAAATCAGTCAAACATAACACTTTGAACAAACTATAACTCTTAACCCGCTGAGTATTTTCAAGATATTTTTTATCAAATCCATTCTTGGCTGCTGTGACACATTATGCACATGAGTGGGCATAGAAATGAAGGTTCTGTATGCAGTTACAATGGCAGGATTCAAGTCCTTATGACTCAATAATACCACATACCAAATTTGTTTGAAATTAGCTCATCGGTTCAGAAAATAGAAATTTTGGGCAGGGCCAAAAACCTTGCTCCCAACCATTACAAAGGCAAATATTGCCCTAAGAACTTTGTTTGGCCAAATCTGATTTTACACATCAAAAGGAAGCTCAGTACCAACTAACAAGTCATCGGCACCATTGGTTCATGAGAAGATATCTAAAAGAAAGTGTAAATGACACTGTAGCTTAACTTGACTGTGTGTAGTGTTTAATGAAAAGGATAATGTTCACTGTTTATGAAAAAATTATGAATTAAAACAGGAATTCTGATAACTGAGAATATGTTAATTTCTGTTCCCTACATGCTGTTTTCAATAAGAATAATTTGAGGTGTAGACTGTAGTCAAGAATTGAGGCCTGGGTTGATATGGCCCTCACTGTTAACGTCGGTCAACCAAAGTTTCCCAGTTACAGTAAAATCATTTCAAAATGAAAGTGTCAATGACACTGTAGCTTAACTTGTGTGTTGTGTTTGATGAAAAGGATAATGTTCAATGTTTATGAAAGGATTATGAAATAAGACAAGAATTGTGATAATTGGGAATATGTTCATTTCTGTTCCCTGTATGCTATGTTTATGATAAAAATAATATGAGGTGTACACTGTACTAAAGATCTGAGGGGTGGGTTAATATGACCTCACTGTTAATATATGTGGCCCTCACAGTTAAAATATATCAACAAAATTACAATGAAATTATTCCAAAATGAGTCATCCTATCAAGTTACATTAAAATCCCTTCATAAATATGGCCTGTAGACTGTGCTAAAGGTTTTCGGGCTTCGGAGCTCCTGTAGCCGTCAGTTTCCCAATTGTGTCCAAAGGGGACGTTCTCATCTAGACATTATATGAAGTCAACCTACCAAGTTACAATGAAATCCCTCCATAAATACGACCTGTAGACTGTGCTAAAGGTTTTCGGGCTTCAGGCACCTGTAGACATCACAGTTGACCAACCACGACCAAAAGGGGATGTCATCATCTAGGCATTATATGGAGTCAACCTAACAAGTTACAATGAAATCCTTCCATAAATACGACCTACAGACATGCTAAAGGTTTTTGGGCTCGGGCAGCCATCAAGGCTGAATGATCGTGACCAAAAGGGGACGTTCTCATCTGGACACTATTTGGAGTCATCCTACCAAGCTACAATAAAATCCCTTCATAATTATGACCTGTAGACTGTTCTAAAGGTTTTCGGGCTTTGGGCCCCTGAAGCCGTCACAGTTGCCCACTCGTGTCCAAAAGGGGACGTTCTCATCTAGACATTATATGAAGTCAACCTACCAAGTTACAATGAAATCCCTTCATAAATATGACCTTAGACTGTGCTAAAGGTATTCGGGCTTCGGGCTCGGGCAGCCATCATGGTTGAATGATCGCAATCAAAGGGGACAATCTCATCTGGGCATCATCTGGAGTGATCCTGCGAAGTTACAATGAAATCCCTTCATAAATATGACCTGTAGACTGTGTTCAAGGTTTTCGGGCTTCGGGCACCTGTAGCCATCACAGTTGACCAATCACGACCAAAAGGGGATGTCATCATCTAGGCATTATATGGAGTCAACCTAACAATGTTACAATGAAATCCTTCTATAAATATAAACTTTTGCCTATGCTAAAGGTTTTCGGGCTCGGGCACCCATCAAGGCTGAATGATCACGGCCAAAATGGGACGTTCTCATCTTGACCTTATTTGGAGTCAACCTACCAAGTTACAATGAAATCCCTTCATAAATATGACCTGTAGACAGTGCTAAAGGTTTTTGGGCTTCGGGCACCTTTAGCCGTCAAAGTTGCCCAAGCATGTCCAAAAGGGGACGTTCTCATCTAGGCATTATATGAAGTCAACCTACCAAGTTACAATGAAATCCCTTCACAAATATGACTTGTAGACTGTGCTTAAGGTTTCCGGGCTTCGGGCAGCCATCATGGTTGAATAATCGCAACCAAAGGGGACAATCTCATCTGGGCATCATCTGGAATGATCCTATGAAGTTACAATGAAATCCCTTCATAAATATGGCCTGTAGACTGTGCTCAAGGTTTTTGGGCTTCGGGCACTTGTAGCCAACACAGCTGACCAATTATGACCAAACGGGGATGTCATCATCTAGGCATTATATGGAGTCAACCTAATAGGTTACAATGAAATCCTTCCATAAATATGACCTTTTACCTATGCTAAAGGTTTTTGGGCTCGGGCACCCATCAAGGCTGAATGATCGCGATCAAAAGGGGACGTTCTCATCTAGACATTGTTTGGAGTCATCCTACCAAGTTACAATGAAATCCCCTCATAAATATGACCTGTAGACTGTGCTAAAGGTTTTCGGGCTTCGGGCACCTTTAGCCGTCACAGTTGCCCAATCATGTCCAAAAGGGGACGTTCTCATCTAGACATTATATGAAGTTAACCTACCAAGTTACAATGAAATCCCTTCATAAATATGACCTATAGACTGTGCTAAAGGTTTTCGGGCTTCGGGCTCGGGCAGCCATCATGGGTGAATAATCGCACGTTCTCATCTAGACATTATATGAAGTTAACCTACCAAGTTACAATGAAATCCCTTCATAAATATGACCTGTAGACTGTGCTAAAGGTTTTTGGGCTTCGGGCTTGGGCAGCCATCATGGGTGAATGATCGCAACCATAGGGGACAATCTCATCTGAGCATCATCTGGAGTGATCCTAAGAAGTTACAATGAAATCCCTTCATAAATATGACCTGTAGACTGTGCTCAAGGTTTTCGGGCTTCGGGCACTTGTAGCCATCACAACTGACCTATCACGACCGAAAGGGGATGTCATCATCTAGGCATTATATGGAGTCAACCTAACAGGTTACAATGAAATCCTTCCATAAATATGACCTTTTGCCTATGCTAAAGGCTTTTGGGCTCGGGCACCCATCAAGGCTGTATGATCGCGATCAAAATGGGACGTTCTCATCTAGACATTATTTGGAGTCATCCTGCCAAGTTACAATGAAATCATTTCATAAATATGACCTCTAGACTGTGCTAAAGGTTTTCGGGCTTCGGGCTCCTGTAGCTGTCACAGTTGCCCAATCACGTCCAAAGGGGGACTTTCTCATCTAGACATTGTATGAAGTCAACCCACCAAGTTACAATGAAATTCCTCAATAAATATGACCTGTAGACTGTGCTAAAGGTTTTCGGGTTTTGGGCTCGGGCAGTCGTCACGGTTGGCAGATCATGCCCAAATGGGGAAATTCGCATCTAGACATCATAAGGAGTCATCCTACCAAGTTACAATGAAATCCCTCCACATTAAACATGACCTGCAGACTGTGCTAAAAGTTTTTGGGTTTCGGGCTTGGGCAGCCATCACGATTGATAGATCATGCCCAAAAGGGGACGTTCTCGTCTAGGCACTATACAGAGGCATCCTACCAAGTTACAATGAAATCCCTTCATAAATACGACCTGTAGACTGTGCTAATGGTTTTCGGCTCGGGCAGCCATACCGGTTGCCCGATCGCGACCAAAAGGGGACGTTCTCATCTAGACATGACCCCAAACCTGCATATGAAATTTCATGACGATCAGACAAGAACTGCGGGGTGTAGCCGGTGCTAAAGGAAATGTGAACAGACGTCACAGACTAACAGACTTCCGCACGCGTGATGGCAATAGCTTATCTTGACTATGTCAAGTTAAGCTAACGAGTCATCCCACCAAGTTACAATGAAATCCCTTCATAAATATGAAGACTTCGTAGACTTTGCTAAAGGAATCTAGGTCAGGTGACAGTTCAGCAGTCACGTTTGGCTGATCGTGACCAAAATAGGACAGTCTCATCTGGATATCATAACAAGTTACAATGAAATCCCTTCATAAAAACAACCTGTACAACAGTGCCAAAGGAATCTAGATTAAGTGATCATGTTGTGGTACCGGTTGACCGATCGTGACCAAAATACGAGTCTCATCTAGACATCGTACTGAGTTATCCTTCCAAGTTACAATGAAATCACTTCATAAATACAAGAAGCCCCAGGGGGCCTGAGGGCGCTCACCTGACATGGTAGTCTAAATATCAAACCAGGGACTTTAATTGAATAAGCTGCATACGCCCCTCCTAAGAAAAGCATATACCAACTAGATGAAGCAATTGTGCCTACACAATACACAGGATTTTCCTTCTATTTTCAGTTCCTGCACTTTTATGTCCCAAAATTGAGAAATAAATGCCTAAAAAACAGATTTTTTTTTATTTTTGTTCGGAAATTTTTTGAAGTCCCAAACAAAATATTTTCAAACCAAAAAATTTAAAATTGACCAAAACGCATAAAAAACAAGAAAAACTAATTTTTTGATTTGGGTCCAAAATTTCTAAGTCCCACCCGGACCCCAAATTTTCAAGGTAAAAAAAAATAAAAAATTTTGTCTTAAAATTGACCAAAATGCATAAAATTCCTCTCAAAAAATTTCTGGATTTTGGTCCAAAATTTCTAAGTCCCACCCAGCCCCCAAATTTTTGGTGTAAAAAAAAAAATTTTTTTGTCTTAAAATTGACCAAAACGCATAAAAAACCAAAAAACTCATTTCCGGATTTAGGTCCAAAATATCTAAGTCCGGACCAGGACCCAAAATGTTCAGCCTAAATATGAACCCAGGGACTTGGCTTGAACAAACTTGAATCTCTCCCCCCCCACCAAGAATGCTGCATACCAAAGATTCATATTGGTAGATCTGAAGAAGAAGATTTTTAAAGAATATTCCTCATACTGAACTAATTTGAACATCTGGGCTCCCATAGAGAACCCAAATATAGACCGAGGGATTTGATTTCAACAAATATGTGAAGCAATATTCCAAAGATGTTATATGTAAAATATGAAAGCTTTTGAAGCAGTGGTTTGGAAGCAAATGATTCTTTAATTTTTTCCCATTGCCCACAGTGTTAAAAAGTGCTGACTCAACATTTTTTCAAAGTCCCGAAAAAGTACCTTATGACAAAACCGATGGCAATTTGTTTTTACCATTCCTGTCTGTTGGTCCCAAGGAAGCCTCACACCAAATAAAAATTCTCAGTGCTGTGCAGTTTTGGAGATGTTAAAAAATTTATAGTAATTTATATATTTTTTATACTTACCAATGACCCAGACATAGCTGGTGCTAATTCTTAAAATATAGGGCCAAACACAAATTTTGCCCCCCAATCCCCAAAATTTGCATCTAAAACCAAAGAAAACATGTCCTGAATGGCCCTCCACACTTCATCTCTACTGCGCATGCGCAGTGTCAAGGACGTTCCGAAATTGGCGCCATTAATCATTCTAATAACCAGTGCCTGGTAAGCGCTATGTACTCAGCGGGGAGGTAAGAGTTCCCAACTCCTGGGAGGGCCATCCCTGTCTGGGTCATTGGTAAGTATAAAAAATATATAAATTACTATAAATTTTTTAACATTTTTATACTGTACCAATGACCCAGACATAGCTGAATAGTAAAAAGGCTGGAGGGCCAAGGACATAGAGCAAGATGGAATACGCTCAATTATATAAAATAGAGTCATCCTCTCTAGGGAAAAAGAAGTATTAGGCCTTACATGTATCTTTCTTATTTATGATAAATTAGAAAGATGCAACACCTTCCAAAATTGAGCATCATACATCCATGTACTCTATTAATATCTAGTATAATCCTTATACTAATAATTTTTAAAGTAAGCCAATAAATAAAGTAAGTCTAGAGAATAGAGACTCTTTATACTCCTTAAAAGTGTCTGAGGATTGCATAATCATGTCCGTTGACACGTGCTATATTCAAAAGCTATACTTTAAAAACTAAGACTTGAATTAATTTTAAAAACATAAACTTCTCACTAAACAACCATCCCAATAACAGCTCAGAATTACTAACTCCGGAGGAGGTATCCCCTTGTTTTCATAGTAAAACAGGTGACCCAAGGGAACACCCTCCCCCCCCCCCCCCCTTTTCTTGCCCTGGGTCAAATAGCCCAGAGCGAAGAGGGCAGCAGAACGGAGTCACTGCCGAAACAGACAGCCTACCTAGCTATAGTAGCAACTGTTAAGTGAATGACATTCTGAGCAGTAGATAATAGACCTAACAATAGAGGCCTCCAGAAATGGACTCAATATTTCTGAGATAAAAAATTCATGAATGTGGATGGCTGAGCGCAATGAGCAGCCTTCAAAAATCTATAATAGCGACACTATTAATGTAAGCCAAAGATGTAGAAGAACTCTTACTTCATGAGCCGAAATCTCAAACACAACTGCTGAGTCAAAGATATACCATAAGCAGTATCGATACTTAATTGAATCCATTAGCAATAGAATGGAGCGTAACGTCCTTCTAATAGGCATCAAAGACAGAATAAGTTTACACCCGTAGTAATAAACAGATATCTGTTTATAAATACATAAACTGTAACCGGACAGAGTAAAGGCCTATGCCCGTACGAAGACGGAAGGACCTTAATAACAATAGGTTCCGGATATTAGGAGCCTAACTCTTATGTAAAAATCCAACCTAAATAGTAAAGGAAGTAGTGATTCCGAAACTACGAAAGTGAAAATCATCCACCGATAGTGCATGGAACTCACTGACTCTTCAGTAAAAGAGAAGCCAACAGAATTACTGTCTAAAAGGTCAGAATTTGAAAACTACTGTTTCCAGAGGCTCAAATGATTACTTAGCTAAATAAGAACCGAAGTTAAATTCCATATAGGAATTTAATCTAATGATTCTAAGTCTATTTATCAAAAAGTTACTAACTGACTTAGATAAAGAGACATAAGACTCAATTGTAAACTATCACAGAGTGCATAGGTATGAGGTAACATAAACCTATAACCTTAATAATAACAGGCTGCAGTAGATCTTGTCAAACAAGAATACTAAAAAGTTGCAATGAGTAGTATGGAGGGATCAACAATATGAACATAGTGATCCCTACACCAACGACGGAAGAGCCTCCACTTTAGCCGCATAGAATAGCGAAGAAGAGGATCTCCTATAGTAAGAAATCGCGTCCAAAGCTCGTCCAGTACAATGCTTACAATGCAATACGGACCACACAACGGAATACATGAAGGTTGCGACCTTGTGGGTTGTGATAAAGATGACACGATTTTACCCAGCGAAAAAAGATCCTCTCATTGAGGAAGATTTCGCGTTAAGTCCCACAGTAGACATCAGAGTAAATTTACCCACGGTCTCTGTGAAGACAGAGATGCTATCAACAGAAATGTATTATGGTTGTTTATCTTAGCAATACCTGCTGAAACAACAGTGCCGGAGGATACGCATATCCTATCATTCCGTCCTATTAGATCAATAGAGCGTTAACAACATTAGCTCAGAGATCCGGACAAGCAAACACATACGTCTGCAATTGATTAGCAAGCTGTGTCGTAAATAAATTATCATTGGGCGCTCCCATTGATAGCAAATCTGATTGAATACTTGTTTGTTGAGAGTCCATTCTGACAGCAATAAGCGACCCATAAGTGAACGGGAGTCCGGTAAAACAATCACACGACCCGGAATATGACGGACCGAAACAGAACTTGGTGTACTATAACAAACAGGATTCTTTCCATTAAATTGAATAACGGAAACGAATGAGTGCCTCCCTGGTTCCGGAGATACGCCACTACTGTCGAATTAACAGACAGGATTTGGACATGCGTTTCTGAATAATGTTCATCCAATGACATAAAGCAAGCCTAAAAAAACATTATTCCGCGGAAGATAAGTGCTTGCTTAGAGACTGCGGAACCCAAAGACCCTGGCACTTCGAATCCGTTGGGATCAATATTATATCCCAACCTGTTTGACTGGCAACCGTCATAATTATAAAACTCGGATCCGGCAACTGCAGTGGCACTCTCTGAGTCAACCACCGAATGTTTGCCCCAGTCTGAATCTCTTGCAACACTAGATAGACAAGAGAACGTGTAAATCGAGCAATTCATGGATTGCTGAAAAGTTGCCGTCGAAGAGAAGCTTCTCCGAGAACAAAGCGACTCTGAGAGAGTTCTTCACCTTACTATCCACGTGCGTGGATGTAGCTAGGGCTGCGTCACGTCTAAGCAACTCCAATCAGCCACTGAAGGGCGGAGTTATACGTGAACAAACTACTGCACTCAAAAGAAATCACATTGAGGATAATATCCCGTAATTCTTTTCTTGAAGACGTAATGATAACGCCTCAGTAAGGTGGATTACGTATGATAAAGCGTCTAAGTTAAGTCTACTAGACATCACTGTCGTTTCCAACATTGTGGTTGGAAAAGACAAAGACGGCGAAAAAGAATATTTCCAGTCTTTAACCACGCCGTCTAGACGCATATGAACTCTCGGTATGCCCTGCTCTGCCAAAATAAATTATTCGTATAAATGATAAAAAGGCAGAAATGAGCATTGCGGACAAGAAACTAAACTATCATGCTTGGTAGCAGGCTTATATGCATATATAGCGTCGATAAATAATACACATGTTCTAATGACATTATTGGACTGCGTCGGTAAGTCAGGGACAATGTCCCTGAACCGATCCAAAATTCCGTGTCCAATGACGCTATAAGTCTCTTATCCAACATCGCAGCAATGTAGTCCGAAATAACAATCACCGGAAGATAATGCCAGAAGATATGAATGGCAGCTTCCGATGCTACGAAAGGGAAAACTCGAAATCTATTGAATCCCTTTCGCCATCCTGTCGGACCCTATAAAGCGTTCGGTCGTCCGTACCTGATGCAACCGCGGACCGCACCGACCCAGCGCCGTCAGATAATTCCTGATTCGACTAAGAAACTGTCGATTGCTGGGCTGCTGCGAAAAAACTGTGCTAACTCGGATAGCACGTCCGTCACTGAGGCCTGTGGAGAAGCGGTCCTACAATGCATTGCCGCTGGAAGCTCCGTGATCGTTACCCCGTGCATACTACTAATATGCGAGCGAACGGAGTGTATAGGCCTCGTGTCCCTTGGCTATCGGATGGCGTGACCTATTCGCCGTGGAATCACTGAATGACGAAACTGATCGGATACTCGAGGTCACGTAGCCAATGTGCGGTCATGTGCCCTGCTGTGAGGATGAGGAAGCATTATCGACAGTCTCTCGGACTGTCAATATAACGGAGCGTCCTGACCGACGGACATATGCTCCGAATGTAAAATATCTGAACCACAACATGCGGTCCCCTATGTTGTTGGACGAGAGAGGGACCTCTCTCGCTCACAGCCCGGACGGACCTGGACAAGCCAGGAACCGGACTAACAGGCTTCCTCCGATCTGTCCTCAATCCGCCGTCACTGGGTGAGTACTAAAGTAATTATAGTGCTCGCATCACCCAAATCTCCTTCCTAGACCGCAACGGACGAACCCGGCAGCCGAACCATTCGATGAATGTACGCTACACCGGGTGAGCTAGCGAATGTCACTCCGTCGATCCTACAAGGGACCTCTTAGGCTATAGACATATTCCATGAGCACTTATTGCCGCTAGCTCTTCATTAACTATGACGACAGAGGCACACTTTTGAAAGACATCTCCGTAACTTTGCGAACAAGAAACCAGAAATGCTTGGTAATAGCAAGCATATAATAATAATATATATAGCGTCGTTCAATAATTCGAAAGTTTGTGTGACATTACTGGACTATGTCGGAACTGAGGGACGATGTCCCTGAACCGAAACAAAAATTTCTAAGTCCACCGACGCTATCAGTTTCTTATCCGGCATCGCAGCATTCTGGTCCGACGAAAGAACCTGTAGAAGATCAAGTCAGATGACATACACAACAGCACATGTTGTTCCGAAAGGGAAAGCTCGAAATCCTCCGAATCCCTTTCGGTATCCCGTCGGACCAGATGAAAATTTTCGGACGTCCGTACCCGCTTCCGCGGAGCGTCCCGACCCAGCATCGTCGGATAAAAAATATACGACAGATTCAGTTGATGCTGGGATGCTGCGATAAGCTGTGCTGTTTAGGAAAGCACGTCCATCCCCGAGGCCTGTGCAGTAGCGGTCTTACGATGCATTGCCGCCGGAAGCTCCGTGAACATTGACTCCCGCACACTTTCCTATGCGAACGTCCGGAGTCTGCAGGCCTCGTGTCCCTGGCTACCGGATGGTGTGACCTGGTCGCCGATGATTCTCTGACTGGCGAAGCTGACTGGATATCCGAGGTCACGTAGCCAAGAGCGGTCGTGTGCGCTACCATGAGAATGAGGAAGCCTTATTGACAGTCTACTCCGGACTGACTATATGTCGGAGCGTCCCGAGCAACGGACGTATGCTCCGAATGCGAAACATTTTGTACCACAACATCTGGGGCCAGATGTTGTTGTACGAGAGAGGGGCCTCTCTTGCTCGCCGTCCGGATGGACCAGAACGAGCTATGAACCGGACTAAAAGGCTTCCTCCGTTCTCCCTCTAATCCGCCGTCACTGGGTGTGCATTTGGTTGATTTATAGTGCTCGCATCACCCCAAAACTCCTTCTAGACCGCAATGGACGAACCCGGTTGCCGAACCATTCGATGAATGGACGCTACACCGGGCGAGCTAGCGGACGTCAAAGGCCGTCGAACCTACTAGGGTCCTCTTAGGCAATTGGCGTATTTACATGAGCACTTTTCCGCTAGCCCTTCATTAATTGTGACGACGGAGGCACACTGTTGGAAGACATCACAGATACATCACCCTAATCTTGATCGTCTGAAAAAGAAATTGATAAAGTAGAGTGACCCTGCGGGGAAAGGACCGGAGTGTCCAATTCCCCACTAACATACCGTGACATACGCTTCCCATGTTGTCATCAAAATCATACGATACAGAACAGGAGTTAATGCGAGTACACTGACCACATATAGAATGATTATAAAAGTCAGAGGAAGACTTCCTCTTATTACAATTGATCAAAATCCTTTCAATGTGAAAAGAAAACAAAGTCCTGGTACTCGCACCAACCCCTGGCAATCAAAATACATAATAATAATATGATCCATTAATATAGAAAAAATAATTGAAATCAAAATATTTTGAAAAAATATTTTTTCAGAACAGCCCAAGTTTCTGAAAAGTAACGTTGAGCCCCAATGGATCCCAAGCCTAAGTGTGGACAAAAATTTTAAAAATATTTTAAACAATTTATTCAACACTTACGAACAATAATAATGTATCTAGTTATGATTAAAATAACATCAAGATGTTATTTTCAAGAAATCCCCCCCTCACACAGAGGGCTGTTGTAAATGTAAACAATGAGTGTAAAAACACTAAAATAAGACTCCAGGCACCCAGGCCCGGAATCAGTTACCAAAAATACACTATCTGATGCAAAACAGAGACTTCCAGGGAAGAAACCGCAGAACATCAGATGGTAGATGCAGAACACAACGCCTAACCACCCGTAGGTGAAGACGTAAACATGGGGAAAGAACAGAATTCATTCTGTTATTCAGCTAAAACTCCCAAGAAATTTTAGTAATAATAATTACAGAAACTATGCCAAAAGCATGGGAGAATAGCAAGAGGGGACTTAAAGGAAAGGGAGAGAGGAAAACACTGAAAAATCAGTGTAACTAAATAACCAGAATGACAACAAAATGGCTGCTGCCTTGAAAATAGGTAACTTAACATAATTTCATTAAAAAATTTTAAGTTACAGCCCTGATAATATTCTGTCACACATTTTTCCTCTCCTCCTTCTCTATCCTCCTTAGAATCACCATTTCACTAATATTTATGTGTCTGGCATCATTTAAACTGAGATTTACAAGCACAAAGATCAGTCAGATGTTAACTGATGAAGGGCCAAACTTAGAATGATTAATGGCGCCAATTTCAGAACGTCCTTGACACTGCACATGCGCAGTAGAGGTGAAGTGTGGAGGGCCATTCAGGACATGTTTTCTTTGGTTTTAGATGCAAATTTGGGGGATTGGGGGGCAAAATTTGTGTTTGGCCCTATATTTTAAGAGTTAGCACCAGCTATGTCTGGGTCATTGGTACAGTATAAAAATATGGAGATTTTTTTTTTGTTTTCATTTTTGGCTCCTGAGGTTCCCACGGGGCTGCAGGAAAATTTTTTTTTTGCGTAAATCAAGTACTTATAACCCAATAATACCTCATATTAAATTTGGTTCAAATTGGCCTCTCGGTTCAGAAAATAGAAATTCTAGGCGGGGCAAAAATTCTGACCCCTCTCAGAACAAAGGCAAATATTGCCCGTCAAACTTCTCTTGAACAAACTTGAGTCTACACCTCAAATGGAAGCTGCATACCAAATATCAAGTCTCTGCTACGGCTGGTTCATGAGAAGAAGATTTTTAAAAATTTTGTGCATTTTGGCCCCACCCCACTCCACAATATGAGCAGAAATCCAATTTGAAGAAAAACCCAAATGCCCCTATATAACCGCTAATCATGTGAATTTTCATTACCCAAACACCACCTTCACGACATACAACGGACGACAGACGACAGATGACGGACAAAAAGTGATCAGAATAGCTCACCCTGACTTTCAGTCAGGTGAGCTAATGAACTGTAGGCTCTGCTAAACAAATGCTTGTGCGGCTATCATAATTGACCATCATGGCCAAAATAGGATGTTCTCATCTAGACATTATACAGAGTCATCCTACCAAGTTACAATGATATCCATTCATAAATACAACCTGTAGACTATGCTAAAGGTTTTTAGGTGTTGGGCCTGCCCGGCCATCGTGGTTGACCGATCGCAACCAAAAGAGGATGTTCTCATCTAAATATGATCTCAAACCTGCATTTGAAACTTTGTGATGATCTGACAAGAAATACAGGGTGTAGTCTGTGCTAAAGGAAATGTGAACAGACTTACAGGCTCAGATTTCTGCATGGGTGATGGCAACAGCTTGAACTGTAGACTGTGCTCAACAAATCTAGGTCACATGCCTTTGCGGCTATCACGGTTGACTGATCACAGCCAAAATAGGATGTTCTCATCTAGACAAAAAACTGAGTCTTACCAATTTACAAAGAAACAAAGAATGCAAGCTGCAGACTGTACAAAAGGAATCTAGGTAAAGTGCCCCTGTGGCTGGCGCAGTTCAGAGAAGATGACAAAAATACCATGTTCTCATCTGGACATTATACAAAGTCATCCTACCAAGTTACAATAAAATCCATTTATAGATATGACCTGTTGGCTATGCGAAAGGTTTTTGGGTTTCAGGCCTGAGCAGCTGTAGCAGTTGACAGATTGTGAACAAAAGGGGATGTTCTCATCTAGATATGATCTCAAACCTACATATGAAATTTGGTGATGATGAAACAAGAACTATGTATGGGGTATAATCTGTGCTAAAGGAAATGTGAACAGACTAACAGGCTTCCGCACGTGTGATGGCAATAGCTTATCTTGACTTTGTTAAGATAAGCTGAAAAAATTGTGAGCATTTTCCCCCCACCCCCTCCCTTTGGGGCAGAGCAAGTTGATCTGAACAAAACTAGAGGTGTAACTGTCCCAGAAAAGTCTGTCCATCCCCCCAACCACCAAGATTATTCTAAGACAAAAAGGGGACCCAACTCAGGCCAAAACAGTCTGATTGAAACTATAAAAGCAGGTGCACAAGTTCCCATGGTAGTGAACATCCATACCAAGTTTCAAAGGAATCGACCCATAAACATCTGAGAAAATCTCCGGACAAAATTCAGGCATTCTAATACGAAAAGAGGTATAACTCTGGCAAGAAAAGTCCAATCAAAACTATAATCACAGGTGCACAGGATCCCATAGTCGTGAACATACATACCAAGTTTCAAAGGAATCAACCCATAAACATCTGAGAAAATCTCTGAACAAAATTCTAGGTCTGCCTTTTTCAAATCGAAAAGGGGCATAATTCTGGCAAAAATAACCTGACCAGAACTATAATTGCAGGTGCACAGGTTCCCATGGTGGAGAATATTCATCCCAAGTTTCAAGCAGATTGGTCCATAAACATCTGAGAAAATCTCTGGACAAAATTATGTCTATGGATGCACAGACAGACACATGGACAAGGTGATTCCAGTATTTCTCCCTAAAACTCGTTGGCTGGGTGTAATTAAAATCTCACCTCAAATCTGACTGAAATCGGTCCAGTGATTTTAAAGAAGTCACAAACACCATGTTCAGATAGCAAACGATGAGTGATCACTATAGTTCATCCTGCTTTCTCTATTACCAACAGACATTTCAAAGTCATTAAGTACTCAAAAAGCTTAATAAGGATAGTTTAACTGGAAGAGTGCTAAATCACTTTTAGTCATCAAAATTTGTTCACAAGGCTTTGTCTTGTTACAATTTATGGAGCACTCTCCCATAAATTGTTAGAAGCAAAATTCATACAGACCAAAAAATTTAGATTGAAAGATAATATGAAGGACGAAGAGTTTGAAGCCTCCAAGTTACAGTAAATGCACTTTTGAGTAAAGCCTAAATACGGGCTTCCAGCACTCAACAAGTTCAAGGAATTCAAGAGTTTCTGGTTTACTGTGAGGCATAATAATTGTGATCATAGAATATATAGATTTACCTTCCATCTTCTCAAATCTCTCCATAAAACTTTGAACTCGTCATATCCAAGTTTTCCGGACAAGTCTCCCTGTAAGTCACAATAAGGAAAACAAGCAGCATCTATTGAGGAAATGAAATACAGAAACCATGCAAGTTTAATAATTTATAAAATACAAGAGATTGTTGAGGCTTAATGTGCAATGGCATACAAGAGATTGGTGTCTTATATGGTTCAAAATTTGGAACCAAATTAATTTCTGACAAGATTATGATGTCTACATGCCATGTAGAGTAGGTCATCAGTGAGATACCCATGAAGTGGAGTTTCTACCTGAAAGCTCTTTGGACATGGGAGTCAGAAAAAACCAAACAGATAAACACTAACCACCCTCAACATGCCTTAACCTGTAAAGTTCTGAATTATTTTTGGTCATCAAAATTTGTTCATGTGTCTTTGCCCTGTTACAATTTATGGGAGATGTCAACAGGCATAAATTTTAACAATGCAAAGCCATTCAGACCAAATAATTTCACTTCACTATAATGTGAAGCATATCAACAGATTATGAAGCCTTTAACTTGCGGTATCTGCCCTTTAGTGTAAAGCCCAAATATGGGCTTCCAGCACTCTACCAGTTAACATATAAAGGCCTGGGGATTTTCAAACATTTTTGCTACACTATGACTGTCTTCATCCAATGGCATTGCAGTTATTTCTAGGCATATCCTGGCTGCCTGTACAGGCAGTCAAGACTTGCATGGAAACATTGAATGTCCGTCCATCACAAGTTTACTGTCAAGATTTCTGTTGCGAAGACGCCTGTTTTGTTGAAGAAAAAGTGATCGAAGTCAGAATTTGTCCCTTAAAGGTTGAGGGCTAGATAATTTGTTCCATTACAAATTACTGGAGAGTGCCCACGGGCACTCTCCAATAATTTATATAAATAAAATATTTGATTTGACTGAAAATGAAACATGAGCAAGAAAATGGTGGCTTTTGCTCTGTTATCCTCATTTTTTAAAACCCTGATAGTGGTTCTTGCACTCAACCAGTTAAGAGTTAAAACAAATATTAATTGGACTATTTTATTTTTCAGTTTTTCAATTTTCATGCCACATCACACGAAGCATGGCATATGTTCCCTCCAGCAATACCATGGAATAAATATGCTGCCAAAAAAAAAAATGACAAGTGTCATTCATTATCCATAATAATACAAAACAGGAGGTCTCTAAACCAATACAGCTCCACTCATGGTCACTGCTTTTAGGGGCAGCTAAATACAGGATAAATATAAGAGAAAATAAGAGACAGAGATACCTTGCATACTCACCAATTACAACCAGGCTCTACAGGGATAATATTAAAATCATTGATACACATTCATTCAACGGTGTTTAAAGCCATACCAGCATCTGTGGCTATATCATGGCAAGAAAATGGTAGGGGAGGAAACATGTCATTGCACATTATGAAGAAACGTGTGTGTGATAAGAAACGGAAAATAATTACAAGAGAAAGACGTGGACATGAGAAGCCAGCACAGTATTTATTTATATACTTATTTATTTACTTATTTATTGGTGTTGAAGGTCACATATTTCTGCACAATGGCTAATTGTGACTGCAACATTGATATAGTCAAGTCCAGTCAATCATTTATACCCAGGTTGCCCATTTGAGAGGACGTCCGGCCCAGATATTGTTTATCAGGTCCTATTTAAACCAGTAAAACAGAGCTTGTTGATCACAGTAAACAAGCACTACTTCACTTCCCTGGGCTCCCAAAGGGAATGTTTCACTGATTTACCTTCTATGGTTTTCCCTAACACAATAATCGGTACAGTGGAACCCTGTTAATTAAATAGCCACTTCGCCAATGAAAATTATCCAATTACAGGAGTATTCAATTAACAGGGATTGTGTCACTTTCTTGTATTCTCGAGATAACTTTAACATTTATTCTATTATATCTTGTTTGACAGAGCTCCATAAGCTCTGTCAAGCAAGATACAATAGATTAAATACCTGTACTGGATGTACTGAGGCCAAATAGGTCTATAAACAAAGAAAAACTGGAGAGAGTAAGGGTAATTTATAGACAAGTTACAATATTTTTTATTCAATTAACAGGAGTTTACTCTATAACCTATATTCAATTAACAGATCAAATGTGTACCGAAGGTATGGTAAATGGTTTTGTGTTGGGAAATTATATTCAATTAACAGGGTTATTCAGTTAAGAGATATCCAATTAAGTGAGTTCCACTGTGTAATATTCTTTTAGTCTCAATAAGCTGTCAGGTAATCAACACGCATGCCATGTTAGAGCAACATATGCATCAGGACTTCCTTTTGATCCTGCATAATAATGACAATTGGAAGACTTCTGTCTGTTGAATATATCTTTAAAAAGGATACATCGTGCATGGCAACCATACTTCTACAAGCATCAAGTCCAAAACCATCAAATTTAAAGTCTAAAAAAAAACAAAATGTGAAAATAAGCAACAGACTGAAAATCTCCTACACAACAAGACATTATTTAGAGAAGAGGTGCTGACCTCTCTGTTAGTCTGTATCATGCTGTTTTAGTTACCATGGTAGTAAGTTTCCGGAATAAATCTCCCAATATACCTTCAAACTCATAAACACCTTCAAAGTGTCTTGGAGCCAGAATTAGCTTCTTTTTTTTTAAATGTACTGATGTAAACAGCATGGGAATGATCACTGCTGAATTTCTATAAAATTGGTTGAGATGAACATGGAACGGAGGAACCCATATACTGCTCACAGAAAGTGGAGAATACAGTGGGACCCTGTTAATGTAACTCTTAATCCACTAAGTCTTTTTAAAATATTTTTTATCAAATCTAGTCATGACTGCTGATAAGCAGCCATGACTAGATTTGATGAAAACAAGTGCAATGCCAAGGGTGGCTATGCCCCCTCCCCCCACTGCCAAGCATGAGTTTCTAGTCATTTATCCATTGAATTAATAAATATCTTATCTTATCTCCATTAAACTATAGCACCAATACAGCAGGCCACCAAATGTGTCCATGGGACACTAATGCTTTATGATAAATCTTTGTAAATATAAACATTTTTCAGACTAATCTTAAATTTAAAAAAAAAAGTATAAAAATATTATTTAGTTTCATTTCGTTCAGTGAAACTAAAGTTATTTATTGCCTGGAAACCACATTCAAGACGAACGTACAGAGGGAGTCACAGTGAACTTGACCTCAAGGCCCACGGTCACAAAATATATAAGGTTCTTCCTCTCGTGGTACACAAGCCACAAATCAAGCCCACTGTTAATCCCAACCTGTATTATGTGGTTATAAACATACATGTATGTATAAAATTTTGTTCAGTGAAACTAAAGTTATTGTCCAGAAACCATATTTGGGATGGACGTTTGTACGTACCAATGGTCATACAGATGGATGGACAATGGTAACACTTAATGACCCAACACCAAATTGGCAGAGCATAAAAATCATCTGAATTTAACTCTTGAAATCATTGTTCAAAAAGTCAATTCAATTTACAGGGGGCAAATTTGGTTAAATGTGCCAAGATTATATTTGGACTGCAGGCAGATTTCCCATCCTGAGCAGAAATATCCACCATCAGCATGCAGGGAGTTAATACCATTTTGCCAGTGACAATATTCAATTAACCCTTTACAGAACATAATGGCCAAAACCGGCTGACACAATTCACAAAAACTGCCATCCAATTTTCATCATTTTTTCATTTTTTGCATCATAAACATATCTTATGACTCCTCATTGGAACAAGCTCAATGAGCTCGTTCCAATGAAGGGTCATAAGCTATGTTTTTGACACAAAAAATGAAAAAAAAATAGATATTCAATAATTTTGTTTGCAAGTGTCGTCTGCTTTCTATGTTAGGTCAAGGGTTAACAGGAATATACAACTGATGGGAATTAGGTCATTTTTCTGTCTTCAAGTGTTAATCTGAGCATTTATTCTATTATATCTTGTTGAACAAAGCTCATTGAGATCTATCAAACATGATATAATAGATGAGATGCCAATTATGTAATGAAGACAAAAATGTCTGCAAGAAAGGGGAACACAGTGACTATCAGAGTAATTCTGTGACAGAATACAATTTTTTTTATTTAATTAACAGGAGCTTACTCCATAATCAATATGCAACTAACATGTGGTCAAAAGTCTATTAAAAGTATGGTAAATGGATTGGTGTTTTAACAAAACTTTCGATGATCAGGGTCACACAAGCAGTGTTAAGTGATTAAAAGTAACTTCGCCAGTCACATGCTACTGTGACTCCCACATGGGCAATCAGGATTATGGGTCATGCCCAATGACACAACCCAGTTATCCCAGCTCAGGTTCAAACCGTGGACCTTTCAGTTTGAAGCTCAGTGTTCTAACCACTGAGCCACTGTGCAATCTTTCAACTAATTTGGGCATTTATTTTAATACTGGTACTAAGAGGTTGACACTTACTGGTTAAGTGCTAGAAGCCACTATCATGGCTCTACAGTTTGCATAGGCTTGTTTTTTTAGTAGTAGAAAATAAATTTTATATAAAATTTGTTTTGTTGCAATTTATTGGACAGTGCCAACAGGCACTCTCCAAACAATTGTAACAAAACAATTGTTAATGAACGAATTATTGCTAAACTGAGACTTCCTTTGAAGGCTGCATGGCATCTTTGAAAAAAAATCCCCACATTTCAAATCGCCTTTGAACTAGAGATGGTCTGTCGCCCGGTATACCCCCACCATGGCATACCGCCTCATGTGGGTGACTGAAAAGGGGCTTTCAATTTTTCAAAGTAAAAAAAAAATCCAATGTGGCAGCTAGTCGGCCAGCTTGAAACCGATCATGAAAAAATTATATCACGTACTTCCCCTCATCATGTTGATCATATTTGTGAAGTTTCATGAAAATGCGGCTAAACTGTAGTTCGCTCCACAAGTTTACATGTGCAATGGACTGACGACGACGATGACAGACGGACTGTCCGATGGACAAGTTCACTCCTATATAACTCCCCCCCCCCCCCCCCCACCATAACTTCGTTTTGTGGGGGGTATAAAAATAATTTAGCACTCAACAAGGAGACCAAATCTTCCCTACTTTTGTGAGAAGTATATTATACTATTAAAAGATTTGAATGTGTTGCTTGGGAAATATTTTCCATCTTTAAAAATTTTGGGAACCATGGTTTTTATTTATGAATATGAAAAGTTAAAACACAAAAAAATGCATAAAACAACATCTGTTAAACTATATAAGAAAAATATGAGGTTCACACATGAGCATTCAAAAGTAAAATTACTTCAAGGTGAACATTCACCTGTATTTTTATTTGCACAGCATTCAAAAAGTGCAGTTATTTGTGAAATATTAATAAACTGCAATTATGACTTACAACACTATGATCACCTGGGTATCAGTGCTGAAAATACGTAATGTATCATTTTTGTCAAATATCAAGACATCATGCTTTATTGCACACCCTCATGCTGTGTTTGACTGACAATAGTGCTGTGCTATCATGCCACTTTATTCAAAAGTACCATAGGGTGCAGCAGTTTCAGAAGGCCACTTTAAGAGTTGGAAATTAAAACAAAATTCTGGATAAAACAGAATTGAAACCAACAAGAAAAATGGAATACAGTGGCCTAGAAGTCATAATATCATGTTGAGTGATGATAAACAGACTATAAACTGACTAATCAATTTCTGTGGCTCTTGATCACAAAGTAACTGAAATCTGTTCTGAAAAACAGGTGATGTTGACACTACTGAACAAACAAACAAACGAATGAATGAATGAATTAACAAGAGAGTAGCCCACACACACACGCAAACCCCCACTCGTGCAGCAAACCAAACAAGGTAGTTCGGAACATATCTAGGTATGCTAGCATCAAGCTAGTCTCTTTGTTTCTTCTCAATCTCTTTTTATATGTGGTATGAGAGTTCATATGTTAAAATAGCCATGAAATATAAATACTTATTCAACATATACTATTTATTGGTGTTTAAGGTCACATATTTTTACACAATGACTAATCATGACCACAACATGAGTATCAACTCAAGACCAGAGGCGAGCGTTAATAAGCCATGTTGCCCATTTTAGAGAGGGTTTGCACCTCCCAAGCATTGGTGACTGGGTCCTATTTTACCAGTAAAACAGAGCCTGTTTACCGCAGTGAACAGGCACTGCTTCATTTCCCGGGGTTCCCGCAGGGAACTCATTCAACATAAAATATATAACTAACTACAGAAAATTTAGTAGATTACACAAATTTGTTATGTAAAGGTCGAGTGATATGGTTTTAGACGAAAATATTGAGGTGTGTTTGGCAATGATGACACCCCGGCACTATCCTGAGGTACCCCTAATATTTTAACCCTTTACCCAACCTAAAGCCCCAAACCAGCCAGTGCTATTCACAAAAATCTCCTTTCAATTTTCATTTTTTTCTAAAAAACATAGCTTATGACCCCTCATTGGAACGAGCTCAATGAGCTCATTCCAATGAGGGGTCATAAGCTATGTTTTTGATGCAAAAAATGAAAATATTTAGATATTCAAGAATTTTGTTTGCAAGTGTTAGGTAAAGGGTTAACACAATAATCTGCAGCAGCTCTGGAATCGCTTACTGGGGTATACATTCCGAGGTAACAGGAAAATTTTAAGTTCTTCTACGGCCTACCTTAGAAGGATAGCTGCACCGTCACATCCTCTCACAGACCACATGATCTACCTCAAACCTGTTTTACAGTCAAATAAAGCTGCTCCCTATCCACATATTTCATAAGTGTTTCAAGTAAATTAGCCCTTAGATTTGTTAGTGGCAATAAGCAATGTTTTAGTATTAGTAAAGATTTAAGATTTTATTAATCCTCTTCACACTGATATCAAAATACTGAAATTTCTAGCTGCAAATATCCCCATAATGCAACTCGGAATTTAAATGATTTAGTTGTATTTGGCAGAACTCAACAAACTCTGTCAAACAACACTAATTAAGGCCCCACAAAGTAGATCTTCTGTTTCTCAGGCCATTTTTTGTAAATTGCACCTGGGCAGGTGGTTTTTTATTTTTGTAATTATTTCTTTGCCATCAAAAGTTCATGTTCTTGGTTTGTTTTATGTTTTAGGCCTCATAATCTACAGAATAGCATGGGTGGTGGTGTATTTCGTCCCTTCGGCGCAAGAAGGCTTTGCAATGCTTTAGCACTGCAAAGTCTTGTTGCACTCAGGGGACAAATTTATCAATTTTATTAACTTGGGGAAAAATATTAGACATAAACCATTTAATTTTTATTTTTTTAAGTTTGCATTGGTTATAAAAATGACCATGTGAGAGCATCTGCGAAACAGATTTTTAACATTTTTAGACCTAATTGTTTCAATGTTGCATTATGAGAAAACTTTTATCTTTCCATCAAAGCTTTAAGACTAGAATGCCGTTTCTGGCTCTTTTTTTTAAAAGCTGATACTAACTTAAGCACTTGACACATAAGCATTTAACTTGTCAAGTAAAAGTAAGACCATTCCATTATTTGTTTATACCATTCTTATTTATTTATTTGTGTTCTTGATCACTTTCAGTGTCTATGGTTATATCATGAATACATAATTTATCTAGCCTATTATTTATCATTCATTCTTTCATTCTTAATTTAATTATTTCACACACAAATGATGAATATATTAGCATATAATATACAAAGAAATTAACCCTTTACCCTATGAACACAATATGAAAATATATTACTTTAATTGTTTTTTTCAATTTTACAAACAATGTCAACAATACCACATCACATGATCCCTCACTGGAATGAGCTCAACAAGCTCGTTCCAATGAGTGGTCACATGATATGGTTTAGTTGAAGTTTTCATAGTAAAATATATTTTTGTATTTGCTTAATTTCTAAAATATGTGGGCGGATACAACAGATTCATTAGGCAAAGAGTTAATAATCATTTAATAGCCACCGGAATTCAATACCTATCCATTCAAACTAGAAATTTAAAATTCAGATTTGTAAATGTGGCTAATGACTGTAACAAGAAGTACAGATAACAATTGTAATCAGACCCAATAATGACAATATGAAATATCACAATAACATTTCATGAACACAGAAATGCAACAACAATCTATGCAAGCAAACTATATAAAGAGACTTCATTTCTACAGCAGTCCAAATTCTTAAAACATATTTAACCCTTTACCCAACATAATGGCCAAAACCGGCAAGTGCTGTTCACAAAAATCGCCAATTAATTTTTATTATTTTTTCATTTTTTGTCTCAAAAACATAGGTTATGACCCCTCTTTGGAATGAGCTCGTTCCAGTGAGGGGTCATAACCTATGTTTTTGAGACAAAAAATGAAAACAATTAGTTATTCAAGAATTTTGTATGCAACTGTAGTCTGCTTTTCATGTTAGGTAAAGGGTTAACTAAAATTGTTTTAAAAAATTGTTGGTCACGTTCAGCATCTATGGCTATATCATGACCAAACACAGGTATAAAGTCTAGTTCAGCTGGGTGTTTCAATGCTCCCCACTTCAAGAGGTATCACATCCCCAGCATTTGTTACCAACATTTATTATATTATATCTAGTTTGACAGCCCTTCTGAGTTTGGAAAAACTGGCGCCAAAGAAGTCTACAAAGCTGAAAAATTCATAGAATTTCCAAATAATTTTTCAATGAATTACATTTTTTGTTATTTATTTAACAATGATTTCCTCTATAATCTGCATGCAGAGAAAATGTGTACTTAAAGACATGGTAAATGGATTGGTTTTCAAAAAAGGTTGTTGATGTTGAAGGTCACTTTCAGCAACTACAGCTAATTCGTGACCACAACAGAAGTATTTACTTTTTTATTGGTGTTTAAGGTTACTTTTGGTATTTGTGGCTTTATCATGACTGCAACACCAGTATAAAGCCAAATTTAGCAAATTTATTTATTGGTGTTTAAGGCCATTATCAACATCTAGGGATATAACATGACTGCAATGCTGGTATGAAGTCAAGTATAGCCAGTTACCTTGGCTGCCCACTTTAGTAGACTTCCACTACAAATGTTGATTGGCAGGTCCTACTTTACCAGAAATGCATAACATGATTACCACAGTGAACAAACACTGATCCATTTTCCCGCATTCCCACAGTGGGGGGGGGGGGGGGGGGGGGGGGGGGGGGGGGGGGGAGGGGGGTGTCAAGCGGTCAAATTTACACCACCAAAGGTATGGTAAATGGTTTGGCATTTACAAATTATATTCAGTTAACAGGTTTATTTAACTGAGGGATATACAATTTAGTGGACTCTACTGTATTTAAAAAAAAAAGAAGAAAAGATCACAACTCTTCACAACAATGGTGAGTATGTATGGGACATCCAACTAGAGCAAGATATTTGCATCAGATTTATTTATTGGCATTTAAGGTCACATACTTTTGCACAGTGGCTAATAGTGACCACAACATGGATATAAAAATAAAGTTTAGTCAAACGTTTATACCCATGTTGCCCATTTTAGAGGACTTCCAACCCAAGCATTGGTGACAGGGTCCTATTTTACCAGTAAAACAGCTTGTTTACCACAGGAAACAAGCACTGCTTCACTTCACAAAGTTCTCACAGAGGTGGCGAGCACCTGTCAATCTTTCCAACTTAACATGGCACATACAGCCTTAGTGTGGTTTAAGGCAAGTGTACCAGTAATGTGCAGTATGCCTCAGTAAACCGTGCCACCATTCCCCCATGTTGGCAATCGGAATTAAGTGTCTTTAACCAATGACATAGCACAGATGAAGAAGATTCAAGATCGAATTGGTCTACCTTTCGGTTTAAAGCCCAATGTTCTAACCAATAAGCAATCACACTCCCAGACTAATGGATAGATGCATTTATGCATGAAAACCATTTGTGTGTACCCCACCAACTTTGTCAAATGAGGAATAATAAGCAATTAAGGTCAGTCAGAATGGGGTACTTTTAAGAGCTTATTTCATTGAAACCAAAATGATATAATAAATACAACAGTCTTCTTCAAAAACCCGCTGAAATATCTAAATCAGGAAGTGTCACTATTTACTAGAAAAATGTGAATTCTACAACAACAAGGTATTTTTTCCAAGATTCCCACACCAGATGATAAGTTTCCCCATAATAACTTTTCTTTCGAAAAAGTAATTGTTTTTCATAATAAAGTACCAATATACTATGCCAGGTTTTCATACTTGAAGATTAATTAAAACAAGTCAGGTTGGGGTGTGACGATTATTTGAAATGAAAGTGTCAATGACACTGTAGCTCAACTTGACAAACTTGAACTTGGTAAGTTATAATGAAATGGCAAAATTGAAGATCATATTGGTACCAATGTTATTTGATGAAATTTCAACATAACAGCATTGTGTGTGCACAACGTCAGAGTAATCAATGCATTTTTAAATGTAAACTGTAAGACTGGCTAAAGGAAGAATGTTGATACACAAATGTAGTATGTTCAGAGGTTATTGTAAATGGCAACTTTTTTCACAGGAATGAATGCTAATCAATAGCTCTTATCTAAAGGTCTTGCCTAATGAGTACACCAAGTTCAAGAACAATCCTATGATAAAATGTGACCTGTAGGCCATGTCAAAGAATGTTGATGCACAAATGCAATAAATTCAAAGATTGTTGCTAACAGCAACAGTTTTTGATGGAAATGAAAAGAAAATCAATAGCTCCTATCTTTGTCACCCTGCATGCATAAGAATACAAAGTTTCAAAACAACCTGATAATGAATGTGCCCTCTGAGCCATGCCAAAGGACGATGTTAATGCACAAATGCACTAAACTTGCGGCAATGGGTTTTTGAAATTTTTTTTTTTATGGAAATTCATAAATATACCCTGCAGAGAGTGCAAAAGGGATAAGTTGATGCACAAATGCAGTAAGTTCAAAGGCTGGTGATAATGACAATAATTTTTTATGGAAAAGGAAAAAAGCAATAGCTCACATCAAGAGGTCACCCCGAACACACATACCAAGTTTCAAAGTGATCCAATCATAAATGTGCCCTGAAGGGTGTGTTAAAGGGAAATATTGAGGTCTGACTAAACTAAGTTCAAAGGTCAGCGGCAACATTTTTTGACAGAAAGGGAAGACAATCGACGGCTCCCATATAGATGTCACCCCCATACAAGCACACCAAGTTTGTAAGCGATCCAATCATAAATGTGCCCTGCAGGGTATGTCAAAGGAAAATATTGATACTTAACTGCACTAAGTTTTTACTAAGTTCATCGAAGGTCATTGCCAGTGGCAACATTTTTTGATGGAAATCGAAGAAAATCGATAGTTCCCATCTAGAGGTAACCCCAAACAAGCATACAAAGTTTCAAACTGATCTGATCATAAATGTGCCCTGTGGGGCATGCCAAAGGAATATATTGATGCCTGACTAAATGAAGTTCAAAGATTGTTGCCAGCGGCAACATTTTTTGATGGACGGAATTAGAAGAAAAGTGATAGCTCCCATCTAGAGGTCACTCCAAACAAGCATGCCAGGTTTCAAAGCAATCCAATCATAAATGTGCCCTGTAGGTTGTGTGCCAAAGGGAAATATTGAGGTCTGACTAAACTAAGTTCTAAGAACATTGGCCGTGGCAACATTTTTTGACGAAAATTGAAGAAAATCGATAGCTCCCATCTAGAGGTCACCCCAAACAAGCATGCCAGGTTTCAAAGCAATCCGATCATAAATGTGCCCTGTAGGGTGTGCCAAAGGGAAATATTGAGGTCTGACTAAACTAAGTTCTAAGAACGTTGGCCGCGGCAACATTTTTTGACAGAAATGAAAGAAAATCGATAGCTCTCATCTAGAGGTCACCCCAAACAACCATGCCAGGTTTCAAAGCAATCCAATCGTAAATGTGCCCTGTAGGGTATGCCAAAGGGAAATATTGAGGTCTAGCTAAACAAAGTTATAGGAACGTTGGCCGCGGCAACATTTTTTGACGGAAATTGAAGAAAATCGATAGCCCCCATCTAGAGGTCACTCAAAATAAGCATACCAAGTTTCAAAGCGATCTGATCATAAATGCGACCTGTGAGGTGTGCCAAAGGAAATAGTGGACGTACGTACGTACGTACTAACGTACGTATGCCAACGGATGAGAAGTGATGGCAATTTGTCAAGTTGAGCTAAAAATTGCATACGGAACTAAAATCAAATATGGTACTGTACAGCTGCTGTGGACTGACCACTTTTCACGGGTGGGCATTATTTCCATGGGCACAATAATATTAGATTCCAAACCCAAATTTGAGGAAAAAAGTTTCAAAAATTTAATTAATGAAGCACCGGGTACGACCCGGTGCTTCATTAATTAAAAGTTTGCTGATGATGATTTTCATTACCTGGTAAACACATGCGTGGAGATCACTGCCCACGTGTGGATTACCAGTCCATGATGGCTGTACTGTAGAGTGATTAGAAATTGTCATGCATATAATAATAATGAAATCAGATTAGTGAACACTTGAGTTGATCTAATATTGTAACATTTTAATGTTTGTACCGACTCATTTATCTGAGTACCATGGTCGATCTGATTAGCCACCCACATCTGCAGATAAGATTTTAGTATATGGTATTTACACCCCGATGATAGCATACCATCTCTGAATTTCATAAATTCATTACCTGACTTAACCCTTTGAAGCCTGGTGGTTTCTTCCATGTCAGTTCCATGGTAGCAATAGGAAGAGTCTACAAATAATTCCAACTGTTTTCAGGACTGTTTCATGGATTAATAGAAAAAAAAAACTTCCTCATCATAAAATTGAGGAAAAATTACCTGAGAAACAAGAAAATCTTTGAAAAGGCCTTACTGAAAACTTTTTCTTTTTCTTGTCTCATTAATTATTCATTTTATTTATTGGTGTTTATGGTCACTTTCATCATCTGTAGCTATATCATGGCCACAAAATAAGTATTAAGTCAAGTCCAATGTTTATACTGGTACCTTTGCTGTGCACTTCATAGGATTTCAACCCCAGGCATTGGTGACTTGGTCCTACCTGACCAGTAAGACAGAAGAACTTGTTACCACCACAGTACAGTAAACAAGCACTATTTTGCTTCCCAGGCTCCTACGAAAAATTCCTGTCTCAAAAACATAGCTAATGGCCTCTCTTGGAATGATCTTTTCAAGCACTTTCCAATGAGGGGACATAAGCTGTTTTAAGTCACATTTATTTATTTATTGATGTCTACGGCCACATATTTCTGCCCAACATGGCGATAAAAGTCAAGTTTAGTCGATTGTTTATACCCATGTTGCCCATTTTAGAGGACTTCCACCCCAAGCATTGGTGCTTTGGTCCTATTTTACCAGTAAAACAGAGATTGTTTACCAGAGTAAACAAGCACTGTTTCACTTCCTCGGAGGAGGGTGTGGGAATTATAATTAAAATAACAAATTTTGATATTGTATTCATTAGGAAAAGGGTTAATATAATTTTTCAATAAACCATATTATGCTGCATTCAATCGATTTATTCTAAAACCCATACGCAATTAACAAGTCAAATTTGTGGTGCGAACAAGGTAAATAATTTGGTGTTTGGAAGATAAATGGAATTAACAGGGCTGTTTAAGAAAGAGACACTCTTTAAGAAGGACCTATTATAATAATTGATAGTCACATCCAAATTCTGTATTAGTTTGACAGTTGTGGACTGATTACGTGAAAATTTTATGAAGCAAAAATGTTACAATATCGTTCAGCCTCACACCATATATAACATTTTGTTATTGTTTGAACATGAACAGTCTATGAATAATGCACATACATGTCTATTTGCTCTCTAACATCTAACATTATGGATGCAAAGTCAGTGCTAAGGCAATTTAAATCAGGTAATTAAGCTCACAGTTTAGACTGTAATATATACATACAGAAATTATCTCTCATATGCCAAGATGTTTTAACTCTTAACCCGCTGAGTATTTTTAAAATATTTTTCATCAAATCTAGTTGTGGCTGCTTCATAGCAACCATGACTAGATTTGACGAAAAATTTATCTAAATTTAACTAAAGAAATATTAGCCCAAAAGTCCCTTCAATTTGAAGGGAATAATTTTGTTTAAATGTCCCCAATTATACTTATTTCAATGGCAAGAGTCTTTGTATCCTGGCAGGAATATCCGGTGGCAGAATGTAAGGAGTTAAACCTACCTCACCCCCCCCCCCCCTCCCCCGCCCCCCGTTGTGCAGTTTATAAAAAAGCATAGGGTATATATACATATGAACATCATCTTTGGCTATATTTCATGACTGCAACATAGGTATGAAGTCATGTTTAGTCAACTGTTTATATCTATGCTCCACATTTTAGAGGACTTCAAGGCTAGGCATTAGTTCTGAGTTCTATTTTACCAGTAAATCAGAACTTGTATTGCACCACTTCCTGGGATTCACACTCGGCTACTGCTTTCTAAGACTTTTTGATTTCCTGTAGGTTTTATTTTTCATCATCGAGATCATAACAATTCAGCAGAAATTCTGTATTACCACAACGTTCATATCGAGTGTGTTGACAGCGAGTAATACAGTGGCACCCTGTTAACTGAATAGACACTTTGCCAATGAAATTTATTCAATTAACAGGAGTATTCACTTAACAGGGATAGTATCACTCTCCTGTATTCTAGAGATAAACTTAAGCATTTAGTCCATTATATCTTGTTTGACAGAGCTCCATGAGCTCTGTCAAACAAGATATAATAGATTAAATGCCTGTATTGGATGGACTGAAGCCAAATAGGTCTATAAACAATGAAATACTGAGGAGAGTCAGGGTAATTTCTTGACAGGTTACAAGATTTTTTATTCAATTAACAGGGGTTTACTCTATAACCAATATTCAATTAAGAAGACAAATTTGTACTGGAGGTATGGTAAATGGTTTGGTGTTGGGAAATTATATTCAATTAACAGGGTTATTCAGTTAAGAGATATCCAATTAAGTGGGCTCCACTGTACTCCACTGTACTGGTTTTCTAATAAAGTCTGGTGAACCTAGAATGGACTTAAGATTTCTGCATTATTATTTGAAAACGGTCTGGAATACTTCCTTGTGAATGCATAATGGGGCACATTGACCTTGTTTGTCAAAGTGAGAATTTGGCTGTAATCATTAAAACTGTTAAATTTTGAAAAAAGAAATTCTTGTCAGCTTGATGCTATATTTCATAACATCTAATTCTCTGCAATATAAAATTTTCATATCTCAAGTCATCTATTTCTTTACTGCACTGGCATCATGGAACTGCATACCATTCCCAGGGTGCTTTTAATTTTAGTGCACATAACTGCATTTGCAGTAATGCCTGTAAAAATGCTATTTCAGCAAGGGCATTGTGATAGAAAATTTACTCAATCATGCTTAATCTAAAGGAATATTTTGATTAAAATACTGAACTTGAAAAAAGGTGTTCCAACTGCAATACCCCTTTGGCAAAGACAAAGTACTGTGAGGTTAATTTCACTGTAAACAACAAGTTTCAATTGTGTCTTTATATTGCTTCTGCAGTGAACCACCACTTTTAACCCTTATGGGCCTGAATATTTTTTACAAATTTCTGGTACACTTTGAAAGTCTACATTCTATGGTTTTGCAGTTTATATAAAAAAATTTACTACCCATATAGGCAGTCAAGACTTGGCTAGAAACAACTGACAAGGTACTAAGAATGTCACTTGAGAGTTTATCCAGACTGCATCTTGGGGCACCTGTTTCATTGCGGTAAAAATTAATCACATATCTGAGTAGCAAAATTTGTTTTATTTTATTGGGGTTTAATAATATTTTCAACACCAGGTTCACCTTATGTCAGTTTTACAGGGGGAAGAAGCCTGAGAACCTATAGAGAATCACAAAGCAGTTGCATGCAACTGTCAGGCTTCTCCACATAAAAACTTTACACCAGAAGAGTTAGCAGAGGTGGAAGGTAAGGGCACAATCAACTGCAGTATACCTTAGTACAAAGGACCAACGTGTCCCCCAAACGGGCAATCCAGAATTAAGTGTCTTGCCCAAGTTCACAATGCAGTTTCAGCTGGTCAGGAACAAACCATCAACCTTTTGGATTAACCCCCTACACTGATGTCAAAATATCTAAATTTCAGGCAGAAAAAAATTCTCATAATGCATCTAGAAATTTAACCAATTCAATCTCATTTGAGAGCTCATTGAGCTCTGTCAAACGAGACTGAATTGGTTAAATTTCTAGATGCATTATGGGAAAAAACAGCTTCCTGAAATTTTGGTATTTTGACATCAGAGTGAAGGGGGTTAAAGTCGAAGTTTCTAACCACTGAGCCACTGTGCCCCTAGTTCCAAAAACACAACAGAATGTAATTTAAAAAGTAAAATCTAGAAGTATGTAACTTCTTTTTACTATTTTTGGACTCTTTTGAACAACTACTTTAATGGTGTTTCAGTATTTTATCTTTCGTCTTCAGATTTTGTTGATCAGAAGTAGATAGATAAAATGTCAATTAATACAATACAAAGACACAAATTACCTTTAAGTTTCCACCACATTGTGGTTATCATAATATATGCAAGGATGACATAAAGCTAGTTAAATATCCGCTTGATATTGATACTATTAATACATTTCTTACCAAGTTCTTCTTCTGATTAAGAGAAAAGAAACACACTATAATGTTATCATCAATCAAACAATGCAAATTCAAGAGTCTTGTGTAAATCAACCAGTTTCATTTCAACAGTCATCTCTTTCTGTCTGATGTCAACAATATTATAATGGTGAAATATTTTGGAACTTTTTCCGCTTTTTGGGGGTAGACTACCAAGACATTTTAAAATGCTCTTACTGATTATGTGCTATTAATTACGTGACAAAAATCTTGGTGCAAGTTTTCAACTGTATGTGACTTTTAACAGCATATAATCAGATTACAAATATATAGACTCGGAATCTAATCCACACAGTAATCTGAAATATTTAACTGGTAGTGTGCTGGAAGCCCATTTTTGGACTTTATTCTGAAGTGCAGGTGTTTCAACTTAAATCCACCATTTTTGGTGAATGAGCTTCATATTACCTTTGAAGTTTAATAATTTTGTCTGTTAGGTCTTGCCTTGTTACAATTTTTGAGAGTGTGCCTATAGCCACTCTCTCTCATGAATTGTAAAAAGCCAAATACCCATGAACAAATTTTGATGATCAAAAATAATTCAGCACTCTACCAGTTAAAATAGTCCTGAAATTTTGACATCACATTTGCAGAGTTTGTGCATGCAAGTATGATACAGAGGCATTCTTCTTGAAGCAAAACAATGTCTGTCAACAGAATAGGAAATAGGGTAGATTACTGATACTAACGACACAACATTTCTGTTGAATGGATACTGGTTGAATAAACAATGATCAAATGCAATGGCATATCAGGGGTTCGAACCCATGCCAAGAGTTTCCTTCGGCACCAACCGCCTAGCGAAACTATACTGAACCACGCACACCACTCAGATACTGGTTGAACAAACAATGATCAAATAATTTTGCATGTGTAAATATCCAGGGTTTCTGCTAGGGTGGCAGGCAATCCCCACAATGCCTCCATTGCCAAAGACAACTTTTCGAATTAGTTAATTTCTTAGTGGTATTACGGAAAAAAAACAAGGCTTGAAATTCCAGTATTGTGACATCAGAGTGCAGAGGGTCAATATTTATTTATTTATTAGGGTTTAACTACACATTAACAGCCAAGGTCATATCGTTTCAGTGACAGTTTTACGGGTGGAGGAAGCCGGAGTACCTGGAGAGAACCACCAAGCAACGACGAGCAGCTGCCAGCTCCCCAACATCGTAACTCCGCACTGCAGCACAGGCAGGGTTAGATTGGTTGAAGACATGAGCACCATCGACGTGTAGTACGCCTTAGTACACAGCATCATCGTGCCCCCATCTTGTGGACAATCGAGGTGAAGTGCCTTTCTCAAGGACACAATGCAGGAGTCCGAATCAATTGCTCAGACGGTCACCCATCCAAGGACTAACCAGGCTCGATGTTGCTAAAACTTCGGTGATCTGACGAGAAAAGGTTACCCAACACCACCGCGCCCCCAGAGGGTTAATATAATCATATATGAATTTGAATACTTTGAAATTTTATGAATATAAATACCAATACCCAAATGTCCAAATGTATTTGATTACACATACCATTAAATGAACTGATGAATACATTTTTGAATATACTTGTTGAAATTCCAATTATTTAGCAAGGCTTTTTGGGCTTTTTCATTTGTTGGGATTAAGGTTACTTTTAAACTGATAGCCCACAGGCTGAAACATTACTTGTGTCTGTTATGCTTTGTAAGAAAAAACAAGCCAAGACCAATACCGGGTCTGAACCTGCGTCGCTGCATGCAATTAAATCGGCAAACAGGAAGTGGCTGCACGGCAGATCTGAAAATTGCATACACGATACAACTGATCATTATCAGGCTCCGGATGAAATATAAAATCAATCCCTTGCATAGAAGCCAAGAAAAGTTTGACGAAAAATTTCAATGTTCAGTGGGTACAGTAAAATTTCAAAGTATCGGCAAACAGGAAGTGGCTGCACGGCAGATCTGAAAATTGCTTACACGATACAACTCATCATTATGAAGCAGCAGACCAAATATAAAATCATCCCCTTTCATAGAAGCCAAGAAAACCTTGACGGAAAAAGTGTTTCGGACGGACTGACGGACTGACAGACGGACGGAGTCGAGCGGTTACTAGACTTGCACTGCCGCTGGCGACGCAGGTAAAAAGTTATTTCCAAGGGAAGCTACACACCATGGGTATAATCGTAATTAGTCTACTCTCCATATACTTCATACCACAGTCTGTCATAAGTGGATTTGCACTATATTGTAGAGTTCCTGCCTGGATAATAATTGTTAATATTGCAGTGATAATGTATAAGGACAAGCAAAGTTTCAGGCAATGAACAACTTGATTAAAGCTGGATGTCCACTGGCTGAAACTTTGCTTGTTCTAAGGCTTTTTCATTATTTATTTGGGTTTAACTACACTTTCGACACCCAGGGTCACCTTGTATCAGACAGTTTTATGGGTGAAGGAAACCAGAGTATCCGGTGAGAACCATCAAGCAGCTATCAGACTTCCCAACATACTAACTCCACACAAACAGGGTTAGCATTGGTTGAAGACAAGTGCACCATCTACCGGCAGTACACTTTAGTACACAACGCCTCCGTGTCCCGACATGGGGAATTGGGATTAAGTGTCTTGCCCAAGGACATAACGTGGTTGCCGCAGGTGGTATTCGAACCGAGGACCTCTCGGCTTGCAGCCTGCATCTCTACCTACTTTCATAGACCATCAGTTTTTCCCGGGTAGAAACTTGACTCAGTTATTATCCCCGCATTTTAAAAAATGCGGGGATATTGTCATGATCTCCGTCCGTACGTCCGTATGTCCGGTTTTGTAATTCGAAACGCTGTAACTTTCTACAGTTGTTCAATAGGGTCTGTGCAACCCAAAAATACAACTTTTAAATTTTTGTGCCACCAGGTGGCTTCTGTGGAGCCACTTAAAAAATGCGTTATTTTTTCACTTTTTTGCTGAATAGTCCCAACCTATGTAATTCGGAGTTCTAAAATTACACTAGGGTGTTGCTAAATGATCTGTAGATATGTAGGAAGGTTTCGGATTTTTTGGGTGCCACGCGGCTGTGCCACCGTAGCCACTTTTGTGTTTTCTTAGACCGTTTCCGGCAAAAGGCTCGTAGGATATGTAATTCGAAATGCTAAATCCATGCTCAGATGTTGCAGTAGGGTCTATAGATGCGCACGAAGGTTTCGGATTTTTCGGGTGCCACGTGGCTGTGCCACCGTAGCCACTTTTGTGTTTTCTTAGACCGTTTCCGGCAAAAGGCTCGTAGGATATGTAATTCGAAACGCTAAATCCATCCTCAGAAGTTGCTGTAGGGGCTACAGATGCGCAGGAAGGTTTCGGATTTTTCGGATGCCACGTGGCTGTGCCACCGTAGCCACTTTTGTGTTTTCTTGAACCGTTTCCGGCGAAAGGCTCGTAGGGTATGTAATTCGAAATGCTAAAACCATGCTCATATGTTGCAGTAGGGTCTGTAGATGCGCACGAAGGTTTCAGATTTTTCAGCTGCAATGTGGCTGCGCCACCATTGCCACTTTCGTGTTTTCTTAGACCGTTTCCGGCGAAAGGCTCCTAGGGTATGTAATTCGAAATGCTAAAAGCTCGCTCAGATGTTGCAGTAGGGTCTGTAGATGCGCACGAATGTTTCAGATTTTTCAGGTTCCACGTGGCTGTGCACCGTTGCCACTTTTGTGTTTTCTTAGACCGTTTCCGGCAAAAGGCTCCTAGGGTATGTAATTCGAAATGCTAAACGCATTTTCAAATGTTGCAGTAAGGCCTGTAGATGCATACAAGGGTTTCAGATTTTTCAGATGCCATGTGGCGGTGCCACCGTTTTTCTTTCGTGTTTTCTTAGATCATTTCCGGCGAAAAGCTCCCAGAGTATGTAATTTGAAATGCTAAAACTATGCTCAAAAGTTGCAGTAGGGTCTGTAGATGTGCACGAAGGTTTCGGATTTTTGGGGTGCCACCATTGCCACCTTCATGTTTTCTTAGACCGTTTCCGGCGAAAGGCTCCCAGGGTACATGTATGTAATTCGAAATGCTAAAACCATGCCCAAATGTTGCAGTGGAGTCTGTAGGTGCGCACGAAGCTGTGTCACCTGTGCCACTCAATATGATTTTAGTGTGTCATATAATACATTTCATCTTTGTATCAAGCATTCATACAAAGTCAAGGATGCAAATGCGGGGATACACTATAGTGTGCTTTGCACACAAGTGACACCATCTAGTTGTTTTAGTGGTGATCTGCTCTCCAAATACTGTAACTTACATAATTAAGTTGGGCTACTTTTTAAATCTAATGTGTTTTGTTAGAAGAGAATGGAAGCAGTGCTATAATACGAACTCTATCTTTAAGTATTTACTTAATAACATTTCTATTTTTTCTCTATCTAATGTCTGTATTTAAGGTACAAATTAAAGATGGTGGTATATAAATAATGGTAAGTATTAGGGATTAGTAAACCTTTATAACTGACATGAGGTGTGAAGCTGTTGTCTGAAGCTGATGAACTTTATCTGTGGAAACCTTTTATTCAAGATGAAAGTTCTGCAGCTTAAAGTATAGGAAGTATTCAAAAAGTACTGAAAATGTATTCATGAATACAAATCAAATTTTAAAGTATTTAAATATGAATGCATGTATCCATAAAATACAATGAATACTGAATACATGTGAATAGTTACTAAACTGTAATATATGTAATAGTTACCAACTGAGTTGGAGGTGTTCCTGAATATGAACAACCTGGGCACGAGCGGTGAGTGACACTGAGCGCGAAGCGCGAAGTGTTACAGCTCGTGCCCAGGTTGTTCATATTCAGGAACACCGACAACGAAGTTGGTAACTGACTTACACCCTGGGACAGGGAGAAAATAAAGTTAAATTTTAAATTCATTCCATACAATTTATATGTTGGGGAATGGGGAATTTGAACAGAGGTAAATTTGTTACTGGGCCACACCGAAAAAAATTTCGTTTTTTGTTGTACTGTTTTCGTTCCGACTGTAACGTACAAACTGGCCATGAGATGTTTTCACAATAACGGCAGCATATCAAAACAATGAAACAATAGCCTGGAGTTATCTGCAAATAAAAAGAAAAAATCGTGCTTGTCCACATTAGTGATTTCCCCCAAAGAAGCTCATTATTCAAAATTTTGCATCTCAACACCGAAATGGACGATTACGATTCCGACAATATTTTAAGCCAGGCGCTAGATTTATACGAAGCAACTGAAGAAAATAACATATTTTTGACTCAAAATACATTTTCTGAAGTGCCAGAAGACAAGAAAGACGACATAACAGATATTTTGAAGAAAGCTGTAGATGTGTCGGATATGCTTGCCATAGGTGGACCGTCAATGGTTGCTGCTGTGAGACATCAGAAACCTAAAGGTATTATTGGTATGTCTGTCTGTCTGTCTGTCTGTCTGTATGTCTGTCTGACTGTCTGCCTGTCTGTCTGCCTGCCTGCCTATGACTGTCTGCCTGTCTGTCTGCCTGCCTGCCTGCCTGCCTGCCTGCCTGCCCGCCCGCCCGCCCGCCCGCCCGCCCGTCCGTCGTTTGCGAGGTAAAATCTTTGTCCAAATCATGTTTACGAGGTATTCGCGGTTTATGGGGTTAACCCCCTAAAAAAATAAACAAAAAGGGCCTGGTAAGTGTAGGGTTAGGATCAGGGGTGGGGTTGGGTTGGGGTTAGGGATAGCCCCAGAGTAGGGCTTAATGCTGTAGTGGGTTAGGTTCCAGTTAGGGTTAGGGTTAGGGTGAGGGTGAGGTATTAGGGTTAGGGTCAGGGTAGAGGTTGGGTTAGGGTTAGGGTGTTTGTTATGGTTGCAGGGGGTGGGGTTGGGGTTAGTTAAAAGTTGGGGTTAGGGTTAGGGTTAGTTTAGGGTAAAGAAAGGTTTTGTCCATCCGTAAATATTTTCAGGTACCACCTAAAGGGGTTTCGTTGGAACGTCAGTCCGTCCGTCCGTCTGTCCGTCTGTCTATGTATGTATGTATATTTTGAAGATAAAAAATCGCACTGGCACAGACATTTCGTACTGAAATGTTTTTTTCTTGTTATGTGTTACACAAATAATGGTTTAAAATAAGTTGTTGAGCCCTGGTGGGTTTCAAACAATACAAGGTAGCTACAAATTTATAGAACTGATTTTAAAGAACTGATTTTAAACTAAGTGTTTAAAAATGGGTTTAGGAACTAGGTAGTTACAAATTTATAGAACTGATTTTAAAGAACTGATTTTAAACTAAGTGTTTAAAAATGGGTTTAGGAACTAGTCTTTTAAAATTTTGGCTGCTTCTACATTCATTCTATTGTACGTTAGAGTGAAAGGAATGATGGATCTCCTTTCACCTTGTCCCTCTGACGTATGTATGTATGTATGTATGTGTGTATGTGTATGTATGTGTGTATGTATGTATGTATGTCTGTGTGTATGCATGTATTTCTGTCTGTCTGTCTGTGTGTATGTCTGTCTGTCTGTGTGTCTGTACGTGTCTGTCTGCATGTCTGTACGTGTGTCTGTCTGCGTGTCTGTCTGCGTGTCTGTCTGTGTGTCTGTCTGCGTATCTGTGTGTCTGTCTGTCTGTCTGTCCACGTGCCCGTCTGCCTGTCTGCGTGTCTCTCTGCCTGCGTGTCTGTCTATCTCTTTAGCTGTCTGAATGTCTCTGTCTGTCTGCGTGTCTGCGTGTCTGTCTGCCTGCCTGCCTGCCTGCCTGCCTGCCTGTCCTGTCCTGTCCTGTCCTGTCTGTCTGTCCCTGTTTAGTTTCCGTGGATAGAATAGAGCCACGGTCTTCACTGCCTGGAGTAGGAGTCCTCTAAAAGTGGGAGGACTTATAGGTCATCGCTTCAGCTTGATATTATTTCGTTTCTATTGCCCTGATACAACCTTTTGTGTTAAAGGGGCGTTAAACATCAATAAACTGCGGAAAATGTGAATCTGTTTGTCTGTCCCTCTACCTTCAAAAGCCAGCTACATTACAGGATTAGGAAAAACAGGTAGTTGAGGGTAAGTGTGAAATTTGTAGTTGCCATTAGAAAATTGGTAGTTGGGGTGATTTACGCCCCATACATTTGCATTGCTAACAACCAAAAATTAACTATTTGTAAGTCATGAGCAGGTTACATCAGTCGGCAGGGGGTTGGACCGCAATCTCCGAAGATTACCGAGGATACGGGTTCAAACTACCGTTCGGCAAATTCAGTTGTGTCCTCGGGCAGAACACTTCATCCCTGATGGCGGCGTGGTTAGCTAAAGTGTATCCCACATTAGCGGTACACATGCCTTCAAGCAATGCTAACCCGACTGGGTTTGTAAGTTTGAAAGTTGACAGTGACTCGTAGCTACATGGTGATTTTTAGGGTACTCGGGTTTCCTCCTCACGTAACACTGTCACGCGATATGACCCTAAATGTTAAAGTGTCGTAAACACAAAATAAACAAACAACCCTCTTGTAAGTCTGATTCTCTGTCCTCTGTCTGCCTACCTGCCCGCCCTGTCCGCCTGTGATTGTCTGACTGCATTGCGTCTCTCCCCCTCCCCCCTCTCTCTCTCTCTCTCTCTCTCTCTCTCTCTCTCTTAAGAGACAGAGAGAGACTGAAAAAGAGATATTACCTATTCTCGCCCTCCCTCTCGATGGAGAGGGAGAGAGGGGGAGTAATGTAGCCATATAGTCACAGGCGGAATGACAAAGGATTAAGGTTTCCCGACATACAATGAAAATATGACAACGGTAGTAGCCTAACTGCCTGAAAAAAAAAAAAATTTTGGGCAGGCTCATTGGTGGTCGACTTAGTTTGGACTTCTTTGTCTCTCTACTGCCACAACGTATACCTTACTGTTGAACCTGAATGTAGCCTTAAATGTCGATAGAGCAATTAATAAATCAAAACATTTAAGGACTATGGTACCCCAAAAAACTTTGGGTGTCGACCCCTCTCTATATAGAATAAGAATAAAAAAAAAAAATCAAAACCACAATCATATATACCAATAAGTAATAAAAGTTGTGTATGTGTATCTGTCTTAGAAACAAAGATGACTTTGAAGGTAAAATTTACCTCTAAACACAGTAAATCGGCGTGCAAGGTACTAAATAGCAGAGCGGATATTTTGCTAAAATAACTAAACCATAATATTCGGAATATACATGTTTAGTGGCAATTACAAAAATATCTGCTTTTAAAATCCATTTTCTAATTTTAAAAGCAAATATTTAATGACTAAGGAACAAGTAATAGTCGAGCATTAGGATGATAGTTGAATTATGACAACCACCTTAAAATGTCATTTATGCATTCACATGTTGTTATGGGATGTGTTAGAACAAATGTACTCTGCAATTGATGTTTGTTGTATTTTGTTTGACGAATTGCAATCACATCATAACCACTGAGAAGAGGAGTATGTGGCCAGTCTAGCCCACTGTCAACAAAGAACATGACCTGCATGCTTTTCTGTTGTTGTGATATACATTTTTGCATCACTGTATAAGGATCGTCATTTATCTAAATATGAGAAACTGGTGAAATTTTTATATGTGTTTTTAAAATTAGAAAATAGATTTTAAAAGCAGATATTTTTGTAATTGCCACTAAACATGTATGTTCCGAGTATTACGGTTTAGTTATTTTAGCAAAATATCCGCTCTGCTATTTAGTACCTTACACGCCGATTTACTATGTTTAGAGGTAAATTTTACCTTCAAAATCATCTTTTTTTCTAAGACAGATACACATATACAACTTTTATTACTTATTGGTATATATGATTGTGGTTTTGATTTTCTTTCTTTATTCTTATTGTATATAGAGAGGGGTCGCCACCCAAGGTTTTTTGGGGTACCATAGTCCTTAACGATCCTAATATTTGTGTTGCAGATGAAATCACTACCAGATTTGTGAATGTTCCAGAACATTTAGTGGACTGTAAAAGTCGACTGTATACTCCACCAAATACCCTACGGAAAAACAAATGGGCAATAAATTTGTTTGAAGAATGGAAGCAAGACTTTTTACAAAACGCACGTGGCAACGAAGACGGAAGAAAAGATATAGTTAACATTTTAAGAAACTGCGGTGACATTTCTACTTACAGTGATGATAATTTAAATGTTGTCCTCTCGTACTTTTTCCTCTCCATTAGGAAAAGTGATGGGTCGGAATATAAAGGTGACAGTGTGTTTTCCATCGCGTGTGCAATTCAAAGACATATACAGCTCGAATGTGGAAATTTAGGTAGGGTCGTCAACTTCTTTAACGACCCAACGTTCACTAAAGTTCGAACGGTCATTGACAATGTCATGCAGGACAAGTGTAAGCAGGGGGTTGGGCTACAAAAGAAGAGGGCTAATATTATCACCCCTGAACAAGAACTTGAACTCTGGAATAAAGGTTTTTTGGGAATGAACAGTCCGGCAGTATTGTTTGATACAGTATTTTGGGTTGTTGGACTAAATTTTGGTTTGAGGGGTGGAGACGAACACAGGCATTTGTCATTTTCAAATTTTGAAATTGGGGTTGACAGTGAAGGGAATAGATACCTCCAGTACACAGAGTCAGTTTCGAAAACATATCGAGGGGGGTTGAAACACCGCAGCATAGAACCACATTCAGCTCGAGCTTATGAAGTTAAAAGTGACCCATCGCGATGTCCTGTAACGATTTTTGAAAATTATAAGCAAAGACTTCCAAAAAATAGGGATCCAAACTTGTTTTATTTTAACCCCTTGACCAAACCCAAATCAGACATTTGGTATTCCCGTCAGGCAGTGGGGCACAACAAACTAGACAATACTGTTAAACGTATAATGGGTAAAGCTGGTATTGATGGCTATTTTACTAATCATTCCCTAAGGGCGTCCACTGCAACCCGCCTATTTCGATCAGGTATTTCCGAACAGCTAATAAAGGAGCAAACTGGACATAGAAGCTTAGCTGTAGAGTCCTACAACCGGACGTCCGATGCCCAAAAACGAAAGGTTTCTTCAGCTTTGAGTGCTGATGTTTCAATTAACTCATCTCCACCGAAGCGCACGCGACAGTCAGACTCAGAACGTGATGTCTTTTCGTACGTACAGTGTCAGTCGGCCAATGTTACCATTAACGTTTATAACCAGCCAGATTCGAAGCAATGAATATATAAAAGACGTGTAAAGTTACAGTTCCTAAACTGTTTTGTGCAGTAGGACCTCTCTTGGGAAACAGATTTTAGAGACAAAAATCCTAAAAGATTAGACTGTGTGCTAAGAGAGGATCTACTGTACCACAAAACCTCCCTAAGAGGTTTTGTGGTACAGTAGATCCTCCCATGACGGGACTTTTTTCTGACAGATAAATGGTCTGAAAATATAGTGATCTCACAAGAGTGGTTTTACTGTATTAAACGCTTTCTGTTTATTTACGAGTACCAAATGGAAGTATTTTCATAATTAACCAATGGTGTTACGTTTAAATGTGTAACCCGCAATAGAATCCGACGATTTCACAAAATGTACAAACATTACTTACGTTTGTTTTTTAAAGTCACAACATATGAGAATGTTGTGGTTTTACTTTGGTTTTCTTTTAGGGGTCAACAGTTTTTACTGTGTATCGCTCGATGTAGTCCGCTGTCATATTGTATGTTCAACTATATAAATGTTTGAGCGGAAAGAAAGAGATCAACGGAAATGTGGGATAAAACTGTGAATTTATTGTAGCAATTAAAGACAAAGAAAGCAATATATATAGTCTTGTCAAATCTTTTATCACTTCACTGGAAGAATTAAGAAAAATGTTGTCTTTACATTGTGCCACAGTGTTCTATATATACTGTGCTAGGTCGCCTTGAAGAGTTCCGCAACTTTGACAGAAGCCTACTGTCCAAAACCCTGCTTTATTGTATCGGCAGGGATAAGTACTATTCCTTCAGCGTTTTTAATGTTTTATATGTATTTCCATTTTTAACTGCAGCGCGCTAAGACGTAACGTATTTTAATCGTAAATTAACCTTCAACCAATGCTCACTTTCCGTCTGAAGGGTTTGTGTATGTTGGAGAATCTGACAGTGTCTCGCCGCGTGTTGTGAAAACCACCAATCAGCGGCTAGTCACTGTCAGACTCTGCAACATATTGAGCCTGTCTGGATAGAGCGAGCCTTGACCGAAGGCATGTGTAGTTATCAACGAAGCGCCTATGGCACATGGCGCTATCGTGCTACCACAGGGACAAGTGGGGTTAAGTGTCTTAAAGGAATAAAATAAAACGTGCCTCGGTCGGATATCAAACTCGGATCCCCAGCAGTCTTTGGATTCCCAGTTCGATACGCTACCTACTGAATTACTCAGGTGCCCGACTCGATACGGACTTCGAAGTTACATGTAACGCGACACCTCTAAGTTTTATACAATACACTCGGATCCGTGTAGTGCTTACACAATATAGTGAATTTTATTTTTAAAACACCAATCCAAAACGAACAGCGTTATTATTTTTGCAGAATACTATCTTTATTTTGCTCTTAACTGTAGTAAAGTGAAGATGCTATTGCAAAGAAAGACAGCTGTGTGTTTTGGCTCGATGGTTTTAGAATGAAATCTGTTATGTAATCACTGCACGGACCCGAGTGTAGTGTATAGAAATTAGAGGTGTTCAAGTGACGTCACTTGAACACCCGCTCTTTTGTAAAATCAGGTGTTCAAGTTAGATGAACACCCGATTAAGACAAAGGAACCAGGGTGTAAGTAATAGTTACCAACTGAGTTGGAGGTGTTCCTGAATATGAACAACCTGGGCACGAGCGGTGAGTGACACTGAGCGCGAAGCGCGAAGTGTTACAGCTCGTGCCCAGGTTGTTCATATTCAGGAACACCGACAACGAAGTTGGTAACTGACTTACACCCTGGGACAGGGAGAAAATAAAGTTAAATTTTAAATTCATTCCATACAATTTATATGTTGGGGAATGGGGAATTTGAACAGAGGTAAATTTGTTACTGGGCCACACCGAAAAAAATTTCGTTTTTTGTTGTACTGTTTTCGTTCCGACTGTAACGTACAAACTGGCCATGAGATGTTTTCACAATAACGGCAGCATATCAAAACAATGAAACAATAGCCTGGAGTTATCTGCAAATAAAAAGAAAAAATCGTGCTTGTCCACATTAGTGATTTCCCCCAAAGAAGCTCATTATTCAAAATTTTGCATCTCAACACCGAAATGGACGATTACGATTCCGACAATATTTTAAGCCAGGCGCTAGATTTATACGAAGCAACTGAAGAAAATAACATATTTTTGACTCAAAATACATTTTCTGAAGTGCCAGAAGACGAGAAAGACGACATAACAGATATTTTGAAGAAAGCTGTAGATGTGTCGGATATGCTTGCCATAGGTGGACCGTCAATGGTTGCTGCTGTGAGACATCAGAAACCTAAAGGTATTATTGGTATGTCTGTCTGTCTGTCTGTCTGTCTGTCTGTATGTCTGTCTGACTGTCTGCCTGTCTGTCTGCCTGCCTGCCTATGACTGTCTGCCTGTCTGTCTGCCTGCCTGCCTGCCTGCCTGCCTGCCCGCCCGCCCGCCCGCCCGCCCGCCCGTCCGTCGTTTGCGAGGTAAAATCTTTGTCCAAATCATGTTTACGAGGTATTCGCGGTTTATGGGGTTAACCCCCTAAAAAAATAAACAAAAAGGGCCTGGTAAGTGTAGGGTTAGGATCAGGGGTGGGGTTGGGTTGGGGTTAGGGATAGCCCCAGAGTAGGGCTTAATGCTGTAGTGGGTTAGGTTCCAGTTAGGGTTAGGGTTAGGGTCAGGGTGAGGTATTAGGGTTAGGGTCAGGGTAGAGGTTGGGTTAGGGTTAGGGTGTTTGTTATGGTTGCAGGGGGTGGGGTTGGGGTTAGTTAAAAGTTGGGGTTAGGGTTAGGGTTAGTTTAGGGTAAAGAAAGGTTTTGTCCATCCGTAAATATTTTCAGGTACCACCTAAAGGGGTTTCGTTGGAACGTCAGTCCGTCCGTCCGTCTGTCCGTCTGTCTATGTATGTATGTATATTTTGAAGATAAAAAATCGCACTGGCACAGACATTTCGTACTGAAATGTTTTTTTCTTGTTATGTGTTACACAAATAATGGTTTAAAATAAGTTGTTGAGCCCTGGTGGGTTTCAAACAATACAAGGTAGCTACAAATTTATAGAACTGATTTTAAAGAACTGATTTTAAACTAAGTGTTTAAAAATGGGTTTAGGAACTAGGTAGTTACAAATTTATAGAACTGATTTTAAAGAACTGATTTTAAACTAAGTGTTTAAAAATGGGTTTAGGAACTAGTCTTTTAAAATTTTGGCTGCTTCTACATTCATTCTATTGTACGTTAGAGTGAAAGGAATGATGGATCTCCTTTCACCTTGTCCCTCTGACGTATGTATGTATGTATGTATGTGTGTATGTGTATGTATGTGTGTATGTATGTATGTCTGTGTGTATGCATGTATTTCTGTCTGTCTGTCTGTGTGTATGTCTGTCTGTCTGTGTGTCTGTACGTGTCTGTCTGCATGTCTGTACGTGTGTCTGTCTGCGTGTCTGTCTGCGTGTCTGTCTGTGTGTCTGTCTGCGTATCTGTGTGTCTGTCTGTCTGTCTGTCCACGTGCCCGTCTGCCTGTCTGCGTGTCTCTCTGCCTGCGTGTCTGTCTATCTCTTTAGCTGTCTGAATGTCTCTGTCTGCGTGTCTGCGTGTCTGTCTGCCTGCCTGCCTGCCTGCCTGCCTGCCTGCCTGCCTGTCCTGTCCTGTCCTGTCCTGTCCTGTCCTGTCTGTCTGTCCCTGTTTAGTTTCCGTGGATAGAATAGAGCCACGGTCTTCACTGCCTGGAGTAGGAGTCCTCTAAAAGTGGGAGGACTTATAGGTCATCGCTTCAGCTTGATATTATTTCGTTTCTATTGCCCTGATACAACCTTTTGTGTTAAAGGGGCGTTAAACATCAATAAACTGCGGAAAATGTGAATCTGTTTGTCTGTCCCTCTACCTTCAAAAGCCAGCTACATTACAGGATTAGGAAAAACAGGTAGTTGAGGGTAAGTGTGAAATTTGTAGTTGCCATTAGAAAATTGGTAGTTGGGGTGATTTACGCCCCATACATTTGCATTGCTAACAACCAAAAATTAACTATTTGTAAGTCATGAGCAGGTTACATCAGTCGGCAGGGGGTTGGACCGCAATCTTCGAAGATTACCGAGGATACGGGTTCAAACTACCGTTCGGCAAATTCAGTTGTGTCCTCGGGCAGAACACTTCATCCCTGATGGCGGCGTGGTTAGCTAAAGTGTATCCCACATTAGCGGTACACATGCCTTCAAGCAATGCTAACCCGACTGGGTTTGTAAGTTTGAAAGTTGACAGTGACTCGTAGCTACATGGTGATTTTTAGGGTACTCGGGTTTCCTCCTCACGTAACACTGTCACGCGATATGACCCTAAATGTTAAAGTGTCGTAAACACAAAATAAACAAACAACCCTCTTGTAAGTCTGATTCTCTGTCCTCTGTCTGCCTACCTGCCCGCCCTGTCCGCCTGTGATTGTCTGACTGCATTGCGTCTCTCCCCCTCCCCCCTCTCTCTCTCTCTCTCTCTCTCTCTCTTAAGAGACAGAGAGAGACTGAAAAAGAGATATTACCTATTCTCGCCCTCCCTCTCGATGGAGAGGGAGAGAGGGGGAGTAATGTAGCCATATAGTCACAGGCGGAATGACAAAGGATTAAGGTTTCCCGACATACAATGAAAATATGACAACGGTAGTAGCCTAACTGCCTGAAAAAAAAAAAAAATTTTGGGCAGGCTCATTGGTGGTCGACTTAGTTTGGACTTCTTTGTCTCTCTACTGCCACAACGTATACCTTACTGTTGAACCTGAATGTAGCCTTAAATGTCGATAGAGCAATTAATAAATCAAAACATTTAAGGACTATGGTACCCCAAAAAACTTTGGGTGTCGACCCCTCTCTATATAGAATAAGAATAAAAAAAAAAAATCAAAACCACAATCATATATACCAATAAGTAATAAAAGTTGTGTATGTGTATCTGTCTTAGAAACAAAGATGACTTTGAAGGTAAAATTTACCTCTAAACACAGTAAATCGGCGTGCAAGGTACTAAATAGCAGAGCGGATATTTTGCTAAAATAACTAAACCATAATATTCGGAATATACATGTTTAGTGGCAATTACAAAAATATCTGCTTTTAAAATCCATTTTCTAATTTTAAAAGCAAATATTTAATGACTAAGGAACAAGTAATAGTCGAGCATTAGGATGATAGTTGAATTATGACAACCACCTTAAAATGTCATTTATGCATTCACATGTTGTTATGGGATGTGTTAGAACAAATGTACTCTGCAATTGATGTTTGTTGTATTTTGTTTGACGAATTGCAATCACATCATAACCACTGAGAAGAGGAGTATGTGGCCAGTCTAGCCCACTGTCAACAAAGAACATGACCTGCATGCTTTTCTGTTGTTGTGATATACATTTTTGCATCACTGTATAAGGATCGTCATTTATCTAAATATGAGAAACTGGTGAAATTTTTATATGTGTTTTTAAAATTAGAAAATAGATTTTAAAAGCAGATATTTTTGTAATTGCCACTAAACATGTATGTTCCGAGTATTACGGTTTAGTTATTTTAGCAAAATATCCGCTCTGCTATTTAGTACCTTACACGCCGATTTACTATGTTTAGAGGTAAATTTTACCTTCAAAATCATCTTTTTTTCTAAGACAGATACACATATACAACTTTTATTACTTATTGGTATATATGATTGTGGTTTTGATTTTCTTTCTTTATTCTTATTGTATATAGAGAGGGGTCGCCACCCAAGGTTTTTTGGGGTACCATAGTCCTTAACGATCCTAATATTTGTGTTGCAGATGAAATCACTACCAGATTTGTGAATGTTCCAGAACATTTAGTGGACTGTAAAAGTCGACTGTATACTCCACCAAATACCCTACGGAAAAACAAATGGGCAATAAATTTGTTTGAAGAATGGAAGCAAGACTTTTTACAAAACGCACGTGGCAACGAAGACGGAAGAAAAGATATAGTTAACATTTTAAGAAACTGCGGTGACATTTCTACTTACAGTGATGATAATTTAAATGTTGTCCTCTCGTACTTTTTCCTCTCCATTAGGAAAAGTGATGGGTCGGAATATAAAGGTGACAGTGTGTTTTCCATCGCGTGTGCAATTCAAAGACATATACAGCTCGAATGTGGAAATTTAGGTAGGGTCGTCAACTTCTTTAACGACCCAACGTTCACTAAAGTTCGAACGGTCATTGACAATGTCATGCAGGACAAGTGTAAGCAGGGGGTTGGGCTACAAAAGAAGAGGGCTAATATTATCACCCCTGAACAAGAACTTGAACTCTGGAATAAAGGTTTTTTGGGAATGAACAGTCCGGCAGTATTGTTTGATACAGTATTTTGGGTTGTTGGACTAAATTTTGGTTTGAGGGGTGGAGACGAACACAGGCATTTGTCATTTTCAAATTTTGAAATTGGGGTTGACAGTGAAGGGAATAGATACCTCCAGTACACAGAGTCAGTTTCGAAAACATATCGAGGGGGGTTGAAACACCGCAGCATAGAACCACATTCAGCTCGAGCTTATGAAGTTAAAAGTGACCCATCGCGATGTCCTGTAACGATTTTTGAAAATTATAAGCAAAGACTTCCAAAAAATAGGGATCCAAACTTGTTTTATTTTAACCCCTTGACCAAACCCAAATCAGACATTTGGTATTCCCGTCAGGCAGTGGGGCACAACAAACTAGACAATACTGTTAAACGTATAATGGGTAAAGCTGGTATTGATGGCTATTTTACTAATCATTCCCTAAGGGCGTCCACTGCAACCCGCCTATTTCGATCAGGTATTTCCGAACAGCTAATAAAGGAGCAAACTGGACATAGAAGCTTAGCTGTAGAGTCCTACAACCGGACGTCCGATGCCCAAAAACGAAAGGTTTCTTCAGCTTTGAGTGCTGATGTTTCAATTAACTCATCTCCACCGAAGCGCACGCGACAGTCAGACTCAGAACGTGATGTCTTTTCGTACGTACAGTGTCAGTCGGCCAATGTTACCATTAACGTTTATAACCAGCCAGATTCGAAGCAATGAATATATAAAAGACGTGTAAAGTTACAGTTCCTAAACTGTTTTGTGCAGTAGGACCTCTCTTGGGAAACAGATTTTAGAGACAAAAATCCTAAAAGATTAGACTGTGTGCTAAGAGAGGATCTACTGTACCACAAAACCTCCCTAAGAGGTTTTGTGGTACAGTAGATCCTCCCATGACGGGACTTTTTTCTGACAGATAAATGGTCTGAAAATATAGTGATCTCACAAGAGTGGTTTTACTGTATTAAACGCTTTCTGTTTATTTACGAGTACCAAATGGAAGTATTTTCATAATTAACCAATGGTGTTACGTTTAAATGTGTAACCCGCAATAGAATCCGACGATTTCACAAAATGTACAAACATTACTTACGTTTGTTTTTTAAAGTCACAACATATGAGAATGTTGTGGTTTTACTTTGGTTTTCTTTTAGGGGTCAACAGTTTTTACTGTGTATCGCTCGATGTAGTCCGCTGTCATATTGTATGTTCAACTATATAAATGTTTGAGCGGAAAGAAAGAGATCAACGGAAATGTGGGATAAAACTGTGAATTTATTGTAGCAATTAAAGACAAAGAAAGCAATATATATAGTCTTGTCAAATCTTTTATCACTTCACTGGAAGAATTAAGAAAAATGTTGTCTTTACATTGTGCCACAGTGTTCTATATATACTGTGCTAGGTCGCCTTGAAGAGTTCCGCAACTTTGACAGAAGCCTACTGTCCAAAACCCTGCTTTATTGTATCGGCAGGGATAAGTACTATTCCTTCAGCGTTTTTAATGTTTTATATGTATTTCCATTTTTAACTGCAGCGCGCTAAGACGTAACGTATTTTAATCGTAAATTAACCTTCAACCAATGCTCACTTTCCGTCTGAAGGGTTTGTGTATGTTGGAGAATCTGACAGTGTCTCGCCGCGTGTTGTGAAAACCATCAATCAGCGGCTAGTCACTGTCAGACTCTGCAACATATTGAGCCTGTCTGGATAGAGCGAGCCTTGACCGAAGGCATGTGTAGTTATCAACGAAGCGCCTATGGCACATGGCGCTATCGTGCTACCACAGGGACAAGTGGGGTTAAGTGTCTTAAAGGAATAAAATAAAACGTGCCTCGGTCGGATATCAAACTCGGATCCCCAGCAGTCTTTGGATTCCCAGTTCGATACGCTACCTACTGAATTACTCAGGTGCCCGACTCGATACGGACTTCGAAGTTACATGTAACGCGACACCTCTAAGTTTTATACAATACACTCGGATCCGTGTAGTGCTTACACAATATAGTGAATTTTATTTTTAAAACACCAATCCAAAACGAACAGCGTTATTATTTTTGCAGAATACTATCTTTATTTTGCTCTTAACTGTAGTAAAGTGAAGATGCTATTGCAAAGAAAGACAGCTGTGTGTTTTGGCTCGATGGTTTTAGAATGAAATCTGTTATGTAATCACTGCACGGACCCGAGTGTAGTGTATAGAAATTAGAGGTGTTCAAGTGACGTCACTTGAACACCCGCTCTTTTGTAAAATCAGGTGTTCAAGTTAGATGAACACCCGATTAAGACAAAGGAACCAGGGTGTAAGTAATAGTTACCAACTGAGTTGGAGGTGTTCCTGAATATGAACAACCTGGGCACGAGCGGTGAGTGACACTGAGCGCGAAGCGCGAAGTGTTACAGCTCGTGCCCAGGTTGTTCATATTCAGGAACACCGACAACGAAGTTGGTAACTGACTTACACCCTGGGACAGGGAGAAAATAAAGTTAAATTTTAAATTCATTCCATACAATTTATATGTTGGGGAATGGGGAATTTGAACAGAGGTAAATTTGTTACTGGGCCACACCGAAAAAAATTTCGTTTTTTGTTGTACTGTTTTCGTTCCGACTGTAACGTACAAACTGGCCATGAGATGTTTTCACAATAACGGCAGCATATCAAAACAATGAAACAATAGCCTGGAGTTATCTGCAAATAAAAAGAAAAAATCGTGCTTGTCCACATTAGTGATTTCCCCCAAAGAAGCTCATTATTCAAAATTTTGCATCTCAACACCGAAATGGACGATTACGATTCCGACAATATTTTAAGCCAGGCGCTAGATTTATACGAAGCAACTGAAGAAAATAACATATTTTTGACTCAAAATACATTTTCTGAAGTGCCAGAAGACGAGAAAGACGACATAACAGATATTTTGAAGAAAGCTGTAGATGTGTCGGATATGCTTGCCATAGGTGGACCGTCAATGGTTGCTGCTGTGAGACATCAGAAACCTAAAGGTATTATTGGTATGTCTGTCTGTCTGTCTGTCTGTCTGTATGTCTGTCTGACTGTCTGCCTGTCTGTCTGCCTGCCTGCCTATGACTGTCTGCCTGTCTGTCTGCCTGCCTGCCTGCCTGCCCGCCCGCCCGCCCGCCCGCCCGCCCGCCCGCCCGCCCGTCCGTCGTTTGCGAGGTAAAATCTTTGTCCAAATCATGTTTACGAGGTATTCGCGGTTTATGGGGTTAACCCCCTAAAAAAATAAACAAAAAGGGCCTGGTAAGTGTAGGGTTAGGATCAGGGGTGGGGTTGGGTTGGGGTTAGGGATAGCCCCAGAGTAGGGCTTAATGCTGTAGTGGGTTAGGTTCCAGTTAGGGTTAGGGTTAGGGTCAGGGTGAGGTATTAGGGTTAGGGTCAGGGTAGAGGTTGGGTTAGGGTTAGGGTGTTTGTTATGGTTGCAGGGGGTGGGGTTGGGGTTAGTTAAAAGTTGGGGTTAGGGTTAGGGTTAGTTTAGGGTAAAGAAAGGTTTTGTCCATCCGTAAATATTTTCAGGTACCACCTAAAGGGGTTTCGTTGGAACGTCAGTCCGTCCGTCCGTCTGTCCGTCTGTCTATGTATGTATGTATATTTTGAAGATAAAAAATCGCACTGGCACAGACATTTCGTACTGAAATGTTTTTTTCTTGTTATGTGTTACACAAATAATGGTTTAAAATAAGTTGTTGAGCCCTGGTGGGTTTCAAACAATACAAGGTAGCTACAAATTTATAGAACTGATTTTAAAGAACTGATTTTAAACTAAGTGTTTAAAAATGGGTTTAGGAACTAGGTAGTTACAAATTTATAGAACTGATTTTAAAGAACTGATTTTAAACTAAGTGTTTAAAAATGGGTTTAGGAACTAGTCTTTTAAAATTTTGGCTGCTTCTACATTCATTCTATTGTACGTTAGAGTGAAAGGAATGATGGATCTCCTTTCACCTTGTCCCTCTGACGTATGTATGTATGTATGTATGTGTGTATGTGTATGTATGTGTGTATGTATGTATGTCTGTGTGTATGCATGTATTTCTGTCTGTCTGTCTGTGTGTATGTCTGTCTGTCTGTGTGTCTGTACGTGTCTGTCTGCATGTCTGTACGTGTGTCTGTCTGCGTGTCTGTCTGCGTGTCTGTCTGTGTGTCTGTCTGCGTATCTGTGTGTCTGTCTGTCTGTCTGTCCACGTGCCCGTCTGCCTGTCTGCGTGTCTCTCTGCCTGCGTGTCTGTCTATCTCTTTAGCTGTCTGAATGTCTCTGTCTGTCTGCGTGTCTGCGTGTCTGTCTGCCTGTCTGCCTGCCTGCCTGCCTGCCTGCCTGCCTGCCTGCCTGTCCTGTCCTGTCCTGTCCTGTCCTGTCTGTCTGTCCCTGTTTAGTTTCCGTGGATAGAATAGAGCCACGGTCTTCACTGCCTGGAGTAGGAGTCCTCTAAAAGTGGGAGGACTTATAGGTCATCGCTTCAGCTTGATATTATTTCGTTTCTATTGCCCTGATACAACCTTTTGTGTTAAAGGGGCGTTAAACATCAATAAACTGCGGAAAATGTGAATCTGTTTGTCTGTCCCTCTACCTTCAAAAGCCAGCTACATTACAGGATTAGGAAAAACAGGTAGTTGAGGGTAAGTGTGAAATTTGTAGTTGCCATTAGAAAATTGGTAGTTGGGGTGATTTACGCCCCATACATTTGCATTGCTAACAACCAAAAATTAACTATTTGTAAGTCATGAGCAGGTTACATCAGTCGGCAGGGGGTTGGACCGCAATCTCCGAAGATTACCGAGGATACGGGTTCAAACTACCGTTCGGCAAATTCAGTTGTGTCCTCGGGCAGAACACTTCATCCCTGATGGCGGCGTGGTTAGCTAAAGTGTATCCCACATTAGCGGTACACATGCCTTCAAGCAATGCTAACCCGACTGGGTTTGTAAGTTTGAAAGTTGACAGTGACTCGTAGCTACATGGTGATTTTTAGGGTACTCGGGTTTCCTCCTCACGTAACACTGTCACGCGATATGACCCTAAATGTTAAAGTGTCGTAAACACAAAATAAACAAACAACCCTCTTGTAAGTCTGATTCTCTGTCCTCTGTCTGCCTACCTGCCCGCCCTGTCCGCCTGTGATTGTCTGACTGCATTGCGTCTCTCCCCCTCCCCCCTCTCTCTCTCTCTCTCTCTCTCTCTCTTAAGAGACAGAGAGAGACTGAAAAAGAGATATTACCTATTCTCGCCCTCCCTCTCGATGGAGAGGGAGAGAGGGGGAGTAATGTAGCCATATAGTCACAGGCGGAATGACAAAGGATTAAGGTTTCCCGACATACAATGAAAATATGACAACGGTAGTAGCCTAACTGCCTGAAAAAAAAAAAAAATTTTGGGCAGGCTCATTGGTGGTCGACTTAGTTTGGACTTCTTTGTCTCTCTACTGCCACAACGTATACCTTACTGTTGAACCTGAATGTAGCCTTAAATGTCGATAGAGCAATTAATAAATCAAAACATTTAAGGACTATGGTACCCCAAAAAACTTTGGGTGTCGACCCCTCTCTATATAGAATAAGAATAAAAAAAAAAAATCAAAACCACAATCATATATACCAATAAGTAATAAAAGTTGTGTATGTGTATCTGTCTTAGAAACAAAGATGACTTTGAAGGTAAAATTTACCTCTAAACACAGTAAATCGGCGTGCAAGGTACTAAATAGCAGAGCGGATATTTTGCTAAAATAACTAAACCATAATATTCGGAATATACATGTTTAGTGGCAATTACAAAAATATCTGCTTTTAAAATCCATTTTCTAATTTTAAAAGCAAATATTTAATGACTAAGGAACAAGTAATAGTCGAGCATTAGGATGATAGTTGAATTATGACAACCACCTTAAAATGTCATTTATGCATTCACATGTTGTTATGGGATGTGTTAGAACAAATGTACTCTGCAATTGATGTTTGTTGTATTTTGTTTGACGAATTGCAATCACATCATAACCACTGAGAAGAGGAGTATGTGGCCAGTCTAGCCCACTGTCAACAAAGAACATGACCTGCATGCTTTTCTGTTGTTGTGATATACATTTTTGCATCACTGTATAAGGATCGTCATTTATCTAAATATGAGAAACTGGTGAAATTTTTATATGTGTTTTTAAAATTAGAAAATAGATTTTAAAAGCAGATATTTTTGTAATTGCCACTAAACATGTATGTTCCGAGTATTACGGTTTAGTTATTTTAGCAAAATATCCGCTCTGCTATTTAGTACCTTACACGCCGATTTACTATGTTTAGAGGTAAATTTTACCTTCAAAATCATCTTTTTTTCTAAGACAGATACACATATACAACTTTTATTACTTATTGGTATATATGATTGTGGTTTTGATTTTCTTTCTTTATTCTTATTGTATATAGAGAGGGGTCGCCACCCAAGGTTTTTTGGGGTACCATAGTCCTTAACGATCCTAATATTTGTGTTGCAGATGAAATCACTACCAGATTTGTGAATGTTCCAGAACATTTAGTGGACTGTAAAAGTCGACTGTATACTCCACCAAATACCCTACGGAAAAACAAATGGGCAATAAATTTGTTTGAAGAATGGAAGCAAGACTTTTTACAAAACGCACGTGGCAACGAAGACGGAAGAAAAGATATAGTTAACATTTTAAGAAACTGCGGTGACATTTCTACTTACAGTGATGATAATTTAAATGTTGTCCTCTCGTACTTTTTCCTCTCCATTAGGAAAAGTGATGGGTCGGAATATAAAGGTGACAGTGTGTTTTCCATCGCGTGTGCAATTCAAAGACATATACAGCTCGAATGTGGAAATTTAGGTAGGGTCGTCAACTTCTTTAACGACCCAACGTTCACTAAAGTTCGAACGGTCATTGACAATGTCATGCAGGACAAGTGTAAGCAGGGGGTTGGGCTACAAAAGAAGAGGGCTAATATTATCACCCCTGAACAAGAACTTGAACTCTGGAATAAAGGTTTTTTGGGAATGAACAGTCCGGCAGTATTGTTTGATACAGTATTTTGGGTTGTTGGACTAAATTTTGGTTTGAGGGGTGGAGACGAACACAGGCATTTGTCATTTTCAAATTTTGAAATTGGGGTTGACAGTGAAGGGAATAGATACCTCCAGTACACAGAGTCAGTTTCGAAAACATATCGAGGGGGGTTGAAACACCGCAGCATAGAACCACATTCAGCTCGAGCTTATGAAGTTAAAAGTGACCCATCGCGATGTCCTGTAACGATTTTTGAAAATTATAAGCAAAGACTTCCAAAAAATAGGGATCCAAACTTGTTTTATTTTAACCCCTTGACCAAACCCAAATCAGACATTTGGTATTCCCGTCAGGCAGTGGGGCACAACAAACTAGACAATACTGTTAAACGTATAATGGGTAAAGCTGGTATTGATGGCTATTTTACTAATCATTCCCTAAGGGCGTCCACTGCAACCCGCCTATTTCGATCAGGTATTTCCGAACAGCTAATAAAGGAGCAAACTGGACATAGAAGCTTAGCTGTAGAGTCCTACAACCGGACGTCCGATGCCCAAAAACGAAAGGTTTCTTCAGCTTTGAGTGCTGATGTTTCAATTAACTCATCTCCACCGAAGCGCACGCGACAGTCAGACTCAGAACGTGATGTCTTTTCGTACGTACAGTGTCAGTCGGCCAATGTTACCATTAACGTTTATAACCAGCCAGATTCGAAGCAATGAATATATAAAAGACGTGTAAAGTTACAGTTCCTAAACTGTTTTGTGCAGTAGGACCTCTCTTGGGAAACAGATTTTAGAGACAAAAATCCTAAAAGATTAGACTGTGTGCTAAGAGAGGATCTACTGTACCACAAAACCTCCCTAAGAGGTTTTGTGGTACAGTAGATCCTCCCATGACGGGACTTTTTTCTGACAGATAAATGGTCTGAAAATATAGTGATCTCACAAGAGTGGTTTTACTGTATTAAACGCTTTCTGTTTATTTACGAGTACCAAATGGAAGTATTTTCATAATTAACCAATGGTGTTACGTTTAAATGTGTAACCCGCAATAGAATCCGACGATTTCACAAAATGTACAAACATTACTTACGTTTGTTTTTTAAAGTCACAACATATGAGAATGTTGTGGTTTTACTTTGGTTTTCTTTTAGGGGTCAACAGTTTTTACTGTGTATCGCTCGATGTAGTCCGCTGTCATATTGTATGTTCAACTATATAAATGTTTGAGCGGAAAGAAAGAGATCAACGGAAATGTGGGATAAAACTGTGAATTTATTGTAGCAATTAAAGACAAAGAAAGCAATATATATAGTCTTGTCAAATCTTTTATCACTTCACTGGAAGAATTAAGAAAAATGTTGTCTTTACATTGTGCCACAGTGTTCTATATATACTGTGCTAGGTCGCCTTGAAGAGTTCCGCAACTTTGACAGAAGCCTACTGTCCAAAACCCTGCTTTATTGTATCGGCAGGGATAAGTACTATTCCTTCAGCGTTTTTAATGTTTTATATGTATTTCCATTTTTAACTGCAGCGCGCTAAGACGTAACGTATTTTAATCGTAAATTAACCTTCAACCAATGCTCACTTTCCGTCTGAAGGGTTTGTGTATGTTGGAGAATCTGACAGTGTCTCGCCGCGTGTTGTGAAAACCACCAATCAGCGGCTAGTCACTGTCAGACTCTGCAACATATTGAGCCTGTCTGGATAGAGCGAGCCTTGACCGAAGGCATGTGTAGTTATCAACGAAGCGCCTATGGCACATGGCGCTATCGTGCTACCACAGGGACAAGTGGGGTTAAGTGTCTTAAAGGAATAAAATAAAACGTGCCTCGGTCGGATATCAAACTCGGATCCCCAGCAGTCTTTGGATTCCCAGTTCGATACGCTACCTACTGAATTACTCAGGTGCCCGACTCGATACGGACTTCGAAGTTACATGTAACGCGACACCTCTAAGTTTTATACAATACACTCGGATCCGTGTAGTGCTTACACAATATAGTGAATTTTATTTTTAAAACACCAATCCAAAACGAACAGCGTTATTATTTTTGCAGAATACTATCTTTATTTTGCTCTTAACTGTAGTAAAGTGAAGATGCTATTGCAAAGAAAGACAGCTGTGTGTTTTGGCTCGATGGTTTTAGAATGAAATCTGTTATGTAATCACTGCACGGACCCGAGTGTAGTGTATAGAAATTAGAGGTGTTCAAGTGACGTCACTTGAACACCCGCTCTTTTGTAAAATCAGGTGTTCAAGTTAGATGAACACCCGATTAAGACAAAGGAACCAGGGTGTAAGACTGAATACAAATACCCCAATCTTAAACATGACCTTTACATGGTTGCTGCCAGTCTCCACTGACATACCTGTAGCTTTGGTGTGCGACAAATGACACTAATGGAGCTGCTGTGATAGGAATAATCGCTGCATGCAATCAGCGTAAATCTTAAGTATGTTGGCCATGCCATATTTGTGTCATCACATTAACAATTACCATTTCATTTTCAATGTTTATCTATCAAGTTCATGTGCAATGTTAGAAAATTTGAAAACATTGAATGGTGTAAAACCACACAATTTCTTGGCTTTGTATGTCCACAATTGTCAATATCCTACCCCACTGTGTCTCAGGTGCCAGAATATGGTACTGGAAACCAATAAAGCAAAAAAACTTTGCATGACACACACCAGAGTGCTGGTCATGCAAAGATTTCTTGGGGTATTCCCCCCCAGAGTAACATTCAACACTTTTTTCCCAGCAGAAACCCTGAAACAAAAGACCAGTATGTAGCACTTGTAAACAAGTTTCACACTTCCGTTTATATAATTAGGTTTAAAAACCACTTACGTCTCACACTACAAACTGAAAAACAAATAATTATTTTCCTTGTAGCTAATATCTCTGATAGAAAAAACAAACACAAAAAGATGTAAGACGAAAGAGAAATGTTTTATGGAAGTCTGTAGCTTGGGAGAAATTTGAGTGGAAAAGTAATTCCAGAAGAAATACATTTGATATCACAGAACTTTTTTATGAGCGAGAGATAAAACTTTTGATTAGATTTCCAACCTGGTGCCTAGTATCATGGGCTGTTCTAACACAGTAATACAAGTACCATACTGACCTGGGAATAAGCCTGGGGGGGGGGGGTGGGGGGGGGGGATGGAAGTAAAGAAAGGGCAATGTATATGGGTGGACATATTTTTGAGCGGTCAAGCCTGCAGCAGAATTTGGAAGCAAAGTTTACACAAAGTTAGATGACTTGGTCAATCACATAACAAAGATGCATTAACCCTTTATCTTATGAATCAGCTGCATGTGCCCGCATAATTTATAAATTGAACAGTTGAAAAAAATGTTAAACAATTTCAACAAAACTATATCATTTGCATGATATATGGTTTTGTTGAAATTTTTTGATACATTTGAAATAGAAATAAATAAAATAATAAATTTTGATATCATGTGCATTAGGTAAGGGGTTCTTTTTCGTTGTAACAAATTTACATGTACCAGTGTGGCTGTCATTGATGTTGTCATTATAAAGTTGGGGGACAGGGCTTATTCACAAGGAGGGGACACTGAAATCTGAAAAGTTGGTGGGTGAGCTTATTTTCGATTATGAGCTTATATCTGGTCAGTAGGGTAAGTACTTTATTCTCTACCCTGCAATGAAAAGACAGAGGAAAAAAAGTAGTTTCATTTGTTGATTGCTGGAAGCCCAACTTGGGCGCTGCTGAAAATTGCTGGTATCTGGAATAAATGTGTGTAAATTCTATGGGTATATTTCAAATTTGGTTAGAGGAAAGAATATTTTGTTTACAGAAATTTGTTTTGTAACAAGTCATTTGAGAGAGCTTGCAGACACTTTCCAATATACTGTTACAGAGTAAAGTCAGGTATCAAAATCAAGCTACTACTGTACCATTTAAATGATTGTTTATTAGGGTGAAATATCAATTCGGCATCAATTGCTACATTACAATGGCAGCATAAGATTACAGGATAAGAACTGTGGAATCATGTTAATTTAATAGCCACTTTGGCAGTGAATTTTTTTATTTATTTATTGGTGTTTAAGGTCACATATTTTTGCACAATGGCTAATGATAAATCATGACTACAACATGAGTATCAACTCAAGACCAGGGGTGAGCGTTAATAAGCCATGTTGCCCATTTTAGAGAGGGTTTGCACCTCCCAAGCACTGGTGACTGGGTCCTCTTTTACCAGTAAAACAGAGCCTGTTTACTGCAGTGAACAGGCACTGCTTCACTTCCCGGGGTTCCCGTGGGGAGATTCGTTAGGTAAAGGGTTAAACAAACATTTCAAGTTCATTGTTCAATGTTAACAAATGCATGCAATTACAAACTCAATATCACTGAAAATTCACTGCTAATAGTAGTAGGCAGTTTAAAAAACTTAAAGGTTCTGGACAGTTTTCTTCAACTAACAAAAGACAGTAATCAAATGAGAAATCAGCAGTTCCTTTGATATGAGTTGGAGAAATGGGCAGGCAAAAAAATGAAAAGAAGTAAAGACAGGTGAAATATGTGAGAAATATTATGTAGCACCTTATTTATAGGATTGTAAGAAATATCAAAATCTCTGCCCAAAGTAGTGCATCATAGAATTTTAAATTAAATTTTCTTAATTTATTTAATTTTAAACAATTCAAACTTCATGTTCATAAACATGCAATAATTTTCTTCACTAAAAATTGAAACCATAATAAAAGTCTGTTAAAGGAAACGCATACAATTCAAAAGTTGTAAAATGAAAGAACATGCAAGCACACGGTTTCATGACATTCCACACGCTTAGTTAGCAATAATATTTTTCAAAGTGGTTTTAGAGAAACTCACGAAAAGTCATAACATGCAGTGACTCCTGAGAAATCAATTTAAATATAAATTAATGTCTATTTTTGAGCTCATTCCCGTTTCAATATTTTCACTAAAAACCTGATCAGCCAAGTAGTGAAGTCAACTGGAAGAGTGCTAGATTTTTCTTGGTTGCTAAAATTTGTTCAAATATCTTTGCTTTGATATCATTTATGGGAGAGTGCCTATTGGCACTCTCCCATAAATGTTCACAAGGCAAATCCACACAGACGAAAGAAATTCACTTCAAAGATAATGTGATCCACATCCACAAAATACAAAACTTTCAAATTGCAGTGCCTGCATTTAAGAATGGTGCCCAAATATGGGCTTCCAGCACTCCAGTTAATCATTCATCAACATCTTTACCCATCATCTAGGATTATTAATTGCATGATAATAGATAAGCAAAACAGGAATAAGATTCTCAATTATAACTTGACTGTTAAATTATATCATTTATCCGAGAAAAAGCATCATAATCTATTTTTGTGTAACACAATGATTTATGCATGGAGAAAAACAAGACAACCTCATAAAAAAGATCCAGGCTATTTATCAATATACAATCTGTCAACACCAGTACTAGCTTATCAAATATGTAGCATTCAAAGCCCCTCATCCTCAAAAGCTGCGTTTTGATTGGATGTCTGTTTGTACATCTAAGATTGCAAAAATAAAAAAAATTACCTAATCTTCACAACCAGATCCATATTATTTATTTATTTATTGGTGTTTAAGGTCATATACTATGCACAATGGCTAAACGTGACCAGTTTTAGGAGTGGAGGAAGCTAGAATACCTGGAGAGAACCACCGAGCATCGACGAGCAACTGTCAGCTCAACATTCTAATTCTGTTCAAGCTCCGCTCAAGCAGGGTAACAGAAGTTGAAGACATGTGCACCATCAGCATGCAGTATGCCTTAGTGCACAGCATCAGTGTGCTCCCACCAGATCCATATAAGCAGGAATTACAATTCTACCAAATCAAAGATTGCTATATCTTATAAAATCAATTGCATGTAATCAGCTAACCGGTATTTTATAAGATATAATAATTTATGTATTTTGGGGAAAAGACTTTCCATCAGCCTGTTTTATATTGACATTATGAGTATGTTAAGGAAAGAAATGGAATCTGGTAGAATTTGAGAAAATTTCAGTTTTTACTAGCAGTTACTGAGATCAGACATTTGAGTTATTTTCCCATCCACATGCTGATGTAGAAATAGCAAAATTTTAAGTTGCAAATTTTTCCCATTGTGCAACTAGAAATTTAATCATTTCAATCTTGTTTGACAATGGTGATTGAGTTCTGTCACCCATGACTGTACTATGTGCTGTACACTGGTGGAGGATGCCGAGTACCTAGAGAGAACCACTGAGCAGCAATAAGAAACTGTCAAGACTCTCCAGCTTACAAACACTGCACAAGCCTTGTTAGCAGCAGTCAAAGGCAAATGCACAATCGACATGCAGTGTGCCTTAGTATACAGTGCCACCATGCCCGCGACATGGGCAATCAGAATTATCGTCTTGCCCATGGACACAACACAGTTGTGGCTGGTCAGGATCAAATCATGAGCATTTTGGCTTAAAGTCCAATGCTCTAACTAGTAAGCCATCACACTCCCATTAAATATACACTGATAATGTTTATAATAAACTGTTTAAGTCAATGTTGAATTTGGGAAAAATGGGATGACTATGTGGAAGAAAGAAAAATCAAAAATCAAAGTAAACTACTATTATTTACAAATCTGCTGCCCAATTTCATCAGCTGAAAATTCTCACCAATAATATAGAAAAACAATAGCTACTGTCAAAAGAAGCTGCAAAAAATGGAATATATATTACATCATACCAGAAGTCTCTGAAGGGTCAAATATAAGTTTCGCAAGCTGGCTCTTTTTATCTTCTAAAAAAGTAAGTAATAGATTAATTTTGGGTCTAGTTTTTAGTATTTGAACCTTTGACCCCACATATGGACCAAATTCACCCGCTACTCAGTCTTATCAATACAGCAGCCCACCAATTGTGTCCAAAGGACAATAATGCCACTGCTTTACAGTAAACCTTTATAAAGGCAACTAAAAAAAACTAAAATCAGTAGAGTCAAACTTAAGTTCTTGCCTGGAAACTAGACTATTTTTTACTGAATTAAGGGGAACAACTCTGTTCTTTGTCATTGCAAATAAAATGTTAAAGTTTAACTCGAGGCTCTGCAGAGCCTGTAATCGCTCATCTGGAAATTCATATAAAAATGTGATTTCCCATAGGCTTTCCATGGTAACTATGAGCTGCAATTGTGGCCATGTTTGCAACATTACATCAAAATTACATGAGGATCATTGGTAGAAGGTGTCCCAGTCTTCAATCACGTAAGTTTCAAAACATTTCAATCCATCAAACAGAATCATAGAATGTCTCTGGTGGCCATATTTTCCAGCCAATGAGAACAAAAAGAGGATCGTTTGTTGAGGGCCTCCCATAGACCATTCTTGCCAAGTTTTAGTTCACAACAGCTCAACAGTTCCAGAGAGAAGATGAAAATGTGATTTCCTATAGGTTTTTTCTATAGTAACTATAAACTGCAATTGTGGCCATGTTTGCAAAACGATCAACATTAAAATGAGGAAGGCTGATGGAGGGTGTCCCAGTTATCAACCATGCAAAGTTTCAAAACATTTGGCCCTGTGGTTTCAGAGAAGAGTATTCAAAATTGACCAATCAGAATCAAAGAATGCGCCTGGTGGCCACGTTTTTTCACCCAACAGGAATAAAATGAGTAACAGTTGTAGAAAACCTCTCGTAGACAATGCCTGCCAAGTCTGGTTCACATTGGCTCAGTACTTTCAGTGAAGATGATGAAAATGTGGTTTCTATAATAACTATAAGCCACAATTGCAGCCATAATTGCAACCCGATGAAGATTAGGATCATTGGTAGAGGAGGTTACAGTAATCAGTCACATTAAGTTTTTTTCAAACCATTTGGCCTTGTAGTTTCAAAGAAGATTTTCTTGAAAATGCACACATTTATGAATTCTGTTTCAACAAAAAAAATCAGTAAAAAAAGGGTTAAAATATTTTGAAAATTACAATTTTTTCCAGACAGTATTCTCTTTCAAAATAGCTTTTGGATAGGTAAAGGGTTACAGGAATCTTAAAAAGATATACAATAATTACTGTCATCTGAGCCGACATGATTGTAAGATAATGAACAAACTTCCCCAGATTTTCTAAATAATCAGTCAACATTTATCAAACATAAATAGATTACAGCTGAAGATATCAACCTACAGTTGCACTTGTTTTACAGTACAAGTCAAAATAAGTTGTGTAGGATAATCCTATAAACTATGTATCTTTTCTCTTCCAACACTGATGAGACCAGAAGCTGACATCATTTTCTGGAAATCTCTCACTGATAGCTTTTCCAGAAAATGTCAGATTCTGATCCTGTCAGGGCAGAAGCTGGAGTCTTCTTAGTTTATTGCAGTTATGCTACAGCTTATTTTGACTTGTACTGTATAAACAATATTTTTTGTTTTTTTTTCCCCATTTCTCAGTGGAGAAAAAACTGCAAACAACCCTTACCAGATTCTCAAAAAACCAAGTATTTTGCTGACAGTACTGATCTTTGTGCAGACAGGAGAGTTATTGGGTTAAGCATTAGAATATAGCCTCTGGTGGCCACATATCTCCATCCTCTCATAGACCATTCCTGCAAAGTTTGGCTCATGTTAGCTCAGTAGTTCCAGAGAAGATGATGAAAATGTGATTTCCCATAGTAACTATAAGCCACAATTGTGGCCATGTTTGCAACCCAATCAACATTAAATGGGGATCGTTGGTAGAGGGGGTCCCAGTCATCATTTATGTGAAGTATCAAAACATTTGGCCTGGCAGTTTCAGAGAAGATTTTTGAAAATCCACCAATCAGAATCAAAGAATGCCTCTGGCGGCCATGTTTTTCAACCCACAGAAACAAAATGAGCATCGTTTGTAGACGACCTCCCATAGACTATCCTTGCCAAGTTTGTTTTCACATCGCTTCAGTTTTTCCAGAGAAAAAGAGGAAAATGTGATTTCCCATAGGGTTTCTATAGTAACTATAAGCTGCAATTGTGGCCATGCTTACAACCCGATCAACATTAAATGAGGATCATTGGTAGAGGGGGACCCAGTCATTATTTGTATGAAGTTTCAAAACATTTAGCCTGGCAGTTTCAGAGGAGAAGCTTTTTGAAAATCCACCAACAAGAATCAAAGAATGCCTTTGGAAGCCATGTTTTTTATCCGACCGAAACAAAATGAGGATCATTTGTAGAGGACCTCCCATAGACCATTCCTGCCAAGTTTGGTTCACACCAGCTGAGTGGTTACAGAGAAGATGAAAATGTGAAAAGTTTACGGACGCCAGACGACGGACGACGGATGCCAAGTGATGAGAAAAGCTCACATGGCCTTTTAGGCCAGGTGAGCTAAAATGAAAGTGTCAATGACACTGTAGCTTAACTTGTCTGTGTGATGTGTTTGATGAAAAGGATAATGTTCAATGTTTATGAAAGAATTGTGAAATAAGACAAGAATTGTGATAATTGGGAATATGTTAATTTCTGTTCCCTGTATGAATGTGGCCCTCACAGTAAATGTATGTGGCCCTCACAGACAACGTATGTCAACGAAAGTTACCAAGTTACAGTGAAATTATTCCAAAATGAGTCATCATATCAAGTTACAATGAAATCCCTTCATAAATATGGCCTGTAGACTTTGCTAAAGGTTGGGCTTCAGGCCTGTGTAGCCATCACAGTTGACCGATTGCAACTAAAAGGGGACGTCCTCATCTCGACATTATATCGAGTCATTCTACCCAGTTACAATGAAATCCTTTCACAAATACGACCTGTAGTCTGTACTTTCAGGTTTTGGGCTCGGGCAGCCATCATGGTTGAATGATCGCGACCAAAAGGCGACAATCTCATCTGGGTATTATCTGGAGTGATCCTACAAAGTTACAATGAATTCCCTTCATAAACATGACTTGTTGACTGTGCTAAAAGTTTTTGGGCTTCGGGACTCTGTAGCCATCACAGTTGACCAATCACGACCAAAAGGGGATGTCATCATCTAGGCATTATATGGAGTCAACCTAACAAGTTACAATGAAATCCTTCCATAAATACAACCTATAGACTATGCTAAAGGTGTTCGGGTTTTGGGCTCGGGCAGCCATCACAGCTGAGTGATCGCGACCAAAAGGGGACGTTCTCATCTAGACATTATTTGGAGTCATCCTACCAAGTTACAATGAAATCCCTTCATAAATATGACCTGTAGACTGTGCTAAAGGTTTTCAGGTTTTGGGCCCCTGCAGCCACCACAGTTGACCAGTCATGTCCAAAAGGGGATGTTGTCATCTAGACATTATATGAAGTCAACCTACCAAGTTACAATGAAATCCCTCCATAAATATGACCTGTAGACTGTGATAAGGGTTTTCAGGTTTTGGTCTCGGACAGCCATACCGGTTGACCGATCGTGCCCAAAAGGGGACTTTCTCATCTGGACATGACCCCAAACCAGCATATGAAATGTCGTGACGATCAGACAAGAACTACGGGGTGTAGTCTGTGCTAAAGGAAAATGTGAACTGACTCACAGACTAACAGACTTCAACACATGTGATGGCAATAGCTTATCTTGACTTTGTCAAGTTAAGCTAAAAATCAGTAAACTTGACTTATTGTACAAAGAGATATGAAGATTTCTCAAATAAAATCAGTTTCTCATAATTCACCAGATATGAAATGTAAAATTACCGGGGTTCTGGAGAACTGATTAATTGTGTTTAAGGTCACTTTCAGCATCTGTGGCTATATCATGACCACAACACAAGTATTACGTGAAGTCAACTCTTAAAGGACTAATTCCAACTTTGATCACTTTTTATGCAAAGAAATAGGTGCCCCAACATGCATTGTTTTGGTAAACTCAAAACTTGTTTTCTAAGTACATTGTCAGTTGTTTTGCCACACCTCACTATGAGGGAAACAAACAGATGTTAATAAAACTGAAGTGTTCTACTCCAATCATCACTCATTTTGGAATCAGCAGAGCTCCAGTTTGGAAGGAGAAAGCTCAAACACTGCTTAATGACAGACAGCAGCATATGATGATGGACGAAAAGTGATCACTATAGCTCAATCATACTTTCAGTCAGATAAGATAAATAAGAACAGAACAGCATGAACTGAAAGATACACACTAAATCACAATGAGAAAATATCAATGGTTTTTCAGTGACTACTGCATGATGAAAACATATTTTTACAAGACAACGTAACTATTTCTCGGGAGGAAATAGAGTGTAAAGTACTGTGATCACTAACTGTTATGGAAAAATGAAAGTGTCAATGACACTGTAGCTTAACTTGTGTGTTGTGTTTGATGAAAAGGATAATGTTCAATATTTATGAAAGGATTATGAAATAAGACAAGAATTGTGATAATGGGGAATATGTTCATTTCTGTTCCCTGTATGCTATGTTTATGATAAAAATAATATGAGGTGTACACTGTACTAAAGAGCTGAAGGGTGGGTTAATATGACCTCACAGTTAATGTATGTGGCCCTCACAGTTAACGTATATCAACAAAAGTTACCAAATTACAGTAAAATTATTCCAAAACAAGTCATCCTATCAAGTTACATTAAAATCCCTTCATAAATATGGCCCGTGTAGCCATCACAGTTGACCGATTGCAACTAAAAGGGGACGTCCTCATCTCGACATTATACCGAGTCATTCTACCCAGTTACAATGAAATCCTTTCACAAATACGACCTGTAGTCTGTACTTTCAGGTTTTGGGCTCGGGCAGCCATCATGGTTGAATGATCGCGACCAAAAGGCGACAATCTCATCTGGGCATTATCTGGAGTGATCCTACAAAGTTACAATGAATTCCCTTCATAAACATGACTTGTTGACTGTGCTAAAAGTTTTTGGGCTTCGGGACTCTGTAGCCATCACAGTTGACCAATCACGACCAAAAGGGGATGTCATCATCTAGGCATTATATGGAGTCAACCTAACAAGTTACAATGAAATCCTTCCATAAATACAACCTATAGAATATGCTAAAGGTGTTCGGGTTTTGGGCTCGGGCAGCCATCACAGCTGAGTGATCGCGACCAAAAGGGGACGTTCTCATCTAGACATTATTTGGAGTCATCGTACCAAGTTACAATGAAATCCCTTCATAAATATGGCCTGTAGACTGTGCTAAAGGTGTTCTGGCTTCGGGCCTCTGTAGCCGTCAGTTTCCCAATTGCGTCCAAAGGGGACATTCTCATCTAGACATTATATGAAGTCAACCTACCAAGTTACAATGAAATCCCTTAATAAATATGACCTGTAGACTGTGCTAAAGGTTTTTGGGCTTTGGGCTCTGGCAGCCATCTTGGTTGAATGATCGCAACCAAAAGGGGACATTCTCATCTGGGCATCATCTGGAGTAATTCTACAAAGTTACAATGAAATCCCTTCATAAATATAGAACCTTAGTGAGCACGCTCACATACCCCAAGCGCCCCGATATTTCAAGCTCTAATCATTTTTTAAAAACAAACACAGATTCTAGGAATACTGCAGAAAACAGTAGGAATACTGCAGAAAACAGTGTTCTGTAGTTTCAACGGTATTGTTCTGTAGGCCACCATGTTAGACTAACATACCAAAAATCAGCTCAATATCTGGAAGCGTGTAGGAAAAAAGTCTGCAAAACTGTAATTTTGATGAACTTCTCAAAGTTCAAGGGCCGTAATTTCGGTAAAAATCAGTGCAGCGGAACAAAATGCAAACTTGATCTCTGTAGGCCACCATGTCAGACTAACATACCAAAAATCAGCTCAATATCTGGAAGCGTGTAGAAAAAAAAGTCTGCAAAACTGTAATTTTGATGAATTTTTCAGAGTCCAAGGGCCGTAATTTTGGTAAAAATCAGTGGAGCGGAACAAAATGCAAACTTGATCTGTAGGCCACCATGTTAGACTCACATACCAAAAATCAGCTCAATATCTGGAAGCGTGTAGAAAAAAAGACTGGAAAACAAGTAGGACTGACTGAGGGACTGACAGACTGACGGACTGACAGACTGACGGACTGACCAGTCAAAAACATTATACCCCTGCAACTTTGTTGCGTGGGGTATAAATATGACCTGTAGACTGTGCTCAAGGTTTTTGAGCTTTGGGCCCCTGAAGCCGTCACAGTTGACCAATCACGACCAAAAGGGGATGTCATCATCTAGGCATTATATGGAGTCAAACTTGCGGGTTACAATGAAGTCCTTCCATAAATATGACCAATAGACTATGCTAAAGGTTTTGGGGTTTGGGGTTCGGGCAGCCATCAAGGCTGAATGGGACGTTCTCATCTAGACATTATTTAGAGTCATCCTACCAAGGTACAATGAAATCCCTTCATAAATATCACCTGTAGACTGTGCAAAAGATTTTCGGGCTTTGGGCCCCTGTAGCCATCACAGTTGCCTAATGGTGTCCAAAAGGGGCTGTTCTCATCTAGACATTACATGAAGTCAACCTACCAAGTTACAAAGAAATCCCTTCATAAATATGATCTGAAGACTGTGCTAAAGGTTTTTGGGCTTTAGGCTTGGGCAGCCATCATGGTTGAATGATTGCAACCAAAAGGGGACATTCTCATCTGGACATCATCTGGAGTGATCCTATGAAGTTACAATGAAATCCCTTCATAAATATGATCTGTAGACTGTGCTCAAGATTTTCGGGCTTCAGGCACCTGTAGCCATCACAGTTGACTAACCACGACCAAAAGGGGATGTCATCATCTAGGCATTATATGGAGTCAACCTTACAAGTTACAACGAAATCCTTCCATAAATACGACCTACAGACATGCTAAAGGTTTTTGGGCTCGGGCACCCATCAAGGCTGAATCATCGTGACCAAAAGGGGACGTTCTCATCTGGACACTATTTGGAGTCATCCTACCAAGCTAGAATGAAATCCCTTCATAATTATGACCTGTAGACTGTTCTAAAGGTTTTCGGGCTTTGGGCCCCTGAAGCCGTCACAGTTGCCCAATCGTGTCCAAAAGGGGACGTTCTCATCTAGACATTATATGAAGTCAACCTACCAAGTTACAATGAAATTCCTTCATAAATATGACCTGTAGACTGTGCTAAAGGTTTTCGGGCTTTGGGCTCGGGCAGCCATCATGGTTGAATGATCGCAACCAAAGGGGACAATCTCATCTGGGCAACATCTGGAGTGATCCTGCGAAGTTACAATGAAATCCCTTCATAAATATGACCTGTAGACTGTGCTCAAGGTTTTCGGGCACCTGTAGCCATCACAGTTGACAAATCACGACCAAAAGGGGATGTCATCATCTAGGCATTATAAGGAATTAACCTAACAGGTTACAATGAAATCCTTCTATAAATATAACCTTTTGCCTATGCTAAAGGTTTTTAGGCTCGGGCACCTATCAAGGCTGAATGATCATGACCAAAATGGGACGTTCTCATCTAGACATTATTTGGAGTCATCCTACCAAGTTACAATGAAATCCCTTCATAAATATGACCTGTAGACTGTGCTAAAGGTTTTCGGGCTTCGGGCACCTTTAGCCGTCAAAGTTGCCCAATCATGTCCAAAAGGGGACGTTCTCATCTAGACATTATATGAAGTCAACCTACCAAGTTACAATAAAATCCCTTCATAAATATGACCTGTAGACTGTGCTTAAGGTGTTCGGGCTTCAGGCTTGGGCAGCCATCATGGTTGAATGAACGCAACCAAAGGGGACAATCTCATCTGGGCATCATCTGGAGTGATCCTAAGAAGTTACAATGAAATCCCTTCATAAATATGACATGTAGACTGTGCTCAAGGTTTTTGGGCTTCGGGCACTTGTAGCCATCACAACTGACCAATCATGACCAAAAGGGGATGTCATCATCTAGGCATTATATGGAGTCAACCTAACAGGTTACAATGAAATCCTTCCATAAATATGACCTTTTGCCGATGCTAAAGGTTTTGGGGCTCGGGCAGCCATAAATTTAGGCAGCATGATCGCGATCAAAATGGGATGTTCTCATCTAGACATTATTTGGAGTCATCCTACCAAGTTACAATGAAGTCCCTTCAGAAATATGACCTCTAGACTATGCTAAAGGTTTTGGGGCTTCAGGCCCCTGTAGACATCACAGTTGCCCAATCACGTCCAAAAGGGGACCTTCTCATCCAGACAATATATGAAGTCAACCCACCAAGTTACAATGAAATTCCTCAATAAATATGACCTGTAGACTGTGCTAAAGGTTTTCAGGTTTTGGGCTCGGGCAGTCGTCACGGTTGGCAGATCATGCCCACATGGGGAAATTCTCATCTAGACATCATAAGGAGTCATCCTACCAACTTACAATGAAATCCCTCCACATTAAATATGACCTCCAAACAAAAAGTTTTTGGGTTTCAGGCTTGGGCAGCCATCACGGTTGATAGATCATGCCCAAAGGGGGACGTTCTCATCTAGGCATTATACAGAGGCATCCTACCAAGTTACAATGAAATCCCTTCATAAATACGACCTGTAGACTGTGCTAATGGTTTTCGGGTTTTGGGCTCGGGCAGCCATACCGGTTGCCCGATCGTGACCAAAAGGGGATGTTCTCATCTAGACATGAGCCCAAACCTGCATATGAAATTTCGTGACGATCAGACAAGAACTACAGGGTGTAGCCCGTGCTAAAGGAAAATGTGAACAGACGTCACAGACTCACAGACTAACAGACTTCCGCACATGTGATGGCAATAGCTTATCTTGACTATGTCAAGTTAAGCTAATAACATGTTTATTTTCAAACCTGCTGCTGCTGGTGGATTTTCCTGCTTAGTACCAAAATACTCTGTTACCAATTGAATTTTCATCAAATCAAGTCATGGCTAAAACTATGTTTTGAATAACTGAAAATTTGAGGTTTTTTGCCTCAAAACATATTATACAACCCCTCACTGAAACAAACTCAAGGGGTTAAAAGATATGCTTTGGGGACAAAAAAGAGAAATATAATAAAAGAGGCGGCTCCTACTAGACAGCTCTGCCGAGGGTCACTACTTTTAGGGGAAGCTAAATACAAGACAAGAATTGAAGTGTTACAGCCTGTGACCTTAACCTTCATGATATGACAATGGGTCAAGGTCATGATAAATTGTGTGAAGTATGAACAAGATCTGTCACACAGATTCAATTATACAGACCAGACAAGGGCTATATAACAATATCAAAGTCTTGTTATCTGTGACCAAGACCTTGATGGTATGACCTTGGATCAAAGTCGGGACACACTTTTATGTCCTGAGAAATAATAATACCAACTATGAATAAGATCTGTCAATCATACAAAGTTATATGCACCAGACAAGGGCTGTATAACAATATAGCTCTGTTGCCTGTGACCTAGACCTTGATATGACCTTGATGAAAGTCACACCTTTGAGTCATGAGCAATAATTGTACCAACTATGAATAAGATCTGTCAATCACAACAAGTAATATGGACTGGACAAGGGCTGTATAACAATATCCAAGTTTTGCTGTGACCCTGACCTTGATGATATGGCAATGGATCAATGTTATGACACACCTTTGAGTCGTGAGTAACAATTGTACCAAGTATGAACAAGATCTGCTGATTAGCTCAAATTATATGGACTGGACAAACAATATGTTGATGATGGACAGACAGATGGACGGACAGACAGACAGATGCTGGCCAACTTAGCATTAGAAATGCTCCACTGATATTCTGTCAGGTGGAGCTTATGTTCAGTGGTTAAGAAATTATCGCCCGGACAATCAAAATGTCAAAGTTTTATTAAGTGTTCAAGTGTCACCTTATCAAAGAGCAAGGGGCCTTAATCGCTCACCGGCCAAAGTGGTTCAAAGAAGTATTTGGGGTCACATTCAGTTAGACATGGTTCATCAACACTACAAAGGAATGAAGTCATGAGAGGCAAATTTTATGGAAAATGCCAAGGAATGGATTTGAACAAACCTGAACCTAACATGCCCCCCTGCCACCCTCCAACACACCCCTGCCCATCGAGCCCAAATATTAAGCCAAGGACTCAAACTGAACCAAGTTGAATTTGATCCCCCTTGAGATTTCATATACCAAATAGGAAAGAATTCTGACTGGTGGATATAAAGAAGGTTTTTAAAGAAATCACCTCACATTGCACTAAGATAAACTTTGGGTTCAAATAGGGAGCCAAAATATTATCCCAGGGTCCCGATTTGAACAAACTTGAATCTGACCCACCTAGAAACATTGTATACCAAATATGAAAGGATTCTGATTGGTGGATCTGAAGAAGATTTTAAAAGAAATTCCCCCATATTGCACTTAAAATTCAGGCTACCATAGGCAGCCCAAATTAATAACCCAGGGACCAGATTTGAACAAACTTGAGTCTTACCCTCCAAAAGATGTTGTATACCAAATATGAAAGGATTCTGACTATTGGATCTGAAGAAGATTTTTAAAGAAATTTCCTAAAATTGTACAAAGTTAAAATTTCGGCTCCCATAGGGAGTTCAAACATCAACCCAGGGACTAGGATTGAACAAACTTGAATCTAACCCTCCTAGATACCAAATATGAAAGCATTTGGGCTACAGGGACTAAAGATTTTAAAAACAAATCCGAACCTGACCCAAAATTTTCAGGCTAAAATTTTTTTTTTTCATCTCAAAATTGAACAAAATAATATTGGAATCAGCAGAGCTCCAGTAATATAGATAAGTTCTTTATTTACAAATGCTGTATAAAGGGCTCTCAGAAGCTTCAAGATTTGATTCAAATTGGAAGTTGCTATTTGGTTTGATTTGAAATCGACTGCCCAATTCATTTCCTTTCAAATCTTTTCTCAGAAATATAGCATGGTATCAGTCATCAACATAATCTCACAAAACGTGCCACCACCCAAACTAATTTCAGTCTCACTTGTCACAACCACTGTTGAAAGAAAATTTAAGGTTTCCAAAGTGTCAATGATGCTCTGCTGTCAGCGGTTAGCACTGTGCAGTGCCTAGTACTGGTGATTCTCACTGTTCCTGTTTTTGATCTTCGACAAAGGCATGCCTTGATGATGTAGTTACAATATTTTATCAGCTGGGACTTGCACTATCACAGTCAGACAAAATAAGGTTTACAGTCTCTCTCCCTCAAAGGGTCATTTTCAAGATACCCCTGATTCGATTCAACGTTTGATTCGATTTTAAATAATCAAGCCAATTCGATTTGGAATAAAAAATGTGTGATTCACAGGGCTCTAGCTACATAGGTCATGCTGAAAATCAGAGTAACAAAAGAAGTCAATGTCTATCAATTAATCTTTATATTTCATCTGCCGAGAGTTAACTGACCTCTGGTGAATACTGCATTCAATATATCCTTCAGTTCAAAGGCATCAATTTCCAGATCATCACCCGAAATGCTACGGAAGGTCTGCCTGAGCTTGTCATCCTGGCTCTGTTCCTCAGAAGTTAACTCTACTTCCTAAAATAAATGAAATTTGATAAATTGTTGAAAGTGGGATCTGGACACTTCTTATGACAAACATATTTCTCTTGATAAGGTAGAATTTACAACATTTCTAGATACAGAAAAGAGAAGTAAAACATGTACAATGAAAAAAACAATCTCAGGGGACATATAAGACTAGTTGCAAATGTTATGCATGCTCGTCCTTGATACAGAGAGTGGTAAAAACAGAAATGACTATAAAGTAGTAAGTCCGATGTGACAACACCATGTGGAATTATTAGTTATCCTTTTGTTTTCCAGGGTGTATGGGAATTTACACCAGTTTGGGAACTCATAAACCCTGAGGCAAAGCTGAAGGGTGTAGGAGTTCACAAACCGGTGTAAATTCCCATACACCCTGGAAAACACAAGGATAACAGATTTATTTCCAAGAATTTTGGTGTACTTAATACTTTAACCTACATTGCAGGCAAATACTGACAGAAAATTTGTACTTTGCAAGTTTCTTAAATAAAACCAGACAAATATGGATGTCACTGGAACTGGCTCAATGAGCCAGTGCCAATGACATCCATATCTGTAATATTTTATTGCACGTAAATATTATATTTCCTGTATTTTTATTTTTGTTCTAACACAACCGAGCAGAAGGGATGAATTAATAATTAAAAATGGGTACTTTTTTAGCCATATAGCTTGCTCTTGTATATTCTTGATTTTACACCATGGTTAAACACGGTGTAAAAAAAAAAGCCACTGTAGATTGCAAGTTACACCGTACCTCTCAGCCAATCAAAATGCAGTACTTTGTTTCATTTGGAAATATTACTATTTATTATTTTTTTAAAATTGTGCAATGATTATAACACATTGCCTCATGATTATATTTATCACATGGTTTCAAGAGTCATAAATTTACAACTGAACTTCAACATGAGGTAAGAAAAAATGTCAAATGTACACATCACAGTGGGTGTAAGCGCCTTAATGAATGATGAAATAATGGCTGATTTTCTTCTGCTCCACTGACCTCCATGTCTGATTGGCTGAAAACAATAGGCTAGTTCTCTGAAAGACTTCAGTTCCATCTGCCCTGCCTTGACTACATTAATTACTAATTAACCCGAGTGACTAGCACTAACTCACATGATGCCAGCGTCCTCTGTATATCAATCGCCAATTGAGGCTCACACGTAATTTTACTCAAGGACTGCCAGCATAAATATTTTTACCCTGTAAAAAGTATTTGTTGATGGAAACTTCTGATAAGAAAAATGCTGTACTGTAAGACAGCAGTTATTAACTGGTTGAGTGCTGGAAGCTACTATCATGGCTCTATTGGAAAGTGCTGAAAGCCACTTTAGTAGCTTTACACTGCATATGTTAGCTTGACTGTTTGCTCAGCTATAGAAAACAAGAGGCCCCACGGGGCCTGAAGCGCTCATCTTGTACAGAACACAATTTAAACAGAGTCCAAGAATGAGTCTACATTAAGCAAGCCATCTCCATAGGCTACACTGTCAATCCTTGAGTCCCTCAGGAGTGACAAAAATAATCGTGGCATCATGCCTTTTCTTCAGTTGATCATAAGTAAAATGTAGAGCTCCCCTATGAAGCCCCTTGATACAACCTATGTGGATTAATCTTAGTACCTCTAGAAGGTACTGAATACAAAATTTTTAATTCTTCAGCAAAATGGCCAATTCCGGCTCCCATAGAGAGCCCAAATATTAACCCAGGCTCTTGATTTGAAGACAGTTAAATCTGACTTCCCTAGAGATGTTGTGTACCGAATATGAAAGCATTCTGACTGTTGGATCTGAAGAAGAGAAATTGTAAAGAAATTACTCCGAATTGCACTAAGTTCAAATTTGGGCTACCATAGCAAGCCCAAATATTGACCTATGGATCCGATTTGAACAAACTTGAATCTGCCCCCCCTAGAGATGTTGTATACCAAATGTGAAAGCATTCTGACAAGTGAATCTGAAGAAGAAGATTTTTGAAGAAATTCCCTCATATTGTACTAAGTTAAATTTCATGTTCCCATATGGAGCCCAAATATTAACCTAGGCACTCGAATTGAACAACCTGGAATCTGACCCCCCTAGAGATGTTGTATACCAAATATAAAAGTATTCCGACGGGTGGATCTGAAGAAGAAGATTTTTAAAGAAATTTTCTCATATTGCACTAAGTAAAAATTTGGGCTACCATAGTGAGCCCAAATATATACCTAGGGATCTGATTTGAACAAACTTGAATCTGACCCCCATAGAGATGTTGCATACCAAATATCAAAGCATTCTGACTGATGGATCTGAAGAAGAAGATTTTTTTAAATTACCCACCATATTGAACAAAGATAAAATTTGGGCTTCCGTAGGAAGCCCAAATATTAACCTAGGGACTTGGTTTGAACAATCTAGAATCTGACCCTCATAACAATGATGTATACCAAATATTAAAAGATTCTGACTTGTGGTTCTGAAGAAGAAGATTTTTAAAGAATATTCCCCATATTACCCTATGTTAAAACTTCAGGCTCCTGTAGAGAGCCCAAATATGAACCAATGAGCTTTATTTCAACAAACTTTTATCTGACCCCCCTATGAATGCTGTATACCAAATATCAAAAGATTCTGATGATTGGTTCTGGAGAAAAGATTTTTTAAAATTTTTGCAAATATGCTGACTCAGCATTTTTTCGATGCCCATTACAGAACACCCTAACATAACCGATGGCAATTTTTTTTTACCATTCAATTCTACTGGTCATAAGGATACTTCATACCAAATAAAAGCTCTCTGTTCCGTGGGATTTGGGAAATATGGGCGTTTGAAAATATTTCTATTTTTAGCTCCCAGGGTTCCCATGGGGATGCGGGAATTTTTTTTTTTGCATGGGTCATGTACTTATGACCCAATAATACCACAAACCAAATTTGGTTCATACCAGACCATCGGTTCAGAAAATAGAAATTTTGGGCGGGGCCAAAAATCTTACCCCTCCTATTACAAAGCCAAATATTACTTCACGAACTTCGTTTGAACAAACTTGATTCTACACCTCATATGGAAGCTCCATAGTAAATATCAAGTCATTGTACACACTGGTTCTTGAGAAGAAGATTTTTTAAATATTTGGGTGCATTTTCCCCCACTCCCTCCCTATGGGGCTGGGCATGCTGAGTTGAACAAAAATGAAATGCCCCTTTGGGACCATCACTCACACAAACTTTCACTTGAATTGGCCCAGTGGCTTTGAAGGAGAAGACCAAAACATGGTGTTGACGGATGACGGACGACAGACGACGGACGACGGACGGGAAGCGATGAGATTAGCTCAGCTTGACTTTGTCAAGATGAGCTAAAAATGTTTATATCAAATTGTTTTGTTACAATTTATATGAGAGTGTCCACATGCACTTTTTAATAAATTATAACAATATCAATTATTATTTGAGAACAAAAGCTTGCTAAACCAAGGCTTCCCTTGTTGGGAGCAATAGAATCTTTGAAAAAAATACCAATGTTACAAACCACCTTTGCAAAATAACTCAGCAATTCAGTTGAGATGACTTGAAATTTTTAATACAATTTCAGACAAGTACCTTTTTGACAAATACAGTCTCAACAAAATATTTTTCTTAAAATGATATCAGCTAGAATTTCAACAAAACTCAAAATCAAATTACAAAATGTTTATTCCACTTTAAAAAGATCTGTGAACGAAAAAATGCAAACTAAACATATGCACTTGAATGTAATATGAATTTTCATGTGATCAAATATAAGAAACCAACAGAAGAAAAAGTACTTATTTCTTACTGAACAACAGTCAAAGTAACCCTCCAACTAATGGGATACCTAAATATGGCCCATTTTAGCGGAATGAATTTCAAGAATTTTCAATAATATTCTAGGTTTGAAATAATTTTTTGTTCACAATCCTTGACAACTTAAGCACCCCTACCACCAACAATGTACGTAAAATCTACTTAGTAATTTCAACATTTTTTCTTTCCAAAATATACCGTGATTCTTGATAAAAACAATTTTGAAAGTTTGGCTACTCTAGGCCAAAAAACTAAATAACTTTATATGTTCTTCAAGGGGAGTTTTTGTTCTCTGAAAAAAGTATGCAAGGTGCTATTACACCAGTAAACCAGAATTCTTTTACAACAGTAATCAAGCACGGCTCCACTTCCTGGGGTTCCCATAAGAATTCCCAAGAATGTATTATATATAATCAAAGTTGGTTATTTCTGCAGCAAGTTTTTGTTTTTATTAGTTTTTATTGGGGGTTAATGACACTTGATTGCCAGGATCACCTCGTGTCAGACAGTTTTACATGGGGAGGAAGCCAGATTACCCAGCAAGATCCACCGAGCAGCAGGGGCAACTGACAGTCTCCCCAACATACAAAGTTAGCACATTCAGGGTTAGCGCTGGTTGAAAACAAGTGCAAAATCGATATGCAATATGCCTTAGTACACAGCACCACCATGCCCCAACATGGGCAATCAGGATTAAGAGCCTTGCACAAGGACACAATACAGTAACCACAGAAAGGGATCGAGCAGTGGACCTTTCAGTTTGAAGTCCAATACCATTTACTTTCTTTCTTGACACTGTTTGTGTTAAAACTTTCATTAACATCATAATGTCAATCAAATGCATAATGGTGCATAATGGTCAATCAGATGTGTTCTTACATGATGTTCTAGGCCACATTCTGTGTGTAGTGTATCTAGCACATTTCTGTGTTTGTATTGTATGGGTTAAAGCTGAATACATATAGCAATTGTGGTATAAATATTATAATTTGATACCATCAAAGCAATGAATTCACTTTCTTGTCTACAAAAAATCACACACACACACACATTTCATTGTTGTGATCACAACACAGCGAGTAGTAAATTTTGACCAGGAGCCAATACTATAAAACTTTCACAGTTGTAGAACTGTATTTTCTAGTTACAACTTTAAATAGATTGAAATGAACCATTAGCATTTTCCTAGATATGGCAATTTGCCAGTTGGCAAATTGCCATATCTTTTAAAATGCTAATGATTCATTTTAGTCAGTTACATCAATAGGTAGAAAATACAATTCTTGAAAATACAATTGTAAAAGTTTTATAGTATTGGTCCCAGATCGTACAAACCAGCACAAAACTTTCTGTCTGCTTTTATAATCATAGCAGAGTAATGCTTGATAAGTCGTGAACAAAAGCTACTGTTGTTACGTTTTTTTCTTGCATTTTTTAATTTCTTTGTAGTTCAGGTGAACTGAACCATATTTAAAACTTACCAGAGGTGAAATTTGTTCATACCACATTAATTCTAAAGGAGTTGTATTAACATGTAACTATATTTTTCAAATCTGAAGGTCTGCTCATGTCATAAAATTAGCTGAAAACTCTCATCTCAATAATACAGTATCTTATTATCTTCAATAATATGTGCCGTTTCTGCATGTTCCAATATAGGGATCATTTATTTATTTATTTATTTATTTATTTATTTATTTATTTATTTATTTATTTATTTATTTATTGTGGTTTAATGACACTTTTGACAGCAAGGGTCACCTCATGTTGGGAATGAAGAGGTCATAAGCAATAGCTTACAAGAACTGAACAAGGTTATTTTCTTTGAAAGACAACGTTGTCATTGCTATTTGCAATTTCTGTAAAGAACATTGTTATCAAAGAAATTATTATTGTAGTTTAAGGTCAGTTTCAGCATCTACAGCTACATCATGACCAAAACATAAGTATGAAGTCAAGTTTGGCCCATTAATTATACCCTTCAATACTTTAAAGGACTTTCATCCTAGGCAAAGGTACTATTTTACAAGCAAAAAAAATAACTTGTTCATCACAAAAAACCAGCAGTCCTCTGATCCAAGGGTTCTCAGTCTCATGGGGACACAAAATGAATTTGCTGACGGCTTGAGATTTCCTCATGTAGACATAATGAATATCATTATGTCTGTGCACTGAAAATGCTTTCAACGTAAGAAGAAGTAAAAATAATCGTGAAATAATTAGAATATTAAAAATAAAGAGTTATTAGCCCTTCACCTAACATGACAAATGGCAGATACTTTGACAAAATCATTCTTGAAAAACAAAAAAAAATCGAATAGTAAAATAATAGTCCATAAACAAGGGACTCCATGTCAATGTAATAGTTTAATAAAATCGCTCAACCGGTTCCAACGTTTCGGCCCCATGGCCTTCATCAGGGTGAAAATAACAAGAGATTTACATATCACACATTCACAATAATTAACTGTAGATAAATAATTGGAGAAACTTTGGAATATTCCAACGTCTCTCCCAATTATTTATCTATAGTTAATTATTGTGAATGTGTGATATGTAAATCTCGTTATTTTCACCCTGATGAAGGCCATGGGGCCGAAATGTTGGAACCGGTTGAGCGATTTTATTAAACTATTAAAAAAAAATCGTTTTTTGCCTCCAAAACATTGATTATGACCCTTCATTGCAATCAGTTGGACCCATGTTCAGGTGCACTGCTAAGAAGAGGGGGTGGGGTGGGGGAGTTGGGTTGGGGTTACACTCTATAATATTTCCAGATGTGACATTATCAACAGATTTGGAGCCAAAAACATTGATTCTCTCTTGCTAGTAATCATGAATGTTTTTAAAAGACTAGAGGTGGTACTTGTACTGAACTGAAGAAGATATATAAAGATTATTCCTCATACTGGACTAAGTTAACATCTGGGCTCTCATAGGGATTAGAACAAATTTGAATCAGAACACTTGAAAACAAAATATAAAAAGATTTTGGTAGTTTTGGAGAACAAAAATATGCCACCTATAATACTGCACTAAATTACAATTCAGGCCCCCAAATATTAACCCTGTGACTTGATATGAACAAATGTGAATCAGAACTAACGAAGGATGTTGCACGCCATATATCAAAAGATCTTGACTGGTGGTTCTTGAGAAGATTTTTCAAATTTGGCTCCCATATGGAATCCACATATGAAGCCAAGAGCTTGATTTAAACAAATTTGAATCAGCTGGTCATAAGTCATCACAGTCAGGACATACACAGAACGACACACAATGAGTGCCATATCGATTAACCAATTCACACACTTGTGTTGTTCAGTGTTTATTACAATCCTTCATGTCTATAAATGAAAGTGTCAATGACACTGTAGCTTAACTTGTGTGTTGCGTTTGATGAAAAGGATAATGTTCAATGTTTATGAAAGGATTATGAAATAAGACAAGAATTGTGATAATTGGGAATATGTTCATTTCTGTTCCCTGTGTGCTATGTTTATGATAAAAATAATATGAGGTGTACACTGTACTAAAGAGCTGAGAGGTGGGTTAATATGACCTCACAGTTAATGTATGTGGCCCCCACAGTTAACGTATATCAACAAACGTTACCAAGTTACGGTGAAATTATTCCAAAACGAGTCATCCTATCAAGTTACATTAACATCCCGTCATAAATATGGCCTGTAGACTGTGCTAAAGGTTTTCGGTCTTCGGGCCCCTGTAGCCGTCAGTTTCCCAATTGCGTCCAAAAAGGACGTTCTCATCTAGACATTATATGAAGTCAATCTACCAAGTTACAATGAAATCCCTTCATAAATATGACCTGTAGACTGTGCTAAAGGTTTTTGGGCTTTGAGCTCTGGCAGCCATCATGGTTGAATGATCGCAACCAAAAGGAGACATTCTCACCTGGACACTATTTGGAGTCATCCTACCAAGCTACAATGAAATCCCTTCATAATTATGACCTGTAGACTGTTCTAAAGGTTTTCGGGCTTTGGGCCCCTGAAGCCGTCACAGTTGCGCAAGCGTGTCCAAGAGGGGATGTTCTCATCTAGACATTATATGAAGTCAACCTACCAAGTTACAATGAAATCCCTTCATAAATATGACCTGTAGACTGTGCTAAAGGTTTTCGGGCTTCGGGCTCGGGCAGCCATCATGGTTGAATGATCACAACCAAAGGGGACAATCTCATCTGGGCATCATCTGGAGTGATCCTGCAAAGTTACAATGAAATCCCTTCATAAATATGACCTGTAGACTGTACTCAGGGTTTTCGGCCTTCGGGCACCTGTAGCCATTACAGTTGACCAATCACGACCAAAAGGGGATGTCATCATCTATGCATTATATGGAGTCAACCTAACAGGTTACAATGAAATCCTTCTATAAATATAACCTTTTGCCTATGCTAAAGGTTTTTGGGCTCGGGCACCCATCAAGGCTGAATGATCATGGCCAAAATGGGATGTTCTCATCTAGACATTATTTGGAGTCATCCTACCAAGTTACAATGAAATCCCTTCATAAATATGACCTGTAGACAGTGCAAAAGGTTTTCGGGCTTCGGGCACCTTTAGCCATCAAAGTTGCCCAATCATGTCCAAAAGGGGACGTTCTCATCTAGACATTATATGAAGTCAACCTACCAAGTTACAATGAAATCCCTTCATAAATATAACCTGTAGACTGTGCTTAAGGTTTTTGGGCTTTGGGCTTGGGTAGCCATCATGGTTGAATGATCGCAACCAAAGGAAACAATCTCATCTGGGCATCATCTGGAGTGATCCTACGAAGTTACAATGAAATCCCTTCATAAATATGACCTGTAGACTGTGCTCAAGGTTTTTGGGCTTCGGGCACTTGTAGCCATCACAGCTGACCAATCACGACCAAAAGGGGATGTCATCATCTAGGCATTATATGGAGTCAACCTAATAGGTTACAATGAAATCCTTCCATAAATATGACCTTTTACCTATGCTAAAGGTTTTTGGCCTCGGGCACCCATCAAGGCTGAATGATCGCGATCAAAATGGGACGTTCTCATCTAGACATTATTTGGAGTCATCCTACCAAGTTACAATGAAATCCCCTCATAAATATGACCTGTAGAATGTGCTAAAGGTTTTCAGGCTTCGGGCACCTTTAGCCGTCACAGTAGCCCAATCATGTCCAAAAGGGGATGTTCTCATCTAGACATTATATGAAGTTAACCTACCAAGTTACAATGAAATCCCTTCATAAATATGACCTATAGACTGTGCTAAAGGTTTTCGGGCTTCGGGCTCGGGCAGCCATCATGGTTGAATGATCGCAACCAAAGGGGACAATCTCATCTGGGCATCATCTGGAGTGATCCTACGAAGTTACAATGAAATCCCTTCATAAATATGACCTGTAGACTGTGCTCAAGGTTTTCGGGCTTCGGGCACCTGTAGCCATCACAGTTGATCAATCATGACCAAAAGGGGATGTCATCATCTAGGCATTATATGGAGTCAACCTAACAGGTTACAATGAAATCCTTCTATAAATATAACCTTTTGCCTATGCTAAAGGTTTTTGGGCTCGGGCACCCATCAAGGCTGAATGATCAAGGCCAAAATGGGACGTTCTCATCTAGACATTATTTGGAGTCATCCTACCAAGTTACAATGAAATCCCTTCATAAATATGACCTGCAGACAGTGCAAAAGGTTTTCGGGCTTCAGGCACCTTTAGCCGTCAAAGTTGCCCAATCATGTCCAAAAGGGGACGTTCTCATCTAGACATTATATGAAGTCAACCTACCAAGTTACAATAAAATCCCTTCATAAATATGACCTGTAGACTGTGCTTAAGGTTTTCGGGCTTCGGGCTCGGGCAGCCATCATGGTTGAATAATCGCAACCAAAGGGGACAATCTCATCTGGGCATCATCGGGAGTGATCCTGCAAAGTTTAAATGAAATCCCTTCATAAATATGACCTGTAGACTGTGCTAAAGGTTTTCGGGCTTCGGGCACCTGTAGCCATCACAGTTGACCAATCACGACCAAAAGGGGATGTCATCATCTAGGCATTATATGGAGTCAACCTTACAGGCTACAATGAAATCCTTCTATAAATATAACCTTTTGCCTATGCTAAAGGTTTTTGGGCTCGGGCACCCATCAAGGCTGAATGATCATGGCCAAAATGGGACGTTCTCATCTAGACATTATTTGGAGTCATTCTACCAAGTTACAATGAAATCCCCTCATAAATATGACCTGTAGACTGTGCTAAAGGTTTTCGGGCTTCGGGCACCTTTAGCCGTCACAGTAGCCCAATCATGTCCAAAAGGAGATGTTCTCATCTAGGCATTATATGAAGTTAACCTACCAAGTTACAATGAAATCCCTTCATAAATATGACCTGTAGACTGTGCTAAAGGTTTTCGGGCTTCGGGCTCGGGCAGCCATCATGGCTGAATGATCGCAACCATAGGGGACAATCTCATCTGGGCATCATCTGGAGTGATCCTAAGAAGTTACAATGAAATCCCTTCATAAATATGATCTGTAGACTGTGCTCAAGGTTTCGGACTTCGGGCACTAGTAGCCATCACAACTGACCCATCATGACCAAAAGGGGATGTCATCATCTAGGCATTACATGGAGTCAACCTAACAGGTTACAATGAAATCCTTCCATAAATATGACCTTTTGCCTATGCTAAAGGTTTTTGGGCTCGGGCACCCATCAAGGCTGCATGATCGCGATCAAAATGGGACGTTCTCATCTACACATTACTTGGAGTCATCCTACCAAGTTACAATGAAATCCCTAAATATGACCTCTAGACTGTGCTAAAGGTTTTCGGGCTTTGGGCCCCTGTAGCCGTCACAGTTGCCCAATCACGCCCAAATGGTGACTTTCTCATCTAGACATTGTATGAAGTCAACCCACCAAGTTACAATGAAATTCCTCAATAAATATGACCTGCAGACTGTGGTAAAGGTTTTCGGGTTTTGGGCTCGGGCAGTCGTCACGATTGGCAGATCATGCCCAAATGGGGAAATTCTCATCTAGACATCATAAGGAGTCATCCTACCAAGTTACAATGAAATCCCTCCACATTAAACATGACCTGCAGACTGTGCTAGAAGTTTTTGGGTTTCGGGCTTGGGCAGTCATCACAGTTGATAGATCAAGCCCAAAAGGAGACGTTCTCATCTAGGCATTATACAGAGGCATCCTACCAAGTTACAATGAAATCCCTTCAAAAATCCGACCTGTAGACTGTGCAAATGGTTTTCGGGTTTTGGGCTCGGGCAGCCATACCTGTTGCCCGATCACGACCAAAAGGGGACGTTCTCATCTAGACATGACCCCAAACCTGCATATGAAATTTCGTGACGATCAGACAAGAACTGCAGGGTGTAGCCCGTGCTAAAGGAAAATGTGAACAGACGTCACAGACTCACAGACTAACAGACTCACAGACTAACAGACTTCCGCACGCCTGATGGCAATAGCTTATCTTGACTATGAACACACTGGAACTCCTGGAACTCAAGGGATGATTTTCAGCTATTGACAGCAATTCAGACTGTAATTGCGTTGCACGATTTGTACAAAATTCCAGTGAAATTTCGCTTCTATTTAAAAATAGTCTGTCAAATAGTCTGTCAACAATTTCCATTAATTTTCTGCATGGTTTAGTGTTGCAGTAGATGGAGATAACATAGGACAGGCGTGTATTAAAAATTAGGTTTACACCCCTCCAACCAGCCATCTTTGCGGTGCACCTGTGTATTTTTCGAGACAAAAATTGAAAATTTGAATGGCAATTATTGTGAATAGTGATGGTTGGATGTGGATGTTACATTAGGTAAAGGGTAAAATGAAACATGAAAAAGAGGTATTTACCAAACCTCAAAACAAGGCAAAAATAATACTAACAGGTGCAAAATACTGATAAAATGGTGTTCAGATGTTTTAGTTGTAAACAAACTTGGGTCATATCCATCTGAATCCACAGATGATAAACTCAAAAGTGCAGTCATATACATCAATGCAGTAATCACAAGTAAGTACAATGAAACTCTGTTAACTGAATAGCCACTTTGTCAAAGAAAATTATTCAATCAACAGGAGGAATCAATGTACATGGATTTGATCACTTTACTGTATCCAGAGATAAAAAGGAGCTTCTCAGCTGTCCTACATTTGGAATTTCAGTATTCTTAACTGTCCAACATTATTTGTTACTGTGATGAGTTGATGATAACGTGGTCTGAGGTTTGTGCCACGGGAACTCATGTTCAACTGAGATTTTTAATCTTATATATAATGCAGTGAGACAAAAGTTCTTTTTTTGTTTCCTTGTTTCCAATTCATTTCAATGCAATAATGTTTTGCAAAGTTTGGTTCAAGATGAACAAATTTTGTATGATCCTTAATATCAGTCATGGAATATAGCTGCTAAAAAGCAAATAAAGTTCTGAAATACAGAAAATTTTCATTTGCAGATAACATGATGAGAAGCAATTTGTTTTTCAATGAAAGCAACATTTTGTTAAAAAATAAAATGAATGAAAATGGAATTTGTTAATAGAGAAGCAAGCTGTGTTAATTGGATGTGTTTTCTCAACCTGTGTCCTACTGATTTCATCTGAGATTTCTGAACTCCATAATCCTAGAAAAATGTTTTAACAATGGCCATCTAAACAAGATCTAATCTCAAAAGTTCATTTAAATACTATTTATTTATCTATATTGGGGATTAACAACACTTTTGACAGCCAGGGTGACCTCGTGTTGGAACCTTTTATGAGTAGAGGAAGTCGGAGTACTCCAAGAGAACCGCCGAGCAACGGCAGCAACTGTCAGACACCCCAATGTACTAACTCCACATAATCAGGGTTAGCATTGGTTCAAGTCATGCGCACCACCAAAGTGCAGTGCACCTTAGGACACAACATCACCGTGCCCCCACGTGCGCAATGGGGGGGTGAAGAATTTTGTCCAAGGACACAACGCAGTTGCCGCAGGTGGGTTTTGAACCAGTTTTTCTAAAAAAAAAAAAATATCTCTATGTACACTTTTAAAATAAAGTGATAATGTTGTCTATGCCAGTAGGATACAAGTCTAGGTGCTATAAGTTTTGTTGAGAACTCATTTACAAATAACATTCTGAATACTGGATATTGGCACTTCATGAAAGTATAAGCAATGAATTGAAATGTGGAGTCTGATTTATTAAGGAAAGAGATAGTTTTCAGACATCATCCTGAATCTTCCAATGAAGTTTCTTAAGAAACTGAAGGAATCACATATGAAGTAAAGTGTAGCCATTCGTTTATATCTATGCTGTCCACACCAGAGGACTTCCACCCCAAGCGCTGGTGACCAGCTCCCATTTTACAAGTAAAATAGAACTTGTTTACTGAACTGAAGAAGCACTGCTTCTCTTCCCAGGGTACACATGGGAATTGACTCATTCTTGTAACTGGCTAAGCGCAGTCTTTAACAAGATAACAGCCAATTATCCTTGGCCAATCTCAAACGGACTATGACATTAAAACAGTCAAATAACAGTCAGATTTATGAGCAGTATTTGCAAAAACTATTTCACAGTGCATGTATAGATGCATGTTGTCAAATAGATCAACAGCATTCGTTGTTATACTCTGGCTTGTCGATTTTGCCAGTCATTGAGTAATGAACATAAAATAGATCACAGTGACCTACCTTTATTTGAGGCTTCGTTTTGCCAATACATTTATTTATTTCAGTTTATGTTTGGTCACAGGGTATATGGCTATAACATGAGTGCAACACAAGCATTAAGTCATATTTAACCAATCATTTCTACCTTTGCGACCCACTTTAGAACACTTCCACCCTGGGCACTGATTACCTATTTTACTGGTAAAACAGAACTTATTTATCACAGTAAATAAGCATTGCTCCACCTCCTATGATACCCATGCCAATGCAATATTATTCTATTTCTAATAAAGAATTAAAACCCCATTGAACACTGATGTTGAAATACTGAAATTTCAAGTAGCAAATATTTCCCATAATGTGAATTTATTCAGTCTTGTTGTCAGAGCTTATTGAATTCTATCAATTTATTTATTTATTGGTGTTTAAGGAAACATACTTATGCACAATGGCTAATCATTTTGGGTAAAGGGATAAATTTCTAGTTGCCTAAAATGAAAGTTTCAGCTCCAGTGTGCAGATGGTTAATATAAATTCTAAGTTTCCACATTGTTTCAAAATTTACACAGAATTTTCAGTGGTTAACCCTTTACTTAATAGGAATGGAAAATGACACTCACAAAAAAATACTTGAATAGGGCCCCACAAAATAGTTCTTCTGTTTCTCAGGCCATTTTTTTTTGTAAATTTGCATGTGTGCACATGGTTTTTATTTTATTTTTGCAATTATTTCTTTGCCATCAAAAGTTCATGTTCTAAATAGATCAACAGCATTCGTTGTTATACTCTGGCTTGTCGATTTTGCCAGTCATTGAGTAATGAACATAAAATAGATCACAGTGACCTACCTTTATTTGAGGCTTCGTTTTGCCAATACATTTATTTATTTCAGTTTATGTTTGGTCACAGGGTATATGGCTATAACATGAGTGCAACACAAGCATTAAGTCATATTTAACCAATCATTTCTACCTTTGCGACCCACTTTAGAACACTTCCACCCTGGGCACTGATTACCTATTTTACTGGTAAAACAGAACTTATTTATCACAGTAAATAAGCATTGCTCCACCTCCTATGATACCCATGCCAATGCAATATTATTCTATTTCTAATAAAGAATTAAAACCCCATTGAACACTGATGTTGAAATACTGAAATTTCAAGTAGCAAATATTTCCCATAATGTGAATTTATTCAGTCTTGTTGTCAGAGCTTATTGAATTCTATCAATTTATTTATTTATTGGTGTTTAAGGAAACATACTTATGCACAATGGCTAATCATTTTGGGTAAAGGGATAAATTTCTAGTTGCCTAAAATGAAAGTTTCAGCTCCAGTGTGCAGATGGTTAATATAAATTCTAAGTTTCCACATTGTTTCAAAATTTACACAGAATTTTCAGTGGTTAACCCTTTACTTAATAGGAATGGAAAATGACACTCACAAAAAAATACTTGAATAGGGCCCCACAAAATAGTTCTTCTGTTTCTCAGGCCATTTTTTTTTGTAAATTTGCATGTGTGCACATGGTTTTTATTTTATTTTTGCAATTATTTCTTTGCCATCAAAAGTTCATGTTCTTGGTTTGTTTTATGTTTTGGGCCTCATAATCTATCAAATTTATTAACCTGGTTAAAATATCAGACAATAGCCATTTAATTTGTATTTTTTAAAAGTTAATATTGGTCATAAAAAGAGATCATGTGGCAGCCAAAAGGACATTGCGAAGGGGCATGATAAACAGATTTTTAACTTTTTTAGGCCTAACTGAAATATTTTGCTTCAAAAACATTGCTATGACCTCTCACAAGAACAACCTAATTCCAATGAGAGGTCATGAATGATGTTTTTTGAGGTGAAAATTTGAAAGAATAAAAAAACTGAATAGAAATTTTCGTATATCGTGGTTAATGGACATTTTCATTACGTTAGATAAAAGGTTAATTAAATGAGTTCTCAAAAAAATAGACAGAGAAAAACTAAACATAATCTAAAAAAAACAATTCACCTGCTGTTCTGCCTCCTAAACAAAAAATAATGAGAAAATAGAATATATAAAGCACAATATAACCTCAAAGCAACTAAATCTGACTAACATAACAGCAGCCAAGGCATGATTTATATACATAGTCTATTATACAGTGCTTCATTTCTCAGATGCGTTATCACACTTGTGTACCTATCATGCACCCGTTTTGTAAATGAGGTACTCGATTTTTCATGCACCTGAAAAATCAGCAGTGAGACATTTATCTATTACTATCTAATAATTTTAATGCCACCCCCAGGCCTACCTGGGCTAAATGCCCAGGTAGGCCTAGGGGTGGCATTTAAATTATTGGACATATGTCCTACTGCCAAGGTAGGTCTGACGTGAGGCATGGTCTTATAGAGACAATCTGCAGATAAACATGGAAATGTTGCCCCAGTAAACTGGAAACAGTGTTTTGTTTTCTCATTCATCAATTTCAATTTCTTCATCATGCCTAATTGGACTCCAGTGTTGGTAGGGTTGCAGCTTAATATTTTCTTGCAATTATCATACATTCATTTATTTATCTGTTGGTGTTTAATGCCACATCAACATCTAAGGCTATATCATGGGGAGTGATCATCATACAAGTTATTTCCATGACTGTATATTATAACAGCTACTTATACAGAAACTAATCAGTTAAATCAAAGAAATTACTTGTATGAGGTGCACTCTTGTGAAGGAAATTATGTATACTTACTTTTTAAACTCACAGGCCCTGAATGCTCCCTGAACAATTTTGATTCCCCAAACAAGGCATCATAACAATTTTGGGACCACTATTTTGACTGAGCTTATTGTGACAGAAATGAAGCACTGATTAGAGCCACATGCATGCCCCTATTTACATGTCCCAAAATAATAAAAATGCACACAAAAAAAACACATAGATGATTATCTGACAAACAACTGTTTTAGTGTCAACTCCTCTTTTAGAGCAATGATAAAAGCATGGCTTATCCTTGTGTTTGCTCATGAATTGTTGCCATTTTAAAGACTGTGGGCTTCTTTCCACAGAGTGCTTGACAGCACCATACCATCAGCTTGATAAAAGAAAACTGCAGAAATAGACATGTTATGAGATGCGCCAATACACCATGACACTAAAATGGAGAAGATTATCATTGACCTGCAGTGTGCCTTAGTACACAGCACCACCATTCTCCCACATGGACAATCAGGATTAAGTGCTTTGCCCAAGAATACAATGCAGATGAAACGGATCAGGACAGAACTGTGAACCTATTGGTTTACATTACAATGCTCTAACAAATGAGCCATGTGCTTCTTGGTTAACTAAGGAATTCACTTCAATTAGTTACACATATCTGGTGTGCCATCCATGTCAATGAGCATTACAACTTACACACCAATTCCTTTGTCTTCTCCAGGTTGGTAAAAGACATGAAATACTCGATAGAACAATAGACTAGGTGTTCAAGTGATGTCACTTGAACACCTGTACTCACTTACCATACCTGGGTCCGTGCGTTCTGTGAATTGGCGTGTAAGTTAGTTACTAACCTCGCTGTCGGTATTCATGAATTTGAACAACATGCCAAACGTGCTGTAACACTTCACTGCTCCACGACTCTGCGCCACATACCGCATGTTGGCAGGTTGTTCAAATTCATGAATACCTCCAGCTCAGTTAGTAACTATTACTTACACTAATTACTATTAACAGAAAAGAGACTTTAATGCGATTTAATTGAGTGCCAGATTAAATTTACTATTGAACTTTGTTCATCATACTGAATATGGAACAATTTACTGAAGAGTGCCAAAAGAACTCATCCATAAAAGAGAACCTAAAAACTTACTTCTATCTGAATATGAAGTTGTTGTTTAATGGGATATGTTTATTGGTGTTTAAGGTCATTTTCTGGCTATATCATCAGTCCAACATTGGTATAAAGTCAAGTTTAGCCAATTATTTACATCTATTATTGGGGTTTAAAGTAACTTCAAGTATCTATGGCTGTATCTCAAGTATAAAGTCACTTTAGACCAAACAAGAGCTATTGCTGAAAACAAGAGCTATTGCTGAAAGCTACTTATACCCACACTGCAGTTCCGGACCAATAAAGCATACATGAATTAAAAACAATGTAAGGACCAGAACTGTGGGTAACTTTTTTGTAACATGTGCAGGAGCGGCTTGTCACAAGGATCCATCATTCCAAATTTCACTGAAATCCATCCACTCACTGCCGAGACATCGCTGTGGATAGACGGGTGCATAGATGGACAGGCATATGCATGGATGGATGGATGGCTACACAGATGGACAGACAGAAGCATGTAATCCAGTATACCCCAATTATCTTTGAGAGTGGAAGTATAATAATGATAATCATGTTACTCACTTCAGAGGACTCACTCCCTGGGTGTTGGTTATCAGGTCGTAAGAAGCATTTCTCCACTTAGTGTAGAAGTATTTCTCTTCTGAGATAGACATTATTTTGCCACTGCCGAGTATTTCCATGCGGTAGCTGAATGTGGAGTGTATCTAAAGAAAAATACAACTCGAGTCGGGGATAAAAACTGACCAAACTTAGGAAAAAATCTTTGTGGATAATTCTACAATCAATTTGGACTTTACAATTAAATTATTATTGATTTCTTTAATGGTTTGTTGCTTATTATGTCATTTAATTTTTCGACATCATTCATTGATAGCCCAAAAGCTTACAAACCTTGCAGGAAATCTCCATATCCACCCACCCAACAATTCAATCTTTGGGTAACCCATTTGTTTTTTAAAGGTTTGACCTGATTATGTTTTCAAGTACACTCATATGGAAGCAGGTTGAAAATAATTGCAATATACAATGAATTTAATACATGTATTACAAAATTTGAATGGAATTTGGTAGTGGACCCCAAGAGCTGGTTATAGCGATGGAATGGAGCTAATTCTGTATTTTCAATGGTAAAATAAAAAAGAATACACATAGCTCCACAAAGTAGATCTGTTTCTCAGACCATTTTTCGTAAAATTGCATGTGGGCGGGCAGTTTTTCATTTTATTTTTCATTTTTGTAATTAATTCTTTGCCATCAAAAGTTCATGTTCTTGGTTTGTTTTATGTTTTAGGCCTCATTATCTGTGCCATAGCATGGGTGGTGGTGTATGTTGTCCCTTGAGTGCAAGAAGGCTTTGAAATGCTAAAGCACTGCAAAGCCTTGCTGCATACAAGGGGTAAATTTATCAATTTTATTAACTTGGGTAAAATATCAGAAATAAACCATTTAATTTTAATTTTTTAAGTTTGCATTCGTTATAAAAAGAGAGCTTGTGGCAGCCAAAAGGACCATGTGAGAGGGCCAGAGAAACAGATTTTTAATTTTCTTAAGCTTATGCATTGGTGGAAGAAAAAAACTTTACCAATAGATTGCCAGTATTTTATTTCGAGGATGCAGTTATAATTATGAGCAAAGTAAAATTCATCTGGCACTCACTCTGCTGGAAGAATTAACAATCAGAAACTAAGGAAAAACTAAAACCAAATAAAAGTAAAATTACCATTGTATAATATATCAGCACACCAAAAAAATTAGTATTCTATTAAACATTTGTAAGAAATCTCCCAATAACCACAGAATCATTTTCATGTCATCATATTCCAATTAACTATGGACAAACATCTTTCAACCACAACAATGCCCAACAATCTAACAATTTGTAAGTTTTGATGCTCACTTCAAAGCACCATGCAATCATACCAACACCAAAGCCTGAGCATTTGGCATTATTGCTGATATTATAATATTTTCTAATGAGTTAGATGTATTTGTAATCATGCAGAAATGAGAACATGAGGTGATGACGTCACTGCTGAAAAAGAAGCCTAAAAATTGTGATTTAGCCACAAAATGATGAATATCTGTGAAATATTCCAAGAAACATTGGTGGAATTAATACTTCAGAAAAATACATTCATTATAGACCTCAAAATTTATTACTCTCAATATTCAGTGACAAATAAGAGAACATAAGTTTTTTTTAACCCTTTACCTAACATCAAAAGCAGATGACACTTGCCAAATAATTCTTGAACTAATTTTTTTCATCTTTTGTCTGAAAAACATAGGTTATGACCCCTCATTGGAACGAGCTCATTCCAACAAGGGGTCAAAATCTGTTTTTGAGACAAAAAATGAAATAATAATGAAAAGTAATTGCCGATTTTTAAGAATAGTGCTGGCTGGTTTTTATGCTGGGTAAAGGGTTAAAAAATGCTTGTAAACCTACACTTATAAGACATGAGCGCACATCTAAAATTACAAGTAAACTGAATCCAGAGGACATATTTTCAAATTCAAACTGACCCAAAATTATGAATTTGAATCAAGATGAAAGTAATTCAACTACACAACAATACTCACCATCTTGGGTACAATGCCAGATAACATAAACCATGAAGAAAAATTAAAAAGGACACTTTCAATGCAGTTGTTAATAGTGTTTTGTTCTGCGTACTCAAAAGACACACAATGTCCATATATGACTATATAACAGAAAGGATAATAACACACGTACATGGAAATAAGCAGAGTCACCTGCAGAATGAGGTCCCCAGAGGGTGAATTTGGTGATGCTACCCTGCACAGCAGGGTACCATTACTAAATTTATCCTCTGTGAACCTCAAGGTCTCAGACCAAAACAGAAAGAGGTGCCCAGAGGAAGAATTGTGGGGTTTAGCCCACTGTATGGGATAGCATCAGCAAATTCACTCTCTGGGGATCTCATTCTACAAATGCTAGATTGCTTATTTCCAGGATTGATAACATATGTCTCAGGACAACACTTAGTTACAAGACTAATCACTTCCCAGAAAATGATAATTATTCATTTCTCATCCAGTTATCGAACTCTTTATGACAAAATCAAGGATGATGACAAAATATTGTTTCCTAAATGGATAAAAAAGTTTCATTTTTTGCTACCAAAACTTAGTCTGTGTCACTGGAATGAGCTTAAAAAGAAGGTCCATTTTTGTGACTGTACATTGAGGAAGATGTATCAATATGTAAGGAAAAACTTAATTCAGTAGGTTTAGTAAATCATTTTTTCCAGTTTGCAATTGTTACATATGTATTAAAGTTTAGTAAAACAATTAGATCCAGAGGTGCTCTGGCCAAGAGCAGATCGAGTAGCTAAAAATTTTAGAACTCATATCCATAGTTTTCTTCTTCTGTTGATGATTGGTGATATGTTATTGAGGAAAAACTTCTTGAACACAGGAGTCATAGATACAGGAGGGATTGAATTTTGCTGGCTTATGAGAAATATTTTTATGTCATCAATCTGGACCAGATTTTAAAAAAATTACTCATAAATGAGCAAGAAAAGTTCTAGATAAACTTGTGTCCATAGATGTATGGACAGACAAATGAAAGGACAAGGTTTCCAATATTACCCCACACAACTTTGTTGTGGGGGGGGGGGGGGGGGGGAGGGGGGGGGGTTACAAATGATGATCAATATAAATAAGAGATTTCATCAGCAGAAAAATAAAATTCAAAAGTATATCATGTACCATCAACATTGAAATGGAAAAAAAAGATAGCATATTACATCTGCAACCATAATTTTAAAAACACTCAATTCAAAATTCACACAACCATGAATCACAAACACTATCTACATTCTCAAAATCTGAAATCCAAATGTTTTGTTATTTATAAGTACAAATATGTTACATATAAATGTCATACAGAATTACTGAATGTATGTTATTTTATGCAGGAACACCACTCACAACTTGAATACTTCAAGAATATAAATATGTTACATATCATATATAAAATACGTGGTGAAAAAACCCTGCAAAATTCATGCAATGTAAAATCTTTAACTCAATGCAACTTTTAAGAAAATGAAAAATCATAAACACTTCAAACTTCTTTGTCAACAGATTAACAACTTCAGTAATAATTTTTACTTATATCAATTTTTCCTGAAATTATTAGTCAAGTCATGACTGTTACAAGGTATTAAGACCTTAATATGACAAGATCTTATATGATTTCTTATCCATCAGCATACAAAAAATCAACTGCATTCATTAAAAAATAATTTCAACACCCAATTTATTTATTGGTGTTTAAGGTCACATATTTCAGCACAATGGCTAACCATGACCGTGACATTTTTACGGGTGAAGTAAGCCGGAGTACCCGCAGAGAACCACTGAGCAACAGCAAGCAACTGTCATCTCCCCAACATACCAACTCCACACAAGCAGGGTTAGCATTGGTTGAAGACAGATGCACCATCAACGTGCAGTACGCCTTAGTACACAACGTCACCGCGCCCCCACGTGGGCAATGGGGATGAAGTGTCTTGCCCAAGGACACAATGCGGTTGCCACAGGTGGGATTCGAATTGAGGACCTCTCGGCTTGCAGCCTGCACCTCCACCAACTGAGCCACCACGCCCCCCTCAACACTCAATAGAAAGTCTTTGATGAAAATATGGATTTTGTGTTGTTTATATTATGTGTAAAAGAAAGGTGGTAAGAGTTGACGACCGAAAACATATTTTCATGAAAATTGCATTGTGTAAAATGTCAACTGATCTGCTGCTGAATATTTTTTGCTAAAACTACATCATATCATTAATCACTGCCTACTCTATTTTTCATCAGGAGTTTTGCACTGTATGCAATCGCTTCATGTTTGATCAGCCATAAAAGAAAAAAATTATAAAATATAAAATAATTTGGTTACAATTTATTGGAGAGTGCCTATTGGCACTCTCCAATAAAATGCAACAAAACAGTTATTTATGACAAAATCTTGCTAAACAAAGGCTACTCTTGCTGGTATTGTGGCTGGTATTGTGGTATCTTTGAAAAAAATACCTGTGTTTCAAATCACCTTTGAAAAATAATTTACCACTCAACCAGTTAAATAAGTAAAAATTTTCATTTTTTGCCTCAAAACATAGCTTATTTGCGTTTGTTTTTTATTTATTGGTGTTTGTGGTGACGTTCAGCATCTATGGCTATATCAGAACAAGAGACCCCAGGGGGCCTGAGGGCGCTCACCTGACATGGAAGTCTAAATATCAAACCAGGGACTTGACTTGAATAAGCTGCATATGCATACGCCCCTCCTAAGCTGCATACGCCCCTCCTAAGAAAAGCATATACCATCTAGATGAAGCGATTGTGCCCACACATTCGATTTTCAGTTCCTGCACTTTTACGTCCCAAAATTGAGATAAACGCATAAAAAAAAGGATTTTTTTTATTTTTGTTCGGAAATTTTCGAAGTCCCAAACAAAATATTTTCAGACTAAAATTTGTTTTTCTTCTTAAAATTGACCAAAATGTATAAAAAACCAAAAAACTAATTTCCAGATTTTAGTCCAAAATTTCTAAGTCCCTTCCGGACCCCAAATTTTCAGTGTAAAAAAAACAAAAAACTTTTGTCTTAAAATTGACCAAAATGCATAAAAAACCCCCAAAAGTAATTTCCAGATTTTGGTCCAAAATTTAAGTCCCACGCCAAATTTTCAGCGTAAAAAAAATAAAAATTTTTTTGTCTCAAAATTGCCTGAAACGCATAAAAAACAAAAACTCATTTCCGGATTTTGGTCCAAAATTTCTAAGTCCGGACCGGGACCCCACATTTTCAGCCTAAATATGAACCCAGAGACTTGGCTTGAACAAACTTGAATCTCACCCCCCTAAGTATGCTGCATACCAAATATCAAAAGATTCTTGTTGGTAGATCTGAAGAAAAATATTTTTAAAGAATATTCTTCATACTGCACTAATTTGAACATTTGGCCTCCCAAAGGGAACCCAAATATTGACCGAGGGATTTGATTTCAACAAATATGTGAATTAATGTTCCAAAGATGTTATATGTAAATTATGAAAGCTTTTGGAGCAGTGGTTTGGAAGCAAACGATTCTTTAATTTTTTCCCATTGCCCACAGTGTTAAAAAATGCTGACTCAGCATTTTTTCAAAGTCCCGAAAAAGTACCTTATGACAAAACCGATGGCAATTTTTTTTTACCATTCCTTTCTGTTGGTCCCAAGGAAGCCTCACACCAAATAAAAATTTTCAGTGCTGTGCAGTTTTGGAGATATGGACGTTTTTGTTTTTTTTCTATTTTGGCTCCTGAGGTTCCCACGGGGCTGCAGGAAAAGTTTTTTTTGTTCAAATTGGCCTCTCGGTTCAGAAAACAGAAATTCTGGGCGGGGCAAAAATTCTTGCCCCTCTCAGAACAATGGTAAATATTGCCCGTCAAACTTCTCTTGAACAAACTTGAGTCTACACCTCAAATTGAAGCTGCATACCAAATATCAAGTCTCTGCTACGGCTGGTTCATGAGAAGAAGATTTTTTTAAATTTTGTGCATTTTGGCCCCACCCCCCTCCACAATATGAGCAGAAACTCAATTTGAAGAAAAACCCAAATGCCCCTATATAACCACTACTCATGTGAATTTTCATTGAACTGCAGCCAGTGGCTTGGGAGAAAATGACCCAAACACCGCCTTCACGACGTACGACGGTCGACAGACGATGGACAAAACGTGATCAGAAAAGCTCACCCTGACTGTCAGTCAGGTGAGCTAACAAGTGACAAGTTTAGCAAGCAGTTAATACTTATGCTAAGCACTTTTTAAGGACTCGCACGCCAACTGTAAAGTAAAACAGAAATTTGTTTACTGCAGTAATTGTACATTATGTGTACATTGCATACAAAACTGCACTTGTTAATACCCCATCGTTTGTGTAGAAACGACCGGGTATGAAAAGCTGTTTTAGTGCGGTCACGTGAGAAGGATTACATAACCAATTAATGTTTCATGAGAAAAATCTTTCAGAGGCTGTCCCTGATAAGTAATTATATTGTCCAGTCAGAAAATTTCTAAAACCTACATTTAATAAAATCTTCAGATACAAATGCCATATCTTTCATTTCCAGAACTCTGTACTGCGGTTTAATATAGGAATTGAAAAAATCTGTTAATTCGTGAGATTTTCGATTTGTTTTCATATTAAAATAAAATTTTCGCTGATATATGATTTGGATTCCCCCCTGAGTTTGTTCGCCAGTCTCCAATGACTTCAGAATATTTCATGCAATGCAGATCCAACTGACGGAAAAGCCACATTGTTGCACGTGATCGGCGAAGTTCTCATTTTTGGGGTCAAATTTATCACACAAAATAACGGGATTTACCGAACCGATTTTCACCTTTAAAGATTTTATTTGACATACAAAATTCCCAAACAAAATGTATGAGGTACAAAAAAAAGATTTAGTGAATAGAAGTATAAATTTTATAGTAAATTTCCTTTCTTATTATACCTACCGAAATTGTTTACTACAGGCTTGCACTACAGTGGAAGAACCTAACTCGGATAAAATACTCTCTATTTTAATCTTTCCCAAGATTTGGGACAGAAAAGTGGTGTAAAAACACCACGAAAAAATAAGCCCAAACTGGGCCGAGCGCCATCGGCGCACACCCAGTATGGGACGCTCTTCCATAGTACAAATCCATGACTTCTGTAACAGTGCGCAATGCGTCAATTCATCATTCTTTTGATTCCGAACAACACAGGAGTTATGTGATCAGCGGGGAGGAAGGATTCTTATCCGAAAAAAAAAAGGGAGGGCCTCCATGTAAACAATTTCGGTAGGTATAATAAGAAAGGAAATTTACTATAAAATTTATACTTCTTATCAACCTACCTCAATTGTTTACTTCAGGCTGAATAGACAAAAGGCTGGAGGGAATCACATAACCAACCCACACATAACTCAATAGCACTGGGACCGTGGACAGAGGAAGAGATCCCTAGGCCTATCAAACCATAGCATCACAAACATTAGAAAAGCCAATGAAAGATGAGGCGTATGGTGAAGTGCGACGCACAGACAGAAAGGGCAGTAACAGCACAAAGCTGGAACTGACCCTGAAAAAAGCTGAAAAGCTTGGATAGACAACATCCTGAGCCGAAGAAAGAGGGCCCCAAGGTTCTCTGTCGGCTCCTGCAACTGTCGCAGATAAAAGGATAATGTAGCATTCCTCCAGAAGGCTGCCAGTATAACATCAGTCATTCGACAACATGACAAAAAGAGGAAGACAATGCACGCACCTCGTGGCAGAAAAAACAATTGGTAATACAATCACCAGTAGCTAGACGAGCGGAAGCTGCACGAATAGCAAGACAAGTCCATCAAGAAATGGATGCAGGAGAGATCTGGCATGTGGGAAAACGCATATTCATCCAGGATAAAGGCGTGAACGCCACCCCACCCCCAAGCAGAGCAGCGCCCAAGAAAGTGACCATCTTGGAGTAAACTGCAAAGTCCTAGGCCTTTTCAAGGAAAAGAGCTGAACAAGCTTGGAGAGGCAAGGATGAGTGTCGAAACAATGCGGTATCACATAGGAAAAAAATGTCTCCGAAGCATGGACATGTACCCATTGCTGGAGACCCCCAGAAACAAACATATACCAGAAACTCCACAAGCGGTGTGATCGAGGAGTGACAGAAGCAACAGAGTGATCGCACACCATCGACAGAAGAACCTTCCACTTAGCCACAGAGGCTAAACTAGTGGAGTGAGTGCCTCCTTGAAGAAAAGCAACTCCACTGCGTGTCTCGAAAAACCACTACGGAGGAGTCAGGACCCGATAAAAGACACGTGCGAAGGCACAATGAAGTCGGGTCAACTTGAAAACCTCCTCGGGCGTCTTTGGCAAAGAAAGTCACGAGGTAGAGGGAGACATGCCGGAACCGCCGCTAACAGAGAGCGGAGCAGATTGATCCACACCCACCGAAGCGACGGGTGTGATCGAAAGGATTCGACGACTGCAGGTTCATATCTGGGTGAGAACCTGAGGCAGAATCAGAACCGGTAGGAAGACGTAGCCGACAAGACCATCCCAAAGGAGGGCCAGAGCGTCCACGGCGAAAGCCAGTGCATCTGGACACGGGGACACGAAAGTGTCCACCGGATGGTTCCAACGAGTCACAAGAGATCGATGGAACCCGCCATGTGCAGCATCCACCTGGTGGAAATGACCCTGCCCCGACGGGAAAGGGAGTCGGCTAGGACGTTCAGGCGACCGGGAATGTGACGAACAGCCACCCCGGCGTGGACATCCTGAGCGAGCAGTATAAGCTCCCAAGCCAATTCGTACATTGGAACAGAGTCCGTGCCGCCCTGGTTCCGAATGTAAGCAACCACCGTCGAATGGTCGGACAACAGAAGTACCTGGCGATTCGACAGGTGAGGGATCCACTGCCTGAAATGCAGAAGAAGAGCAAGAAGCTCCTTCTGGTTGATGTGTAGAGCTGCATGATCCTGGTCCCACATCCCGTGAATGGAAAGACCTAGAGGATCCAACTTCGCACCCCTTCCGAGATCGCTGGCATCTGCCGTCAGAACGCGATCGGACGTGGGTAAGTCCAACGGAACACCCTGCGAAAGCCACTGGACATCCGCCCAGAGGAGAAGGTGAGGATAAAGATATTCTGGAAACTGAAGCACCAGATCCAGAAAATCTACATTCGGCCTCCAACGACTGAGCAGAAAGAGTTGGAGAGGTTTGACACGCAGCCGACCTAGAGGAATGAGATCCGTCCCGAACAGCAGAGACCGATTAGCTGGAGAAAACTCCGGGCCATCGCAGAAGTGGACTGGGACAGAGTCAGAGCAAAAGCTGAGAGAATCACAGCCTTGGCCTGGGGAACCGCCACCAAATTTAATTGTGTGCGGAAAGCCTTCCCCAGATGATAAAACGACTGAGAAGGGACCAGGTCCGACTTCTCCTCGTTGACTCTGAAACGTAGCGACGTGAGCAAGCTCAACAGAGTGGCGACATCCGACTCCAGTAAGGCAGCATTGGAATGCCCCTGGAAGATATCGTCCAGATATGCCGAAGTAGTCACCCTGGACTGTGTGCGATGGAAAGCTATCACATGCGACATCAGTCTGGTGAAGGCCCAAGGAACCAGGTTGAGGCCGAAAGGCATGGCCTTGAACTGGTAAACTCGCCCCAGAAAAACGAACCTGAGATACTTCCGTAACGCCCAATGAATCGGAACGTGAAAGTAAGCATCTCGCAGGTCGAAGCTGGAAGCGAAATCTTCCTGGTGAATTGAACGGAGGACCGACCTGAAAGTCTCCATGCTGAACTTGGGAGCAATGATAGACTAGTTCAGGACACTCAGATCGAGAACCGGTCGGAGTCGGCCGTCCTTCTTCGGCACCAAGAACAGGCGGGAATAGAAACCCACTGACCTAATGTTCTTGATGACCTCAATCGCCCCCTTTGTCAGGAGATTGTCTATCTCCGTGGACAAAAGTTCCCGACGTAAAATGTCTGAAGGAACTGTGGTTGGAAAAGGCACCCTGGACAGAGTGGGGTGCCGTCGGAAGGATATTCGCAGCCCGGACCAAACAACATTTAACATTCAAGGATCGAATGCGATGGTGGCCCAATGGTCTGCGAACTCTGCTATCCTTCCTCCAACCTGGGACGAGTCGAGGTGAGGACCTTCATTGCGAACCCCGACGAGGCTCGCGAGAGGAGAAAACACCTCCTCTACTGAATGAAGAATCCTGGGACTTTCCTCAAGACTGCCGACGCTTACCCTCACCCCTTGAGTAAGAAGTAGAAGCGGTGGCAGAAGGATCAGCCCCTTTACTTCGCAGAGGAAGCCGAGGGTACTTGTTAGGCTTGGAACGGCCCGTGCCTACCCTAGAAGGCTGATCAAGCTGAAGAAACAGCAGCTGATCGTTGGAATGACGTAGGACGTCATCCCGGACAGTCAACACAGAAGTTGCGGACCTGCCAAAAAAGCAGATCGAAGAGTAGCGCACTGCTCCTCAGGAAGGGATTGGCCTGTGTCCAGCACAGAGTCCCTTCGAACTAATTCCAGATTAGCCGTGTTACAGGCATGCGTGTGAGTAAGATGCATGAGAGCCTTGGACAGCACACACAAAGGAGCCTGTACCTCGTCAAACTTATCTGAAGGCAGATAAGCAGCTAAAGCTGAGACGACGTGATCGGAGAGAGAAAGCATACCAAGCATCTCTCTCAATAAGCCCAATGTGGACTCCAGAGTCGTCATCGGAATGACGGCAGACTTGGACTTGGAAAGCCCGAGGGAACTGGAGTCCTGATCCAAAACTGTCAAAGTCTGGTAGACCGACGGATTGGCGGAATCGTAGGAACGATAACGCGCCGGAGGCAAAAAGGTGACAACCCTGGTGAAGAACGGAGCCTTCATAGCCTTGGAACTTAGCTTGGAGTTCAAGGCTGAAAATGCTTCAACCAACTGTACCGACAGGCACGGTCGAAGACGCCCAGAAGCAGGTTGCTCCATAGACTGTTGGCGCGCGACCGATGATCGCGGCCTGGCTGACACTGTCGACTGGTTAGATGGTTTGAGATCCGGAAGGAATCCGGAAGGAACCCAAACACGAAATCAAGAGCTGCCCCCAAGTCCGAAGACTGCTGGCTCTCGACATCAAGCATGTCTGACTCTTCGGAAGACACATAGCCCATCGTGGGCAAACCAGCCGATGCCTCCCATGGTGTCGGAACACCAGGGGGTTCAGAAAGCGGCCTGTTTCCAATCCCGGGAGGTGGCGCCATAGGGGGCGCCTGGAAACCACTCGCTGCCACGCTGGAAGCAACGGGAAGGCTCTTTGACAGAACCTGAGTGAGTAAGGAGAGGGCCTCCCTAAGCTCACTGCCCGTACTGGCTGGTTCGACAGGGGAAACAAACCGGCAAAGTGGCTTCACCTCTGACCCTCTTAACCACCGAAGGGTCACGATCCTCCAAAAGACCCGACGTGGGACGACGGGCGGCAGCCGAAAACGTCTGAAGGCAGACGTGTATAGGGGTGTGACACACCCCGAGGATCAACATAGCAGGAACTCATGAGGAAACGCCACGGAGTTCATAGTGTCCCACTAAGAACAACCGAATCCAATGACAAGTGTGGTGCTCGACAGCGCAGAGACCACAGGAGAGGGTCCGGCCGGCAGCCACTTCCAACTTCGCCGAGTTGAAGTCAGGAAAGGCTGAGGCAGATACCCCCACGTCTACACAACCAGACACCGCAGCAGACCACTGCAGGTATAAAACTACTGTGCTCAATGGCTGAGAGGACACAGTAGGGGGTTCAGTCAGCAGCCCCATTTGACTTCGCTGAGAGGAAGTCTGGGAAGGCTAAGGCCGAAACCCCACAACCACACTACATCCCTGCAGACTCTGGCAGGGAGAAGCCGAGGCCGGCTAAAAACGGTGCCCAATGATGTTGTAGATGGAACAGCAGTAGCAGCAGGTATGACGGGAGCTGTTGGAACTGGCAGAAAAGCGGAGACAGCCACCAAGCTCGGCCTCCAAAGGAGGAGTCACAACCCTAGTGACAGCCTCAGATGTCGACTGGAGAGGGCGCATAGTCCCGGAACCAGTCATCTCTACACCAGAAAACCAACAGCTCCCGCAGTATCCACCACGGTAAAAAACTGCAAATTCCCCACGGAAGGGGAATAACTCTCACCAGACATGGTCGAATCGGGAAGCCCCGAAACAACAGCGGTCCCCACACCCCGCTGGTGCGGGAGGAGCTGCACATCCCTCACGGAGGGGGAGCAATTCTCATCAGACATGGTCGAATTGGGCGACCCGAAACGATAGCATTCACCACCCCCCGTGGGAGCGGGAGGAGCTGCACATCCCCCACGGAGGGGGTCAAACTCACACCAGACATGGTCGATCGGGGGGGGGGGGACCCGAAATGACAGTGCCCCCCCCCCCCCCCCCCAACCCATGGGAGGAGCTGCACATCCCCCACGGAGGGGTAAACTCACATCAGACATGGTCGAGTTGGGAGGCTCCCGAAACGAGAGCATTCCACACCACCCGCGGGTGCAGACGAAACGGACACGAGAACGCACCAATGGCGAGGGCAAAAGGAATTGCCCTAAAGGAACCGAACTGGAAAGAACAGAGGTGAGAGCAGAAGAAAAAGGTAAACACAACAGAAACAGAAAGTAGAAGAACACCCTCAACTACGAGAGAAGGTGGCAGAACCCAGACGGCCGACACCTACTCCAATAACAAATTTTTATCAACCAAAAAATTCATTGTCGAATCGCGATGACACGATGTCGCAAAACATAATAATAATAATAAACAATGAGAATGTGGTTGAAAAAATAAACGAGACTATATAAAACACAGTCCTGTTATTATACGATCTTCAGATCCATAATTCCAGTCACAGGAAAACCATTATCCACGAGTTGAATTATCACTGTTTCATAAAGCAAATGGCGGAGACACATCCTGCTCGTGCCTTGGATAGAAAAAGAAAGGCGAATTGACGCATTGTGCACTGTTATGGAAGTTGTGGATTTGTACTATGGAAGAGCGTCCCATACTGGGTGTACGCCGATGGCGCTCGGCCCAGTTTGGGCTTATTTTTTCGTGGTGTTTTTACACCACTTTTCTGTCCCAAATCTTGGGAAAGATTAAAATAGAGAGTATTTTATCCGAGTTAGGTTCTTCCACTGTAGTGCAAGCCTGTAGTAAACAATTGAGGTAGGTTGATAAGAAATTAATATTTCAATTGGCGAATCTTTTCCCAATGCAGTCCAATCAACACTGATTAGTGAGTGGACGTCTGACATTATTTAATTACACATAACACACTCAGTCGATTTTTGGATAATTTTTTCATATGGAGTGTACACGTAATGCACGACTCTTCTTTCTTGGATTCCCACAGAGTTTTGGCTATTTTGTGGTAATCAAGCAGAATCTAACTGTTGTAGTGCGAAGACCTACATGTGTAGCCCCAAACATCAAAAATTTAAACAATGGTTAAAACAGAAAACATCGCAACAGAAAACGTGGTAATAATTAATCCCAATGGCTCCCAAAGATGTTTCGTAAGTCCAAAAATAAGCTACTACTTCACTTAACACAAAATATACAACAGACACTACTAATTCACTAATTCAGAAACTGCTGTTCTTAATAACTGAAGCTTCACTTTACTTTCATGGATAGAACAAAAACCAGCAGAGCTAAGGCTGGCTTTTTTTTATTTATTTATTGGTGTTTAAGGTCACATATTTTTGCACAATGGCTAATGATGACCACAACATGAGTATCAACTCAAGACCAGAGGCGAGCGTTAATAAGCCATGTTGCCCATTTTAGAGAGGGTTTGCACCTCCCAAGAATTGGTGACTGGAACCTATTTTACCAGTAAAACAGAGCCTGTTTACTGCAGTGAAAAGGCATTGCTTCACTTCCCGGGGTTCCCACGAGGATAAGGCTGGCTGAGCCTTAATCTAGCAAAAACTTTGATGAAAAACAGTGAAACATCTTTTTCTCTTTGCACAGCTATGTGAGATGTGTCATCTGAAATTTGCAAACAAATTCATCTGTAATTTTATCAACAAGCACACTTTAAAATTGTCTTTACCATCATGGATGTTGTTTTCATATCTTCCTTTTGTTTAACACTACATTTGAGGGGCAAGATATGTTTTCCAAGCCTGGTAATAAGCAATCTGTCATTTGCAAAATGAGGTCCCCAGAGGGTGAATTAGCCTATGCTATCCCATACAGTGGGCTATAATCCACCAATTAAGATAAGCCTCAGGTTCATGCAATCAACATTACACGACCTGAGGGTGGAAGATAAATAATCTTCCCACGACTGCCAATATAGGATAGAAAAATTTTAAGTTGGAATCACATATCTACAACAGATGCAGTACAGTTGCCGTAGACTGGTTGTAATTCACACGTGGGCAGTAACGTCCATGCATGTGTTTACCAGGTAATAAAAATCGTCATCAGCAAAATTGTAATTAATGAAGCACAGGGTACAGCCATTGCTTCATTAAATTTTTGATGATTATTCCTATAATTAATATTTGGAATCTATTATTGCATCCGTGGAAATAGTGCGACCCGTGGAAAGTGACCTGTCCACGGCAGCCATACTGTACGGGGAGTATCATATTTACTTATATTACACTTACTTTTTCTTACATTAAAGTTTTAAAGTTGGAAATTTAAATTCAGAAGCAAATCAGTCCATACATGCTGATTATTCAAATACATCAATCAAAATATATAATCTTCATACATTGACAATATTCAACAATTATACTACTGAGTTCATTATGTTCACGATATTAAATGTTATGCCTGCATATGGAAAATACACTCTTCCAAGTTCTATGAGCTTAATATAATTTTGTGAGCAAAACAAAATTAAGTGTTTCAAAACATCCTTGCATGCCATCAAACCATACATATACAGTACCAACAACTCATTATACCTCAGAAATGAACTCCGGTATGATTTTTTTTCTCAACACTTCAGTCTAATCCACTGAGAAATATGCCAAAAACTATTAGGGTTGTTCCACTAAATGGTTATAAGCTATACTTCGGAACAGTGAATGAAATTTAAACAATTGAAAATATCTACCCTTTTCATTTTTGTTATCAAAAGGTATGATGCAAGTGATTCTGATCCGATCTGAACTTGCTATCTTCAGATTAGTAGTATGGCATGTCTTCAAAGAGACACAATGTCATCTTTCATATGATGTGCCAAAATATGGCAATCTTGAGTTATATTGCATGGACAATTTTGACATGAAGTTGTAGCACACAAAATTCCTGAATGCTTGTTTCTTTCTTAAGGCGGTTAACCATTTACCTAACACAGCGACCAAAAACGGCTAGAAATTTACCAAAATAAGCCTACCACAGCCTAAAATATCTTAAAAATGTCTCGATAAAACCAAACAAATATGGATATCAATAGAACCCTGTTCGTCAAGCCATTTCTAATGATATTCATATTTGTATAGTTTCACATGTATTGAAAAATTGTGATAATTTTTTTCGAAAAATGTGAAATTTAATTTATTTTTTAAAAAAGCTGTGTTAAGTAAAGGGTTAAGTAAAACCAAAATCAGTGAATGACTGACTGGTCAAAAAAATTCTTTCTTCATCAGTCAAAGTTCCAATCATCACATTGACCAAAATGTATTACATCATCTTGGATATAACACAATGTCAACTTTCTCTCATCTGAATGGCATCTAAACTGGATTGATCTGGAATATCCCAGGTTTTGTTTGGAATTTATTGTTTGATTGTTTATTGGGGTTTAAGAACACTTTCAAGAGCCTGAGTCACATTGTTTTGGGCATTTTATGGATGAAGCCGGACTCCCTGGAACAAACCAATGAGCTGCGGCGAACAATCGTTAGACTCGCTAGCCTACTAGCAAGAGGTGCAGTATGCATTAGTACACAGAGGTACCAAGTGAGCAATTCAGAATAAGCATCTTGAACAAGGACACAATGCAGATATTTATTTATTTATTGGGGTTTAATGACACTTTCCACATCCAGGGTCACCACATGTTGGCCAGTTTTACAGGTGGAGGAAGAAGGAGTACCCAGAGAGGACCACCGAGCAATGGCGAGCAACTGTCAGACTCATCGGACTAACTCCACACAAGCAGGGTTAGCATTCGTTGAAGATGAGTGCACCATCGACGTGCAGTATGCCTTAGTACACAATACCACCATGCACCCAAATGGGCAATTGGGATTAAGTGCCTTGCCCAAGGACACAGTGCGGATTCCGCATGTGGGATTCGAACTGAGGACACAATGTAGATGGCAGAAGTCGGGAACAACACATCAACTTTTGGGTTTCAAGTCCAATGTTTTAACTAATGAGCCACCGTGCTTCCGGAGTTTAATCATTAAACTGATGGTAGGTTATTATGTGACACACTGCTGGAAAGGATTCTAAAACCGAGGACATAATGAAGATCGCAAAGGTCGGGAATGAAATGCCAACTTTTTGGTTTCAAGTCCAATGTTCTAACCAATGAGTCACCGTGCTTCCCGAGTTTAATCATTAAATTAATGGTAGATTATTATGCGACACACTGTTGGAAAGGATTCTTGGACTCTAGGAGCCCTTTCCATCAGTGTAACACACAATATCATTTCCTGTATAACAGTAAAGGTACATAACGATGAAGATTGCTCACCACAATAGGTCATGATATTGAAGGTCGTTGTTTAAAAAGGGAGTTCACACCTAAACTCTGCCAAAAGGGATTGGATTAACACCTGCACTGAACATGGTGCTAGACATCAATGAGAACACTTGCACACCAAACAGGATGTTATTCTACCAAGTATTTTATAAGTTGCTGAGGTTAAAAACTCATGGGTCACAGATTGACTTGATCAACATATGGAGATGCACGTAGCAGCTAAATATCAATCAGTAACATGGATTACCAGAAAGTCAACTGAATGAAGTCTTTCGATTTTGAAAATGGGAGGCATGCTGCATACTGCTCACTACCATTTGAAGTGAAGCACACTATTGCTATATCCTGGCAATGGGAACATGTTTTCAAGAAAAACATCAATGAACATCTGCACATCGTTCACTCCACTGGCGCACAGTAAGTAGAGAGTTCAAAAATATGGTCTGATTTTTTAATAAGCTTTTTGCAGCAATCATCAAACTTTTTTGAGTTCAGTATAATACACAAAATGTAACGTCAATGGAGCAATCATAAGCCAATCAGATGATTCTCCATGGAATTCATGAGCACAAAGACAATGAGTAGCATAACTGCTCTTTGAAGTTTGTCGAATTATGTTGTTTATGTATCAATTCTCAGAAAGTGAATTTTGATTAGTTTGATGTCTTGGAATGCTCCAGCTTATAATTCATGGTATATTTTTCACATTTTAGTGCACACAATGTATTATTGGTCCTATTTTCCACAAACATATTCTAACCCTTTAACCCTTTACCCAACGCAGACGATATCAAAATTTATTATTTTAAATGTCATTTCTTAAACTTTTAAAAAAAATATGAACAAAACCATATCATGTGATCCCTCGTTGGAACGAGCTCGATGAGCTCGTTCCAACGAGGGGGTTACATGATATGGTTTTGTTGAAATTTTTTGAAAAATAATACTTTTTCAACTGTTGAATTTGCAAATTACGCAGGCGGATACGGCCGATTCGTTGGGTAAAGGGTTAAACAAAACATATGATATCAAAATTTTTTTTTTCCCCCATTCTTAAAACAAATTCAACAAAACCATATCATGTGACCCCTTATTGGAACACGCTCAACGAGTTCATTCCAATGGGGGTAACTGGATACGGTTTTACTGAATTTTAAAAAAATTTTTACTGCACAATTTGTATATATTACGCAGCAGATGAAGCAGATTAGTAAAGTAAGGGTTAATCACTAGCTTTGTGGAACCAAGGCGTGTTGTTGTCTACTCACAAAAAGTAAAAATTGCAGGTGCGATGGCATGCAAGAGCAACAGTTCGCCTAAAATTCAAAAGACTGACTGATTGATTGATTAGTCATATCGAATCCAAAAGACCTGTATTGAGTTTAACGTCAGTTACTCAATTTTGTGCTCTTGAGTTAAGCATAACATTTCACATCGTAAACAAAAAATTAATAAATTAATCATTCATTAATCCATTGAATTCATCATAGAAAACAAGTAAACAATTCACTCCAAGTCATCAAGCTGACTTACTCGTCTCTGTGTTGCAGCCTAAATATAAAGTAACAAAAGGTTTACATTTCATAAAAATGAATAACAAATGATATGAATTTCTAAATACATTAAACAGCTGAAGACCTGTCTCAATATTCTAAAGTTTTCATACACTGATAATTATTCCGCTTCTCAAAACTAAGAACATGTGTAAATGTGTGTGTGCATTTTTATCCTTTGATGTCGGTTGCAGAAAAACCACTCCCAACATACCGAGGTGCAAAAAATACCAAGGTAATTTCCCCATTACCTCGGATGTGTAGCCTGGTAAACAATTTCAGAACTGGTACAGAATATGTGTTCAAATATTAAGGCTACCTCAGAACAGTGCTGTGGTGTTATCATAACCACCACACACATCTCAAGTGTGCCTATCTAAAACCATATACAGTATGGCTGATGTGGACTGGTCACATTTCACAGGTGGGCAGTATTTCCACCGATGCAATAATATTAGATTGCAATAACTAATTATAGGAATAATCATCAACAATTTAATTACAATCTGATGCTTCATTAATTATAATTTTGCTGATGATTTTTATTACCTTGTTATAGCATGCATGGACATCAATTACCCACACTTGGATTACGACCAGTCCACAGCGACTACTGTACCTCAACCAATGCGTAACCAATTTTTGGTGTAATACACTAAGTTTTATGTATTTAGTTATGTTTGATCAGTTTTTATATTTCATGACTATTTTATGTCACATAAAATTGTATCCTGCCTGAAAAATGGCCATGGAAAGAAACAGACAAACTAGCTTCACTTCAACATACCAAGGTATATACAGAAGCACCTCATTCAGTGAGCTGCACCAGCATAGGTGTGCTTGTGGGTCTATTGAAGGACACAATCACGTTTTCAAAGAATTTTGAATGTTGATTTCTAATCCCCAGCCAGGAATCAAACCATTGGCAACACTGCCTGGCAATTAGAAGTCGAACATCTAAACCACTAGGGCACTGAACACCATCAAAATATGATGGCTGGATCTAGCTTGTTGTATGACTTTCTCATGATTACTTGGTTCAATTTCCTTACGACAGCTACAAGAAAGTGTGAAACATGCTGTCTACACTATGACAAAAGAGGTGTGTGAGTGAGTGTGTGTATTTGTGTGTGTGTGTGTGTGTGTGCATGCGTGCGTGTGTATGAGTGAGGAGTGCATCACATGCCATAATGACTTTTTCAAAGTTTTCATACCCAGGTGGAAACGTACTGATTGTAATATGGTAAAACCAAGTCAAGTAGAAGTAATAGTAATCTTTCCAGTGAAATGAACATGATACAAGGAAATACTGGGATATAAATTGCATTTGTATGGAAAAATGTCAAAGTATAAATGTTCACTCAAAAATAAAAGAAAATACTTCTTTTATTAACCCTCTGAATCTGTGTGGTATCTTCCATGTCAGTTCAATAGCAGCAATTACAGGAGTGCATATTAATTATTTGGGGGTAAAACAATTAATATTTTCAACATGCAGCCTTGGGGTTGCACATTAAAAATATTGATTGTCTACCGCATACCTTCATTTAGCAACCATCCAACTTAATTAAATTATGACATTTCAAGTTCCTGGGATGGAAAAGCAGCCTCTAGGGAGGGGTAATACCAATTTTCTTTTACAGTTTTTACCCTTGTAAATGTCATGTCAAAGAAAGGTGAACAGAAGCATGTTTATGGTATTCCAGTGTTAAAAGCACCAAGGCTGCCACACATTAACTTAGCAGGAATCCTGAAATTATGAAGTACAGTGGGGCCCACTTAATTGGATATCTTTTAACTGTATAACCCTGTTAATTGAATATAATTTCCCAACACAAAACCATTTACCATACCTCCTGTACAAATTTGACCTCTTAATTGAATATAGGTTATAGAGTAAACTCCTGTTAATTGAATAAAAAAATCATGTAACCTGTTGAGAAATTACCCGGACTCTTCCCAGTTTTCCTTTGTTTATAGACCTATTTGGCCTCAGTACATCCAATACAGGCATTTATTCTATTATATTTTATTTGAGAGCTCATGGAGCTCTGTCAAACAAGATATAATAGAATAAGTGCTAAGTTCATCTCCAGAATGCAGGATAGTGAAACAATCCCCGTTAACTGAATACAGCTATTAACTGAATAATTTTCATTGACAAAGTGGCTATTCAATTTACAGGGTTCCACTGTATCATGTTCCTTTCCTGAAAGGCGGCATCAGTGGTTCAAATGGTTAACATTAAATCTGACCCAATGATTTCCTATCAGTTTTATCAAAAGAAATGATAACTGCTGCGATAATGATTATTGTACACTCATGAAACAATCGTAACAAAAGTAGTTTGTCAAAAAAAGTATTTTTGTTATGAACAATTAAGTCCCTTAATAATATGTGAAGTCAATTTTCCAAACTCATCATCTGCCTTGTCCAACTGTAAAAGTATTAAAAATACAACCTTGTTTATGTTGTTTGAAAGAAACTTGACGAACCAATTAGATAACATGCAAATTATACAGTACTATAAAGTTTATTTTGTTGTGATCTCATGTTTCTACTGGACAATAAGATGGAAAGTTGAAATCTTTGAAAAAAGAGTACGAAATTAGCATCTGTCATCTGTATGTTAAGTGTTAAGTCCATAATCAATTAGCTTGATACACTCTGAGGGATTTTAACCATTTAACAAAGGTTTAAGGGAATAGTGAATAATAATAAGACAAAAACTATTTTCACTCTTTCAACCCAGTAGGCATAAATTTTTGGCTTAAGCAAACATTTTCAGTAGATCAATAAACTACACAATAAAGACAAAACTGGTTAAAAAGATAAAGAAAAAAAATAATTCTATAGCCCTTTGGGTTACAGTATTAAATTATTACTCCATAAATGTATGATGGATTTGGGTATTTTGCAGTGGACTGTATTATAGAAGACATAGCACTTAGGGCTTCAGTGTTTAAGTGGTTAATTTTTGACTACAATACAGTTTGTGAGTCCAAAACAAAACGAATATAAAAAGAATTTACAATGGATACTTGGGTATCATTCCATGAACAGTGCAGATTTGATCTACACCCCTGAACACATTTCTAATGCCTTGTGGTGAAACAGTAATAGTACAGTTTAGTCATTCTGTTTCTGCTGTCTGTTTTAGGGGCAATGCATGTATCTGTTATCATAAGCAATAATTGCTTGAATCCATCACAGAATAAATAGAGGATATTCACGAAAATTTGATGAATACCGAAAATATCTCGTGAGTGGCTACAAAGAAATATGAGGATCTTCATTTTATTTAATGCTCTACGACTACAAACTCTCCAATTTGTGGCCTTTATTTGCCATTAAGGCGCAAAATTTATGTGCTGAACCGGCGTCCATACAAAAATTACAACAACCAAACTCCAACCATTGGAATGTGTGAATATCCGCACAAAAAGTAGTCCCGTCTTATTTCTCCCCTAACTTTACGATTTACCAAGGCTGGCGAATTGAAATAATCGCAATGTGTTTCGAAGAAATAGAACAATAACAAAAAACACCACTTTCTTATTTTCAATAACAAGACACGTCATTTTATTTTTTTTGAACTCAATACACTGAAGACGTGTGAAGTTGAACTGAAGAAATTTGAAAGTGATTTCGGCTTTTCGCTGGAAGGTGAATGAGAAAGTCAAACTTTGAAACCGCTGATTTAATGAATTGATTTAGTCACTGTCACTATCAATTATTCGAATTCGTTTGTATTTGGGACTCTGGAATTCATTACTGATGTGCTGACTCGTTTAAAGTACATGTGATTCGTCATCCGAACCTACGATGAAATATCGATTTCTAAATATCATTTTGATATTTCGTTTTGCCGACCGACAGGGGAATATGACTTAATTTTTCAGCGTGAATTGATGCCTGAGCATTAAATAAAATTTGGTATTGGCAACAATACATTCTCCAGGGTAGCTATAATTTTTCAAAATCATGCTTGGTGAAAAACAGAGTTGTCAACTCAACAAAACATATAAACTTTTTTGAGAGTTGGCGTTTGTTTCAGAATAATTATATGCAATGGAAGAACAGGGAAAAATTAGTTATAATACACAATGTGATAAACAAATGAAAAAAAAATATAAAAAGAAAAAAGATTTGACTTCTCCTTTACCAGGTTAATGTATCAATAACATTAATCAGGATAAGGAAAGTAACTTCATCAAGCAAAAGCATCTACCCAGTCATAAAATACATTCCCCCATGATTAGATATCATGGTCGGACAATTCATTTCAACCCCCAAAATAGTGATGCTGCTAGAGTAGTAAACATGCTGGATGGACATATATAGTACAGTCGCCATGGACTGATAGTAAATCCACATGTGGGTTGTGGTGTCAACACATGTTTACCAGGTAATAAAAATCATTATCAGTTTAATTTTAATTAATGAAACACTGGGTTGTACTCAGTGCTTCATTTATTAAATTTTTGATGATTATTTTGATAATCAGTGTTTGGACCTAATATTTCAATGGATGCAATATTTGATTCTGAACATTAATTATAGGAATAATAATCAGAAATTTAATAAATGAAGCACCGGGTACATGTTCCTTCCGGGCTTTCCAAAAATGAGGGTACCAGAGCGAAAGCCAACATTTTTCTTGTTCATGTTTCATTTTCAGTCAATTACAAATGATATTCTATTTATATAAATTTGTTTTATTTCAAATTATTGGAGAGTGCCTGTGGGCACTCTCCAATAATTTATAATTAAACAAATTTTGAATAACAAATTCAGACCACCCAAAATAATGTAGACCTCAACAAGTTAATCAGTTCTCAAAATTCATTTATACACAAGTATTTTTTTCAAATATACCAGGCTACCAGCAATGGGAGCCTCAGTTTCGAAACATATTGTTCATAAAATAATTGTTTTTTTTATAATTTATTGGAGAGGAGTGCCTGTTTTGTGTATTTTACTTTGCCCACTAACCAACATTCATAAACCATGGGGTTGCAAACACAAAAATTACATATATCAATATTTCTATTTGAATCCTTGTTTGAGATGAGATAATATGACTAGTAACTGTTGCAACATGAGTGTCCAGGCATGTACTCTCCCATTAAAAATAAATCTAGCACTTACCAATTAATATACAAATTAGCCAACGACAATGACACTACGGAATTTTTTGTTCAAATTTACTATATTTGTATAATAAAAGACTCACATTAAAGTTGTTGAATAAAAAAAGAAATTTTCTTGTTGATCACATTGGTAAGGAATACATAAGGGAAAAATAAAAAAGCAATACGGAAAGACAACAGAACTATTCTTTGGGTAAACTCTTCCAGGCTATGTTACCTACAGGAAACAAGTTCATTTTAGCACCTGGTGGGAGAGAGGCTACCGGGGCCACAGCTGCGGCTGGATAAACAAAATCTCTGCAGGTTCCCTGTCCGAAATTCTAAAGCAAATAAAAATACAATTAAGCAGAAGAAAAAAACAAAAATAAAGTGAACAGAAAATAATATACCGCCAGGTTATTATTACCGTTATTTGAATGCAACCAAAATACTAAAACAAACACAACTAAAAATAATAGAAGGGCCATAGTAACTACCATTTATATATATGGGACGGCCGTCGTGAACAGGTCACTTTCCACAGGTGGGTAATATTTCCACGAACACAATAACATTAAATTCCAAACACTAATTATAGGAATAATCATCAAAAATTTAATTAATGAAGCACCGGGTACAACTCGGTGCTTCATTAATTAAACTTTTGCTGATAATGATTTTGATTACCTAATAAATGCATGCGTGAACATCATGCATGGCCCACGTGTGGATTACGACCAGTCCACAGCAACTATACTGCAGTGTGTGTGTGTGGTTTTTAAACAAGTTAACTGATGATGCTTAGTGTTTATTTAAAAAAACTACTAAATTTGTCTTGAAAAATTGATACATGTATATCAAAATGGCTTCATTCCAGCACCTAATAACTTCAACTTTTCTATGTTAGATTGACTGATTAGCATTCTATTTAATTTACTGATATTCCCCCAAAAAATATGATGACAGAATGTTTAGACCACAGTTAAAACATCAATACTAAGATTACATGAAATGTGTATTCTGCCTGCACGTAAACTGGTAAGTGACACTTCATATACAAGCAACATGGTCATGTAGCACTTGTATCAAGTACAAAACACTCTGTTTCAGATCACAGCCCTGACATTAATATTCAATAATTTTTTCTTCAAAATAGCAGAAAAGAATGTTCATTAATCAAAAGAAAAACACAGAAATTTGGAATCGAAATATTTAATGATTTTTTATATATTATGTAGCCATTCACAAGAGCAACTTCACGAACCTGATGGAATGTAGTTTGTAGGGCTGCAACGATATGCTTCCCTAACGATACGATATGTATCGCGATTCAATCTGCATGATTCGATATGTATCATGATACACTTGATCTCTCATGCCATGCATTTACAACTATAAAATACTTTGAACAACATGTATTCATTTCCAGTAGCTTCCTTTTATTACAAATTTTTGAATACACTCTTCAAACAATATACTGTAAAAAGCAGAAAATTTTGTGGGGTTAAATTTTCATGGATTTGTGAATTCAGGCATTTTCGTGGGGATTTAATTTCATGGTCAGCCGATTTGAAAACATCAATATGATTTTGCCGCGTCTGAGCATAATGTGCTCTAGTATGAAAACACCATTAATGGAAGAAGCCAGCAATATTACCACAGAGGAACTTCAACCCTGTGATAGAACGGTGAACGGGAAATTAAAAGGTGTGGTCAAACAAAACTTTATCAACTGGTACGCCAATGAAGTGTCAATGCATGTGTCGAAGGAGGAGTCAGTCGAAGATGTCAAAATAGACTACGTATAAGCCACATAAAACCTATTCAAGGCAACTGGGTATTATCAGCTTTTGATCAAGTGTCGAAAGACAAAGACTGTATTGTGCATGGGTTTCGCCTTGCACAACCGGAGACACCTGCCGAGTACCTGAACCTTTTCCTCCTTTGACACGCCTGGACATGTGAAAATCAATTATCTACAGTCACGGAGGGTCGAAAGTGGCTTGTTCCCAATACCGTCCCTGTGCGCGAAACCATTCCCTTTGTTGTTGCGGGCAAAGCGGAAGTTTTAGATAAATAAATATTCCATTGGACTCATTGACGCTAATTAAACGATGTGATGACAGTTTGTGATAAAATGAAATCTATTGTGTTGTCCATGTGTTCATTTAATGGTGTTTAGTTTACAAGCAATACTATTTGTATGTATGTTCATTTTCTTTCATAAATAAAATTTTAGTGTGATTAATTTGTTCTGGTTATTAAAATGTACTTGGTCAGTAATTTCATCATTCTGAAATACCATTTTTCATCACCGTAGATTGAGATATTTTCGTCTTAGATGGAGGTGTTGTTGGCATAAATTTCATTGGGATTTAATTTTGTGGCTTTTTCTCACCCACGAAAACCACCAAATTAAATACCCCAACGAACTTTTCTGCTCTTACAGTACATGTAACTTCTCAGTGATAATCACTGGCATTCTGTAATTTCAGGTTTTGATTTTATGACCCGTTTTCCAGTGTCTTTTCCCTCAGAAAATATGTTCAGACACTTTAATCCCTTATATCTTGTTTGAAAGAGCTCTGTCAAACAAGATATGATGGTTTAATCAAATAAATATTTAGCAAATTAGTGGGAATTCACCAACATTTGGTAAACTGAATAATCCTGTGTTAATGGCCTACTTAGCACTGTCAATGCTGGTATGCAAAAAAACAGGGTTTCACAGCACCAGCTTTCAAAATCTACCAAATTGTTTTGACTGTAATTATTTATATTTATTGTATCGCGATACACAGTGAACAAAGATACGTATTGAATCGTGAGCAATGTATTGCAGTTCGGGCATATCATGATTAATCGTTGCAGCCGTAGTAGTTTGGTACCACTTCTTCCATTTAAGTGGTGGTACTTATCCTAATTGGAAGTGGGTGCAACTGATGATGGTCGTAATCAGTGTTGCATCCTATCCCTCCTGCCATCACCGAATTACAAAGTTTGCCATGCGATTCAAATTCAAAATCAATGTCTTTATCAAGCTTGGAATTTGAGTCTGTTTCACCGATTAGAAATGATATTGCTCCATGTATTGTTGTGCATTTAGTGGGTTTTTTTGGGGTCATTGTTAAGTGATTTCTGCATTTATAGAATAAAAATAAACACAATGTGACCTAATTATTCAAAACAATGTGATTTACTTGTTCTTGGACAGACTACAAACAGTGCACAGAATGTAGGAATATATATGTCTTTGATTAACCTTTTGCACACTTATGTCAAAATATCAAAATGTGAAACTACAAATTTAATTTCCCCCATAAGGCCCACAAAGTAGATCTTCTTTTTCTCAGGCCACTTTTTGTAAAATTGCATGTGGGCCAGTATGGGCTTGTTGTTTTTTAATTTATTTTTTATTTTTGTAAATATATCTTTGCCATCAAAAGTTCATGTTCTTGGTTTGTTTTATGTTTTAGGCCTCAAAATCTACAGAATAGCATGGGTGGTGGTGTATTTCATTCCTTGAGAACAAGAAGATTATGCAATGCTCAAGGGACAAAGTTATCAACTTTTATCAACTTGGGTAAAATATCAGACATAAACCATTAAATTTTTATTTTTTCAAGTTTGCACTGGTTATAAAAAGAGAGCATGTAGCAGAGAAAACGTCCATTTGGAAGGGACTGAGAAACAGATTTTTAACTTTTTTTTTTAGGCCAAATACAACTATGAATTTAACGAATTCAATCTTACAAGACTGAATAAGATAAATTCCTAGTTGCATTTGGAGAAACATTTGCATGAAATTTTGGTATTTTGATATTAGTGTGCAGAGGGTTTATAGCTCCTGGAGATGGACACACAGAGTTTGTTATATTGTTGTCTATAGTTGCCTCCCATAGTCTGCGATACTGGCACTTTAGTCACCTGTCATGCCAAAAGAGTTACAAATCATTTTAAATTTTGCTTAATGATTTTGACAGCTCAAAGGAAGCCTTCTGGAAAGCATGACACATGGCAGGATGAATGTTATATGAAAGGCTTGGCAGAGAATTGTTTCATCATATCTTGAAAACATTTTAGGAAGCTGAATCCTTAGAAAAATCGCTTAATTTCCTATTGATGATATTTAAGTTTCATATTTGAAGAAGAAATATAAAACAGTTTTTAAGTGAATATGATTTTGTGCACATTGCCTAGTTTAAATGAAACTTAAAATATTAACGGAGAACACAGTCTAAAAGTTTTATTGGTTCTTAAGGTCACATATTTCTGCATATTGCCTAAACATGATATAAAGTCAAGTCCAGCCAATAATTTATACACATGTTGCCCATTTTAGAGGACTTTCACCCCAGACATTGACGACCAGGTCCTATTTTAACAGTAAAACAGAGCTTATTTACCACAGTAAACTAATACTGCTTCACTTCCCAGGGTCCTCACAAGGAAATAGTTCAGTTTACAACTTAACTATATTCTAACCCTGACTGATTATAATTTAAATACCACTGGCAGAATTGAATCAAGTGCTCCATAAATTTTAACTAACTTCAAAAACCTATTATCCGATAATCAAATTAAAAACATCTTCTAAACACAGAAATAATATAAATAAAATAAGATATGATGTATGTATACTGATCACTTAAAGGGTGATAAAATGACAAGCAAATAAATGAAAAACATAATTCAGTAATAAATATGAAAATGTCAAAAATAAAATCTGCATTTTTACTAGAAAAGAAGTTGAACTATTTAAATGTGATAAAATGGAAAAAGATTCAAAATTTTTAATTTATGAAAAAAGATAAGGAAATGAAACAAATCACAGCAAAAACACCTAAAAATGCAATACTGAACAGTAAAAAAATAAAACAAAACAACAAGCACACAAATAAATACCCAAATGTTAAAAAATTCAAACAAAGGGTTGAGAGAGATTTGGGTTGGATATTAATTCATACCCAGTGGAAACAAATTTTTTTTGCAAATTAATGAAGTTCGTAGTAGGTTATATAATATATTGGCACTGGAGAAAAATAGTCATTTTGAATGAGATATCTCAGGTGTTCTCAATGTAAGTTCCTCATAGTAAGTTTACACAGTTTTTTCTATTTTACTTTTATTCTTCCAAAAAAAAGTTTATGACCAAAACTTACATTATGACCCCAAAGAAGGACAATTTTGTGAAGCTTTTCCAACTGTGAGTTCCAAGTTGCAGTTTAAATTTAAAAATATCACTGTCAAGTCAGTGATAAAGTTTGGATATCTTCTGATATGATATGATATGATATGATAGCCCGGTTAGTCCTCGGATGGCTAACTGTCTGAGTGATCAATTCGGACTCCGCGTTGTGTCGTTGGGCAAGGCACTTAACCCTGATTGTCCACATGGGGGCACGATGATGCCATGTACTAAGGCGTACTGCACATCAATGGTGCACATATCTTCAACCAATCTAACCCTGCCTGTGCTGTAGTGCGGAGTTATGATGTTGGAGAGCTGGCAGCTGCTCGTCATTGCTCAGTGGTTCTCTCCGGGTACTCCGGCTTCCTCCACCCATAAAACTGTCACAGTCATGATTAGCCATTGTGGTTAAGTATGTGACCTTAAACACCAATAAATAATAATAAATAATTCTGATATGATAATAAAAATAAAAAGGAGAGATTCTATTTATTTATAGGTGTTTTAGGTCACTTATTTCAATGGCTAATCGTGACCTCAACATGGATATAAAGTCAAGTCCAGCCAAACATTTATACCCAAGTTGCCCACTTAAGAGGACTTCCACCCCAGGCATTGGTTACCAGGTCCTATTTTACCAGTAAAACTGAGCTTGTTTACCACAGTAAGCACTGCTTCAGTTCCCAGGGTTCCAACGGGGAAAAGAGGAGAGATAAATCTGTATTCTGATTAAAACAGATACCTGTACCACAAGTTTGCACAGAACTTTTTTATTTAACCAGATTCCCAATAAGCTCTTTGTAAACAGAAGAGAGCCAGTCTTCTGTGAGAGGCATTTCAAGATATAAACTTTCTGAAATTCTCAAAGAACTGATCACATGTATTGACGCGTAACACCCTGGAGATTTTTACATATTTTTGCTACACTTTGAGAGTTTTCATCCTGTGTCTTGCAGTTGTTTCTATGTAAGGCTTGATTGCCCAAGACTAGCCTAGAAACAACTGACAAAGGCTCTTGGAATACAAGGCTGCACGAAAACCTGAAAATAAGCAGACTGTCATCTGCAGAATGAGGATCCCAGAGGGTGAATTTGGTGATGCTACCACTGCATATTCAATATTCAGATTCAATATAACTTGTGTGGACAGAGGGCAAATGAAGTACAATTTTGAGAAAGAAAACAATACCATGTCCATATGTTTGAATGCTACTATATTCCACTCAACCCACAACATATTGAAATATCTCAATTAGTTCAGGAAAAAACACAGTTCATGCAAACAATAAAAAGACACCATCTTTTACAGTACTGATGAGAGTTATGAGAGCCTATTATTATTAATTTATTATAAGATCTCCCTCATCAGGTTATTAAGCCCATTTATTCTATTCAAAATGGTAATGTACGACCATGCATTAACAGAAATAGCAGCAGGAGTACCTTAATGTTGTTAAGTGTCTTATGGTGATTTTGGATCATGTAATAAATAGAATCTTCAAATCATCCCTATTCTATATATCGAAATTTACAAAAGTCTCCCAGGAAATTAGGTCTGCAAAGCTTCGAAATTCAATTCGATTCAATTCGAAATAGTCCCAATGATTCAATTCAATTTGATTTCAGTTGCACCAATTTGAAAAAATGATTTTTGCACAATGGCTAATTGTGACCACAGCATGGAGATAAAGTCAAGTTTAGTCAATTGTTCATATCCGTATTGTCATTTTAAATTTTCTAAGTTCAAGGAGAGATAACTTGGATTAAAATCATCACAGTTTGAAAATTTTGAAATGTGCACATGTTCACTTGTTAGTTGTCTTGTCTAAGAAGTTTCATTGAAATCGGTTTATCAATGTAGGAGATGAGCATACAAGAATTTAAGATGGACAGAGGTACAGTTAGATGGAAGGAGATTTTCATGTATAGTATAAGTTATCTCTGCCAACATATATGGTATATGGAGATTTAATACCTGGATGTCAGTTTTTAAACACCAAGCCGCAGGTGAGGTGTTTAAATGAGACATCCAGGTATTAAATCTCCATATACCATACATGTAGGCGGAGATAACGTTTTTGTCCTGTTTGAAACACAATACAAACACAACACATAAATGCAGAAGACAGCAGATAGACAGAGTTACATCCCTTGGGTATTTAAGGAAATGAGTAAACAGTATTTTGTTGACATATAGTCCCCAGAGTTCCAATGTGTTCTATGTGCCTAATGGCACACAGAACACGTTGGTACTCGGGGGACGATATTTGCTCTTACGTTATTTTTCTCAAGTTGTTTCATTTAATTATTTGACTATATTTAATTTATAACGGCAAAATTATGATCGAATTGTCCGAAATCTGATAATATTTGTGACTATTGTCAGGTTTTTTTGTTCGATTTTTATATCGAGACGAGCAGCTTTCATTTAAACAATATACCCCTGATGTTCCATGTGCCCATATACCCTGGATGTTGTGCGCTTTCATATACCTTGGATGTTGAGTGCATCCTTTGCCATGGCTATTTGTTCAAGGGATTCTGACCAATAAAAAGACAGAATTTATCGGGATATAGGGACAATACAATATATTCCCCAATTCTTTAACCCTTTACCCAACGTAACGGCCAAAACCGGCCAGCGCTATTCTCAAAAATCGCCAATAAATTTCCATTATATTTTCATTTTTTGTCTCAAAAACATAGGTTATGACCCCTCGTTGGAACGAGCTCGTCGAGCTCGTTCCAACGAGGGGTCATAACCTATGTTTTTGAGACAGAAAATGAAAAAAATTAGTTATTCAAGAATTTTTTTTGCAAGTGTCGTCTGCTTTTCATGTTAGGTAAAGGGTTAATGGAAGGACAGAAAACAAAATATTATATACAACAATATATAGTGAAACACATATATCTGGCACAAAGAGGAAATGGTTTGGAGAGTTACTCCATTCTTCCTTTACAAATCACACAGGCTTTTACAAAGTAAGAAAATGTAATTCAACAATATGGTACAAAAAAAACACCAACTTTGTCATTCCATAAATCAGTTGTAATTATTTTTTCATCTTCTGTTACTGAACTTCACTCAATAATACTAACAGCTACATAATTATTGGAGACTTATTATACAAGTGATAAAATTTCAGAGTTTTCCTGTTTCACACAATTTGTTTCTGGAACAACTGACAAGATGAATTCAGTTTGGTTTATCCTTTATGTTAATAGTTTAGCCAAGGACGAACCTAAGTAAGAAATTTCGGTTCTGATCAAATTTAAATGAACTAGAATGTCCAATGTTAATATTCTTAACATGTTATACCCAAATATACTTTTTGCCTGTTTTAATTTTTATAATGTTGGAAATGAGCTTGTCAGAAACAGTTTTGAACACAAAAAATAAATGATAATTTCCAAAACCAGGCCACATAAATATGTTCCAAACGATCATCTAACAAGAGGCCCCACAGGGTCTGGAGCACTCATTTTGAACAGAACACAATATAAACAGTAGTCCAAGAATGAGTCTACATTAACCAATTCATCTCCATAGGATACACTGTCAACCCTTGGGCCCCGCAGGAGTGACAAAAATAATCCAGGCATCATGCCTTTTTTTCAGTTGATCATAATGTAAAATGTAGAGCTCCCCTATGAAGCCCCTTGATACACCTATGTGGATTAATCTTAGTTACACACCTCTAGAGGGTACTGAATACAAAATTTCTAATTCTTCAGCTACAGGGCCAATTCCAGCTCAAATATTAACCCAGGCTCTCGATTTGAACAATGCTGAATCTGACTTCCCTAGAGATGTTGTGTACAAATATGAAAGCATTCTCACTGTTGGATCTGAAGAGAAATTTTAAAGAAATTTCTTCATATTGCACTAAGTTAAAATTTGGGCTACCATAGCGAGCCCAAATATTAACCTACGAATCCAATCAAACTTGAATCTGACCCCCCTAGAGATGTTGTATACCAAATATGAAAGCATTCTGACTAGTGGATCTGAAGAAGAGGGTTTTTGAAGAAATTCCCTCAAATTGTACTAAGTTAAATTTCAGGTTCCCATATGGAGCCCCAATATTAACCCAGGCACTCAAATTGAACAAATTTGAATCTGCGCCCCCTAGAGATGTATACCAAATATGAAAGCATTCCGACTGGTGGATCAGACGAAGAAAATTTTTAAAGAAATTTCCACATAATGCATTAAGTTAAAATTTGGGCTACCACATAATGCACTAAGTTAAAATTTGGGCTACCATTGCGAGCCCAAATATATACTTAGGGATCCGATTTGAACAAACTTGAATCTGATCCTCCTAGAAATGTTGCGTACCAAATATGAAAGCATTCTGACTGGTGGATCTGAAGAAGAAGATTTTAAAAAATTATCCCCCATATTGAACCAAGTTAAAATTTGGGCTTCCGTACGAAGCCCAAATATTAACCTAAGGACTTGGTTTGAATAATCTTGAATCTGACCCTCATAACAATGATGCACACCAAACATTAAAAGATTCTGACTGGTGGTTCTGATGAAGAAGATTTTTAAAGAATATTACCCATATTACCCCCAAGTTAAAAATTTGGGCTCCTGTATTGAGCCCAAATATGAACCAATTGGCTTTATTTTAACAAACTTGTATCTGAACCCCCACCTCCCCCCCTTCCCCTATGAATGCTGTATACCAAATATCAAAAGATTCTGATGATTGGTTCTGGAGAAAAGATTTTTTAAATTTGTGCAAATATGCTGACTCAGCATTTTGCCGATGCCCTCTACAGAACAACCTAACATAACTGATGGCAATTTGTTTTTACCGTTCATTCCTACTGATCCTAAGGATGCTTCATACCAAATAACAGCTCTCTGTTCTGTGTGGTTTGGGAACTATGGGCATTTGAAAATATATCTATTTTTAGCTCCTGGGGTTCCCATGGGGATGTAGGATTATTTTTTCAAGAAGTTATGACCCAATAATACCACATATCAAATTTGGTTCAAATCGGACCATCGGCTCAGAAAATAGAAATTTTGGGTGGGGCCAAAAATCTTACCCCTACCATTACAAAGCCAAATATTGCTTCACGGACTTCGTTTGAACAAATATGATTCTACACCTGAAAAGGAAGCTCCATAATAAATATCAAGTCATTGTACCCACTGGTTCATGAGGAGATTTTACAAATATTTTGGAGCATTTTCTCCCACTCCCTCCCTATGGGGCTGGGCATGTTGAGTTGAACAAAACCGCAATGCCCCTTTGGGACCATCACTCACACAAAATTTCACTAGTACTGGCCCAGTGGTTTTGGAGGAGAAGACCAAAACATGCTGTTGATGGACAACGGATGGATGGATGGATGGATGGATGGATGGATGGACGACGGACGGAGAGCAACGAGATTAGCTCAGCTTGACTTTGTCAAGATAATCTAAAAATTGTATTTACATTTTCCCAGAGGTCTATTTTCCACAAATCATTTTGATTTGGACAAAATTTTGTATTCTTTGCTAACTTAATATTTTTTTCCATTTATAAATTTTGAAATATTTTTTATCACTCAAAGCCACAATGAAATCTTCACAATATGTATGGGCAAGTGTTAATTTCAGCAGGCACTTCAAAAATTTAAATAATGATGATAAAAAAAAAATTGATTCATGATTGCTTTGTGTTTTTCTGTTTTATCTAAAGCTGAGCATATGTTCAACAAATCAATAGGTTTTCTGATTACATGAATGAAAAAATACCTTGTATTTGATCACAAATTTCATACAAATCATCAAATTATATAGTTCAGACAAACTCAAGTAGATTAAGTTTGTAAAAAAGTGTATTGATTTATTGCTGTTTAAGGTGATTTTCAGCATCTATGGAAAATCATGTCAGCAAAGCAAGTATAAAGTCAAGTTTAGCCAATTGTTTATAATTATGTTGCTCACTTTTAGGACTCACAACCCAGGCATTCATTACTGGGTCCATTATATAAGAGAGCTTGTCTACCATACTAAACAAGTATTGGTCATCCTCCCAGTGTTCCCACATGGACGTAGAAAAAAAAATTTAAAAAAAACCCTGAAGAGACAGAGCACATCTGCTGATCCAACAACCAATCCATGCTTTGAAACACTTTTCCCAAACCAGACTGAAAAGTGAAACAGGAATACACCTTCAATTCATTTTAACAGTGTAAGGATCACACGATAAGTGTGAAGATTCAAATTCAATGACATGCATACTGCAAACTTACAGGTTGGTGAAACGCTTGAGGTGCAGCTGCCCTTTGCTTGAGAAAAAAATAATTAAATGTAAGCATACTGACAATGTCAGGTGCATGATAATGAAATTATTAAGCATCAATAGAATAGTTTATAAAATTATTTTCGCATCATTTCTTTCACTACATGCAGTGAGCAGATATATTTTTGCACTATTTCTTTCAACAGATCCAGAAATGAACACAAAAACTTTTTCGTGATACAAACTTCCTGTTCTGATAAGAAACCAAAGCTCAGAGCCTTCAAGACATAACCTGCCTATTTTTAAAATTTAATGGGTTCAAAGACACTTTCAAAAGTCAGGAGCATGCCATTTTGGACAGTTTTAAGGGTAGAGAAAGCCAGAGTACCCAGAGAGAACCACTGACTAGTGACAAATAACTGTCACTCTTCAACTTTCTAACCTCGCACCATCAGGATTAGCATTGGTTAACCCTCTACCTAATGAATCTGCCACATCTGCCTGCATAGTGTACAAAGTGAGTAGATGAAAAAAACAACAGTTTTCAAAAAATTTCAACAAAATCATATCATGTGATCCCCTCAATGGAACAAGCTCACTGAGCTCGTTCCAATGAGGGTCATATGACATGGTTGTGTTGAAATTTTTTTTAAAACTTAAAAAAAACAATAATTAAAATAATTTGTTTATTTTAATGGTATTTAAGGTCAAATATTTCTGCACAAAGGGTAATTGTGACTACAATGTGGAGATAAAGTCAAGTGTAATCAATCATTTTTTCCCATGTTGCCCATTTTTGAGGACTTCCGCCTCAAGCATTGGTGACTGGGTCCTAGTTTACCAGTAAAACAGAACTTTACAACAGTTAACCGGTAGGGTGCTGGAAGCCCATATTTGGTCTTTAATATGAAGAGCAGGTTCCCCAGCTTAAAAGCTTAATATTGTGTGGATGTACTTCAGGGCATTATTTGGTCTTTAATATGAAGAGCAGGTTCCCCAGCTTAAAAGCTTAATATTGTGTGGATGTACTTCAGATTATCTTTGAAGTGAATTTATTTAGTCTGTAAGGATTTGCCTTGTTATAATTTATGGGAGAGTGCCAAGAGGCCTATATTCTAGTGAATGAGCTACCATGCTCCCAACTAATTTACATCCTGTCACGGTTTACAGTACAGCTGCAAAGGACTGGTCACTTTCCATGGGTGGGAGATATTTCAACGGCTGCAATAATAATAGATTCCAAACACTAATTATAGGAATAATCATCAAAATTTAATTAATAAAGAAACAGATACAACCTGGGGTTTCATTAATTAAAATTTTGCTGATGATTATTTTTATTACCTGGTAACAGCATGCGTAGACATCACCACCCATGCATGGATTACGACCAGTCCACGGCGGCTGTACTGTACATATTGTTCTGTTTACCTCGACTGATGACATGAGAAAAAGTCAACGTTATTGAGTTTCACACCTTCTCTAATATGTGCAACACCAGGTATTTTGGCTAGTTTGTTATTTGTGAAAGATCATGGGGCAAAGCTCTGAGCAACATAATCATAGTCACAATATTTCCAGGTTCAATCTACACACAGGACTGAGTACTCTACACATCCTATATACACCCAATATTGACATGCTTATACACCGGTAAGGGAAAACAAAATATGTTCTAAGCTAATCTCAACTATTTTTCTAACACTGTATTTCTATTGTAATTTCTTGTCAATTACTAACTGATGTCACTCATTTTTTAAAGTTTAACCCTTGAAGGAATGGAGATTTAATAAATTTTTTGTTGCACATAGTCTGCATTCTTACAGTTGTTTCAAAACATGCCTTGGTTACACATATAGGCAGCAAAGATTTGCCTAGAAACAACTGTCAATGTACTTGGAGCTGTGGTTTCTAAACATGTCTTGGCTGCCCATATAGACAGCCAAGACTTGCCTAGAAACACTGCATTGGGGGATGCGATTTGCAAATTTACCTGAAGGCTGCATGTTGGGGCACCTGGTCTGCTGCAGTAAATCATCAACAGTCAGAATTAGACCTTTAAGGATTACAGTCTGTTTGTTGATCATAACAAAAAAAACCCACAGCAATGTTCCATATATCAATCAACTGAGAGTTATTTTCCCTAACATGTTTCAAAACAGCTGAATCCATCTCCATTTTACCTTCACTCTGATGAAATAAACAAATCTGTGGTGTTGCACATTTGCAACAAACAGATTATAGGTTATTATGATGAATTGACGGTAACATGGTCTGAGGTTTGCGGCTCAGAGCGTATATTCAAATGAGACACGAAGCATTGAGATTGAACATACACACCGAGCCGCAAACCTCAGACCATGTTACCGTTAATTCATCACAATAACGTATATGTTCCAATAGACACTACCCATAGCCCAAAACCTACATTGTGAAACACTAGAGGTTTATTCACTAAACATGTGATCATTAAAAGTTGCCTTGTTCAAGGCAACTTTTAACGATCACATGTTTGGTAAATAAACCTCTCATGTGTCCCATGATGGCACTGGATAAATAATCATTAAACCAGATAAACTCATTCTATCACAGTTCAAATCGTAAATTGGTTTGCAATTTAAACAACAATTATGAAACAGGCGACATCATTGCAAATATTTCGCATTGTGACGTCGGGCCAACATTTGCCATTTGGGCCGTAAACATAGAATATACTAAGCAAGCTCTCATCCAATCAGATGAGGAGGATTTTAGTCTTGCTGGTACATTATTAAAATGTTTTAACTTAAAAAATAACACAATCTGCAGAATGCAGTTCTGAAAAATCTGTTTAAAAAGAACTGCAAAATCCCATTGCTTCCTATTTCTGAACAGAGATTATGACCCAGATATTATCTCAAATTTTTTCAAGTTGTGTATTGGAAGAAAATAATTTTTTTAGTTGAAAAAGATAAAACTCAGTATTTTTTAGGTTGGATATAATCCAAGATTATTCTATGAAGATGTAAAAAGTTACAAGACAAAAATAGCTAAATACACCTGTTTAGCTGGAAAAAACTTAATAATCATTTAAAGAAACAAAGGTTTTCTTATCACAGTAAAATTGTAATTTCATAGGAGTAATTATTTTCTTCAAGTGATTTCTGTAATTTATTACAATACTGTAAACACTAGTTTACTGGTCATAGAAATAAGATTTCCCAATGTTTACATAAAGAAAAGTAGAATAGAATGAAAAATGTAAAACTTCTGTGTGGATAAATCCCAAAATATGGAAGTATTCTGTAAATATCATGAAGCAAATCAAGTTGTCGGCAGAATAAGTTTTCTCTCAATTTCTAGAATCTTAGGCTAATCTATTTGCCACCAAAAATCTTGCATCACTTCTGGCGTTTCTTCCATTAAACTGGAGGAGTGACCAAAGGTGATATTTGGGTTCTACTGAAAGATTTTTATTTTACAATTAAATGAGAAAATATTCTGTGGATGTGTTTCAAATTCAGTTAGAAGAGCAAAAATCTTTTGTTCATATAGATTCAGGCATTCTCCAATAAATTGAGACACAACTCCATAACTAAATTCTAACTTCTGAAATTAATTTAGCAATCAACCAGCTAAGCTAATATGAAGCTGCTATGTATCACTCTGTTAAAAGGCATTCTAAAATAGGGGCCTTGTGAATCTCAAATATTGGGTTGAATCGAATCAGAGAATTTTGAATTGAATCGGATCTCAAAATGAATCTCATCACTCTTCAAGTTACAGACATTGCAGCTTTTTTATAACTATATATTGTCAAGATCCACTCAAGAATTGTGTCAGCTTGGGAAAATCAATCATAAAAGCAGAATATTCCAAGACAGAGTCAACGTACTTTTGGAAATGAAACTTCCTTGAACTTTTCTTCTATCATCAGGTCTCCTGTACAGGAGACCTGATGATACAGGAAAAGTTCAAGACAGTTTCATTTCGAAAACTACTTTGATTCTGTGGAAGAGCTGATACTTGGTAGGCTTTTGAGAACATCTTGGCAATTCAAATTTTTTTTAAATTGGCGCAACTGGAATCAAACTGAATCATCAGAATGATGTGAAATCAAATTGATTTTTGAAGCTTCGCAAGGCCCTATCTCAAAATCTTTTTATAATGGTGTATTGTATAAGAACATTTTATCAGCAAAAGCAAGGTCAACAAAGATGTTGTTCACAATCTTAGCCACAACATGGCACTAAAACTGTTAAAAGGCATTTCCAAGCTAACAAATCGTAACAAATTTCTGTAGCAAACTTATTTTGACGATAACCTGAATGTTTTGAGTTTGACTACAGGAGTCAAACCTATGCTGAAAACTGTACAAAAAAATAACACAAACAATCAATAAAACTCCTGGATGCTAAACAAATGTAATAACATTTATAACACTCATTACAACCAACTTTCAAGCGCATACTCACCATTCTTCGCTGAAATGGTAATTCGCTTTAGTGTTAATTTGATTCTATATCCAACTAATTTTAGATATATGCACAGCATATCTTCACAATGTAATAATTCTTTATGCATATAGAAAACTTCGAATATGTCCATTTCATTATTTAGGTACATGTTAACAACTCAAAGGCTACATTTTGACTTTTGAAAAGATGTCTAAAATTCTTTCATTTGTATTACACAATTACTAAGGAAAGCTGAAGTAAATATGGCCATGGAAGAGATTTTACATCAAATGCAATCAAACACGAAAAATGGTCACAGTGATCTGGTTTGCAGTCAGAGCACATCTTCTCTCAATGATTCATACACACATCAACTTTTGTGGCATTCACATGGTATCTGAAATCTTGCTTGGAAACTAAGTGGTCATAGATGCACTCACTACTGAGCAGATGAACATACAAGAAACAGACCTAAAGCATTAATCTCCCCCTCCAAACTCATCTGTATGCAATATAAAAATTATTTAATACTGCAACAAACATGCTAGACAGATGTACATACAAACAGAAGGAGTTCTCCATAATATACCCACTCCCATGTTTGGGGCACAACAATTCACACATCAGTGCAAAACTAGTGGTTTGGTTCTTGGCCACTCACAGTATAGACATCTACCCATTGCCTTACTTGGAAATCCAGTTACAAATTTTAAACCCTTACCTAACATAAAAATCAAAACCAGCCAATGATATTTACAAAAATCCTCATTCAAATTTAAACTTTTAAAATTTTTGCCTCATAGATCTAGCTTATGACCCTCATTGGAATAAGCTTGTTCCAATAGCATGTCAAAAGCTATGTTTCTGAGGTGAAAACTAAACATTTTCACCTTGCAAGATTTTTTTTTTGCAAGTGCGGGTCTCAGGTAAAGAGTTAATGGTTAAGGACCCAACAAACTGAGTTCATGTATCACAGTTCATGATCATCAGTAGACCATTGGCCATTAAACTGCAAATTTGCATACCAGGTTTAGTGTGCACCTGACTAGATGCTAAGGGTATGACCTCTTTGATCTGCGACAAGAACCTCAAAATAAGAAGTGTTTTTTAACTAAAATCACCACAGAGAACCCAAAGTTCAGGGTAAACTTGGAATCCATCAAAAGCAGAAATTTTAAAGTAAAATCTACAATACTAATTCACAAAATGAGAAGAGTGAACTATATTCCAAATAGCACTTCACAGGGTTAAGATTATGCAATGCATGTTAAACTGTGAAAAATATATTCAAATTCTCAGTGACATAAAAACGTGACATGGTTACCAGGGGTTATAAACATAATGAATCAAGCAAATAAAATACAAAGTCTGAACCAAAATTCAACTTAAGATTCATTAACTCGATCACAAAATTATTTGGGTGGAACCAAATTAGAGGAACATAAAAGAAACTGAAATAATAAAATGAATTGTTGACTTAGTAATAAATGAACATAAAACTCATTTCCACACACAAAACAAAATTTGCGAAGAAAAGCTTATGACACCACAATGAAAGCAGCTCAAAATGCTGATTCCATGGATGGGTTATAAGCTGTGAATGCAAACATGTTTTCTTTCTTGGTGATATTTTGATCTGGTCGTGACAAACTTCCATCAGTGGGCCTACATTACCAAAATAAAAAAAATACAAAATCAATAGAAGACTGAATTAGGAAAAACAAATGAAAGGAGCATCTAAGATTCTATATTCTTGTATTACCTTTTTCCAACAGATGAGATTCTAATGTTGTGGGATGAAAAGGGGACAAAAAACTTTGACCAGACCAGGGCTGTGTCTTTTGTAAATCACAGTACTATTTTAACCCTTTAACTAATGAATCGGCAACATCCGCACGCATAATTTACAAATTAAGCAGTTGAAAAAAATTATATTTTAAAAAAAAAATTCAACAAAACCATATCATACAACTCCTCTTTGGAAGAAGCTCGTTGAGCTTGTTCCAATGAGGGGTCACATGATATGGCTTTGTTGAAATTTAAAAAAAAAAAAAACAATAATTAAAATAATAAGTTTTGATATTGTGTGCGTTGAGTAAAGGGTTAAATTTCAAAACTAAAATGGCTGAAAGTTTACCAGTTCTTTTTTAAGTTTTTTGCATATTTTGGTTTAATATTGCTAGGGTGGGAGCTCCACTCTAATAGTGTGTCACTGAAAATCCAATCTCTGCAGACACTCAAAATCCAGTCATATAACAAAATCACCAAATGTGCTTGGAGTTGAACATTCCTATCATTCAACCATACCATCAGTGATATCACATGAAGGCTGTTTCTCAACTGTTTCTTTGACATCACCTCATAATAAAATATAAAATACTTCAAATATTCAATAAAAGACTGCTCTGAAATATAACAAAAATATCTTACCTCTGGTTCAACTATTTGAGTCTGTTCATCAATCTCGCTGTAAAGGAAGAAGACAATCAATGTACAAAAATTGTGAAAATACAGGAACCCTGTTAATTGAATAGCTACAGGTGAAACTGTAAGTCCTGTAGTGAACCGTGCGCTTATCTAGGCTTAATTGCATGTAGGAATTGCACGCAATTGCCATATCGAATGGCATCCAAAGCACGAAAGGTTCTCCTGGTTTCTCATAGCAAACACAGGCAATGTGTCTGCCAATGGACCTCCAGGTTACCCAGAGGTCTATTGGCTGAAACATTGATTGTGCACAGGCCATATGTACAGAATTTGATAGCCTCACTATGGTCATGATGCATAGATTAAAGCACAGATTGACATGCTATTTGTGTACATTTCATGACAGGACTTCTAGTTTTAACTGTAATCTGTTGGTGAAAAATATTAAAAACATTCAATTAACAGGAATCTGGTAATTTTCTTGTATTCTAGGATTTAATTTATTTATTGGTGTTTTAGGTCATATATTTCTGCACAATGGCTAATCGTGAATGCAACATGGATATAAAGTAAAGTCGAGCCATTTGGGTGCTTATCTAGGCTTAATTGCATGTAGGAATTGCACACAATTGCCATATCGAATGGCATCCAAAGCACGAAAAGTTCTCCTGGTTTCTCATAGCAAACACAGGCAATGTTTCTGCCAATGGACCTCCGGGTTACCCGAAGGTCTGTTGGCTGAAACATTGATTGTGCACAGGCCATATGTACAGAATTTGATAGCCTCACTATGGTCATGATGCATAGATTAAAGCACAGATTGACATGCTATTTGTGTGCATTTCATGACAGGACTTCTAGTTTTAACTGTAATCTGTTGGTGAAAAATATTAAAAACATTCAATTAACAGGAATCTGGTAATTTTCTTGTATTCTAGGATTTAATTTATTTATTGGTGTTTAAGGTCATATATTTCTGCACAATGGCTAATCGTGAATGCAACATGGATATAAAGTAAAGTCGAGCCGTTTGGGTGCTTATCTAGGCTTAATTGCATGTAGGAATTGCACGCAATTGCCATATCGAATGGCATCCAAAGCACGAAAGGTTCTCCTGGTTTCTCATAGCAAACACAGGCAATGTTTCTGCCAATGGACCTCCGGGTTACCCGGAGGTCTGTTGGCTGAAACATTGATTGTGCACAGGCCATATGTACAGAATTTGATAGCCTCACTATGGTCATGATGTGTAGATTAAAGCACAGATCAATGTGCTATTTGTGTGCATTTCATGACAGGACTTCTAGTTTTAACTGTAATCTGTTGGTGAAAAATATTAAAAATATTCAATTAACAGGAATCTAGTAATTTTCTTGTATTCTAGGATTTAATTTATTTATTGGTGTTTAAGGTCATATATTTCTGCACAATGGCTAATCATGAATGCAACATGGATATAAAGTAAAGTACAGCCATTTTAAAGGACTGCCACCCCAGGCATTGGTTTCTGTGTCCAATTTTACCAGTAAAACAAAGCTTGTTTATCATAGTAAACAAGCACTGCTTCACTTCCCGGGGTTCCCACAGTATTTATTCCCTTATATCTTGTTTGACAATGCTCATGGAGCTCTGTCAACCAAGATATAATAAACTAAATGCATATATTGGATGAACTGAGGTCAAATTGGTGTATTAAGCATTGGAAAATCAGGTGTTGTCAGAGTAATTCTTCAAGAGAGTTTTTATTCAATTACCAGGGGCTTATTTTTCTAACCTATATGGCAAAATGCTGATAAGATCACCGATCCAATGTCGAGTTGTGACAGCACAAAAGTGGGTTTAATCATTATCAACTTATAGTCGGGAAACCAATTGTTTACGATTTACTATGTGAAGGGTCACTGTGACCTTCACCTTTGACCTAGCATATCCAATATAGATAGGGTTCTTCCTCTCACCAAGGCCAACCTACCTATCAAGTTTCATGAATGTGGGTCAAACCATTATCAAGTTATCGTCCGGAAACCAATTGTTTTGATTAGTATGTTCAGGGTCATTGTGATCTTGACCTTTCACCTAGCAAATCAAAAATAAATATGGTTCTTCCTCTCACCAAGACCAACCTACATATGAAATTTCATGAATGTGGGTTCAACCTTAGTCAAGTTAGCATCCGGAAACCAATTGTTTACGATTTAGTATGTTCAAGGTCACTGTGACCTTGACCATCGACCTAGTGAGTCCAAAATAAATAGGGTTCTTCCTCTCAACGAGTCCCACCTACATATGAAGTTTCATGAATGTGGGCTCAACATAGTCAAGTTATCATCCAGAAACCAATTGTTTATGATTTAGTATGTTCAGGGTCACTGTGACCTTGACCGTTAAACTAGCGAGTCTAAAATAAATAGGATTCTTCCTCTCAACGAGGCCAACCTACCTATGAAGTTTCATGAATGTGGGTCGAACCATTATCAAGTTATCGTCTGGAAACCAATTGTTTACGCCCACAGGCCCACACAAACGCCATTCACCAAACTATAAGTCAAGTTTGACTTTGTCACAACTCAACTAATTAACAGGACAAATTTGTACAGAAGGTGTGGAAAATGGTTTTGTTTTTGGAAGTTAAATGCGATTGACAGGGGTTTAAAGACACTTTCAACAGAAAGCTTTATGGGTGGAGGAAACTGGAGTGCCTGGAAAGAACCACCAAACAGTGGCAGGCAACTGTCAGACTCTCCAATGCACCAACTCTATACCAGCAGGGTTAGCACTGGCTGAAGACAAGTACACAATCAAAGTGCAGTACGCCTTAGTGCACAGTGCAACCGTGTCCTCATGGAAGCAATCGGGAATAAGTGTGTTGATCAGGGACATATTGCTGTTAACTCTGATGGACCTTTCGGGCAAATGATTTTTGCAAGGAATATATGAGAATCAACTTTTATTATAAGCCAATCTGAGAATTATCGCAAATTATCTAAAAGATATTTTTTGATATCCATCGACTCGATAGATATCGTGAAATATTCCTCAGTAGCTTCCTAAATGACGTCACGCTTCGGCACATGATGTCGTCTGGAAGGAACAATCAGCTGATCTTTATTGTTTTGAAACGTACGCATTTGTGGTCGAATTGGGATGAATATTGTGCAATAAAATGTCTCGTAGCATATAATAAAAAAGAAAAATCTCCTCTATTTTCGTCAGTATCAGAAATTATCTCATGAATGTGGACCTGAAAGTTTTATTTTCACGAGTGCTTGCGCAAGTGAAAAATAATACTTTCAGGTCCACACGATGAATTTTTTTTCAGTATCTTCCTAAATAACATTATGCTTCGGCACACGACGTTGCCTTGAAGAAATTACCAGCAGCTTTTTGTTATTATCTTGAAACTGTTTACAGTTGAATTGGGCTGAATATCACGCAGTAAAATGTCATGCAGCATATAATGAAAAGAAAATCTATGCTATTTTAGTGAACATCGCGAATTATCTCATTTGTGTTGACCTGAAAGTTTTATTATTCACTTACAAAAGTGCTCGTGAAAAATAAAACGTTCAGGTTCACACTCATGAGATAACTCTGGATTTTCACTAAAACAGTGTAGAAATCCTCTATTGATTCTTGCAAAATGTTCATTTGATTCTCATCACAGATTCTGAATGTGTCCTTTAAGGCCTGGAAATTCTACTTATTTTCTACTTCCTCATTGCAAGGTAACTGACTATACAGGCAGCCAACACTTTACAAGAAACCACTAGATGTTCCACTAAAACCACTAAAATAGAAATCGTGACATCGACGCCGTAGCTGCGACGGGTGGTGCAATCTCACAAAATTCTAAGTTCATCAAGGGCCATAACTCCAAGAAAAATATTTGGAACAACACATGCATTGAACAGTGGCTAGACATCAATAAGATACACTTACATGCCAAATATAAAGTCATTCCATCAAGTATTTCAAAAGTTATTGAGTTTTGAAACTCATTGGTCACAGAAACTCGTTGGTCACAGACAGACCGACAGACAGACCAACGTTGCCACTTATAGAGCAGCTAGTCGCAGCTAAAAACTGAGATGTGGCACAACTTCAATGATCGGTGGAGTTTGCATTAATTTTTTAATTTTGGAAGTTACCATGTGATAATGCAAAACATTTACACCTGCTGTGATGCATAAACATATGTTGTCAAGAATGGGTGGGGGCCAAAGTGCATAATCATGGTCCTTATCAAATGGTTTGTTTGTTTATTGGAGATTAAAGACACTTTAAACAGCCCTGGGTACATTGTCGGAACAGTTTTATGGGTGGATGAAACAGGAGTACCCAGAGAGAGCCACTTGGCTGCAGCAAGGAACTGTCAAGCTCTCCAACTCACTAACTCTTCGCAAGCAGAGTTAGCAACAGTTGGAGGCAAGTGCATCATCGACGTGCAGTACACCTTAGTACACAGTGGACAACAGAGATTGAGTGACTGGCCAAAGGACACAATGTAGTTACCGCTGGTCAGGATCAACCTATCAAACTTTTGGTTTAACCCTTAAAGGCTGGAGATTTTTATACATTTTCTACTAAACGTCTACCTACTGTGGCTTTGCAGTTGTTTCTAGTCAAGTCTTGGCTGCATACAGAGGCAGCCAAGACTTGCCTAGAAACAACTGACAAGGTACTTAGAAAGTTAAAAAATTTATAGTAATTTATATATTTTTTATAATTACCAATGACCCAGACTTAGCTGGTGCTAACTCTAAAATATTTAGGGCCAAACGCAAATTTTACCCCCCAATCCCCAAAATTTGCATCTAAAACTGAAAATTACATGTCCTATATGGTCCTCCATACTTTTACTCCACTGCGCATGCGCAGTGTCAAGGAGGTCTCAAAATTGGCGCCAAAAATCATTCTTACAACCAGTGCCTGGTAAGCGTTATGTACTCAGCGAGGAGGTAGGAGTTCCCAACTCATGGGCGGGCCATCCCCGTCTGGGTCATTGGTAAGTATAAAAAATATATAAATTACTATAATTATACAGTACCAATGACCCAGGCTTAGCTGAATAGTAAAAAGGTTGGAGGGCCTAGAACATAAGGAAAAACCAATAGACTCAATTACCTACAGACCTATCCCCTCAAGGAGAAAAGGAGAGATAGGCTTACATGTATCTTTCTTATTTGTATCAAAAAAGAAAGACACAACACTATTCTGTAATTGAGCACAATAACACCCCCCCCCCCCCTCCCCTTGCCCTGGATCAAATACTCCAGAGCAAAGAGGGCAGCAGGACAGAGTCACTGTCGGAACCAAAAGCCTATACACATATAGTTGCCACTGTTTAGTAGACGACATTCTGAGTAAAAAAAAATAACGGACCTAAACAATGTAGATCTGCAGAGAAGGACTCAATATTCTCAGATACAAAATCGTGAAAATGGAGGACTAAGACCAATATGTAGCCCTCATTAGATCTGTAATAGCAACATTATTAGCTTAAGCCCATGATGTAGAAGAACTCTTACTTCATGAGCTTAAAACTAAAGCACAGACTGCTGAATGAAGATATAATCCTAAGCAGAACTGATAGTAGATTGAATCCATCTGACCATAGAATGGACCGAAATGTGGAGGAAGCTTCCACGGCATGTCCCACAACAGACGCCTGAGTAAATTAATCCACAGACTTGTAGAGCTAAAGAAGCTACCAACAGAATTTGCATTGAAATAATTACACTTGAGCAATATCTGCTGAATCAACGGCGCTGGAAGATACGCATATCTTATTATTCCGTCTCACAAGATCGATAGAGCGTTTACTGCAAACGCTCGAAGATCCAAACATTGTGACGTCTGCAATTGATTGTTGAGATGCGTTGCGAATAAGTCGATCATTGGCCGCTCTCCTTGGTAGCAATCTGATTGAATACTTGTTGTTGAAAGTCCATTCTGGCGGTAACAAACGGCTCCTCCGTGAAGGGAGTCCGCTAATACGTTCAGACGACCCGGAATATGACGGACCGATAGGAGAACTTGATGTTCTAGTACCAACCGAAAGATACAATCCGTTAACATGAATAACAGGATGGAATGAGTGCCTCCATAATTCTGAAAATACGCTAATACCGTCGAGTTGTCGGACAGAATTAGCATATGAGCATTCTGAATAACGTTCATCCAATAACGTAGCGCAAGCCAAAATGACACCATTCTTGATGTTTGTGTGCTTGATAAGGAACTACGGAATCAAAAGACCCTGGCACTTCAAATCCGTTGGGCTTAATGAAACGACCCAACCTGTTTGACTGGCATCCATCAAAACTGTAAAATTCGGATCCGGCAATTGCAGTGGAACTACCTGAGTTAAGCACTGAAAACTTGCCCAAGTCTGAATCTCTTATTCACTTGATTTGACAAGAAGATGTCCGTATCGAGCGAAAGAATCTTCACCCTCCAATTCTGAATTAAAAGAAATTTGGAGAGGACAAATGCGTAACCACCCCATCGGAATAAAATCGCGGCAGTTCCGCACAAACGTATCAGTCTCATGAGATCTCTCGCTGAGACCTTGTCTGAGCGAAGACAATAGCGAGCATAACAACTGATTAATTTCGCTCTGGTTAACGGCAGACGAACAAGAATGTGATGCGTTTCGAAGATCATCCCCCGGTGGGTAAATGACTTGGACGAAATCAGATCCGACTTCTCCTCGTTTACTTATGAAACCGAGATGTCGGATCAATAGAAGCAGAATCTGCACATCGTTCTGAAGCGTTAACTCATTGCCACATCTCTGAAAAATGTCGTCCAGGTAGGCTGACGTTACCGCAGACGAATGAGTCATTTCTGAGCTCAATATTCAAGTGAAAGCCCAGGGGCTAGATTCAGACCGAAACACATTGCTTGGTGTTGATACACAATTCCTATGATCAAGAAGCGAAGATACTTTCTGAACGCCTGATGTACCATGACGTGAAAGTATGCAACAAGAAATCTATGCATGAAGCATAGTCGTACACCCGAATACTCGCTCTGACCGATCAATGGACTCCATATAGAAACTTGGAGCCATGATCAGCTTGTTATCCAGCTCAGATTATGTGGACAGAACGAGCCATCTGGTTTGGAACCAGAAAGGATGGTTGTAGAAACCTGGAAATTCCTAGATTTCTACATCTCTATTGTGATCCTTCCAGAAGAGACTGGACTTCTAATGGAAGCAAGCCTCTTTCCTGCGGACTTGACGGAAACTGAGTCCATCTTGGACTTCGAGTTAACGTAAGTTACGTTTGAAGGACAATACAGTCCTACCGAAATCTCTATAGGAACTTCCCTCGGACGTATTCGCCCCAGAAGTGCCTGTCCTACTTTCTCCGCTGAATCTGACTATATGGAAGAGGATTTGAATAGCAGAGATCTGATAATAGATTGTGGAAAGCTTGCCGTCGAAGAGAAACTCTCCGGAGACCGGAGCGACTCTGAGAGAGTTTTTCACCTTACTATCCACACGTGTGGATGTAACCAGGGCCGCGTCACGTCTAACCAACTCCATATTGCCACTAAAGGGCGGAGTTCTACGTGAGGCCTTTGAAAGAATTTATAAGGAGGATATACATCCTGGAATTCTTTTCCTTTGAGACGTAATGATAATGCTCTGGTAAGGTGATCTGCATACGATAATGTGTCTAAGCTAGCCGTATTAGACGATATTGACGTTTCCAACATCATGGTTGGAATTGACATAGACGCCAGTATAGATAACTCTAGGACTTAGGCCTGGTCGTCTAGACGCAGAGGAACTCTCGGAATGCCCTGTCCTGCCGTTTCGAATTATTCCATGAATTGATGAAAGGCAGATGTAGAGCACTTGCCGATATGAGACCGGACTTGCCCTATTGGTAGCAAGTTATATATAGCATCATATAATAGTTCAAATGTCTCTGAGACATTTCTGGACTGAGACGGAAACTGAGGGACGATGTCCCTGAACCGATTAAAGAAATCTGTGTCCAGTGGAGCTATCAGTCTCTTATTCGGCAACGCAGCATTTCGGTCCGGAGGAACAACGTCAGAAAAATAAAGCCGGATGAACTCCACGGCAATTATGTTGTTCCGAAAGGGAAAATTCAACTATTCCGTATCCCTTTCGCCATCCAGTCGGACCACTTGTAATTCTTGGTTGTCCATTTCTGCACCTGCAGTGGAACGTACCGACCCAGCTTCTATGGATAATTCCTGATCCGACAGAGTTTCTGTCGGTTGCTGGGATGCTGCGATAATTTGTGCTAACTGCAATAGCATGTCTGTAACGGAGGCCTGTGGAGCTGCGGTCTTACAATATTTAGCCGCTGGAAGCTCCTAAGACGCTGACTCCTGCATACTTTTTAATGCGAACCTTTTGGAGTATGAAGTCCTCCTATCCTTGGCTAGCGGATGGCGTGACCTGGTCGCCGTGAATTCCTGGTCGGCGAGATTGGCTGGATATCACTGGTCACGTAGCCAAGGTGCGGTCAGTTGTACTGCCATGAGGATGAGAAAGCCAATAAAGCAGTCTCTCCGGACTGTCTATATCATGGAGCATCCCGAGCTGTGGACGTATGCCCCGATTGAGGAACATTCTGTACCACAACATCTGTACCCAGATGTTGTTGCACGAGAGAGGGACCTCTCTCGCTCGCAGCCCGTGCGGAGCTGGTCAAGCTAGGAACCGGACTAATAGGCTTCCTCCGTAGCATCCTCGTATCCGTCGTCACTGGGTGTGCACGTTGTATTTATAGTGCTCACATCACCCAAATCTCCTCCTGGACCGCAATGGACTAACCCGGGTGCCAAGCCATTCGTTGAATAGTCGCTACAGCGGGCGAGCTAGCGGACGCCAAAGCCGTCGATCCTACTTGGGACTTCTTACGCAATTGACGTATCTGCATGAGCACTCTTGCCGCTAGCTCTTCATTTGACTGTGACGGCAGAAGCACACTTTAAAAGACATCACAGAAACATTACTCTGTTCTTGATCGTCAAAGAGACCTGTGGAGCCGCGGTCTTACATAAATAGCTGCTGGAAACTCCATGCTAACGTCCCAACTGGAAAGGCCTCGTGTCCTTGGCGAGCGGATGGAGTGACCTGGTTGACGTGGAATCTCTGGTCGGCGAAGCAGGAGCTCCCGGGACGTTCCTTCCTGCCTTATATCATATATGAACGTCCTCCGGAAATCTGTGTGCTGACGTGAGGATGAGGAAGCCAATAGAACATCCGCATCGGACTGTCTATGCGACGGAGCATCTCGAGCAGGAGGAGTGGACATATGCTCCGACTATCAAACTAACATACAACATCGCGGCACAGATGTTGATGTAAGAGAGAGGGGGGCCTCTCTCGCGGTCCAGATGGACCTGGACGAGCTAGGAACCGGACTAACAGGCTTCCTCCATACTATCCTCTGTTCCGTCGTCACTGGGTGTGCACATGGTATGTTTATAGTGCTCGCAACACCCAAAATTCCTTTCTGGACCGCAACGGACGAACCCGGGTGCTGACCCATTCAGTGAATGGACGCGACACCGGACGCGCTAGCGGACGTAGACGTCAACCCTACTAGGGGCCTCTTAGGCAATTGCCGTATATCCATGAGCACTTTAGCCGCTAGCTCTTCATTTGATTGTGATGACGGAAGCACACTCTTGGACGACATCACGGAAACATCACCCTGTTATTGTTCCTCTGAAAAAGAGAGTGAAAAACTAGAGTGACCCTGCAGAGAGAGGACCGGCATGGTCCTCTCCCCGCTAACAACCTACCATGACACTCGCCTCCAACGTTTGTCATCCCAATTAATACACATTGAACAAGGGTTAGTGTGAGTACATTGACTACAATTAATACAGAAATCATAAGAATCAGAGGAAGATTTCCTTCCTTTACAATTTGAACAATAATTTTTCAAAGTGAAAAAAGTAAACATAGTACTTGCACTAAACCCTGAAAACAAAGATACATACTAAAATAATCCATTATAACATTGTGAAAAAATTATTTAAAAAGAAAAAAATTTTTGAAAAATTTTTTTTTTTTTTTTTTCAGAAGAGCCCAAGTTCCCAATGGGAACCTTGAGCCCAAATGGATCCCAAAAGAGCCTAAGTGTGGACAAAAATTTTAAATCATTTAGAAAAATTAATGTAACACATACGGGCAATATTAATGTATCTTGCTATGAACTAAACTAAGCAGAAGACAAGTAATCACTATCAGAAGTAACTGTTGTCAACCCAAACAAAAAATGTAAACAAACCAGAAACATGACACCAGGCACTGGTAAACATGGCCCGAAATCAATATCCAATTAAAGCACTATCTGATGCAAAACAGAGACTTCCCAAGAAGAAACTGCAGAGCATCAGATGGTAGATGCAGACTAAAATGCCTAAACACCCCTAGTGTGAGGACGTAAACATGGGGAAAAAACAGAAAATAATTCTGTTGCCAAGCCAAAACTCCCAAGAAATTTTAGTGATAAACATTACAAAAAATAAGCCAAAAGCATGGGAGAATAGCTAGGGGGGAATAAAGGAAAGGGAGAGAGGAAACACTGATCAAACAATGGAACATTCATAGCAAGAATGACAACAACAGGGCCATGCCTCGAAAATAGGCAACATGAAAATAATTTTGTAAAAAAATTATAAGTTACAGCCGTGAACATTTGAATCCACTGTTTTTCCTCTCCTCCTATTATTTCCTCTTCATATCCACCATTTCTCTCATAATTATGTGTCTGGCATCATTTAAACTGAGATTTACAAGCACAAATATCAGTGAGGTGTTACTGATTTCAGGGCCAAAGAATAATTTTTGGCGCCAATTTCGAGACCTCCTTGACACTGCACATGCGCAGTGGAGTAAAAGTATGTAGGACCATATAGGACATGTAATTTTTGGTTTTAGATGCAAATTTTGGGGACTGGGGGGTAAAATTTGCATTTGGCCCTAAATATTTTAGAGTTAGCACCAGCTAAGTCTGGGTCATTGGTACAGTATAAAAATACAAGTTTTGAGTTTACCCAAACAATGCATTTTGGGGCACCTGATCCTTTGCATAAAAAAAGTTATTAAACTTGGAATTAGGCCCTTAAGGGTTAAAGTCCAATGCTCTAACCAATGAGTCACCATGCTGCCAAATAGCATAATAATGGGGATTATCAAATGATAATTTGTTTTATTTATTAGTGTTTATTTGTGCACAATGGCTAATCATGACTGCAATAAAGAGATGCGGCCAAGTTTAGTCAATTTATACCCATGTTGCCCACTTCAAAGGAATTCCACCCCAAGCATTGGTGACTGGGTCCTATTTCACCAACAAACAGAACTCATTTAGCACAGTAAACAAGCACTGCTTCACTTCCTGGGGTTTCTACAGGGGTATCAAATGATACTTGTCGAATGAGAAGCCATGTGTATTACATAACAATAAAATAAAATATTTTACACTATGAAATACTTACCATGTTTCATTTGCTTTCTCAGTAAATATTCTCATTAAGAAATCTCCTTCTTGGTGAGGTTCAAATGTTGAGGGAATAATGGCATATGTTCCTGGTGGCAACTTATGACGGCCGCATATTTCTCGCAAGTTAATAAATGCTGGTGATTTAGCAACTGAAGCATTGTATTTAAAGAATTTCGTATCCAAATGACCCTGACCAGCATCTGCCATCTGAAATTTCAAATAAAATGTTATCAGAATACAAACTAATCTTTCTGCACCATTATATCACTACTATGCTAAATTGAAAATCTCTAAATTAAAAAAAAATATATAAATAAAATGTTGAAAGCCATGAACCCATTTTAAACTCATTGCAAAACCAGGAATCCTTTGCGTTTAATCCATTTTCAAGCTGTCAGATCCAGCAAAATCAAATTTCTTAGAATAAGACAGTGTAACAATATCCATATCCCCTGCCGATTTTTATGTTATGATAGGAATAATCTTATTATTGACCTGGACCTGTATTCATACCCAATAATATCACTCACCCATTATCATTTAATTTCTTTAATCACAGCTGAAGATATCTCCCAAAAACCTGCAATTTTGGTAAATTCAAAGTCGACAAGGGCTATAACTCTGGTAAAACTATTTGAATCAAAACTTCCTTTCCATATGCACATGTACACATCATACTCATGCTGCACACCAAGTTTCATAAAAATGCAATGAAAAATACAGGATGAGTTAAGTGAACCAGCATTTGTGATGGAAATTTTGCTACCACCAAGGGCTGGAAGCATATAATATTTTGGCACATAAAAAATTTCTGACCACTGCACACCTACACTTGATACTGATACTTCAGACCAAGTTTTGTAAAAATCCAATAAATGAAAGTGTCAATGACACTGTAGCTCAACTTGCCAAGACAAAGACATGTACATGTATAGTATGTGACACAGCAATGACAAACATCTAGGTAATGACCTGACAACAAAGGTACATATAAAGTATTGTAACGGTCTGTACATAAATACTGAGCGTTGCCTGTAACAAATGTATAGGTAAAGTATTGTAAAGGTGGGTGACAGTCAGATGCTAAACTAGAAAAGAAATCTTGGGAGTCCCACAGTGGGTCTGACTGAACCCCAAAATATTTGTTCTCATAGCACAGTGATAACAAAGGCACCCCAAAACACACTCATTCCTGTCCCAAGGTGAAAACAAAGGTACCCAAGAAGTTTCGTGAAGATCAGTTCACAAATATGAGCTGTGTAGAAGTTGTGACAAAAAACTGATTGGACCTAATTTTGGTACAAAATGGCCACTGGCAGCCATCTTGAATTTTGGACCGCACCCAGAAACACTCGTTCTCGTCCCAAGGTAATAACAAAGGTACCCAAGAAGTTTTGTGAAGATCGGTTCATAAATACAGCCTCTAGCCCGAGCCGTATTGACATGTGCACTTACAGAGTATAAGTAGCACTGAATAAATCAAAGTTCATCTAATTTGCATAATTTCTGCACGAGAAAAAAACCTGTACTATATGTGATGTATTCCATGTTACTAAACATTCATACAAAAATTTATTCAAATCAGAACTTTCATACAGAAGTTCTGTATAAAAGACTGATTGCACTAATTTTGGTACAAAATGGCTGCTGGTGGCCATCTTGAAATTCGGACCACACCCAAAAACACTCGTTCTCATCCCACGGTAATAACAAAGGTACCCAAGAAGTTTCGTAAAGATCGGTTCATAAATATGGCATCTAGCCTGAGCCATATAGAAGTTGTGTACAAAAAACTGATTAGACCTAATTTTGATACAAAATGGCCACTGGCAGCCATCTTGAATTTTGGACCGCACCCAGAAACACTCGTTCTCGTCCCAAGGTGATAACAAAGGTACCCAAGACGTTTCGTGAAGATCGGTTCATAAATACAGACTCTAGCCCGAGCCGTATTGACATGTGTACTTACTGTGTGTAAGCAGCACTGAAAAAACCAAAGTTCATCTAATTTGCATAATTTCTGCACGAGAAAAAAAACTGTATTATATGTGATGTATCCCATGGTACTAAACATTCACACAAAAAATTATTCAAATCAGCGCTTTCATATGGAAGTTCTGTGCAAAAATCTGATTGCACCAAATTTCGTACAAAATGGCTGCCATTGGCCATCTTGAATTTCGGACTGGACCCCAAAACACTCGTTCTCGTCCCACGGTGATAACAAAGGAACCCATGAAGTTTTGTAAAGATCGGTTCATAAATACGGCCTCTAGCCCGAGCCGTATTGGCATTTGCACTTACAGTGCTGAAAGTAACACCAAAGAACATCAAAGTTAGAGTAATTTGCATAATTTACGCACGAGAAAAAACCCGTATTATTTGTGATGTATCCCATGGTACTAAACATTCATACAAAAAATTATTCAAATCAGAGCTTTCATATGGAAGTTCTGTACAAAAAACAGATTTCTGCATCGTCGGTACAAAATGGCAGCTGGCAGCCATCTTGAATTTCGGACCGCACCCAAAAACACTCGTTCTCGTCCCACAGTCATAACAAAGGTACCCAAGAAGTTTCGTAAAGATTGGTTCATAAATACGGCCTCTAGCCCGAGCCATAGCAGCTTGGCACTTACAGCTCTGAAAGTAACACTAAATAAATCAAAGTCAGTCTAATTTGCATAATTTACGCACGAGAAAAAAACCCGTATTATATGTGATGTATCCCATGGTACTAAACATTTATACAAAACTTTATTCAAATCAGAACTTTCATACAGAAGTTCTGTACAAAAAACTGATTTTTGCATCATCGGTACAAAATGGCCGCTGGCAGCCATCTTGAATTTCGGACCACACCTAAAAACACTCGTTCCCATCCCAGGGTCATAACAAAGGTACACAAGAAGTTTCGTAAAGATCGGTTCATAAATACAACCTCTAGCCCGAGCCATAGCCAATTGTTGACGTACGGACAGACGGACGGATGGACGGACAGACGGACGACGGGCCATGACAATAGCTCAAATTTGACTTCGTCAAAGTTGAGCTAAAAATGAAGGAGGAGTTAAGCAGACAAGCCTTTGTGATGGAGATTTTACTATTTCCAAGGGTCATAACCAAGCAAAATTCGTCATATCGAAAATTCTTGACCATATGCACATCTACGCTTGATACTGATACTTCAGACCTAGTTTCGTAAAAATCCACTGAAAAATGTGGGAGGTGACAGAAGGATGGACTGACAGACTGATGGACTGGTGGTCGGATGAACACCATTTCAATATGCCCCTCCCGACTTTGTCGGCAGGGATAAGAATGAAATAACACTTTTCACAGAAAAATTTCAATTATCAACTGATCTATGGTATTTGTAACAAGAGCACTGCCAAGTGTGGTTAAATATGGCTGTTAGCCATTCTGAATTGCATCAACTTTGGTTGAGATCAAATGATCCAAACTGGAGTTATTGGTCGGAAACACATTTTTTTAAGTCAAACAAGAGGTCCCCACAGGGCCTGTAGCGCTTATCTTGAATAGAACACAATATAAACTGAATCCCAGAATGAGTCAACATTGAGCAATCGATCTCCATAGGATACACTGTCAATCCTTTAGCCCCTCAGGAGTGACAAAAATAGTCTGAGCATCATGCATTTTCTTTAGTCGATCATACTGTAATATGCAGAGCTCCCCCATGAAACCCCTTGATACAGCCTATGGGGATTAATCTTAGTTACACACCGGTAGAGTACTGAATACAAAATTTCTAATTCTTCAGCTACATGGCCAATTCTGGCTACCATAGGGAGCCCAAATATGAACCCAGAATAAACGAAGTTGAAACTGTCCTCCCTTGAGATGTTGTATACCAAATATGAAAACATTCTGACTGTTGTATCTGAAGAAGAAAAATTTTAAAGTAAATTTCTTCATACTACACTAAGTTAAAATTTGGTTTGCAGAATTCTTTAATGCGTGCATGCTCAGGCACTTGTTCAGAGGTCATAAGTTGTGAAAAAGCCGGAATGAGCCTTTAAGGGTTCTAGTGATATCTGATAAAAATAAACAGATGAATGCTCAGACTACGTTTTGTTGTTAAAAGTGAAGCAGTATCTGAAATTTGGTTTGAAAACTCAAGTGGTGATAGATGTATGCACCGCTAAAAAAATAAACAGATGTACACACCACCAAACCAAAAAAAAATGTATTCAGACTAAAACAATCAAACTCCTTCTCCAAACTCATTTGGTGCCAATACAAAAATCATTTAAATCTGTGCTGTTATTTTAAAAATATTTCCATAAGAAACATAGAACAATAAACGGATGCATAAAAGTGCATCAAGGGAAAGTAACTCTCAAACATATTCAAATAAGGGCATTAATTCTCCCAGAAACTGTGATCCTGAAGGCTAAAGTATGATGGTGTGACAATTCATATTTCAATCCATCAAAAAAGGACGAAGTGTGCTAAACATATTTTGATATTCTCTGAGTGAAACAAGGAATAATAACTCTAAATTATTCAAGTGAGAGGATTGGCTTTGCTATAGGGTCTGATCTCCCATGATAGAATAGCAAATAATAGAGGTGGTGAAGCACCAAACATGGTGAATGGTCATAATGCGTAACAAAGAAATGTATGACCATACAAACATACACATGGGGGTTTCACTACTATATACCCGCTCCTCCTGAAGGAGACATAATAAAACATACAGATAAATTACTGTAGAAATTTTCTGTTTATTGGTGTTTAACCCTCTGCACACTGCAGGGCTGCAACGATATGTTACTTTAATGATACAATATGATTTCTCAAGGCATGTGATTATAGCTATTATCTTCAATACTTTGAAATTCATGTATTAATTTCCAGTATATTCCTTTTAATACAAATTTTTAAATATACGATTTTAGCAATATGTAACTTTTACAATGAGATAACCATTGACATTCAGTAATTTAAGGTTTCAATTCTATGACCTGTTTTCCAGTGCTTTTGCCCTCTCAGAAAATATGTTAAAACCATTTAATCCCTTATATCTTGGTTGACAGAGCTCTGTGAACTCTGCCAACACTGCTCCACTTCTCTGGGTTCTCGTAGGAGGTCTACAATATCTATCCAACATTGTTACTACGTTGCACTGTGGTTGGCATAGATGTGTTTCGTGTAGCTCTTGTAGAGATTTCATTTTGAAATCTTTGTTTCTGGGCTTACAACAGAAAGCTAATGCTTTAAATGATGACTGGTTAGAAGTCAGTTTAAAATGGGTTCAGTTATAATTGTGTTTAGTGCATATAAATAACATTACTAAAATTATGTTTAGTGCATATAAATAACATTACTAAAATTGTGCATATAAATTAAATTATCAAGTAATTGATTGTCTAACTGGCTGTTCAATACGTCAAATAGTTACAATATAACCAACATATTAAAGTGTACCAATGGGAATTATAGCCGATATACTTTAATCCCTACAACTACAAGGTTATCTGGCATTCGTAACAGGATTTTTTCTCATGTTCAACCTCAAGAGTGTTTGGAGTCAACAGAACACCCAATATTAAAAAGTACTTGCTCACGAAGGCCAGCATAAGCCCTTTATAGCATGCCATTGACAAAAGAATTACCAGCAAAACCACCACTCCAAAACTCTCAAGGGTTGAGCCATTGCATTGACAGTATTATGTCAGACAAGCTGTTTACATCCCAAGTGATTCAGCATTTGGCATGAGCTGAGAATTCTTTCTATTTATCGTTTTTAATAGAGGCAATTCAAAATTGAAGAAAATGTTACAAATTTTGTTTAACCCTTTACCCAACACAGACGATATCAAAATTTATTATTTTAATATTTGTTTTTTCAAATTTTAAAAAAAATTTCAATCAAACCTTATCATGTGACCACTCATTGGAACAAGCTTGTCAAGCTTTTAAAAAAAATTTCAAGGAAACCATATCATATGACCCCTCATTGGAACGAGCTTGTCAAGCTCATTTCAATGAGGGGTCACATGATATGGTTTCCTTAAAATTTGTTGAAAAGTTGTTTTTTTTTTAACTACTTAATTTGTAAATTATGCAGACGGATGCAGCCGATTCGTTAGGTAAAGGGTTAATACCAGTGATTACAGAGAGGTGAATGTGATATATTATTATCAATACTGTTTTCTAAAATTTAAAAGCATATTTGTACACTTCCAAATTATTTCTAGTACACTTCTGCTAAAATCAGTACATTTTAACCTTCTGCACACTGAGGTCAAAATAGCTCCAAGACCAAGTTTCAACCAGAAAATATTTCCCATAATGCACCAAAGAATTTAACCAATGCAATTTAATCTTGTAGGAAGTATTTCATTCATCTCTGACAATCAAGACTGAATTGGGTAAATTTGTAGTTGCATTCCGAGAAAAATCTGGTGCTTGAAATTTCCGTATTTTATCATCAGTGTGCATAGGATTAATGCCTTGCATGCTGCTGGCAGATTTTCCTACCCAGTACAGTAAAACCTGTTTTGAGAGACCATTGTCGTGAGAAACCACCTGTCTTGCGAGACCATTGTCGTGAGAAACCACCTGTCTTGCGAGACCACTGTGACCTTGTTCCATTTGGCTGTTTTACTCTGTAATGGACCTGTCATGAGAGACCACCTGTTTTGAAAGACCACTTCTGGCTGGCAAAAAGGGTGGTCTTTCAAGACAGGTTTTACTGTACATAATTTCTCTTGCCAATAAAATCAGTATAATTTGAGCTGAATAAATCAAATTTTCCATCTGAAAATGCATGCATTTATAACCAATAATTTCTTGGGTTAAATGTAGATGAATTTTTCATCAAATCTAATCATGGCTGGTCCAAAGCAGACCTGACTAGATTTGATGAAAAATATCTTGAAAATACTCAGCAGATTACGAGTCAATGCCTTTATACAATATTACTGGGGTTCTGAAGTCTCATCCATCATTTATGTTTACACTGTGAATGTAGTGTTTTATGAAGTCAAGTTAAGCCAATTGTGATAAGTTTTACAGCTCTTCTGAAAAGCTTTTACCCAAATAAAAGATAATCTGGATACTTTTTCTTGGATGCTATCTGAGTTTAGCCATTATTTTTGGCGTCAAAGCCATGATAGCACAAGATTGTTTGATTGTTTATTGGAGTTTAAGGACACTTTCAACAAGGGTCACATTGTGTTGGACAGTTTTATGGGCAGAGAAATCTGGAGTACATGGAGAGAACTACTGAGTGGCAGTGATCAACTGTTAGATGTTCTTACTAGTTTCACACAAGTAGAATTAGCAGCAGTTGAAAGCAAGTGTGCTATCAATGTGCACTATGCCTTAATGCACAGTCATAATGCCGCTACGTGAGCAATAAGGATTAAGTGTCTTGCCCAAGGACGCAATGCAGTTCCTACATGTCAGGATCAATCTGCTGACCTTTCTGTTTAACCCTTTACCCAACGCAGATGATAACAAAATTTATTATTTTAAATATCATTTTTTTAATTTTCAAAAAATTTCAGCAAAACCAAATCATGTGAACCCTCATTGGAATGAGCTCGACAATCTCGTTCTAATGAGGGGGTCACATGATATGTTTTTGGTAAATTTTTTGAAAAATAATATTTTTTCAGCTGCCGAATTTACATATTTAGTGGGCAGATATGGCCGATTCGTTGGGTAAAGGGTTAAGGTTGAATGCTCTAACCATCGAGACACAGCGCTGCCATGGCACCTCTTAAAAAAAATGTGATGAATTCTGAATTTCAAATATTTAACACAACCAGTTAAACAATCATCAACATGTATACTGACAGAGAGAAAAAGATTCAAAATGCAGAGAATATGAAGTTTAACTTAAAATAATAATCATAAAATGGAAAATAATAACCATAAAATTTCAGTGAGCTAGACTAATTAATTAAATGTATAGAAAAATAATAAATAAAAAACCCAAACAAAATTGTGAAAAAGAATAATGCAAAATAAAATATATAAAATACCTGCAACATATATTATGTACAAACATACCACTATTGTAACAACTTTGTGACTTTCATATATCTATTTATTTATATTATTTATTTTTTTGGATTTAACAATACTTTCAACAGCCAGAGTCACCTTGTGTCAGACAGTTTTACAGGTGGAGGAAGGCAGAGTACTCGGAGAAAACCACCAGGTTAACGCCTGGCTCCCCAACATACTAACTCCACAGAAGCAAGGTTAGCATTGGCTGAAGACAAGTGCACAATCGGCGTGCAGTACACCTTCATACACAGCCCCACCATGCCCCCACACATGCAATCAGAATTAAGTGCCTTGGCCAAGAACACAATACAATTACCCCGGGTGGGAACATTCATATGCAGAGACATTTAGAGGGACAATGTGCTGCCAATTTTGAAAGTTTATATCATATTTATGCTCATTCCAGTTTAACCTTTTACCTAAGACAAACAGAAGACAATTGGAAAACAATTTCTTGAATAACTATAAATTTAATTCTGAGACTAAAAACAGCTTGAAGAGCACATTCCATTGAGGGATCTTAAGGGATCATTTGGAGGTAAATCTATGAGCTCCGATTGGGACATGACAACGAACTGCACCTGTAATAGCGCTTGCTGCATCGTGTAATATGCCCTTCACACAGCTTACTCTCTGAGATTTTCCAATCGGGGGCAAAATACATCCAAAAGAGAGGTTGTAGCCCGTTTGCCACCCAAAAGCACCTCCCCTGTTATACTGAATAAGCCACATCATTCAAACAATAAAAATGAAAGTGTCAATGACACTGTAGCTCAACTTGTTAAGACATGTACATGTATAGTATGTGACACAGCAATGACAAACAACTAGGTAATGACCTTATAACAAAGGTACATATAAAGTATTGTAATAGTCTGTACATAAATACTGATCGTAGCCTGTAACAAATGTATATGTAAAGTATTGTAAAGGTGGGTGACAGTCAGATGCTAAACTCGAAAAGAAATCTTTGAGTCCCAGAGTGGGTCTGACTGAACCCCAAAATATTTGTTCTCATAGCACAGTGATAACAAAGGCACCCCAAAACACACTCGTTCCTGTCCCAAGGTGAAGACAAAGGGACCCAAGAAGTTTTGTGAAGATCAGTTCATAAATATGAGCTGTATAGAAGCTGTGACAAAAAACTGATTGGACCTAATTTCGGCACAAAATGGCCACTGGCAGCCATCTTGAATTTTGGACCACACTCAGAAACACTCGTTCTCATCCGAAGGTGATAACAAAGGTTCCCAAGAAGTTTTGTGAAGATCGGTTCATAAATACAGCCTCTAGCCCGAGCCATATTGACATGTGCACTTACAGTGTATAAGTGGCACTGAATAAATCAAAGTTCATCTAATTTGTATAATTTCTGCACGAGAAAAAACCCCGTACTATATGTGATGTATTCCATGTTACTAAACATTTATACAAAAATTTGTTCAAATCAGAACTTTCATACAAAAGTTCTGTACAAAAGACTGATTGCACTAATTTTGGTACAAAATGGCTGCTGGTGGCTATCTTGAATTTCGGACCACACCCAGAAACACTCGTTCTCATCCCACGGTGATAACAAAGGTACCCAAGAAGTTTTGTAATGAAAGTGTCAATGACACTGTAGCTCAACTTGACAAACTTGAACTTGGCAAGTTATAAATGAAATGGCAAAATTGAAGATCATTGGTACCAATGTCATTTTTTTTGCCAGTGGCAACATTTTTTGACAGAAACCGAAGAAAATCGATAGCTCCCATCTAGAGGCCTCCCCAAATAAGCATGCCAGGTTTCAAAGCCCTGTAGGGTGTACAAAAGGGAAATATTGTTGTCTGACTAGACTAAATTCTAAGAACGTTGGCCGTGGCAACATTTTTTGACAGAAATGGAAGAAAATCGATAGCTCTCTTCTAAAGGTCACCCCAAACAAGCATGACAGGTTTCAAAGCAATCTGATAATAAATGTGCCCTGTAGGGTGTGCCAAAGGGAAATATTGAGGTCTGACTAAACTAAGTTCTAAGAATGTTGGCTGCGCAACATTTTTTGATGGAAATTGAAGAAAATCGATAGCTCCCATCTAGAGGTCACCCCAAACAAGCATGCCAGGTTTCAAAGCAATCCGATCATAAATGTGCCCTGTAGGGTGTGCCAAAGGGAAATATTGAGTCTTCTGACTAAAATAAGTTCTAAGAACGTTGGCCGCGGCAACATTTTTTGACAGAAATTGAAGAAAATCGATAGCTCCCATCTAGAGGTCACCCCAAACAAGCTTGCCAGGTTTCAAAGCAATCCAATCATAAATGTACCCTGTAGGGTGTGCCAAAGGGAAATATTGAGTCTTCTGACTAAACTAAGTTCTAAGAACGTTGGCCGCGGCAACATTTTTTGGCAGAAATTGAAGAAAATCGATAGCTCCCATCTAGAGGTCACCCTAAATAAGCATACCAGGTTTCAAAGCAATCAATTCATCAATGTACCCTGTAGGGTGTGCCAAAGGGAAATATTGAGTCTTCTGACTAAACTAAGTTCTAAGAACGTTGGCTGCGGCGACATGTTTTGACAGAAATTGAAGAAAATCGATAGCTCCCATCTAGAGGTCTCCCCAAACAAGCATACCAGGTTTCCAAGCAATCTGATCATAAATGTGCCCTGTAGGGTGTGCCAAAGGGAAATATTGAGGTCTGACTAAACTAAGTTCTACGAACGTTGGCCGTGGCAACATTTTTTGCCGGAAATTGAAGAAAATCGATAGCTCCCATCTAGAAGTCACCCTAAATAAGCATACCAGGTTTCAAAGAAATCAAATCATAAATGTGCCCTGTAGGGTATGCCAAAGGGAAATATTGTGGTTTGACTAAACTAAGTTCTAAGAACGTTGGCCGCGGCAACATTTTTTGACAGAAATTGAAGAAAATCGATAGCTCCCATCTAGAGGTCACCCCAAACAAGCATACCAAGTTTCAAAGTAATCTGATCATAAATGCGACCTGTGAGGTGTGCCAAAGGAAATTGTGGATGTACGTACTAACATACTAACATACGTATGTACGTACGCCGACGGACGAGAAGTGAAGGCAATAGCTCAGCTTGACTTTGTCAAGTTGAGCTAAAAAGATCGGTTCATAAATACAGACTCTAGCCCAAGCAGTATTGACATGTGTACTTACTGTGTGAAAAGAGCACTGAAAAAATCAAAGTTCATCTAATTTGCATAATATCTGCATGAGAAAAAACCTGTTAATACAGGTTTTTTTCTCGTGCAGATATTATGCAAATGTATCCCATGGTACTAAACATTCACACAAAAAATTATTCAAATCAGCGCTTTCATATGGAAGTTCTGTGCAAAAATCTGATTGCACCTAATTTTGTACAAAACGGCTGCCATCGGCCATCCTGAATTTTGGACTGGACCCAAGAAGTTTCGTAAAGATCGGTTCATAAATACAGCCTCTAGCCCGAGCCGTATTGGCATTTGCATTTATAGTGCTGAAAATAACACTAAATACATCAAAGTTAGTCTAATTTGCATAATTTACGCACGAGAAAAAACCCCGTATTATATGTGATGTATCCCATGGTACTAAACATTCATACAAAAAATTATTCAAATCAGCGCTTTCATATGGAAATTCTGCGCAAAAATCTGATTGCACCTAATTTTGTACAAAATGGCTGCCAGCACCCAACTTGAATTTCGGATCGGACCCCAAAACACTCGTTCTCGTCCCACGGTCATAACAAAGGTACCCAAGAAGTTTTGTAAATATCGGTTCATAAATATGGCCTCTAGCCTGAGCCGTATTGAATTCTTGACGGACAGACTGCCAGACGGACGACTGGCCAAGGCATAAGCTCAAATTTGGCTTTGCCAAAGTGGAGCTAATGAAACTGCAGATGGGTTCAATAGGTTTAATTAAGATTTATTTTGAGTGATACATAAAATAACATTTCCTCTTTTATGACACTCTTTAGATTCACTGATGGTTTTTTTAGATCCCTCTGCCAACTTAACATTACTTTACGTGACATTGTTACACATTATGTTTGAAGTATTGGTGAAAATAAACACACTCAAGTCCCAGACAGAACATTCAAAATCAGGACAAAACAATAATGTGGTAGTTGGTAAAAAGGAATTGTCAAAGGGAGGGCAACTGTGGGGAGAAGATTTTCGATTAGCTGGTAACATCAAAATTGGTTTGTACACACTGTTTAGCTGATAGTGAGAAGCAACAATGTTGTGAGTGATAAACTTGCAGGGTTTATATTTCATTGAGAATCTATTCAAGCAAAGATTTGCACCACAAAGGCAGCGAGAATCCATGTCGATTCTTGTTGCACCTCTGCTAGGAATCGTGTGAAAAGAATTAAGTCAATTTAACCCTTTACCTAACATAGCAGCAGCAAATTAATCAATGCAAGGCTAACATGATGTGAAATATCCTAATACTTCGTTAATAAAATTGTAAATATGGCTGTAACTGGAACCGGCTCAATGGCATCCATATTTGTAAGGTTTTATTGATAAATATTGTTTATTTTTTTTTTTAAATTATCAAATTCAGTTTATATTTTAAAAATTAAAAAGCTGTGTTGGATAAAGGGCCAACATGTGTTATCAGTATATAACACAGGTTCAATCATCGTGGCCTACTGGGATAGATTCTCGCACCCATTTTGCGAGAATCCAAATGAATTCTCTCAAATTTAGATGAAATATATAAACCCTGACTTGACACACAATGATTCAATGGCAGCTCTGTAAGTGCAGTAAAACTTACTTTTGACTTGTGATAACAGACATGAGAAAATCTTTTTGTAAAATTATAAAACTACTTGTGTGGATGAAAAAAATCCAATCAACAAATTCCCCTTTGTATTTACTCTTATCTGTCCTATTATTATGTGCAAAAGTTCATTTTTATCACTACGGGTTTCAGTTGCAAAACATTTCTGAGTGGCCCAGGCAAAATACAGCAGCTCTTTCCAACAGTTTCTTCAATAAGGTTGATAATAAGCTGCAATGTGGTACAGCACTGATCACAAAAAGACTAGGTCATGGTCAGCATCTACAGATGTATCCTGACCTCAGCATAATAGGTATAAAGTAATGTTTAGTCCATTGTTTCAACCTATGATGCCCATTTAGAAGATTTCCACACCAGTGTGTTGGTTCCAGGTCGTATTTTACCAGTAAAGCAGAACTTGTTTACTACAGTAAATAAGCATTGCTCATCTTCCCAGGGGAATGGAGGTGGAAATTTCACTCAACAGGTGATAATGCCCACTTTATGAGACTTTCACACCAGGCATTGCTTCCGGGTCCTATTTTACCCGGAAATAAGAACTTGTCCACCATAGTAAACAAATACTGCTCCCCTTCCAAGGTTTGCCACAGCGTAACTTTGATGGTGTTGGCTACAATGTCACACATAGCTCTTTGATGTCCTATGGTTAATTGGGTGACATCATCAATAATTCGACTGAATTTGTTTTTCCCTAAATGCCAACTGAACAAAACCCTGCTTTCAGTCTCTTGCCAGAATAGATGTCATTGAAGCAGCTTGGCCAGTGTTAATTTTGTATGTGACTAGTTTTGTCTTGGAATACATAAGGTGATGATTTTTAGTTTAAACAGTGCCTTTTGTTGTGAAATTAATTATTGCTACAAATGTGATTTGTCAGAAGATCAACTGAACAAACAGTTAGCCATATCAAATCACAAAACCTATTGGTAGGTTAACGTCAGCTACAGGATTTTGAATCTTGCTTTTCATATCTAAGATCAAAGATCAACAGAACTACTATCATGCTTCCAGACCAGAAAATAAGCAGACTGTCATCTGCAAAAAGAGGTCCCCAGAGGGTGAATTTAGAGATGCTACCCTGCATAGCAGGGTAGAATCACTAAATTTACCCTCTGTGAAGTCAATCTGAATCAGGGTCTCAAAACTAAACAGAAAGAGGTACCAAGAGAATAAATTGGTCCACTGAATGGAATGGCATCATCAAATTCTCTCTCTGGGGACCTCATTCTGCAAATGTCAGTCTGCTTATTTTCAGGCCTGCATTTGCTTCCAGACTGGAAGCAGTAAGCCTGTGTATTTTAGTATCATTAGAAGATCTTGAGTATGATTACATTTCCATGGAATCAGTTATTGAAAAAGTTGATTGAGAGCTGAAGCATCATTCCCAGTCCTTCATAAACAAAACAGGCAAAAAGTATATTATTTTGTACTCAATTCATACCCCAAAAATGAAAGTTTCAATCTTTTCTTCTGAATATTATTACTTGCCGGAGAATTAAAATGAGCCTGTGTGAGTTTTGCTCTAGAAAGTTTGATATACTGGGTAGAATAAAAAAAAAAGAAAATTAAATTTCTGGGGAGTAAAGCTCTAAGTACCATGACAAGGCAACTCTTACAAAAATAGTTTTAAATTACTAAAAAATTTATATCATTTTTGCATAAAAAAAATAGCTTTTGACTCCAAAATGTAAACAGCTTAACAGGGGTCACACGCCATGTTTTGGGTAAAATGACTGGCTGGACAGAACTAATGCATCACAGAGAGGCCTAAGGATTATGTACTGGGTAGAGAGGGAAACTAGTTTGCCATTCTGTGACTTGGAAAAGGACCACAGAAATGGTTTTGGTTGATTTCATTCTGATCATTTTTTAATTTAATGTCTTTTCTAGTAATTACACAACTGAAAAATCAAAACAAAAAGGTTTTCCACACTGTTATTCAAAAGTCTCATACAAATAACAATAAATGCAAAATGTAAAGTGAATTTTCAAAAAGCATGCATTCAAAGACAATTGTTTTTTTTTAAAATATGGATCATTCATGAAGGTTGAGAATAGATGAAATACTAAATGTGGTATTTATATAAGCTGTTGTTTTGAATCATTTTGTAGGATTGTGGTCTACAAAAAAGATACAAGAAACTTTTATCAAATATAACCCATGGATATTGGCAATTTTGGCTTCAAAAGTCACAAAACAAATTTGTGTTTAGGAAACAAGAGAATCTGGAAAACAAGTTACTAAATCACTGAATTCTGTCCATTAACTAGATATTTTTTACCCATTCTCAGGTTCTTTCCAAATGATTGTACGGTGTTGGTGAATTTCCACACACTGAAGCACAACACAACATCAATACATGCCCAGTATAGTGGAGCCCACTTAATCCTTTAACTAACAAATTGTCCACATCTGCCTGTGTAATTTGCAAACTGAACAGTAGAAAAAAAAATAAATTGTTAAAAATATTTCAACAAAACCATATCATGTGACCCCTCATTGGAATGAGCTTGATCCAATGAGGGATCACATGATATGGTTTTGTTTAAATTTTTTTAAAAAATTTAAAAAATAGTAATTCAAATAATAAATTTTGATATTCTCTGCGTTGGGTGAAGGGTTAACTGGATATCTCTTAATTGAATAACCCTGTCAATTGCATATGCTTCCATGCAGAAAATGATCAATAATATCTTCCATAAGACTGAACCTGTTATTTGCATATCGGTTATAGAGTAAACTCTTGTTAATTGAATAAAAAATCTTTTATCAACAAATTATGCTTACAATCACCACATTCCCCTTGCTTATAGACCTATTTTTCCTCGGTACATCCATAACAGGTCTTTAATCTGTAACATCTTCTTTGACAGAACTCCATGAGCTCTGTCAAATAAGATATAATAGATTAAATGCTCAGAATTTTCTATGGAATACAGCTATCCCTGTTTATTGAATAGGACTGTTAACAGAATAATATTCACTGGCAAAGTGGCTATTCAATTAACAGGGTTCCACTGAACTAATGTGTGCATACAGAATTTCAGTGACATTCATGAAGCTACTATAATTTTTCTGTTTACTTATATCCTTTTTGGTTCACTTCACCCTCAAAAGAGTGGACAATTTTTAAGCATTTCCACTAGGGCTGCAATGATTTGATATTCATGATGCCATGTGCATCGCGATTATTTGCTCATGATGCCATGTGCATCGCGATTATTTGCTCATGATGCCATGTGCATCGCGATTATTTGCTCATGATACGGTGCGCATCATGATGAGTGTACAACATAGAAAAGCTCTGATCTTCTAAGATCTGTATGTTTAGCAGAATGGTAATTGCAAACAGTACATCATTTTTCACCTCAGGATTGCTCAAAATAAGAAAAAATTATGTTCATCTTGCTTTTAGTCAAATATGAATATAAATTATACTCATCAAAATGATACATTGTGTTTTAATATGTTTTCATCCTTTTCAGGGTTCTTCCATTAATAATCCCTATGACCTGAGCATCATGATACATCTCTTGTCATGATGCGATGCATCGTAAGAGTGAAAGAATCATGATGCATTGAACAGTTTCATCATGCATCGTTAAAGGCCTCATTTTCACTTCACCGCTACAAGTAAGCCTGGTGATAGAGCTGTGTTTTCTGTTCAAGTCTTGGCTGCTTTTATAGGCAGCCAAGGCTTGACTAGAATTCTCTGCAATGGTAAGTCTATTCTGATATGGGGGAATCCCTCTTGACCTCATACTGGTGCACATCTTAAGACCGAAAAGTTTGTAAAGTTGAAAACAGACCCTAAAGGGGTTCATATGTCAATTCAATTCAAACATGGTTATGTGATGTCAAGAACATGAATATAAAGGTCAGCTAAGCCAATCAATAATATACATGTTTCTGTATGACCACACATGAACCTATTACTCTTTGAGGGTCTACCATTAGAGCAGAACTTGTCTATCCATTCTTTTCTTTGGCTTTTCATGGACAGTGATCTATCAATTTCACAAGTATACCACATTTAAACTGTTCTAACCTTCATGAATACATAAATGTAAACAAGCGGATACAATGAAACCAGAATTTTTCATCAAACTTATGTGAAATTAATATTCCAACTCTTTACCTCATGTGTGTGAGTGGCATTTGTATTTGGTACATTTAAAAAATTTCATTTTTTTCTGACCTTTTGACACTAAACAATAAACTCCAGCATATATTACATTCATACCAATCTGTTTATTAAAGGCATGAAAGATGTGGAATTCATTATGTTTAGTTGAGAAAAAATTCTCACTTGAATAAAAACAAAAACAATTCTCAACCAGTCAGATACTTTACTTTCAACTTGAACTGCTTTTGGCAATGGATCTCATCATGCACAAAATATCTGAAATTTCCTGAAACCTCTTCGATTGAGATAAAAATATGTAAGGCTACAAAGTGTTATGATATTGTACTGGACCCCGAGAGGCCTTTCCAACAGTACATTAAACAACAGAATTTTCTCAGCAAATGTACAAAGATGTTAATCTAATTCTAGAATAAACCATGAAGACCTTTAACCCTTGGGGGACTGTACAGGTGTCTTGAATTCCCACCATTCCACAGTCTCTATATGTCTAATGGCTTAGCAGTGATTTCTAGTTAAGTCTTGCCTGCCTGCTAAGGCAGCCAAGACTTGACTAGAAACCACTGCTAAGGTAATTTATCTATTGTCAAAAGGACCTCCTCATGATGGCATGTTAAGGGCACCTGTTCTGAGGTCAGAAAAGTTAGAAATATGCCTCGATGGGTTAACATCAGAACAAATTGCTACCAGATGCTTTTGGGCTTGAGAGGCAGGAACAATATAAACTACCAACTGAGGGCTAAGGGAGCAACAATTTTTTATCTAAAACAATTTGCAGACAATAAGTCTAGTACCAATTCTTAACTGGCAGAGTACTTGACTAATTTTGATGGTAACATGTCGTTCATGATGGTTTGCATTGTTACAATTTATGGGATACGTATGCAGTCCCAATATGGCCTTACTGCACTTAGTGAGGCAACATATTTAGGTTATCAAAGGAAAAGATAAAACATGAATGGAGATGGTAGACAGAATTCTACCTATGTTTTATTTGGATATCACAAACTGAAGAGATTACAGAAGCATTCAAAATTTATCCAATTAGAATTTTTCCGACAAAACTCAGCCAGACAAATATAACTGTTTTCTTTCTTATTTCTGTTCAGTGTGGGGATGAAGAGAAATTAATATCTTCGGTGAAAAATATCTGGTTCCCTGTATAATATTTTCTTATTAATAACTTCATTTATACAGTGCAATTGTATAGTAAAATATTTTTTAAAATCTTCATCAATGAATGAAAATGGGCGAATCAACATTCCACAGTCAACAAACATACCTCAGGAGGAACCTAAAAATTCAGAACAGACATAAAAGAAATTGATTATGAAGACTAAGAAATTTGTAAGTACCAAGTCTGAAAATAAGCAGACTATCACCTGCAGAATGAGGTCCCCAGAGGGTGAATTTGGTGATGCTGCCCTGCACAGCAGGGTAGCATTACTAAATTTACCCTCTGGGAGTCTCAATCTCTATCAAGGTATTAGGCCTAAACAGAAAGAGGCACTCAGAGGATAATTTTGGGCATTCTAGCTCACTGAATGAGATAGCATCAACAAATTCACACTCTGGGGACCTCAATCTGCAAATGACAAAGTGCTTATTTCCAGGCTTGGTAAGTACTCAAGATTGAAATTATCACGTGTTTTGTACTACCTCAAAGCAACAGTATATCATTCTTCATGTAACACAATTATTTACAGAATTAAATTTGGGGACAACAAAGCACTCGTGGAATTAGAAAGGTTAATAGAATTTTCCAATCTCACTATCCTTTTTCATCAGGGATGTGGCGACAAGGGGGGGGGGGGGGGGGGGGGGGGGGCCTATCTTTCGAAATTTGGAGGGCAAGTCATGAGTAGTTGGAAATTCCATCTATCTGGATTTAGAGATTCTTTGGCTATGATGATGTCTTCTTTACTTCCCAAAATTCAAACATTGTTTGAAATTGGCAAAAATTCAGTGTTACTATTTACAACTACAGTATGTGCAATACCGAGCTTAATAAATATGCACGATGTCAATCGGTACGAGATTTCTATAGTATGTTTACTTACTGTAATAATAAAAAAAAATCCTCGAAATGCACTTCAAGAAAATCGCATTATGTAAAATCGTTATCCTGAATTAATTCCATCATCACAGTTACAAAAAGATGAAAAATCAAAAATTTATCATTCCTGCATAAGATCTGATTTAATGTTAGGGGAGTGTGAATTGCTCAATGTTCTCAGCTTGAGCATTTGTTTAGCACATATTCAATTCCCAGAATAATACCAAATAATAACAACCTGATAATTCTGTCATGAATGTGTTGGCATTTCAGTTACTAGAATCAATTTTATGCCCCCATTCAGGGCTTCATTTTCAAATTTTTCTCGGTAGTGAATTTCCCACTAAGGGGAGACACCGGGAAGGGGAAACCATTTGTTGGTGCTTGGCCTACAGTTTTGGCCATCGCCAAACCCAGCATCACTTTCTGGCATTATCATGTCTCACATATCCCCTCTTTGAAAAATACCAACTTGGCTTTTTTTCATTCTATCACAATATTTCTTGAAATTATCAATAAAATGTACATAGAGAATTATCCAAGCAAATAAGAATTTAAATTAATATATTATTTGGAGAGTTTAGAGTCATTAGGGATCATATGAAAAGTAAAAGCAACTGTCAAGAGATTGAAAATATGATATGAAGCAAGTAATGTAAAATAAAATCATTTAACCCTTTAGGCCCCACAAAGTAGATCTTCTGTTTCTCAGACCATTTCGTTGTAAAAATTGCATGTGGGCTGGCAATTTTTCATTTTATTTTTTGTTTTTGTAATTATTTCTTTGCTATCAAAATATCATGTTCTTAGATTGTTTTATGTTTTAGGCCTCACAATCTACAGAATATCAGGGGTGGTAGTGTATTTCGTCCCTTGCGTGCAAGATAGCTTTGCAATGCTAAAGCATTGCAAAGCCTGGTTGCACTCAAGGGCCAAATTTATCAATTTTATCAACATGGGGAAAATATCAGACAAAGACTATTCAATTTTAAATTTCTTTAAGTTTGCATTGGTTATAAAAAGAGAGCATGTGGCAGCTAAATGTGAGAGAGACTGAGAAACAGATTTTTAACTTTTTTCGGCCTTTTCAACACATGTTGCAGATGACAGAGCAAATATTTTTTTCTGAAAAATAAAAGTTTGATTTATTTCAACATAAAAGCTCATAAAGCTCCTTTGGAATGAGCTTGATAAGACTGTTGCTATAAGACTCATTAGATAGGAATCTGATGAGAAAAAAATTAAATCTGTTGTAAGAGGTGTTTTTTTTTAAAAAATACTGCTAGATGTTTTTGGTAGATTCGAGATAATGGGTTGAGAAAACCTTTATGTTTGGAAAGAAATTTGAGACATTTCTTGAAGTATTGTGTAAAAGTAAGAGAAAGCAATATCAGAACAAGTCAACACTGAGTGATCAGCAAAAGTAAAATTAGATTATGTCAGTTTACTTAAAACCCCATTTTTCCAATGAAGACCAAAATTTTTTAGCAACACATTTATGGTAGTTTGGGGGTATTTCTACAAAGTTCTGACACTTTGGTCCTTTTTTTTGCCTCCCAAATTAGTTTTCTGTACAAAATCATGTGTCACATCATGTTATGTCTCAACTTAATCAAAACTGGTCAACATCATGATATCTGAACACAAAAGTCATTTGACTATTTTCTTAATCAGTGTTTATATCTGGCATTATCTGCTACACAATATCCCGACTTTAAACTGGAATGGAACAGACAAAAAACTGTCAACATTTCTACTGGGATTGGGGGGGACGAAGATAAATTCTGTCCGATTGTTCAACTCTTTAAAACCGTTGCATGTTGTTTTTTTTTCTGAAAAATAGTTTGCTATTATTACCCCCAATATCTGTGGCTCAGCAGTATTATTAGCTGAAGCCCTGATTGCTAAACCTTCACCAAACAAGGCTGGATGACAACAATAGCAGATGACATTTGCGATACTTTTTTGCAATTATTTAAATAATTAAAACTTCATTTTTTGTTTCAAAATCTAGCTCATCAGCACTGAGTGGAATGAGCTTAAAGAACTCATTCATCTGAAGGGTCATAAGCTTTGTTTAAGGGAAAAAAAAAGTTGAGTGGCAATTTAAAAAACAAGAGGCCCCAAGGGGCCTGAGGGCGCTCACCTGACATGGTAGCCTAAATATCAACCCAGAGAATGCTGCATACCAAATATCAAAATATTCCGACTGCTGGATCTGAAGAAGATTTTTAAAGAAAATTCCTCATTTTGAACTAAGTTATCATTCGGGCTCCCACAGTGAGTCCAAATATGGACCTAGGGACATGGCTTGAACAAACTTAAATCTCATCCCCCTAAGGATGCTGCATACCAAATTTCAAAAGCATTCTGACTGCTGGATCTGAAGAAGATTTTTAAAGAAAATTCCTCATTTTGAACTAAGTTATCATTCAGGCTCCCACAGTGAGCCCAAATATGAACCCAGGGACTTGGCTTTAACAAATTTGAATCTCACTCCCCTAAGGATGCTGCACACCAAATATAAAAACATTCCGACTGCTGGATCTGAAGAAGAAGATTTTTAAAGAAAATTCCTCATTTTGAACTAAGTTACAATTTGAGCTCCTATAGTGAGCCCAAATATGGACCTAGGGACATGGCTTGAACAAACTTGAATCTCACCCCCCAAGGATGCTGCATACCAAATGTCAAAATATACTGATTGGTGGATCTGAAGAAGATTTTTAAAGAATATTCCTCATATTGCACTAATTTGAATATTTGGGTTCCCATAGAGAGCCCAAATATGGACCCAGGGTATTGATTTCAACAAATATGTTAATCAATCTTCCAATGAAGTTATATGTGAAATATGAAAGCATTTGGACAAGTGGTTTGGGAGAAGATTCTTTAATGTTTTCCCCATTACACACAGTGTTAAAAATGCGGACTCAGCACTTTTTCAAAGTCCCAAAAAAGTACCCTATGATAAAACCGATAGCAATTTTCTTTTACCATTCCATTCTGTTGGTCCTAAGGAAGCTTCACACCAAATAAAAATTCTCAGTGCTGTGCAGTTTTGGAGATATGAGCGTTTTAATTTTTTTGCTATTTTTAGCTCTTGCGTTCCCATGGGGCAACGGGAAAATTTTCTTTAGCATAAATTAACTACTTATGTCTCAATAAAACCTCATATCAAATTCGGTTCAAATCAGCCTCTCGGTTTGGAAAATAGAAATTTTTGCCCCTTCCATAATGAAGGCAGATATAGACCCTAGAACTTCTCTTGAACAAATCTGAGTCTACACCTCAAAAGGAAGCTGCACACCTTGTATCAAGTCTTTGCTACTGGCTCACTTTTTGGGCGTGGCCCTACCAAGGGGCAGGTCAACTTGATTTGAACAAATTTGAATTGACATGTGATAGGGAACATGCACACCGGATTTGGTTCAGTTTGGTTGAGTAGTTTGTGAGAAATCGATAATGTAAAGTTAACGCCGGACGGAAAGTGATTAGTAAAGCTTCCCTTGAGCTTCGCTCAGGTGAGCTAAAAAGTGGTTCGTGCGCAGGAGATTGTCGTTTGTGAATCTCTGCATTGGTTCCAAATCTTGTTGCCTTCTGTGTCAGGAGCCCGGTGACGATTTAGCACTCGTCCCCAGAATATTGATGCGTTTAATCGTAAAGTTGATGAGCTGAATGAAAGTTTGTTGGCCAGTCTAAAGGAATATTGGACGACTATTCGATTTTGGAGGCATAAATGTCTGGCCTTATCTGTTAAAAGTAAGGTTTGTGATGGGAGTACATTTCAACGAAATTGGTATACACAAATTTCGCATTAACATTAAATCGTCTATTGTATCATCAGTCCGTAAGCTTGCAGGCATCTCTCAATGATTTCACTGCACTAATTGTTCTTCTGTTGCATTCGCTTTAGTGCTGGTATCTTCTGGTTGTCGTCTTTCGACAATCGAACACCTGTCAGGGCCTGTTCGTTCACGCCTTCAACATGGCAGCGTCCATGACACGTTTTCGATGCAATGTTTTTGGGTATTCAACTGTGATTCCCAGGATGGATGGTTAATTTCAGTGTGTGGATGGACGGCAATTGGTTTAATGACCCTTGTAAGTAGCTAGGATTTCCACCCATTGATTCATTGATCACTTACGTAGCTTATTTTATTTGCAGTGTCGTGGGACGTTTTGTCCTGTTTGTTGTTGAATGTTGGGGACATTGTTGTGAACTCGGAATTGGGTTTTCTTTGATAGGGCGCTTGTTCGGTGTTTTCAATTTCGGTCCCCCAATATGACCTGACGTTTTAACGGCCATTGTCTGCTCTTCCAACATCAGTATGTATCGTCCCAATGATTATCCTGGGGCTGAGCATGCTATTTTCTCTCCCAATGATTTTCCTGGCTGCTATCGATATTATTTTTCCATCCAATTTAAAATATCGTAATTTGTAGATCATCGCTTCAGTTAGCGGCCACGGTCCCAATGATCCTTCTGGGACTTGCAGATGCACACTGTAATTGGAAATTCTTTTCCCCCTTTCCATGATCATTTGGGGGGGGGGGGAGGGGTGGGGGGGGTGGAGTTACTGGTACCTTCCATGTTATTTTTTCCCTCAATAATTTTTTGGTGTAGATCGTTGCTTCACTTAGCAACCAGTCCCAATGATCCTTCTGGGGCTGGCAAGTGCTTTTGTTGATTCAGTATTTTTTTTCTTCTTTTTTTCCCTTCCCATGATCATCTGGGAAGGAGTTAAATGTCCGAGTAAAAATTATTTCCAATGATCATCATCCTGGAATTTTCTTGGTATATTCAGAGCATTTTGCAAATTGCATCAAATTCAACGAGTAGTATAGGTGTCACTGCAGGACCTTCATCCACACAACATTATTTGAGGGGGGAGGGGCCATTTCGAGTCTTTCAGTACGGCCTTGCAATGGATTGCACTTCACAAGTACCGCATACCCAATATGGTGCATGTTTTGGATGACTTCTTGATTTTGGAATCAACTTATGAGCAATGTTCAACAGCTCTTTCTATCTTTCTCAAATTATGTGAGCATTTAGGCGTTCCGATTGCCCAAGACAGAACAGAGACCCCAGCCAGTGTCCTTCAATTTCTGGGTATTGAGTTGGACACTGTGGCATCTTTGGCGTGTCTTCCTTTTGACAAACTGACAAAATGCACATCCGATATCGAGCGCATGCTCCATCGTAAAAAAACTACTTTGCGTGAATTGCAATCCATTATCGGTACCTTAAACTTTGCATGTTCTGTTATTTTACCTGGCCGTGTTTTTCTACGCCGCCTCATCAATCTTACCATCGGCATTCAAAAACCCCACCACCGGATTTGTTTAACCGACGAAGTATGTGAGGATCTGCGAAATCTGGCTGTTCTTCCTCAGTAATTATAATGGAAAAACCTTCTTTCTAGATGAACTTTGGATCTCTGATCATCAGTTACACCTATATACAGATGCCTCTGCTGCCTTCGGTTTTGCAGGAATTTTTGGGAACTCTTGGTTTTATGCTGAATGGCCATCACACATAAAAGGTCTTAACATTGCCATCCTTGAACTTTACCCCATTGTGGTTGCTTTGGAGCTTTGGGGTGCAAAGCTTCTTAACAAGCGACTTGTGATTCACTCTGATAATGAGGCTGTTGTCCACATTATCAACAAGCAAACAACAAAACATATTCATTTGCTCATGCTTCTTCATCGTTTTGTTCTTTCAACACTAACATACAATATCCTTACTAAGGCTGTTCATATACCGGGAAAGGATAATACTTTAGCTGATTGCCTTTCTTGGTTGCAGGTTACAGAGTTCAAACAGCTAGCACCACAGGCGGAGAGCAATCCCACTCCCATTCCATCGGACATGCGCTTAGAGAACTTGCTATTACTGCCAATACCCTGATGACCAATGCCGTGTCAGAAGAAACCAGTATCAGTTACAGATGTATTTGGGCTAATTATCAAAAATTTTGCAATGTCCATCAACTCGAGTGTTCACTGCCATCACCGACTGATACACTTTGCTTATTTATAGCTCATCTTAACAATCAAAATTACAGTACTTCATCTGTTCGTACCTTTCTATCAGCCACAAAATTCGTAATTTACAGGATCCCTCACAAGCATTGATGGTTCAAAAAATGCTAACAGGCTATCAATGACTCCGCCCGGCTTCAGACTTACGCATGCCCATAACACTCACACTTTTGTTTAAATTGTTAACTGCAGTTTCCTCCCGTGTGACCAGCCACTTTCGCAGATCTCTGTATCAATCTTTATTTTCAATGGCATTTTATGTATTTGGGCACATCGGGGAACAATACATCAACAATCGCATGTAATCCCATTCTCGGATGTACAATTTGAGGGCAATTTTGTTGTCATCACTTTCCGTAATTTCAAACATAACATATCTGGCCGACCTCATCTAATTTACCTCAAATCACAACCAAATCATCACTTTTGCCCAGTTCTCTTGCTTTCTATTTCCATTTGCGAGGTCAATTTCCGGGCCCCCTATTTGCAACACCTGATGGTGTGGGTGTCACTCGCCGTGACTTTGACATATTTTTCAAACTGGTCCTTAATTTCTGTAATATGAACACCAATATTTATAAAGGCCATAGTTTTTGTATTGGGGCAGCAACCATGGCAGCTCCATTGGGTTCTCTGATGCGCAAATTCGTATCATGGGTCGTTGGAAATCGGATGCGTTCCGCAAATATATTCGATCACCTCCTCTTTGCTAATATTTTAGACATCTACATCTCCCCATAACAGTTTGTAGCTTTAGGCAAGTAGGGAGCTGGCAATGGCGCTCCCTTCTTTCTCAACATTCTATGCAGTAGGGATTATCAATTCTCGATATTCAGAAAACTTCTACCATTACCACTGGATTCTCGAGAGCTTGCAACGGCACTCTTGTATGAATGTAGGTTGGTTCTGTAGTTGAAGTTTTTATGGATTCGAGTGGAGGTTGGTTGCCTGAGGACCTTGACCAGATCGCTAGTTTCCTCAATATCTCTTTATTCTAAAAAATATTTTTAATTATCACCATTTCCATGTTTCAAGCTTAAGATTTGTCTGGCACTGCATAGTGCAGCTGCTTGTTCGACGAGAGCTAGCTAAGACGCTCTCTATCATCTTCTCACATTTTGCTTTCTTTCCTGAGGTATATTGTGGATATATTATCGGTAATTCATGGTGTTTAATCCAATTTGTACGCAATAACTCCTGTGTGGAGCTAGCAATAGCGCTCCCTTTTGCAGTGTTTTTCATAATTTTGTTATAAATGTTCATATCCATGTAAATACATAAGGGACTGGTAATTGTTAGGTCTTTTGACTTTTTATCATTCGATGAACTTCTTCACACAGCGAGCAATGCTGTTAACATGGCTTTGCATGTAGGATGGGAGTCAGATACTGTTTTGTATGTTATCGTCCTTTTTACCACCTTCTCGTCCATAGTAAATTATATTTTATCCACACTGAGGGAGTCGCTTTCACTGCCAGTCGATTGTCATAGACAATTGGCCGGTCCATGTTTATTTTTTGAGAATACTACTTCAGTGGGTGCACATTCTGCATGACCCTGCACACTATTCTAATCACTTGTCAATATCCAATATATATTCTGATGTTCATTGGTCTAAAAGGGTTAGTCCCTTATTTCTTTTTTATCCAGTCAAGCTTACTCCATTCTTTCGGTGGGAATCATTTAGTACTGACTCCTATCCTTATTTTTCTTCCACACTTGTTAGCAACTTTATGTCAATTTTTAGGCTCGGAGCAGTTTGAATCCCTGTACTCATCCCCCTCTCTTTCCTTTTTGTGGGTGTATACCCTTTCCTTATGCTTCCTGCATTATTTGGGGAATAGCATAGGGAAAGGTCATTGTGGTGGTTTACACCCACTTTCACTATCATGACATCTTTTAAATTCATTAACTTTGTCATTTATAGCGCATTCCTAGTTCTTAATTGTATTTTTATAGTTATACCAGTGAATGTTGAATAAATTGGCAACCTTTGGTGTCCACATTTGAAATTTCCGAGTTATGTTGTAAGTTATTTTACTTCCCAGTTGTTGCATAAAGGAGGGTTAAGAAGAGATACCTTTAGATGAGTCATGGTGCACTACAGATACATGTGGAATCTGGCTTATGTTTAAGGACGTCATCCAAGGATGCATCTGATTGATAGTTATGCATTTAATTAACATTAGGACATGAATGCAATGCTTTGACACAAAACAGTGCCAAGCAGCAATGTAAACAGACTGCCAAATGTGATATTTTTCTTCAAAAATAGCAGCTTCATTCACTTAATTCAAGTTTATTCATCATATAAATACAGATCACAATAAAAGGCTGCCCGGCCATACGTCCCTCAAAAAAAAGTGTGCAATTCAAGAGTTGAAAAAAACTGAATTTTTTTAAGTTGAAAAAGGGACATAACTCTGGTCAAAAATGTTGGACCAAACCCAGATTTGAACTTGACCTATATGTTATGTTGATACACCTACAAACCAAATTTTATTTGCATTGGTCAACAGCAACTAAAGTTATCATCAGGAAACCACATTAGAGGCTCACCTGGAACTACATATAAAAATATGATTTCCAATAGGCTTTCCATGGTAACTATGAGCTGCAATTTTGGCATGTTTGCAACCTTACATCAACATTACAGGAGGATCACTGGTAGAAGGTGTCCCAGTCCTCAATCATATGAAGTTTCAAAGCATTTGACTTTGTAGTTTCCAAGGGGCAGATTTTTGCAAAATCCATCATTCAGAATCAGAGAATGTCTCTGGTGGCCATATTTTCCAACCAACGGGAAAACAAACAGAATCGTTTGTAGAGGGCCTCCTATAGACCATTCCTGCGAAGTTTGGTTCACGTCGGCTCAGTAGTTCCAGAGAAGAAGATGAAAATGTCACTTTCCATGGGGTTTCTATAGTAACTATAAGCTGCAATTGAAGCCATGTTTGCAACCCGATCAACATTAAATGAGGATTGTTGGCAGAGGGGGTCCCAATCATCAACCATGCAAAGTTTCAAAATATTTGGCCCTGTGGTTTCAGAGGAGACGATTTTTGAAAATCCACCAATCAGAATCAAAGAATGTCTCCGGCAGCCATGTTTTCAAACCCATGGGAACAAAATGAGGATCATTTGTAGAGGACCTCCCATAGAATATCCCTGCTTGGTTTGGTTCACGTCGGCTCAGTAGTTCCAGGCGAAGAAGATAAAAATATGATTTCCTATAGGGTTTCTATAGTAACTGTAAGCCGCAATTGAAGCCATGTTTGTAATCTGATCAACATTAAATGAGGATCATTGGTATAGGGGGTCCCAGTCATCATTTATGTGAAGTTTCAAAACATCTGGCCTGGCGGTTTCAGAGAAGATTTTTGGAAATCCACCAACCACAATCAAAGAATGCCTCTGGGAACCATGTTTTTCATCCAACGGAAACAAAATGAGGATCATTTGTAGAAGATCTCCCATAGACCATTCCTGCCAAGTTTGGTTCACACCGACTCAGCAGTTACAGAGAAGAAGATGAAAATGTGAAGTTTATGGACACCAGATGATGGATGCCAAGTGATGTTAAAAGCTCACATGGCCTTTTATGCCATGTGAGCTAAAAAGAAAGAATTTTCTAAGTCGAAAAAGGGGCATAACTCTGGCAGAACTTGTCGGCCCACACCCTTATTTGAACTTGATCTGTATTTTATGTTGATACAACTACATACGAATTTTCATTTGATTTGGCCAACTATAACTGAAGTTATCATTGGGAAACCCCAAAAGAATTTTTGAAGTCGAAAAAGGGGCATAACTCTAGCAAAAATTGTCAGATCGCATCCCGATTCGCACTTGACCGGTATTTTATGTTGATACACCTACATCTCAAATTTCAATTGATTTGGCTGACTAAAACTAAATTTATCATAGGGAAACCAAAATGGGATGCACGGACACCAGCTATTTTAATAGACCCCCAAAAAAATTTTTTCAGAGGACAACTAGCATAGAGTATAGGGGACTGGAAACAACACTTGGGGAACACATGAAATAAAAACAATAAAAACTCCCAACTCATGTCATTGATTCCAGTGCCCCATACTCCACCCTCATTGTGCTGTCTTTTTACTAATCAGTGATAATCCCCTGTACAGTGGAGCCCACTTAATTGGATATCTCTTAACTGAATAACCTTGTTAATAGAATATAATTTCCCAACACAAAACCATTTACCATACCTCCAGTACAAATTTGACCAGTTATTTCGTGGAGCTCTGTCAAACAAGATATGCTAAGTTTATCTCTAGAAGACAGGAAAGTGACACAATCCCTGTTAATTGAATACTGTTAATTGAATAATTTTCATTGGCAAAATGGCTATTCAATTAACAGGGTTCCACTACATTCATATTGCTTATATAAGTGGACCTGCAATGCCAATATAGACAAGCAACTGCTAGATCACAGTCACAGTGAATAAGAAGTGATTAATCACTGCAGATCATATCAGATATACAGATAAATTGTGTTAGTTAAGGATCCACTGTAGTAGAAATGTAGCATGTATATCTTAAAGAATTGCATGAGCAAAACCAAGATGGCACAGAGCAATGTTGAATTTTGTGGAGGAATAATTGAGTGATGTAAGTGTTTCCAAGAAGAAAATAATTCAGGTATTTTTAAATATACCTCTTCATCAGCAACCTGGTAAAGTTAAAAGTTTAAAAATAAAAGTTGGACATAAAATATTCGATACACTGAAGGAAAATGGAATTTCTGTATTTTCAGCTTTCAAAAACAAGACAATAAAAAGTTGGCTTCCTCTGAACTAAAAATATTTGTTTCGAAACTTAAAATGCCTAAAACTATCTGTTTCATACTTACATATGCATTGTTGCATAATATGAATTGCAATACAAAAACCTAAATGTAATGTCTGGCATCAAAGAATAAAAGGAACTCATAAGTACTAAAACATGAAGCTTCAAAGAGATATCTATTCAAGTTATGACAGCCCCTGTAAGTTGGAGGCCTAAATTTTTCAATAAACCCTTTAGATTATTTCTGTCACTTTATTACAGGACTGTTCAAACACTTCTTCTAAACTAGGAAAAATATTGGAAAATACCTACATATGGCATTGTATAAAGTTTGCAAATACTTGAAATTAAATACAGCCTTTGAAGTGAAATTTATTTTACAAATACATATGGCAAAGAATACTAAGTATTTGTAAGTATTACAAACTATTAAATAAAAATGAATGTTTTCTAAATTCATTAACTGTGAATCATGACAACTATTATGACGCAGGATTTAGGTGAGGTAATAAGTTCATGAACATCTAACATTTTGAAAAGTTAGTTCTTACTTCGGCCCCACAATGTAGATCTGTTTCTCAGGCCATTTTTTGTAAAACTGCTTGTTGGAGGGCATTTTTTAATTTAATTTTTTTTTATTTTTGTAACTATTTCTTTGCCATTTAATGTTCATTTTCTTGGTTTCATTTGTTTTAGGCCTCATAATCTACAGAATAGCATGGGTAGTGGTGTATTTTGTTCCTTAGATGCAAGAAGGCTTTGCAATGCTAGAGCATTGCAAAGCCTTGTTGCACTCAAAGGACAAATTTATCTATTTTATCAAATTGGGTAAAATATCAGACATAAACCATTTAATTATTATTTTTTTTAATTTTGGATTGGTTATGAAAAGAGAGCATGTATGTATTCCCTCCTTTGGCATATTGACTTTACGACAAGAGTCCATAATGGTCATTTTGATCAGTTTATGCACTAAAACAGTAAAACCATTGGGCTGGTTTTGCTGGGTCTTGCAGTTTGGTTTTCCGGTTTGCTCCAAAAAACGAAACCGAACAAGAAAACTGACAAACTACACAGTCCTACTGAATTCTGTAAAGACGAAGCTGCTGAAAATCTATTGTCACAATAAGGAAGCAAGTGGAACATTTACTAACTACACAGCATAGGGATATATTTAGAAATGTTTAACTATTAGTTAACAGTGTAACAGTTTTTATTATATGCTAAACGATAGACTATCGAAAAGATTGCGGAAAGATAGAAATCATATCCATCATCCATATTTTTAGTATTTTTAAGTCAGTATCATTTAACAGAGAATTCAAGAGGGATGGCATTTTTTAGCAAACTATTTATCTGATCTATTGTACCATAAAACTTAGATATGCTGCTGATGTATATATGTAAAAAAAAATTCATTTAACTTAATTCTTCCTCAGCAGGATTTCTAGATATGGCAGGGGGTAATGAGGGAGAACCATTCACTAATTATAGAAAAAGCATGAAAAAACTCTGTGTCAAGTCCAACCAATTAACAACCCCCCTCCCACCCTCCACCCACCACCACCAACAACACCCCTACCAAATAAAAAATTCCCTTACATGTTTTATATTCTGTTCTGTAAATATTATCATAATTACAACAACAAAAAAGTTTTATAAATAAAACAGATAAGGAATTATACTTTTTTATCACTAATGATACAAATTATTCATTGAGTGGAATAAGATGCCAGCTTATGCATTGCAGAAGGCACCTTGTTCCACTCCAAAGATGAAATATATCAAGTTATTTGTACCAGTGATACAAACCTCAATTCTTCAACACTACATCATAAAACAAAACAGTCATCAGTTTATAAACTTCTTCAAGACAGAGTGCTAGATTATTTTTGGCTGTTTTGAGTTGGTCATCTATAATTGTTCTTTTATAATTTATTGAAGAGCACCTTGATACCAAAATTTCATGCTGCATTCTTTTCTAATGATGCAAGTATGAATGTAACCAATTCATTCTCGTTTAATAGAGCTCGGTGAGATCTGTCAAATAAAATTGAATTGTTAACTCTTTACCTAACGAATCGTTTGCATCCACCCGTGTAATATGCAAATTAAGCAGTTGAAAAAATTAAATTTTTCAAAATATTTCAACAAAACCATATCATGTGATCCCTCATTGGAACTAGCTCTTTGAGCCCGTTCCAATGAGGGGTCACATGTTATGGTTTTGTTGAAATTTTTTGAAAAATTTAAAAAAAATATTTAAAATAATAAATTTTGATATCGTATGCATTGGGTAAAGGGTTAAATTCCTAATTGAATTATGAGAAAATTATGACACCAGTATACAGATAGTTAAGGAGAGCAAGCTTCTAATTTTTCATTTTTCCTCTGCGCGAAAGTCATATCTTTGATCTTGACCTGTATCATTTGTGTTGTATCCTTTAGCACAATAATTAATTCTAAGAACCCAAGCAGGAGCATTGCATACAAAATGTTAATGATACATTTTGACTTCAACCAATTCTAAGCTTGCTTGTGCAAGGTCAGTTGGATGAAGACTTTGAGTTACTCACAGCTGTTTGGTGGTTTTTCCAACAACTCCACAAGTAAAATTGTCTGAAAGTTTTATTTAATCCCAACAAACAAACATATTAACTCTTTTAGACAATACACAGATATTTCCATGTAATTAAAAATTGGAACCACCCAATTTCTGTCCTAATATTCTGAAGAGTCTTCTTTTCATATTCGTTGATCGTGTTTTGAATTCACAGATGGAAACAATAGTCAAGCACTCTCTAATAAACTGTAAACAAATAATTACCCATGAACAATTACGACAACCAACATTAATCTAGCACACAACAATTTAACCTGTATGTTCCCATACAGACACAAACAGCCTCTCTTATACAGCTTTGACAGCAGGCATGACTAGATTTGATGGAAAAATATTTTGAAAATAGTACGTGGGTTAAGAGTTGAGCATTAACAGCACAAATTTATAGACAACTTGACACAAATTTTATAACATTATACCTGGAAAGACTTTTGTTGTGACAATGCCTGGAAAGACTTTTGTGGTGACAATGAATTTTAGCCAAAACATGGACACTTTAGTAGACAAGTGGAAATTATTATAAAAATTATATAACTTTATACATTTGGAGGAAACATCTCTAAAATATGTAATATGCATCAACGCAAACCTTGTAAATGACATATCCCATTGTCAGTAAGTCAATTCCTTCCTTCTTCTTCTTCCTTCGGTCTTTCTGCAAAACACCAACTAACATAGTACATGTTTCATCATCATCATCATCATCCACATCTGTCAGAGTAACTTGAAATTGTGGATTTGTGGCGAAGGTTTCTGAAAAAATATATCACAATTGAAAACAAAACCCAAGATTACACTTGATAATATTACTATTTCAACAGTACAGTTGAACCATGTTAATTGAATAGCAGTGAAAAATATTCCCTTTATAACAAGATAGTATACATTAAATCTTTAGTCCTATAAGTGCAAAATAGATTTCCATGCAAAACATGAGAGTGACGAGGCAGATTTTCAATGATGAGAGAGATGATGCTATTTTTCAACAAGAGGCCCCAGGGGGCCTGAGGCCACTCACCTGACATGGCAGTCTAAATATCAAACCAGGGACTTGACTTGAATAAGCTGCATACGCACCTCCTAAGAAAAGCATATACCAACTAGATGAAGCGATTGTGCCCACACAATACACAGGATTTTTCAGTTCCTGCACTTTTATGTCCCAAAATTGAGATAAACGTATAAAAAAGATTTTTTTTATTTTTGTTCAGAAATTTTCGAAGTTCAAAACAAAGTATTTTCAAACCAAAATTTTTTTTTCATTTTAAAATTGACCATAACGCATAAAAAACTAAAAAACTAATTTCTGGATTTTGGTCCAAAATTTCAAGTCCCACCCGGACCACAAATTTTCAGTGTAAAAAAAAAAATAAATTTTTGTCTTAAAATTGACTGAAATGCATAAAAAACAAAAAAAAAAAATGTTCGGATTTTGGTCCAGAATTTCTAAGTCCGGACCGGGACCCCAAAATTTCAGCCTAAATATGAACCCAGGGACTTGGCTTGGAAGAAACTTGAATCTCACCCCCCTAAGCATGCTGCATACCAAATATCAAAAGATTCTTATTGGTAGATCTAAAGAAGAAGATTTTTAAAGAATATTTCTCATATTGCACTAATTTGAACATTTTGGCTCCCATAGGGAACCCAAATGTGGACCGAGGGATTTGATTTCAACAAATATGGGAATCAATGTTCCAAAGATGTTATATGTAAAATATGAAAAAGCTTTTGGAGCAGTGGTTTGGAAGCAAACGATTCTTTAAATTTTTCCCATTGCCCACAGTGTTAAAAAACGCTGACTCAGCATTTTTTCAAAGTCCCAAAAAAGGACCTTATGACAAAACTGATGGCAATTTGAGCAGAAACCCAATTTGAAGAAAAACCCAAATGCCCCTATATATCCGCTACTCATGTGAATTTTCACTGAACTGCAGCCAGTGGCTTGGGAGAAAATGACCCCAAAATCACCTTCACGATGTACGACGGACGACGGACAAAAAGTGATCAGAATAGCTCACCCTGACTTTCAGTCAGGTGAGCTAATAACCTAATACATAATTTATTTCTTAATTTCTTGTAAAAATGTATATGTCCTCTGTTGAGTTAGATTTACAAACTGCAGAAGATTTTTTTTCATTTCTCTACAAATAAATTCATTTCTGCTGTACAATAGCTGAGAGTTGATTGCAGGATAACTGCAAGGAATTATTTTCAGTTATATTCTACATGTGTGGGAGTTTTAATACTGCAAATAATTTCTTTTCACTTTTGTTTTCTTCAAATATTTTTTGTACAGCAGCCAGGAATTGAATGGACAACTTTTTTTAGTTTTAGCAACAGGGCTCTGGGGAAGCTGCGTAGACCAAACCCTGTGTAGTGGATGTAAAGCAATTACAGAAACATTGATGAATTCCATACCAAACATCGAATGGAGAGAAGAGGCTTGCCACATAGACAAGTGATGACAAAGCCATCGGGACTCTGCACAGCCAACACCTTTTCTCTCTCTGAGATCAACATCCAACCTTGAAACATGGAACGTAAGAACCATGTACCAGTCAGGAAGGGCAACTATCATTGCAAAGGAGATGAAGAGATAAAATCCGTCAAACCTTGGTATGAGTTAATCCTTTGAACACTGGTGGTATCTTCCATGCCAGTTAAATGGCAGAAATTGGAAGAGTCCATATGCATTATTTGGGGGGGGGGGGGGGGAGGGGGAGGGAGAGCAATTAATATTTTCAGTGTGCAGCCTTCAGGCTGCACGTTGAAAATATTAATTGTTCTACTACACATGTTCACTTAGTAGCTATCCTACTTAATGAAATTATGACGTAAAGTGATCCTGGACCGGAAAAGCACCCTCTCATGTTGAAAGAGTTAAACAAGATGGACATCATCAAGTGAGATGAAATTTGCTGACAGTACCACCATCATATACTCAGGACATCAAGAAGAAGGAGCACCTCATGCAGAAGGTGTGGCCTTTATTTAGCACCAGATGCCCAAAAGGACATGATCTCCTGGGAACCTGTCAGCTCAAGACTTACCACACCCAATTTCAGAATGAAACACACATAAAATTACAGCAAGATTAATACAATGTTATACACCTACAAATGAAGTAGATGATGAGGACAAAGACAACTTCTACCGTTTGCTGAGCCAAGAAGTCAACTAAGCAAAAGAGAAAGATATAGCCACCATCATGGACAATAGACAGTATGAACAATGGATGGGCAAACATGCACTATGAGAAATAAATGAGAATGGCGAACAATATGCAGATTTCTGTGCCAACTTTAAATTGGTCATTTGGGGAGCATTTTTCCACACAAGAAAGCACACAAAGTAACATGGGTTCACTAAACAACATCATCAAAAAACAAACTGACCACATATGCATCTCCCAGAAGTTTAGATGGTCCCTACTGGACACATTGGTAAAAAGGGGAATGGTTGCTGGATCTGATCATCACCTCTTAATTGTCAAACTCAGAATGAAACTAAAAAGATGCCCTACTATGAGCAATTCTAGAGAAATAACAATGTGAATAGTCTCCGAGAAAGGAAAACATTGGAAAATTTCAACATCTCATTCAACAAAAGATTCAAGTCCTTGGAAGATCTTGATATTGAAGAAGAATGGAAAGCAATAAGAGACTTTCAACAACACCGGTGAGGAGGAATTGGGGAAAAGACAGCTGAACATAAGAAATGGATGACACCTGGCACAATGAGAACAATCAATGAGAGGAGAAGCTAAAAAAACAAATGCAACACGAGCAGAACAAGATTTGAGAAAACAAAGGCAGAAGCAGATAATGCAAAAGTACACATGGAAGTATGTAAAAGCATTAAAAGAGACAAGAGGAGATATTACAACTTTGCATCACAAGTCAGAGGCCACATCAAAGGTAAATATAAAGACCCTATATGACACCACCCAACAACTAACTGGGAAATTTAACCAGACAAACCACCAAGTAAAAGACGAATGTGGGAACATCTTACCAAGGGAAGATGAACAACTAGAAGGATAGGCACAAGATTTCAATGAGTTCCACAAATAACCTACACTACTGGAAACTGCAATTTTCTTACATGCTGGAAAACTTTCCTAAAGCATCATCATCACCACCGAGATGAAACAAGGCTGTTTGATGGCACCATTCCTGTTGGCCATTGACTGGAAGAAATGCCAAATGGAAAGCGGTGGAGCTTATGGCAACAGTTAGATGAACTCAAATTTTGCAGATGTCATTGCCCTTCTCTCAAGCACCAACCAACAGATACAAGAAAAAACAAGGGCAATGCAAAGTGTGAGCCACTGTCCCCGACCCGCATGCAAATGTGAAGTAACCTTGAAGGTACTGTGGGACAGAAAAAATTTTCTAAGTGAAAAGAGGGAAAACAGAAAAATGTTCTAAGTCGAAAAAGGGCCATAACTCTGGGAAAATTATTGGACGGAACCTGTTCCTTGTGCATATCTGTTCCCCCATGCAGGTCTATCAGCATACAGAAGGAGATCCAAATCCGAGCGATGGCTTTGAAAATACAATGCAAAACATTTGTAGGGTCAGACAGATGGACGGACAGGCAATTGGACGGACAGATGGAGGACTTCATTAGATACCCCAGAATCCTCCTTTGGACGTCGGGGGCATAACAACACTACTGGCATCAAATGCCAACAAGCCGGGTTTAGGTCCAAATGTCAAGAAAATTAAAATTTTTTAGTAAATTTTGTTTCTTAACATACCTACCACAATTGTTTACAATTGGCTGTAACATAAGTGCAAGCCCTACTTCGGAACTAACTCAAGCTTTTAGAATCTTTTCCAAACGAGTTGGAAAAGTACTAGAGTGCAAAAGCACGAAAAAGATCGAAAAAAGGGTTGAGCGAGACCAGCGCTCGAAATTACAGGTACTCTCTCTGCACACCTCTTGCGTTTACCGAGCGCATGCGCAACAACCGTGACGTCAATTCCGTATTTCCGCCAACGAGAAGTTTGTGATTTAGCGGGGAGGCATCGATATCAAAGATATCCCCAAGGAGGGTGGGCCTCCGGTAAACAATTGTGGTAGGTATGTTAAGAAACAAAATTTACTAAAAAATTTTAATTTCTTTTCAACCTACTCACAATTGTTTACAATTGGCTGAATAAACAATAGGAGGAGGTGAATCACATAACCAATACCAACAAGAGTAGCAGAACGAAAGCAAGGATGGCAGAGAACAAAAACGAAAACCTGTAATGAAGATAGAGAGAAGGCACCTGAAAAGAACAAGGCTGAGCGAAGCGCAGCCTCGACAAAAACAATTTTAACGAGGGTGCACAACAGCCTGAGCAGCAACGAGAGGGCCTAAAGAATAAAGGTCCTCAGATTGCTGCTGAAGGTGGCGGAGATAAAAGGAGGAGAAAGTAGAAGCATTCCTCCAGTAAGCCGCATTCATAACATCACGGAGCGAAACAGAATTGGAGAACGCCCAGGATGTAGAAATGGCACGAACCTCGTGAGCATTAAGCCGGTTCGAAACAAGATCCGATGCAGACAAGCGAGAATAAGCCAGCTTGATTGCAAGACAGATCCACCTGGAAATAGAATGGGAAGAGATAGACTGCCTCTTAGGAATGAGAGACAGAAAGAATCTCTTCCGACCCCTCCTAATGAACTGAGTGCGAGTAATGTAAGTCTTGACCGCACGAACAGGACAAAGAGGAGGCCTCCGTCCATCTACAGCAGGGAGAGCCCGAATGCAGATGGGAGGAGGTACCGAATCGGGGAGTTGATTCTTAGCCAGAAAAGAGCAATCAGTAGTGAAGGTGACACTGTTAGCCTCATTTCGGAAGAAGGCAGAATCAACAGATAGCGCATGAAGCTCACTGACTCGACGAGCAGAAGCAAACGCTAGAAGAAAAGCCGTCTTATAGGTGAGAAAACGCATGTCGGTCTCAGATAAAGGCTCGAATGGCGCCCCCTCCAAACAGTGCAACACCCATGCCAAGTTCCACTTGGGTGTAAGACGCAAAACTCGAGGCCTCTTCAAAGAAAAGTGCCGAATAAGTTTGGAGAGGAAAAGATTACGACCGATACACCGCTTTCCCACATAAGAGAAAGTATCAGACAGCATAGACCGATAGCCCTTAATCGTAATAGGCTGGAGGCCCTTGGAGTCAAAAAGAAAAACCAGAAAATCCGCAATTTGAGCGATTGACGGATCACGGTAATTCACATTGTGATCTGAACACCAGCGGCAGAAAACCTTCCACTTGGCGGCATAAGTCATTCCAGTGGAAGGTCGCCGTGATGCAGAAATGCACTCCACTGATCGACTCGAAAAACCTCTACGTCGGAGACTGGACCTGATAAAAGACAGGCGTGAAGGGACAGGCTCGCCAGGTTGTTGTGATACTTCCTGGGACGACCCTGTGAAAGAAGATAGCGATGTAGAGGTAGACGAATCGGGCGATCGGCCAATAGAGGCCGCAGCAGATTGATCCACACCCTCTGTGGAGACAGGGGTGTGATCAGAATGATCCTGCAACTGCAAGCACGAATCTTCGCTAAAACTTGAGGAAGAATCGGTGCAGGAGGAAAGGCATAGCCGACCCAACCTGTCCAGTTCAGAGACAGAGCGTCTACTGCAAATGCCAGAGGATCTGGACAAGGGGAGACAAAAGTCTCTACCTGATGATTCCAGCGAGTAGCGAAAAGGTCGACCTGAGGACGACCCCACTGCTCGCAAATCGCCTGAAACACCGACCGATGTAGCATCCATTCGGCTGGAAGGACACTGTCGCGTCGGGACAGGGAGTCTGCTAGGACGTTGAGATGCCCGGGAATGTGTCGAATGGACACCCGAGCGTTCACATCCCGCACCAACAGAAGAAGATCCCGAGACAGCCGATACATGGGAATCGAATGTGTGCCTCCCTGATACCGAATGTAGGCCACTACTGTCGAATTGTCCGAAAGAAGTAGGACAACATGGTCCGACAGATGAGGGATCCATAGCCAAAAACTCAACAGAAGAGCAAGGAGCTCCTTCTGGTTGATATGAAGGCCCACCTGCTCGCTGTCCCACTCTCCGTGAGTAGACAGACCGAGAGGATCCAACGTCGCACCCCAGCCCCGATCGCTGGCATCCGCAGTAAGGATGCGATCAGCCAAAGGAAGATCCAACGGAACACTCTGTGTCAGCCAGGGAATATCTGCCCAAGGGCGGAGGTGACAAAGCAGAGACCGAGGAATAGTGAGTTCCAGGTCCAGCGGATCTACATTCGGACGCCAATGATCCAACAGGAAGTGTTGGAGAGGTCGGACAAACAAGCGACCGAGCGGAATGAGATCTGTCACCGAACCGCAAAGGCCCAGCATCCGAAGGAAAGTCCTGGCCGAGACCGAGGAAGATTGAAGCAGGTCCCGAGTCAAGGCGGAAAGAATCATCGCCCGAGCCTGGGGGACCGACACTACATTGTGAAGAGTGTCGAAATCCATCCCCAAATGACGGAATCGCTGAGAAGGAAGAAGATCCGACTTCTCGCGATTGACTCTGAAACCCAGCGACGCTAGCAGGCAAAGAAACTGCCGGACATCGAACTCCAGAACAGCAGCATCATGGTGCCGTTGGAGGATGTCGTCTAGGTAGGCTGACGAAGTCACTGCCGACTGAGTGCGGTGGAAAGCAAGCACATGAGACATCAGTCGGGTGAAGGCCCAAGGAGCCAGGTTCAAACCGAACGGGAGAGCTCTGAATTGAAAAACTCGATCCCGAAACGAGAACCGAAGGTATTTCCGTGACGCCAGATGAATGGGTACATGGAAGTAGGCATCCTTCAGGTCGATACTGGCCGCAAAATCGCCCTGATGAACTGAACGTCGAACCGACCAGAAAGTCTCCATACTGAAACGAGGAGCAATTATGTACTCGTTCAGGGTACTCAGATCGATGACAGGACGATATTGGCCGTTTTTCTTCGGCACCAAGAAAAGTCTCGAGTAAAACCCCGGTGAAAGGGTGTTCCTGACCACCTCGATCGCCCCTTTGGTGAGGAGATTGTCGATCTCCTGCACCAGAAGGTCCCGACGCAGAGAATCTGAAGGGACCTGAGTCGGAAGGGGCACCCGAGATAAACTGGGGTGCCGATGGAAGGACAGTCGCAGACCGGATTGAATGACGTCGAAGACCCAAGAGTCCGACGTTATCTCTGTCCAACGGTCGTAAAACAGCGACAGCCTTCCCCCGACTGGAGGCGAATCGAGGTGAGAACCTTCACTTGCGGGCTCGACGAGGCCCCCGAGAGGAGAAACCACCTCGGGAAGTGACAGAGTCCTGAGACTTTCCAGCCTGAGGCTGCCAGCGGGTCTGGCCACGTCGGCGCTTCTTATGAGCAGAAGGAGCAGACGGAGCCGAAGGCGTAGCCAACGTCGCCGACGAGGCAGACGCAGCAGCACGCTTGGCGGGCCTCGAATGACCCCCACCCGCAGCAGCAGGTGGGTCAAGCTGTCTCAGCAAAAGCTGGTCCTTCGAATGATGAAGAACTTCGCCACTAACAACTTCCACGGAACCATGCAACAACTGAGGTCCCACCAAAGAGGCAGACCTCAGAACAGCACGTTGCTCAGAAGGAAGGGATGGTAAAGAATCCAAAACCGCATCCCGGCGTGCCAGCTCCAAATTAGCCGTGTTACAGGCGTGAGCGTGAGTCAAGTTCATAAGAGCCTGTGACAAAACGCGAAAAGGTGCCTGAGCGTCATCAAACTCCCCTGGTGGAAAATATTCAGCCAGAGCAGCGACGACATGGTCCGCGAGAGATAACATACCCAGCATCTCTCGGGACAGGCCCACCATAGACTCAACTACCGACATCGGGAGAACTGCCGACTTAGGCTTAGTCAACCCGAGGGAAAAAGAATCCTCATCCACAGTAGTCATCCCTTGGAAGACTGGTGGAGAGACGGAATCGTACACACGAAACCGCGATGGAGGCAGAAAGGCATCAGCTCTAGAAAAGAAGGAACCCTTGAGGGCCTTAGAACGCATTTTGGCGTCTAAGCCCTGGAAGGACTCAACCACCTGAGCCGATTGCAGAGGACGCAAAGCCCCGGAGCTAGAAGGCTCAACAGGGTTACGGCGCTCAACAGTGGACCGCGGCCGGACGGTCACAGAAGGCTGGTCAGAAGGTTGAACGTCCGGCAATAAGCCAAAGATGAAATCCAAAGCCTGCCCCAAGACTGACGAGGGGGGCCCATCACCTTCAAGATACTCGTCATCCTCCGTAGCAGAGGAGACGTAGCCCAACTCAGGCTGACCAGCAGAAACCTCCTGTGAATACTGTGCAGTATCCAAGGGGCCAGGCGAGACATCTCGGCGACCGACCAAAGGAGGTTGTGCCTCAGGAGGCACAGGGAGGCCAACTTGAGGGTTGCCAGAAAGCAACCGGGTGAGCGCCAAAACAGCCTGGCGCAGGTCACCCTGAGAATCCGTCGCAGCAGAATCGCCCAACAGAGTGTCCTCCCAATGGACCCTTCTGATAGAAGAACCCAAATCCTCAGAAGAGACCGACGGCGAACGTCGATCGGCAGACAGAATAGGAGCACGGTGAGAAGACACCGGAGGATAGTCCCGATTGTGACGCCCAGGGGCCATCACTGACCTCTGCGAAACAGAAGGCCCTGCCTGCAAATCCTCTAAAGAGACCGACGGTGCACGTCGATCGGTAGCTGGACCTAGGACACGGTGAGAAGACACCGGAGGATTGTCCCAAGAATGACAGGAACCTGTCATTGGCCTCTGCGCAGCAGACGGCCCCAACTGCTTATCCTCTGAGACCGACGGCAAGCATCGATCGACACCCAGACTCGGAACACAGTGAGGAATCACCGGAGGAAGGTTCCGAGAGTGACAGCTAACAGGGGCTGTCACTGACCGCTGCCGAACAGCAGGCCCTGGATGCCAGCGTCCCAACACCATCCCGCTAGGCGGCACACTAGCAGGCGAAGGTGGAACAATAAACGATTCACTCGAGGGATGAGGAATCGCTGCCGAAGCGACCGGCCGGCTCAACCGACTAGGAGCAAACCTAGCCAGATGAGACGGAGCAGACAGCAAACCCGCACAGCCCCGCCGCGAGGCTGGGGGAGGCTGAGAACACACAGACACACCAGCAGATACAGCCTCAGTCCCCCGAGACTGTAGACCATCCCCAGAGGAGATGGAAGAGCCACCATCAGACAGAATAGGATCTGGAGTAGCAACCTCCTCAACAACAGTCGACGGTGTAGGAGGCAGATCGGAGAGGGTTACCGAGCTGACCTTGGAAAAGCTCTCAACGAAAACAGACGCCTCAATAGTGACATCAGAAGACAAAGAGACCACGGTCTCCTCGTCAGGTATCACTGAACTAACACCACCAACAGAGGAACTCGCCACAGAAGTCAGATCCGAATCCTGTGTGACAGAGTCACCACGTGCACCAGCAGAAATGTCTGCTACGGCACAGCTACCCTTACCCCGAGAACGAGGGGTTCTAGCTCTGGAAAGAACCACCTTGTTCACAGAAGCCCAAAATTTAGAGGACCAAACCCCACAGATACCACATGATTGGGCCTGAGTGCAATTGTTGCAAGTGACACATGTGGCATGAGAATCGTCCACATGTTTCACCTGCAAACAAGAGGTACAAGGAATAGTCTTAGGCATGATATCAAAACAATAATCAAGCTTCCCACCGACGGAAAACAGTACTAAGGTCGTGTTCACACGTGGGGGAAAGACAAGATAAAGTGTGAAGAGAACAGCAATAAAAATACAAATTAACATTAAAAAATAATAATAATAATTTGGTAGCTTGATAAAAGGATACAATCCAGTAGCACATTAAATATGAAGAATAAGTTGTTCACGAAGAATACATAGCATAATTAGCACGAGTCACAAAAATTTCCGACCATGTACAATGGCAGAAAATAAAGGAATTGTTGCGCATGCGCTCGGTAAACGCAAGAGGTGTGCAGAGAGAGTACCTGTAATTTCGAGCGCTGGTCTCGCTCAACCCTTTTTTCGATCTTTTTCGTGCTTTTGCACTCTAGTACTTTTCCAACTCGTTTGGAAAAGATTCTAAAAGCTTGAGTTAGTTCCGAAGTAGGGCTTGCACTTATGTTGCAGCCAATTGTAAACAATTGTGAGTAGGTTGAAAAGAAACCAAGATAATGAAGGTCAACTGCTTCAACAATAGATGGTAAAGGATAACATCTTGGAAGATGTGACATCTTTTGTTCCAGTAGTATCTGTAGATGTCCATACATGTTTTGGAATTTTGAGTTGGCACTAAGTAGTTCCAGTGGAACCACTTTTATTGTTAGAAAATCGGTTTCCGGTGGGTTTTAATTCAAAACGTTGAAAGTGTGTTCATGTGTTCTGGTAGGGTGTCTAGATGTGCATAAAGGCTTCAGATTTTTGATTAGGCCCCATGTGGTGCCCATAGCACTACTTATGTCATTAGAGAATCGGTTTCCAGTGGAAGGCTCCTAGGGGTTTTAATTCAAAATGTTGAAAGTGTGTTCATATGTTCCAGTAGGGTCTCTAGATGTGCGTAAAGGTTTTGGATTTTTGATTCGGCCCTGTGTGGCACCTGTAGTGTCACTTTTGTCATTAGAGAATTGGTTTCCGGTGAAAGACTCCTAAGGGTTTTAATTCAAAATGTTGACAGTGTGTTCATATGTTCCAGTAGGATGTCTAGATGGGCATGAGAGATTGGGATTTTCAATTCGGCTACACGTGGTGCCTGCAGCGCCAATTTTGTCATTAAAGAATTGGTTTCCAGCAAAACCTCCAAGGGATTTTAATTTGAAATGTTGTTCATATGTCCCGGTTGGATGTCTAGTTTTGCATAAAGGTTTCAGATTTTTTGTGTGGCCCCATGTGGCACCTGGAGCACCACTTCTGTCATTAGAGAATCAGTTTCCAGCAAAATGCTCCAAGGGGTTTAAATCGAAATGCTTAAATGGTTTTTCATATGTTCAGTTAGGGTCTCTACATGTGCATAAAGGTTTTGAATTTTTGATCAGGCACCATGTGGCTCCTGTCATGCCACTTTTGTCATTAAGCATTCTGTTTGCGGCAAAAGGCTCTTAGGGGTTTTAATTCAAAATGTTGAAAGTGTGTTCACATAGACCTTGAGCTGCTAATAACCCCTGTTCCCCCCAGGGGGAATTTTCAAGGGTTAGATTTTCTGAAAGCCTATAGAAAATGCTACAAAATGAGACATGTTAGCCCTCTGGCGTTTGGGGCGTTTTGGAGTTTTGGGGCAAAAACTGCGAAATTTTATCTAAAATCAGTGAAAACTGGAAACGGTCCACAATTTTTCGCATTTTCACCTGTGAATGTACATGAAGCTCCAAATATATGGCAAACATTATGAATTCGTATTTTGACTGTTAAAATTTGAAAAAAAATTGTGTTTGGGAGTTTTAGGGCATAAAACCCGACAAATTTTATTAAAAAATCAGTGAAAACTGGACTATTTCCACCAGTCTTCACAATTTTGCAAGAAGATGTATATGAAGCTATAAATATATGGAAAAAACTATAAATTAGTATTTCTATTGTTTAAATTATTAAAAAAAATAAATATGTGTTTCAAAGTTTTGGGTCAAAAACTGTAAAATTCTATAAAAAATCAGGGAAAACTGGAAAATTTATATCACTCTTCACACTTTTGCAAGTGGGTGTATATGAAGCTTTAAATATGTGGCAAAAACTACGAATTAGTATTACTATTGTTAAAATCCTTAAATAAATTAGTGTTTGGGAGTTTTAGGACCAAACTGTCAATTTAAAAAAAAGTAGTGAGAACTGGAAAATTCTCAGCACTCTTCACATCTTTGTAAGTAGATGTATATAATGCTATAAATATATATAAAATAATATAAATTAGTATTTCTATTGTTAAAATAAAATAAAATAATCGCCATCAGCCAAGTGATAAAGTTAAAGTTTAGTATTTTTCGGATACACTATAAATCCTTTTTATGAACTGATAAAATAGAAGGGTACTGTAATCAGTACAGACCACCAATTAACTGGTCAAGTTTTGGGTTATGTTGCCTCAGCAAGAAGGATTTCATGTCAAGGATATGGCATGACTAAACAGGACCTCTTAATTCTGAAAGCAACGTCAGCAGAGTAAATGGCACCGCTCAATGTCTCAATAAATGAAACCTCAGCAGTTCAGCACATTCCTGAAATGTCTTTGGCAGCTAGTAAAGCAGCAAGGGCGACAATATTCTATTATTACATTTGACCTAGCAGCTGCGAAAAAAGCATACTCTTTGATATGGCAGTTTCCTGAAAGGTTTCGCCGAGTGATTGTTCGTTTAGGTGTCTTTCATACCATCTGCTCCATTTTCAGTACAGTTGGGAAAATGATGAAAGGAAGTGGCTTCTCAGAAATTGTGACTGAGGCAGGTATATGTGCTAGTGGTTCACTTGAGAAGGTGTTAAATGGGAAACACTATAATCAAGTTCTCAGAGTTCACAAGCTGGTTGTTGAAGGCCTTGAGCGCTTACTGCTAGAACATTTTGATAAGGCCTAAAAAAATTAAAAATATGTTTCTCAGGCCCTCCCGCATGGTCCTTTTGGCTGCCGCATGCTCTCTTTTTATAACCAATTTAAACTTAAAAAAAATTAAAATTAAATGGTTTATGTCTGATATTTTACCCAAGTTAAAAAAATTGATGAATTTGTCCCTTGAGTGCAAGAAGGCTTTGCAATGCTTTAGCATTGCAAAGCCTTCTTGCACTCAAGGGATGAAATACACCACCACCATGCTTTTCTATAGATTATGAGGCCTAAAACTTGAAGAAAGAACATGAACATTTGATGACAAAGAAATTACTGAAATAAAAAATAAAATAAAAAATCGCTCGCCCGCATGCAATTTCACAAATAATGGCCTGAGAAACAGAAGATCTACTTTGTGTGGCCTAAACAGCATCCTCGTTCGGAGCTGATCTCAGGAGACACACAGACCGTATCATTGGACCTGGCAAAGGAGCTATCTGACGAAAAACTAGAGCAGGTATTGGCATCTGAAGAGTGCCTCACATACTTTACCAGTTACAATGATTTCAAAATGTCCATCAGAAATGGCAAAATGGGTAAAGCAGCTCAATTTTGGCTACAATACATGGATATCATCTACATGATATTGACGTTGATCAAAGCTACCAAGGAAAACAACCTTGGTCTACACCTAGCAGCATTGTATAGACTCTGTCCAATGTTCTTTGCATTCGATCATTGCAACTACGTCGGATACCTTCCGGGATACTTGATGACCATTCTCAATCTGCCAACTTCACGCCCAGGAGTGACTGAGTTGTTACAAAAGAATTGATTCAGTGCGTCAAGGTCAACAGTACCTAAATGCAGGAATCCTGTGGACATTACCATTGAGCAAACCATAAACAAACATGCAAAGTGCCAGGGTGGGATTGCTGGATTTAGTCGCAATTATTCTGCCTATTATCGATGGTGCACAACTAGACACTGCAGGGCAAAATATGTTGAAGCAACATTAGAGGTTACTGACATGATCTTCGAAGAGACCTCTGGACACAAAGAATTCCACCCATCCCAGATCAAAGAGAGTGAGATAAATGTGAACAAAGTCATTAATACAATCTGCTCATTCACAAATCCATTCACTACTGAACAAAGTCCAGATGAGTTGCATTGTCTGTCATCCGGAGTTCCCGTGAAGCCTGATGTTGCAGCAGACCTTCTGAGAGCTAACAATGTAGGCCGGTGTGATATGGAGCAGTTCATAAAAGATAGACTTGTGTATAATTCTGTTGCCTTCCACAGTCCGATCAAATGTAACAAATTGAAAACATTTGCGTCAGCTGAAGTAAAGAGAACAGTCAAAAGCTCTCAGAACAAAATAACCCAAATTAAAGCAGAGCAGAACATTTTTGGACAGCTAGTGTTGTTGTTGGTTCACCATGACAGAGACCTTGAGGTGACATTATCATATCCTCTCAGCCCTGTGCCGTGGTCTTTGGCGACAGCTGATGGCATGCCCGTAAAAACAGACAAGGCAAAACTTCTGCACTATATTGAGGTAGGTGTTGAACCAGAATCATCTCGACTAACACAAGATGTTGCGCATGTCTTAGATGGAAATGCAATTCTACAAAGCTTAATTTCTGTGCCAAACAGCTTTGAAGAGCTAGCTGAAATGGTCTTCAATTGCCTTCCAAAATCTGGCCAAGTGGATTTTGTTACTGATTCATACAGTCCCACGTCAATCAAGTCATTTGAACGTAAAAGGAGGGGTTCGACACCAACATTCCTTCTGTCTGGCCCCAAAACTAAAACACCAAAGGACTGGAAGAGTTTTATGGGAAATAATGACAACAAAATACTATTGCTTCAGTTGCTATTTGATCAGTGGGGTAGTGAAAAGTATGCAACTGCTCTTCAGGGTCGCATTGTGTTTTAAATTCTCCGTGAGAAGTGCTACCGGCTCACAAGTCAAGATGGTAAAACTGTTGAAGTGTCTCCCGAGAATGCTTTATTTTCATCTCAAGAAGAAGCAGACATGCGAATAATATCACACTGTATACATATCAGAAATTCTGAATAGGAAATTGCTCAAATTATTGTAAGGTCTCCAGATACGGATGTATTCATGTTATTACTTAAGTACTGTGGTCAAATTAATAGGTCTGTGTTGTTTGATACTGGTGTCGGAAACAAACGTCGGTTGCTAAACAATAGTAAACATCAACAAAATCGTGCAACATAAAGGTGAAAGCATCTGCTCAATATTGCCAGCCTTTCACTGTCTCACAGGCTGGGAGTCCACCAGTGCCTTTGTTCGAAAGGGCAAGATAGCTCCTCTCAAACTTGTTGAGAAAAACTGAAAGTGCATCCACCTTAGCAAAGCTTGGTCAAAATCATGAATGCAGTGAAGAGTTATTTAGTGAGATTGAAAAGTTTGTATGTTCTATGTATATCAGACCGAAGTATGCAAATGTTAACAAACTAAGATATGACACTTTCTGTAAGAAGAACCTGGGATGTGGCAATTTTCTAGATTCATGCAACAGCATAGACATGAGTTTGCTACCACCTTGTAGAGCATCCCCAGAAATGCAGGTCCATCATGTTAATTTTCAGACTTACGTATGGCTCCATGCACATGAGAACGATCCTGTTCTTCCAGATGTAGAAAGTTGTGGTTGGAAGACAGGCCCCGATGGTATTGAGTATGATTGGACGAGTGGTGAAATTGTTCCTCAAGAACTTGTTGACATTTTGCGTGACAGTATGGAAAAAGTGATCAAGAGGAAATCGATGAAGATGATAGAGTGGAAATTGAGAACTTGACTGATGAAGTATTTGAAGATGATGTTGACAGTGAGGAGATTCGTAGGAATGTTATGATCACACAATAAAAACTTCTTATAATGTACCAGTATTCATGACATAAAATTTTGCGTTATCTATGATAAACTGATAATGTGTAGCAATGATACTATTCTATTCTGAAAGAAGTCGTTTGAGTTTAGAGATTTGTAAGCAACAAATTCTTGTGTTTTTTTGTTATTAATAGAAATATTGCTTATGGCAATGCCGTGTTGTGCTCATAGCATACTTTTCGAAATTCAAAGGTGATAGGCTGCTCGACAGTATTGCTATTCATCACATCATAATCTCCCCCCCTCCCCCGTCAGAGTGCAAACAAGACTTAAAATATTTCTGAAACAATGTACATTAAAAAGGCAATTCACTCAAGCTTCAACTTAGCAACAATTAATAAGTTGCTTTTTTTTAGAAAAAATGGTAAAATTGTATGGAACTCATTGATATTCATAATTATGCAAATTATTTATTTAGCTAAAGCTTTAACCAGTGGGAAGAAGAGTTTATAAATTCCAAATTGAAACCTTTCTTGGTATGCTGATGTTGTTTTGGACATAATTGTGATCAATATATTATGCCTCATCTATCCTTATTAAAATATGCATAAATTGGGGTGGGTTGTTTCAAATATATGCTACTGCCAAAAGTCCCAACACCCAACATGCAAACATGGCTAAAATATTCGTAAAACAATCTTAGTTACAAAGGCAATTTAATCAAGCTTCGACTCGAGGAAAAAATTACTTTTTTTAGATTGAAAAAAGGTTGATGTTTAGCAAAAAATGGTAAAATTTTGATGAACTCATTAATATTTGTGAATATTAACTAATTATCATAAACTACTTGAACCTATACCAAACAAAAGAGAAATTCCTAAGCTCCAAGTTGACACCTATTTTGGTTTGCTGAAGTTGTTCTGGAGATAATTGCAACCAATATATTATAGCCCATCTACCCTTACGAGAATATGCAAAAATTATGGGTGGGGCAGGGGGGGGGGGGTGGGGGAGGGGTGGGGGATTTTGTGGGGGAGGGGGGAGGGATAGGGTACTTAAAATGCATGCCACTGCTAAAAGCCCCAATGCCCAAAAGGCTAACATGGCTTAAAATGTTTCTGAGATAATGTACTTAACAGAAATTTAAGTCTGCAAAATTCCCCCTAGGAGGGGAACGAAACCCCTTCTGGCTCACAGACTAATATGTTCAGGTAGGGTCTCTAGATGTGCAGAAAGGTTTTGGATTTTTGATTCGGCACCATGAGGCACCCCTAGGGACACATTTGTCATTAGAGAATCAGTTTGCTATGAAAGGCTCCTGGGGGGTTTACTTCAAAACATTGAGTGTTCATATGTTCAGGTAGGGTCTCTAGATGTGCCTAAAGGTTTCAGATTTTATATAATACCTTTTCATTTCTGTCTGTATCAAGCATTAGCCAATAATCAAGAATGCAAATGTGGAGATATACTATAATGTGCTTTGCACACAAATGATACCATCTAGTTTTCTTTTTTGGAGGGGTTTGGGTATGGAAACAAACATCAGTAGGGTTAATTTTATTTATTTTTTGGAGTAGGGAATTATAGAATGAAATCTTAGTGGTGTTATTCCAATGCCTAAGAAATTAAAAATTTATAGTAATTTTTATATTTTGCATACTTACCACTGGCCAAGACTAGCTTACTCTTGTCAATATAGGGTCAAACATCAATCCCCCCCCACCCCCGCACCCCCAAACACTCATAAAAATGGATCCAACATCGAAAAAGAAAGAAGTCCTATCTGGTCCTAATACCTGGCTACTGTGCACGCGTGTAACCAAGGAAGCACCTTCCTTCCCACCAGACTGCTATTCTTTGTTTGTGCCTGCTAAATGTTACAGTATTCAGTGGGGAGGTGATGAGAAAAACAATGCTCGTGGGAGGGACTTAGTGTCTGGGCCAGTGGTAAGTATGCAAAGTGTAAAAATTACTATAAATTTATAATATTTTGACACCTTTACTACTGGCCCAGACTAGCTGAATAAATAATAGGAGGAGGGCCAGAATAGGACTATATATATAAGCAGGCTGTCATTACAAAATATATAAGAGAGATCCCTAGAAGAACAGTGTAGGGTTAATCTTGGAATTATATGCATCCAGTCAAGATAATAACTATCTTTAATGGATGTAGAAACAGATAAAGAAAAAGAATCCTTATAAGTAATGACATATAATCTCTTTAAAGACCAAGCATACCCATATGCAAATTTAGATACTGGAAGCCAAAATATAAATGTGACCAGAGATTACAGACGATTTACATTTATAATTCAAAAGCCTTAGGTATTGTATGGAATAAGCTCTAAGACAGCACATGCTGTACATATATACAATAATATATATAATTAAGGTCTACCTAAGTAGAAGGGGATGATAGCCTGCCCATAACTGTAAGGTCAACAATGACATAAGCAAGAATCCCCTCCCCCCCTCTTTTTGTTATGGTGAAACTACTGTGTCACCAGAACACAAGTCAAGCATTCCATAATTATTGCAGCCACCAGTAAACAAAAACATTAAATTATGTTTTGGGCAATGGAGAGAGGACCTAAACATTTAATGTCCCCTGCAGTGGATTGAAGATCTCTTAAGTAAAAATTTGTGAAGGTTGTGGATTGTTTCCAATAAGTTGCTGTCATTATATCTGATAGGGACATGATATTTTGATATGCCAAAGATGAAGATAAAGCTCTAACTTCATGAGCTGAAATTCTATTCACTCTACCATCCGTATCAGCCAGCTGTTGATAAGCTAAACGGATGGAGGACTGAATCCATCTTGAGATAGAATGAACTGAAATATCTTTTCTATTAGGAATAAGGGAAAGAAAGTCTTTTTTTCCCTTCCTAACAAAGGATGATCTTTTAACATAGGTTCTAACAGCCCTAACAGGACATAATGATGGTCTAACATTATTTACAGCAGGTAAAACATGAATAAAAATAGGATTTGGCGGCCTATATGGTACTTGATTTTTAGCTAAGAATGCAACCTGAGTGGTAAGAGTGATGGTGTTTCCAACTCTCCTATAATGATTTTCAGATATAGATAAAGCAGGAATTTCACTAACTTTTCTAGCTGAAGCAAAGGCTAATATGAAAAAGTTTTGTATGCAAGATATTTAAAGTCTACTGTATTTAAAGGTTCAAAGGGGGGGGGGGGGGGGGATGGATAGAAAGGATAATATTCTGTTCTTGCGTCCACAACAATATCTCTTTCGTAAGATTGTAAAGAGACAGAGAGTGGGTGCCACCCTGATTCCGAAGATAAGCAACAACTGTTAAGTTGTCGGAAAGAATCTGAACATGAGAGTTTGACAGCTTTGTTGTCCAGTGAATCAAGGCTAACCGAATTGCAATTATTTCCTATAAAGGAATGTTCATAAGGTCCAAACAAGATCAAAATAAACAAGAGGCCCCAAAAGGCCTGAGAGCGCTCACCTGACACTGACAACTATCAACCGAGGGTTGATTTGCCCTATTAAGAAAACCATATACCAAGTGTCAAAACATTCTGACCAGTGGATTTAAAAAAGAATTTTTTTTTAAAAAAATACTCCTCATATTTAACTAAGTTAAAATTCGGGCTCCCATAGGGAGCCCAAATATGAACCCAGGGACTTGGCTTTACCAAATTTGTATCTCACCTCTCTAATGATACAGTATACCAAATATCAAAAGATTCTTACTGGTGAACGTGAAGAAGAATATTTTTAAAGAATGTTCCTCATATTGAACTAAGTTACAATTTGGTCTCAGAACTTGACTTGAACAAACCTGAATCACACCTCCCTAAGGATGCTGTATACCATATTTCAAAACATTCCGACGTCTGGATCTAAACAAGAAGATTTTTAAAGAAAATTCCTCATATTGAACGAAGTTATAATTCGGGCTCCAACAGGGAGCCCAAATATGAACCAAGAGGCTTGGCTTGAACAAACCTGAATCTCATCCCCCTAAGGATGCTGCATACCAAATATCAAAAGATTCTTACTGGTGGATGTCAAGAAGATTTTTAAAGAATGTTCCTCATACTGAACTAAGTTACAATTCGGTCTCCCACAGGGAGCCCAAATATGGACTCAGAGACTTGGCTTGTACAAACTTGAATCACACCTCCCTAAGGATGCTGCATACCAAATCTCAAAAGATTCTGATTGGTGGATCTGAAGAAGAAGATTTTTAAAGAATATTCCTCAGACTGCACTAATTTAAACATTTGGGCTCGCATAGAGTGCCCAAATATGGACCCAGGAATTTATTTCAACAAACCTGTGAAACAATCTTCCAAAGATGTTATATGTAAAATTTGAAAGCTTTTGGAGCAGTGGTTTGGGAGAAGAAGAGTCTTAAATGTTTTCCTCATTACCCACAGTGTTAAAAAATGCTGACTCACCATTTTTCCAAAAGTCCCCAGAAAATACCCTATGATAAAAACCAATAGCAATTTTTTTTTTTACCATTCCATTCTGCTGGTCCTAAGGAAGCTTCACACCAAATAAGAATTCTCAAAGGCCATGTAGTTTTGGAGATATGGGCATTTGAAATTTTTTCTATTTTTAGCTCCTGTGGTTCGTACTGGGCATTTTGAAATGTTTTTTGCATAAATCAAGTACTTATGACTCATTAATACTTCATATCAAATTTGGTTCAAATTGGCCTCTCGGTTTGGAAAATAGAAAATGTGGGCGGGACAAAAATTCTTGTCCCTCCCGTAACGACAACAAATATTGCCCGTCAAACTTCTCTTGAACAAACTTGAGTCTACACCTCAAAAGGAAGCTGTATTCCACATATCAAGTCTCTGCTACAGCTGGTTCATGAGAAGAAGATTGTTTTTAAAAAATTGAGGCATTTTGGCCCCAGCCCCTCCTCAATATGCGCAGAAACCCAATTTGAAGAAAAACCCAATTTGAAGAAAAACCCAAATGCCCTATATAACCACTACTTATGTGAAATTTCATTAAAATGTGGCCAGTGGTTTGGGAGAAAAAGACCCAAACACCACCTTCATGACGGACGATGGACAAAAAGTGATCAGAATAGCTCACCCGGACTTTCAGTCAGGTGAGCTAAAAAGCTGTAACCATTAACTATGGAGAGGGCAAATATTTCAAACGAAGAAGAAAAGGCTATTTTTTGAGTAAAAACCACAAAAAAACAACTCCCATTCTTCGTGTGAAATGACTCTTAATTCATCTATGAATTGACAAAACACAATTAAGACCTGAACTGAACCCCACCAAGGCAGTATGGAATAATGGGTGTACACAAAGACTGGTGTCCTTGATTTACGTGTCATTATTTATGCAAGTTTTTTAAAAAAAAAAAAACTCTAATAAAAGAAAATGAACCACAAATGACACGGGGGGGTTTAGGAAGGAAAGGAACCATTGAGCAAATACTGTAGAATGGTGGTCACTCAGGGAATAACCCCAAAACGAATGTAGGAAAAAAAGTAACAGGAAAAAAAGAAACAGGAAAAAAGTCTCAGAAAAAAAGTAACAGGAAAAAAAGAAACACTTGTTTAATATTAATAATTAATATTTAATAATAAGTGTATCTGTTTATTGTATGTTTCACCTTTGATCAGTTTACTTATAACACCTTTGATCAGTTTACTTATGAAAACAAATCAATATGTTCATCTCAAGGTGATTGATCTTGATTTCTGGATCAATCAAAATTAACTGTCCTTTGTACTTTTCACCTTTAATCAGTTAAATTATAAAAACAAATGAACTGGTTTATCTCATATTTCTTTGTTGAATAGTATCAGTTGGAATAACATCTTGATAAGCTCACCAAGTTTGGCTTCACCCTATTTAATATATAAAGGGGCAGGTTAGGTTTATGTTCATCAATTCGGAATTCCCGAAGGATAACCAGATACCTCAAAATCACATACGGCATCCTATCTCCCAGAAGGCTTGATGGATGACTCCCGGTTTCTTATAACTAAACTGTTGGAGCTTTCTCCACTTCTTTTTTGTAACCGCTATGGTCATATACCGGGGCCGCTACCAAACCGGCGTTGCTGTTTGGTTTTCTTTTCTCTTCTTCCCTTAAACTTGCCATCGCACAACATTACATTCTGGCTCGCCACCATGGTGGGACTCAAACCTCTACCATCGCCGAACTGGAACCGAATAGAGCTCGCTCTCTAATAGTTTTAAAGGCGTTGAGGGATTGAGTATTGACCATCTAACACTCCAGCGTAAACTGCCGGGTATTCTAACCGCGTGCATAACCCCGTCAGACTCCATTTTGGGCAATAGGAAAGCTAGGCCTGTGTGATCCAAGGGAAAAAAAATAAGGTTAACCGGGTCGCAAGGGATTTGTAAATCCCACATCGTCCCTGCGTGCCTTCGGCGCGCTAAAACCTTTCATTCATTCTATGTTCATCACATGTTCAGTTTTAGTATGGAAGTAATAGAAAGCAACAAGAGAGGAAAGAAGGTCTGTCTTGATGGACACATGTACACTGTTGCTAGCAAAAGGAAGAATAAGATATGGTGGAAATGTAGCAAGCGTGCAAAGTCAGACTGCCGTGCCAGCCTAAGCACAACTATAGACATGGAAAGCCCAGTTCTACAGAAGCCACACAACCATCCTCCTGAAGAAGCAGCAGTTTCATACACAAAACTGAGAAACTCCATGAGACAACAAGCTTCCAGTTCTTTAGATAAGCCTGCTCAGATCGTTGCTAATGCTGTATCCAGTGCCGATGACCAGGTGAAGATGATGCTACCAGAACTCGAAAACACCAAGCGCAGTCTCAGGTACCATAGGAGAACTCCACCCGCACCAAAGACTCTCAGCGAGCTGACAATACCAGAAGATTTTTCCAAAACAGCTGATGGTGCTGAGTCATTCCTGCTATTTGACAATGGTCCAGAAGCCAGTGAACGTGTGATTGCTTTTGCTACTGGAGATGAACTAAATGAACTGAGTAATGCTACAACTGTATTCATGGATGGACACTTTGCTATGTCTCCTCCATTGTTTCAACAAATTTATGTTGTTAGGGTAAAGTTCCATGACACTTTCATGTCTTGTGTATATGCCATCTTGCAGAGAAAAACACGTACTTCTTATGAGATATTGTTTCAAGCCATTGTAGATAAGTTGGTTGAGTTAAATTCAGATTTGAATGTTGAGATTGTTGTTACGGATTTTGAAGATGCTGTGCTGCGTGCTGTAAATGCTGTGCAGCTACTTTGATGAGAACTATGTGACTGGCAAATACAGACAACGCCCACAAACTGCTTCTGGTTCCCTGCAGCTCCTTAGTCTCAGATCGACTCCACCGGCCTACCCTCCAGCAACTTGGAATGTTCATCAAGCTACAATACTTGGAGAGTCTAGGACTAATAACGTTTGTGAAGGCTGGAATAACAAATTTTATAACCTAGGTGGCCAGCAACATCCATCGGTTTGGAAGACAATCCAGTGGTTTCAGAAAGACCAAAGTCTGGCACGCACCACAAAGCAACAAGCTGCCATGGGAGTGTTGCCAAAAGCAAGAAAAAAGAAGGGAATGGAGGCCCTTCAACAGAGACTCAACATTCTGTGCAAACAGTACAGAGATGGCAGCCTTTCCATCTCTAATTTTCTCACTGGAGTCGGCCAGAACATTAGACTTAATAAAAACATTTAAGAATAGTAATAATATGTGCTAAGTGATAATTTGTGCTTAATGTAAATGTGTGTAGTGCTTTAGTATATGCTTGTCATTGTTCTTACTTAACGTTTATGTTTAGCATATGTTTGTATTTGTTCTTACTTGTCAAATTACTTGTTAATTGTTAAATGATGAAATAATAACATTTGCTAAGTAATAATTTGTGCTAAATATGTGTAGACAATTCTAACTTACTGTTTGTCATTGTTCTTTAGTATATGTTTGTCATTGTTCTTACTTGGTGAATTATATTGAAAAATAAATATAAAAGTGTTTCTTTTTTTCCTGTTTCTTTTTTTCCTAGCAAAAATTGTTACTTTTTTTCCGTTTCTTTTTTTCCTGTTACTTTTTTTCCACGCACCCCCCAAAACGGGTGACACTAATAAGAGTAAGCTAGTATGGGCCAGAGGTAGAAGTGTCAAAATATTGAGGGATGGGGGATAATAATATCTGTGATGAGATTTCATGATAAAAATAAATAACAAGAGCTGGACTTTCATCCGGTGCATACCCCCACGTGGTGTACCGCCTAGTGTGGGCATACCTATGACCAACAAATATCATTTATGAATATTCTCGTACGGACTGATGGACGGATGCACAGATGGATGGACGCAATCCAGTATACCCCCCCCCCCCCTTCCATTTTCTTCGAAAGTTTTCAACAATTTCCAACAATTTCTAAGTCAAAAGGTATGGTAAATTGTTTGGTGTTTGGAAGTTTTATGCAATGAGGCAGAAGCCTTTGTCATAGGCAAACTGCATGCCATATTTCACTGAAATCCGATAACCCCAATCCAGTATGCCGCCCCCCCCCCCCTTCCCATTTTCTTCGAAATTTTTCAACAATTTCGAAGTCAAAAGGTATGGTAAATTGTTTGATGTTTGGAAGTTTTATGCAATGAGGCAGAAGCCTTTGTCATAGGCAAACTGCATGCCATATTTCACCAAAATCCGATAACCCATACCTGAGATACAGGCTGAACAGACAAATAGTGGCTATTTCCTACAATTTCCAAGTCAAAAAAGGGAGATAACTCTAAAAAGAAGAATGTGAGAAATACAGTTGAATCCTTTTTTTAAAACCTATACCATAAGCAGTGTTCATGGCAAATTTCATTGTAATAGTACATTCGATACCTGAGATACAGGCTGAACAGACAAAATTTGGCTCAGACGGACACAATTTCCAAGTGAAAAAGCAATAAAAAAAAAATTAAAAAAAAAAAAAATAACTAGTGTGGGCATACCTATGACCAACAAATATTATAAAAAATAATAATTTACTTAAGTTATGAATATTTTCAGACGGACTCACACACAGATGCACAGACAGACAGACGCACAGACGGATGCATGTAATCCAGTATACCCCCATTTTCTTCGAAAGTGGGGGGTATAATTATTATTATTTGTATTATACCCAAGAAATTTCTGCATCCTCCTGCATTAACTCTTGAAATCCAATTTCCATGCTCAGATTTTGAAACCCATTTCTTCTTTTGCTCTCCTTCTTCAGTATCTGTTGCATCTGGACTCAAGTTACAGATCTCTAGCTTCTGGAAATTCTTGCAGAAGTCTTGGAAAGACATCCTGAAACAATGAAACAGTTATAAGTTTATGGTCAAGATGTACAGTAGAACCTGTCTTGAGAGACCGCCCTTTGGGCCACACAAAAGTGGTCTCTCAAGACAGGTGGTCTCTCATAACAGGCTTCAGGTTTTCTCAAGTCAGTGAATAACCAACCACAAAATTCAGAAATGGAGAAGAATAGATTTTTGTAATTACTTTGTAGTTGTTCTTTTTTATGAAGTTTTTGTAACAAATTGAAATGGACTGTTATAAAAATTATAAAAATAAATTAGTGTTGAAAATCTTCATTGAAGATTTTCAACACTAATTTATTTTTATAATTTTTGTAACAGTCCATTTCAATTTGTTATAAAAAGATTTTCAACACAAATTTATTTTCATTCCTATCTGTAACATTTCTGGTATGTATGAAATTGTTAATTCAGCAATAATCCTAATCTTTTCACAGGGGTCTTATAAGAACATCTCAATCTTTAATGAGTTAGCAATTGAAACCCAATCAAAATCTTTTAATACTTTTAATTATGTTAGTATAACCACAATGGATTTTCCAATTCCAGAAGAGGTAAAAAGGTTTTGTCATGGTTTCAGTCTTCAAAGGGGCGGTCTCTCAAGACAGGTCCATCATGGCATAAAAATACAAGTTGGTACCAGGTCACAGTGGTCTCTCAAGACAGGTGTCTTTCAAGACAGGTGGTCTCCCATAGCAGGTCCATTATAGAGTAAAACCAATCGGTGCCTGGCAGATGTGGTCTCTCAAGACAGGTGGTCTCTCAAGACAGTGGTCTCTCAAGACAGATTTTACTGTACCTTGATAACCATCTATGAGTGCTCTAACATTTCACCTTTAAAAGAGACTTTGATGTCAATGATTTATTTATTTATTTATGAAGGTTCAACAACACTGTAACCCTTTACCCAATGAATCGGCCAACTCCACCCACGTTACATGCAAATTCAGCAGCTGAAAAAAAAACATTTAGAAAAAAAATTTCAACAAAACCATATCATGTGACCCCTCTTTGGAACGAGCTTGTCAAAATCGTTCTAAATAGGGGTCAAATGATATGGTTTGTTCGGAATTTTTTGAAAAATTTAAAAAAATTATATTTAAAATAATAAATTTTGTTATCATATGCGTTGGGTAATATAAATTTTGTTATCATATGCGTTGGATAAAGGGTTAAACAGCCAGGAACATCCATGATAAAAGCCAGCAAGTTGTGGCAACACTTCCACCACCACCCTCAATATTTATGTAATGTTTGATGAGTTTGTTGCAGACACTGTGAAACAACATACAGTTGTTGCCTCAAGCAAGAAAGACATGGAGGTTTGCTCCACACTTGGGGAATGTTATCCCCCCACCCTCCCCAGTTGAACATATCATGTCAAGAACATGGATAGTCAGGTCGCCAAACCCAAGAAAATTACAAAAAGTGTCAAGTGGCATCCAGCTGCGATTTTTTTTGTCCAAGTAATGAATCTAATGTGTCTAGTTATAAAAATAGGTGGGTGCCACCCTGGCACCGGTGAGCAACTATTTTTGCTGCAGCTTAATTTGGGGTGGGGTCTGATAAGAATAAAAACACGCTAAGTACTGAAAAACATACAATGGAAATTGATTCCTTCCTTCTTTCAGTTAAATTTTAATGCTTAAGTGAAAAATAATCATCTGACAAACCGCCAGCGCATGTAAATTCAAAAGGGTGTGAGGAGGGTAGAGGTGGGTTGGGGGGGGGGGTAGGGGTGGAGAGGTATGCCAATATGCTGTGATTAAGAATACCGTCAGAATCTATATTGTGCAAAGCCATTTAACAGGCTCAATGTTTAATTTTTAGAAAACTGTGCCTAATATTTTGACCAACAAAAGTCTTGTTCAAAAATGTTATATTGCATTAGTATACTGGAGAATGTCTCCAGGCATTCTCCAGTAAACTGAAACAATATAACATTTAAGAACAAGGAAATAGGAAAAATGCATTTAGAGCAATTATATATGTTCAATATACAAAGCCAATAACATTCTGAATTAACGGTAACTTCTTTTATGCTCACATAATTTACAAGATCTATGAAATATATTAAATCCTCGTCTTGATCCACTGGTGCTGAAAATCTTGGGATCAATCGCTGCTACCCAACATTGTGTACAATGAGAGAAATGTGTCATTGGCTCATACATGTACAATCATACCATCACCTCAGTTCCAACCCACCCCAGCACACACCACATCACAACTACTTTATCGACACCTAGTCTACTATAATACCATCGTCTTCCTCCTCCAAATTGTTGCCGCTCAAACTGTCTTCCACATCAGTTTTACTGAATTTGTTACCACACAATATGTCGGCATGATGAGCTGTTTTCGGACCTAGAAGCTGACCCATTTGTCGAGGATTGCCTGAAGCATGTGGTGGTGTGTGAGCTGTGCTACAAGTACAAATGTACATAATTCTGCTAACCCTCACAACAGGCAAATATTTCCAATTTGGAATATGAGTCTGTCCTCGCACATTACCCCCTCATGAGCAGGACAACCTACAGGATGTCATAGAAACAATCAGAAAAATTGATAGAATCATCAGAAATGGTTGCAACACTGGAGAGGGTGACAGCCTTAGCGGACGACAAACAATTGATGGGGACAATGACAGAAGGGCAAAGAAAAGTGGAAGCTGGAAGTGGAAGCTGGCGACCAAGATGGCAAATTCAAGGGAGCTGTTAGGATGCAATTTGTTCCAAGAGCATGGTCTTTATGAGAGGTTAAGGGTGTTAATTTCAATCAAATGATCAAAAGTAAAGTTATCATCCGGACAACACAAAAAGTGTATTTTATAAGTCGAAAAAGGGGAATAACTCCTGTAAAAATAGACAGAGCATGGCCATTTTTTAACTTGACCTGTATTTCCAACCAATTAAACCACATACTTAGTTTCGTTTCAATCAAATGATCCAAAGTAAAGTTATCATCCGGACAACACAAAAACCGTATTTTCTAAGTCGAAAAAGGGGAATAAATCCAGTAAAAATCAGTGGAGCGTGCCCATTTTCGAACTTGACCTGCATTTCCATCCAAATAAGTGGCATACTAAATTTCATTTCAATCAAATGATCCTAACTAAAGTTATCATCCGGACAACACAAAAACTGTATTTTTTAAGTCGAAAAAGGGGAATAAATCCAGTAGAAATCAGTGGAGCATGCCCATTTTCGAACTTGACCTGCATTTCCACCCAAGTAAGAAACATACCAAATTTAGTTTCAGTAAAATCATCCAAACTAAAGTTATCATCCGGACAAGGGTGTGACGGACGGATGGATGGATGCATGCATGCATGGACAGACGGACGGACGGACGGATGGATGGACGGACAATGCTGATTACAATAGTCCCCCGAAGGGTTGGGGGACAAAAACAACTGCTGACAGAGTTATGTGGGGTCAAGTCTGCTATACACGAGAGTGGCCAGGAGAAGGTAGCTGGATATTTTCGTGGCTGACAAATTCAAATTTAAAGACAGCCAACTGGAAGAAATTAGTGGTTAGCTCTGGCTTGGAATGTTCCTGACTGGCTATGGTGGCAGCTCCCAGCGATGGCTTCAAGGTCTACGACCTGGACACTTCTGTCATTAGTACTTCTTTAAATACGTAGCTGGAGTGAAGTATGTGTTTAAAAAGGATGCTTGGCTTTTGGTTGGCCCATATGGAAAGAGCTGTGTGAATTAACACCTTGCTCAGAAAAGGCTCCTCCGTATCCAACCCAGGTCGATGATGCAGGGTTGAACTGCAATCAGCGACTGGCCTGTGTCGGGAATGTAGAGACAAAAACTCCTTGATATAGAAAAGCAAGCAGGAGAAACTTTGCCATATGTTGGTTGTTGAACTGGACCTGTCTACTTTATGGGTGTGCATTTACCTTCGCACCTCTGATTGAGAGGCTGCTGGTCGTAAAAACATTGATCCCGTCGATGCCATAAGCATCTGTTCGATCTGTGCTGCAGGCACAGCCTATGGTGTTCCACTGAAGCCTCATCTTATACTTTGAACGCTGCCTCAGATAGATACGGTTTGCATGATAGGCGGGGAACCACACTTTTTAGGATGCTGGTGTAAGAGGGCCATTCCACAGGAGTGTGCTGGAGGATACTCGATACTGGGGAAATCGTGTGAGTTAAGACTACTCTGTGGCCACACCCCTCCCCCACACCGAGCATTTGCAGTGCACTAACAGTTTACTTCTTTCCTGTGAGCAAAATCTTCTTTCCTGGCTTCTGCAACAATCTCAATGGGTGAAATTTGTAAGGCTTCATCAGAATACCAGGTTGGTATTGATGCTCACGACACACTGCAAGTCGGTAGCTCGATTGCTTGTGCTTGGACTTCTTTGTACAGCTGAAGTAAGAGGATTTTTAATTTTGGGAGAGATTCACTGGTGAGGTTCCCACAAATGTTTTCAGGCACTACTCATTAGACATTGGATCAGCTGAACATCTGGGAGGTGAAAAGGGTAAGAAATGTCTGCTGATCAGAGTGAGTTGTGGAGGAACACTCTTCAACGAAAGTTGAAGAAGGTCTCCTTGATTGCTTATGAGCTGATCCCATCAGCCTTATGCTGGGCACGCCCCCATATTCCGAAGGTGCAATACTCCGAGGTGTCAATATTCTGAAGGACCAATAGTACGAAGATTCGATATTCAGAAGGTCCAATACGCCAAAGACCGAATAGTTCGAGAGCCCAACACTCTGATATTCCAAAGATTCAATACTCTGAACCCTGATGTACCCTGATTTACCTATCCCCGAAGGTCTTCTACTCCAAAGGTCCAATACTCCGAAGGCTAAATAGTCCAAAGGCTCAGTAGTCCAAGGCCTACTGCTTCGAGGGTCCAATTGTCCGAATGTGCAATACTCCACTAGTCTGATATGCCGAAGGCCAAATACTACCATGGTTTTACAAGGTAGCACTCGTTTTCCCCATGTGGACCAACTGTTTGATGGGGTTATGTTTCGAAATAAAATTTCAGATTCCACCTGGTCGTAAGAGTTAGTGCTCATGCCGGTGGCAGGTGCCCTATTGTAAGAGCTCTGTATATGTGTCTGTATGTCCGTGGGGCTGTTTGTACATCCGTTCAATTTGGTTTCCAGACTCTAATTTAACGACGCTTTGGCCTAGGATAAAAAAATGCACAGGTACACTCCCTAAGGGATGGGGATGGACCCAAAATGAGTCTGTGTATGTGTGAGTCTGGATGTGTGGACATGGGTGTTTATATGTGTAAATGTTGGTTTTGTGGCGATAAATCTGATGCACAACACATTTCTTACTACGCATTAGATATCAGAGACTGGACTCAGTTATTGTAGTCTTGTCAAATGAGACCAAAAAAAATTATCGAGCTACAATTAAATTTCCGTTTTAATACATTTTATTGCTAAATCGCATGTCCGATGAAATTTTTTTCTGCCATACTTTGTCTTTTTCTGTTTTGTTTTATGTGTGACGCAATGTTCATTTTTTACAGAAAGAAACAATGCTTTTGCAACTCGCTGTGCCCTACACTTACTTGAAAACACAGCAAAGTGAGTATTAATTTTTATCTATACATTATAATAGAGAAAACTTACCAAATATTTTATATTCAACTGGAGTAAATTTAAATAGGATGGTGGAAAGTACAGTTACTACAGTACACACACAGAATGTATTGGTACTTATCCATCTGCCCAGTGTCAGTGGACGTCAGGTGGAGGAGATACAAATTACAAATTAATGAGAGTGATCAGAAGCGGTTCTCCTAAATACCCGAATCCACCAGAACCGCACAGAACTCCCCAGAACCTCACAGAACCCCCCTCTAAATTACATTTGCTCAGTGTTTTACGATGAAATATGTTTATTTTATGCAACAATCGTTACAGGAAAGAAGAATAGAAGTAAATTCATTCTTATAGTTGCCTTTGTCTGCGCGGTTCCGGGGGGTTCTGGTATTTAGTATTTTTCTCCTAAATACCAGAACCCCCCAGAACCTCTCAGATTTTTCCCTAGAACCTCCTCTAAGTTACATTTACACATTGTTTTTGAAGAAAAGATTCTATTTCCACACTGTTTTAGCGTTCTGTGGAAAACTAAAACATGATTTATTACCAAATTCGCTCTCATTTCAGCTGAACAACGAAATTTAAAATGTAGGCCTAGTCAAGGGAGTTAACTCAGAATTTTAGCCTTCATTATTACTCGATCTTAACTTGCGGAAAGATGTCATAAAACAAAAGCATTGAGGTCTGGATGATATGACTTATCTGAATGAATGAAAAGTTCAGCACGCCGAGGGCGCACAGGGACAACGTGGGATTGAAATCCTTTGCGACCCCAAAACGCTTATCTGTTCAGAATTTACATCGCATTTGAATGAACAATAATTTAAACATTCCAAAAAGGTTGATTAGTTTTAAAGACAATTTAAATAGTATATATGTTGCAATCAATATTTGAAGACCACAACTCTGTCTGACTTCGTATTATCTATTTTCCTTTTAACTAAATGTTCTCGACCGATTTGTTAACTCTGTTTTTGTTTTTTTTTAACAATAGCAGGCAAGCCAGATATATTTTAAACACATTGAGGTCAACATTTTAATTCCAATTGCCGAAACCATACACGCCAGCCAAGAGCCCAAGGCAGACTATACTTGCCGATGAAGGCCTATCTTCACCACAAAATCACAAGCGGCAGACTATACTTGCCTGAAGAACAACAACTAGAAACATCAACCCCAATCCTCTTCCTCCTTTGCACCGACTGGACATGATGACGCCATCTCAAATTAACGAAATTATAATATACTGTAATCGAGGGTCGAAAGGGGCTTTCCCCATAACGTCCCAGCGTTCGGCGCGCCAAAACCATTCCTTTAGCTTTAGCATTTCATTCCGTGTATCATTTCAAATCACTCAACCAAATGTATTCTCAATTTATTACGGTTTTAAAACCCAAACCCAGACTGGGGAGGGGGGGGGGGGGGGTCTGGTATTTAGGAGAAAAATACTAAATACCAGAACCCCCCAGAACCGCCGAGATAAAGGCAACTATAAGAATGAATTTACTTCTATTCTTCTTTCCTGTAACGATTATTGCATAAAATAAACATATTTCATCATAAAACACTACGCAAATGTAATTTAGAGAGGGGTTCTGTGCGGTTCTGGGGAGTTCTGTGCAGTTCTGGGGGGTTCTGGTATTTAGGAGGACCCATCAGAAGTATCTGCCACCGACGAGCTGAGTGGACAGGATTAAGTTAATTAATACATGCCATCATTCGAGTGAAGACGCCGGCAGAATGAACAGACGGTATTAATTTCTTAATAATTAGCATTATCAACATAGTATTCAAGATTAACTGTCAGTAATAAAATCAGCGTTATGATAATTCCACTACATACAATACTGGCCTACATTGTATATACACAATTCTACTCTAGAATTTGAACCTCTCTGATCAGAAATTAAAACAAATGAAAGTGTCAATGACACTGTAGCTCAACTTGTTTAAGACATGTACATGTATAGTATGTGACACTGCAATGACAAACATGTAGGTAATGACCTAATAACAAAGGTACATGTAAAGTATTGTAACGGTCTGTACATAAATGCTGACCATAGCCTGTAACAAATATACAGGTAAAGTATTGTAAAGGTGGGGCGACAGTTAAATGCTAAACTAGAAAAGAAATCTTTGAGTCCCAGAGTGGGTCTGACTGAACCCAAAAATATTTGTTCTCATAGCACAGTGAAAACAATGGCACCCAAAAACACTCGTTCCTGTCACAAGGTGATAACAAAGGTACCCCAAGAAGTTTCGTGAAGATAGGTTCATAAATACAGACTCTAGCCCAAGCCTCATTGACATGTGCACTTACTGTGTGTAAGTAGCACTGAACAAATCAAAGTTCATCTAATTTGCATAATTTCTGCACGAGAAAAAAACCTGTATTATATGTGATGTATTCCATGTTACTAAACAATCCTACAAAAATTTATTCAAATCAGAACTTTCATACAGAAGTTCTGTACAAAAAACTGATTGCACTAATTTTGGTACAAAATGGCTGCTGGTGGCCATCTTGAATTTTGGACCACACCCAAAAACACTCGTTCTCATCCCACAGTGATGACAAGGGTACCCAAGAAGTTTCGTCTAGATCGGTTCATAAATAAGGCCTCTAGCCTGAGCCATATAGAAGTTGTGTAAAAAAACTGATTGGGCCTGATTTTGGTACAAAATGGCCACTGGCAGCCATCTTGAATTTTGGACCACACCCAGAAACACTCGTTCTCGTTCCAAGGTGATAACAAAGGTACCCAAGAAGTTTCGTGAAGCTCGGTTGATAAATACAGCCTCTAGCACGAGCCGTATTGACATGTGCACTTACTGTGTATAAGTAGCACTGAATAAATTAAAGTTCATCTAATTTGCATAATTTCTGCACGAGAAAAAAACCCATATGATATGTGATGTATTCCATGTTACTAAACATTCATACACAAATTTATTCAAATCAGAACTTTCATACAGAAGTTCTGTACAAAAAAACTGATTGCACTAATTTTGGTACAAAGTGGCAACTGGCAGCCATCTTGAATTTCAGACCGCACCCAAAGAACACTTGTTCTCATCCCAAGGTGATAACAAAGGTACCCCAAGAAGTTTCGTGAAGATCAGTTCATAAATACAGCCTCCAGCCCTAGCCGTATTGACATGTGCACTTACTGTGTGTAAGTAGCACTGAATAAATCAAAGTTCATCTAATTTGCATAATTTCTGCACAAGAAAAATACCTGTATTATATGTGATGTATTCCATGTTACTAAACATTCATACAAAAATTTATTCAAATCAGAACTTTCATACAGAAGTTCTGTAAAAAAAACTGATTGCACTAATTTTGGTACAAAATGGCTGCTGGTGGCCATGTTGAATTGTGGCCTTCACCCCAAAACACTCGTTCTCGTCCCACGGTGATAACAAAGGTACCCAAGAAGTTTTGTAAAGATCGGTTCATAAATACAGCCTCTAGCCTGAGCCATATAGAAGTTGTGTACAAATGAAAGTGTCAATGACACTGTAGCTCAACTTGTCAAGACATGTACATGTATAGTGTGTGACACAGCAATGACAAACATCTTGGTAATGACCTGATAACAAAGGTACATATAAAGTATTGTAACAGTCTGTACATAAATACTGACCATAGCCTGTAACAAATGTATAGGTAAAGTATTGTAAAGGTGGGTGACAGTCAGATGCTAAACTAGAAAAGAAATCTTTGAGTCCCAGAGTGGGTCTGACTGAACCCCAAAATATTTGTTCTCATAGCACAGTGATAACAAAGGCACCCCAAACACACTCATTCCTGTCCCAAGGTAAAAACAAAGGTACCCAAGAAGTTTCGTGAAGATCAGTTCATAAATACGAGCTGTATAGAAGTTGTGACAAAAAACTGATTGGATCTAATTTCGGTACAAGATGGCCACTGGCAGCCATCTTGAATTTTGGACCACACCCAGAAACACTCGTTCTCGTTCCAAGGTGATAACAAAGGTACCCAAGAAGTTTCGTGAAGATCGGTTGATAAATACAGCCTCTAGCCCGAGCCGTATTGACATGTGCACTTACAGTGTATAAGTAGCACTAAATAAATCAAAATTCATCTAATTTGCATAATTTCTGCACGAGAAAAAAACCCGTACTGTATGTGATGTATTCCATTTTACTAAACATTCATACAAAAATTTATTCAAATCAGAACTTTGATACAGAAGTTCTGTACAAAAGACTGATTGCACTAATTTTGGTACAAAATGGCTGCTGGTGGGCATCTGGAATTTCAGACCACACCCAAAAACACCCGTTCTCATCCCACGGTGATAACAGAGGTACCCAAGAAGTTTCGTAAAGATCGGGTCATAAATAAGGCCTCTAGCCTGAGCCGTATAGAAGTTGTGTACAAAGAACTGATTAGACCTAATTTCGGTACAAAATGGCCACTGGCAGCCATCTTGAATTGTGGACCTCACTCAGAAACACTCGTTCTCATCCCAAGGTGATAACAGAGGTACACAAGAAGTTTCGTGAAGATCGGTTGATAAATACAGCCTCTAGCCCGAGCCATATTGACATGTGTACTTACTGTGTGTAGGTAGCACTGAAAAAATCAAAGTTCATCTAATTTGCATAATTTCTGCACGAGAAAAAAACCTGTATTATATGTGATGTATCCCATGGTACTAAACATTCACACAAAAATTTTTTCAAATCAGCGCTTTCATATGGAAGTTCTGTGCAAAAATCTGATTGCACCTAATTTTGTACAAAATGGCTGCCATCGGCCATCTTGAATTTTGGACCGCACCCAAAAACACTCGTTCTCGTCCCACGGTGATACCAAAGGTACCTAAGAAGTTTTGTAAAGATCAGTTTATAAATACGGCCTCTAGCCCGAGCCGTATTGGCATTTGCATTTACAGTGCTGAAAGTAACACTAAATACATCAAAGTTAGTCTAATTTGCATAATTTACGTACGAGAAAAAAACCGTATTATATGTGATGTATCCCATGGTACTAAACATTCATACAAAAAATTATTCAAATCAGAGATTTCATATGGAAGTTCTGCGCAAAAAATCTCATTGCACCTAATTTTGTATAAAATGGCTGCCAGCGGCCGTCTTGAATTTTGGACTGGACCCCAAAACACTTGTTCTCGTCCCACGGTGATAACAAAGGTACCCAGGACGTTTCGTAAAGATCGGTTCATAAATATGGCCTCTAGCCCGAGCCGTGTTGACGGCGCGAAAGATGGACAGACGGACGGGCTATGACAATACCCCAAATTTGGCTTCGCCAAAGTTGAGCTAAAAATGCTTAGTTCATATATATATATTTTTAAAAATAACACTGCAGAATATACACACAATGTATGGAGAGCAGATTATAAGCAAATCACCCGTGCAGCGATATTTTCTATCATCGTCACTCGTAGCACCAGCTAAGTCAGAGCGGCTTTCCGGTGATCAGATGCATCTAAAATTGATGGAAAGTCATCACGCTCACGAGACTTAGGGATTAAGTAACTTAAGGGCTACCGTGTCGAGCAACCGTGATAACACCGGAATGAACTGAATAGATAAATGTATACGCCTGTGTATGAGTGTTTAAAAGATATATACAAGGACACCACAAGTTGGAATTAGTTGTAAGAACAATCATGGCAAGAGAAAAATCGGGAATTGAAAGCGATTGTGAACTTTCCAGAAACATGTTTATTGGTTTTTTCGTGGAAGCAAAACACATAAAACATGGCAACAATGTGAAAATGAAAATGTATTTACAGTGTAAATGGTGGGAGATCTGCAGCAAACCCAGAGCTGGCCCAGGCTTGTTCCAACTGGTTTCCGAACTTCTGGTATTATCACGTTTGGTTTGGAGGAAACAGCAGAAAGGACATGACAGTAAACGAAAGAAACCTACTCTTGGCATTTACATGTTACAGGCCTTTGCAACTCTCTGTGCAGGTTGGAAGGGTTAGGGACAAAGGTTGGAAGGGTTAGGGACAAACTAACTTTCGGGGTGGGGCTGAACAGTGCTTCACATTTCTCTTTTAAACGATGCAAACACTGACACTTATTAGTGATGTATCATGTAGTCAAGAGTGGCATGGATGCCTCTCCCCCTCCGTTGGTAAACCACAATTTGAAGACCCTGCGCTAAAGAAATATATGATCAACTTTAGAACTGGCTCAAAACTGTTGAGTGGATCGACCCACTTGAACCACCAACCTAACGAAAATCTACCCATTCAGATTAGTCTGTAATTAAAATTCCAAATCCATCCACTATCCACATGCTAAGTTTGAGCTTGCATTCAGTTACTGAACAACTGCAGGCAAAATATGGATTGTCCACAGTATACGACTAGTTTTAAATGAATTTGAAGCGATGAGTTGAGTTGTATCAGGAACAAAAATTACTGTGCACCCTGTTGTAAAAATTCTAAAACACGAACACGTATTTGAATGTTGTGGAAAAACTCTGTCCCTGTGGACTAACATGCTTCCCGCTATATTCTTTCAAACGTTATTGATGAATAAATAGCTGAAATACACACCCATTGCTTTCTTGTCATTTCAACAGGCTTTCCTTTATGAATTTTGTTCAGTAACAAATGCATGCAATCGGTTTGCCCAAAACAACTGCCCCTCTGGTGAAAGAATGTCCAACCACCAAAGCGACTTTTGACGGATTTTCTTGCTCCAGCTCCATGGGAAAACAGCCTAATTTTTCAGTACAATTCAATGCCAGAACTACAAGCCTGATGGACATGGCTGTTTTTATTTATTTTAATTATTTTAAATTCTCAATTTATTACTTTGATCAAGGTCAAGCATTCAAACAGTTCCCAGACTGACCAGTGGCATGGGAAATGGGGGAGGTTGGGCATTAGAGGGATGTGGGTGGCACCACTTGTTCAGATACTCTATTTTGCACCCCCATACTCCCAGCTGACTTGGAACTTTTTTAATCAACATTTGAAGGTTTATTATTATGTCCTTGAAAAGATAATTAATGGCCATGTGGGGGGGGGGGCGGGGGGGGGGGGGGGGGGGGGGGGGGGAGGGGGAACGGCTGTTTCTGTGCACTTATAAGACTAATTACTAGTGCAAGCTTATTACACACATGTAACTAGAAACTGTTTTAGCACACTAAAACTTATGTCTCCCCTTCCTTTCTATTTAATGCACTGCAAATTATATATACATGAATAATATTGACAAGCATGCCAAATATCTAAGGTCTAGGTCAAAAGACAAAAAAGTTCTGGTCCGGACAAAGTTTCCCTTAAAAAAGCAGATAAATCTTACCTTCAGGTCAAAGGTCAAGGTCACATGAAGGTCACTATGGTACACGACACACCGGCTCATGGTGATACATCCACATGCCAAATATCTAAGGTCTAGGTCAAAAGACAAATTAAAGTACATAAATTGGACCTTGAGGTCAAGGTTACATGAAGGCCATGATGACATGTAGTATCATTGTGATACATCCACATGTCAATCATCTAAGTCCAAGGTCAAAAAACAAAAAAAGTTCTGATCTGGACAATTATTCCCTATTTGAAGTACATAAATTTGACCTTGAGGTCAGAGGTCACGGTCACATGCAGTTGATCAAGGTAGCAGACATGCGGTTTCATGGTGACACATCCACATGTCCAAAAAAAAAAAAATTCTGGTCTGGACAATTACTCCCTATTTAAAGTACATAAATTTGACCTTGAGGTCAAGGTCACACGAAGGTCATGATGGCATGTGGTCTCATTGTGATACAACCACATGTCAATCATCTATATCCTAGGTAAAAAAACAAAAAAAGTTCTGATCTGGACAATTATTCCCTATTTGAAGTACATAAATTTGACCTTGAGGTCAGAGGTCAAGGTCACATGCAGTTCATCAAGGTAGCGACATGCAGTTTCATGGTGACACATCCACATGTCCAAAAAAAAAATCTGGTCTGGACAATTACTCCCTATTTAAAGTACATAAATTTGACCTTGAGGTCAAGGTCACATGAAGGTCATGATTACATGTGACATGCGGTCTAATTGCGATACATCCACATGTCAAATAACCAAGTCCTAGGTCAAAAAAACAAAAAAATTCCGGTCTGGACAATTACTCCCTATTTGAAGTACATAAATTTGACCTTGAGGTCAAGGTCACATGAAGGTCTAAGGCCTGGCTCAAAAGACAAACAAGTTTTGGTCGGGACAAAGTTTCCTTGAAAAAAGCACAAATCTGACCTTCAGATCAAAGGTCAAGGTCACATGAAGGTCACAATGGTACACTACACACTGGCTCATGGTGATACATCCACATGCCAAATATCTAAAGCCTGACTCGAAATACAAAACAGTTCTGGTCCAGACAGTTTCCCTTAAAAAAGCGCATAAATCTGACCTTCAGGTCAAAGGTCAAGGTCACATGAAGGTCACTATGGTACACTGCACATCGGTTTATGGTGATACATCCACATGCCAAGTATCTAAGGTGTAGGTCAAAAGACAAAAACGTTATGACCCGGACAAAGTTTGTGTGATGTTTCCCTTACAAAAACACATAAATCTGACCTTCAGGTCAAAGGTCAAGGTCACATGAAGGTCACTATGGTACACTGCACACCTGTTTATGGTGATACATCCACATGCCAAGTATCTAAGGTGTAGGTCAAAAGACAAAAAAGTTATGGCCCGGACAAAGTTTGTGTGATGTTACCCTTACAAAAACACATAAATCTGACCTTCAGGTCAAAGGTCAAGGTCACATGAAGGTCACTATGGTACACTGCACACCGGCTGATGGTGATACATCAACATGCCAAGTATCTGAGGTGTGGGTCAAAAGACAAAAAAGTTATGGCCCAGACAAAGTTTGTGTGATGTTTCCCTAAAAAAAACACATAAATCTGACCTTCAGGTCAAAGGTCAAGGTCACATGAAGGTCACCATGGTACACTGCACACCGGCTGATGGTGATACATCCACATGCCACGTATCTAAGGTGTGGGTCAAAAGACAAAAAAGTTATGGCCCAGACAAAGTTTGTATGAGAAGAAGAAGAAGAAGAAGAAGAAGAAGAAGAAGAAGAATATGCACTAAAACAATATGTCTCCCTTCTGGGAAGGGGAGACATAATTATGACAGCTGTAACGTCTCTTTCTGAGAAGTTTTTGGTCTGTATGATTTCGTTTTCACTTTTAACTGAAACTCTGGTCAAAATGTGTGTTGACATAGGCCTATTGGAGGGCATTTTGTTGGTGAAGTTGGGTGGGTGGGGGATGGGGGGGTAGGGGTGGGGGCGGGATGTAATCACACTTTTCCTGAAATTTCTTTTTAAATGCTTACACATTCCCGTGATACATCCCGATCGCTGCTGGATATACTTTGTCCAAGCCCAGAAAAGTTATTAACATTAAAATAAAACATACATTTATCTACTTCAGGTTTGCCCTGAAAGTCCCATTGCACTTCCCCTAAAACTGTTAAATGTACTCGCAAGATGGGGGATGCCCCCTCCCCCAGAGAAACACACTCCCCACAGTCTCATAAACCTACATGTATGAACCAAAATGCAAGCAAATAATTGTAACTGCAGAAATAAATACAGCATAATATTTCTGTAGGCCTAAATAAAAATGGTGTTGCGACTGTGAGCTTAACATTTTTTTGGTTCTCCACTTTGTGTTTTTTCACTATATTTTGTGTTATGCCTATTAAAATATTATCAATGGCTAAACTTTATGGAACTTTTTCCCAACCATTATCGAGTGGCATGCTTCTTATTTATCCATATTCCTTAAGGAGGCCTAACTCTCAAATGTTTGTGAATGCCGTGTTGGTACAAGTGTGTGCGGTGGGGGCAGAGGAGGGGGTTAGGGGGTCCATGAAAAACTACTCATCAAAGGTAACAGATCTAGCAAGTGACATTGTGTTGAAAGTGTCTCAAGACAGCTCCAGCAGGTATGTGGTTCAAGGATCATAAGTGAGGTGTATCACCAAAATACCTGGATATTATTCATTTTGTATCATCCCATTTCCTTATATCGCTGTCGCCCCTCACTACAGGGTGTACCCCCAGAATGGATCTTCTCAGGCAGTCATGGGATGCTTAATTTTTATTTCATTTTGAACACCAGACTTGAATCACCTGCTGGGCTTTAGGATTACGTTCAGATGTCCATTAGGGGAAACTTGTGTTCTGCTTTTTAACCCAATTCAATTTTTGCTCTATTAGGCCTAGGCAGGTGGAAATTATCCCTCATACCACCCCTCTCGGTACCATTCACACTCCTTATCCTGTGTATCCTAATGGTTTGTGATGGGCCAACAAGGAAGTGGTGCATGGTGTGAAATACTTGTACATATGCCTATGTTCAATTGAATTCAATGTAATGCAATATGCGTCAAACTGCTTCAGGGCCGAAACTGCATCAGTAACACAATTTAACCTATATGCTGACACATGTTGTAGCCATAAAATGTGGGGTGGAGGCTGAGTAAAATTTGGAACACATGTTAAAAAAAATATACATATATGCGATCAAAGAAAAAAAGGAATGGGCGAGGTTTTCCTTTTCATTGTTTACATTTTTGTTCGATGGACATTTTCAATGTGCATTAGTTACAACTTATTATTCAGAATAATCGCTCTTGCATTTATTCACCCAAAACAACCACGTGTCAATTGCGTCTGCATTAAGGGAGGGGTGGAAGCACTGATTACTTTCCAGCCCTGTTCATCTGTCCTTGATGATGTTGATGTAAAGTGTTCACATGGCAAGATATTATTGAGAGTTATTTTGGGCAGGAGAACAGATTTGTCTTGTGAATCTTCAGTTAATAAAATATGCGTCATCAGCCATTTGAAACAACTCCATCTTCTGGCATGGGCGCAAGTACATGAAAGTAAGTTTGCAACAGTATTATCCATATTCTGTATGTTCTGTGTCTTGAATACAGTCTTGCCTGTTGACTTTAGCTTGCAGACGATATAGACATGTACCTGCCTTCTGTTTCCCATGCCAAAGTCCCTCTGTGTACATGTAGGTAATTCTAATTTTGTTGAGCAGTTTATAAATTATATAAATTTTATAAATCAAATATGTATATTTTATATATTAAAAATAAAAAAAAATAATTCTGCATTCAATGAATAACAAGGTATTATGAACGCTCCTTTTATTTTTGCTAAACTGGCACCACCTGTGAAAAGCATTAAGCTTAATCTGACCAACGTCGTAAAAGCGACAATGCATCGTTGTATATTAATCCAGTCCACTCAAGTCAACCGCCATCGGCCAGAGGAATATTAACTATAAGTACACTTGCAACAGCCCATGTTTCCACAGGCCAATGGGTGATGGCGCTGATGACAGTCCACTCAATGGGTGTCACTCTGTGCATACTGCAAGCTTATACTCAGTTGATTTTGAACGTTATAAATATTGAAGGCAGAGCAAATTTTGCTGATAATAGGCGACTTCTTCTACCCAAGTTGCCTGGTCTCTGCATCATAGGCAAGGAGGCTGGCTCCCCCTTATATACCTTTTCAGTGATGGTTTTCAGGTTTGCATTTCTTGGCAGTTACAAAATAATGGTGGTGTTTGAGTTGCGTTTATTGTAAAAATCAGATTTGGTTGTTACAATAAGTCTCAGAGTGCTGAGCTGATGACTAAAGGGTTGTTTGCTTAACAGTTAATATATCAACAAATTATATATAAGTCTCTTTTTTGTGGATATGGAGATCCAATGTTACAGTTGATAAAATAATTGTCTAAATAATTGTCTATCAAAGTTGGTGCTGTTGGAATAGAGGCATCATGATCTTCGGTGATCACCATGTGGTCTGTACTGTTGACACTGAAGAAAACCATTTCAGTGTTTAGAGCATCATTATGTATAATTTAAGAATCAAAGAAAGTGGTTTGGATCTCCTTGCAGGTGTTGTAGCCATCCCGGTTGCTACTTCATTAATGGGGTAGTATCTGCTGAGTGGTGAAATGACCTTTTCTGTGGCAATGGCTAGGGCAGGCATGTCTGTCTATGTGGGTGTTGTGACAATCAAGGCAGGATGATTATCTCTGTTTGTGGTCTTGTTCATACCTGCTGAGTTAATAAATGAGACAGTTCCCTAATTTGGAGTATGATTTGTGTTGCTATTAGGAGACACTTGTTCATACTTTTTGCTGTTATAATTATGTGCCTAGATATGAGTGGGTTGCATCCACTGGGGGCAAGATCATCTCTTCCATGGCATTGCATAAGCTGTCCCTCTGTATCACATGGAGGGGAGTATTTCAAAACAAACGTTTGCTGAGATTCATTTTGAAGGAGAAATGGCATGTTTCACACATGTAGAAGCCTTGTTGAAAATGTGATAGTCTTAAGTGGCATACGAGGACTGTCCTTTTAATGTAAGTAATTTCCTTTCTCTAAGGTATATTTCATAACTAGATGTTGGTGAGAATGTAACTGGACACCTCTCGATTGAATTCTTTGTTATTTTGCTGTAAGGTTGTTGAAAGAATAACTTGAGGTTATGACTTGGTAAGTTTCATATCGGCCTAGTTATCAGCCCGTGGGGACTTTATATCAGCCTGTGACAAAATATCAGCCCAAGGTAACTTCATATCAGCCTGACACCAAAGGTCAAAGGCTGATGTGAAGTTACTAAGGGCTGATATCTCAGCCAATATGAAACAAACCAAATTCACAGATCTGTTACAATTTTCTAACAGTGTTTTTGTTTCTCATTCTTTTCACCAAGCCCAAAACTTCCACTTCTCCAACTCCTTGTTTAGCTATCCAAACATCCACAGCAGAAACCGTGATATTCGGATAGCCAACTACTTCTTCTACTCGACGAATCTTCGGGTACCAATCTGAATTTTAGTTCTTCAATAATTTTCTGTACAACTTTCTTCATACTTCTCTTTATCACCTAATCATTAATTAATGCCATTCTTAATTCCTCATCATACAAAACTTTGCTCCAAACCTCTCCACCATTCCAGGAAGCGGCCATGCCAATTTTCCGGATTGCGTTCGATGAATAACTGTGAACAATTTGATGTAAACAAATTGGTTGTGCCAAGTAATGCATCAAAGGGGCAACTCTTGCTTGGTTCATATTGGCCACGATAGGCACTGTATCAACCCAGTTTGAAGTCATATCAGCCAAGCTTGATAATGGGCAATTCTGGGTAACAAAATCATATCTAATAAATAAGAATGCTCATCGGCCAGGTGGCTTATTCAACAGAAAGTTAGAATAATATTAGACCAACTAGAGAAACAGAATTTATTGCATCCAGTAAATTCAAGTCTGTGTGAAAGGGGTAAAAGCATCAGAAATAAACAAAACAGAAAGAGAATTTATGGTGGCTCATTTTAAATGTATGACTAGAATACTGTATGAGTATTATTACTACTGTCTGCAGGATATCCACTTCATTGTGCATTGGGATACCTGTTCTGACGCTTAACGTTTCTCAAAGTTGGGAGTTCAACCTTTAACTGGTAGAGTGTTAAAATATTTTTCAAAGGTGATTTGTAACATGAGTATTTTTCCCCAGGATACTGTGCTACCAGCAAAGGAGATCTTACTTGTACAAGATTTGTTCATAAATAACTATTCTGTTACAATTTAATTGGAGAGTGCCTACTGGAACTCTCCAAAAAATTGTAATAAAACAATTTTATGTGAAGACTTTTTCCTACTGCTGAGAAAACAATGAGCCATGGTGTACACAGTGTAAAGCCACCAAAGTGGCTTTCAGTACTTTTTAATGGAGCCATGATAGTGGCTTCTAGAATTCAACCAGTTAAGGGATGATGTATTATTTCTTAATTTATTTATTTATTGGTGTTTATGGTCACATACTTATGCACAATGGCTAATCGTGATCATGACAGTTTTACGGGTGGAGGAAGCTGGAGTACCCAGAGAGAACCACTAAGCATCGACGAGCAACCGTCAGCTCTTCAACATTCTAACTCTGTTCAAGCTCCGCTCAAGCAGGGTTACAGCGGTTGAAGACATGTGTACCAGTACACCTTAGTACACAGCATCATCGTGCCCCCATGTAAGCAACTGGGATAAAGTGCCAGGCCCAAGGACACAACATGGGTTGTCCCGGACGGGAATCGAACACGGGACCTCTAACATAGAAGTCTAACGGTCTACCACTGAGCCACCGTGCCCCCAAGGGATTAAGAAATTCCCATTTATGAAAGCAAATAAAGTTAAGGAACCCACAGTGAACCCAGATACAAATACAGGGACTTGAGTTAAAAGAAATTCAAATCTTTTGCCTTCAAGAATGTTGAAAAATTCTCTGTTAACAGTTCATAAAAATATACTGAAAAATTTCTTTTAGTTTTCTATAGCTTTGCCTCATGTGGGCCTTCAACTAGGCAGACCACTCCTCTGTGGGGCTTCAAAATGGCAGAGTAAACAATTGAACAAGCATGTGCCTTTTCATCATAAGGAACATCTACAGCAATCTTAGTACAAATTGCCTTCACCACCCCTAAATCATTAGATTATATTCTGAACAAAATGCTTGAAATGGCACATAAACATGTTAACTCTTGCAAAACCCCCAAACACCATGAGCTGTAATGAAAGTTGACATGGTACCTTACACAATGGGATCTTGTAATGCTAACTTCATCTTTTTGAACTTCAAGTGGGTGGTAGTTGTAGAATGAACTTCCACTTGGAGGTAAATTTCTTTTATAAGGCTAAAAATTCTCAGGCCCTCCCTCGTTGGATTTGAACCTCCTCATTAGACATTTTTATTTTGTCATGTTTTTTTTAAGAATTTGTGAAAACTTGAAATGGTCATTTTTTCACATTTCTCGAAATATAATTATTTAGTTGTGTTTGCAGTAAAGTGTTTTTTCTTGTTGAAGTTTATGGGAGAGTGCCCAGAGGCACTCTCCCATAAATTGTAACAAGGCAACTTCTGATATACTGGATCATGATTTAATTATTTATTTATTTGCTGCTGTTTAAGGTCATATATTTCTGCACAATGGCCAATAATGGCTGCAACACAGATATAAACTCACTCAAGTTTAACCAATCATTTAGGGCCATGTTTCCCATTTTAAAGGACTCCTACCCCAAGCATTGGTTACTGGGGCCTATCCTAATGGATCATGTTTTGACAGATCTATACCATTAAAAAGAACAATAAAATACAAATCTTTTTAGCTGTTGTTACGGCAGTTAGTTATAAAAATTATACTATAATTACACTAAAATACAACCTTTTCTCTTTTTCAAGTGGAAAGACAGCAAAAAGATTTAATGAGTATACCCAACCCTTTACACGAAAAAAAAAAATTAAAAAAAATAAAAATAAAATCCTCCCTCACTGATTTGAAAAAAAAATTGCCTGAGAATCAATTCATTTTTTTTATTTGACCTAATTTTGCTTCTTTAAAAAATTAAACTGATCGAATACAAATGACATTATTATAGGAAATCTTTCATGAAAAATATTATTTTTGGAAAAGCGATCAGTGTGGTGTAAAACTCAAAACTTACCAAAACTCCCCATCTGCATCGAAAGTCAAGCCAAGAGATTCCTTTTGATCTGCTGGAATAAATCTCCATTCATCTGACCTGAATGGTACAAAAAAGAGGTATGACTAACAACATGGAAAAAAGGAAGAGAATTTACCTGTAAATTGCTAATTCATTTCTATAGTGAGACTTTGCTATTTTTGCAGTTTGTTTTTGTTATTGTTATGGTTTTGGAAGGACTCATTAAGTTGTTATGGGTAATGCAGTTTGCCGAATTTATGTTTGATTATTGTTCTTGATTTACATTTCGTGTCTAAATTTATGCTCATCACCTACTTTTATTCTAGAAATTTTTTTCGAAGTTACTGGACGCCAGCCATCCCTGTAATAACATTATGACACTAAGAATTTGCAGATTAAGGTTTGAATGTTTAACACCAACTTTTAATTTGTTATTTTAATAATGACAGTGTAATAAACTGTTGAAGAGCAGAAGAAGCACCAGTCAAGTTTCAGTCAATGGACCCCAGATTCAAACGGGAGGGTATTGACTGAATATTGATTTCACTGCTTCAGCGCCTACACAAAATTTGAAAATTTCTATCCAGGTGAAAATTTGACTTCACAGATGTTTCATAGCAGCTCTTTCTCGGCAATGTTTCATAACAGCTCATTCTCGGTACATTTTGCATGCACTGTAATTGAGAGGGCGGGTCGTGAGTGGCGTAGTAGACTATTGAGTAAATATTTTATTGATTTCTGCATCAGAAAAGTACGACTTTTACTTACAATGTATTCATAAATTCATCTTCTGTGGTTGTTTTGTCGAGAACAGGTTGTCACTAAAACCCTGCAGAGTGGTATGTTCAACCCAGGTGAAAACGTCCAAATTTTGTGGATGTGCTTAAGTAGCACAACCAATATTCTGTCAGTTGACATCCTGATTGAACCCGAAAGTGTGCAGGCTGAAATTGGCTTGCACTTCTTATGTTCTTTAGCATAAGAGTTATTACTCTGGTAAAAATGCCATTCCAAAGTGTGTTTTCTGATAAGTTTCTAAACACATACCACCTATTTTCTAGACTTTATCTCAAGACATAAAAATATCACAAGAGAAAAGAAAAGGAATAAAATCTTAACTTGTGAGATTGTGGCCATATTTTTACTTGGATGGTTCACATCCAAAACAAATATTCAGAGTAAAAATTGTTGTTGAGCATTACAAATTTTCGTCAGCAAATGCAAATCAAGAACAATAATCGAAAACATAAATTCTGTAACAGATTTACCCATTACAACATAATGAGTCCTTCTGAAACAATAACAAAAACAAATTGCAGAAAATTGCACTACGTAAGATTTTTCACATCAATAATTGTTACAACACATTCATTTGAACAACATGTTATTTGTGCTGAGCTGAGTGCAAAGTACATGCAAAGAAAATGGAGCATTCATCACGGCAACAACACTTGTCAATTGGGCTCAAACAGAGAATTTAGCACTGAAACACTCAACGAAAAAAGTTTCATTTAAAAACTTATTGCTGGGTGCATTGCATATTGACATTACTTTTATACGTAACATCAATATTTGCCATAATTTATGGTTTAATAAAATGCTGTTAAATGGATTCCAATGCCATCAGTGAAAAGAAAGCAATTAACAAGAAAATTCAATGAACCAAATTTCCAATACTCTGGTGATAAAATGAGTATTTTATTCATCATATATTGTTTGACAGAGCTCACTGAGCTCTGTCAAATAATATATGATTAATGAAATGCTTACAATGGATGTATTTAAAAATAAGTGACATGCAAAGAAAAAAGAATTTGCATAAATTTCTGATGGATCACAATATTTTTATCCAATTTACCCATTACTTACCATAATGGCCATATCTAGAGACCAGCAGAGAGGGAGAAGTCGGCGATATCCTTTGCTTTGGTAGTGCTCACTTCAGCTAATTTATATGTTTGGGCAAAATCTAAGTTACCTTGTGATTTTGAGAAGCTAGCGTAAGAAAAGTGGTTTATCTTGAGCCATTTCAATGCAACCCTTATATTTACTGTTAGGTGACAAAACAAAGGACATAAAAACTATTTAATACACTCACCCATGTTTGTTTTGAAAAGAACAGATTAAAATCATAAAGAAATAAAACTGAAACAAGTGGTGGCTTGCCCTCGCCCTCACTGCCAAGCATGAGTTTCTAGTCATTTATCTTTGATATTGAATAAATAAATATCTTATCTTATCTCCATTAAACCATAGCACCAATACAGCAGGCCACCAAATGTGTCCAAGGGACACTAATGCCCCTGCTTTATGATAAACTATATTTTGTGGTTAACGAAGTCCAAAAAGGTGACATAACTCAGTAAATTTATGGCACCACACTCCGGACCAAGCCCATTATCAATCCCAAACTGTATTATGTGGCTATAAATCTATGTATAAAATTTTGTTTCATTTTGTTCAGTCAAACTAAAATAATCGTCTGGAAACCAGTATCAACATGTCTTCTAAATCGGAAAAGGACCACAACTCTACAAAAAAATATCGGACCATGCCCACTATGAATCACAAACTGAATTATGTGGTTATAAACCTATGTATAAAATTTTGTTTCATTTCTTTCAGTCAAACTAAAGTTATAGTCTGAAAACCAACATCAACATGTCTTCTAAGTCAGAAAAGGGCCATAACTCTGCAAAAAATATTGGACCAAGCCCACTATGAAACCCAACATGCATTATGTGGTTATAAACATATGTAAAAAATTTTGTTGACCATATCTGTCAAACACTGTTTACAAAAATCCCATACAGTTTTTTTCCCCAATCTTCGTCTCCAAAACATAGGTTATGACCTCCCATTGGAACGCCCCTGTTGAACACATTCCAATAAGGTCTCCCTAGCTAGGTTTTTAGACAAAAATTAAAATTTTCAGTTATTTCAAGAAATTTGTTCCAAGTGGCGTCTTATTGTCATGCTATATACATTTATTCATTTTTGGGGGGTTTAATGATACCTTTTACAGCCAAGTTCACATCATGTCAGGCAGTTTTGCAGGTGAAGGAAGCCAGAGTATCTGGAGAGAACAACTGGGCGATGAGTAACTGTCAGACTCTCCAACTCATACACCCAGCATGAGCTCACAAACCCAGCATGGACGGGTTAGCATTGGATGAGGACATTTTTACCATTGACATGCAGTATGCCTCAGCCCACTGCAGTATGCCTCAGCACACTGTACCACCATGCACCCACTTATGCAATTGGGATGAAGTGTCTTGTTCCAGGACACAACATCAGCATTGACCCTATGAACCTGCTCCAATATGCTAACCAATGAGCTACCATACTTCCATATTGTCCTGTTATGTAAAGGGTTAACAGAGATTAACTCTAATCATATCTGTGTAAAACGTCAACAAATGTGCAAGAAATGATTTGGTATTTGATTATAGTACGATTAACTGGATTATTAAACCAGTAAGTCCATGACAATCCATTTTATATTATATATAAATTACTTTCATTAATGATTGAACAATATTATGGTGATAACTAGATGAACAGCTTCTGGTGACCAGAAACGAATGAGACATTAAGATAAATGTCAGCAAATTTTGATAACTTTCAGTGCCAGGGTTCTTGGAGGCAAAGACTGATGAAATTCAAGGCCGTTTCTGGACATATTTCAAAATTTTTCGAGGCACAACAATAGCCAAATTCAAGGATCTTCAAGGCCTGCCTTCATTAGACCCAACTAGGATCCTACAATCATTACCACCCCCTCCCCCTTACCACTACCCTTTCAGAGAACCCTGAAACTGAAAGGGAAGTGGGATAAGGGGGTGACTGGTGAGCCCTAGTTAGGATTATGCTATCACGACCTCTGGCATATAAAACAAGTAAAATCCTTAAGGCTAAACAAGAGCTATTGCTGAAGGCAATTATACCCCCACTGCAGTGCTGGACCAATGAAGCATAAATGAATTAAAAACAAAGTTAGAACCAATGAAAGTGTCAATGACACTGTAGCTCAACTTGACAAACTTGAACTTGGTAAGTTATAAATGAAATGGCAAAATTGAAGATCATTGGTACCAATGTTATTTTTTTTGCCAGTGGCAACATTTTTTGACAGAAACCCGAAGAAAATCGATAGCTCCCATCTAGAGGCCTCCCCAAACAAGCAGGCCAGGTTTCAAAGCAATCCGATCATAAATGTGCCCTGAAGGGTGTACAAAAGGGAAATATTGTGGTCTGACTAGACTAAGTTCTAAGAACGTTGGCCATGGCAACATTTTTTGACAGAAATGGAAGAAAATCGATAGCTCCCATCTAGAGGTCACTGTAAATAAGCATACCAGGTTTCAAAGCAATCTAATCATAAATGTGCCCTATAGGGTGAGTCAAAGGGAAATATTGTGGTCTGACTAAACTAAGTTTTAAGAATGTTGGCTGCAGCAACATTTTTTTATGGAAATTGAAGAAAATCGATAGCTCCCATCTAGAGGTCATCCCAAACAAGCATGCCAGGTTTCAAAGCAATCCGATCATAAATGTACCCTGTAGGGTGTGCCAAAGGGAAATATTGAGTCTTCTGACTAAACTAAGTTTTAAGAACGTTGGCCGCGGCAACATTTTTTAACAGAAATTGAAGAAAATCGATAGCTCCCATCTAGAGGTCTCCCCAAACAAGCATACCAGGTTTCAAAGCAATCTGATCATAAATGTGTCCTGTAGGGTGTGCCGAAGGGAAATATTGAGTTCTGACTAAACTAAGTTCTACAAACATTGGCCGTGGCAACATTTTTTGCCAGAAAGTGAAGAAAATCGATAGCTCCCATCTAGAGGTCACCCTAAATATGCGTACCAGGTTTCAAAGCAATGAAATCATAAATGTGCCCTGTAGGGTGTGCCAAAGGGAAATATTGTGGTTTGACTAAACTAAGTTCTAAGAACGTTGGCCGCGGCAACATTTTTTGACAGAAATTGAAGAAAATCGATAGCTCCCATCTAGAGGTCACTCCAAACAAGCATACCAAGTTTCAAAGTAATCTGATCATAAATGCGACCTGTGAGGTGTGCCAAAGGAAATTGTGGACGTACGTACTAACGTACTAACATACTAACGTACGTTATGATTACATGCTTCATTAGCATTTTTATTTCATGAATATTGAAGGATTTTCAAGGCCTTCGAGCACATTTTCCTGGATTTCAATGTTTTGAATGACCCAGGGTTTCTGTAGGCAAGGACTGATCAAATAAAGCTATTCAAGGTCATTTCTCGACATTTGATAACATTTTTAAAGGACTTACAGCAACCAAATTCAAGGATTTTAAAAGCCTTACTGCCATGAATGATGATATATGATCACCAGTCTACCCAACGATGGAGGATGTTAATTACCCATATCATCGGCACATTTTTATTTGGCAAAAATTCAAGGATTTTCAAGGCTCCCTTTACCATTTTCCAGGATTTCAAGAACTTGAACCACACTTTGTTGAATTCAAGGCCATTCCTTGAATCCAAGGCCCTGTGGGAATGCTGTGACCTTTTAGTTAAATTCAAGTCTGTTCTTGAATCCAAAGCCGCATAGTACCTCTGAGTGCTTGAAATGCCTAAACTTCAAGGTTTTTTCAGGAATATAGTGTATGAAGAGTGGAAACACTCGTGGAGGTCAGTTTCTATCCTGACATTAACTCTTAAATTTTGTGGAACCCAAGAAATTTTGGCTGATTATTTAGTTGCCCACCTTAAGTTGGCTGAAACTTCTGTTCAGGTGCACTGCAGAGCTTAAAATTTCACCCATATCCCCAGAACATTATAGCACCTCTCAATTTGGGCTAAATATCAAATTTCCCATTTCAAGCAGTTAACATGGCTCACCCGGAATAATTTAAGGAGGGTGTTTCTGATTATTAAACAATCTGGCCTGTCTACTAATGCAACAAGACTGTATAATTTGTGCCATTATATACCTACTCAGTAGTGCTGAAACAATTTGTTGATTAGTCGACGTCGCTGCAATTAATGCTATTAGTCGACAAGAAAATTGCCTGTTGACATGTTGCAAACATTTATAATATCTCAGTACAAGTTACACTGACAGTACCGCAACAGTACCATGAATTGCTGTTTCATCTTCCGATATTACTGTCAGTTCATTTGAAAACAATCTAGTCACCCATTTCTTCTTTAATCACTGTCAACACAAAGTGGACAATAACAAATGAACATAAAATACACTCATCAACAGATTGTTTTCACAATCGGAGTATAACTTCAATGTGTTGTGCATGTTACTTATTTATGTAAACAATTTAAAAATAGTGTGTGCCCATTTTGTGCATGGACTTCTGAGATTGGTTATCATTTGTGAAGATTATATTTTTCCATTCGGAATTTTCCGGTACCAGATGCATGACTACGAATCTACGAAAATAGAGAGAATTGCAGTGTTAGAAGCTATTTGAAAACACAGCTGTTATGTATGTATTTTCAGTCATTTTCCGTCCCACAAAGAACGCAATAAGAATTACTTTGCTTAAAATGGGACCTACTTTTGACCTGTATATCCATGTGGGTTTCGAATCAAATATTCGAATTAGAACATAAATCAGTAATTAAATCAAGTAAAAAAATATATGTTTTTTAATGCTCTTTGATATATTTTATTCAATTTCTTCTTGAAACTTAATTTAAATGGAGGTAGAAATTGAAATATACTGTTCAAATGAAAGTGTCAATAACACGGTAGCTCAACTTGTTAAGACATGTACATGTATAGTATGTGACACAGCAATGACAAACATCTAGGTAATGACCTGATAACAAAGGTACATATAAAGTATTGTAATGGTCTGTACATTAATACTGACCGTAGCCTGTAACAAATGTATAGGTAAAGTACTGTAAAGGTGGGTGGCAGTCAGATGCTAAACTAGAAAAGAAATCTTTGAGTCCCAGAGTGGGTCTGACTGAACCCCAAAATATGTGTTCTCATAGCACAGTGATAACAAAGGCACCCAAAAACACTTGTTCCTGTTCCAAGGTGATAACAAAGGTACCCAAGAAGTTTCATGAAGATCAGTTCAGAAATACGAGCCGTATAGAAGTTGACAAAAAACTGATTGGACCTAATTTCGGTACAAAATAGCCAGTGGCAGTCATCCTGAATTTTGGACTGCACCCAGAAACACTCGTTCTCATCCCAAGGTGACAGCAAAGGTACACAAGAAGTTTTGTGAAGATCGGTTCATAAATACAGCCTCTAGACACAGCCATATTGACATGTGCACTTACTGTGTATAAGTAGCACTGAATAAATCAAAATTCATCTAATTTGCATAATTTCTGCACAAGAAAAAAACCTGTATTATATGTGATGTATTCCATGTTTCTAAACATCCATACAAAAATTTATTCAAATCAGAACTTTCATACAGAAGTTCTGTATAAAAAACTGATTGCACTAATTTTGGTACAAAATGGCTGCTGGTGGCCATCTTGAATATTGGACCACACCCAGAAACACTCATTCTCATCCCACGGTGATAACAAAGGTACCCAAGAAGTTTCGTAAAGATCGGTTCATAAATACGGCCTCTAGCCTGAGCCGTATAGAAGTTGTGTACAAAAAAATGATTAGACCTAATTTCGGTACAAAATGGCCACAGGCAGCCATCTTGAATTTTGGACCACACCCAGAAGCACTCGTTCTCATCCCAAGGTGATAACAAAGGTACCCAAGACGTTTCGTGAAGATCTGTTCATAAATACAGCCCCTAGCCCGAGCCATATTGACATGTGTACTTACTGTGTATAAGCTGCACTGAAAAAATCAAAGTTCATCTAATTTGCATAATTTCTGCACAAAAAAAAAACCCGTATTATATGTGATGTATCCCATGGTACTAAACATTCACACAAAAAATTATTCAAATCAGTGCTTTCATATGGAAGTTCTGCGCAAAAATCTGATTGCACCTAATTTTGAACAAAATGGCTACCATTGGCCATCTTGAATTTCAGACCACACCCCAAAACACTCGTTCGCGTCCCACGGTGATAACAAAGGTACTCCAGAAGTTTCGTAAAGATCGGTTCATAAATACGACCTCTAGCCCGAGCCGTATTGGCATTTGCACTTACAGTTCTGAAAGTAACACTAAATACATCAAAGTTAGTCTAATTTGCCTCATTTACGGACGAGAAAAAACTCCGGTTAATATGTGATGTATTCCATAGTACTAAACATTCATACAAAAAAATTTTCAAATCAGAGCTTTCATATGGAAGTTCTGCGCAAAAATCTGATTGCACCTAATTTTGTACAAAATGGCTGCCAGTGGCCAACTTGAATTTCGGACCGGACCCAAAAACACTTGTTCTCATCTCACGGTAATAACAAAGGTACCCAAGAAATTTCGTAAAGATCGGTTCATAAATACGGGCTCTAGTCCGAACCGTATTGAATTGTTGATGGACAGACGGACGACGGACGACTGGCCATGGCATAAGCTCAAATTTGACTTACGTCAACGTTGAGCTAAAAATGTAGGGGATATCCAAACTAATGTTGATATTTTCGGAAAATGGTATTGGATACGCATAATTGGACACATCACTATGTTACCAAGTTTAGTGTGGATCACGCATGTCACCGGCTCACGAAAACTTCGTGCAGGTTTTTCACATGAGCACCATGTTAATCTCTGTGGGGTACGTTTTGAAATTTTCATTTGTAATGGACAAGCTTTTTGCGGAGGTCTCATCATTCTTTTCTTGGTATAAACTCGTTCATCAATAGTTTCTGGCTGAATTGTAACATTTGAGGTATGCGTAGACTAACACGTGACAAACGTTTTCGTGCCATTGGCATGTTGGAAGCTGGCAACAGACAGACTGCAGTGGCACAAATTTTCAACATTACTCAATCGTTGATTAGCAGGTTGTAGTCATGCTACCGTCAGACAGGCAATGTTGATAACAGACATCGGTCAGATCGTCTAAGGGCGACAACTGCCAACCAGGATCATTTCATCAGAACCACAGCATTACTTAACCGTCATCAAAGTGCCTCAGAAATTAGACAGCAGCTGCACCAAGCAACAGATGTGCAAGTCAGTGGTCAGACTATCCGAAATCGCCTACACAGCTGGAATTTGTACATTCAACGACCTTGAATAATTCCACGTTTGACTGAATATCACATCGGAGCAAGGTGTAATTGATGTGGAGCATGACTGTGCTGGGACAGTCGTCGGTGGAGCAATGTCATGTTTTTTTTTTTAATTGAGGTTCATTCTCGACTTCCATGACAGGTGAAACATCGAGTGTGGCGGCGGTGGAATGAACAATACCATGACTAACCATGGCAGAACGATCGTTTTGGTGGTGAATCAGTTATGGTGTGGGGAGGCATAACCATGACAAGCAGAAAAGCATTACATGTCATCCAAGGGCATGTCACAGGGCAGTACTACCGTGACAACATGTTAGCAGCTCATGTGGTACCATTTGTGCGACGTCTTGGCCATTGATTCATTTTACAAGATGACAATGCAAGAGCACACAGGGCACAGGTTGCTACAGAGTTCCGCCAAGAGCAGAACATTACTACACTGCCTTGGCAAGCACAAAGTCCAGACCTTTCACCAATCGAGCATGTCTGGGATATGCTTGGCAGGCACCAGGATAAAGCCAACAGCCCCCTACCAATGTCCAGGAACTTGCTGCTGCATTGGAGGAATAATGGAATAACATCTGTCAAGCTGATATTGGACGTTTGGTGAGGAGTATGCCACTTCGAATCTGCACTTGTCTCGCGAACCAAGGAGGATTTACAAAGTATTGAGGACTTGGACTGAATGTGGCAAATTCTCTGACTGACCACCCATGTCTTCTGCAGCTCAGTGCATGGAATGTGAGCCTGTCAGACACCCAACTATCTCTGAATCATTTACCAGATGTCACAGTGCAATATATTTCTTCACATATCTCACTTTTATCAAATATCCCCTACTTTTTTTGAATAGTATAGAATAAGCGTAAGTCACCTATTTTCGCTCTGAATGGTCGACACTGGTGACTGACAACACTTAAATTCGACACTGAACTGCACAAAAAACCCTTTGTTTTATTTTCCGGTATTTAATCTGAAACTGGTCTTATTCTGGGAGTGATTCAGTGATTATCCTGGAGATTCCAGGAGGTTAACAGGTCTGATAATGGAAAACACAGCCACTGCAATTTGGTCTAAGACTATGGCCTGTCAGTATGGAGTTTTATTCCTATTGCTGCACTGGGTTGCAATTAGTTGACTTTGACTCGACTTTTGGTCACTCGAAAATTCTGTTGTCGTTTCAACACTACCACACAGTGTGCAAAAAAACAAATCAAACATGTTCATTTCTTTAACAACCCAAAAGGCATAACTGTTGGATGAAATCATCAAGCATCATAAATTTGAACATATGGAAAATATGAAAACCAAATTTCATAACAATGCATCAACAATTGGGGCACAAGTTTTGGATGAAATCCAAAGGCCTCACATCATGTACTGTGAGTATTTGGCATATAATGGGGAAGATACAAACAGAGGAGCCCACTTAATTGGATATCTGATAATTTAATATATTGCTAATATCCAAACACAAAACCATTTACCAACCATTCAATACCATTTAATTTTATATATAGGTTAAAGAGTAATCTGGTTAATTAAAAAAATTTGTATTATGTCTGGATCTTACTCTAACAGTAACCCAATTCCCTTTGTTTAGATATCTATTTGGCCCAAGTACATCCAATACTGGCATCTAATCTATTATATCTTGTCTCAAATGCTCCATGAGCAGGCCTTGAAATAAACAGCTTACTTCACAACCTGTTAGCAGGTTACACTATAGGAAAAAAGTGTTGTAATGCTTTTCCACTTTCTCTGTTTTTTCTGTGCAAATAGTGTTGTTTGCGTCTTGACACAATGTCTGTCAAAATAAATAGCAACAACACATATCTGACTGGCAAAACCTGCAGGATTAGGAAGTTAATTTATGGTGAGTTGTTTTATCGTAACCTGTACTGCATTCACATATTTACAATTCATGTAACCCTCACATAACCTGAGGTTTGTCAAACAAGATAAAATAGAACAATGCTCAGTTCATCTCAAGAATATTGCAAAGAGACCAAATCCCTGTTATATGAATACACTTGTCAACATAATAATTTTTACTAGCAAAGCAGCTATACAATTAACATGGTTCCACTGTAATCATGTCACATTGAGATTAAATGCTGAAACATACTGATCACTCCATGCTCCTTTCCACTCTGCTTCATTACCCCAGGGATTTCTAACTCTCACCAAAGGTATTTTACCAGATGTTCTAGGTGTCTCAATTTCAACCTGGAAAAACAAAACAAATGCACTTAGCAGTTTTTTATCTTTACAAACTGTTTCTTCAAAAACAATGTACAGTGGAGCCTTCTCAACCCTTAACGCACAGATTAATTTTTACAATAATAACTACAATAGACACATGTACACAGGTGACTGACCAGTGTTTCTACATAATTGTTGGCTGCCTGTGTAGGCACCCAAAATGATATAAAATGAAAGTGTCAATGACACTGTAGTTCAACTTGTTTAAGACATGTACATGTATAGTATGTGACACAGAAATGACAAACATGTAGGTAACGACCTGATAACAAAGATATGTGTAAAGTATTGTAACAGTCTGTACATAAATGCTGACCGTAGCCTGTAACAAAAGTGTAGGTAAAGTATTGTAAAGGTGGGCGACAGTTAGATGCTAAACTACAAAAGAAATCTTTGAGTCCCAGAGAGGGTCTGACTGAACCCAAAAATATATGTTCTCATGGCACAGTGATAACAAAGGCACCCAAAAACAGGCGTTCCTGTAACAAGGTGATAACAAAGGTACCCCCAAAAAGTTTTGTGAAGATCAGTTCATAAATACAGACTCTAGCCACAGCCGCATTGACATGTGCACTTACCATGTATAAGTAGCACTGAACAAATCAAAGTTCATCTAATTTGCATAATTTCAGCATGAGAAAAAAACCTGTATTATATGTGATGTATTCCATGTTATTGAACATTCCTACAAAAATTTATTCAAATCAGAACTTTCATACAGAAGTTCTGTACAAAAAACTGATTGCACTAATTTTGGTACAAAAAGGTTGCTGGTGGCCATCTTGAATTTTGGACTGCACCCCAAAACACTTGTTCTCGTCCCATGGTGATAACAAAGGTACCCAAGAAGTTTCGTAAAGATCGGTTCATAAATACGGCCTCTAGCCTGAGCCGTATAGAAGTTGTGTACAAAAAACTGTTTGGCCCTAATAACGGTACAAAATGGCCACTGGCAGCCATCTTGAATTTTGGACTGCACCAAGAAACACTCGTTCTCATCCCAAGGTGATAACACAGGTACCCAAGACGTTTCGTGAAGATCGGTTCATAAATACAGACTCCAGCCCAAGCCGTATTGACATGTGCACTTACTGTGTATAAGTAGCACTGAATAAATCAAAGTTCATCTAATTTGCATAATTTTTGCACGAGAAAAAAACCTGTATTATATGTGATGTATTCCATGTTACTAAACATTCATACAGAAATTTATTCAAATCAGAACTTTCATACAAAAGTTCTGCACAAAAAACTGATTGCACCAATTTTGGTACAAAACGGTCGCCAGAAGGCATCTTGAATTTCAGACTGCACCCAAAACCACTCGTTCTCGTCCCAAGGTGATAACAAAGGTGCCCAAGAAGTTTCGTAAAAATCAGTTCATAAATACGGCCTCTAGCCCGAGCGGTATTGGCATTTGCAGTTACAGTGCTGAAAGTAGCATTAAATAGATCAGTTAGTCTAATTGGCATAATTTCTGCATGAGAAAAAAACCTGTATTATATGTGATGTATCCCATGGTACTAAACATTCACACAAAAAATTATTCAAATCAGTGCTTTCATATGGAAGTTCTGCGCAAAAATCTGATTGCACCTAATTCTGTACAAAATGGCCACCAGTGGCCATCTTGAATTTCATACTGGACACAACAACACTCGTTCTCGTCCCACGGTGATAACAAAGGTACCCAAGAAGTTTAGTCAAGTGCGGTTCATAAATACGGCCTCTAGTCCGAGCCGTATTGGCATTTGCACTTACAGTGCTGAAAGTGACACTAAATAAATCAAAGTTAGTCTAATTTGCATAATTTACGCCTGAGAAAGAAACCCATATTATATGTGATGTATCCCATGGTACTAAACATTCATACAAAAAATTATTTAAATTGGAGCTTTCATATGGAAGTTCTGCGCAAAAATCTGATTGCACCTAATTTTGGTACAAAATGGCTGGCAGCAGCCGTCTTAAATTTCGGACCGGACCCAAAAACACTCGTTCTTATCTCAAAGTGATAACGAAGGTACCCAAGAAGTTTCGTAAAGATCGGTTCATAAATACGGCCTCTAGCCCAAGCCGTCTGTACGGTGCGACAGATGGACAGATGGACGTCGGGCCATGGCAATACCTCAAATTTGACTTCGCCAAAGTTGAGCTAAAAAATTATCAAGATGAATGCAGTCTATCGGAAGAGTTCTCAAGAGAACACACTTGGAACGACTTTTTCAAAGCAATATAAAGGTGGCAGTTTGTGACTGTATGGGTACTTGAGGGTTAATTGGATACCTCTTAACTGAATAACCTTGTTAACTCCTTCACACTGATCAGGGATATTCCTGGATACTTTAGGAAAAGGGCCGGGGACTCTGGAATTGGGGAAAATTTGCATTGTGAGGGTCCAAATCAGGAAATTAAATTTCTATATGTTGTTTTCAAAGTACACATGAATGATGATTTTGATTGATATTTGTTGCCTTGATGTATCAGATGTCATGTTGCTATGAATAGATAGAAATTTCAGAAGAACAATTCGCTGGTTTGATAAACAAGAGGCCCTACGCCTTAGGGCACACACCTGACATGGTAGTCTAAATATCAAACCAGGGACTTGACTTGAATAAGCTGCATATGCCCCTCCTAAGAAAAGCATATACCAACTAGATGAAGCGATTGTGCCCACACAATACACATGATTTTCCTTCTATTTTCAGTTCCTGCACTTTTACGTCCAAAAATTGAGACAAACGCATAAAAACAGATTTTTTTTTTATTTTTGTTCGGAAAGTCCCAAACAAAATGTTTTCAGACTAAAATTTTTTTTTCTTCTTAAAATTGACCAAAACTCAGAAAAAACCCAAAAAACTAATTTCTGGTTTTTGATCCAAAATTTTCCACAAGTCCTACCTGGACCCCAAATTTTCAGTGTAAAAATTTTTTTTTTTTTTTTGGGGGGGGGGGGGGGGGGGGGATCTTAAAATTCACCAAAATGTATAAAAAACAAAAAGACTGATTTCCGGATTTTGGTCCAAAAAAAGTCCCACCCGACCCCAAATTTTCAGTGTAAAAAAAAAAAAAAAATTTTGTCTTAAAATTGACCGAAATGCAAAAAAAAACAAACTCATTTCCGGATTTTGGTCCCAAATTTCTAAGTCCACACTGGGTCCCCAATTTTTCAGCCTAAATATGAACCCAGGGATTTGGCTTGAACAAACTTGAATCTCACCTCCCTAAGCATGCTGCATACGAAATATCAAAAGATTCTTATTGGTAGACCTGAAGAAGAAGATTTTTAAAGAATATTCCTCATTCTGCACTAATTTAAACATTTGGTCTCCCATAGAAAGCACAAATATGGACCCAGGAAATTGATTTCAATAAACGTGTGAAACATTCTTCCAAAGATGTTATATGTGAAATTTGAAAGCTTTTGGAGCAGTGATTTGGGAGAAAAGTTGTCTTAAATGTTTTTCCCATTACCCACAGTGTTAAAAAATGCTGAATCAGCACTTGTTCAAAGTCCCCAAAAATACCCCATGAAAAAACCGATAGCAATTTTTTTTTACCATTCCATTCTGTTGGTCCTAAGGAAACTTCACACCAAATAAGAATTCTCAGTGCCGTATAGTTTTGGAGATATGGGCATTTTAATTTTTTTTCTGCGGTTCCCATGGGGCGATAGAAACAAAAATTTGTGCATAAATTAAGTACTTATGACTCAATAAGCCCTCATATCAAATTTGGTTCAAATCTGCCTCTCGGTTCGGAAAACTAGAAATTTTGGGCGGGCCGAAAATTCTTGCCCCTCCCATAACGAAGGCAAATATAGCTCCTCGAACTTCTCTAGAACAATCTGAGCCTACACTTCAAAAGGAAGCTTCACACCAAATATCAAGTCTCTGCTACTACTGGTTAATGAGAAGATTTTTTAAGATTTATGCACACTTTTTGGGCGTGGCCCTACCGAGGGGCGAGGCAACTTGATCTGAACAAAATCAAATTGCGATGTCATAACAAACTATCATTTCAAATATCAATTAAACTGGTTCAGCGGTTTGGGAGAAGACACAAACACCATGTTCATGGATGACGGCCGACAAGATGACAGACGACGGATGGTGAGTGATCACTATAGCTCTCCTGACTGAAAGTCAGGTGAGCTAAAAATAAGGCTGATGTGGCATTGGGAAATGGGCCCTTTTAGAGACCCTGGCAATGATGATGTCTAAATGCCAAAATTTCAAGAAGCAAACTTTTCCGATAATGCAATCACAAGTTTAAGTAATTCAATCTTGATTGACGCTCTGTCACTTATACATATAAAATCAGTGTTCATAGGGTTAATCCTTAGGGCCTAATTCTGACTTTGATCACTTTTTTTTACACAGAACAGGTGCCCCTACATGCAGTCTTTGGGCTAACTCACAAGTTACATGCTAAACACCTTGGTAGTTGTTTTTAGCCACCATGACTTGGCTACCTATAAAGGCAACCAAGACTTGCCAAAAAGAGCAGCAAAGTCACAGGATGTAGACTGTCAAAGTGTAGCAAAAGTCTGCAAAAATCTCGAGGCCCTTAAGTGTTAATTGCCTATAATTTAAAATACCAAACCATTAATCATATCTTCAATGCAAATTAAAATTGTTAATTATGTATAAATATAGAGTAAACTCCTGTTAACTGATTAAAAAGACTTGCAGTCTATCGCAAATTGGGATATTCATCTACTAGCTCACACTAGGATCAGATTGGCAGGTTCATTCACACTTATATGATAGCACCAGTAACCAATGCCCTACTGAGTCTCCAGAAGTGGGCAGTATGAGTAAAAACAATTGCCAGAACAATTATTACACTGTAATCACTATTTAATTATTTATTGAGGTTTAACAACACTTTCATTAGTCAGGGTCACCTTTATCTAGCAGTATCACAGGTGGAGGAGGTTGGACTACCCAGCGAAAACTGTACCCCAGCAACAGTCAGACTCACTAATGTACTAACTCGGCACAAGAAAGGGCACCATCGATGCGCAGATTGTCTTAGTACACAACAACATACCCCAACCCACCCACACATGGTTAATCAGGATTAAAAGTGTCTTGCCCATGGACACAATGCAGTTACTGCTGGTCTGGATCAAAACATGGACCTTTCAGTTTCAAGTCCAATGCTCTAAACAGCGAGACACTGTGCACCCAATCACTATTCAGCCACAGATGCTGAAAGTTACTTTTAATCCTCAAAGACCTGGGGATTTTAAAATATTTTTACTCCATTTTGGCAGCCAACATCCCAATGTTATTGCAGTTGCTTCCAGGCAAGTCCAGGTTGTAGGCAGTTAGGACTTGACTAGAAACAACTTCTAAAGTACTTCATATGTAACTTGCAAGTTTACTGAAACACTGCATGTAAAGGCAGCTGTTTTGTTGCAGTATAAAGTGATAAAATTCTGAATTCCAACCTTAAGAGATAACACCAAAAACAATAATAAACCACCCATAACATTCTGTTCATGTAGGAACAGTTTAGATTAGTGCTGAAACGGTTGGCCCATTTTTGTAACCGGCTAACCGTCAGGCATAACCGGATTTCAACTGGATATCCGTTAATTTCAACCGCTGGTATTATTGTATTGTCTATGATGCAAAATCATTAAGGAATGGCGAGAAAACAGTTCAAAACACTGCCACCTCAGTTCCGCAAAAAAGTAAACAAACGAAAACCATCGAGTGCCAACAGAAATCGTCAATGTGCAAATGATCATTAACACATCGTAACTGTGGTCACCCTGCATTGCCCGGTCACAAAACCAGGCTTTGCCATTTGAAAATCACAGGCACATGACATGCCGTGCACCTGAAACAAAGTTTACTAAATGACGTGTGCAATTTGTTCCTATGTGCGTGCATTTGAAGTGAGGGATGATTGTCATTGATATTACTGAAGAATTTTTGGACCAGTTTGTAAATTATAGTTAGGTATAGTTAACTGTATTAGCAAAGAGCCTCTTACCTTGAGTGACTTGAATTTGATGTGATCAAAGGGAGAATATGTACTCCTAATTGTTTTAGTATCTCTTTCTGTTCACTGAGACAAATGTCACAAACAGTTACATGTTTACATTTACCTATTCCTCGCAATGAAATTCTGGTGGGAATATGTTGCGGGTCATGAAAGGGGTGTGTTAAGAAATCATTATATGTCCCATTGTTTGAGAGGGGAGCTGGACGTTTCGTACATGGGCATTTCAGAACGTTTCGTACACAAACCTTTTAGGACGTTTCATACACAAGCTAGGAAGTTTCGTACACAGGGTTACGACTGTCTTGAGCCAAGTACAAATAACAAACTTATTGCAATAACATATTTATATAAATACAAAACATACTGGAATGATACAAATATGAAGTTCTACAAAGATAAGTCTGACTTTGTGCAGTACACAAATAGAACATACTGGAAAATATTTATTATAATTATAAGTAGGCCTACTATGTTAAGGATAGGTCTTAGGCCAAAAAAAAAAAAATCAATTGATTCTCAGGCAATTTTTTTTTCAAATCAATGAGGGAGGGAGGATTTTATTTTTATTTTTTATTTTTATTTCTTCCAGATGGTGAGAAAGGATTGAGAGGCAAAAGTCACTTTATGATGTCTGTTTTTACCTGAAAAGCATGGAAAGTGCATATTGTAAAATGATATACAAATAAAACTCATTTTATTGAAAACTAAAACTGTTTTTTCTTTATTTTCTGATATCACCACTTTTTTTATTTAGAAACAGAACTCTGAGACTTCACTTTTAAACTTTTACAAAGCAGAACTATTTTATGAATACTCAAAATAAGGGTATCTCCCATGAACTGACAAGGTTTGGATGCACAGAACAGTCCCGTTCACATGCATGTTCTTGTGACAGGATCATCCAAATTGGATGAGAGATAGGTTACAATTGTGTATACAAGGTCAGATAACACAAATTCTCAACCCCTCTGGTGGCTGGGTCTTTCTTAATTAACTGGTAGAAGGCCAAGTTATTTTGGGGCATCAAAATTTATCCACATGCCTTTGCCTTGTGACAATTTATAGGAGAATGCCTATAGGCACTCTCCAATAAATTTTAACAAGGTAAAGCCATACAGACTAATTAATTTCCCATCAAAGATAATACAAAGCATATTCACAGAAAATGGAGCCCTTACATAGCAGTACCAGTACTTCAGACTAGAGCCCAGATGAGAGCTTCCAACACTCAACCTGTTATTAAAGTAGAAGGATTTGAAAACTTGGGTTATTAAAAAGAAGCCAGTCTACATGTACAAAGATGTTACCCATCTCTCTCCCATTAAATGTGTCCATCTGTGTGGACATTGTCAGGTAATAATACAAATTACCCCCCCCCCCCCAACCCGGTGTGCCTTTCTTAAGTAGAAAGATTTGAAAACTTGGGTTATTTATAAACCGAATCCTATCTGCAAAGATGTTTATCAATCTCTCTCATTTTTTAAAATGAGGGAGATGGGTAAACAACTTTGTAGATTGAATTCTATGTATAAATAACCCACGTTTTCAAATCAGTCTACTTAAGAAGGACCAACCAGGGGGGGGGGGGGGGGGGGGGGGGGGGAGGGGGTAGTAGTGTTGGACTTTTAAGAAAAAAACAATACCTCAACACCCAGAGAACACTAGCTGTCACCTGCCACTTTTATCTCAAGTCACCATCCATGTTATATACTGGAAAATGTATTAAAATAAAAAAGGGTCTTTTCCATGAACAGTATCATTCCCTGACACTGTTCATTATTAAGATATCTGTTTATATATCTCCCAAAATCTCTCAAACTTTGCCAACTGTTTTTAGTTTCAATTCAGTTGCCATCACATGTACATGAAACTGAAAAATTGTAACAAAAATGAGGGTTTTTCCCAAGATTATACCATTCTGAATACCATATGTAGAGAGCACATTATCACCAAGTCACATGTTGAGTGAAGATTCCATGCAAGGAATAATAATTTATTGCAAAACACAGGCAAAGTTTCAGCCAGTGCATCTGTAGGTTATAGAGGTCCATTGGCTGAAACTTTACTTGTTTTCCTATGCATATGTTCATATTCTGAGAGTGGTACTTTGAGTGATATTACCCTTTACCTAACGCTAGTGGCAGACGACACTCATAAAAAAATCTTCTCGTATATCACTAAAAAATTTCATTTTTTGCTTCCAAAACATAGGTTGTGACCCCTCATTGGAACGAGTGCGACGCGCTCATTCCAATGAGGGGTCACAACCTAAGTTTTGGAAGTAAAAAATGAAAATATTTTTAAAAATGAATGGCGAGTTTCATGTATAGCGCTGGCCGGTTTTGCTGTTATGTTAGGTAAAGGGTTAAACTCCACTCTACAGATGATTTGGTGAAAATCCACTCTCCACATACTGTATGTGGGGCAGTCCTAGTCAGTACCAAAGTTTTGACTCATGATCATACAACACTAACGAGTCACATTATGACTGTTACTTTTGGGCCTTTTTTGCAGACAACTTAGACTGCTTCTCAGCGTGCAAGTTTCTCTTCCGAGACAACACTGCTTGGAACCTGGTCTGACATGCTCTACACTGAGGGTAACATCCTTCAACCCTTTCCAGATCCTCTGCACACCCACATTTGATACAAATGTCACTGAATGACTTAGAGCTGTAATAGGGGATCTCAATCTGATCAGCACATGTTAAATTTTGGCGGACATACACATGCTCCAGAATATTATTGATGGTAGGAGCCTTTGGATGTTTTAAGTCTTGGAGTATTGAGCCACATGTATAGCTGTACATGACTAACACTCGATCAAGTACAGATAAATCACGGACATTCAGTTTCCTCTCACTGTAAAGCACTCGGACCTTGTTACATTCAGTACATTGAACAACTCGTTTTACTGTATTTGTTGACTGTGCAGAGGGACTGAATGGGATTCCATGTGATTTTTGAGATTTGGAAATTAGTGATGGTCTGTGGGTTTCATCAGTATCAGTACCATACAAATCACAAAAGGGTCTGAAGTGCTCTCCAGTGATATCTGGAACTGGGTCTGGGACCCGATGCAACTTCAGAAATTCTTCCCTCGGGAGACGTGGGGGCTTACATATACTGCAGTTAGATTCACCACATTTCTTTATTGTGACAGAATAGTGCCTGATTACACAGCAGTGTTCTATAAATTTCTTAGACTTGAGTTGAGCACTACTGGTTTCATCACCGGCAATGTTCTTGTCAATAATCTGTAGCTCTGACCACAGTAGTTTAATATCACTATCTGAAGCTGGTTCAAACACACTAAATGGGCGATCTTTCAGTGAAAGTTTTAGGAAGAGATCACTCAGAAGCTGTTTTACAGGAGACACACTCTGAAGGAAAGCATCTTTCAATCCTGGAACTTTTGTTGCTTTTTCTCGAATTTCACTCATGTTGTTACATGACCTGATTGCATTCTCAAACTGTTCATCCATTGTTTGTCTCATTAGTCCAACTGTGTTAAGTGCCAAATTGAGAATGGACATGATGCGCTCAGGTGGATTCCTCCATGACGCATTTGGAGCTGTCCGTGCTGCCACGAGAAGATCCAGATCTAGTCGTCGAAATAGTGTAATTAAAGATGATTGCACAGTCAGGTAAGTTACACGATGATCAGGGCCACCATCACTGTATAGAAACAGAACTGGTTTTACATTGTCATCACTGTCACTCAAATGATTTTGGAGAATGTTGCAAAGTTCTGCCATATGTCGCATCGGAGATGACGGTTCAAAAACGTGCTCTTTTACACCAACATACACATCTCCCCTATAAAAAGATCCAAGAACATCTTCTGGTATGTTCACAAGTAAGACAACACTTGGTATCACACTGGCCTTTGTAAAATCATGATCAGCCACGGCAAATTTTGTATCAGCTGCAACAATCACTTGACGCCCGCGATCAACTGCTGCTACTGGAACTCCTGGTTCTCCCACTTTGCAGAAATGTTTGTCATCAACACAAACAAATGTTGATATTTCGCGATGTTTAACTGCCATCTCTTTGAGATACCTGAATAAGGCTGCACAATAGTGGTCGTCCTCATGTTGTTTTCTGAACAATCTGGACTGCACCATAAACTTGACATTTAGTCTTCCAGTGTATTGAAGGGAAGACTCTGTGTGAGGGTTTTTGGGGGCAAATTGCAGTCTTAACCACTGTTCACTTGGAACTTCAGTTCCTTCTGGACAAAGCTTCTTCACATCTCTCAGAAGCTGAGGCACAGAAATGGCGGATGCCAGATAAGTTAGTTGATCATCACTAGAATGACGCCTCTCATGACATGCTTCTTCAACGACATTTTCTAAATATGTTTTACAATTGTTGAAGAAAATGTCATATTTGGGCGGTCTGCCAAGATTATGGTGACGTAAATCTGTAATAATGTCTGGATCTTCCATGCTGAAGGCTATAGCAATACGCTCATCGGTTGTTTCGGTGGCCAAAGTTACAGCTGCAGAAGCATCACCAGTAAGATCCCTATAGATCCATCTCAATGCACCAACATTTGTGCCACACACACGTCCACATTTAGCTATGAACTTCTTTCTCATTGCACGAGTGTGAAAGAGGGGCATCTCACTTCGCAGTTTTGCACAAATCTTAATGTTTTCATTGGATATATCACCCTCTGAATCTGATATTGGAATTTTCCACATGAAGTGATATGTTCCGAGGTTGTTTCCGAAAGAGTAGCTAAATATGAAGCATTTGAAGGGCATGGCTTCCGTGATTTTATCCAAAAAGTACCTCCTCTGTTGGCTGTCATCAGGTGTCAGGTCATCAATGTGGATGGTCTCATAAAATGCTAATGCAGTCAGCAGCTGAACTAATTCCTTGTATCTGGCTACGAGTGTTGGTTTTATTTGATTTTTCCCGATACATGGGGTGATGTGTTCACTGGATGCGCTGTGAATTGGAATTTCTGAAGATAGATTTTCAGCCGTTACTTGGCACTGTACTTCAAGATAGGCAATATACTTGTGAAAACACTCAGCAAGATCCCGAATAGCTGACTTTACCACACCCCACACAGCAGCCTGAATCCATGGCTGCTCAGTTATTCGATCTAGCGTTGTGGCATGGGTCATCATTTCATTGGTATTTATTTGGGGAGCTTTGTGTTTGTGAGCCGTTGGGTCATTGTATCCTAAAAATCTGTTGAATGTTTTTGGTAGCAAACAACTTCGCTCCTCCAAGCGACTCTGTAGTGGGTCAGCATACCAAATTGCTGAAGTTACCTCCTTGCAAAACATTTTCCCAGTAGTATTTACACAGCCGGGCATAAAACCGAGGCCTTGATTTTTCAACCAGTCGATGAAGTCATTAAATAGCACACAGTTTTTTTTCAGTTTGTGACCAGAGTTTTTCTCCGGCCAACAAAGTATTTTGCTGTTGTCAAGCAGTATTTTGAAAGCATCCCTTTCCACCAGAAGGGTGCTTTCACAAGCACTTTCACCTCTGACTTTTTCCTTAATGTCAATTCTTAAGTATCTCCCAAACACGTTAACAGTTTCTTTGGTTGTTGCATGTTCGGTTATTTTCTCCAATTCTCCATTTTTTCTGTTACCAACATAGAGTTCAGTGTAAATCTGAGAGTGTGTGTTTCTCTCACCTTTTTCCAAGAATGGATTCAAGTTCTGTGGTATTGGATCATCGTTGTCATTATCAAACTCACCGGCGAACAGTTTTTTAACCAACTCCCCCAAAGTACTGTCGTCTTCCATAGATATTATTGACCACCCTCGTATTATGGTATCATAGTGAGTTATTTTGATAGAAATTAACATTTTTACGATAGAAATTTTTTAACAGAAGGGAAACAAAAACAAACCAGAATGGAAGCAAGCTTCCGGTGTCAACTCGGCATGGAACTTACACAGCACTTCTAACGTCATCAGCCGTCTGTCAAAGAGCCCCTCCCAAAGACCACGCCTATTAAAAATAGTTTGAACCCGTATACATCCAAGCGATCAAGTTTGATATTGAAAAAAGGGAAACATCACTTTATTTTTCCACTGCGGCGAAGCCCTTTCATTCATATCACTATCCGATCTCCCGTGGGTGAAATTAATAAATGGATAGGCCCAACTCAATACACAAAATAAGCTGGACGTGTCGGACCGTAAAGACTTTGTTTGTTTACTTTGAATGAAGACGTCATTCGTATTGGGAAATGCACGTGTGTTTTGAGTAATCTCCCTTGATGCACAACTGCTCTGGAAAAATCTGAATTTCAGATTCCATTCAGTGTTTGCCCATTCTTTCCCGTTTTAATATGTTCATGACACGTCAGCAGAATTTGGACTTTTGTATTTCTTTAGTACCGTATTTCATCTAAATTTTCGGACGCCAAAAAATAATTAAATTTTCCAGTGTCTGAAAACTTCGAAAATGCCCAAAATACACGTGGACAGCAAATGTGGGTGGATATTTTGAAAAACACACTGCACCGGTTATTAAATTTATTGTACCCGAACGGTGGGGGTATCTCGGAAATGGGAAAGAAAAAATAGCTGTTCAATATGGTGACTTTAATCATCAGCATAAATGAATAAAATGAACATACCGGATGAATGAAATGAAAAGTTTCCGATTGTTTGTTCTGTTTTTATTTACTTTCCCAATAAATCCCTGAGAAGAAATCACTTTTCATCTACCGGTACTTGAAAAGTTTTGATGTTTCCACAAATTATGTTGAACAGTAATCAAGCCATGTGCTTGTGTTGTTACTGTTAGATAAAAAAACCTGAGCTGGCTTCAGTGTTTTCAAAATGGACCAATGTAGCCATTCAAAGGCGATGAAATGCAAACAATTTTTGAGTGGTTTGTATATTAGCTCCAAGCCTGTATGGCCCACCCCCAAACCAGTTGCTATTATTTAGAAGGAAGAATACGAATTATTGACATACAAGTTTAAATTATTGATTAAGAAATGTCCCTCTCGGGCTCCCCCACCAGATGTGCAACGCAAAATGCTACATTTGATAAAAGCGAATACGAAAAAATAATGATTGGTATTAGCTCCACAGTTCCTCTCGTATTTTCTATTTTTGTTTTTGGAAGCATGCCCTCCCCACATACACTGCTGATGTTTATCGGAAAATAATATCGAAAACCGGTATGCTCTGACAGTGTTTGGGTCCATGCGTTAATTTTTGTGAAACCCTGCAGCAGCACGTGTTGACCTCATTGTCGTTTGTTCTATTTTTAATATTGGAAAATTTTGTTGATGTTCAGTGCACTGAATATGTTTATTCGAAGCAGTAATTACAGTTCTGTTGCTGGTGCATGGTTTATACTGCATTATATGGATTTATTTATCAGACCCTTTCATAACTGTCATCATTTAAGGTCAGTTCAACATAACATTTGTAGGTTTTTCTCTTTCCAAATCTCGAAGGAGTCTAATGAAAGCACACGTATTGAAAACAAAAGTTTGATTGGTCAGTTCGTCGGACATGTCAGTTTGAGAAGGAAAACAATACTTACCTGTCAATAAATAAAGAACAAGTTTGCAAATAATGTTGTTTTAATAATTCTATTTCCATTGTACAGTATATTGTGCATACAATACATGTTTTTAACATGAAACAAAGATGAAATATTCAACTGAAAAGAAAATCATTGTCATTTTGGATTTATGTTTCACTGGGATTTTCCCATCACACCAGTCCGGGATACTTACCTGTACCGATTATTCTCACTATTTCTCATTCGTGTTTTCACAGCAAAAAAAGGTTTACTTGACGCTTGTACCTGGCAAATTTAACGTTTACTATTCGACAAGGTGGGTTATGCCTGTGTTGGACAACTCGCCCAACATCGACCGAGTCAAGTTTGCGTTTGAATTCCCCTGCCGTGTGCGCCCAATCTCCTGAAAATATGGCGAAAACCTTTCCCCTCTCACACTTAACCCATGCCTGTGTATATTTACCTGTTTATTCGTTGGTTTTGGGCCTTAAAACCAATAGTCCCTTTTCAATTTCCCTGTTTCCTATTTTCGTGCAATGACGGTCCAAATAAAAAGGCTCAACGCGGCGGTGCCTGAGAATCAATTCCTTTTTTTGGGGGGGCCTTAGGACTTTGAATTCCCAAGTCGTCTCCTTAGCATAGGTGGTGTTGTCTTTACATGACGTCTCAGTAAGTTGTCTTACTTAAATTTGGGGTAAGGCGGGGTGGGTGTCCCTACATGATGATATACTGGGTATTTAACATTGCAGTAATAAAAAAGTGTTCTACATGTACTGAAAGTTAATCATTTTAATGTGTTCATGTGCTAATTATGACTCCAGCGTAATAACAATGCTGTGATTACATATCATAAGAACTGATCAAAGCTGATTAATCATCAATGACCTCACATCATAATGTTTTGATTTTTCATCAAAGAAAGATGTTTTTACAGTCTGCGGTTCATTTTATTTCCTAACAATGTTTTCAAATGTACGACATATTGTGGTGGTGTTGGACGTATTAAATTCTGTTCTGTGATATTTCAAATGTGGATTTTCTTTATATTGGATTATAATACCTTACAAAAGTAAGTAGTCTATTATTTCATATAAAAAAATTCTTAAAAACCCTATAAAATTTGCCTGTGTATGAAACGTTCTTGGATATATGTATGAAAGGTCTTCTTTTGTATACAAAAGTCAGCGTACAAAATGACTGTGTACGAAATGACACTAATCCGTCCGTGAGCCCCTCGTTGTCTGACATTCACCATTGAAAAACAAATTTTAAAATGCAAGATTTAAAAATTTTTTTTTTTTCTGACATACGTTCATACTTTTAAACAGTTCAATAAAATCAAAATATGTTTTTTCTGACACGTTTGGTAATCAACCAAACAGTCAATTTATTTTGAAAGCACCATTACTTGTTCTGCGGGATTTTTTCAGCATCATAATCTGCAATTAACAACCCCTCATCAAAGAGAAGAATGTCAAATTTGTCTGTAGAAGATTATGTTACATTGACAGGCACGTGCTCACTGCTGCCCACACAGAAAACAACCTGCAGTGCACTCAACTGATGGCAGTTTGTTACAAACATTTATCCACGACTTGACAGAAATAACTGTTCATTGAACAATTTGTAACTCCTTAATCCTTTCATGTTACATAGAGTACATGCCATTGTAGATCGACAAATGTTTGGCAGCTTCGACAATGCTTGGATCAGCAAAGGAATTCTAGCGTCTCGCGGTCAAATACCATTTATTTTCCCCCGACACTATCCTGTAAACTATAGGTATAGTGGTTATCCGATCGACAGATTTTCCAATCGGTTACACCAATAACCGGTTGCAAACTGGTTATCCAGCTAACCATTTCAGCACTAAAATAGATCCAGGCATTAAAATCTGTCGTAATTTGTGAGAATTGGTGAACTCCTGTTGCGAGAAGCAGTTTTCAATTCTTGAATAATTTAGAATTTGAGAGTATTGTTAACTCTCGTGAGTTCAATCAGAACATATTACATAGAAAACCAAATGTTATAGCTCTATATTATAATATCAGAACTTATATGTCCTCAGTTAATAATTATACACAATTAATATTTTTCTAAAAGTATTTTTTTTATTTAGAATAAGCCGACTTTGTCTGGCTTGTGTGAACACTCATTTGCACTGACTGACCTTTGAATGTACCTATCAATATGTTTACAGCTAATGTTACACAGAATCTATTTTTAGATCACTGTACATATAGCTGTGATTGTATAAGTAGGTCAGACTTGTTTACTTAAAACTGGAATCATCTAGAGGCTCAATGAGGTGACTTTAATCAACCAATCAAAAATAGATGGAAAATAGAATATTAAAGAAATTTCTTATTCTGGAACTTTCTATCTGAAAAAAGATATAAATAACCTCTGTCAACAAAATTTTGACATTCTTTTCATATACACATTCTATTTATCTCATAAGGTATTCTTTTCATATCGACAACATTGAAAAGTCATTTGTTTACATTCACCACTAACTGAACATTGGAAATTATTGTTACAGGATAGTGCATTATTATAGAAGCAGTGGAGAATTTATTATATATTCTTTTGAATATTTTTGAGAATCTGTAAACCAAATGGTGTAAAAGATTTTTTATCATTTTCGTCTCAAATTATCTCTGTTATTAAATTTTAGAATAGTTAAATTCAAGTCGTTGTTGCCGATTCTCAGATTTATTTCTGTTACCATTATTGTTATTTTCACACTGTAACAACAAACCTCATATTTGAATGTTTACTATAGTTCAACCCTTAACCCAGTTCCGATTTTTGAGGCTTTCTAGTCTTGCAGTTAATTTTCAGTCAAAGTGCCAATTCAATTAACGGGGTTCCACTGTCCAGGTAGAACACACGTTTCAACCTACAGGCTTTTAGTTGTCTTTCTGATGGAAGTTACAGTATCTTGGAAGTGGTATCTAGTGAAATCAGCACTGCCTGCATGCTATATCAAGCGTCACATTTATGAGACCACAAAATAAGTAAAATTCCCGGGCATTTAAGGACACTTTAAACAAGCTCACCTGATAAAGTGGGTCAAAGAAGTATTTTGGGTCACATTCAGTTAGTCATGGTTCATCAACACAACACTGGAATGAAGTCATGAAATTATTCATAACTCTAGTGTCTATGTCAGATGATTATTATCATAGGTATTCCTGACCTCTTCCAATTCTATCAGCAGTAGACAAGCACAGCCAAACTTCCAAGGGTTGTTATGTCACTACAATCACTGCAACCTCACCCCAATAGAGAGCCCAAATATTAACCCTATGATCCGATTTGAACAAATTTGCATCTGATCCCTCTAGTGATGATGTATACCAAATATGAAAGCATTCGGCCTGATGTTTTTGAATAAGAAGATTTTCAAAGAAATTTCCTCATATCTCACCAAGTTCAAATTCGGGCTCCCATCAGGAAGCCCTAATATTAACCCAGGAACTCGATTTGAACAAATTTCAATCTGACCCTCATAGAGATGTTGTGTACCTAATACGAAAGGATTCTCACTGGTGGATCTGAAAGAGAAGATTTTTAAAGAAATTTCTTCATATTTCACTAAGTTAAACTTTGGGCTCCAATAGAAAGCCCAAATATTAACCCTGGGACTCGATTTGAACAAATTTGAATCTAACCCAACCCAGAGATGTTGTAAACCAAATAAGAAAAGATTCTGATTGGTGGATCTGGAAAAGATTTTTAAAGAAATTCTATCATATTGCAGTTAAAAATATTAAACAGGGACTTGATTTGAACAAACTTGAATTAACCCTTTTCCCAGCATACAGGATATCAAAATTTATTATTTTAAATATTATTCTTCATTCTAAAAAAAAAAAAATTCATAAAACTATATCATGTGAACCACTCACTGGAATGAGCATGACAATTTTTCTTCAAAACTACTCATACGTGGACAGGACAGATGAGGCTGATTCATTACGTAAAGGGTTAATGACTGTCTGTTTTCAGCACAATCATAATGTTCATTCAAGAAGAAAGTATTGAAAGAAAAGTAAACCAGCCAGGTCTTCTTGAAGTGTAATATGGACCAAAATCCTTTAGAAAGTGTAACATTATTGTCCTTAACACCTGGCACACTGGTAGTGCAATAGCATTTTCTCCAATCACTCTTGTTTTTCTCGTTTAACTATGAATTTAACCAATTTTATAAAATGCTAAACAATAGATTATCGAAAATAGTGCGGAAAGATAGAAATCGTATCTACCACTGTGAAGATATAGAAATTTTCACACGTTGGAAATTATCAATATTTATGCACACAAAACAAGCTAATGGTTGGTGTATGTATTTTCGATATAATTTACATGCTGTTGTTACTCAATTCAAAATTGTGGTTGCTTCAACAGAAAATGTTTTTTTTTCTATTCCAAAACTTGGCTTATGATCCATCAATTAAATGCACTCAATGAGCTCAGGATAGAAAACATTATTTTGAAAGTAAAATTGAAAAAGCAACAAATTTTGAATGACAATTTTTGTGTATTACATTGGATGGATTTGTTAAAGTTGTTTTTGTGATATATTGTGCATTGTTCTAGGAGTTATTTTTGGTAGATCCAGTAATCAATCACATTCTTATTCTGTATTGGGGCCATATATGTTGTTCAAGCTATTTTAGATCAGACATCAGATGGTTGATCCAAAGAGAAAATACCACTGGTATCACAGTGGAGCCGACTTAATTGGATGTCTCTTAACTGAATAACCCTGTTAACTGAATATAATTTCCCAACACAAAATCATTTATCATACCTCCAGTACAAATTTGACCTGTTAATTGAATATGGTTATAGAGTAAACTCCTGTTAATTGAGTAAAAAATTAATTTTGTAACCTGTCGAGAAATACCCTGACTCTCCCCAGTTTTCCTTTGTTTATAGACCTGTTTGGCCTCATTACATCCAATACAGGCATTTAATTTATTATATTTTGTTGACAGAGCTCATAGACCTCTGTCAAACATGATATAATAGAAAAAATGCCAAGTTTATCTCTAGAATACAGGAAAGTGACACAATCCCTGTTAACTGACTACTCCTGTTAATAGGATAATTTTCATTGGCAAAGTGGCTATTCAATTCACAAGGTTCCACTGTACTTACAATGGGTCTGTTTTACTTGTAACTAATGCCTCTACTTACCAATCTCACACCTGTGACACTATAGGCATGACCCATTATCAAACCATTTGTTAGCTCGGCTTCAGTTATATTTGGATCAGGCTAAAATAAATAAACAAATGAATTAGCATTTCACCATTTTTCCTCCAGTACACTGAGAGTGGATTATCATAGAAAAACTCCTGCAGTGTTGTGCAAGTTTCTCTCCACTCAGATAGCAACCCATATTTTATAAAAATGTGTAAGAAACTGAACTGCCCAAAATGCCTTCAAATTGAAAATCACACATAGAAAACCCCAAGCACAATCCAAAGACACCATATGAGGGTTAATAGAAGTTGTCATGGCACAAAACAGCACCTAAAAGCAAAATAAAATGCCCAACTATAGCTAGCGTTAAAGCAAGATATCTACATGCAGAATTGAATTTTCAGAAAAATTATAAATTCGTAGTAATTTGTATATTTTTTATACTTACCAATGGCCCAGACTAACTGGTGCTTAACTCAAAGTTATTAAGGGCCAAACACAAATTTTGAACCCCACCAATCCCCAAAATTTGCTTGCAAAACTGAAAATTAAAAATCCTATCTGGTCCTCCATATATTTATTATCCGTGCATGAGCAGATGTCAGGAATTGACTGGAATTGGCGCCAACATCATTCTTTGTATAAGAGAGTACTACATAAAAATTCAGCGGGGAGGTATGAGTGCCCAGTCATGGGAGGGCCATCTCTGTCTGGGCCATTGGTAAGTATAAAAAATATACAAATTACTATGAATTTATAATATTTTTACACTGTAAACTGTAAACCAATGGCTCAGACTAGCTGAATCGTAAAAAGGTGGAGGGCCTAGGACTTCAGAATTAGTAGATCAACATAGTTCCAATTCTGTAATCCAAGGTGAAAGGAAATTAAAATTATTAGGAATTACATGTATTTCTCTCTAAACAGTAATAGAGAAGACATATCATACAAACAGAGCCCAGTTCAAGTAATTCCGTATACTTAGCATGAAGACTATGCTAATTGGATGTAATGAGTTCCCAATTTTTAAGCTTAGCCCAAACTAAGCCCCAAAAATTAGGATGGCATATTTGAGAATGAAAGAATATCCCCCCACAAACATATGCCATTTACAATAAAACTCCAGCTGTATGCAGGATATAATTATGGACAAAACAGCTTCCCTCATAGTTACATACCTATCAAGCTGAAGGAGAGGTAAATCACCCCCCCCCCCTTTTCTTTTGAAGGAGGGGAGCACTCTAGAATCAGTAAAAGCGGTACCAAAAAACAATATAAATATTTGTTGAACAGGCACTCAGGTATTAATTTATTATCAATAAATGTTGCTTAATGCCACTTCAGAAGTTAAGGCTATAGCAATGATCCCGGTAATTAATATTGCCCGCTGTATAATGTAAAGCGGAGACGGCCTATGCAAATAGGTCAAAAACCAGTGATATAATATATAACATACACATGTCCAATCGAACCACAATGAATTATCTCTAGAGAGTAAACACACTTCTGGGGTAACCCAATTCAGATGTACAATAAATTCCAGTAACAACACTCCCAACGTGTACTATCTGATATCTATGACAGTATAAATGTGTGAATATACGAGATGAGTACCGATATTAATAGAAACCTGGATCTAGAAATGGAAGTAGGTATGATTAACAGGCTCCGACACGGACTGCCCCCGAAATAATTCATAATTTCTAAGGTCCATAACATGCAATAAGCATCAGCCCAATAAAAATTATGCGCATGAGCATTAAAATCCCACATGTAATCATCTGAATACGAGTTAACTGGCTATGCAGCCTCTGAGGTACCCAAAGACTAGCATTTTTTTTATGATGAAATATGCGCTCGTATATGACATATAGACAAATAATCACAGGAAACCAACCAACTAAAAAGTGGATGTGCCCATGAGGTCGCCATAGAACACGACCCAGCCGCCAATCGAGAAGTGAAGAAATGCATGTATGTATTTAAACTCATACGAGGCTTGTGGGAAGAAAACTACGTCTTGCCTGGTAACCGCCTTAAACACATTGGCGGTGTTGGGGGGGGGGGGGGGATTCAAAATCATATCAAACCTTCCTCACCCGCATTACTTAATCGTTCTTGTGTTAGACATAATATAATATCGGAACCACAATGGTTCCCTCATGTCTAACTGACTCCATTATGCCACTATGGGCGGAGAAGGATGTGAAGAACAAAAACTTCCCCTGATAAAGAAGTTCCTCTCGTGGAGGAAGCTTCCAATGCGGACAACTTGTTAGTGGGGTTTTACTCGGAATGATAGCCATAAGCCGTCCGAGACTACACTTCTCACCCACTGATCTTCCGTGATAGTTATCCATTTTTCTGCGGAGCTTGATAACCTTCTGTCAACTGGCCAGCAATAGAGGTCTAAACCATCACCTGTATGACCTGCGAGGCTTATGGGAGGAGGAACCACATCCTCCCCGCAAAAAATCTTGTCTCGTCGGCCTAGGGGCATCTGATCTATAGTCCCGATCAGACCTACACCCCTTTCCCGAGTCGCTATACTGACGACTTCCATGGTAATTACATGAGGGTTTCTTGTACCTTCGTGAGGAGTTTCCTTTTGACTCTGGAATGCCCTCCTTTACACTTGTCTGCTGAAGCAGAATGTTGATACGTCGACTTCAAAATCAGAGCACTAGACGCTTTCTTAGTAGCCTGTTCATAGACCAACGAAAGCTAAGACATCGAAAATAAAATGTCCGGAAACTGGAGCGACTCGGAGAGAGCTTTTCACCTTGTCATCTTATCAGTGATGACGACGCAAGGGCAGCATCATGTCTGATTAACTCCAGGTTAGCCACTGTTAGGGCGGAGTTATACGTGGTATACATAATTGCCCTGGAAAGAACTCTAAGAGAGGTACGAACGTCCTCAAATTTCTTTCCCTTGAGACGTTGTACCATAGCTCTTGTAAGGTGAACTGCGTAAGACATAACATCCAAATTCGCTCTTTTTGAAGAAATTTTCATCTCAATTGTGTCTTAGCGAATAGTGAATGATACAGGTAAGGATTCCTCTAAATCCCCGGCCGGCTCATCCAAACGCAGAAGAACTCTCTGAACATCTTCCCCGACCATTTTTAAATGAAGGTGGTCCAAAAAACTGTATGTATACAGAAGATGAAGATAAGAAACCGCCTTCTTCCTTGCACTCAAGAGGATAAATACGGCGTCGTCTATATGGCCAAAGGCCTGCGACATCTGCATAAACTGAACCGGGAAAGAAAGGACTTCCTCCTTAGTCCGGATCAAGTCTGCGCTTAACGACGCCAGCGGTTTCTCTCGTCGTCGCAGCATTCTGATTTGGCAAAACAAAATCAGGGTAGTTTTGATGGATGAAAGCCATCGCAACCATGTACTGTTCTGAAAGGGAAGGGTAATCCTCTTCCTTATCCCTTTCACCATCCGAGAGAATCAGTTGCGAATCTCGGTCCATTGCATCTGCACGAACAGATGATTGGACCAACCCAGCACCGTCCCGACAACTCAGATTCTGAGTCTGAGGGAGGCTGCATCTGCACTTGCTGGGATGCTGCGATTAACTGCACAATCAGCAACAGCAAGTCCGTCATCGAGGCTTAAGGACCAGCGGATTTCCATTCCTTATCCGCATGCTGCTCCTGGGACGGTGTGTCGGAAACAGATCCTTTCTCCGAACGTCCCGATGATGAAGGCCTCATCCCTCTAGCTACCGGATGGTCCGACTTCATGGGCGAAGAGTGATTCCTTCTTCGTGCAGCAGGCTGGATATCTGAAGTCGGGTAGCTAGGATGCAGTCGTGTGTGCTTAAATAAAGTAGCGGATGAAGCCATGACTGAAGCTGACCCCGGCTGCAGATTAGACGGAACGTCCCGAGTGGCAGGCGGGCATATGCTCTGTCTCGTGCAAGTTTCCAACCTGAAAACGTCATTTCGGCCTTGTGAAACATAGCGGAGGAAGCCTTGACTGAAGCCGACCCCGGCTGCAGACTAAACAGAGCATTCCGCGTGGAGGGCGGACATATGCTCTGGCTTGTGCAAGTTTGTCAAAACAACATCTGACCCCAGACATTGCTATATTAGAGAGGGGGGCCTCTCCCACTCGCGGTCTATCAGACCTCGCCGAGTACAAGAATTTGCAGACTTCCTCCCTATTTCCAACGTCGCTGGGTGAGCTATTTATATTATACTGCTCGCTCTACCCAATCCACTTCTTAGACCGCAACAGACTTACCCGGCATCACGGCACCCACGGACGGAGTACTGCTTCACCGGTCGAGCTAGCTGCTTGCAAGAGATTAAAACCTTTAACCAAAGGCCCTAACTCTTGCACTAATGAGCACTGCAGCTAGCTCTATATGCTCCACAGAGCATGACGATGGGAGCACACTTGGATGGGTGTCAGAATATCATCACCATGTTCATGTTCCTCTGAAATCGAAACTGACAGAATTAAAACGCGGTAAGAGGCTCTGATCCTCAGAATCTCACTGCCAACAACGTACCGCGACATCAAACTCCAACATCAGTCATCACAATGCAACACAAGGCTGACAAGAGCCCGAAGGAGTGTATCAACTAAGGTCGATATCAGTCCTCCAAACTCCACAGCAATATATATATATAACTGAGATACATGAATAATAGCAATCATAATTAATTTCAAAACATTTTTTGTAAACAAAAAAAAATTTGAAAAACGCCCAAGTTCCCAAAGGGAATATGAAGAGCCCAAGGGCATCCCGATAGAGCCTATGTGTGGACAAAATCCAAATTTTTGAGCCACACTACCAGGATAGTAATCCATGTATCCTACAGTATATTACAGTAATAGAATATAACAAGAGGGATGTTACATCCCAACGCTCACCTACATTCGCGCTTGATAATGTTGTTCCAATGTAACATGCCTAATATTTAGTTAATATAAATCATTAACTAGGCATCAAATGATTAATGTGGTTTATGTGATGGCTTTGGAAAGTCTATATTTCTGCATTTATTATATATCAATTCAACATAGAATCATTGGATATAAAAGCATTTTTTTCTTTTAGAAATGTTTATGATTAAGAATATGAATCGTGAGGCCAGATTGCATTGGAAGACATAAAGCAGAATCTTCTGTCAAGTAACACTGAAAGTAATACTGAATTGGAATCACCTAGTTCTTTGCACGATGGAAACATCAGTGAAGAATCACCTATTCATATTGTCACTACTAATGGGGACACATTTGAAAGTTTTTACTTCAATCCAATTAATGTAGAATGGCAGTTGCACCAATGTGCAATTTTTAATATAATTTTTCAACACCCAGTGGCATTTCAAAGTTCAGATCCTTCACATCGTCAAGAAATACAGGCACCTTCTCTGTAGTTCAGTAACCCATGTGTACAATATCAATTGCCTGGAAAGACATATAGAAACAGAACTCACCTTAACACAAACTTTTAGAACTTAAAATTGAGTAAGTCAGAGAAAAACGTGAACATTGTGACGGAAAAAAAGAAAAGAAATCAGTTAAATTTCTGCATACAGTAGGGTTAATACCTAAAGTAGTTATTGAAATGAGAAAATAAACAGTAACAAGAGCACCACTGGGCATTGCATCATATGCCCGTGAACTGTTCAAATTGTACCATTTTAACACATTTGCAATTTTTTTAGAGTGCGAGAAATTTATACTGGCATATATATATATGCTACGGTCAGACTTTGAAATCAGTGATTTTGTGAAATGACTAAATTTTTCAGTCATTTGAGAAAAAGACTAACAAGTTTGAAGCCAATCGAAAAACAAATACTAAAGTTATCATCCGGAAACCAAATATTTGATGAAGAATTCCAAGTCCAACAGGGGCCATAATTCAGGCAAAAATTGTTCAGACCGACCACCATATTCGAACTTGACCTGTATTTTGTTGTGATTAAACCACATACCAAATTTGGAGCCGATCGGAAAATAAATACTAAAGTTATCATCCGGAAACCAAATATTTGACGAATTCTAAGTCCAACAGGGGCCATAATTCAGGCAAAAATTGTTCAGACCAACCCCATATTCGAACTTGACCTGTATTTTGTTGTGATTAAACCACATACCAAATTTGGAGCCGATCGGAAAACAAATACTAAAGTTATCATCCGAAAACCAAATATTTGACGAATTCTAAGTCCAACAGGGGCCATAATTCAGGCGAAAAATGTTCGGACCGACCCCATATTCAAACTTGACCTGTATTTTGTTGTGATTAAACCACATACCAAATTTGGAGCCGATCGGAAAACAAATACTAAAGTTATCATCCGGAAACCAAATATTTGACGAATTCTAAGTCCAAATGGGGCCATAATTCAGGCGAAAAATGTTCGGACCGACCCCATATTCAAACTTGACCTGTGTTTTGTTGTGATTAAACCACATACCACATTTGGAGCCGATCATAAAACATATACTAAAGTTATCATCCGGAAACCAAATATTTGACGAATTCTAAGTCCAACTGGGGCCATAATTCAGGCGAAAAATGTTCGGACCGACCCCATATTCAAACTTGACTTGTATTTTGTTGTGATTAAACCACATACCACATTTGGAGCCGATCGGAAAACAAATACTAAAGTTATTGTTCGGAAACCAAACGGATGGACAGACGGACGGACAGATGGACGGACAACGCCATACTATAATACGTCCCGTTTTTCAAACGGGCGTATAATGAAAGGTGAAGGCACCACAATCTGCACAAAAGCTGACTTTAACGCAAATTCTTACAACACCCTAAACGCCAATTCTTACAACAAGTTTTTGGCAGAAAATCAGCCTCAAATTCCTCAAATATGCATGTAATGAGGGTTAAATATTACTGCAATGGAGTTCAGTAACCCAAGTGTAGAATATTAATCGCCTGGAAAGACACATAGAAACACAACTCACCTAAACACAAAGTTTACAATGTTTTACAACTTAAAATTTACTAAGTCCGAGAAAAACATGAAAATTTTTACTGAAAAAAAAGAAAATTTCAGTTAAATTTTCTGCACACAGTAGGGTTAATACCTACACTTGTTATTGAAATATGAAAATCAACAGTAATGAGAAGTTAAAAACAGCACAATCTGCACAAAAAGCTGACTTTAACACAAATTCTTACAACACCTAAATGCAAATTCTTACAAGTTTTGGCAGAAAATTTTAGGTGAAATTTGGAAAAAAGTCATAGTATCAGGGTTAAATACTGTTCTGATAATCCCCTACAACCTACATATGCAATATCAAAGGCCTGAGCCCACTGATCTTTGAGAAATTAACCTTAACATTAAATCTTACAATATTGGACACGCCGGATGCCGACGCTGACGCCCGAGGTCACAATAGCTCACCACTTCTTTCAGAAGTAGGTGAGCTAAAAAACTACCTATACACGAGGACATTGATAATGTAAACAACGTCAATGTAAACAAGACATCAGGCACACAAAAAGGTCCAAAATCAGAACCAATTGAAATGCTATCAAATGCAAAGCTAGATCTTCATACGAAGAAAAAACGATTCATCGGATAGAGAAGATGCAAGACTAAACGGCCTATCACCCTTAGGGTGAAGTCGTAACCCTGGGGAAGAAACATAATAATATTCTGTAATAAATGTTAAACTCCCTAGAAATTTAATAAAAAATTTCAATGAAAAATAGCCAAAAGCTTAAAAGTTTAACAGGAAGGGTTCATGGAAGGATAGGGAAGGAAACTTAACAAACAGTGGAATAATCATTTTTAAAAATGATGATGTCAGGCATATGTCCTGAAATTGGGAAACATAAAATTATTTTATAAATATTATAAAGTTACAGCCCTGAACGTCCAAAACCACCACTGAACACTTCCTTCATTAAAGAACAGCCTTGTATCCACCAATTCTTGCATTGATTTGTGTCTGGCATCCTCAAAAAAGGAGATTTTAAAGCACAGATGTCATTTCATTGTTGATGACTTTTAGGGCCAAATAAGGAATGATGTTGGCGCCAATTCCGGTCACTTCCTGACGTCTGCGCATGCGCGGAGAGTAAATGTATGGAGGGCCAGATAGGATTTTCAATTTTCGGTTTTGCAAGCAAATTTTGGGGGGTTCAAAATTTGTGTTTGGCCCTTAATAACTTTGAGTTAAGCACCAGCTAGTCAGGGCCATTGGTTTACAGTGTAAAAATATTGATGGAGTTTGAATTTATCGCTACACACCAGACATATTAACCTCAGAAAAGTTTTTTCAGGGAACCTGAAGGTGATTTTCAGAGAAGTTGGATGAATTTCAGGGAAACGTACATGCGTGAACATTATATATAAGAACTAAAAGTTTTCAGCTCTGGAACCACTACTGGCACCAGTTTGCACCCAGTAGTTCATAGGCTAAAAATCTGCTGAAGCCCTTAATGCCATGTTAAAAAATCATTGGTTCAAATACTTCATCTCCCTCGTTTTTTCACCCCTCCTCCTTCTTGCCAAGCACCCCCCCCCCCCCCCCCCCCCCCACACACACACACCATCACCACCACAACCTGTGGTTATAATTGGATCAAAGTGTACAGTCAGATAAAACCCTTCCTGGATGGGCAATAAAATGTAATTCCATTTTTCATGACTCATGCAATTTAATCCAACTTCCCCTTATTTAGTGCTGTTTGTTTATATGCACCAATTTCTGAGAGGGGACGTTTCGGTCTTTGAGAATCAAGATTTTTTCTCTTCATCAGTAATTCATAATTCTGTTTTGAACTGCGCAAATAACATTCAGGCCTTTCCGGGAATAGAAGCCTCAACTGTTACTCGCAAAGCACAATGATCAGTGTTATTGACTATTACAAAATATGTCTGTTGTGTATCGATTTTAAGCCGTAATTTTTCGGCATATCACGGAAACAAGGTGAATTTTTACCGAGCAAATTGACCCATTTTATACTGTATTCTTCTACTTTGCCGAAGTGAATAACAAATAATAATAATATATACATTTATATAGCGCCAAAATTATAGTTCAGAAGATATAAGAACCATATTCTAAGGCACCGTCGAGTGGATAATTGAATTAAAAATGAGTGGATGTTTGAACCAAATAAAGAAATATGAATTCTTGAATTCTTTTGCATACATTTTATTCATCAGGAATTATTAATTAGGTGAAGGTCAAGGTCAATAGTGATGTACTTAAGTCACCTATTTTCGCTTCAGCACTCGTAAATTGACCACACAGCAAAATTGAAATGAATAAAACGGAAAAAAAAACGTGGATATAAGTGAAATATTTATAATAAAGGGCTCTTTTATTAAATGTAATTCACTTGTATGCATATTTTTTTGTTTAATTCATCATGATCAGAGCTTTGAAGGTCTATTATTTGACACGGAACATCTGGAAATTGAAAAATTTTCAACTGCACAATTTTCCAGAATTTTTGTCCAAAACTGATTCCCTTCCGGGAGGCCAGGAACTACACTAAATTTACATGATTTTCCTGGGCATTCCAGGAGAGTTAACATGTCTGCTAAGACCAGAGGCTCAAGTGATATTTTAGCTGAAAAGTTTGATTTGAATAAACATTATTCATTGTAACACAGAATATGCAAACACAAACAATTGCTTCATTGTTTCCCATTATCAAAAGTGTTAAATTAGGAGACCTTCCATGGTGTCACATATGCCAACTGATGGCATCTTTTTTGTCAGTTTGTTTGCAAGAATCTTTAGAGTCTGGATTCTCACCGAATTATAAGCCCTGAGCAGATTGTTTTCCAGATTTAAGTTATACACAACTACTTGGCTATATTCATACCATAATGCACATCATATTTGGACTGGCAAAGCAGGTCCTAAAAAAGGCAATTAAATGACAAAGGAAAAGGTTTCATTTTTATTCTTCCCTCCACCCCTCCACCTAAAAAAAGGGTTCTGTCAGGTTCCCATAGCCTAAAAACACGGAACTGACAGTTTGGGTTCTGAAATCCTCTGGCCTGTACTGTGCAAAACAAATGGATTCATTATGCACATCCTGCATGATAAATATCACCAATTATCAAGGCTTTCCAAGGCCCCCACACAGTATATTTAAGGACTTTGAATGACCTTTTTCCAAATTTCAGGCTATTCTGGGATTTCAAGGCACTTTGGGAACCCTGTAAAAATAATGTTTAGCTTTGCAAAAGCCATTTTAAAGAAGTTGCTGGGAGCCCAAAAGGTATTTATTTATTTATGTATTGGTGTTTTAAGGTCACATACTTATGCACAATGGCTAATTGTGACCATGACAGTTTTACGGGTGGAGGAAGCCGGAGTACCCGGAGAGAACCGCTGAGCATTGACGAGTAACTGTCAGCTCAACATTCTAACTCTGTTCAAGCTACGCTCAAGCAGGGTTACAGTGGTTGAAGACTTGTGCACCATCGATGAGCAGTACGTCTTAGTAAACTGCATCATCGAACCTCCATGTAGGCAACCGGGATAAAGACTCAAGCATGAGACTTTATAGACTGATAAAAAAAAAATAGAAATAAAACTGAAATTGTGTTTGCATGAAGGGAAATGTATTAACCCTTTACCTAACGTAACGGCCAAAACTGGCCAGCGCTATTCTCAAAAATCGCCAATTAATTTTCATTATTTTTTTCATTTTTTGTCTCAAAAACATAGGTTATGACCCCTCGTTGGAACGAGCTCGACGAGCTCGTTCCAACGAGGGGTCATAACCTATGTTTTTGAGACAAAAAATGAAAACAATTAGTTATTCAAGAATTTTTTTTGCAAGTGTCGTCTGCTTTTCATGTTAGGTAAAGGGTTAACATCATCTATTATGCCCACCGTTATATGATAATCAGTTTGAATAAAGCTGTGATGGGACCTTTTATTTCCTTGAATTCACATGAAAATGGTCTGAAAGACCATTTTCATGTAAATTCAAAGAAATAATTTTTTTTTTTTTTAAATTAAAAAAAGACTGAAATCAGATAAAAAACTGAAAAATCTCATCTCTGTAAAGTGCCTTGCCCAAGGACACAACGCGGGTCGTCCAGGACAGGATCGAACTCAGGACCTCTAGCATAAAAGTCCATCAGTCTACCACTGAGCTACCGCGCTCCCGACCTTGTTAGTTGGGGGATAACAAAAATAAATTAGGAATGATTACTGAGCTGCATTTACAGAAACATCTAGGCAGAATTAGCAATTTTAGTCGATAAAAGGGTTATGCAATTCAAAAATCATGAAATAAGATAAAGTTTTCTGGGGAACATATCTTTGTATCTTGTCTTTTATCATAATAGATCATGCAATCAGGCATAAAAACAAACCAACTAAATTTTTTAATGTGCTGAATAAATGATATATGTTGGCCCCACAAAATAGATGAGTGGACAGGCAGTTTTTTATTTTATTTTTTAATTTCGTCATTATTTCTTTGCCATCAAAAGTAAATATAGTTGGTTTGTTTTATGTTTTAGGAATCATAATCTTCAGAATAGCATGGGTGGTGGTGCATTTTGTCCCCTGAGTGCAACAAGACTTTGCAATGCTAAAACATTGCAAAGCCTTGTTGCACTCGGGGGATAAATGTATCAATTATCATTACTTTGGAAAAATATCAGACATAAACCATTTAATTTTAATTTTTTTTATAAAAAGAGAGCATGTGGCAGCCAAAATGACCAGACGGGAGGGCCTGAGAAACAGATTCTTATCTTTCTTAGGCCTTAGTAATTTTGTTTACAAATTGAACAATTAACAAAACAGCTAAAAATTAAGTACAGGACAAGTCAATCAGAAAAAAGAAAAAACTTACATCAATAGAACAACCCATGAGAGATTCACGTTCAGCTGCTTTCATCATAATTTTAAGCAAGTTATTTGGTGCCTTCTGCAAATCTATCATCTCTGTAATACCTCCAGTGAAATCTTCCATAGCTTCACTGGAGCTGCCACCCTTTAGAGATTCATATGACCCTTGTAATCTGAAACGAGACCATGTGTATTTATTTAATGGGGTTTAACAATACTTTCAACAGTCAGGATCACCTCGTGTCAGGCAGTTTTATGGGTATAGGAAGCTGGATTTAGAGAACCACTGAGCAGTGGCTAGCAACTGTCACACTTTCCGACATACCAAATCTGCATAAGCAGAGCTTGCATTTGTTGATGTTAACTGGTCGAGTGCTAAATTACTTTTCAATGGTCATTTGTAATGCGAGTATTTTGTTTTTTGAAGGTATCACATTACCAGCAAAAGGAGCCTTAGTTTAGCAAGATACTGCTCGTAGAGAATTGTTTTGTTGCAATTTATTGGAGAGTAGCAGTTGGCACTCCCCAATAAATAGGAACTTAAGAATTTTTTATTAATATTTTTCTTCTTCTGCTCAGTCAACAACAGATTAGAGCAAACAATGTCAAGCCCCAAAAGTGGAGTACTGGCTTTTAGCACTCAACCTGTTAACTCTTTGCATGCTGCTGGCAGATATTCTTGCACAGCACAGGGTTTCTCTTGTCAATGATATAATTTGGTCATATTTATCATATTTTCCTCTGTAAATGTAATGGATTTTTTCACCAATGATTTCTTGTTATATTTAGATTAATTTTTTATCAACATTATTCATGGCTGCTTTACAGCAGCTATGACTAGATCTTGAAAATACTCAGCAAGTTAAGAGTTAAACCATTACCCAACTTAGACGATATCAAAATTTATTATTTTAAATATCATTTTTTTTAATTTTTCAAAAAATTTCAACAAGACTATATCATGTGACCCCTCATTGGAACAAGCTCAACGAGCTCATTCCAAAGAGGGGTTATATGATATGGTTTTGTTGAAATTTTTGGAAAAATAATATTTTTTTCAGCTGCTCAATTTGCATATTACATGGGCAGATGTGGCCGATTTGCTGGGTAAAGGGTTAAGTACCTTGCCCAAAGACACAACACAGTAATAACTCATCAGGATCGAATCATGGCTGTTTCAATTTGAAGTCCAATGACATAACCACTAATTTATTTATTGGTGTTTAAGGTCATATACTTAACCACAATGACTAATCGTGAACGTTACAGTTCTACTGGTGGAGGAAGCCAGAGAGAACCACCGAGCAACTGTCAGCTACTCAACATTCTAACTCTGTTCAAGCTCCGCTCATGCAGGGTTACATCGGATGAAGACATGTGCGCCATCGATGTGCAGTACTCCTTAGTACATGGCATGATCGTGTCCCCATGTACGCAAACGGGATAAAGCGCATTGCCCAAGGACAAACAACGTGGGTCGTCCCGGACGGGATCAAACTCTAGACCTCTAGCATAGAAGTCCAACAGTCTACCACTGAGCCACCACACTCCCGAAAAGGCTACAGGCACTCTCCCAAAAAATTGTAATAAGGCAAACACATGTAAACAAATTCTGAGCAAATCTTGACAGTCAAAAATAATTTAGCATTCTACCACTTCACTGGTCGAGTACTTGATTATGTTGAGAAGTCAAAAAAGATACATGTGGATTTGTCTGGTCCCTCTCTGAACAAATTAAAACTAGATCAATCCTTGGAAACAAGAAAGTTTTGCTTTCAAAGTAATATGAAGCCAGGGCCCCTGCAGGCAAGGACTTATAAAATTCCTGGCTATTCAAGGCTGTTTCTCAGAATATTTCAGCATTTTTCTATGCCACACAATAACCAAATCCAAGGATTTTCAAGGCTTGCCTTCACTAGTCCTAACACAGACCCTACGGTCATTAACCCCTCCTCGCACTTCCCTTGAAGGGAAGTGGGAGGAGAGGGTAATGGTTACGACTTCACCTTCACAAACTCTAGCATATAAAACTATACAGTTATGATTACGTGCTTCGTTGGCATTTTTATTTCGTGAAAATCCAAGGCTTTTCAAGGCCTCCTGGCACATTTTCCAGAATTTCACGGCTCTGAATGACCCTTAGTAAAATTCAAGGCCTTTTCTTGAATCCGAGACCCTGAAGGAATCCTGGAAGCACATCAATGGAATATGAAGTCTTTTAATTTATTTATTGCAGATTAATGACACTTTCATCGGCCAGGGTCACCTCTTGTGAGATAGTTTACAGGGGGAAGGAAACCGGAGTACCCAGAGAGAACCAGTCTCTTTAAATGCAGTACCAGTTCATCTCAATAGATCCCCAAAATGGGCATCCTAGCATTCAACTAGATAAAAACTGACCTAGGCTTCTTGATCTAACACTAATCCATACAAAACTCAAATGAAAGTGTCAATGACACTGAAGCTTAACTTGTCTGTGTGTTGTACGATAAATATGACCTGTAGACTGTGCTAAAGGTTTTTGGATTTTGGGCTCGGACAGTCATCACGGTTGACATATCGCGACCAAATGGGGACGTTCTCATCTAGGCATTATACAGAGGCATTCTACCAAGTTACAATGAAATCTCTTCATAAATATGACCTGTAGACTGTGATAATGGTTTTTGGGTTTTGGGCCTGGGCTGCCATACAAGTTGATAGATCGTGACCAAAAGAGGACATTCTCATCTAGACATGACCCCAAACCTGCACACGAAAATTTAGTGAGGGTTTTCAGGTTTCGGGCCCCTGTAGCCGTCACAGCCGCCCAATCGCATCCAAAAGGGGGCGTTCTCATCTAGACATTATATGAAGTCAACCTACCAAGTTACAATGAAATCCCTTCATAAATATGGCCTGTAGACTGTGCTAAAGATTTTCAGGTTTGGGCAGCCATCATGGCTGAATGATCGCATCCAAAAGGAGATGTTCTCATCTAGACATTATTTGGAGTCATCCTTCCAAGTTACAATGAAATCCCTTCATAAATATGACCTGTAGACTGTGCTAAAGGTTTTCAGCCATCACAGTTGTCCAATCGCACCCAAAAGGGAACGTTCTCATCTAGACATTATATGAAGTCAACCTTCCAGGTTATAATGAAATCCCTTCATAAATATGACCTGTACACTGTGCTAAAGGTTTTCGGGCTTCAGGTTACGGAGTCATCCTACCAAGTTACAATGAAATCCCTACATATTAAATATGACCTGCAGACTGTGCTAAAAGTTTTTGGGTTTCGGGCTTGGGCAGCCATAACGGTTGACAGATCATGACCAAAAGGGGATGTTCTCATCTAGGCATTATACAGAGGCATCCTACCAAGTTACAATGAAATCCCTTCATAAATACAACCTGTAGACTGTGCTAATGGTTTGGGGGTTTTGGGCCTGGGCTGCCATACCAGTTGATAGATCACGACCAAAAGGGGACGTTCTCATCTAGACATGACCCCAAACCTGCACACGAAAATTTAGTGACAATCAGACAAGAACTACGGGGTGTAGCTTGAGCTAAAGAAAATTGTGAACAGACTTAAAGACTTCCGCTTCTTGATTAACTTGTCAAGTTAAGCTAAAAATGCAACATATTCAGACATGGAAAAGGCAAAAATTGTGCATTCTGTATTGTCCCAACCAGCATGAGCCCAAATATTGTCTGAGAAAGTTTCTTTGAACAAACTTGAATCTTGAGCATATAAGGCAGTTGCACACGAAATTTCAAAGCCTTGTGACTGGTGGTTTATGAGAAGATTTTTGAAGAATTTCCTTTTTTTCGGGCACTGCCCCAGCCCATCAGGCTTAGCTACTTTCACTGAACAAATTTGGAAGCTAATCCCTGATAGATAATTCATGCCAAGTTTGGTTGGGTTTGGTCCAGTGGTTCGGAAGAAGAAGAATGATGTGCAAAGTTAACGGATGACAGACTCCAAGTATTTTTTATACATGTTTGCTACACTTTAACAGTTTACATCAGGTAACTTTGCCTTTGTCTCTAGGCAAGTGTGGCATGCAGCTGGCTGATACATTTGCATACAAGTCGATGAAAGTACATATCAAGTGAGGCGAAGTAACACGTTTATTATGTCGAAAGTCCATGTAAATCAAGGGATTAATAACTTTTCACGAGAAACAAAGAATGACCAGTCATTTATTTTTTATAAATCGCTATTGACAGCACACCACAGAATCATGAACAGTAACAGGCACCGGAATGTATCCAAGGTGACAGTAAACAATCTTCGCTGTTCGAAGTGCAATATTTTGTTTACAAAATAAAACATATCGCTACAAGCAAAACTAAAATACCCCAACATACTTTTACTGTCCGTATCACCTGAAAATTGTTAACAAAGCACTTTTAAATGTTCAAAAAATCACTTTTAATCTGTTTAGTAAATAGTAAAGAAAATATTCGCTACAGCTTACCAACAAATAACTTTTGTCAGTTTTGGGACTACAAATAATATTTTCTGTCCATTTTTTAAATGTTTAATGTTTTAAATCAATAATTATTTTTGGTACTTAACTTCTCGTTTTGTTTTAATTCAAATGTTGAAAATTTGATGTGAGTGGAAATCATCAATTTGATTAAAATGGTAATCAAATAATATCAGGTGAGTTACCTGATACGGTGGAACATGTAGATGGTATTCTAGCATTCTGATTTTACAAACTAACTTTGAGGCATAATAAATTTTTATATACGCCTGGAATCAACTGCCAACTGGTACTTAGAATGTAACTTGACAGTTTGTCCAGAGATGGCATGTTGGGCCTCTGTTCTGCTGCATTAATGGATGACCATATTAGAAACTAGGCCTCTGAGGGTTAATAAGACAAGAGGCCCCACAGGGCCCGAAGCACTCATCTTGAACAGAACACAATATAAACAGGGTCCAAGAATGAATCTACATTAAGCAATCCATCTCTAGAGGATACATTGTCAATCCTTCAGCCCCTCAACAGTGACTAAAATAGTCCAAACATCATACCTTTTCTTCATTCAGTTGATTAAAATGTAAAAAGTGAAGCTCCCCTATGAAGTCCCTTGATACAGCCTATGTGGATTAATCTTAGTTACGCAGCTCTAGAGGAGACTGAATACAAAATTTCTAATTCTTCAGCTACATGGCCAATTCTGGCCCAAATATTAACCCAGGCACTTGAGTTGAACAAGTGTTTGACCACTGAGGTGGTATTAGTCCCCTACGGCGCTTTTGTGACATAAGGTGTTTTTGTCACAGAAGACACTAGAGTGCATAAGCATCTGGGATTTTGAAAAAAAATATTGAGCGTGGATAATCCCCTCACAACCCTTTATCCATGTACCATATATGAAAGGCGTAGCTTGAACCATGTTTGAGGGAGGGGTGGTAACATAAAATACAGCAAAAGCTTAAAAAACACAACAAAAATGGCCGCCATTCTGCCATCTTGGATTTTGAAAAATAAATATTGACTGTGCATCATCCCCTCAGAACCATTTATCCATGTACCAAATATGAAAGGTGTAGCTTGAAGCATATTAGAGGGAGAGGTGGTAACATAAAAACAGACATATAGACAGACAGACGGACAGACAGATGTTAGATTTTGAAAAAAAATATTGAGCGTGCATAATCCCCTCACAACCCCTTTATCCATGTACCATATATGAAAAGTGCAGCTTGAACCATGTTGGAGAGGGCAGAGGTATCATAAAATAGAGAAAAAGGCTTAAAAAACACAACAGAAATGGTTGCCATGGCGCCATCTTGAATTTTAAAAAAAAAAAATTGAACGTGCAACATCCCATTACAACCCTCTATCCATGTGCCAGATATAAAAAGTGTAGCTTGAACCATGTTGCAGTGAGGGGTGGTAACATAAAATAGAGAAAAAAGGTTAAAAAACACAATAAAAATGGCCGCCATGCCGCCATCTTGGATTTTGAAAAAAAAATATTGAACATGCATCATCCCCTCCCAACTCTCTATCCATGTGCCAAATATGCAAAGTGTAGCTTGAACTATGTTGGTGGGAGGGGTGGTAACATGAAAATAGAGAAAAAAAGCTTAAAAAACACAACAAAAATGGCCGCCATTCCATCTTAGATTTTGAAAAAAAAAATTTTGAGCGTGCATCATCCCCTCAGAACCATTTATCCATGTACCAATTATGAAAGGTGTAGCTTAAAGCATGTTGGAGGGAGAGGTGGTAACATAAAAAACAGACAGACAGACGGATGGACGGACAGACAGACGGACAAATTTTTGAAAAAAAATATTGAACGTGCAACATCCCATTACAACCCTCTATCCATGTGCCAGATATAAAAAGTGTAGCTTGAACCATGTTGGAGTGAGGGGTGGTAACATAAAATAGAGAAAAAAGCTTAAAAAACACAACAAAAATGGCCGCCATCTTGGATTTTGAAAAAAAAATATTGAACGTGCATCATCCCCTCCCAGCCCTCTATCCATGTGCCAAATATGCAAAGTGTAGCTTGAACCATGTTGGTGGGAGGGGTGGTAACATGAAAATAGAGAAAAAAAGCTTAAAAAACACAACAAAAATGGCCGCCATTCCGCCATCTTGGATTTTGAAAAAATAATTTTGAGCGTGCATCATCCCCTCAGAACCATTTATCCATGTACCAAATATGAAAGGTGTAGCTTAAAGCATGTTGGAGGGAGAGGTGGTAACATAAAAAACAGAGACAGACAGACAGACAGACAGACAGACAGAGAGAGAGAGAGAGAGAGAGAGACAGACAGACAGACGGACGGACGGACGGACGGACGGACGGACGGATGGACAGACGGATGGACAGACGGACGGACGGATGGACGGACAGACAGACGGATGGACAGACAGACAGACAGACAGACAGAGTGCAAACCTATAGTCCCCTTACGGTTCCTGTAGGGGACTAAAGTCGAATCTGCATCTCCCCCCTCCCCCCCCCCCCCCCCCCCACCCCCTTCCAAGATGTTGTATACCAAATATGAAAGCAATCTGACTGGTAGATCTGAAGAAGAAAATTGTTAAAGAAATTTTCTCATATTGCACAAGTTAAAATTTGGGCTACTATAACGAGCCCAAACACCAAGCTATGGACCTGATTTGAAAAAAACTTGAATATGATCCTCATAAAGACGTTGTATACCAAATATAAAAGCATTCTGACTAATGGATCTCAAGAAATGTTTTTAAGATATTTCCTCATAATGCACGAAGGTAAAGTTTGAGCTACCATAGGGAGCCCAAATATTAACCAAGGGACCCAATTTGGTGAATCTGAAGAAGATTTTTAAAGAAATTCCCTCATATTGCACTAAGTTAAAATTTGGGTTCCCATAGGGAGCCTAAATATTAACCCAGACTTTTGAATTGAACAAATGTGAATGCAACCCCACTAGAGATGTTGTGTACCAAATATGAAAGCATTTAGACAAGTGGATCTGAAGCAGATTTTTAAAGAAAAAAGAAATTTCCTCAACACTAGGTTAAAATTCGGACTCCGACAGGAAGCCCAAATATTAACCCAGGCACTTGATTTGAACAAAGTTGAATGTGCCCCCCCCCCCACCCTCCCGAGATATTGTATACCAAATATGAAAACATTATGACTGGTGGATGTGAAGAAGAAGCCCAAATATAAACCTATGGACTAGGTTTGAACAATCTTGAATCTGACCCTCATAACAATGATGCACACCAAACATTAAAAGATTCTGACTGGTACGTGGTTCTGAAGAAGAAGATTTTTAAAGAATATTCCCCATATTGCCCTAAGTTAAAAATTTGGGCTCCTGTATTGCATTATAACAAACTTGTATCTGACTCCACTATGGATTCTATATACCAAATATCAAAAGATTCTGACCATTGGTACTGGAGAAAAGATTTTTTTTAATTTTGCAAATATGCTGACTCAGCAGTTTTTGATGCCCCCCCCCCCCCCTCGCACCCCCCCCCCCCCACCCCAATAGCAGAACACACTAACATAATCAAAGGCAATTTTTTTTACCACTCAATTCTACTGGTCCTAAGGATGTATCATACCAAATAACAGTTCTCTGTTCCGTGTGGTTTGGACAATATGGGCATTTGAAAAAAGTTCTACTTTTAGGTCCTGGGGTTCGACAGGGTGGCAGGAATTTTTTTTTGCATAAGTCAAGTACTTCTGACCCAATAATACCACACACCAAATTTGGTTCAAATGAGACCATTGGTTCTGAAAACAGAAATTTTGAGCAGGGTCAAAAAGCTTACCCCTCCCATTACAAAGCCAGATATTTCTTCAATAACTTTGTTTGAACAAACTTGATTCTACACCTCAAAAGGAAGCAAAATATCAAGTCATTTTACTTAATGGTTCATGAGAAGAAGATTTTAAAATCATTTTGGAGCATTTTCCTCCACCCCATTCCTATGGGGCTGGGCATGTTGAGTTGAACAAAAATACAATGCCCCTTTGGGATCATCACTCACACAAACTTTCACTTGAATTGGCCCAGTGGTTTTGGAGAAGACGAAAACATGGTGTTCATGAATGATGGGCAGGTGCCAGATGGTGAGTGATTAGATAAGCACAGCCTAATTTTGTCAAGGTGAGCTAAAAATCAACCAGTTTGCTGAAACAGGAAAGATCCATACAACACAACTAAAACCTACTTTGCATATGCCTTTTCCAATAAGGCACTCCAGAATTCAGCTTTGTCTGCTGAGTGCATAAAAACAAGCTGATCATAATAGGTAGGTAATCTATCATCAACAATAACTTCAACCCAGTCTCCTTGATGCCAGAAATTGAATTTGAATAAGCCACAATAGTCATTGTCAAAATCTTGAAATGGTACCACTTTTTCAAACAGCCTCTGGTTTATAGTCAGTGAAGCAACAGCTGCCAACAGCCAGCAGTCACCTGTAAAGAAATGAAAAGTATTAATGAAAGTGACACTTTACTTCATTTATATTATGTAGAGTGGGATTCATGCAACTGATTATTTTATGATGCACCTGTGAACTGCATATAACAGGGTTCCCACTGATACCAAATGAAAGTGTCAATGACACTGTAGCTCAACTTGTCAAGACAAAGACATGTACATCTATAGTATGTGACACAGCAATGACAAACATCTAGGTAATGACCTGATAACAAAGGTACATATAAAGTATTGTAACGGTCTGTACATAAATACTGACCATTGCCTGTAACAAATGTATAAGTAAAGTATTGTAAAGGTGGGTGACAGTCAGATGCTAAACTAGAAAAAAATCTTTTGAGTCCCAGAGTGGGTCTGACTGAGCCCCAAAATATTTGTTCTCATAGCACAGTGATAACAAAGGCAACCCAAAACACACTCGTTCCTGTTCCAAGGTGAAAACAAAGGTACCCAAGAAGTTTTGTGAAGATCAGTTCATAAATACGAGCTGTATAGAACTTGTGACAAAAAACTGATTGGACCTAATTTTGGTACAAAATGGCCACTGGCAGCCATCTTGAATTTTGGACCGCACCCAGAAACACTCATTCTCGTCCCAAGGTGATAACAAAGGTACCCAAGAAGTTTTGTGAAGATCGGTTCATAAATACAGCCTCTACCCTGAGCCGTACTGACATGTGTGCTTACATTGTGTAAGTAGCACTGAATAAATCAAAGTTCATCTACTTTGCATAATTTCTGCACGAAAAAAAACCCCTTATAATATGTGATGTATTCCATGTTACTAAACATTCATACAAAAATTTATTCAAATCAGAACTTTCATACAGAAGTTCTGTACAAAAGCCTGATTGCACTAATTTTGGTACAAAATGGCTGCTGGTGGCCATCTTGAATTTTGGACCACACCCAAAAACACTCGCTCTCATCCCACGGTGATAACAAAGGTACCCAAGAAGTTTCGTAAAGATTGGTTCATAAATATGGCCTCTAGTCTGAGCCGTATAGAAGTTGTGTACAAAAAACTGATTAGACCTAATTTCGGTACAAAATGGCCACTGGCAGCCATCTTGAATTTTAGACCACACCCAGAAACACTCATTCTCATCCCAAGGTGATAAAAAAGGTACCCAAGACATTTCATGAAGATCAGTTCATAAATACAGACTCTAGCCCGAGCCATATTGACATGTTTACTTACTGTGTGTAAGTTGCACTGAAAAAAATCAAAGTTCATCTAATTTGCATAATTTCTGCACGAGAAAAAAAACCCGTATTATATGTGATGTATCCCATGGTACTAAACATTCACACAAAAAATTATTCAAATCAGCGCTTTCATATGGAAGTTCTGTGCAAAAATCTGATTGCACCTAATTTTGTACAAAATGGCTGCCATCGGCCATCTTGAATTTCGGACCGGATCCAAAAACACTCGTTCTCGTCCCACGGTGATACCAAAGGTACCCAAGAAGTTTCGTAAAGATTGGTTCATAAATATGGCCTCTAGACCCGAGCCGTATTGGCATTTGCACTTACAGTGCTGAAAGTAACACTAAATAAATCAAAGTCAGTCTAATTTGCATAATTTATGCACGAGAAAAAAACTCGTATTATATGTGATGTATGACCGCACCCAAAAACACTTGTTCTCATCCCACGGTCATAACAAAGGTACCCAAGAAGTTTCGTAAAGATCGGTTCATAAATATGGCCTCTAGCCCGAGCCGTATCCAATTGTTGACTTACGGACAGATGGACAGATGGATGACGGGCCATGACAAAAGCTCAAATTTGGCTTCGCCAAAGTTGAACTAAAAATCAAATTTAAGCACTAATTGAGTACTTTTCAAGGACTCTGACCATGAATTTCAAGGAGTGTTATAATTTTGATATGAACTTCAAACCAATCCTGAAAATAATTTTTATTGCGCTTCCAGAAAAATGTCTGACACAAAATGAATCATGTCTGTCATTTAAAAATGATATCTGACATATTACAAAATGGAATTTGAGTATTTGAAATAATGTGTTTTGGGTATACATGTACCTTCATCTTAAAACTACTCAGAATTCATCCAACCATACCTTGTTTGGCAGGGCTCAATGCGCCCTGCCAAACAAGGTGTGATTGGTTTCATTCTGAATTGGTACTGAATTACCGTTCAGACATAATTTAGATACATGTATGGCTATATCAAATCATATTCCTTCACATGTTGTTAATTCTGATGAGCTGTACAGTGAGTTTCTTCACACTTCCCAACTTGCCAGAACCAGAAATCACAATAAACATTAATTTTAGGCTTACTAGTTATGTACATGATTTCCAGCATGCACGTTGTTCTGATCACTCAACTTCATTGATAATTTTGACATCAGACAGTTGGACTAGTGATTTTAATCCCAAGTCAGACATTGGCCTTTTTGTACCTGACATTGTCCTTGTCTGACCACTTTTTTTCTGGTATGCTTCAAACACCATAGCACCACAAAGAATTTCAGTGTCAAGGACCTGATCTTTGGAAAACTTGACTAGCAAGATATATATCGTTCCTTGAGTTGAACAAGGATCCATCTACAATGCTAAAGCATTAGTGTACTCAAAGAACAAAAAAGAGATCAACTAAATGTGATTCCTGAATGATTTTGTGACATCACATGTAAATTGTATGTGGGGAGAGTTATCCTAAGACTTATTTTCTCTGAGGTTAAGGTAAACTAACTTTAAGTACTTTTCTAGGGGGAGTGGTGGAAAATCAAGTACATTTCAAGGCTAGGAACAATTTTAAGCACTTTTCAAGAAAGGGGCCAAAATACCTACTCTGGTGAATTAAGGGAACATGAAGTAATTTATAGCCTGGTCAGTAAACCATCAAAGACTTGTGAACTTGTGATGTCTGTTTATTGTCTGCAGAACATGTGCATGGGCTTTTTTTCAAGAGAGGAAGACAATCATTGTCGGGCATGTCATGTGTGTCAGTTGCATGGTACTCTGCAACTATTCTGTTTTCATTCTTTCATTTTTATTATAATTATTTTTTTTATTGTCTGAACAGATTTGAGTTTTTCGGCAATAAATCCATGACCTGAATAATTGATGCCCTGATTAATTGACCCATAATTGCACATTGACTGACACAACAATAGACTGGAAAGTGATCGTCAATGTACTGGAGAAATAACAGCCCAAGTAGATGACTCCCATAGTTACTTCACTTATGTAAATAGGCAGGAATCCCCTGGCAAGGTCAAGGTTTGTCTGTGGCTTAATTGTTTTTAAATGTTTTGTGTTACTTTGATTCGGCATCTTTTGTGCATACCTACAGGACTACAAGTATGTTTTAAGCTTGCACATCGCTTTCTGTTATTAACAAGGTTAAATTTTTATAAGTCAAAATATTATGATCTGAATAAAATCGTCATTGACTAATTCAGTCTTCGATGATTTTATTCAGGGCAGGATAGTTTGCACACACATTTTCGGGAGGATTCCAATCCAAACCTTTTACCACATGCAGATACCCACTGACCCGATGATGTCTCTCTGTAATAAACCTTAATGAAGTCAACAGTTAAAATTAGCAGACATCCAGATAATATCTAGTTGGAGCTCACAGTTATTGGGCAGAGAAAAATGGTCAACCATTTCAGCACGAAAGATTTGCAAAGATTATTCTTTCTTATTGCACTAAGTTAAAATTGGGGCTCTCACAGGGGGCTCAAATATTAACTGGGGTTCTTGATTTGAACAAAGTTGAACCTGCCCTCTGTAATGAGATTGTATACCAAATATCAAAACATTCTAACTGGTGGACTTGAAAAAGAAAATTTTTAATCATTGTTTCCCATACTGCACTAAGTTCAAATTCAAGCAGACATAGAAAGCCCAAATATTAACCGAGGGACTTGATTTGGCAAACTTGAATCTCATCCCTGTAAGGATGCTGTTTACCATAAAAAATAAAAGATTCTAACTAGAGGATCTGGAGAAGAAGATTTTAAAAGATTATTCCTCGTATTGGATTAAGTTAAAATTCAGTCTCCAAGAGGGAACAAATATTAACTCAGGGACTTGATTTTTACAAATTGCAATCTGATTCCACTGAGGATGGTGCATACCATAGATCAAAAGATTCTGATTGTGGGTTCATGAGAATAAGATTTTAACACAATATTCCTCATAATACATCAAGTTAAAATTCAGGCTTCAATTGGGAGCCCAAATATTAAAACACAGGGATTTGGTTTGAACAAATTTAGATCTGATCTCCCTAAGGATACTGTATACTAAATGTGCAAAATGATTCTGATCCTTGGATATGAAGAAGATTTTTAAAGATTTTTCCTGATACTGCACTAAGTTATAATTTGGACCCCATAGGGAGACCAAATATTTACTGAGGGACTTGTTTTGAACAAACATGAATTTGACCCCTGTAGCAATGATATATACCAAATATTAAAAGATTCTGGCTGGTGGTTCTGGAGTAGAAGATTTTTAAAGAGCACTTCTCATATTGCACCAAGTTAAAATTCAGGCTCCTGTATTGAGCTAAAATATGAACTGAAAGGCTTAATTTTAATAAAACTGGTACCCCCCCTCCCCCCAATGGATGCTGTATACCAAATATCAAAAGATTTATCAGTGGTTCTGGAGAAGATTTTTTAAAATTTTGCATATATGCAGACTCCGCATTTTTTTACAATTCCCTCTACAGAACAGCATGACATAACTGACTGCAATGTTTTTTCACCATTCCATTCTACTGGTCCTTGGGATGCTTCATACCAAATAACAGGTATCTGCTACAAAGAGTTTGGGAAATATGGGCGTTTGAAAATATTTCTATTTTTAGCTCCTGGGGTTCCCATGGGGATACATGAATCACATACATGTGACTCAACAATACCACATACCAAATTTGGTTCAAATTGGATCATCGATTCAGAAAATAGAAATTTTGGGTGTTGCTAAAAATCTTGCCCCTCCAATTACAAAGGCAAATATTTCTCCAAGAACTGCATTTCAACAAAATTGATTCTACACCTCAAAAGGAAGCTATGGACCATATCTCAAGTCATTATACCCACTGGCTCATGAAATTTTTTTAAAGTTTGGGAGCAATTTTTCCCACCCCTCCCTAAAAAACATGTGAGGTCAGAACAAGCAATTGTCTCAAATTTAACTGAAATTGGTTCAGTTGTTTTGGAGGAGAGGGTGCAAACACCATGTTCATGGATGACAGATGGCAGATGGCAAGTGATCACAATAGCTTATACTGACTTTCAATCCGGTGAGCTAACAAACTCAAGGTACACTAAAATTTCGAATATTTATTGTTGTTCAAAAAGATATAACATTTTCTTCATTCATGTAGGAATCAGTTTTTTTGGAGCTGTAGATAATAATCTATGAAATTTAAGGATAATTTGTATGCTGATACACTGCGAACAAGTACTCTTGCAGCAGTCAACAATAGAATTTGAAATCATACTGCTACAGCAAGTCTGTTGGTAATGTTAAGAATACTAGAGGCACTGAGCAAAAATCCCCACTGCAGATAAGCAGACCAACAATTCATCATACAAAATGTAACATTTTTGATAACTAATGCATGTCCCACTTATACCAACTAAAAAAAATTATTTTGGCTTTGTGCTTATCAATTTTTTAACTGTTGGATAAGACTATGTCTGCAGAACACTCGAGAGTTTTTTGTACAGAATTAAGACCTTTTCATTGAAACAAAAAGTTCATAAAATATACGACAAATAGACAATGTTATATTTCTGCTAGTTTTATTCAATTAAATGTTCTTGTTTAGCAAGGATAGCTTAATCTTACTCAATTATTTAAACAAATACATGAGTTTCAGCAAAGAAATTTGAGGTGTGAATCTAAAGGGAAAGTTGTGAACATACTTCATGTACCTGAGTATAAGACAAGTAACATTTGTCAAATTGTCAACTTCCCACTAAAAGTTGTCCCCAGGCAGTTCACTCTATTTTCTTTGTGATTTGATCTGTACTTGGCTGGATGGTCATTCGTTTTTTCATCACAGAATATTTGAAATTGCATCAAGCAAGGTTTTTACTTTTTATTGCCGAAACAAATAAAGATTTTCCACATTTAAAATGAAAGTAAATCTGTGGATTTGAAAAGACATTTTCAAGACATTTCCAAGGCTCACAACATTGCAATTCAACCGATCCTCATTTTAAGTCCCTCAGAATTCTCAAATTTGATGACCTTTACAAACTCCAAGTCCTTCTGTTTATGCATGATAGGTATAACAACAGATTACCTATATCATTTAAGAATATGTTTCAGCAATATGAAAATACAACAGGCATGATAACTAGGCGGACATGTAAATTGCTACTTTCTAAACTGAGGACAAAATTCTCAGCATATCTGCCTCTCCATGTGTTCCCTAGGCTGTGGAATACCACTGACCAATGACCAAAACACAAGGTCACAATTCAAAAAGAAAATGAAGGAATGGGCTCATTCCAACAAAGGGTCATTACCTATATTTTTGAGAAAAAAAAATGAAACAAGAGGCCCCGTGGGGGCCTGATGTGCACATCTGGAACAGAACACAATATAAACGGAGTCCAAGAATGAATCTACATTAAGTAATCCATCTCCATAGGCTACACTGTCAATACTGGAGTCCCTCAGGAGTGACAAAAATAATTTGGGCATCATGCCTTTTCTTCAGTTGATCATAATGTAAAACGTAGAGCTCCCCTATGAAGCCCCTTGATACAACCTATGTGGATTAAACTTAGTTACACACCTCTAGACTGGAGGGTTCTGAATACAAAATTTTAAAATCTTCAGCAAAATGGCCAATTCCAGCAACCCATATGGAGCCCAAATATTAACCCGGGCTCTCGATTTGAGCAGAGTTGAATCTGACTTCCTTGAGATGTTGTGTACCAAATATGAAGGCATTCTGACTGTTGGATTTGAAGGAGAGAAATTTTAAAGAAATTTATTCATATTGCACTTCGTTAAAATTTGGGCTACTATTAATAGCAAGCCCAAATATTAACCAATGGATCTGATTTGAACAAACTTGAATCTGACCCCCCCTAGAGGTGTTGTATACCAAATATGAAAGCATTCTGACAAGTGGATCTGAAGAATAAGATTTTTGAAGAAATTCCCTCAAATTGTACAAAGTTAAATTTCAGGTTCCCATATGGAGCCCAAATATTAACCCAAGCACTCGAATTGAACAAACTGGAATCTGCCCCCCCGCCCTGCCCCCCCCCCCCCCCCCCCCCCCCCTTTTATATTTGTTGTATACCAAATATAAAAGCATTCCGACTGGTGGATCTGAAGAAGATTTTTAAAGAAATTTCCTCATATCGCACTAAGTAAAAATTTGGGCTACTCTCTGAAGAAGATTTTTAAAAATTATCCCCCATACCGAACAAAGTTAAAATTGGGGCTTCCATAGAAAGCCTAAATATTAACCTATGGACTTGGTTTGAACAATCTTGAATCTGACCGTCATAACAATGATGTATACCAAACATTAAAATATTCTGACTGGTGGTTCTATTGAGCCCAAATATGAACCAATGGGCTTTATTTTAACAAACTTGTATCAAACCCCCCCCCCCCCCCCCCCACCCCCCCCATGCATGTTGTATACCGAATATCAAAAGATTCTGATGATTGGTTCTGGAGAAAAGATTTTTTAAAATTTTTGCAAATATGCCAACTCTGCATTTTTTCGATGCCCATTACAGAACATCCTAACATAACCGATGGCAATTTTATTCTACCAATCAATTCTACTGTTCCTAAGGAAAGCTCATACCAAATAACAGCTCTCTGTTCCGTGTGGTTTGGGAAATATGGGCGTTCCCATGGGGATGCAGGAATTTTTTTTTTCATGGGTCAAGTACTTATGACCCAATAATACCACATACCAAATTTGGTTCAAACCGGACCATCGGTTCAGAAAACAGAAATTTTGGGCGGGAGTCAAAAATCTTATCCCTTCCATTACAAAGCCAAATATTGATTGCTTCACAAACTTCGTTTGAACAAAGTGTATGCCCTGTAGGCTGTGCCAAAGGGAAATATTGTGGTCTGACTAAACTAAGTTCTAAGAACATTGGCCGCGGCAATTTTTTTTGACGGAAATAGAAAAATCGATAGCTCCCATCTAGAGGTCACCCCAAACAAGCATGCCAGGTTTCAAAGCAATCCGATCATAAATCTGCCCTGTAAGGTGTGCTAAAGGGAAATATTGAGGTCTGACTAAACTAAGTTCTAAGGACGTTGGCCTCGGCAACATTTTTTTATGGAAATTGAAGAAAATCGATAGCTCCCATCTAGAGGTCACTCTAAAAAAAGCATACCTGGTTTCAAAGCAATCCAATCATAAATGTGCCCTGTAGGGTGTGCCAAAGGGAAATATTGTGGTCTGACTAAACTAAGTTCTAAGAACGTTGGCCGCGGCAACATTTTTTGACGGAAATTGAAGAAAATCAATAGCTCCCATCTAGAGGTCACCCCAAACAAGCATACCAAGTTTCAAAGTGATCTGATCATAAATGCGACCTGTGAGGTATGCCAAAGGAAACTGAGGAAATACGTACGCCGACCTGACGAGAAGTGATGGCAATAGCTCAGCTTGACTTTGTCAAGTTGAGCTATAAAATGAAAATTAATTGGCAAATTTTGAGAATAGTGCTGGCTGGTTTTGGCCATTATGTTGGGTCAAGGTAGATGTACATATGGTAGTTATTAACGTAAAATTAATCCGAGGACAAAAGGAATTTAAACCTAATACCCATGGTCCTACATTACCTGAAAGCCTTACAACTGGACATAATCAGCTTAACATAATGACTCACAAATCTGTGGCAGGTGCTTCTCTCAACCCATCTTAACCCCCTAGACCCTGGTTGTTCAACAGAATTCAAGTGCATCATCGATGTGCAATATGCCTTAGTACACAGCACCATTGTGCACCCACACAGGCAAATGGGATGAAGCGCCTCGCCCAAGGACACATTGCAGTCACCCCTGGCAGGGACCAAACCGTAGACCTTTGGGTTTGAAGTTCAATGCCATCACCACTGAGCCATCATGCTCATAAAATATTTGGTTAAATATCAAATTGTATTGTGGGAAATATTTGCTACTGAAAACTTTGCCACTTTGGCATCAGAATGCAGAGGATTAAAATTTATGAATTAGGGTACACTGTTGCACTAGACTAAAGAAATGAAAACATGAAATGTTCCGAAATTCCTGTCTGCAAAAATAATCATAAGAAATTTTTCATTCCTTAATTAATACACTAATCAGGCACAAATTTTATTAATACTTTACCAAACATAACAACCATTACAGTGTAACCCTGTTAATTGAATAGCCTCTTTGCCAACAAAAAAAATTCAATTAACAGGGATTGCATCACTTTCCTGTATTCTAGAGATAAACTTTACATTTATTGTAATGTATCTTGTTTGACAGAGCTCCATGAGCTCTGTCAAACAAGACAAAATAGATTAAATGCCTGTAATGGATGTACTGAGGCCAAATAGGTCTAAAAACAAAGGAAAACAGAGGAGAGTCAGAGTAATTTATCGACAGATTACACTATTTTTTATTCAATTAACATGAGTTTACTCTATAAGCTATATTCAATTAACAGGTCAAATTTGTACCAGAGGTATGGTATATGATTTTGTGTTGGGAAATTATATTAACTGGTAGAGTGCTGGAAGCCCATATTTCGGCTTTATTCTGAAGTTGCGGTACCACATCTTAAAGGCTTCATATTCAGTGGATGTTCTACATATCACCTTTGAAATGAAATTATTTAGTCTGTTAGGATTTGCCTTGTTACAATTTATGGGAGAGTGCCTTTTGGTACTCTCCCATAAATTGTAGCAAGGCAAAGATGTGTGAACAAATTTTGATGACCAAAAATAATTCAGCACTCAACCAGTTAACAGGATTTTTCAGTTAAGAGATATCTATTTAAGTGGGCACTACTGTACTGAAACCTAGGTTTTTTTTCCTGAAACAGAACCCAAACCAAAACAGAGTCTGAAAAATGCACCCCATCCACACCACCCCCACCCAAGCTCTAATGAAACTATCTTTCTCCCCAAATTTCCAGTGCTGGGAATGAACAAACTTGACGGGTGTAGTTTTAAGCTCCCACAAAATCAGAAACAAGAGGCCCCACGGGGCCTGAGGGCGCTCACCTGATACTGGCCGAGTCATATCACCAAAATAGCAAGGGATTCTGCCTTGTGGTTATTATCAGTTTTTCAACATAAAAGTGTTTTCTCTACTTAGTAACCCAGAGTGTTCATATGTTAGATCCCCATATTGGGTACTCAATAATTTATCTATTTATTTATTGGAATTTAAGGTCACTTTCTAAGGCTACATCATTACAGAGGCATAATTATAATATCAGGTTTGGTCAATCGTTTATGCCTATTACTGCCCACTTTACAGGGCTTTCAACGCAGGAATTGGTTACTGGGCCCAATTTTATCAATAAACCAGAACTTGAACAAATTTCAATTTGCCGCTTCTAAGAAAACTAAAAATCAAATATCAAAAGATTCTGAGAGGAGTATCAGAAAAAAAAGATTTTTTAAGAATATTTCTCATACTGAACTAAGTTATACATGGGCTCCCATAGGGAGCCCAAAAATAAAAGCTTCTGAAGCAGTGTTTTGGGAGAAGAAGATTCTTCAACGTTATTCCCATTAGCTACACTGTTAAAAAATGATGACTCGGCACTTTTAGTCCTAGAAAAGAACCTTATGATAAAATTTTTACCATTTTTTTCTTCCGGTCCTAAGGAAGCTTCACACCATATAAAAATTCTCAGTGCCATGTAGTTCTGGAGATATGGGCATTTAAAAAGAAAAAAATTTTTTAGCTCCTGCAGTTCCCGTGGGGGACAGGAAAACAATTTTCGGCATAAATTAGGTACTTATGACCCAATAAGCCCTCATATCAAATTTGGTTCAAATCGACTTTTTGGTTTGGAAAATAAAAATTTTGGTATAATTTGGGCTCCCACAGTGAGCCCAAATATGAACCCAGGTACTTGGCTTTACCAAACTTCACTCTCAGCCCCTAAGAATGCTGTACATCAAATATCAAAACATTTTGACTGGTGGATCTGAAAAAAAAATTTTTTTTAAAGAATATTCCTCATATTGAACTAAGTTATAATTTGGGCTCCCACAGGGAGACCAAATATGAGCCGAAGGACTTGACTTGAACAAACTTGAATCTCACCTCCCTAAGCATACTGTATACCAAATATCAAAAGATTCTGACCGGTGGATGCGAAGAAGAAGATTTTAAAAGAATATACCTCGTATTGCACTAAGTTACAATTTGGGTTCCCAAAGGGAGTCCAAATATGAACTCAGGGACTTGGCTTGAACAAACATCAATCTCACCCCCCTAAGGATGATGCATAGCAAATATCAAAAGATTCTGATTTGTGGATCCGAAGAAGAAGATTTTTAAAATATATCCCTCATATTGCACTAATTTGAACATTTGGGTTCCCATAGGGAACCCAAATATGGACCGAGGAATTTGATTTCTACAAATATGTGAATCAATGTTCCAAAGATGTTATATGTAAAATATGAAAGCTTTTAGAGCAGTGGTTTGGAAGAAAACAATTCTTTATTTTTTTCCCATTGCCTACTGTGTTAAAAAATACTGACTCAGCACTTTTTCAGAGTCCCGAAAAAGTACCCTATGATAAAACCGATAGCAATTTTTTTTTACCAATCCTTTCTGTTGGTCCCAAGAAAGCTTCACACCAAATAAAAATTCTCACTGCCGTGCAGTTTTTGAGATATAGGCGTTTTAATTTTTTTCTATTTTTAGCTCCTGTGGTTCCCACGGGGCTACAGGAAAAAAAATTTCTGCATAAATTAGGTACTTATGACCCAATAAGCCCTCACATAAAATTTGGTTCAAATTGGCCTCTCGGTTTAAAAAATAGAAATTTGGGGTGGGGCCAAAATTTTTGCTCCTCCCATAACATCGCCAAGTATAGACCTACAAACTTCTCTTGAACAAACTTGAGTCTACACCTCAAAAGGAAGCTGCATACCAAATATCAAGTCTCTGCTATTGCTGGTTCTTGAGAAGAAGATTTTTTAAGAATTGGAGCATTTTTGCCCCACCCCTCTGCTCAATATGAGCCGAAACCTAATTTGCCCAAAAATCAAAATGCCGCTATATAACCCCTACTCACATGAAATTTCATTAACATGCGGCCAGTGGTTTGGAAGAAAAAGACCCAAACACCACCTTCACGCCGGACGACGGACGACGGACGCCGGACGACGGACGAAAAGTGATCAGAAAAGCTCACCCTGACTTTCAGTCAGGTGAGCTAACAAGGGTAATTTGCACCTGTAAAATGTTGGTATATGAATTTTCGAGGGAATACTGTCACCAAATACCAGAAACCTTAACCCTTTAAAACTGAGGCGGGGCCCTTTTTCCAGCCAGGAGCATGAAACGTCATAACATCATTAAATATGATGGCTGTTCAGTAAATGTGTGGGGTAGACCAATCAATATTTTCAATGTGCAGCCCTGAGGCTGCATATTGAAAATATTGATTGGTCTACCCCAAATAATGATTATGGACTCTTCTAATTGCAGAACTCTGCTGAACTGGCATGGCAGACACCACTAGTGTTCAAAGGGTTAAATGTATAAGGAACTGGTGAATTATGACAGTATCTTGCCACTGGCCACAGATTGCTGCTTTCTCAATACAACACACATTTATATGCTGTCACAGTATATTGGTGCTCCACAATATTTTTCAACAAGTGCATTTTTCAGCTCCTGTAAAATAGAAGTCACGGATGCTGACAGGAGCAATTGTAGTCACACCCATCTCATTTCCAGGACTGAATTTCCCAGGATTGGTGAGGCTTCAGACTATACAGCTATTGCAATGTTGTGCATGAGCTCTTCAGTTTAAAAGCCTCATACATACATGCATACAATATTCTAATTTGCTGATAGAATATCTACATACACATGGAGCATTTGCATTACATTTGTTTTGTATGAAAGGGGAAACATCTGGAGTTTGAGAGTTGCACATTCAATGCAGTGTGCATTCATGAAGTGACTACATTTACCACAACCAAAACTTATATAACATTTGAGTCAAAGCACATGCTGTGCTGATGATATGACAGGCAGAAGAAACAGTTTCTTTCACAAGAAACATGTTATTATAATATTATAATTGTGATCAGCAGGAGATGGGTACTGAATATTTTATGAAACATTCAGTTAACAATGATGGCAGGCTGTTTGTTTATTGGTGTTTAAGGTCAACTATCAACACCTATGGCCATGTCAAGACTACAACATAAGTATAAAGACAAGTTTACCAAATAGTTTATACTAATACTGCTCCCTCTAGAGGATTCACAACCCAGGTATTGATTATTACGTGCTTTGCTTCCAGTAAAACAGAAATTGTATAACCCTTTACCCAATGCACATGACAGCACAATTTGTCATTTTAATTATTTTTTTTCTCAAATTTATGATGAAAATTTGAACAAAGCCATATCATAAAATGCCTCATTGGAATGAGCTTGACAAAAGTGTTATGCAAAAATTAAAAAAAAACACAGGCCCCATGAGCCCAAAGTGTTCACCAGAAAAGGTTGTTTAAAGAAGGATTTAATTATCATCTATGTCCAGTCAACATTACAGAGGAATGAAGTCATGTTGTCCATTAAGATGTTTTTTTTTTTTTATTGAGATGCTACCACACAAATAATGCCCAGATTTCCAGTAAATGGAAATAGGGAGCCCAAATATTAACCTAGGGACTTTGCTTGAACAAACTTGAACTGACTAAGCACCCTCAACTTCGCTGAGGATGGTGTATACCACATATCAAAAGATTGGCAGTTCATGGGAAAAATGTTTTTAAAGAAATCATTCCCCATATTGCCCAAAGTCAAAATTCTGGCTCCAATAGGGAGACCAAATATCAATGAAAAGACTTGATTTAAACAAAAAATCTGATTACTGTAAGGATGTTGTATACCAAACATCAAAAGAAGATTTTTTAAGATTATTCCTCATTTTGCACTAAGATAAAAATATTCACACCCACGCAAAGAGCACAAATATTAAATGGGGTACTTGATTTGAACAAATGTGAATTTGAACTCTGAAACAATGTTGTATACCAAATATAAAAAGATTCTGAATGTGGTGGTTCAGGAGATTTTTTAAAGAGAACTTCTCATATTGAACGAAGTTAAATTTTGGGTTTGTGTACTACTGAGGCAAGTTAAAATTTGGCTCTTGTATTGAACCAAAATAAGAACTAAGGCACTTAATTTTAACAAACTGATATCCAACCCCCAATTGATGGTGTTAACCAAATATCAACAGATTCTGATCAGTAATTCTGGAGAAAATGTTTTAATTTTTGTACATATGTTGACTCTGAGTGCACTATGACAGAATCGATGGCAATTTTTTTCACCATTCCATTATACTGTTCCTGAGGATGCTTCATACCAAATAAAAACTGATCTGTGTTCTGTGCAGTATGGGCAATATGGACGTTTGAATATACATCTATTTTTAGTTCCTGCGATTCTGAAAGGATACAGGAATTTTTTTTTTTGCGTGAATCAAGTACTTATGACTCAGTAATACCACATACCTGATTTGGTTCAAATTTGTTTCAGAAAATAGAAATTTCAGGTGGTGGGTAAAAAATCTTGCCCTCCCATAATAAAGGCAAATATTGTTCCACAAACTTTGTTTGAACAAACTTGATTCTACACCTCAAAAGGAAGCTTCAGTACCAAATATCAAGTCATTGCATGCACTGACTGAAGAGAAAACAGATATTTTTTTTAATTTGGGAGCATTTTCGTCCACCCCTTCCTGTGGGGTTGGGCAAATTGATTTGAACAAAAACAAGCACCTCAAATTAACGGAAGTCAGTTCAGCAGTTTTGGAGGAGAAGGTGCTAACACCCTGTTCACAGACGACAGACAGTGAGTGATAACTATATCACACCTGCCTTTCAATGCTCATTGCTCAATTTGTAAATTATGCAGGCAGACATGGCAAATTTGTTAGGTATCTATTTTTATTTATTGGTGTTTTAGATTACTTTCAGAATCTTCGGTTATCTCATGACTGCAATATAGCAATGCACACCAAGTTAGACAAATGTTTATACCAATGCTACCCACTTTTTAGGACTTCCAACCCCAGATGGTTTGGCAGTCACGGTTGACCGATCATGACCAAAATAGGAGAGTCTCATCTAGATATCAAACCAAGTTAATTCTACCAAGTTATTCTACCAAGTTATTTTACCAAGTTACAATGACATCCCTTCATAAAAACAACCTGTAAGCAGTGCAAAAGGAACCTAGGTCAAGTGACCAGGTAGCAGTAATGGCTGACCAATGGTGACCAACATATGACAGTCTCATCTAGACATCATACCAAGTTATCCTTCTAAATTACAATGAAATTGCTTCATAGAGGTTCTCGGGTTTCGAGCTCTCACAGCAGTCACCTTTGACTGATTGCGACCAAAAGGGGATCTTCTCATCTAGACGTGACCTTGAACCTGCATATGAAATTTTGTGATGATCGGACAAGAACTACAGGGTGTAGCCTGTACCAAAGAAAATGTGAATAGACTGACAGACTCACAGACTTTCTCAAGTGTGATGGCAATAGATTATCCTGACTTTGTCAAGTAAAGCTAAATGAAAGTGTCAATGACACTGTAGCTCAACTTGTCAAGACAAAGACATGTACATGTATAGTATGTGACACAGCAATGACAAACATCTAGGTAATGACCTGATAACAAAGGTACATATAAAGTATTGTAACGGTCTGTACATAAATACTGACCGTTGCCTGTAACAAATGTATAGGTAAAGTATTGTAAAGGTGGGTGACAGTCAGATGCTAAACTAGAAAAAAATCTTTCGAGTCCCAGAGTGGGTCTGACTGAACCCCAAAATATTTGTTCTCATAGCACAGTGATAACAAAGGCACCCCAAAACACACTCATTCCTGTCCCAAGGTGAAAACAAAGGTACCCAAGAAGTTTCGTGAAGATCAGTTTACAAATATGAGCTGTGTAGAAGTTGTGACAAAAAACTGATTGGACCTAATTTCGGTACAAAATGGCCACTGGCAGCCATCTTGAATTCTGGACTGCACCCAGAAACACTCGTTCTCGTCCCAAGGAGATAACAAAGGTACCCAAGAAGTTTTGTGAAGATCGGTTCATAAATACAGCCTCTAGCCCAAGCCGTATTGACATGTGCACTTACAGTGTATAAGTAGCACTGAATAAATCAAAGTTAATCTAATTTGCATAATTTCTGCACGAGAAAAAAACCCGTACTATATGTGATGTATTCCATGTTACTAAACATTCATACAAAAATATATTCAAATCAGAACTTTCATACAGAAGTTCTGCACAAAAGACTGATTGCACTAATTTTGGTACAAAATGGTTGCTGGTGGCCATCTTGAATTTTGGACCACACCCAAAAACACTCGTTCTCATCCCACAGTGATAACAAAGGTACCCAAGAAGTTTCGTAAAGATCGGTTCATAAATACGGCCTCTAGCCTGAGCCATATATAGAAGTTGTGTACAAAAAACTGATTAGACCTAATTTCGGTACAAAATGGCCACTGGCAACCATCTTGAATTTTGGACCGCACCCAGAAACACTCGTTCTCGTCCCAAGGTGATAACAAAGGTACCCAAGACGTTTCGTGAAGATCGGTTCATAAATACAGACTCTAGCCCCAACCGTATTGACATGTGTACTTACTGTGTGTAAGTAGCACTGAAAAAATCAAAGTTCATCTAATTTGCATAATTTCTGCACGAGAAAAAAACCCGTATTATATGTGATGTATCCCATGGTACTAAACATTCACACAAAAAATTATTCAAATCAGCGCTTTCATATGGAAGTTCTGTGCAAAAATCTGATTGCACCAAATTTTGTACAAAATGGCTGCCATCGGCCATCTTGAATTTCCGACCGGACCCCAAAACACTCGTTCTCGTCCCACGGTGATAACAAAGGTACCCAAGGAATTTCGTAAAGATCGGTTCATAAATATGGCCTCTAGCCCGAGCCGTATTGGCATTTGCACTCACAGTGCTGAAAGTAACACCAAAAAACATCAAAGTTAGTCTAATTTGCATAATTTACGCACGAGAAAAAACCCGTATTATATGTGATGTATCCCATGGTACTAAACATTCATACAAAAAATTATTCAAATCATAGCTTTCATATGAAAGTTCTGTACAAACAACAGATTTCTGCATCGTCGGTACAAAATGGCGGCTGGCAGCCATCTTGAATTTCAGACCAAACCCCAAAACACTCGTTCTCGTCCCACGGTCAAAACAAAGGTACCCAAGAAGTTTTGTAAAGATCGGTTCATAAATACGGCCTCTAGCCCGAGCCGTATCCAATTGTTGACGGACAGACGCTTGACGGACAGACGGACGACGGGCCATGGCATAAGCTCAAATTTGGCTTCGCCAAAGTTGAGCTAAAAATGAGGGTATCACTGGGTATCAGAGCAAAATCCAACATTTTCCTTGCTCAAGCTTCATATTCAGTCAAACACAAATAATATTTGGCTTATATAAATTTGTTCTATTACAAATTATGCTTATATAAATTTGTTGTATTACAAATTATTGGAGAGGGTCCTCAGGCACTTGCCAATAATTTGTTATAAAACCAATTTGAATAACAAATAAAAAATAATCAAACCCACAACCAGTTAATGGTTAAACATTAGCTACTTTACTAGATTTTGTTGTCCATGCATATCAATTATTTCACGCACCAATTATGCAAGCTTTTCAATTCTAAATGTATAACGTTTGACTGTTTGGACTTCTTAAACATTACTTAGAACTGTCATTCTAATCATTCATCCATCTCCTCATCAAAGAAACTATACAATCAATAACAGTAGACCCTTTATATATTCACGCATACAAATTTAACTATAAATAACTGGTAAGTTGCTGGGGGCTAAGGAAAAGAATATATTCAATTTCTCATGGTGAATTAACTTAGAAGCAAATGTATATGACTTCTACCACATCATCATACAAATTTACTTAGAAGCAAATTTATATGACTTCTACCACATCATCGTACAATTTTGATAACTGTAGGTTTCAAAACAGTACAGTCCAAGCTGAACCCATGGTAACACTTCAGAGCAGAAATGAATGACTGAAATGAAGTGAGATACCTCCTGGTATAATTAATATTCCAAACATAGTTACATACTTTAAGAGTTTGAAAGAATAAGGATCCAAAATCAAAATTTCTGGGCTAGTCCAGAACACTAACTCTTTTCCTGATACAACTTTAAAAACAAGAGCAATGCGAAGAGTGGCATATGCCCCCGACAGTGCCATAATGCCTTGGCGGCCATATTGAATTGGCTAGCTGGACCAAAATCAAAAGGAAGCAATGTCTAGTCATCCAGAAGTAACCCCTAAAATTATGATTTGATCAAATAAGCAGTTCTTTAGTTATTTGGACAGAAACAAAAAGTTAACTGAGTGATGGACAGATGGTCGGAAGGACAGAAGGATGGCCAAGCAGATGGATGGACATGGCGAAAAAATAATGCCCCTGACCCTAACAAACCCAAAAGTTCCAAAGAGACCCGAGATTCAATGGCTAGGGTAGACAACAGCCTGAGCAGAAGAAGAGGGCCCAAAGCAAAAAGGTCCTCTGACTGCTCCTGCAACTGACGCAGAGAGGTGGAGAAAGTAGAAGCATTTCTCCAGTAGGCTGCCTGCATAACATCTGACAACTTGACGGAGTTAGTACAAGCCCAAGAGGTAGACAATGCATGCACCTCGTGGGCAGTAATATAATCGTCAGTCACTAGATGAGCACAAGCCGCGAGAATAGCAAGACAAATCCATCGAGAAATGGACTGAGGAGAGATCTTCTGTCAACCAGGAATAAGAGACAGAAAAAATCATTTCCTGCCTTTCGTAATTAACTACGTCCGATTGAGATAAAAGCAAATTGCACGAACCGGACAGAGCAAAGGGCGATTACCCTCAGCATAAGGAAGAGCCCTGATACAGATAGGAGGTGGAGTCGTTTCTGGTATCTGATTTTTGGCCTGAAAGGAGCAAGCGGTGGTAAACGTAACACTGTTGGGAGAACTCCTGAAAAAGGCCGGATCAACCGAGAGGGAGTGAAGCTCACTAACCTGTCTGGCTGAGGCAAAAGCCATCAGAAAAGCCGTCTTGTATGTGAGAAAAAGCACATCCACCTGGGATAAAGGTTCAAGCATGCCCCCCTCCCCCCCCCCCCCAAGCAAAGCAGCACCCAAGAAAGATTCCATCTGCAGCTAGGCTGCAAAGCCCTAAGCCTTTTCAAGGAAAAGTGCCAAACAAGCTTGGAGAGGTATGGAATAGTGCCGATACGATGCTGTCCCACATACAAAAAGGTCTCTGAAAGCATGGACCTGTTCCCATTGATGGTTACAGGCTGAAGATCCCGACAATCAAACAGATATATCAGAAACTCCGCAATCTGTGAAATCGAAGGATTGGCATCATCAACAAAGTGATCGGCACACCATCGACAGAAGACCTTCCACTTAGCCGCATAGGCTAAACCAGTGGAGTGCCTCCTTGAATACAATCCACTGCTCGTCTTAAAAAACCTCTACAGAGGATACAGGACTTGACAAAAGATACACGTGAATGGCACAATGAAGTCTGGTCGACGTGAAACCTCCTCAGGTGACCCTGGCAAAGAAGGTCGCGACGTAGAGGGAGACGTGCCGCAACCGCCGCCAACAGGGAGGAGCTGATTGATCCACACCCGCTAAGGTGACAGGGGGGGGGGGCGATCAGAATGATTCAACAACTGCAGGTTCATATCTGAGGCAGAATCAGAACCGATGGGAAGGTGTAGCCGACAAGACCGCTCCAATCAAGTGACAGAGCGGCCACGGCAAAAGCCAGAGGATCTGGAAACAGGGACACAAAAGTGTCCACCTGATGGTTCCGAGTCGCAAAGAGATCCATGTGGGACGACCCCAGAGATCGCAAAGCGACTGGAACACCGCCCTATGGAGCATCCACTCGGTGGAAATGACCCTGCCCATCGGAACAGGGAGTCGGCTAGGATGTGACGAACCACCACTCCGGCGTTGACATCCTGGGCGAGCAGTAGAAGATCCCGAGCCAACTCGTACATGGGAAACAAATGCGTGCCGCCTTGGTTCCGAATGTTAGCAACCAGTGTCGAATTGTCGGACAACAGAAGGACCTGGTGATTCGAAAGGTGGGGGATCCACTGCCGGAAACTCAGAAGAAGTTCAAGAAGCACCTTCTGGTTGATGTGAAGAGCTGCTTGATCCTGGTCCCATGCCCCGTGAAAGGAAAGAGCTAGAGGATCCAACGTCGCACCCCATCCAAGATCACTGGCGACTGCCATCAGAACACAATCGGACGTGGGTAAGTCCAACAGAACTCCCTGCATATTCCACAGAACATCCGCTGGGAGAAGGTGACGATGAAGAGACTCCGGTAACTGAAGCACCAGATCCAGAGGATTGACATTCGGCCTCCAACGACTGAGCAGAAAGTGTTGGAGAGGTCTGACATCCAGCCGACCTAGAAGAATGAGATCCGTCACTGCAGAGACCGAGCAGCAGGAAAATACTCCGAGCTGTCGCGGACTTGGACTGGAACAGAGTCAGGACAAAAGCTGAGAGAATCACAGCCCTTACCCAGGGAACCGTCACCGTATTCAGCCGAGTACGGAAGTGCATCCCCAGATGAGAAAACGACTGAGAAGGGACCAGGTCTGACTTCTTCTCATTGACTCTGAACCCTAGCAATGTGAGCAGGCTCAACAGTGCGTCGACATCTGACTCCAGAAAGGCAGCATTGGAATGCCTCTGCAGGATATTGTCTAGATATGCCGAAATAGTCACCCCGGACTATGTGCGATAGAAGGCTAACACATGCGACATCAATCGGGTGAAGGCCCAAGGAGCCAGGTTGAGGCTGAAGGGCATGGCCTTGAAATGGTAAACTCACCCCAGAAAAATGAACCTGAGATATTTTCGCGATGTCCGATGAATCAGAACATTAAAGTAAGCGTCTTGCAGGTCGATGCTGCAAGCAAAATCTCCCTGGTGAATGGAGCGGCGAACCAACCTGAAAGTCTCCATGCTGAACTTAGGAGCAATGATAGACTGGTTCAGGATACTCAGATCGATAACCGGTTGGAGTTGGCCGTCCTTCTTCGGCACCATGAACAAGCGGGAATAAAATCCCACTGAATCAATGTTCTTGTCGACCTCGATACCCCACTTTGACAGGAGATTGTCTATCTTTGTGATCAAATGTTCCCGACATGTTACGTCTAAAGGAACTTGAGTTGGAAGAGGCACTCTCGACAGAGTGGGATGACTTCGGAAGGATATCCGCAGCCCGGACCGAACAACCAACAACACCCAAGGATCATATGTGATTGTGGCCCAATGGTCTGCAAATTCTGATATCCTTCCTCCAACCTGGGACGAATCGAGGTGAGGACCTTTATTTCGTGCCTCGGCGAGGCCCGCAAGAGGAGAAACCACCTCCTCTACTATATGAAGAATCCTGAGAACTCCCTCTAGCCTGCCAATGCTTACCCTTACCCCGTGAGTAAGTAGAAGCTGCAGCAGGAGGATCCACCCTTGGTTTCGCAGAGGAAGCAGAAAGGCACTTGTTAGGCTTTGGATGGCCCCTGCCTCCAACAGAAGGCTCATCAAGCTGACAAAGTAGCAGCTAATCTTTGGAATGATGTAGGACATCATCCCGGACCGTCGCCACGGAAGCATGGAATAGTTGCGGACCTGCCAAAGAAGCAGATTGAAGAGCAGCGCGCTGCCCCTCAGGAAGGGAACAGCTTGTGTCCAACACAGCATCCCTGCGACCTAATTCCAAGTTAGCCGTGTTGCAGGCATGCATGTGAGTAAGACACATGAGCGCCTTGGAAAGCACAAGCAAAAGAGCCTGTATGTCGTCAAACTTATCTGGAGGCAGATAAGCAGCTAAAGCAGAGACAACATGATCTGAGAGAGAAAGCATGCCCAGCATGTCTCTCGATTAGCCCAACAGGGACTCCAGAGTCGCCATAGGAATAACGGCCGACTTGGGCTTGGAAAGCTCGAGGGAGTTGGAGTCCTGAATCAAGACTGTCAAAGTCCAGTAGACAGATGGATTGGCGGCATCGTAGGAACGATAACGCACTGGAGGCAAAAAAGTGTCAGCCCTGGGGAAGAACGAAGTCTTCATAGCCTTGGAACTCAGCTTAGAGTCCAAAGCTGCAAACGCTTCAACCACGTGTACCGACAGGCACGGCCGAAGGCGCCCAGAAGCAGGTTGCTCCACAGGCTGTAGGCGTGCGACCAATGATCGCAGCCTGGCTGACACTGCCAGCTGGTTTGACGGTTTGAGATCTGGAAGGAACTCAAGCACAAAGTCAAGACCTGCCCCCAAGTCAGAAGACTGTTGGCTCTCGATTCATCCTGTGAGTCGGAAGACACATAGCCCATCATGGGCAAACCAGCTGATGCCTCCCATGGTATAGGCACACCTGAGGGATCAGAAAGTGGCCTGCTTCCAATCCCGGGAGGCAGTGCTGCAGGGGGCACCTGGAAACCACTAGTAGTATCGCTGGAAGCAACGGGAAGGCTCTTGGAAAGAACCTGAGTGCGCAAGGAGAGGGCCTCCCTAAGCTCACGGCCCATGTCAGCCGGTTCGTTCACGGCAAAGTGGCTTCACTCCTGACCCATTTAACACGCGAAGGGTCACGACCCTCAAGTACACCTGACGTGGGGCGACAGGTGGCAGCCGAAACATCTGAAGGCAGATGAGTATAGGGGTACGACATACCCCGAGGATCTACAGAGCGGAACTCAGGAGAGTCGCCGAGGACCTCTGAGGGACAGAAGGTCCAGGCTGCACAAAAGGCATTGGTCCCGCAAAACTGGCCATGGGACCAGAGAGTGTGGACGGAAATGCAACAGAGCTCATGATGGCCCCACCATGATCATACAAATCCAATGAGGAAACTGCTGTGCTCGATGGCTGAGAGACCACAGCAGAGGGTTCGGTCGGCAGTCCCTTCCGACTTTGCCAAGTTGAAGTCAGGGAAGGCTGAGGCCGATACCCCACGTCCACACTACCAGACATCTCTGCAGACCCCTGCAGGGATAAAACTGCTGTGCTCGATGGCTGAGAGGCCACGCAGAGGGTTCGGTCGGCAGCCCCTTCCGACTTCATGGAGTTTAAGTCAGGGAAAGCTGAGACCGATACCCCAGGCCCACACTACCAGGCATCTCTGCAGACCCCTGCAGGGATAAGCCGAGGCCGGCTGAAACGGTGACCAATGACGTTGCAGACAGAACAGCAGTAGCAGCAGATACGACGGGAGTTGTTGAAACTGGTGGAAAAGTGGAGAGAGCTCAGCTCCAATGGAGGCGTCACAATCCGAGTGACAGCCTCAGATGTCGACTGGAGAGGGACCACAGTCCCGGAACCAGGCATCTCTTCACCAGACAACTCAACAGCTCCCGCAATATCCACCACAGAAAAAGACTGCACATCCCCCATGGAGGGGTATAACTCTCACCAGATGTGGTCATGTTGGGAGGCTCCGAAAACAGCAGCGTCCCCCCCAATACCCCCCCCACGTGGGTGCAGGAGGAATGGCCACGAGAATGCACCACATGCTTGGGCAAAAGGCACTGCCCTCAAGGAACAATCCTGGGCATAACAGAGGTGAGAGCAGTAGAAGAAAAAGGTGAACTCAACAGATGTAGAAAGTAGAATACCCCCAACTACAACTACAAGAGAAAGGTGGCACAAAATAAAGGGTCAGAGGGAACACAACTGAACCCAGATGGACGACAGGGATCCACAAAACAGAAATTCTGCCCTCAACAGAAAGGAGAAATCCTGTCCATACAGCCCCCCCCCCCCCCCCCCCCCAATTGACACCTAACTCCAATAATAATAATAATATCCAAAAGGATAACATAAATTTATCAACAGAAAATTTTTATGTCCGAACCGCACGGTAAGCGAAAGTCACGCGCGAACACGGAGAATATATAAAATACAATGAAAATGTGGTTGAAAATAATAACGAGAATATATAAAACACAGTCCTGTTATTATACGATCCTCAGATCCATAAAGTCACAGGTAACCATTATCAACCAGTTGAATTATCACTGTTTCAGAATGCAAAAGGACGTCAAGCCATGCGGGCGGACAAAAAAAGAATGAGTCATTAGCTACGTGTCTGCGCACTGGGGCCGGAAGCTGTGGATATCTACTAAGAGGAGAGCATCTCCTACTGGGTGTGTGCCGGTAGCACTCAACCCAGTTTTGGCTTATTTTTTCTTGATGCTTTTGCACCACTTTTCTTTCCCAAATCGCTTGGGAAAGATCAAAATAGAGAGTATTTTCCGAGTTAGGGACTTCCACTGTAGTGCAAGCCTGTAGTAAACAATTGTAAGGTAGGTTGATAAGAAATACTGCACCTTGTGGTTTGACACTCAAAGTAGTCATCAGGACAAAATGGTGTAATATTGGTTACTGGGGGAAAAAAATTGTGAGTTACAAGAAAAGGACATCTTTTCAAGATCATACCAGGCTTGTATCTAACTGAAACTAAAGCTATTGTGGGGATGGAGGGGGAGGGGGTGGGGGAGCAATCATGGTTATTTTGAGGTTGGTACATTTGCAAAAATTTTATTATACTTGTAGAAATTTTTGTCGGAGTCTGCCAACCTCAGGGCATCCAGCACAGTGTCTGACCAGGTTTTGCAGTCTTTGTGTGGGTCCAGTGACTCGCTTACATGCGCAGTGAGGAAGGAGTTGGCAGCCAGTAGCTTTCTTTGAATGGAGTTAATGTTGATGCTGGTGAACTTGTAATGTCCTTGTCACATTTTGATCTATGGCATCAAACTGAAGTAAGTCTGCTTCCCCTCCTGGACTTGTCATAGTCCGGATGCTGCTGTTGTTATAGTATTACTTTATGTCTTAGGCCAATCTTTTTTGCATTCCTTGATACTAAGCTTTGCTCTTTGCCCCTGTCGATACTTTCTCTCACCAGGCCTTAAATGGCAATCGCTTATTGAGATAATGTCCTACATTTTTGGTTGAAATTAACAATTCGGGTGGATTTCTCAATCTTCTCGCTTCTCAATGTTATCAATGGACAAACATTTTTCTTCAACATTAATAATCAGCATTTCAATTAGCGTCAGCATTTGGTAGTGCCGAGGCAAAATCACTTTTCGTCCTGTTTCGTCAGGAAAAAAATTGGTGATGCAAAAATTTAAGAAAATTCACAAAGACAAAATAGCAATTAGAAATGTTAACAACCACTTCCCCTTGTTTATGTTTTAACCCTTTACCCAATGTAATGGCCAAAAACGACCAGCGCTATCCTAAAAAATCGCCAATTAATTTACATTATTTTAGTTTTTTTTGTCTCAAAAACATAGGTTATGACTCCTTATTGGAACAAGCTAAATTAGCTATTCAAGAATTGTTTTTTGCAAGTGTCGTCTGCATTTCATGTTAGGTAAAGGGTTAAACTATGTGCCATTCATGAATCTAAAGTAATACAATCATAATGTTCAGAAGATGACAGCTGCACTGACAGATGGTGGTATCTGGACTACTGACTTGAAAATACAGGAGCAAAACTGAACAAGAGGCCCCAAGAGACGTCAAACATGTGAAACAATCTTCCAAAGACGTTATATATGAAATTAGAAAGCTTTTGGAGCAGAGGTTTGGGAGAAAAAGAGTCTTAAATGTTTTCCCCATTACCCACCATGTTAAATGAAAGTGTCAATGACACTGTAGCTCAACTTGTTTAAGACATGTACATGTATAGTATGTGACACAGCAATGACAAATATCTAGGTAATGACCTGATAACAAAGGTACATGTAAAGTATTGTAACGGTCTGTACATAAATGCTGACCGTAGCCTGTAACAAATATATAGGTAAAGTATTGTAAAGGTTGGGTGACAGTTAGATTCTAAACTAAAAAAGAAATCTTTTGAGTCCCAGAGTGGGTCTGACTGAACCCAAAAATATTTGTTCTCATAGCACAGTAATAATAAAGGCACCCAAAAACACTTGTTCCTGTCACAAGGTGATAACAAAGGTACCCCAAGAAGTTTCATGAAGATCAGTTCATAAATACAGACTCTAGCCCGAGTCGTATTGATATGTGCACTTACTGTGTATAAGTGGCACTGAATAAATCAAAGTTCATCTCATATGTATAATTTCTGCTGGAGAAAAAAACCTGTATTATATGTGATGTATTCCATGTTACTAAACATTCATACAAAAATTTATTCAAATCAGAACATTCATACAGAAGTTCTGTACAAAAAACTGATTGCACTAATTTTGGTACAAAATGGCTGCTGGCAGCCATCTTGAATTTTGGACCGCACCCCAAAACACTTGTTCTCATCCCTCTGTGATAACGAAGATACTCAAGAAGTTTCGTAAAGATCGGTTCATAAATACGGCCTCTAGTCTGCGCTGTATGTAAGCTGTGCACAAAAAACTATAATTGGACCTAATTTCGGTACAAAATGGCCACTGTCGGCCATCTTGAATTTTGGACCGCACCCAGAAACACTTGTTCTCGTCCCAAGGTGATAACAAAGGTACCCAAGAAATTTTGTGAAGATCGGTTCATAAATACAGCCTTTAGCCCGAGCCGTATTGACACGAGAACTTACTGTGTATAAGTAGCACTAAATAAATCAAAGTTCATCTAATATGCATAATTTCTGCTCGAGAAAAAAACCCGTATTATATGTGATGTATTCCATGTTACTAAACATTCAAACAAAAATTTATTCAAATAAGAACTTTCATACAGAAGTTCTGTACAAAAAACTGACTGCACTAACTAAAGTACAAAATGGCTGCTGGTGGCCAGCTTGAATTTCGGACTGCACCCAAAACCACTCGTTCTCGTCACATGTTGATAACAAAGGTACTCAAGAAGTTTCGTAAAGATCGGTTGATAAATACGGCCTGTAGCCCGAGCCATATTGGCATTTGAAGTTACAGTGCTGAAAGTAACACTAAATAGATCAAAGTTAGTCTAATTGGCATAATTTATGCACGAGAAAAATCCTGCACTATATTTGATGTATCCCTTGGTACTAAACATTCACACACAAAATTATTCAAATCAGCGCTTTCATATGGAAGTTCTGCGCAAAAATCTGATTGCACCTAATTTTGTACAAAATGGCTGCCAGTGGCCATCTTGAATTTCAGACTGGACCCCAAAACATTCGTTCTCGTCCCACGGTGATAACAAAGGTACCCCAGAAGTTTCGTAAAGATCGGTTCATAAATACAGCCTCTAGCCCGAGCCGTATTGGCATTTGCACTAACAGTGCTGAAAGTAACACTAAATAAATCAAAGTTAGTCTAATTTGCATAATTTACTCACGAGAAAAAAACCTGTATTATATGTGATGTATCCCATGGTACTAAATATTCATACAAAATATTATTCAAATCAGAGCTTTCAGATGGAAGTTCTGCGCAAAAATCTGATTGCACCTAATTTTGTACAAAATGGCTGCCAACGGCCGTCTTGAATTTCGGACCGCAACCATAAACACTTGTTCTCGTCCCACGGTAATAACAAAGGTACTCAAGAAATTTCGTAAAGATCGGTTAAAAAATATGGCCTGTGGCCCAGCCGTGTTGACGGCGCGACAGACGGACAACAGGCCATGACAATACCTCAAATTTGGCTTCGCCAAAGTTGAGCTAAAAATGTTGACTCAGCATTTTTTAAAAGTCCCGAAAATGTACCCGATAAAACCGATATCAATTTTTTAGGACCATTCCATTCTGTTGGACCTAATAAGAATTCTCAGTGCGGGGTAGTTTTGGAGATATGGGCATTTGAAATGTTTTCTATTTGTAGCTCCAGTGGTTCCCATGGTGCATTTTGAAAAAATTTTTTTGCATAAATCAAGTACTTATGACCCTTTAATATAGCATATCAAATTTGGTTTAAATAGGCCTCTCGATTTGGTAAATAGAAATTTTGGGCAGGGCAATTATTCTTGTCCCAAATATTTCCAAATAAACTTCTCTTGAACAAACTTGAGTCTACACCTAAAAAGGAAACTGTATACCAAATATCAAGTCTCTGTCTGTAACATCTGGTTCATGAGAAGAAGAATTTTTAAAAAATGGGGCATTTGGGCCCCATTCCCTCCTCAATATGAGCAGAAACCCAATTTGAAGAAAAATCCAAATGCCCCTATAACCACCACTCATATGAAATTTCATTCAAATGTGGCCAGTGGTTTGGGAGAAAAAGACCCAAACACCACCTTTATGACAGAGGACGGACAAAAAGTGATCAGAATAGCTCACCCTGACTTTCAGAATGAATGAATGAAGACTGAATGGAATTTCTGCTACATTAAAATAAAAAGCATATGTACCCATGCCACAACCCATGCTAAATCCAGTTTCACTAGTCACTACCACTGCTGAAAGCAAATTTAAAGTTCCCAAGCAATATCGATGATGAGCTAACGGTTGCGAGTGGCTAGCTCCGTGCTGTGTCCAGTACAGAATTCTTGTACCCATGTTTCTGTTTTTGAACAAAAATCCTTACTGGGTAATATTCCAACTACATCATCAAGGCATGCCTTCCACGAAGGCATGCCTTGATGATTTAGTTGGAATATTTTATCAGTAGGGACTTCAAGATACTTGTATTTGATTTGAGGTTCAATTCACTTTCAAATATTAGACTGAATTCAATTTTAGATTCGAATCGAAAATATGTGATTCGCAGGGCGCTGCAGGTAATGATCTGGTTAAAATTCTGTCTGCTGACCTTTCCACAACAGTACAGAATCTTATCTCTCAAAGAGGAAATGCAGGAACACCAACTTACAGACATTAAATTCGTTTGTTTTCTTCTTTTTGGTTTGGTCTTGATTTGCAATATTCAGGAAATCTCAACCCATTGATGCCAGTGTTTCGGGACCCAATCGCAATCTGATTGAGGAATTTATGAGACTACTTTTGTGATCACAGTTTGTACTGTATTTCTGAAAAAGGTTGACAAACTGATATTTTTAATACATCAGTAGCCTACGTCTTACCCAATTCTCCTTGTTGCACATCAAATCTACTTGCACCCTCTGCAATAAATTTTGCTGAATCTGTAAGCTCCTGAAAATTAAAAACAAAAAATAAACCTTTACCCTGAATTAGATTTAAAAATTAAGTTAATTAACATCTTAGTTGGCAGTCAATGATCTGAAATAATTGCACCACAATTCTGCTTCTTTTGTTCTGAAAGCAGATTTTCAAAAGAAACCACACAGTGCTTTAGTTTCAGTTGGAAAGCAGCACCATGAAATGCAATACAGGATGAGAAAAGTGGGTATTAACCAAATCATCCTCAGCGTGGAATTCCACTCAGACAATGAGTGGAAACTTTTGTGAAAAGAGCATAAAAAGTGCATACAAGTGTTTCAGACAATGGACCTCCAGGTTTGCAAGAGTTTCAGTGGTAATCCTCTGTATTCATATTGTGTAACAGAATATTTCTGACCTGTGTAATCCATTACCCAATGCACACAATATCAAACACGATGTCAATTATTTAACAAAAAATATTTCCAAAAATTCCAAGAAAACTATATCATGTGATATTATATGACAAGTCGCTCCTGCACATGTTATAAAAAAGTTGTCCGCATATTTTTCACCAGAGTTACTCGCCTTACTTTGTCAATTTTTCATGATTTTTTTTCGTCTGCAGCAATATCACTGAAATTGGGTATGAGGGATCCTTGTGAAGTTGTAACAAGTTGCTCCAGCAAATGTTATAAAAAGGATGCTTTGTCTGTCCATTTATTTGTCCATCCATCCGCAGCAATATCTCAGCAGTGAGTGGATGGATTTAAAAGAAATTTAGTATGAGGGATCTTTATGACAAGCTGCTCCTGCACATGTTATAAAAAGTTACCTGCATATTTTTCGCCAGAGTTATGGTCCATGGATTTAATTCATGTGCCAAATTATTTCCCAGAGCAGGGCACCACAATTTTACGAATCTTTTAACTAAGTCAACTGTCGGAGAGCCTCCATCAGTTTGACTGATTTTCTTTTTTTTCAAATACACTGGCGCCTACATTTACTAAACTGAATGTCTCTTAATTGAATAAGTCAGTTAACTGAATATAACTTCCTAACACAAAACCATCTACGATACCTTCAATACAATTTTAACCTTTTAATGTCATAGAGGTTTTAGGGTAAACTCCTGTTAAATGAATAAAAAATCTTGTAATGTGTCAAGGAATTCCCCTGACAATCACCAAATCTTAAAAGTTCATAGACCTATTCGGTCTCAGCATATCCCATACAAGGATTTAACCCTTTACCTAACTATCGGACGCATCTGCCCTAAATGTTAACAAAAGCCATATCATGTGACCCCTTACTGGAATGAGCTCATTGAGATAAGGTTTTGTCGAATTTTTTTGAAAATTTTTAAAAACAATAATTAAAATAATAAATTTTGATTCAAAAATTAAACAAGACTTACCTGTAAGGTGAGTTTTGATTGTAATTCTACCGACTCATGTAGACTAAGGAGGCTAAGCGAGATAAGCGCATGTGCACGGACATCCTATTCACCGTGTGAGGTCTTGTGGTCACTATCGATAGGTTGGGTAAACATTTTTGTCAAAGAAAGTGGGTAGGCGCTTAGCCTCCTTTGTCTACATGAGTCAGTAGAATTACAATCAAAACTCACCTTACAGGTAAGTCTCGTTTAATTCTTGAATTCTACCTCCCATTCCGACCTTAGGAGGCTATGTGAGACTTCAAAGTCCACAAGACCGAACTGAGAGTCTGATCAAACATGCAACTCTTACATGCATATGGTCTAAAGTAAACTGAATTCACAGACCTCTCTACTTTGCTGCCAACACAAAGTCAGCAAATCCTTTTGATTTCCGTATTGGTGTGCAGTAAAACTTTGCAAATGTTGAAGAATTTGACCATCCTGCCGATGATGGTGTTGATGTCACATTTCCTGTGCAAGGCTATACTGATGGAAGCAGCACACAAACTATGCAGTTTTAACAATGCAGTATCTATGCCTGCCTTAAGCATAATGGTTCGGATCTAGCAAGCTACAATGTCTTTTGAAACCCACTGATATGGTTTGCAAAAACTAATAAAAAGTCTCTTGTCTTTACGAAAAGGCTGAGTTCGTTTAACCCTTTACCTAACGTGAAAAGCAGACGACACTTGCAAAAAAAATTCTTGAATAACTAATTTTTTTCATTTTTTTGTCTCAAAAACATAGGTTATGACCCCTCGTTGGAACGAGTTCGACGAGCTCGTTCCAACGAGGGGTCATAACCTATGTTTTTGAGACAAAAAATGAAAAAAATAGTGAAAATTAATTGGCGATTTTTGAGAATAGCGCTGGCCGGTTTTGGCCGTTACGTTGGGTAAAGGGTTAATATAGGCATCTAAATATGTGACCACACACAAGCGTCTATCTGCTGGGAAAGATTGCAGTTTTAGAGAAGGTTGCACTCTTCCTGGTGCTGATTGTTTTATCAAGTCATGTATGTGAAACGTATAAGAGCACTTTCCCCGTACCATGTAGTCACAATTCATAAAAGTAACAGTTTGACATCTCTGTCCAGTAACCAGCATGCATAAGACAACTGTTTTTTGAGTCAATTGTTTCAAACTTTAACATTTTGCAGGTGACAATTTTTTCAAGTAGGTTAGTAAAATATCTACATCCCAGATATCTTTATATCTAGCTAAAACAGGCCTTTTCACAAAAATGCCTCTGAGAAATTGCCGTATTAACGGATGTTCTCCCACAACAAACTCTGAGTCTGAAAATTTTATAAATTGCGATAAGGCAGAGCATGCAGTGTTGATAGCACTGTAATGTAATCCACTTCTCATTTGAAAGCCTTTCCCACAAACAATCTTCATTCCAAATTTCATTGAGATTCAATAACCCAAACCTGAGATACAAGGCGAACAGACAAAAAATAGCCTATTTTTGTATATTCAAAGGGCCATAACTCACAGAAAAAATATTCCAACTGCAAAATGGCTGATGCTCCTTAAATATCTCATGATAGTGAACATCTGTATGAAATTTCATCGAAACCTGAGCAGTAATGTTGAAGTTATAACGCAAACAGACATCTAAGTGCAGACAGACAGATATGTGGATGGACGCACGGATGGATGGAAGTACAGATGCATGCACACATGCATGCACTGACCCAAGCATGGACAGGCACAATCCAGTATACCCCAAAAAGGTGGGGGTATAATAAGCTGATACTCTCAGAATTTAACTTGGAAATTTATGAAAATGAGGTTTCTTCAGAAAATAAAAGTACAGATAATTAAGGTACTACTTGGAGACATTTTACTTCTATAAAACTACATGAAAAAGGTCTTTAAAACCACTTTCATGTAGATTTATAGAAAAAAATTTCAGCTATTTCTGAGTAAATTATTTGAAATCCGCTAATTAGCTGAACTCTCTCATCCCTGTATAAAGAAACATTTAGCTAATTGCTTTTTACTGCACTGCCCATTTTAGGGGACTCTCATGCTAGGCGGCGGTTACTGGATCCTATTATCCAACCAGGGATGCAGAACTTGTTTACCACACTAAAACATTGCAGCTTCCCCTCCCCACCCCCCCCACCCCCCCCCCCCCCCCTGCGGATTCCTATGGGATAATGTCTCTAGTGTTATAAACAAAATGTTTTTGTGTGATTATGTACAGTGTATTTGATCTTTAGGTATTCTGTGCTGAACTAAAAGCATTATTTTTTCCCCAAATTACAAACCATGAAACTTCATATTGAGATTTGAATTGAATTCTGAGGTAAAAGCTGTCGCCATGTTGCATTGTTGCTTTCAGCATGATCTATTTACTCTCAATAATATTGTATAACCTAGCTGTCACATTAGTTAGAACACAATTTAAAGCCAGGTTGTTTTTCTGAAGTTTCCTTGACCATCCATGGGAATCATCGTCAATACAGCACACATGAATATACTCATCATCAATAATACATGTGGAATGAAGTGTACTTCATTTAACTGGTGGAGTGCTAAAAGCCACTACCATGGCTCTTCTGAAAAGTGTTAAAAGCCACTTTAGTGGCTTTACACTGCATTCATTATGCCTTGTTTGCTCAGCAGTTGAAACACAAAAAAATGTTTAAACGATACTTTTACTGCAATTTATTGGAGAATACCAAGAGGCACTCTCCAAGAGATTCTACCAAAAAAATTGTTTATGAACAAAATCTTACTAAACTCTGGCTTCTTTTGCTCATAGCATGGAACCCTTGAAAAAAAATACACGTTATAAATCACCTTTGAACAAGTACAATGCCGATTGCCATCAATCAATCATCCCCCTCGGTAGGTGGATTACTGTGAAACCCAAACAAATATGGATATCAAAGGAACAACTCAACAAACTAGTCCCAATATTACCCATATTTCTGTGGTTTTACTGGAAGCATCCAAATACCTGTAAAAATGTTAAGTAAGGATAACTTGTATAATTTATGTTATTTTTCCTAATGCCCCATCAAATCTGAAAATTTTAAACAAAAGCACCAAAGCATCTCTGAGATACAGGTGGTAACAGGACAGTAGGGCGGGTGGACAGATGGATGGACGGACAGATGGACAAACAGACAGACAGACAGACAGTGGTAAAAGTGCTGATCTCTATACAACTGGATTGCTCATTGGTCACATGCAGGAAAGTTTCTCCACCACCGCCATCTTACGAGGGCGGAAATTACTATAAATAAGCAATGCTCAACAACAACAACAACATTTCTCTAAAAGTTTTCAAGTACAGACGCCTCTCAATCGCCAGCCATTTTATAAAGAGTATATGTTGAGGTCTGAGAAAAGTTAAGAAGCGCACATTTTTCGTGGCAATCCAAATTGAATATTTACAACATCTTTTAGTGATTATTGATAACTAGATGTGTCATACAACACATTTGCCCCCGAGAGGTAGTGTGAGTAACGTTTGGCTTCATAGCATGAAGGTACCCAAGACTGAACCACATACCAGAAACCAGCCAATTATCTGAACATATAAAGAAAAAAAAGGCTGGAAAACTGATTCTCTGAGTTTTCACATTTTAAACAAAGTTCTAGGGCAATAACTCCATGAGAAATCATCCAACTTGGAGCAAACTCGATTTGTAGGTACCCAAGACAAAGCCACATACCAGAAATCAGCTAATTGTCCAAATGTGTGGTGAAAAAAGTCAGGTAGACAGTTATTTCAGAATGACGGAAAGCCAGAATGACGGATGGACAAGGGCAGCACTATATGGCCCCCCCCAACCATTTCAAAGCAGGTATAAAGAAAACAAGTGCTAAGATTTGAAAGTTGATGCCTTGTTACTTGTTGCTTTCCGTACTTGGCATGGATTTAGAGAAGTTACCACTGTGTTGACTGACTTTACAACGATTTGTTGGAGGGGGATGGAGGAGGAGGGAGGGGAGGAGGATGTGGGGAGGCAGTCTGAGTTGGAGCTGTCACAATTAATCGATTTTCGATCGGTCGCGGCTAAATTGATTAAAATTTAAAAATTTTATTGTCGAATAATCAGTAAATTGTACCCCATCTTAGACGTTGAATAATTAAAAGAAAATTTGATGAAAAAACTATTGTGTTCGAAAGGTAAAGTGTTAAGATCATGAACGTTAAACCTCAAGAAGAGATCAGAAGGTTTTGTCTTATAGGTACATTTAAAGCTTTGATGTCTAAACTTTTGAACCATCAGTGTAATAATTAAGACCGGTCGGCAGCTGCGAACTTGTGACAGTGTGTCTATGATGTTCTTCCTTCGAAATTCAGAACGCTCACCTTTGAAATACCGATATGGTTCTTTCACTCGTATAACTATAATATCTAAACTCAATCACTTAAACAGAGACATAACTCCTACCCACCCATCCCCACCTCCCACAAACAGAGGAACACTAGTTTCCAAGTTCAACTAGATTTGATCTGCAGCGGAAATGGTGCTCATATCAATCTTGTAAAGTATCTGCCCCATTTATAATTATTTATTTATTGGTGTTTAAGGTCACAGACTTGTGCGCAATAGCTAATCACGACTGTATCCACCCCATTTGTATGACGTCAGAAGTTCAGAGCATGCACCTACAAAATGTAATCGAACGAAGGGCCCAGTATATGAGAAAGAAGACAGAAAACCGAAAGTGCAGTTTTCTGAGAAAAGGCTTTTCCAATATCTTTAAAATGCATTTTTATTCCTTCACCCAGAACGTTGTTACTTGTTAGTCTTTAGTGATTGTTTTACGCTATGTTTTACACTTGATAGGTTAATCATCTGGGCTAATACATAAGCCAAGTTTAGTATTGATCGGGGATGCAAAATTTCAATTAGAGAAGCCAACTCTGGTAAATGTTCAAGTTCAAGGTCACTGTAATCTTGACCTTCGGAGCAATGACCTCAAAATAAATAGGGTTCTTCCTCTCATCATGTCTAACCCACGTGCCATGTTTGGTTTCAGTTGCTAATTACAGAGTGGAAACCAACACTGATAAAAATTGAAATTCAAGGTCACTGTGACCTTGACATTTGGCACAATGATCCCAAAATAAATAGGGTTCTTCCTATCATTTAGCCTAACCCACATGCCAAGTTTGGTTTCAGCCAATCAAGAAGAATTTTAGTTAGAGAGCAGAAACCAGCTCTGTCTACCAACAGACAGATGCCTAGATGGACGGACAGGCAGGTGGGCAGACAGCACCAAGGCTACATCCCCCCAAATTTTTCGGGGGTATAAAAATAATTGGATGGAACCCATATTCGAACTTGCACTAGTAGCTGGGTAATACTCCTACCAACTTTGGTTGAGATCAAATAATACAGAGAGAGAAGTTATTGGTAGGAAACCAAACAGGTTAATGGACAGACGGAGAGGCAGACAGGCCGATAGACGAACAGTCAGACTGATTACATACTACAACCATTTTTCTTACGTGTATAAAAACTTCTGAGGTCAATTTAAGTTGATGATGATATATGTGTGTCATGAGACCACAGAGAGCATTTCCCGACAACAGCTTATAGCTTGGCATCAGCATAGGCAAACATATACATGCAGCTTACAACATTATTGTAAGACACCGGTAGGCCATGAAACCGAAACAGTAAGACATATATATAAAAGTAAATGTTTCCTCTTTCATTCCATTCTCATAAATACAAAAAAACCCTGATATATCCAAGACACAAATGCCTCATTTTCTCAACAGGCCTACAGAGATACCCTCATTGGTTGCCAAAATATACTTTGCCTTTTCATCTTATTCCATCAACAATGTGTAAAGAAATAGAACACATATGACAAAACCATTTACCAAAGATGTTAAAACAATCACTGCGGTAGCAGGAAGCTATTATAAGTGAACCCAGTTAACTCTCATTTACCTGAAATATTAGTGTAAACAAAACTACATGTTGCAACTGGAGAATAATAAGCTTTATGTCACCCTCCAAGATTCAATGCAGTGTTAGTTCATGCGATTACCAATCTACTGATTGTCATGCTAAAGGACCACTATCATGTCATAGTAATGTCACTGAAACCACATGCCCACCTAAATTTATATCGCAGTCACAAGCTGTGAAAGTTAAAATTCTTTTCCTTCCTTGATAATAATACCAGCTATTTACATCAGTTTCTCTAATGGTCTTTGGAAGTATGGAACAAAAGACACTAAAAAAATCAGTTCAGGACCCAATCAAATTAAAAACCAAGTAAAACACTGGTTTGATGAACGTGATTAAATACTGCTTATTTCATCATTTAATCCTTTCCCAATGAATCGGTCACATTCGCCCACGTAATATGCAAATTCAGCAGCTGAAAAAGTACTAATTTTAAAAAAAATTTCAACAAAACCATATCATGTGACCCTCTTTGGAACGAGCTTGTCGAGCTCGTTCTAATGAGAGGTCACATGATATGGTTTTGTTGAAATTTTTTGAAAAATTAGAAAAAAATGATATTTAAAATAATAAATTTTGATTTCGTCTGAATTGGGTAAAGGGTTAACATTTATAATATATAATATACTAATAGGCTATTACCATCATGTGGGTTTCCAAGATGGTGTATTGAAGTCGATATATCATCTCTGGGAATATATCAAAAGCCAGATGAAAACTGAAAAGTAAAGTCTACCAAACTACCCACCCTCCTGCCCCCACAAAAAAATGTTCAGGCTCAAAAATATGAGGAATAGCTCAAAACTGAACATTACCTTAGATATTGTTCAGTTATACACATTATTTCACTCAGAGGAGCCTTTCAAAAATTAATGGATGGGAAATAAAAACTTCTCAAAAAATTTTAAAGAAACTGAAAAAAAAGTCAAGAAATAATTCATAATACACTGGAGCCAACTTAATTGAATATCTCTTAATTGAATATCTCTTAACTGAATATCCCTGTTAATTGAATATAATTTCCAACACAAAACCATTTATCATACCTCCAGCACAAATTTGACCTGTTAATTGAATATAGGTTATAGAGTAAACTCCTGTTAATTGAATAAAAAATCTTGAAACCTGTCGAGAAAATACCCTGACTCTCCCCAGTTTTCCTTTGTTTATAGACCTATTTGGTCTCAGTACATCCAATACAGGTATTTTATCTATTATATCTTGTTTGACAGAGCTCATGGCACTCTGTCAAACAAGATATAATAGAATAAATGTTAAGTTTATCTCTAGAATACAGGCAAGTTACACAATCCCTGTTAATTGAATAATTTTCATTGGCAAAGTGGCTATTCAATTAATGGGCTTCCACTGTACAGCCAAGATGGAATACTGCATACTTATAACTGAAAATAAAGTGAAAGAAATAATTCAAAATAGGTCCTGGACTGGTATTGCATACAGTACGGCTGTCAAGGACAGGTGATTTTCCGGAGGTGAGCAATATTTCCAAGGACGTAATACTACAAGATTCCAAACACTAATTATAGGAATAATCATCAACAAGTAAAAAGCTGGCACTGCCAACAGATGCTCCCCAAAATGCTAATTGATGGAAACAACATACTGATTTTTTCAAATGCAGAACTGTGAAATGGTTTAAACCATATAACAAGTGCACCGCAAGGTCTGGGTAAATATGCCTGTTAGCTATTTTGAATCGTACCAACTTTGGTTGAGATCAAATGATCCAGATTGAAGTTCTCTATCGAAACCAAAAATGTTAATAGACTGGTGAATTCTAAGTTGAAAAAAGGCACATAACTCATGTAAAATAATTAGACAGAACCCATATTTGAAAATGAACTGTATCACTAGCTGGGTAATACACATACCAACTTTGGTTAAGATTAAATAATCCAAACTGGAGTTATTGGTTGGAAACAAAAAATGTTAGTAGATGAAGTCGAAATAGGGCCGTAAGTCTTGTAAAAATAATTGGATGGATGCATCCCATATTCGAACTTCGCCTGTATTACTAGCTGGGTAATACACATACCAGCATTGGTTAAGATCAAATAATCCAAAATGGGGTAATCAGTCGGAAACAAAAAATGTTAATAGTTGGTCGAATTCTAAGGCGAAAAAAGGTCAGTAACTCCTGTAAGAATAATTAGACGGAATCCATATTCGAACTTGGCCTGTATTACTAGCCGGGTAATACACATATCAACTTTGGTTGAGCTCATATAATCCAAACTGGAGTTATCGGTCAGAAACACAAAATGTTAATAGACGGTCGAATTCTAAGTCTAACAAGACTGAGGGTGCTCACCTGACATGGTAGTCTGAATATCAAGCCAGGGACTTGACTTGAATAAGCTGCATACGCCCCTCCTAAGAAAAGCATATACCAACTAGATGAAGCGATTGTGCCCACACAATACACAGGATTTTCCTTCTATTTTCAGTTCCTGCGCTTTTAAGTCCCAAAATTGAGATAAACGCATAAAAAAGATTTTTTTCCCAAACAAAATATTTTCAGCCTAAATATTTTTTTTCTTCTTAAAACATATAAAAAACAAAGATAAATTTCCGGATTTTGGTCCAAAATTTTCTAAGTCCCACCAGGTCCCCAAATTTTCAGTGTAAAAAAAAAAAAAAATTTTTTTTGTCTTAAAATTGACCGAAACGCATAAAAAAACAAAAAAAAAATTTCCGGATTTTGGTCCAAACTTTCCAAATCCGGAACGGGGCCCCAAATTTTCAGCCTTAATATGAACCCAGGGACTTGGCTTGAACAAACTTAAGTCTCACCTCCCTAAGGATGCTGCATACTAAATATCAAAAGATTCTTATTGGTAGATCTGAAGAAGATTCCTAAAGAATATTCCTCATACTGCACTAATTTAAACATTTGGGCTCCCATAGAGAGCCCAAATATGGACCCAGGGAAATGATTTCAATAAACGTGAGAAACAATCTTCCAAAGATGTTAGAAGTGAAATTTGAAAGCTTTTGGAGCAGTGGTTTGGGAGAAAAGTAGTCTTACATGTTTTTCCCATTACCCACAGTGTTAAAAAATGCTGACTCAGCACTTTTTCAAAGTCCCCAAAAAGTACCCCATGATAAAACTGATAGCAATTTTTTTGACCATTCCATTCTGTTCGTCCTAAGGAAGCTTCACACCAAATAAGAATTCTCAGTGCTGTGTAGTTTTGGAGATATGGGCGTTTTAATTTTTTTCTATTTTTAGCTCCTGCGGTTCCCATGGGGCGACGGGAAAAAAAATTTGTAATAAATTAAGTACTTATGACCCAATAAGCCCTCATATCAACTTGGTTAAAATCTGCCTCTCGGTTTGGAAAATAAAAATTTTGGGAGTGGCAAAAATTCTTGCCCCTCCCATAACGAAGGCAAATAATGCCCGACAAACTTCTCTTGAACAAACTTGATTCTAAGCCTCAAAAGGACTCTGTATACCACATATCAAGTCTCTGCTACTGGTGGTTCATTAGAAGAAGATTTTCAAAAAATTTGGCCATTTTTTCCCCACATCTCTGCTCAATATGAGCCAAAACCTAATTTGCCTAAAAATCAAAATGCCCCTATATAACCACTACTTACATGAAATTTAATTAAAATGTGGCCAGTGGTTTAGGAGAAAGAGGCTCAAACACCACCTTCACACAGGACGACGGACAACGGACGAAGAGTGATAAGAAAAGTTCACCCTGCCTTTCAGTCAGGTGAGCTTAAAAAAGCTGGAACTCATGTAAAAATAATTGGACAGAACCCATATTCGAACTTGGCCTGTATTGCTGGCTCGGTAATACACATACCAACTTTGGTTGAGCTCGAATAATTCAAACTCGAGTTATGGGTCAGAAATCAAAAAATGTTAATGGATGGACAGGCAGACAGACCGACTACATAATAAAACCGTTTTTCAAATGGGCATATAAAAAACAAACTTGGATTGACATATGATAAGCAACATGCATATCAAATTTGGTTCAATTCGGTCAAGTGGTTTACGAGAAGTCGATAATGTAAAGTCCATGCCAGATGGATGACAGACGGACGACGGGCAGACAATGAACAGAAAGTGATCACTTAAGCTCCCCCCCACCCCTGATTTTCAGTCAGGTGAGCTAAAGAAAAAAATACAAAAACGTGTGGAAGGACAAGGGTAACAGTACACAGTAAAACTGTATTAAAAGCTCCTTTGGAAGGAGATTAAACTGGCCTTTGAGGACAGGTCACCATTTAACCAGGGTGAATGTATAAGCCAGTTTGATTTTTACAAGCCGTGGGCATTTAATAAGAAACGATAAGAAATGTTTTATCACTTTACCATTTTGCAACATTTCAAGGTGTATAACTCTGGAGTGATAAATGCCATGACGGTGAAAATCCGAGCTTGACCTACATTTGAGAAACAGAATGTTTGTGTTACAAGAAAAAAACTTTCATTTGTGATGCATGAGAACTTCTCTTCAAAATTTTTGAAAATTCATGATTTAATAGGAATGACATCTTTTGAAAACTCAATATATTCATGGCTCTAAAACTCCAGAATTTCCATGGTTCAAGAGGCGTGGCAATGCCATAAAACTTAATTCCACATTGTTTTCATGTGAAATGGTTCTTCCTCACACAGAAGCTGGTTTAAACTGGGGCAATTCTTTTGTTACCACTGACAATCATAAATGACCACTGTGACCAAAACTGGGTTTCTGATGGAAACAAATTGAATTGCCTCCCCTCTTTGGGATGAGCAACTAACAACATACCACTACCAGTGGGTACTGAGCTCCAAGATTCAGGCAGATTCTCTTTAGCTCATTGACTGAAGTACAAAAACCATACATTTTGAGCCAGGTATCCAAAATTCATGTAAGTTGAAAAAACAAAGTAAAAAGAGAAGTGAAAAGAGAAGCGTGCATTTCATTTCTCATAATGAACATTACAAATTTGTTTACTCTTGCGTACCCTTTTCAACTCATATCTACCCAGTTAGTTCTTGAACTAGTCTTGTCTTCAATGCCAATCCCATGTGGGTAACATTTTTTATCATCTCACATTGACTTTTGTTAACAGCAAATAAGAAATTGTAAGACATAAGGCCTAAAAAAGTAAAAAATCTGTTTCTCAGGCCATCCCACATGCTTTTTTCTGCCGCATGCTCTCTTTTTTATAACCAATGCAAACTTAAAAAAATAAAAATTAAATAGTTTATGTCTGATATTTTACCAAAGTTAATAAAACTGATACATTTGTCCCTTGAGTGCAACAAGGCTTTGCAATGCTTTAGCATTGCAAAGCCTTGTTGCACTCAAGGGAAGAAATACACCACCACCCATGCTATTCCGTAGATTAGGAGGCCTAAAACATAAAACCAACTGAGAACATGAACTTTAGATGGCAAAGAAATAATTACAGAAAAAAAATAAAAAAATGCCCGCCCACATGCAATTTTACAAAAAATGGCCTGAGAAACAGAAGATCTACTTTGTTGGGCCTAAGTCATCTTTGTTTGCCAACTGTGTTTTTTTTCCTTATATGTGAAAAGAAACTATTCAAAGTAAAAACTAAACAGACCCAGGGGTGGTGGGAAGCTATAGTACAGGCTCCTAAATGTTGAAACCTTTGCTGGACTCATCCATTTGTAGGTTCCTCCCCTTCCTCGTGAAATAGCCAGCTGACAAGCCTCAGGTTTCCTGTTTCCCGAACCATAAAACATCAACGCGTTTATATGGGAGCATTGTGTATGACTCAACGACATACTTGTGCTGCCCTTATATAGTGCTGTCTTGCACTCGACCAATAGTTCTTCTGCATCCACTGCCACATTTAAGTCTCGCCTTGACCCATTTGTTGACCTTTTCATGTAAGGAAGCACACTCCTGATAGGGGTGAGTCACATTTAGCTATTTTCTGGTGCAACTCACAACCATAAGGAAGTTATCTCATAAAAAAAATGATCCGTACACCTTCCTGCAAACCAATTGAATCTTTTGGCATTGGAAGGGCCACATAAATTTGACTGACCCTACATTTGACCCCTCAACAAAAACCAGGAAACTCAACCAAATGTTGATTCATGCACAGTATGACTGGTAACAAGACATATCTATCAGAATAAAGTGATCAAAAACAAAGGTAACCTCGGATCCATCCACCACTGGCAACTTTTCTCATTGCATGAAAAAATCAAAGCAATCCAATCATAAATGTGCCCTGTAGGCTGTGCCAAAGGGAAATATTGAGGTTTGACTAAACTAAGTTCTAAGAACGTTGGCCGCGGCAACATTTTTTGAAGGAAATTGAAGAAAATCGATAGCTCCCATCTAGAGGTCACACCCCAAACTAGCATACCAAGTTCCAAAGCGATCCAATCATAAATGTGCCCTGTAGGGTGTGCCAAAGGGAAATACTGAGGTTTGACTAAACTAAGTTCTAAGAATGTTGGCCTCAGCAACATTTTTTGACGGAAATTGAAGAAAATCGATAGCTCCCATCTAGAGGTCACCCCAAACAAGTATACCAAGTTTCAAAGCGATCTGATCATAAATGCGACCTGTGAGGTGTGCCAAAGGAAATTGTGGATGTACGTAGAAGTGAAGTGATGGCAATAGCTCAGCTTGACTTTGTCAAGTTGGGCTAAACATACTTATTTCTAGAGCCACTTCATAATACAAGAATATCCTCCATCATGCCCACCTCATACTAATCAAGATATGTTTGCAGGAAACTACGACCAAGAAAAACACTGCAACTCTTCTTGAATACGGCATCCTCAATTGACTCAAGAAGTAAACCTCATTCCATCTTGGCAAGTATATTGCCTCCTTGACATTATACGCTTGTAAGTTCGATGTTAGGAGACAGTTCACATATGCTTCAGCTTGTTGCTGGATGCACTTTTCTAATTCTTTATTGTTGTTCTATGCATATTTATATTTGCTCACCATATAGCTTGTTGTCATATAATGTTTCAGAGTTTTCGAAATAAAATATTGTTTAAACTAAAAAAAACATCTAGAGCTGTCATGATTAATTGATTAGTCAATTGTCGATCGGTTACGTTGAAATTGATTAGTATTTTTCGTTGTCGAAGATTTGGTAAATTTTACCCTGTTTTAGACGTTTAATAATTAAAAAAAAATTGATGAAAAAACTGTTGTCTGCAAAGGTAAAAGGTGAAGAACATCAATATTAAACCTCAAGAAGGCATTAGAAGCATTTGTCTTTCAGGTACATTCAAAGAGTTGATGTTCTGAACTTTTGAACAGTCAGTGTAATAATCAAGACCAGTCAGCAGTTGCAAACTTCGCAAGATCGCAACTGCCAACCATTGATCTTGATTATTACACTGACAGTTCAAAAGTTCAGAACATCAAAGCTTTGAATGTACCTAAAAGAGGATCGTCTTCGTTGTTTACCTGAGGTAGGTCAACTGACTTGAACTTCATTTTTAACGACTTCAAATAGAGGAAGAGAGGGTCATCTAGGTGCGATTAATCAATTATTATCGATTATTTGCTACGATTCCTAAATTCAAAAATCGTGACAGCCCTAAAGACAAATGGTGAATACGGAAATGTGCATGTATCTCCGTTTTTAAAGGGTTTAATTTTGTTTCCATGGAGACCTAATTTAATTCAATTAATAAAACCACTCATAGGAAAATAAAAACTCACTTGAAAACCACTTCCAATGTAATACATGTGTATTATATTCCCAAAGGAAATTATAAAATGTTGCATTAAATCATATCATTCTCCAATGGATACAACCATCTAAAAATGCAATTAAAACTCCTTTTACCAGATAAACTACTTACACTTTTTGTGTGATTATATTATTCAGACAAGCTCGATCCAATGAGGGTGGTGCAGGGATCACAATATGGTTTTGTTGAAATTTTTTGAAAATTAACATTTTTTAACTACTCTATTTAAATAAATAACGTGGATACATGTGATTTGTTAGGTGAAGGGTTAAGACTCGATGAGCTTGAACCAAAGAAGGGTCACATGATATGGTTTCACTGAAATTGTTTGGATTCTAATTTTTCGTCAACTATTCAATTTTTAAATTACATGGGCAAATGCAGCTGATTCATTAGGTATTTATTTATTGGTGCTTAATGCCACATCGGCAGTTAATGCTATATCATGTTGACATTTGTTTATTTATTGGTGTTTAAGGTCATATACTTCTGCACAATGGCTAATCATGCCTGCCACATGGAGGTAAAGTCAAGTCCAGTGAATCACTTATACCCATGTTGCCCATTTTAGAGGACTTCCACCCAAGGCATTGGTGACTCCTATTTTAGCAGTAAAATAGCTTGTTTACCGCAGTAAACAAGCACTGCTTCAGTTCCCGGGGGTCCCACAGGGTATCTATTTATTTATTTAATGGTGTTTAAGGTCACATACTTCTGCACAATGGCTAATCATGACCATGACAGTTTTACGGGTGGAGGAAGCCAGAGTACCCATGACCATGACAGTTTTACGGGTGGAGGAAGCCAGAGTACCCGGCGAGAACCACCGAGCAATGAAGAGCAACTGTCAGCTCCCCAACATACTAACTCCACACAAGCAGGGTTAGCATTGGTTGAAGACAAGTGCACCATCGACATGCAGTACGCCTTAGTACACAGCGCCACCGTGCCCCCACGTGGGCAATGGGGGGTGAAGTGTCTTGCCCAAGGACACAATGCGGTTGCCGCAGGTGGGATTCGAACTGAGGACCTCTCGGCTTGCAGCCTGCACCTCTACCCACTGAGCCACTGAGCCCCCCCCCCCCCCCCCCCACAGGGTATCATGCTGATTAAAGACTAGTAGAAGATGGTAAGGCAGACATATTTTTTTTATCCCTTTAAGACTGGTATGCATAAATTTTTGCCACAAAGCAAAAAGTATTGGCAAAAAAGTCGACAAAGCAATTGACAAGAAACCGGATATGGAGCATTTATTTATTTATTGGTGTTTAAGGTCACCTATTTAGCCCCAATTTCTTATTGTAACCACAACATGGATACAAAGTCAAGTCTAGCCAATTCATTATACCCATGTTGCCCATTTTAGAGGACTTTCATCTCAGGCACTGGTTATCCGGTCCTTTTTAACCAGTAAAACAGAGCTTGTTGATGACAGTAAACAAGCACTGCTTCACTTCCCAGGGTCCCAATGGGGAGATATGGGAGGTCAATATAAATTTAATTTTACAGTCCTACAGGGATGCAGAATTCCCATTCAACAGTAGATCATACATATACTTCATACAAGTCATTTGTGCAAAATGAAACTATTCAAGGTATTAGTATTGGAAGGGTTTAACTTTTAACCCTCTTGAGTATTTTCAAGATATTTTTCATAAAATCTAGTCATGGCTGCTGTGAGGCAAGAGAAATCCTGTCCTTGGCAGGAATATCTGCCAGCAGCACGCAAGGAGATACATGTACATCTAAATGTCAGACATGCCAATCACATTTAATGCATGTACAGACATAAATTGCTTTTAGTATGGTTTTACTAGTGGTTATTTATATTGCACTGTACAAAGAAATACAGGAATTTAATTTATAATGTTAAATCTCTCATTGACATTGAGCTTCTAATTGCTTAGCTTTAACTATTGGTGTGTACCCTTTCAGAACGTTTATATGGAAAACTCACTGAGTCATGAACATGTGTATGCATGACTGATACAGGACATAAGTGTGTGTGATGCACATGTATGTCTATAGAAGTATATACACATGATATGGACCAATTCCAACAGGAACACTTGAATGAACTCCCTACTGGCCTTTCACTTTATTGAACAGCAAAATAACTGTAGTTGACAGCTTTGCAATCAGGGAGTTTTTTGTAATATACCCCGGTAATATATAGATAAGAAAGACAGGTGCGGAAGTAACTATGAAGGCACTTATGAAAAATAAATACACCCACTATAAAATTAAACTCACAGAGTCCTCCCTCAGTAAAATCAATGTTTAACATGAGATTGTTCAGTGCAATGAGTATTATGTAATTTGCCATTACTACTTATAGTTTTAGGCAATTCCCCTGTTGATTCATGATTCATGAAGGATACATTTAACAATTTCAGTGTCAGGCAAGGCACAGGAAAAAGAAAAAACTTTTCAACCCAATGGTCCAGTTGACAAATGAATGACAAAATTCGCTGGTTCAATCTTAAGCCAACTGGTCCATGAAAACACTTGAGTAAAAACTTTGTTTTACACTCTTACAATAAACAAACACATTTTTTGAACACTCTCTTTCTCCCTCATTGTTATTATTGGTATACAATGCTCAAAACTGAACAAAATGGTCCTTGTATTTATTTATTACAGTTTAACACTTTAACAGCCAAGGTCATATCGTGTTGGTGACAGTTTTACAGGTGGAGGAAGCCAGTGTACCCAGAGAGAACCACCGAGCAACGACGAGCAGCAGCCAGCTCCCCGACATCGTAACTCCCCACTGCAGTACAGACAGGGTTAGATTGGTTGAAGACATGCGCACCATCGACGTGCAGAACGGCTTAATATACAGCATCATCGTTCCCCCAGGTGGACAATTGGGGTCAAGTACCTTGCCCAAGGTCACAATGCGGGAGTCCAAATCGATCGCTCAGATGGTCAGCCATCCAAGGACTAACCAGACTCGACGTTGCTTAACTTTGGTGATCTGCCAAGAACTGGTTACTGCAATGCCACTGAATGGTCCTTGTAAAAATGAAGATTGTGGATCTTCTTTGTCTTGTCGATATTATCTGGTCTTCAAAAGGAAAATTAAATTAATAGGAATTTGGTCAATATTCCTGTATTCTAGTGATAAAATGAGCATTTATTCTATTGTATCTTGTTTGACAGAGCTTCATTAGCTCTTTTAAACAAAATGTAATAGATTAATTGCTAATATTTGATGTACTGATGTATTTGATGTACTGATGCCAGATAGGTCTATAAACATACAAGGTTCAGTGCCAGTTAAGAGTACCGTAAACCGGGGTGTATAGGGACTGCGGTGTGAATAGGGACAGTAAACTGAAAAGTTGTTTCATGTTTTGTAAACATGCCTAGATATATATTTTTTATTCTTTAAGTATTATTTACGGATGGGTCTATGACTGATGACAACTCATCAAGATAGAATAATAGTTTTGACACATGTAGTGTAGTGATAGAGCCAAGACCAAGGGACGTAATTTCTGAAAAATTTTGGAAGGGGCAAAAACTTTGTATGTCCAGAGCTAAGTATAGCAGATATGGGCTCCTGCAACATTTGATACCTCAACCCCAGGTGTCACAAAGGTAAATTTCCGATATCAATGAATTCCTGCATTACGTTGTTCTAACATGAGTTTTTTCTATTTTTCATGTGTTTGTTAAAGTTTTCGAGGGGTGAATATGGACAGACATGCCGCGAAACTATAAACCAAAGCTGGGTGGAAAAATCTATCGTAAGCACGACAAAGATGCTTTGAATGCTGCATTAGCTGCTGTGAAGGGGGGTATGTCATTTCGAAAGGCCGAGAAAAAGTTTAATATCCCCAAAACTGTTCTATACAGACATAAAAAATGTCCAGAGACTCGATAACAGGGTGGGCCGACTGAACTGGATAAAGCTACTGAAGAACACTTAGTCAAGAGGTTGAAGACTTCAGCAGAGTGGGGCTATCCTATGGATCAGTATGACATCAGAATAATTGTGAAAGGCTATCTGGATCGGCGTGGCATAACATCAAAAAAATTTAAAAACAATATGCCAAGTGGGGATTGGGTGCGTTCATTCCTGAAAAGGAATAAAGATGAAATAGCACAAAGAATGTGCCAGAACATAAAACGGTCAAGGGGCGGGGTTTCACCAGAGACAGTTAATGACTATTTTGACAATCTGTCTGAAACACCCCTTCGTGCCCCCCTCCTTGCTCAATGTTGACTTATTGTGAATCTAGTCTGCCAAAATATCAGTTCATTTTGCCTTATCATTGTTCAATTTGTTTTTTAAAAACTTGTAAAAAGTCCCTATTATCCCCAAGCAAGGGAAGAAAAGAGACAGCTATATGAAAGGCAGACTGTCCCTATTCACCCCACAATGAGGGGTGAATAGAGACAGCTGTTTATTAACAAAAATATATACTTAAATAATCAACAGAAACTAAAACAATTGATGGATCTCAAGTATCACATCGGGGTCATAGTTCAGTATTAGGAAAACCCCACATTTTGTATCCTAACATAGTTTAAAAATATATAAATGTTCAAAAGTGTCCCTATACACCCCGGTTTACGGTAATTCTTCGACCTGTTTATTCAATTACAGTACAGGCGTCGTGGACTGGTCGTAATCCATGCGTGGGCAGTGATGTCCACACATACGTTTACCAGGTAATAAAATCAGCATCAGCAAAATATTGAATTAATGAAGCACCAGGTTGTTCATTAACTAAATTTTTGTTGATTATTCCTATAATTAGTTTTTGAAGTCTAAAATTATTGTGTCAGTGGAAAAATTGTCCATCCATGGAAAATGACAGCTCCACGGCTGCCGTAGTGTCGTTCAACGAAGGCATGCCTTGATAATGTAGTTGGAATATTTTATCAGTCGGGTCATCAAGACCTCTGTATTCAATTTGAGGTTTGATTCAATATCAAATAAAAGACTCGTTTCAATTTGAGCTTTGATTTGAATAAAAAATATGTGATTCACAGGGCCCTACTTTAGAAGACTTCAAACACAGGCATTACTATTTTATTATTGTGTACTGGTCTTTATGCTCACTTTTTGCATCTATAGCTACATCATGACTGCAACACAAGTATGTATATAACCTTAAGTTTGGCCAATCGATTGGTTGTATCTAAATATCTGCTACATGTATCCACTTTAAGGACTTAAAAACCAAGCATCGGTACCCAGGTTCCACTTTGAATTTTACCAGTTAAATAGAACTTGTTTACCACAGTTAACAAGCACTCCTCCACTTCCTGGATGATCAGAAATTTGTGCAAACCAAATACAACACAAACAAAATATTACCCTTCAAATAATTGTATTTTGGGGGGGGGGGGGGGGGGGGGGGGTGTCATTTCAAACAATAGCATATAACCCATCACAAGAACAGAGGGTGTTTGTTATGACTGGGTTTCACTGATTAACAGGCATTTACTTTATAACCTGTACACAATTAATAGACAAAATTTGCATTCAAGGCACGATAAATGGTTTGGTGTTTAAAAATTACATGTACTTAACTGGGTTATTCAATTTACACATATATCAATTAAATGAGAGCTATTACATGTATATCATTCAAGGTGAACAGAAATTCCACATTCTACTTCTGGTGGGAGAGGAAAGTACACTTAGTGTAGTACTACATGTATGATCATAAAATCAGGCCGAGAATTTCAATCTCATCTGATCCGGTCAAAATTATCTTTCCACTTTTCTCCTATAGCAGTGCAGAATCTCACTTGTTGTTTAACCCCTTGTGGTATCTTCCATGCCAGTTAAATGGCAGAAATTGGAAGAGTCCATATCCATTATTGGGGGGTACAGCAATTAATATTGAAGGCTGCACATCGGAAGTATTAATTGTTCTACCACACACATTCACGTAGTAGCCATCCTACTTAATGAAATTATGATGAATCGTGTTGCCGGACCGGAAAATAGTTAAAAATGCAAGAATAATGAATGAGATCCTATTTAACCCTTATGGGAATGGACAATTGTCCGGAATTTACACCTGACCACAGCCTCTACATGTCCAATGGTTAGCTATGCTTTCTAGTCAAGTCTTGGCTGTCTCTTAAGACAGCCAAGGCTTGACCAGAAACCACTGCCTAGGTAATTTGTCTGCTGCTAGAGGGTCTTCCTCATAATGGCATTTAAAGACACCTATCCTTTGGTTGTAAAATTTGGAAATAAGTCTTTAAGGGTTAAACTTGTTATTGGTTATACAATCCTGATTGTGCAACATTTTATTTATGAATCTCAACCTACCCGTGTAGACGTGTGGCATGCTCTGATCGTGATCCGATAAACCTGATCATCATTCCCCATATTGAATCACTTGAGGGCACATGTGACTTTTGTTTCCCAAAACAAATGACATTTGAAGCGAACCAGAGAGTCAATTATGAGTTTCCATGATGAGCTTCATATTTCACCCATTTCCTAATGTATAACTATGCAAACCCTTATGTCACTGGTACATTATCCCCATGTCACTGGTCTATTATTGGTGCATTTAGAATGTTAGACCTTCTCAATAGTAGCTCATAGTTTCACTTTGCACAGCAACAAAGATAGGTAACTCAATTCAGACTATACATAGTCACATTTCAGTGTGCTCTTTATCTAAAGTTTTGTTATCAACTCAGATTTACCTAAAAGTGTGACTGTCCCAGAAGGGCCTGTCCATACCCCCACCGCCATGATTATTCTAAGATGAAAAGGAGCACATCTCTGGCAAAAAAGGTCTGATCAAATCTATAATCACAGGTACACAGGTTCCCATGGTAGTGAACATCCATACCATGCTTCAAAGGAATTGACACATAAACATCTGAGAAAATCTCCGGACAAAATTCTAGGGCTGCTTTTTCAATTTGAAAAGGGGCATAATTCTGGCAAAAATAATCCAACCGGAACTATAATTGCAGGAGCACAGGTTCCCATGGTGGTGAACATTCATACCAAGTTCTAAGCAGATTGGTCCATCAATGTCTGAGAAAATCTCTGGACAAAATTATGTCTATGGATGGACAGACAGATGGATAGACTGACAGATGGATGGACAGATAGACAAGGTGATTCCAGTATTCCCTCCCCCACAACTAGTTGCATGGGGGTATAAAAAATTAGTAATATTACAATTGATACTTACAACAAAAATTAACACAAATGATTAAGCATGTAATATATAAATATCTCTTTCTTTGAGTCAAGCTCCTGTCAACCATTTTCTGACATGAGGATTGTGCATTGTTAATCTTCCATGCATGATCTCTTTTGGAAACAAAAGTCACCTGTGCCCCCACTCATGTGTACCAATATGGAAAATACCTATCTCTTCTACTGAGAAATATATCACTTTTGTGATCACAGTACTGTAATATTTATTATTTACTATTTGCTAGCCTGAACTATCGCAAATTATTTCTCAATATCCATCAGGAATTATCTCTTGAGTGTGCACCTGCAAGTTTTATTTCTCATGAGCACTTGCTTGTGTGAAAAATAATATTTTTAGGTCCACAACATGAATTTTTTCAGTAGATTCCTAAATGACGTTACACTTCGGCACATGACATCACCTTGAACGTCGCCTTGAAAGAACGATCAGCAGCCTTTTGTTATTGTCTTGAAACTGTTTGAAATCGAATTGGGCTGAATATTGCACAGTAAAATGTCATATAGCATACAATAAAAAGAAAATCTGTGCTGTTTTAGTGAATATCGGTAATTATCTCATTCGTGTGGACCTGAAAGTATTATTTTTCACTTGCAAGCGCTCGTGAAAAATAAAACTTTCAGGTCCACGCTCCAGAGATAATTCCCGATATTCACTAAAACAGCTGAGATATCCTGTAATTATTTGTAGGGTAAAACTACAACTAATCAAAGCTTTTGATAACAGTACTGTTAAGTCTAATACCAGTGAGGAACACATGGCTGGAAGAGTTAAGTCTCTTTGGTCTGAAGAAAGTTTTGTAAACTATCAAGATCCCATCCAGCCTCACTGGTATTGAAATAAACGTGTGGGATCATATTCATGGTTTATTTTATGTTTTAGGCCTCATAATCTACAGAATAGCAGACGTGTATTTCATCCCTTGAGTGCAAGAAGGCTTAGCAATGATAAAGCATTGCAAAGCCTTGTTGCATTCAAAGGACATTTATTAATTTGGAAAAAATATCCGACATAAACCATTTAATTTTTATTTTTTAGATTCACCTATTTCTAATAGGTGGATCTATTGTTATTGCATTTTTTCTTTTTTTTTTTTTTTTTTTTTTTTTTTTTTATTTCACCGAATCTTGTCTTACGTGAAAACGGTCTGTACGATTTTGTTGAAATTCGGCACATCTATAGAGCATCATGCGAAGTTTCTCACCTGGGTCATGGCATTTCTGAAGTTTTTTGTTTTCTGCCAAAATCGTACAAAATGTAGCCAAAATGTCACGTTTTGCCCCAATTCTCAAAAATGCTCTGGGCGATTGGGCCGAAACGTTCACAGTGTTTGAAGCATGTGCACTTGTATCTGTCTGCATAGGCAGTGTTACCCACGCTGACCCTGTTTTGCCACAAACGTCACCCGAAAATGCATTTTTGGCGAAAATTGCCAACATTCACATGCGATTTCTCAGCACTGCAACCACATTTTCTCAAATCACGTCCAGTGAGAAGATTTGGCATTCATCCAAGAACAATTTTGCTGTTATATGTTTTATTCATAGTTTTAGCTTTCACCCAGTTTTCGGGCCTTGAATCAGAGGACCCTAAAAGTCTACCTAAAATTCGCTCATTTTGAGTTAATTTTTCTTCCACTTTGGAATGGAATATCGAAAAATAATTTACATGTCCGCATTTACAATTGCCTACTGATCATATTTGCTGTTGTAAGTTTGGTTGTAAAATTTAACCCTATGCCCATTCTGGTTGCCTAAAAGTAGGTACCGTCCAAGAAAACTTCAATTTTTTAGAATTTGGTAACTTTAATTGTCAATTTACTCCATATCTAATTGATTGAGCGCTGAATGTTTTCTATGGCTGCATGCAGCTGTCAAAGTACAACAACTTTTGTTCTATATGTTATTGTAAAAAGTTTAACCCTTGGCAGGTTTGGGAGCTCCCATAAGGGTACTGTCAGAATAATTGCTGTTTTCGCCAACTTTCACATGCGATTTCTCAACACTGGAGACATATTTTCTCAAAGTTTTTTCCTTGAGAAGATAGGGCGTACATTCTAGAACAATATTGCTGTTATATGTTTTATTCAAAGTTTTGCTCTTCACCCAGTTTTCGGCCTTGAATTGGAGTACCCCCAAATTCTTTTTAAAAGTTGTTCACTTTGCTGGTATAATATTGCTCAAGCGTTGTTATCAGTAAGTGTCAAATGTGATTGATCATCACCACAGGTGTTTCATTTTGTGTAATATGATTTTAACTGACCAGCATTCTCCAGATGCTGTTTTTCTTATTTCATACAGAGTACAGTACTGCCTGGAAAAAACTGCACTTTTCAAAATACTCATTAACCCTCTTTTATTCCAACAAACCAATACTGCTATAATGCTGTTGTTTTCATTACTTAACCCTGCATGCGTGGTTACAGAGAATTAAAAATGGATTTCCAGCAAATATGGCTGGAATATGAAATACGGCCTGTCAGTGTGTATGCCAACCTACCTGCCTGACAGGAAGCGCACCCTGAATTCCATTTTAACCATTCACCAGTCATTTCTGTGTGAAAGGGTAGAGTCGGAAGAGTTGTCAGAAATGCCCACCTGCCCTGACTTTAACATTAACCATACAACAGTCATGCCAGTGTGAAAGAGAACGGTCTGTTAACCCTTTTTGTTACTGATTTTTTAATTGCAACAGAATAGATAAATGTGTGGTGACACTATTTCCTAAGCAGTATTGCTATGATGATGTTGATTTCTAATTTAACCCTTTGCACGTAGTTTCAAAGAAGTAGATATGGATTCTCAGCAATTATGGCTGGAATATTATGAAATGCAGTCTGTCAGTCTACCTACCTGCCTGCCAGCAAGCCCGTCCTGACTTCGATTTTAATCATTCACCTGTTATGCCTGTGTGAAAGGGTACATTCAGAGGAGTTGTTAGAAATGCCTGCGTGCCTGCCTGCCTGCATTCTGTCTGCCTGCCTATCTACCTGCCCAACATCAAGCCTACCCTGACTTCGATTTTAACCATTCATCAGTCATGCATGTGAGAAAGAGAACAGTTGGAAGAATTGTTAAAAATGCCTGCGCGCCAGCCGTCCTGCTCGCTTGCCTGCGCCTGCCTGCCCACTGCCTGTGACTGCCTGCCTGCCTGTATGCGCACCTGCCGGCGTGCCTTCCTGAGCCTGCTTGAGCCTGCCTGCGTGCCTGTCTGCGCTTACCAGTGCCTCCATGTCTGCGCCTGCACACAGTCTGTCTGTTTACCTACCTGCCTGACATCAAGCCAGCCCTGACTTCAATTTTAACTATTCACCAGTCACGCCTGTGTGAACGAGCAGTCGGAAGAGTTGTTAGAAATGCCTGCGCACCTGCCTTCCTGTCTGCGAGCCTGCCTTTGAACCTTCCTGTGCCTGCCTGCGCTTGCCCGAGTCTGCCTGGACACCCGCGTGCCTACCTGCATGCCTGCCTGCCTGACTGCTTGTGCCTGCCTGCCTGTGCCTGCCTGTATGCACTAGATGCCTGCGCGCAGTCTGACTACCTATCTACCTGCCTAACATCAAGCCCGCCCTGACTTCGATTTTAACCATTCAATGCCTGTGTGAAAGAGTACAGTTGCCCGCCTGCCTCTGTGCCTGTCTGCCTCGGTCTGAGCCTGCCTGCATGTTCCTGCCTGCCTGCCTGCCTGCCTACTGCCTGCCCGTGCCCGATGCCTGATCGCGCGCATTCACTTGTCTTCCTCTTTGGAACGGAATATCGAAAATGATTTGCATGTGCGTATTCACAATTGCCTACTGAGCATATTTTCTGTTGTAAGATTTGTTGTAAAGTTTAACCCTATGCCCATTCTAGCATCATAAAGGTAGGTTCCATCCAAAAAAAACAAAACATTTTCAGTTCCAGTGACAATTTACTCCATATCCTAATTGATTCAGCGCTGAATGTTTTCTGTGCACCAGAAACTCTGTCAAGCTGTGATTGATGATCTTTGGAAACTGAGATGCTTTATTTATTTATGCTATCCTTTATAGCTGACCAGTATTCATTCTCCAGACAACTGTTTTCATTTTATCACTTATACAAGTGATTTGAATATTACTGTGACTTGTGTAACCCTTTCGTAATCAAAGCTATTTGAGGGTACTGCGTGAAAAATTGTAATTTTCAAAATATTCTTTGCAGCCGGTTCATATTCAAAGCTATTTGAGAGTACTGTGTGAAAAACTGTAATTTTCAAAATATTCTTTAACCTTCATTTACTGATTTTTATTGAAACTGAATTCGTAAATTTGAGCTGGCATTGTTGATTTATAACTTAACTCTGCACGCTTGGTTTCAAAGAAGTAGATATGGATTTCCAGCAATTATGGGAAGTAGATATGGATTTCCAGCAATTATGAATGGAATACGGAATGCCTTCTGTTTTTCTGCCAACCAAACTGCCTGAGAGCAAGCCCACCCTTACTTCGATTTCAACCATACACCAGTCAAGCCAGAGTAAAAGAGTACGGTCGGAAGAGCTGTTAGACAGGACTGCCTGTCTACTTGCATGCATGCCCTAACGCCCGCCCACTCGACCGACCGCCTGCCTTGAATTCGGCATTAACCATACAAACTTTATGTCCCATATAAATGTGCTAATATTTAAAGCTGAACAGTTCATCAAATAGATACAAATAAAGTCAAACTCGATTGGTGACAGGTAAATAGTGAATGAAAACGTCATTGCATTGGGAATAGAGTTGGGACGAATTGAACCCCCCGGTTTCCACGCAATTCACGTTGTCCTCAGACAGTTACGCCACTCGATAAAGATATTATCCTGTCAAGCAGGGAAAGTAGAACAACATCTGAACATTTCGCGTGGCTGCCTTCGGTGGTCTGGACACAGTGACGTAGGAGCGACACTGCTGTCTGCTCAATTTTTATGTCAAATTAGCCAAATTACTGCCTTTTCGCCATTAACCCATGCGCGATTACTGTCCACTTTTCATTTCTGACAAATATCTAACTGTTACCAGCTTGGCGAGGTCCATTTGGCGTCAGTGTACACAATGCATCTTTCAGTCACCAGCATCTCTCCACCAGTAACTGAGAATGCAAAGTTTCAAACGGAACTACCTCAGAGGGGGAACACTGCTACAACCCCAGACATACACCCACCGCCAGTTCGCACGTGCCAGGAAAGGACCAAATTCAAGCAATTACCTCCACTCATCAAAACGCTATATCTCGGCCAATTCTAGGCCGACTTCCATAAATGTTTCAAACATCCTTCACAAATAGTTACCGCATCTTTGGACACACAGAACACCACAAATTTCCCATTCTATCATGATGAATGTCAGAAAAGCATACGTGCATGTTCGGGGGTGGGTTGAGGCAGAGGGGTGGCCGCCTCGACGCCCATGTCTGGCTTCGGGACATTCCAATAATATGGCCGAGTTCGGGCGAGCTTCACGAACAAACACTGAAAATTTGGAATCGCTGCTATGAAAACATTCGCCACAATCTACGATGCCATATCATGCCAATGTGAAAGAGTATTGCGGAAAGAATTGTTAGACACTGTAGGGAGTTTTCTATCGGCTATGCACTTAATATAGCCTAAAAAACTAGCAGCTCTATATGCAATCTTATTTCGCAGCTGCCTAAAAAGACAAGCGGAATAGGTGAATCTCTCGTTTAAGTTTGAATTGCTTATAAAAACGGAGCATGTGGCAGCCAAAATGACAATGTGGGAGGGCCTGAGAAACAGATTAACTTTCTTAGGCTAATTTGACTTGAACTGTAGCCTACCATTTTAGACAAGTATTGGAAAAACTTTTTTGCCTTTCCACGTGAATGTGGAGCAATAATTTCACCCCGACTGTATAATGAATAAGAAGAAATTAATAGAAAACAGGAGTAAATAAGTCAAGGTTGAAAGTCAACACAGGTGATGAATGACCTTACAAATATTTGATCCAGAACCTCACTGATCAGTTGTATGGAAATAGAACTATGAGGAAATGAAAGATAATAGTACAGGTTCATGGCGAGATGAATACACACTGAGTAAATCAAAAGTGTTACATTCAAACAATATAACCTGGCATTCAGTTGAGAAAATATTTATTTTTTCAGTTGAGAAAGTTGTTTCGTAACAATTCATGCACACTGTATAGTACCAATAAATTATAAATAAAACATATCTGCATTGTGAATATGCCAAAGATAAAGAAATTAAATGAATTCCAGCAGTTTTCAGTGCTGCCATGATTTTGGATTTCAGGACAGTTTAGTCCTTGAAGTCTGTTCGAATAAAAAATATTTTCTCTGATGACAAAGAGTTTTAACCCTTAAAGGCCTGGACGACTGTCCTGAATTCACACCTGACCACAGCCTGTACATGTCTTGTGGTATAGCAGTGATTTCTAGTCAAGTCTTGGCTGCCAGTTCAGGCATCCAAGACTTGACTAGAAACCACTGCCTAGATAATTTGTCTATTCTCAGTGGCACCTTAGCATGATCGCAGGTTAAGGGCACCTGGTAAGAGGATGTAAAAGTAGGATATAGGCCTTGAAGGGTTAAACAAGAGGCCTGAGAAGGCTTGAGGCACACACCTAACAAAATTGTTTAACTGGTAGAGCGCCAAATCATTTGTGGCTGTTAAAATTTGTTCACAACTCTTTGCCCTGTTGTAATTTATGGGGGAGTGCCAAAAGGCACTCTCCCATAAACAGTAACCAGGCAAATCCATATGGACTAAATAATTTCACTTCAAAGATATGAAGCACTTCCACAGAATATCAGTCTTTGAGTTGTACCTGAACTCCAGAATAAAGCCCCCACTATGCACTTCCAGCACTCTACGAGTTAACCTTTTACCTAACAAGAAAAGCAGACAACACTTGCAAAAAATATTCTTGAATGACTGATTTATTTCATTTTTTGTCTCAAAAACATAGGTTATGACCCCTCGTTGGAACAAGCTCGTTCCAACGAGGGGTCATAATCTATGTCTTTGAGACAAAAAATAATGAAAATTAATTGGCGATTTTTTAGAATAGCACTGGCCGGTTTTGGCTGTTACGTTGGGTAAAGGGTTAAAGGATTTTTTTATATTGCAGTTTAATTACACTTTCAAAGAAAGAGAACCAATGAGCAGTGGTGAATAACTGTCACACTTCCCAACATACTAACACTGTTCAAGCAAGGTTAGCATTGGATGAAGACAAGTGCACCAGTGTAGTGCAATGGGCAATTAGAATTAAGTGCCTTACCCAAGGACACAATGCAGTAACTCCAGACCTGTGGGTATCGAACTGTGGACCTTTCGGTTTGAAGTTCAATGTCGTAACCACTTAGCCATCGCATTCCTAAAGAAGGATTTAATTCAGCAACTATGGCTCATTAATGCCACAGAGGAATGCAATCATGTAATTATTTATGACTCTGTTGTCAATGACATGATTTTTTTAGTCTGCAGAAGCTACCACAGATAAACAAGATCAATTATGGCTGTAGGTGCAGGGTAGGAGAGGTAGGCAGAAAGTGGGGACTGAAACGTTCAGATGTGGCTGTGTCGTGATCCACTTATACACTGACAGGTGGATTTTCTGCATCGAGTCCCTCAATTTCAACACTTCAGTTATTGGGATTATCAAGTCAAGTTGGGCAAGTTGCATATTGCTTACTTCAGATTAGGCTCTTGCAAACCTCAAATTTCAGGTTGAATTGAATCTTGAATCAAACGGAATCTCACACTTTTCAAGTTGTGGATATTGCACCTTCTTCCAACTGTAAATATTGTCAGTTCCACTTAAGTATAGTGAGCAATGTCCACTCATCAAGCAAACCAGCAGAATATTCCAGAATGGAATCAATGTAATTTCGGAAGTGGAACTGCCTTGAACTCTTCTGCTGTTCAGGAGACCTAATGACAGAAGAAGAGTTCAAAAGGAGACACTTTGTATAATTCTGAGCACATCTCGATACGAAAAATTTCAAATTGATGCAATTGAAATCGAATCAAATCAAATCATGGCACTATTTTGAAATAAAGCGATTTTCGAAGCTCCGCAGGGCCCTACTTCAGATCACTTGTATCCACTTCCCTCTCTATACCTTCTTCCCTCCAGTTAATCTAACTGTAAACATGGCACATAAACACTACACTACATCAAACTGAGTTCACATCAGGAGACAATTCAAACATAGGTAACCATGTGCTGATGAAGTAGTAAAATCCATCTACAGCTATATACATCATAACAAGTATATGTACATGTATTTCTTTTTTCAAACTTCACTTAAAAACAAAGTTAATGCCCTAGAGCCCTGAGAAGCTTCGAAAAATTTATTTTATTCCATTAAAACGCCCTGATGATTTGAGTCGGCGTGATTTGGAAATTTCGGAATTATCAAAATGTTATCAAAATCCTAAAAAGTGTCTCCTCTTGAATTCTTTCTATATCAGGCCTCCTCAGTGGCATAGATAGCTTTTCGCTGGCGGAGGGGCAAGCACAAAATTTTCCGACAGACTGAAAATTTTCTGACAGTGTAACAACAACAACTAGAGGGGGTATCAGTACCCTGTGGCTCACCAACAGGTGGCCAATCTAAAGGGGGTGGCTGGAGTAAAAAAAAAAGTTCAAAACCTGCACACAAAAGTCCAAAATTAAAGAAAAAAAGCAGCTAAAGGGTTAAATAATATAATAATAACCCCTAAGAAGCATGCTAACATAAAATAGGAACCATGGCAATATGCTACAAGGTAAGTCTCCACTTTGAAAAAAGAAAGACAAACCTCAAAACCTGCACATAAAAGTGAGAAAAAAAAGAAAGTATCACATTTGTTTCAATGGGTTAAAATTGAGGAAAATACACTGATAATGTCACAGTAAAACCCTACCTGAAAAATATCCTCTTGGAAGAAAAGAAAAAAACCCTCAAAACCTGCACATAAAAGTCAAAAAAGTATCACATTTGTTTCAAAGGGTTAAAATTTAGAAAAAATACCCTGAAAATGTTACAATAACCAACGTGGCAATATGCCAGTGAGGTAAAACTCCACTTAAAAAAAAAATATCAAAACCTGCACACAAAAGCCCAAAATTAAAGTAAATACACAGCTAAAGGGTTAAATAATATAAAAATAGCCCAAGAAGCATCCTAACATAAAATAGGAACCATGGCAATATGCTACAAGGTAAGTCGCCACTTGGAAGAAAAGAAAGACAAACCTCAAGACCTGCACATAAAAGTAAAAAAAAGCATCACATTTGTTTCAAGGGGTTAAAATTGAGAAAAATACCCTGTCACAGTAACCACAATGGCAATATGCCAGTAAGGTGAAACTCTACTTGAAAAATATTCACTTGGAAGAAAAGAAAGACAAACCTCAAAACCTGCACATAAAAGTCAAAAAAGTATCACATTTGTTTCAAAGGGTTAAAATTTAGAAAAATACCCTGAAAATGTTACAGTAACCACCATGGCAATATGCGAGTGAGGTAAAACTCCACTTAAAAAAAATATCAAAACCTGCACACAAAAGTACAAAACCTGCACACAAAAGTCCAAAATTAAAGTAAATAAGCAGCTAAAGGGTTAAATAATATAATAATAGCCCCAAGAAGCATCCTAACATAAAATAGAAACCATGGCAATATGCTACAAGGTAAGTCGCCACTTGGAAGAGAAGAAATACAAACCTCAAAACCTGCACATAAAAGTAAAAAAACATCAAAACCTGCACACAAACGTCAAAATAAGTTCAAAATTTGATTCAAAGGGTTAAAATTAAGACAAAATACCCTGGAAAAGAGTTAAATGTTATCGTGAACCCCCATAGCAATATGCAAAGAAGAAAAAACTTTTTTAAAAAGCACAAAAATCCAAACCAGTAAACAAAAGAAGTCCAAAATTGAAGTAATTAAGTAGGAAAAGGGTTAAAGAATACAACGTAGCCCTAAGATGCATGTTTACATACAATAGAAAGCATTGACATATGCTACAAGGTAAATCTACACTTGGAAGAAAGGGAAAAAAAAACCCATGAAAACCTGCACGCAAACATCAAAATAAGTCTAAAAATCTATTCAAAGGGTTAAAAAAATTTTTAAAAATGCACTGGAAAGATATCAATGTTATAATAACCACCACTGCAATATGCAGTGAGGTCAACCTCAATTTAATTTTTTTTTTTTTATCACAACCTGTACATATAAGTAAAAAGCTGTAAGCCTAAGTCCAAAACCTGTACATAAAAGTCCAAAATTGAAGTAATTCAGCGGGAAAAGGGCTAAATAATACAAACTTAACTTATTCCTAAGATGCATGTTTACATACAATAGAAAGCATGGCCATATGCTTCAAGGTAAATCTCCACTTGGAAGAAAGGAAAAAAAAAACATGAAAACCTGCACGCAAACATCAAAATAAGTCTAAAATTTGATTCAAAGGGTTAAAATTAAGACAAAATACCCTGGAAAAGAGTTGAATGTTATAGTGAACCACCATAGCAATATGCCAGGGATTTTTCTAGGTGTATTGGGAATGGGGCCAGGGGCCCATGCAATTGGGAAAATAGCCATCTTATTGGACCAAATTGGGAATCCTGTTGACTCTGTAGGGTTTAGAAAAGTGCACATTTCTTCTATAAAGGCACTTTAAAAATGAAGAAGTCAGTTTTATTATTTTCAACTATTGTTTGATAGTTCCTTTATCAGCATAAAAAAGGCCTAATTTTGCAGGAAATGTTCATAAATGTTATGACCAAGTTGATACTGGGTACCAATTGGGAATTTAATGTTAGAAATTGGGAAAAATAATGCCAAAATCTCATTGGGAATGGGGCCTATATTCGGCCCCTATCGTCACCTAGAAAAATCCCTGTATGCAGAAACTAAACAAAATTTTAAAAAGCCAAAAAATCAAAACCTGTACACAAAAGTTCAAAATATTTGAGAGCGGACGCCGATGCCCGCGCCGACATGAAGGCTATGCCATAGGCTCACACAACTAACGTTGGTGAGCCAAAAACCCAAACAAACAGAAAGAATCTGTTGTTTACTGCAAATGTACTGAAAATTGGTCTTTTTTACCCAAAATGGCATGTTTTTATCCCCAAAGCCAGCATTTTAATGTTATTAGGCATAAATTCACCTAAAAATGGTCCCAAAAAATTTCCGACAAAACTTCTGGTGGGGGGGAGGGGCCTCCCCCTCCCCCCCCCCTTTATCTACGCCACTGGGTCTCCTGTACAAGAGTTCAAGAAGGCTGTGCTTCTGAAAGATCTTTGGATTTTGTTTCTGAATTTTCTGCATTTTTTTTTTGGACTTCCCAAACAGATGAATCACCATTGAGCACACCCCTTGAGTGGAGACTCACACAATTTGCACAACTTCTAAAGCCCAAAGAGTTTTGATGTTTGATATCAACTATGTCTACCTGATTCAATTTGGGATTTGATTCAACTAGACATCAGAGATTTCCAGGGCCCTATTATGCCCCCTCATTGGAACAAGTATTTCCATCTCATTTTAGCAAGGGATCATACTGTCCCTTGAGTGCAACAAGGTACCATCAGCAATACATCAGCATTCAAAAGCATGGCACATGGTGCACTATTGCACTCAAGGGACGAAATAGCCTTCCTTTCAGATGAAAACAGTGAATTTAGCTATTTGGCAGAAATACTATGAGCAACAACAGTTGTTTTTTTTTTGTTTGGTAAAGAATTGAGAAACAGCTTTTCTAGTGACTTGACACATTCTGAATTTATTTTTATGTTATTTCTATTTAATGGTTTCACTGCCATTGCTGATCTGGTTCTCAAGATTACTGACGATCAGGCAGGTTTTTTCAAGGTGCTAGCATGGTGTTAATGGCACACTGTTGGAAAGATTACATAGAGTCCTCTCAAACAGTGAATGAGATAACAGTATTCTATTGGCATGAGCAAACAGTCAGAAAGATCTGTCACCAATCTACACTGTAAAATAGTTTACAGCAGTGAAACAGTTATGTAAAATATTTATATGAATACCAGATGCAGCCAGTAAGCAGGGAAACAGCTGCTTCCCAGCACATACATGTACACTGAGCACAGAACATAGCATAAGTCAAAATAAGTCACAAGATAGCCAAAATTCTAAATCAAATTTTGGTACAAATCTTTTTTAACCCTTGACTATTCTTGCGAAGCAAATTTTTTTCCCATGATAAGTATTACAAAATAAATATTCAAATTTTCAAGTGGTAATTTATCCAAGCATTGCAACAACATGATATTAGATCAGCAGCTTTCACTGTAAGTGCTCAGCACAGCTGCACAAGCTTAGCCTCTGTAAAGAAAAATAAAACAGGGGCCTCAAGGAGCCTTAATCACTGACCTGAAAAAGTTGTTAAACACTCTGCACTCTCACGTCAAAATTGTTAAGTTTTCAGCAGCAAATATTTCACATAATGCAGTGTGATATTTAACCAAATATACCTTGTTTGAAAGAGCCCAGTGAGGTCTCTCAAACAAGATATCATTGGTTATATTCATGGTTAAACAATAAAACAGACTGTTTGCAGAAAATTCTAAGGCACTACCAGAGTGCAAGAGGTTAAAGGAGGATTTAAGCTTACATCCAACATCCATGGTTAGTTAGCACTATTGAGCCCAAACATGAACCCAGGTACTTGATTTACACAAATCTGACTCTGCCCACCCCCAAGGATACTGTACATGAATACCAAATATCAATCCATTCTGACATGTGGATGTGAAGAAGCTGATGTTTGAAGAATATTCCTCATATTAAGTTAAGGTTTGTGCTCTCATTGGGAAACCAAAATATGAACCCAGGGACTTGATTTGAACAAATCTGAATCTGCTGCCAACAAGGATGCTAAACACCATACATCAGAAAATTCTGACTGGTGAATATGAACAAGATACTTCAAGAATATTCCTCATATTGCATTAAGGAGCCTGAATATGATCTAAATATTACCCTAGAGACATGATTTGAGCAAACTTGAATTTACTCCCACCAAGGATACTGTATACTAAATATCAAAGAATCTGACTGGCGTAACTGAAGAATTCTGATGAATTTCTTCATACATTTGTACTTCCCCAAGATACAATTTGGACTCCCATATCAAGCCCAAATATGAACCCAGGAACTTAATTGTATTCCACTCAAGAGTCATTTGCAACAATCGACAGTGATTCCGGGGTGAATTTTAAGGACTATATGAGAATTTATTGTTTGGAGTTGGGATTGTCTGTTTACAAAGCCAAAAGGTGGCCAGTGGAAGCCCTCCTTATGTCAGTTTAATTTACCATAACATTCCTCTCCCATCCTACGCCCTATGAAATTTTTAGATCAAAACAGACTAAAGTTTCTTCAGCAGGCAATGTGTGGGCAACAAAAATTTTATTGAGAGTTCAGTCTGCTTGCATGTATTTATAGACCTTCAAAAATAATTCTCATTCATGTTTTAACCAAACAGCTTGTGATCTGAAATAAGACAAAATTTGGTGGAATGTTTACTCTATCTTTCTCTGCTTGGCAACATTTTGCAAGGCAGCTGTTATCTTGCTTGTTATTGATACAGTTGAAGCAAAAAATAATAATACACAAATTAAAAGCAAAATCTTATCTTTTTCATCACAGCAGAACACAAAAAACATGTTATGTAAATTGTTGAACATTAACATTAACAGTTTTCTCATTTGTGCAATTAGTCTTTACAAGTACAGTGGAGAAAGACTGCTGACCAAATATAGAACGTCTGATTCATTGGAGTTTCTCTCTTGCACAAGCAAAATATTGGATTTCAGTCATTGGGAGCAAGTAAGTATACACATTGGTAAGGAATGCCAATATCTTATTTATTAAATAAATGAGTTGATGTACTGTGATACAGTTTGTCTAGCATTGATTATCCACAAACCTTGGTACATGCATTTAGTGATCAGAATACACAAACACCTGCTGATATTAGTGAAAATTTATCTTTAGAAAAAAAACCCCAGAAATGAGGTTTCTCAGAGCAAAGACATCTCCCACACAACCATTTACTGAACACATGGATTCAAACATAATCTATGATGAGGACTGATTTAATATTATGGACTATGAGACCTCGATTTTTGTGTACCTGGTTCTGTTGACTATTCTTTAAATTCTAGGGCATTGCTCGGTTTGGTGGTGGGGGGAGGGTGGGAATTACCAACCACCCAAAATTTTTCCAGTTGGGGCATTTTCCTCTGGATGAAGTCTTAACCCTTTGAATCTGTGAGACCGATTTTTTGATCCAAGGCATAATTTCGTCCCATTTTTGTTTTATCATTGGAGGTCTATACATGGAGTATTGATGATAAAATAATAACTGCAGTCTGCAGACATCTGACTGCAGACTCCAGTCGTTATTTTACCCTTCCTGTTTATAGATATTAGACTGACCCATCTCACTGTAAGTGTACACAAAGACAATACCATTCTAGGAAATAAGGGTTCAAAGGGTTAAGTATCAATTTACTCTTGCTAGTAATCATGTATTTTCTTACAAAACTTGATTTGATACTTGGGCTTATGTCAGAGTTGAAACGGTCAACTGATTAATCGATTAACCAATAATCAGTCTTGATTGATCAAAAAAGTAATTGACTGATTAATCATTACTTTTGAACTACAAATGTACTATGCTACTCAAAGTTTGCTAAGCATCAAGTATATCCAACTACCTGTTTTACGTTTCAGTTGAAATATTGTAATGAAAAGTGAATATATTTTTTATTTAATTATATCTTTAATGATTTAGGTACAGAAATTATGATTTATTTGTGTTTCTCATTATTTTTTAGCTTTTGAATACGATAACTATGGAAAATGGATATTATTGGTAAAACAGGGCATTTTTCAAATTTGCCGAAAAGCTGATGGAGCAAACTGATATGGGTTCAATATCGTGTATGAGACCAATTATTGTTAATTACAGCTTGCCAACACCTTTTCATGCTCCCAATCAGGTTCCAGATGGTCCTTTGTGGGATGTTGTTCCATTCTTGGACCAGCATGGCACCAAGCTCCTGGACACTTCTTGGTTGGACTGGATGGGCTGAAATTGCAAACTGCAACTCATTCCAGACATGTTCGATTGGATTGAGGTCAGATGATCTTGCTGGCCAGTCCATACGCTCAATTCCCTCCCCCTGTCGGTACTCCCTGACAGCATGGGCAACATGAGGACAGGCTTTATTGTCCATCAGAATGAATCTATCACCCACAGCGCCTGCATACAATCTGACTTGGACATCCAGGATCTCATCAATATACCGCGTGCAGTCAATGTACCACGTTCAAGGACAAAGAGCTCTGTACATCCATCCCTGCTGATGCTGCCCAAGACCATGATTGACCCTCCACCATAGCGGTCATGCTCAGCAATGTTGGCTGAATGGAATCGCTTTCCTGGTCTTCTCCATACCCTAGAACGCCTATCTGTGTGGTCTTGGGAGTACCTTGACCCATCTGTAAAAAGGACAGGTCGCCAATCTTCTCTGGTCCACCCAAAGTGGTCCATGGCCCATTCATATCGTGCATGGCAGTGGTTCTGGGACAGCGGAATGCAAATACTTGGTCTTCTCGGTCAGAGACCACCTTCGTGCAACCTAGCCCAGATAGACTGCGTCAAAACATTTTCCCCAGATGCATTCTGAAGGTCTCTGCGATGCTGGGTTGCTGTGGCAAAGCGGTTCCTACAGGCATGAATGATCAAAAACCAGTCTTCAGCTGCAGATGTCTGACACCACCATGCCGTCTTACTGGTGTGCCATATCAATTATACGAGAAGAGTAAAGCATGTAAGTTACATTGCCGACATACTTGTTCACTTGAATGATCATTATACGCTATCAGAGGCCCAGCATGACAAATTAATAATTAATATTTCAACAACATCGTCAAGGCATGCCTTCAATGAATTATTTTCTGAAAACAGAGGCCTCAGATCCCTTAACTGAGCTTGTAACAATCAGATTCTGTTGGTACAGCACACACTGTTACATTATTAACATTGTGGCAGACAACTTTTGTGATTTGTTTCAGGTACAGAACATAAATATTACAAGACAGTGGGGCCCACTAAACTTGGATTTCACTTAATTGAACACCCTTGTTATGAAAATACAGATGTAACTTCCAAACACAAAACTATTTACCATACATTCTGTACAAATGTGTCGGACCTGTCAACTGCATATGGATTATAGAGCAAAATCTTTGTTTCCAGATCTACTTGACCTCTGTAATCAAATACAGTCATTTAACTGGCAGAGTGTTAAATTATTTTTCAAAGGTGATTTGAAATGCGAGTATTTTTTTGAAGGGTACCATGTTACAAGCAAAAGACACCCCAGTTTAATAAGACTTTGTTCATAAACAATTGTTTTATTACTATTCATTGGAGAATGCCTTTTGGCACTCTCCAATAAATTGTAATAAAACAATGTTGTAAATTTTTTGTGTGTGTTTCAATTTCTGAGTAAATGAGGTAAACAATACAGTGTAAAGCCACTAAAGTAGCTTTCAGCACTTTTCGGTAGAGCTCTGATAGTTATTTCTTTATTTATTGGTGTTTAAGGTTACATACTTATGCACAATGGCTAATCGTGCCCATGACAGTTTTACAGGTGGAGGAAGCCGGAGTACCCGGAGAGAACCATCGAGCATCGACGAGCAACGGTCAGCTCCTCAACATTCAACTCTGTTCAAGCTCCGCTCAAGCAGGGTTACAGCGGTTGAAGACATGTCCACCATTGACGTGCAGTATGCCTTAGAACACAGCATCATCGTTCCCCCATATAGGAAACTGGGATAAAGTGCCTTGCCCAAGGACACAATGCAGGTCACCCCGGACAGGGATCGAACTCGGGACCTCAAGCACAGAAGTTCAATAGTCTACCACTGAGCCACCGTGCTCCCTGCCCTGACAGTGGATTCTAGCAATCAACCAGTTAATCTGTTATATCTTGTTTGACAGAGCTTCATTGATCCCCACCCCACACATCATAATTTTCCACTTGGGACACTTTCATCTGGGTTTGAGTCTTTGATATTGATTCACACTTGTTGGTAATCATGTCCTTTCCTTCGTGACCAGATTTGCTTCTTGAGACTTCTGTCACATATGTAATTGGCCTCATGCAAATGGAAGTCTGTGGCAAATTGGGGAATTTGGAGTTTCAGCATGAACAATTTTGAGTCTGGTATGTGCTAATTAATAAGATGTTGGGGATCACATGCATCATGACTACATGTACTACATTTAACTCCTTGTATGCTGCTGGCAGATATTCCCACCAGGAGACCAATACTCTTGCTACAGTACAGTCGCCATGGACTGGTCATAATCCACGCATGTAGGAGTCAGCAGGAAGACAGCCAATCTGGCTATGCCTTCTCCTTGAAATGTACACGACTTTCACTTTCATTTTTATATTTTCTGTCATATTATTTTAAATTCAGTAGTTAGATGAACCATAATGATTTTATTCAATTGTGTATATTGCAAAAAAACATTCTACATTCTACATGCATTTACCAGGTAATAAAAATTATAATCAGCAAAATTTTAATTAAGGAAGCACCAGGTTGTACCCAGTGCTTCCTTAGTTAAAGTTTTTACGATTATTCCAATAATTAGTGTTTGGAATCTAATATTATTGTGTCGTGAAAAGTGATCAGTCCACGGTGGCAGTACTGCAAAAGAAAAGGTATAATTTGGCTTGCGTTCAAGAGAATGCATCACTGTAAATTGGACCAATCATATCTCAAATGATAGCTGGGCACTATTTGTTTGAATTTTTTCATCAAATCAAACTGAAGCAGTCATGACTGTATTTCATTGAAAAATTTACATAAAATACTGAGAAGGTTAAGAGCAAAACCACAAACAAGTTTCTTTAACTATAATCACCACTGACAAATATTCCATTAACATCATCAGCGAGTGCACCATCGATGAGCAGTATGCCTTAGTAACACAACACCACTTTGCCCCCACAAGGGCAATGGGAGTGAAGTGTCTTGCCAAAGGACACAACATGGTTGCCACAGCTGGGATTCAAACCGAGGACCTCTTGGCTTGCAGCCTGCACCTCTACCTACTAAGCCATTGTGCCCCTTCCCCTCCCCCCCCCCCCCACCCTGAGTCTTGAGTGATGACAGTCGGAGACAAGATGGATATAACCTCCTTCCCTAATGAGTCATGTTTGCGACGTCCCTGTTAATACTGTATATCTGTACACAAGTTACATTACACAACTGTCAGTAGATGACAGTGCATCTACATGAGTGTTAACAGTCTGTACATTACCAAGCTACACAGAGCCTCCCAGTTGAACGGTCATGATCATGGAAGAAAAAACAGGGAGGTGGGTTGGTGGGGGGGGGGGGGAGGGGCAACTTTTTCAATGCAACATAAAAGTGACAGTTTGTGAGGATTAAGGGTTAACTAGATGTGCGCCATCCCGAAACAATGACAATGTACAAAAGTTTTCATCCATACATTCAAAGGGTAGCAGCAGGCATTATTATTGTCTACATGTGTTCAACTCATTAGTCATCAATAAAGTTTAATTAAGTACAGCATGCTGCTGTACCAAATATTCTTCATGACTGAGAAATGTGAGCCTGTCATAACCAATCAACAATCTACATGTTTATTGTTTACAGAATATGAGCTACTGGAGGACCTCTATTAATGAGGTTAATTATTATAAGTGTTAAGTACCCACAGGAATGAAAAATGGAGCAACATATAACCTTAGAGATAAACAGTAGCAGGAGCTATATTTACTGAAGAACATATTTGATTGATTTGTATCATTTGCAGCCACTAGGCACTATCCAATCAAATGTAACTGAGCAACAAGTCATTAACAAAATTTGATTATTGCCAGATTCAATATGAAACCTATTCTAACTGAGTTTAGATGTTACAGTCACAACCTACAGTATTTCACGAAGCCCAAATATGCAAGCCTGAATATAAGCAACATGTCATTTGCAAAATGAGGTCCCCAGAGGGTGAATTTGCTGATGCTATCCCATACAGTGGGCCAATTTATCCTCTAGGTACATCCTTTCCGTTTTGGCTTGAGATCTTGATTCTGACTGAGGTTCACAGAGGGTAAATCTGGTGATGCTACCCTGCAATGCAGGGTAGCATCACTAAATTCACCCTCTAGGCACCTCATTTTGCAGATGACAGTCTACTTATTTTCAGGCTTGCATATATGGGCTTCCAGCACTCTATTAGTGCAAGTACCAGTTTACTTGAAATCAGGAATGTAGGCAGAGGGTCTTGGTTCGGGGGTGCCCCTCAAGAGTCATATTTACCAATTCTAACCCCCTTCTTGGCTCCCAAGCATCCAACTTTTGATAAAACAATATGCACTCCCCACCAGCCCTTGTGAGAATTTTCCAACTACTACCTGTGAATTTCGAACTGCTTAAGAAATCTGAATGCATCCTCACCCAACCTTCCTCCCTCCTCTTCTGTTATGTAAGAAATATTACCTTTTCTAGAGTTACAGATTGTCTCTTGAGTGCAACAAGTCGCCATCTGCAAAGCTTTAGTATTGCAGATCATGCCTCGTTGCACCCACAGACACAGGCACTGCAGATGTACTGTATCTGCAGTAACATGTTAAGAGTGCTTTTACTGGCTTAATGATTATCTATATTGGCAGCGCAGTGGTTTATGTTATGAAAAACATTCAAGCTCATAGAGCAGAGATTACATGTACATTAGTCTAGGTTTTTAAGGTCACATACTTCTGCACAATGGCTAATCGTGACTGCAACATGGAGATAAAGTCAAGAGTAGTTAATCGTTTATACCCATGCTGCCCATGCTGTCCATTTTAGAGGACTTCCAACCCAAGCATTGGTGTCTGGGTCCTATTTTACCAGTAAAACCGAGCTTGTTTATCACAGGAAACCAGCATTGCTTCACTTCCCAGGGTAGTCTAGGTGTGGTTTGTTTGTTTGTTTATTGGTGTTTAAGGCACATATTTCTGTACAATGGTCAATCGTCACCACAACATGGATATAAAGTCAAGTCTAGTCAATCGTTTATACCCAGGTTGCCCATTTTACAGAATTTCCACCCCAGGTACATGTATTCGTGACTGGGTCAATTTTTTATCATTAAAACAAAATTTGTGTACCACAGTAAACAAGCACTGCTTCACTTCCCAGGGTTCCGATGGGGAAGGGTGTGTAGGGTGGTTTGAAGATCATGCACGAGGAGTTGTTCATGCACAAAGTGATGGGTTACTATGTCTAGTTTCGTTTCCTGCTGGAGGATTATAATAATACATGTACATATCCTTGGAAGCATTTGGCCCTTGATTGGAGGCAAAGTGATTGGGTACAGGGTGGGGTATTGATAGTGGTAGCACATTTGAGCAAGTTACAGAACATGCCAATGGAGGAATTATTTCACGTTCTGAAATATTACAACTTGATACCGAGAAACCATGCCAGTAGAAGGTGAAATGATGTTGTCAGTGACCATGGTTGCATTAATTAGCAATTAACTGGAACTGTATAAGTATGTGCTTTCCAATGAATGAGTTTAGTTCATCGTCCAGGTAAATGATGGTAGACAATTGGATGTATGGGTCCAAGGACTGAAGAGTTAAGCTGTAGAAAGAGATAGTGTGGTAAATGTGGTGGTCAATTAACTGTGGCACTACGTACACAGAATGACACACAGGTGTGAATTGGTTAATCGATATGGCACACGTGCCAGCACAGAAGGATAAAACAAGAGGCCGAAGACGTGTGTCGTTCTGTGTTTATTACATTGCCTTCATGTCTATAAAAAACAATTATTAGAAGGACACACAGCAATTCATTTGACAACTGTCAACAAAAAAAAAACAAATTTTATCGTCAACCAAATTTGCGAGGGGAACCTGTTTCGTCCCACAAGTTCAAATGTGCTTTGTGTGCCTACTGGCACTCAGGTGACGATTTTCAGCTATTGCTAGTGATTCAAATTGTAATGGCATTGCACAATTTATAGAAAACTGCAGTGAAATTTAGCTTTTATTTAAAAATTGTCTGTCAACGATTTCTGTTCCGCACATAATCATGTGCGGAACAGATTTTCATTTTCCATGTGGTTTAGTGTTGCTGTAGATGGGGGTTACATAGAACAAGCATGTAATAAATGCACGGTTGATAGAAATATCAGCCATATTTGTGAAGCAGGGCAGGATCGAATTATCGTTGTGTCTTGCCTGATATGAGCCATGCTAAGTTATCAATTAGTAACCTCTAGCATGCAAGAACACAGTGAACAGGCCAACGTGTTTTAATCACGTGTGTTGGCACTAATATTCAAGCCAATTTCGGAACCAAAACCAAATCTGAAAAATCAAAACCCTCCCATCTTTAACACTTACATGTATGTCAAAATATCGACAGGTAGTAAATTTTTGCCATACTAGGAACATAACCAATTCAATTCTTGTTTGACAAAGCTGATTCAGCTCTGTCAAACATAAATGAATTGATTAATTTCCGACTTCCATTACAAGAAAAGTTTCTACTTGAAAATTTGGTGAATAACAGTGGCTTGTTTTTCCATTATGTTTGCTAGATGCTTAAATGGCAAGCTCTCAGACAAACAAAATCTGGATGGAAACCTGTTGGTTTTCTGTCACAGGATTTTCTCCCCCAACTTCTAATACAAGATATGCGTGTCTCATGTGAGAAGGCCATGTGAGAACAGGTATTAAATGAGATGCAGAATCCCACCTGTGGCAACTATGTTGTGTCCTTGGGCAAGACAATTAATCCAAATTGGGGGGGTAGAGTGGCGTTGTGTTCTAAGGCGTATTGCACATCAATGGTGCACTTGTCTTCAATCAATGCTAACCCTGCATGTGTGGAGTTAATATGTTGGGGAGTCCGACAGTTACTTGCTGTTGCTCAGTGGTTCTCTTTGGGTACACCAGCCTCCTCCACCTGTAAAACTGTCTGAAACGAGGTGACCCTGGCTGTCAAAAGTGTTGTTAAACCCCAATAAATAAATAAATTAACATGAGCGCTCAAATCGCTGAAACAATACAATGTCCCCTACCGGACTAATGAGCATTAATAATTATACAAATGTTATAACCTAGATGTGATCAGCATGAATTCTGTTGAAGCATTTCCCCAAAAAGTCCAGAAAACTGATATTTTGGCGCTTTTCCATATTTCCGAGGGCTATAACTCACACAAGAATATTGCAATCAGCATGAAACTCAAACATGATCTGTAAGTCATCGTTCTATAGTAGGCTACCAAGAATGAAATCATTCGGTTGAAGCATTTCCAAAAAAAGTCTGGAAAACTAAAATATGACTGACAGACTGACTGACAGACTGACAGATGGACAGAGTACAAATGAAACTTGATCTGTAAGTCATCATTCTATAGTAGGTTACCAAAAATGAAATCATTCCATTGAAGGATTTCCAAAAAAAGTCCGGAAAACTAAAGTATAACCGACAGACTGACGGATGGATTGACAGAGTGTAAATGAAACTTGATCTGTAAGTCATCGTTCTATAGTAGGTTACCAAAAATGAAATCATTCCATTGAAGCGTTTCAAAAAAAAGTCTGGAAAACTAAAGTACGACCGACAGACTGACTGACAGACTGACGGATGGATGGACAGAGTGTAAATGAAACGTGATCTGTAAGTCATCGTTCTATAGTAGGTTACCAAAAATGAAATCATTCCGATGAAGCGTTTCCAGAAAAAGTCCGGAAAACTGATATTTTGGCGCTTTTCCATATTTTCAAGGGCAATAACTCACACAAGAATAAGGCAATCAGCATGAAACTCAAACTTGATGTGTAAGTCATCCTTCTATAGTAGGTTACCAAAAATGAAATCATTCCGTTGAAGCGTTTCCAAAAAAACTCCGGAAAACTGATATTTTGGTGCTTTTCCATATTTACAAGGGCCGTAACTCACACAAGAATAATGCAATCAGCATGAAACTCAAACTTGATCTGTAAGTCATCGTTCTATAGTAGTTTACCAAAAATGAAATCATTCTGTTGAAGCGTTTCCAAAAAAACTCCGGAAAACTGATATTTTGGTGCTTTTCCATATTTACAAGGGCCGTAACTCACACAAGAATAAGGCAATCAGCATGAAACTCAAACTTGATCTGTAAGTCATCGTTCTATAGTAGTTTACCAAAAATGAAATCATTCCGTTGAAGCGTTTCCAAAAAAACTCCGGAAAACTGATATTTTGGTGCTTTTCCATATTTACAAGGGCCGTAACTCACACAAGAATAATGCAATCAGCATGAAACTCAAACTTGATCTGTAAGTCATCGTTCTATAGTAGTTTACCAAAAATGAAATCATTCTGTTGAAGCGTTTCCAAAAAAACTCTGGAAAACTGATATTTTGGTGCTTTTTCCCATATTTCCAAGGGTCGTAACTCACACAAGAATAATGCAATCAGCATGAAACTCAAACCTGATCTGTAAGTCATCGTCCTATAGTAGTTTACCAAAAATGAAATCATTCCGTTGAAGCGTTTCCAAAAAAACTCCGGAAAACTAAAGTGTGACTGACAGACTGACGGATGGACGGAGTGCAAACCTATAGTCCCCTCCGGCGATGCCGGTAGGGGACTAATAAGGAGGCAGGGAGACTAAGATCTGGGAAGAGGTGATGAAGTTCATATTCAACCAGTGTGTTCAGGTTTTCATGAGATTTTTTTTTTATTCATTTGTTTTGTTCTGGTGAGATAAAAACACCAAGTTATACTGTTTAACCCCATTACTGCCTCAAATGATGGCCACTTTATACTGCTTTGAAAAATGCTGCCACAGATTTATTCATCCTTGAGAACTCAACTGGATGGCTGCATTTATGATCTTGACAATGCTATAGAAACGATGTTAAGTCATCTTCAGTTGTGTATATATACAGATGGTAATTATTATCATAAAAATCAATTTGAGGCTTTAAGGGTTAAACATTCAGCATCTTTCTTTTCCAAAGTTAATGAGACTTCAGCATCTACAAGTACACAAAAGCCTATAATAAAGTGGAAAGCTGGTAGTGCAACTACATGTACATGTACATGTACTGCCTTAACAGCACCATATTGCCATAATATTGCCACAATGTGGAAATATTAACTGGCAGAGGGCCGGAAGCTAAATTTGAGCTTCATTCTGAAGTATAGGCACTGCAACTTAAAAACTTCAAATTCAGTGGCTGTTCATCATATTATCTTTGCAGTGATATTATTTTGTCTGTTAGGATTTGCCTTGTTACAATTTATGAGAGTGCCCGCAGGCACTCGCCCATAAATTGTAACAAGGCAAAGACATAAGAACATATTTTGATGACTAAAAATAATTGAGCACTCTACCAGTTAACCCTTTCGGTGCTATAGGTCCGTACTGAGTACAGACAGAAAATTTGATTCCCTGTGCTACACGTCTGTACTGAGTACAGGGTTACCACACAGATAACATCAATACGCCACACAGTGGTATTCTCAATATAACACACTTGGTGACACATGTAAGAGGTTGACAAAGTGATGTCAGATATTTTTTCAAGTAATTTCCATCATTTTTATGGAAATACCCGAGTGAACCGCATGTGAAATTTCCAAAGAGAGTTACTTTTCCTGATGTTCTTGTAGTGCAAACATGTCGAAAAGATTGTACACAACCGAAGAAGTTGTTGCAGAATTGTATGCAGACAATGATAGTGATGCTGGTGATTTAGATAGTTCAAGTGACTTAAGCGACTCGGATGAATCTGAGGGGAGTTCCGATGCGAGCATTGCGATCGAAAGTGAAGACGATGACGTTTCAATGAGTGATTGGAACTAAACATTGGACTCCAAACATGTTCAAATATGTTCTAGTAGGTGAAAATTACAAATTATTTCACGTTTCTGATTTTTTTCATTTTTCATCATATTTTTCCATTTTTGCCCATATATGGATCAGCACAGGAAATTAAAAACTTGCACAGCAGCAAAGGGGTTAAGCAACTAAAATTTTGCTAAACACTTGCAAAAGATTTAGTTATTTATTTATTTACTTACTTATTTCTTAATTTATTGGGGTTTTAATGACACTTTCAACAGCCAGGGTCACCTCATGTCGGACAGTTTTACGGGTGGAGGAAGCCGGAGGGAACCACCGAGCAACTGTCAGACTCCCCAACATACTAACTCCAAACAAGCAGGGTTTGCATTCGTTGAAGACAAGTGCACCATTGACATGCAGTTCGCCTCACAACACAATGCCACCAAGCCCCCACATGGGCATTTGGGATGACGTGTCTTGCCCAAGGACACAATGCAGATGCCCAAGTGGGATTCAAACTGAGGACCTCTCGGCTTTCAGTCTGCATCTCTACCTACTGAGCTACCACGCTTCCTCTTGCAAAAGATAAGTCAAAGAGTGTTGATCAGGCTTTTAAAAGAGAAGATATTTTATCAGAAAACATTCCTGGAAATTACTTTTTCTAGTGAGGACGTAGAAGCTCATAATAGAAGAATATTATCTTAAAAATGGCCAGATCATCATCTTTTATTATTGCCAGATTGCTGCAGCAATCTGGCAATAAGCCCATTGGCGGATAAAGTTTCCTTATGGCACATTTTGTTGTAGACTGTACTGTACATGTACATCTTTTGAAGTTATCAACATCATCAGTAAGAACATTACAACCTTCCCAAATTGATGTTTGAGGACTGGTCTCAATTACAACTTCTTGATAACTCATTACTGAATCTTCAGGAGTAATACATGTGGGCACAAAAAGGATGCAAGGGCCATATACATGTAAACATGTACATTTAACAGTGATTAAGACCAACTGCGTTGTCTGAAATGATGCAAAAAGAGGATATTGTATTTTCAAGTGTGCAAGTTACTGCATATTATTTTACACATGAATATGATTTTGTCAGCAACAGCTGAGATATAGTTAATGGAGCTGAAACGGTTAAGGGGTTTTCTTGATCGATTAATCACATGGATTAACCTTGGTAAACCGATTAATCACTTGTCCAAATAGATATCTGAATAACTGCCATACCGTCGATGATTTACAGCATGAACCCTTTACCCAACGTAGCAAACAAAAATGACTGGGCCTACATGTATATACAAAAATCTCCATTCAAATTTATTGTTTTCAAATTTTGTCTCAAAAACATAGCTTTTGAGCCCTCATTGGAATGAGCTTGTTAAGCTTGTTCCAATAAGGTGTCATAAGCTATGTTTTTGAGAGAAAAATTGAAAATTTTTAGTAATTCATGAATTTATTTTGCAAGTATTGTCTGCTACCCATAATGGGTAAAGGGTAAAGAATGACCATTTCCAGCCACTGACACAGTATGATGATCATGCAAGTAAACAAGTATGTCAGCAATTAACTTGCATGCTTTACTCTGTCTCATATAATTCATGTGGATCAGTGTGACAATGTTTACCTGTTTTGGAGCAAGTTTGTTCCTTTGTTAACCCATATAATACTTCTAGTTCAAAAGTAACGGTTAATCGATCAATTACTTTTTGGATCGATCAAGATGTTGATCATTGATTAATCAATTAATCGGTTAACAATTTCAGCTCAAATAGTTAACCACTTATTTATCTATGCCAACTCAATGTAACACCAGGAATCCTTCTGAACTTGTTCAACACTAGAGAAAAAGTGCATTCATTGAACATTACATAATGCTCAACAATTATGGCCAAGCTGGTGTTTATAGTCTTGACACTTGACTAGAAATAACACCTCACATTTTATGACTCTCCAAGCTCACTATTATCTGGATTGGTCAGCAGATCTAGAAATAAGGAAACAGGTTTGTTACCTGTTAAAAGGTATGTAGCCTGTTAGCAGGTAGGTTACAGCACAGTTGGCGTGGACTGGCCGTAATCCACGTGTGGGCCGTGATGTCCTTGCATATGTTTATCAAGAAGGGACTGAACTAAATGGAAAGCTCCAGTAATGCCAAGTCATTCAAACAAGTTTCTACAGAAAAGACATCACACCAAAGCTACATATGAAATCAGAAAAAGATCGGGTGAGGGATGTGACCTTCAGGATGTACCAATGGAATTGTTGACAATTTACAGGCCAAATCCAAGATGGACAATGGCCATGATTTTCAACAAAATTCAGAAAAATTGGACAGTTGACTAGGGCTGCATGGTATATCGATAAACCGATATATACCAGTATTCAAACCAATATCGATTGAATACCGGTGTAATTACAACTAGAGTGATGTCACGCATGCAGCCCCGACTGTCCCAGGAATGGCAATGCTTAGACACAAAATAGTCGGGAGCCATTTTTTTGTTAACAGTTTACCTAACGAATCTGCCATATCTCCACTCGTGATATACAAAATTTGCTATTCAAATTTTATTTTTTCATTTCTCTGCTTCAAAAACATACCTCATGATCTATTAACGGAACAAACGTGATGAGCTTGTTCCAATAAGCAGTAATAAGCCAGGGTTAGAAGCAAATAAAAAATGAAAAAATCTGATGCTTCAGAAAAATAATTGTACTGTTGGCTTCAACTTGTGTTTGGTAAAGGGATTAACAGTACATAAAGCAATGTTGGGCTGTATGAGTCAATTTTCTTTTTTGCATGTAATAACTCCCAATCCTTCAAAATGCATTTTGGAAATTACTTTGTGTGTGTGTGTGTGTGTGTGTGTGTGTGTGTGTGTGTGGGGGGGGGGGTGAGTGAGGGGGAGGAAGTTGTGGAACCTATATTGAAACCTGGCCTGTATTACTAGCTGGAAAATATAGATATCAACTTGTGGAACCTATATTGAAACCTGGCCTGTATTACTAGCTGGAAAATATAGATATCAACTTTGGTTGAAATCAAATAATCCAAACTGGAGTTATCAGTCGGAAACCAATTGTTTATAGACAGATGGATGGACCGACAGATGGATGGACGAAAGTCATGACTATAGCCCTGACTATAAACAGTCAGGCTAAAAATGCATTTTGTACCAAAGAAAAAATATTGCATGAATGGCCCTGGGTGAGGAGGAGGTGGGGTGGGGGGTGAGGGGTGGGGGAGAGTGGGGGGTGTGTTAGGGGAGTCCATTTTTTTCCACATGTGGTCAGTCTAAATTCTTCAGAATGCATTTTGAGCAGAGGGAAAAAAGAAATACCTAACTGGCACCATGGGGGTGGGGGTGGGGGGGGGGGGGGTGCGTGGTGGTGTTTCTCTGGGTTTTTAACCACAAACTTTAACCAAAACTGTAAAAAAGCATTTTTGACGAAAGAAAAAAAAGTGTGGGGGGGGGGGGGGAGGGGGGGTGGTTACATGAGTTTAAAAAAATAGTTCAAAATGCATATTCGAGGAAAGATTTGAAAAAAAAAAAAAATGCCTAATTGGGGAGCCTAATTGGAGAGGGGGAGGGGGGGAGGGATAATTTCTGTCTGGATTTTTAACTACAAACTTTAACCAAAAATGTAAAAAACCATTTTTGACAAAAGAAAAAAAAGGTTCTGCATGTAGTGACTGTAAATAGTTCAAAATGCATATTGGAGGAAATAACAAAAAAAAAAGCCTAATTGGGGTGGGGGGGGGGGGTGGGGGGGGGGGGGGGTGGGGGTTTAACCAAAACTGTAAACCAGCATTTTTGACGAAAAAAAAAAAAATTGCCTAATTGGCCCCCGGGGGAAGGGGGGGGTGGGGGGGGAGGGGAGACATAACTTTAAAAAAAGGTTCTGCATGTAGTGACTGTAAATAGTTCAAAATGCATATTGGAGAAGAGAAGAGAAAAAAAGCCTAATTTGGGGGGGGGGGGATAGGGGTAGGGCGTTTGTCTGGGTTTTTAACCACAAACTTGGAATCATCCTATCAAGCTACAATGAAATCCCTTCATAATTAAATTATGGCCTGAGGAATATTCTAAAGGTTTTCGGGCTTCGGGCCTCTGTTGCCGTCACAGTTGCCCAAAAGGGGAACGTTCTCATTTAGACATTATATGAAGTCAACCTATCAAGTTACAATGAAATCTCTCCATAAATATGACCTGTAGACTGTGCTAAAGGTTTTATGGCTTTGGTCTGGTCGTAATTCATGAGTGGGCAGTGATGTCCATGCATACGTTTACCAGGTAATAAAATCAGCATCAGCAAAATATTTAATGAAGCACCAGGTTGTTCATTAACTAAATTTTTGATGATTATTCCTATAATTAGTTTTTGAAGTCTAAAATTATTGTGTCAGTGGAAATATTGCCCATCCATGGAAAATGACAGCTCCTCGGCAGCCGCAGTGTCGTTCAACGAAGGCATGCCTTGATAATGCAGTTGGAATATTTTATCAGTCGGGTCATCAAGCCCCCTGTATTCAATTCGAGGTTTGATTCAATATCAAATAAAAGACTCGATTCAATTTGAGCTTCGATTTGAATAAAAAATATGTGATTCACAGGGCCCTACTTTAGAAGACTTCAAACACAGGCATTACTATTTTATTATTGTGTACTGGTCTTTATGCTCACTTTCTGCATCTATAGCTACATCATGACTGCAACACAAGTATGTATATAACCTCAAGTTTGGCCAATCGGTTGGTTGTATCTAAATATATGCTACCCACTTTAAGAATAAAAAATATGCCAAGCATCGGTACCCAGGTTCCACTTTGAATTTTACCAGTTAAATAGAACTTGTTTATCACAGTAAACAAGCACTCCCCCACTTCCTGGATGATCAGAAATTTGAGGCAACCAAATAGCTCACAAACAAAATATTACCCTTCAAATACATGTATTTTGGGGGGTCATTTCAAACAATAGCATATAACCCATCACAAGAACAGGGGGTGTTTGTTATGACTGGGTTTCAGGCTCATTCCCTTCCCAAATCATGCTCCTCGGTGGGTTGTAAATCAATAAGATGGCATTTTATGATTGTGAGGAATATTTTTGGAACATTTTAAAATTTGAAGGCGTAATTAATTTTGATTTGCAACAGCCCCATTTATTTTCACCCAGTAGAATGTTCGGCTATAGTTCACTCAACTAGGAGATATGGAGTGCACCATGGTTTTTGTCATATATATGCTTGTTGTAATGAGATTTTTAGTAATGCAAGCAGAGAAGTCAAATCAAGAGGTCCAAGCCACATTTACTGACTTTGCATGAGTTATGAAAAATTAGGCCCAAACTGAGTATGGGTATTTTTAGCACTAAGGTGGTTAAAAGAAGTCTGTTCAGGAAATATGGGAAGTAAGAAATATGTACATTTTCCTTTTTGATACAACAAAAGCAATTTTATGAATGACCTGTTTAGACAAGAATTATATGTGTATTAAAAACACACCAAGTGTAACTAACACTAGACAGGTAAAACAGTAAAAGGAATTCAGAAAGCTACTAATCTACAAGTCATAAATCTCACATGATCATTTTATTAACAAACTTTCAAGTATAAACCTTCATTTCAGGGATTGATTATGCTATAATGATATTTTCTGTTATGGAAAAATCAGATCAATTTTACACTCTGTTGGGGTCAATGGTATGCCTGTACATGTACATGTATAAGTATGTATCCAAGAGAAAAATGCTGCACTCTCATCAAATATCTTTGTGATATTCATGAATGGGGATATTTTATTACATCATTTAATTACTTATTTACTATGCATGTACCTTTCACTGACAGGCACAATTCCCAGGGCAGTCATTTTGAGGCGAGCAAGTGCCCACACCCTCTGTGGGCCACTTGATTTGAAAATAAGGAGAGCAGCAAATGTCAACCTCAAATAATCTTGATAAAGGCCATACAAAATAAATTAATTGATTGTCAGGCAATTGTTCTTGCAAATCAGTGAGGGGGGTGGTGGGGGTGTTGGTGGCGGGGGAGGTTAGATTTTATTTTTATTCTATTTCTACATATAATTAGCATGGATTGAGTGGCTTTCCACTGTCTTTTCAGACACAGAGTACATATATACAGAAAGTGCAGAATTATACAGATTATTTAATTTTAACCCACATGGGCTTAATCCTGACTTTGATCACTGCAACAGAACAGGTGCCCCAACATGCTGTCACAGGGAAAACTTAAATTACATTCCAAGTGCCTTGACCGCCATTTCTAGGCAAGTCTTGGCTGTCAATATAAGCAGCCAAGAATTGCCCAGAAACAACTCCCAATCAACATGATGTGGACTATCTTTAAATTTCAGGTTCCCATATGGAGCCCAAATATTAATGCAGTCACTCAAATTGAACAAACTTGAATCTGACCCCCCTAGAGATGTTGCATACTAAATATGAAAGCATTCTGACTGGGGGATATGAAGAATAAAATTTTTAAAAATTATCACCCATATTGAACAAAGTTAAAATTTAAGCTTCCATAGGAAGCCCAAATATTAACCTAGGGACTTGGTTTGAACAATCTTGAATCTGCCCTCATAACAATGATGTATACCAAACATTAAAAGATTCTGACTGGTGGTTCTGAAGAAGAAGATTTTTAAAGAATATTCCCCATATTACCCTAAGTTAAAAATTCTTTCTCCTGTATTGAGCCCAAATATGAACCAATGGGCTTTATTTCAACAAACTTGTATCTGACCCCCCTATGAATGCTGTATACTGAATATCAAAAGATTCTGACCATTGATTCTGGACAGATTTTTTTTTTTTGAATTTTTGTAAATATGCTGACTCAGCATTTTTTTGATGCCCATTACAGAACACCCTAACATAACTGATGGCAATTTGTTTTTATAATTCATTTCTACTGGTCCTAAAAATGCTTCATACCAAATAACAGCTCTCTGTTCCATGTGGTTTGGGAAATATGGACGTTTGAAAATATTTCTATTTTTAGCTCCCAGGGTTCCCATGGAGTAGCTGGAATTTTTTTTTACATGAGTCAAGTACTTATGACCCAATAAAACAACATACCAAATTTGGTTTAAACTGGACCATCGGTCCAGAAAAAAGAAATTTTGGGCGAAGCCAAAAATCTTACCCCTCCCATTACAAAGCCAAATATTGCTTTACGAACTTCGTTTGAACAAACTTGATTCTACACCTCAAAAGGAAGTTCCATAACAAATATCAAGTCACTGTACTCACTGGTTCATGAGAAGATTTTTAAAAATATTTTGGAGCATTTTCCCCCACTCCCTCCCTATGGGGCTGGGCATGTTGAGTTGAACAAAAGTGCAATGCCCCTTCGGGACCATCACTCACACAAACTTTCACTTGAATTGGCCTAGTGGTTTTGGAGGAGAAGACCAAAACATGCTGTTGATGGACGACAGACGAACAGCAATGAGATTAGCTCAGCTTGACTTTGTCAGGATGAGCTAAAAAAAGAAAGTTTTGAGTCTGCCGATTTTGTAGTAATATTGGAAGGCACCACAAGGTAATAAAAACATCCAATAAGGAGGTTGAATTCAGTGAGGTATTGCCTGAGAATCAAAACATTTTTTTTTTGCCACACCTTAGGGATTTTAATACAGGTGTGCACAACACTAGTAAAGCTAATGGATACATTCCAAATCTCTTTTAATCCTTTTGGGTTTGTGAAATTTTCCAGAATTTTTATTGCACAATACACCTTGTGAGTTGGGGGCTTACATGAGGCAGTGACTTTTAGCCAAGTCTTGACTGCCTCTAAAGGCAGCCAAGACTCCACAAGAAACCACTGCCAAGGTAATTTGATGATTGCGCACTGGATCTCTTCTAAGACAAAAGAGTTTGTCAAAAGCCGGAAAAGAGCTTTGACAGTTACATGTAAAAGCTCTCAATTGGTTGTATTAAAAAAATCCCATAGTACAAGATTTCCCAATGAAATAATGGCATACTATTGAACAGTCGCCATCCAGCATTTTTTCCCAAGAGAAAATTAGCTTCTCTTTTGTGATTTTGTAAGACAGAATGTAATGAGGGTAGAGTACGGGGGACTGGAATCACCGACTGGAATTGGAGTTTTTCCTGTATCTCATGAGTGCCGTACATTGTATTTCCTGTGTGGGTGCAAACCTGACTATGCCAACTGTGATGGCTCATGTCCTATCTTTCCACCTACATGTAAACGTACACCATCGAGACATATCTACTCTTGAATTTTTAAACTATAATCCTGGCTACAGTACAGCCACCGTGGACTGGTCAGCTTCATTAATTACAATTTTGCTGATAATGATTTTCATTAATAATAATAACTCTTTGGCCAGCCGCTGATTTGTCGCGGTCCTCATAAGAGAAGGCCATCATTCCCCCTGCACCCCACCCCCTCTTCCCCTCCTCTCCTCCCAGCATTCAGATATAAACTGCTTAATAGTGTCCCTCACTTCCTCTTTTTCAATTTCTTCAATAAGCATTCCTACCCTCTCCCTCGTGTCCCCCTTCAGCCATCTATCCTTTGTTTCTTCACCCCACTTCTGCATTATTCTTCCAGTAAATTTTATTCTATGAGGTATATACTGTGGGCATTCCAAGAGAAAATGTTCCAGGGTCTCCACTACTCCAGAGTGGCACATTTGGCATCCCTTTTCCCCATCTCTCCCAATTTTTCCCCGAAGCTCCAGTGATCTTGATCTCAGTTTGAACAGCAGTGACCCTCCAAAGGTGCCATCTAGGTACTTCTCAAAAGCTGGCTTTTCTTTATATTGTAACCCCTGCAGTGATCTTTTCACGCTAACCCCTGCTCGCCAGTTTCGATTGCAATCTTCCATGACTCTCTCTTTGACAAACCTTTTGCCTTCTTTCATTCCTACTTCTATGTTTGTGACCTCTATAGAGTAATTGTCCATTAGTTCCCTCACATGTTTTGACCACCCCGTTTCTATATTAGAAGTCCAAATGGTATCGAGCATCAATTTGCACCACCGGTTGTCAGGCAGGTTTCTCAAGTAGTTAAAGTAACACAGTTTTCCCAAATCTACCCTGTCCTTGATTTTCATCCACCCAAGCTCCCCCCTTACTGCTTCCAAAGCTGCAGCATTACTCGACCCTGTTATCCATCTGCCGGCATCGTTTTGAGTATTTTCCAACTTCTTAATAACGGTTTGGTTTAATGGAATCACGTCCGTGCCATACGTTATACTTGGTAAACCCACCCTCTCCCACAGTGTTTTCCCCACAAAGACCTTGTTGAAACTATTTTTCCCTAAAAGTTTTAGTTGGTTCAGAATTCTTTTCCCCTTCAGAATCAGTTTGGCTGAGTAATTTCTGTACACCCCTCTTCCCGTTATATTTATGCTTACCCCTAGATACTCATACTCTCCCGTTTCTCCTACAGTGATTTGTTTGCTTTCCCCTTCGGGGATTGAGAACTCCCCCACTCTCCATCTCTTCGTCATATCTACCTTGCGTCCAACGGGTATTACCTTGCTTTTATTTTCATTTAGTTCGAGCCGCCAAGTGTTCCCATATCTACCAACAATTTCCAGCAGTTTCTCTAGCCCCTGTTCAGTTCTAGACATTAACACCATGTCGTCCGCAAAGAATAAGCCTGGTATCTTTATGTCTCCAACATTTACCCCCTCCGCATTACCTGGTAAATGAATGAGTGGACATCAAGTCCACGGCAACTGTACTATAGCTCATATTCCAACTTCGTTGAAGGCAATTAACAATACTATACAATTAACAGGAATTGAAGAAAAAGCATGATGCTTGGACTATTTTAGTCACTCCTGAGGTGCTCAAAGATGACAATGTAGGGAGATTGATTGCTTAATGTAGATTCATTCTTGGACTTTGTTTATATCAGGTTATGTTCAAGGTGAGTGCTTTAGGCTCCGTGGGGTCTCTTGTATTTTTTAACCAATGTCAAGAAATTTTTTCAATAACAAAATTTTTGTACATTAAGATTCCCTCGGTATGATAAATTGCTTTTGGTGTGATACCGATACCAAACATTATTTACTGTGTGTTGCCCATCTTTACAAAGATGCAATTTTCTATCTTCTGATAAAACAATGAGCATTTATTCTATTGTACATATATCATTTGACAGAGCTCAAACAAGATATCATGTTCCAATAAGACTAAAATCTTCTTCCTCTGATTGGACAAGAGCTCGTTTAGTATATTCTATGTTTACGGCTCAAGTGGCAAATGTTACCGTCTGACGCCACAACATGAAATATTTGAAATGACGTTGCCCACTTAGTAATTGCTTCACCAACGGAGTGACAAGCAAACCGCTTCATTTTTCTGGATTTTTCACTTGTGCAGCAGACGGTGTTCTGGATGAATTGTTGTTTAAATTACAAACCGATTTACGATTTGGATTGAGATGGAGTGAGTTTATCTGGTTTATTGATTATTTATCCAGTGCCATTATGGGACACACAAGAGGTTTATTTACTAAACGTGTGATCGTTAAAAGTTGCCTTGAACAAGGCAACTTTTAATGATTACATGTTTAGTAAATAAACCTATCGTGTTTCACGATGAAGGTTTTGGGCTTTGGGTAGTGGCTTATGGGAACATATACTTTATTGTGATGAATTGATGGTAACACGGTCTGAGGTTTGCAGATCAGAGTGTATGTTCAACCTCAATGCTACATAAGCTCCGGGCCACAAACCTCAGACCATGTTACTGTCAATTTATCACAATAACTTATAATAGATTATAATAGATTAAATGCCTACATGTATAAATACATTGAATGTATCGAGATAAAAAAAATATGTTATTAAATGTGGGGAATTCAGTGGATGTGATCATGTGAAGGATGTTGGAATCATTCTTCCGACAGATTACAAGATTTTTTTTTATTAAACTAACAGGGCTTTACTCTGTAACCTATAAGCAGTTAACAGGTCAAATCTTTACTAAAGGCATGGTAAATGGTTAGGTGTTTGTTATGTACAATTAACAGGGTTATTCAATAAACGATGTACAATTAAGTGGGCTCAATTACACCAGTGGAATTTGGGATATCAACTTCTATCAAAAGTGGTGTGTTAGTGTTTTTCAAATTGAGCTCATTCCAATGAGGGGTTTTTAGCTACATTTTTGAGGTGAAGAAAGAAAAATTTTCAGCTATTCAAGAAACTGTTTTGGAAGTGTTATCTGCTATTCGGGTGGTCTAAGGAAATGGGTCAAAATAAGAGATTTGGACAGTTGCCCAAGTAGTTTCTAGCAGCACTGAAATAAAGAAATTACAGTGCTTGTTTAGATAACTGAATCTCAAAACTTATTGTAGACTGAATGCATTATACATGAAGTTAATATCCTATCAAATAATAACTAATATTTGATGTATTGCCTACTCAACAAATTGCCTTTTTCATTATTGTGTACAATCTATGTTTATTTACAAAGAAAACAACACATTCATTGCATATTTTGGGCCGAGATTAGTGAAATCAACAAAAAACAGTGAAAAGTTATGAACATATTACTGAGCTACTAGCTGTGGTATTGACTTTTGTGTACAGAGCTTCCAACTAGTCAGGTTACATACATGTATTATCCCGATTATAATTGTACAGTAGATATGCCTCGAGTATAACTATAAAAGGCAATACAATTTTGTGCACAACTGTACAATTCATATTTAGATGAATGATGTCAGGAATCAGAACCAGCTTGGTTATTTCCTCATTTCTTATTTAACCCTTTGTTAACATGAAAAGCAGACACAGACGACACTAGAAAAAAAACTTCTTGAATAACAATTTTGTTTCATTTTTTGTCTATAAAACATAGGTTATGTCCCTCATTGGAATGAGCTTGACAAGCTCATTCCAACGAGGGGTCATAACCTATGTTTTCGAGACAAAATAATGAAAATTAATTGTCGTTTTTTTTAGAATAGCTCTGGCCTGTTTTGGCCGTTACGTTGGGTAAAGGGTTAAACAATACAAATAAAGAAAGATCACAGAAGGTTCATGTAAATTTACCAAATTATCCTATTCGGTCAACTTCGTCAAGCTCCACCACCTATCGTAAGATTGGTTCTGAGAGTTTTCTCCAAAAGGTGACCAATCAGATACAGAATTCTTTATCATCACCCAAGTCTCACAGCACAGCACACATTTAAAATGTTCTGGAAGTAGGAAAGAAGTTGGAAACTTTTTAAACCCTCTCTCCTTCCATTCCTGGAGGAGGGTGTTATGTCTTTTCATGTTAATTTCAGTTACATGTTTGTGCATGTAGTTAGAACAGTTCATGCCACCACCTTTCTATAGATAACCAATGCTGGAAATGAACAAAATTGACGGGTGCAGTTTTAAGCTCTCGTGAAATCGAAGACGGGAGTAAATTGCACCCTTAAAATATTAGTACAGTGGAGCCCACTTAATTGTACATCTCTTAACCGAATAACCATGTTAACTGTATATAATTTCCCAACACAAAACCATTTACCATACCTCCAGTACAAATCTGACCTGTTAACTGAATATCGGGTTATCGTGTAAACTCCTGTTAATTGAATAAAAAATCTTGTAACCTGTCGAGAAATTTCCCTGACTCTCCCCAGTTTTCTTTTGTTTATAGACCTATTTGGCCTCAGTGCATCCATCACCAGCATTTAATCCATTATATCTTGTTTGATAGAGGTCATGGAGCTCTGTCAAACAAGATATAATAGAATGTATGGTAAGTTATCTCTAGAATACAGCAAAGTGACAAAATCCCTGTTAATTGAATACTCCTGTTAACTGAATAATTTCCATTTCCAAAGTCTACTGTACATGAATTTTGAGGGAAAACTGTCACTAGGCATCAGAAACTTTGAATGTGTAAGGTCCTGCTGTTCTAAAAACAATACACATGTATATGCTCTTACAGTATATTAAAGTTCCACAATATTTTTTGACAAGTGCATTTTTCAGCTCCCGTAAAATAGAAAACATGGGTGTCGACAGAAGTAATTGCACTCGCACCTGTCTCATTTCCAGAACTGGATAACCTCCACTGGATGTACATATACATGTACTTGAAATTGTAGTTATTTTTTTTGTTTGTGTTTGTTACCTTGAAATGTTTGTTTGAATTTTAATAAAATAGTACATCCAGTCCTTGCTTCAACACATCTTAGCCCAGCTGTAGGCTTCGAGCATAAAATTATATAGTACATCTCATTTCTCGCTTAATCTACATGTATTTTAAATTCTTCGGTCCATATTTTATGACATGAACAGTATTTCCTTTACTATCTGTCTCAGTGTTGCAAGCATTTCTAACATAAATCATTTATCAGACATAATGGCTATAATCGACCAATGCTTATACTAAACAAGAGGCCCCAAGGGGCCTTAATCGCTCAACTGATAAAATTGTTTGAAGAAGAATTTATGGCCACATTCAGCATCTATATGTTAATGTAATTAATCTAATTTAGCTTGGCTAGGAGAATGGGGGGAAAGGGTCTATTGGGTGGGGTCTTTTTTTTTTCTTTTGCGTAAAATCACTCAAATCACTTCAAAACTTATTTTGAATCGAAACAAGAAAAAAACACCCAGTTGATCCCATCCACTTCAACCCCCTCCCCAACCTCAACAGGGTGAAAGGGGTTTTTTTTGCATAAAATCTCCTCCAAATCTTGTTCTCAAGCAAAACTAGACTGAAGCATGCCCTCCTCATATTACACAAAGCTAAAATTTGGGCTCCCACAGATGAAGTATTTCAAATATCAAGAGATGCTGACTGGCAGATCTGAAAAGGAAGATTCTTAAATAAATATCCTTTTATTGTAACAAGTTAAAATTCAAGTTCCCTTGGTGAGCCCAAATATAAACCCAGGGACCTGATTTGAACTCACTATAATCTGAACCTCCTAAGGATGCTGCACCATACAGTACGTGGAGAGTGGATTGTAACTAAATCACCCGTGGGGTGGAGTTATCACCCAAGCTATAACTTCCAAATTTTGTACATATCGACAAAAAACACAAGCACTGTTTCAGCCAATGGACCTCCGGGTTTAACCCGGAGGTCCATTGGCTGAAACTTTGCTTGTGCTGGTTATGCTTTGCAACAAATTTTCAATTATTGCTTGGGTGGATTCTCCACTCTGTGAGTGATTTAGTGATAATCCACTCTCCGCGTACTGTATATCAAAAGATTCTGACTAGTAGATCTGATGAACAAGATTTTTTAAATAATATTCCTCATGTTGCACTGTGCTGAAGTTCAAATTCCCATAGGGAGTCCAACTATGACCCCCACAGATTTGATTTGAACAAACTTGAATCTGACCCCTCCTAAGATGCTCCATACCAATCATCAAGAAAATGGGACTGGTGGTGAAGAAGATTTTAAAAAATATTTTGTCATATTGGACTGAGTTAAAATTTGGGTTTCCACAATGAGCCCAAATATGAGCCCAGGGACTTGATTTGAACAAACTTGGATCTCACCCCACTAAGAATGCTACACACCAAATATCAAAAGATTCTGATTGATGGATCTGAAGAAGATTTTGAAAAAATATTCCTCATATTACACCAAATTCAAATTTGGGCTCCAACAAGAAGCCCCAATATGATTCCAGAGTTGATTTGAACAAACTTCAATTTGACCCAGCCCCCCTCCTGAGGATGCAGTTTACCTAATATCAAGAGATTTTGGCTGGTGGATCTGAAGATCATGTATAGTACCAAGTTAAAATTTGTGTTCCCAATGAGAGCCCAAATATGAATGCAGTTACATGTAGTAGTTTTGGAAAAACCAGAATCTGACCCCTCTAAGGATGTTGTATACCAAGTATCAAAAGATTCTGATTGGTTGTTCTGGTGAAGAAGATTTTTTAATTTTTATAAAACAATTTGTGGGATGCTAAAAGAATTATGCCCCTTGTGGAGTCCCTTGTGGATTTGGCAACTTTATTTGAAGAAACTTGAATTGACATATGATAAAGAACATGCATATAAAATTTGGTTCAATTCAGCTCAGTGGTTTATAAAGAAGTCAATAATGTAAAGTTCACGCCAGACGGCTGGAAGGGTGACGTATGTATGGATGACGGATGGACAACAGAGAGAAAGTGATCAGTTGAGCTCCCTCTGAGCTTAGCTCAGGTAACCTAAAATTCAGGAATGTGACTGCTCACTGAAGAGGATTGAATTTGAGATCAAGAGACCAACAGTTTGATTAGCTTTGTGGCCTTGAGCATGCTACTTCATGTCAGGCAGAGTGGCACTGTGTACTAAGGCATAGAGCATGATGCATGACGTTACACTTGCCTTCAAACGATGCTAACCTTGCTTGTGTCGGGTTATGAAGTTGGAGAGTCTGTCAGTTACTTGGCATTATTGGCAGGTTCTCTCTGTGCACTCAGGCTTCCTTCTCCCATAAAACTGTCTTTCAGGATTTGACCCTGGGTGATAAAACTGTCACATTAATCCTTTGAACCCGCTTTTCCGGCCAGGAACATGATACGACATTACCCATAACGTCATTAAATAGGATGGCTGTGTCAGTAAGTGTGTGGGGTTGACCAATCAATATTTTCAACGTGCAGCCTCAGGGCTGCACGTTGAAAATATTAATTGGTCTACCCCAAATAATGAATATGGACTCTTCTAATTGCAGCTATTGAAATCGCATGGAAGGCACCACCTGAGTTCAAAGGGCTAAACCTCAATAAACATAGAAACAAACAATACACAAAAATTACCATTCAAATTTGATTATATTTTCAATTTTTGCCTCAAAAAGATAGCTTATGACCCCTTATTGGAATACACCTGTTGGAAGCATGAAAATATTTTTTTTATGATTTATCAAGAGAATATAGGTTGTGCTATCTAAGTTATGTTAGGTGAAGGGTTAAGTTCAAACTTACTGAATAATTATTCTTTGCAAATGACATGTCACATATTTTTGACTCCAGCAAAGATTGTTTGCAGACAACATACATCAAACTATTTTGTCATTTTGGCACACATAATCACAATCCATATAAAATTTTGACACACCCCAAGAAATACATTAAAAAGAAAATCTGCTGTAAACATTGAACCTTTATAATGTATATGTACTGGTCTGATGTTTACAGCATAAAATATCTGAAATGCTCCATTTTGCCCTTTTTTGGTTTTCTAATGACCTACAGTATGGCTGTCATGGACTGGTTACTTTGTAGGGGTGGGCAATATTTCCACGGACCGAATAATATTAGATTTCAAACACTAATTATAGAAATAATCATCAAAAACTGAATTAATGAAGTACCCGGTACAACCCTGTGCAGCTGTGCTTCATTAACTAAAATTTTGCAGATGATGATTTTTATTACCTGGTAAACACATGTGTGGACATCACTGCCCATCACTGTGGATTAGGACCAAACAGTCCACGACATATGTATTGTACCATGCTTGTACCATGCAGGGAAACATTTGAAAATGCAAAGAAGTGCAAAACAATCATCTATCATAAAGTACAAGTACATGTATGCTGACAAAAATTATTTGATAATGAACTCGTTTTCACATAAAATTCATCTTGCATGAACATGTTCATGTACATGTACATGTAAATGTCATTTTTTCAGTAAACATAGCATTTTATTCTTTATTCAATTCAAATATTAAAAAAAGACATGTTTCAAAAAGTGCAGATACAAGTTTAGTTTGTTTTGTTTAATTGGGGTTTAACAACACTCTCAAGAGCCAGATTCACATTGTGCCACATTGTTTCACAGATGGAGGAAGCCAGAATACTAGTGTGCAAAATTTGAAAAATGGCTCTAACTGACCAGGCCTCTCCGTAAGAAAAAATCAGGGGTGTGGTTAGGAGCTCTCCTGATAGAATGATTAGGTGAGTGGCGAGTTGCTCTCCTTCTGGTCATTAAGGAGAGTGGATTCCAACAATGGGAAAAAGCTTGTTTAACTTTTAATGGAGTGGACAATTTATTGGTCTCTAGAGTCCAGATGTGTGCAGGTTTCCAATCTGACATACATGCCATTCCTGCACACATCTAGACTCTAAAGTCTAGAGACCAATAAATTGTCCATTAAAACAAGCTTTTTCCCATGCAGAGTTGCAGACACAATCGCTCACTTCACATTGCCTTGAATGCAAAGTGGGCAGGAAGGAGGGGAGGAGGGGGGGGGGGGGGGTTTGTGGTGGAGATACAAGGGGGTTGTCAACTTGTCAGTTATCCAAGGTAAATGTCAACTTAACACTTTATTAGTTTATTTTAATTAGTATGTAGTACTACATGTATGTACTATGTAGTAACAAAGTTTACAAACCCACAACTTCAAACATATGATATTACTAATATCCTATAATCCTATTCTAAATTTGTATACATTCATAGTACGATGTGTACCAGACTGCTACTGAGACGTGAGTCGCGACAAAATGCAGAATTTAAATAGGAAATTAGAAGTCAACACTGTGTCAGACTTTGCCCTCAAAAATTTAAATTTAAATTAAAAATACTTCCGAATTTCCCAAGCGCTTTCGTGGTCAGTTTATTGTCAGACGGAATCCACATTTGTAATTATGGACTGAGTACTTCGACAGCTCGAGGCAAGTGCCGAGGAGCTCTCCTTAAAAATGTTTAGGTGAGAACGAGGCGTCCGTGAGCAAACGCTCGCCTTATATGGAGAGGCCTGTAACTGACTGACCGTTCACTTGGTTTGGAGATGGCTAACCGAATGTTTGGCTATTTACAAAGTCTTGGGAAACTGCTTTTTTATCATTAACAAGTATTCATATATTGCATGGAATTGAAATATATACATGTATAGACTCTTAAGGCAAAAGTCTAAAAATCTATCAAGACATAAGAAAGTCTGCTTAACTGGTAGAGTGCTAGAAGCCCATATTTAGGCTTTATTTTGATCTGCAGGTACCTAAAGTTAAGGTGCTATATACGTAATGGAATTTTGTTTATTTTGAAATTCTCACCTCTGAAATTCCTTACATTCAAATTAAATGTACACAAATTAAGAATTAAAATGAAGGTTGGGAGGTATAGAACACGAAACACATATGTAATCAACTCATAAAGTTGACAACAGGCACCATTGGTTCCTGGAAGTCTGCAACTATATTCGTACCAGAACTAATAATAAAATAATATTTCAAGAGAACTATTTGGCCAAATGTGCTTCACATATTCAAGAACAAAGCTATGGCATCAAAATTCTTCATAACACAGTGGCAGAGCAGCATGGGGGTAAATTCTAAAACCATTGCTTTTGTTTACATTCAGATGCACTTTCAAAATTTCCTGTCAACGTCATCAGACGGAAAAAGCATAGATATACTAATACATGCCGTCTAAAATCAAATAATGAGAAAGATCGCCTTAATACAATACAGCATACTATTATTATATAGAGGCTGCACAGTTGCCATATTCTATGCAAGGTATCATGACACCTGTTGAAATTTCTTAGAATTACGATTGTTGTTTTTCGATGGAAATTTGTGGTATCAAGTGATTTGCGCATGTCTGTCGAACATGGAATCCATCTTCAATAAAAAATGGAGACAGTGTTGTCCTTTTCCCAAATGCAGTCCTATTGCTGCAATCGAAAGTGTTTTGAATGGCTTGCTTTGTTATTGGATATCTGAAGCACATTTGGCCAGAATTTGTTCTCTTGAAATATTATTTTATTGTTAGTTCTGGTACGAGTATGGTTGCAGACTTCCAGGAACCAGTGGTGCTTGTTGTCAACTCTATGAGTTGATTACATATGTTTCTTGCTCTATACATCTCAACCTTCATTTTGATGCATAATTTGTGTATATTTAATCTGAATTTAAGGAATATCAGAGGTGGGAATTTCAACATAAACAAAATTTCATTACTTATACAGCACCTTAAAGGCATCATATTCTGCGGATGATGTCATTCATATTACATGCACATGCAACTTGTAAGAAATATTACCTCATCTCCATCGATTTGCATTGTTACGATTCATGGGAGAGTCCCTTTTTTTACTGTCCCATGAATTGTAACAAGACAAAAATGTGTGAACAAATCTTGAAGCTGAGAAAAAATTTACCAGTTAAGTGACTCAGACTTTACTGTTCAGAATGCTACTTTTGTCTAACCGGTCATCCGTTCGCGTAGATTTAAATCTGCATATCCAATAAAGATATATAAATTCTCTGTCTCTTCTGCATCTGAGAATAACTTCCATCAAAATAGGACCAAAGAAACACAAAGGTATAGCAATAAAACATAATAGGATACAGCTGTTATTTCTGGTTTTAATGTGCCTAAATTAGGGCACAAGGGTGTGTCCAAAATAAATTAATCTAAAGGCTTGCAGAATAACCAGAGTTTAACCATGGCGAGCAACTGTCAGACTCCCCACCATACTGCATGTAATTTGGGACAAGCAGGGAAAGCAGCTGTTGAAAGTAAGTGCACTATTGATGTGCAGTATGCCTTAGTGCCAAGTTCCACCATGCCCCCTCATGGGTGATCAGAATTAACTCCTTGCATGCTGCTGGCAGAAATTCCTGTTCAGGAGAGGATTTCTCTTGCTACTGAAGTAAGTATAATTTAAGCACATTTAATCCAATTTTACTAATGAAAAGTGAAAGGATTGTTTCACTAATGATTCCTTAAGTTAAATTTTGATGAATTTTCATCAAATCCATGACTAGATTTGATGAAAAATAATTTTCAACATACTCAGCAGGTTAAGAGTTAAGTGTCTTGCCTGAGGACACAATGTAGGTACCAATGGCCAGGATAGATCCGTCGACCCTTCCATTTTGAAGATCAATGCTCTAACCACTGAGCCACCTTACTCCAATTAGCCGATACAGGTATATGTAGATACAGCCTGCAGTGACAGAACAAAGTACACTATGAGCGACCCACCGTGACCACAGTATATTGTTCACATCTTCTCATCATACTAATTTACCATGCTAAGTTTCAAGAAAATTGACACACAAATGTGCTTAAGAAGTTTACAATGGATGCTGTGGCAGCTGGCCATGACCAAAATGGTACATTCTCATTTACTCATCATACTGAGTCACCTTGCCAAGTTTCAAGAAAACTGATGCATACATGTAAATGAAACCTGTAGCCTGTGCTGAAGAAATCAAAGTTGGCTGCTGTGGCGGCCATTGTGGGCTGTCAACCATCATCATACATATAATGGGATGTTCTCATCTACATGTAGGTCTGAACCTGAACATGCATATGAATTTGGGTGATGACCAAGAAAGAACTGTGGGTTGTATGCTGAACAAATTGTGGACAGACGTACAGGCTAACAGAATCACAGACATCTGTGCTAGCCTAGCACAGATGTCTGTCCACAATTTGTTCAGCATACAACCCACAGTTCTTTCTTGGTCATCACCCAAATTCATATGCTAGCCTATCCATGATAATAGCTAAGCTTGACTTTGTCAAGTGAAGCTAAAAATTGAACTACATGTACTTTCACAATGAAAGTGTCAATGACACTGTAGCTTAACTTGTGTGTTGTGTCTGATGAAAAGGATAATGTTCAATGTTTATGAAAGGATTATGAAATAAGACAAGAATTGTGATAATTGGGAATATGTTCATTTCTGTTCCCTGTATGCTATGTTTATGATAAAAATAATATGAGGTGTACACTGTACTAAAGAGCTGAGGGGTGGGTTAATATGACCTCACAGTTAATGTATGTGGCCCTCACAGTTAACGTATATCAACAAAAGTTATCAAGTTACAGTGAAATTATTCCAAAACGAGTCATCCTATCAAGTTACATTAAAATCCCTTCATATATGACCTGTAGACTGTGCTAAAGGTTTTCGGGCTTCGGGCCCCTGTAGCTGTCTGTTTCCCAATTGCGTCCAAAGGGGACATTCTCATCTAGACATTATATGAAGTCAACCTACCAAGTTACAATGAAATCCCTTAATAAGTATGACCTGTAGACTGTGCTAAAGGTTTTTGGGCTTTGGGCAGCCATCATGGATGAATGATCGCAACCAAAAGGGGACATTCTCATCTGGGTATCATCTGGAGTGATCCTACAAAGTTACAATGAAATCCCTTCATAAATATGACCTGTAGACTGTGCTCAAGGTTTTTAGGCTTCGGGCCCCTGAAGCCGTCACAGTTAACCAATCACGACCAAAAGGGGATGTCATCATCTAGGCATTATATGGAGTCAAACTTACGGGTTACAATGAAGTCCTTCCATAAATATGACCAATAGACTATGCTAAAGGTTTTGGGGTTTGGGGTTCGGGCAGCCATCAAGGCTGAATGATCGCGACCAAAAGGGGACGTTCTCATCTAGACATTATTTAGAGTCATCATACCAAGGTACAATGAAATCCCTTCATAAATATCACCAGTAAACTGTGCTAAAGATTTTCAGGCTTTGGGCCCCTGTAGCCAACACAGTTGCCTAATGGTGTCCAAAAGGGGCTGTTCTCATCTAGACATTACATGAAGTCAACCTACCAAGTTACAATGAAATCCCTTCATAAATATGATCTGAAGGCTGTGCTAAAGGTTTTTGGGCTTTAGGCTTGGGCAGCCATCATGGTTGAATGATTGCAACCAAAAGGGGACATTCTCATCTGGACATCATCTGGAGTGATCCTATGAAGTTACAATGAAATCCCTTCATAAATATGACCTGTAGACTGTGCTCAAGATTTTCGGGCTTCAGGCACCTGTAGCCATCACAGTTGACCAACCATGACCAAAAGAGGATGTCATCATCTAGGCATTATATGGAGTCAACCTAACAAGTTACAATGAATTCCTTCCATAAATACGAATTACAGACATGCTAAAGGTTTTTGGGCTCGGGCTCGGGCAGCCTTCAAGGCTGAATGATCGTGACCAAAAGGGGATGTTCTCATCTGGACACTATTTGGAGTCATCCTACCAAGTTACAATGAAATCCCCTCATAAATATGACCTGTAGACTGTGCTAAAGGTTTTCGGGCTTCGTGCACCTTTAGCCGTCACGGTTGCCCAATCATGTCCAAAAGGGGACGTTCTCATCTAGACATTATATGAAGTTAACCTACCAAGTAACAATGAAATCCCTTCATAAATATGACCTGTAGACTGGGCTAAAGGTTTTTCGGGCTTCGGGCTCGGGCAGCCATCATGGCTGAATGATCGCAACCATAGGGGACAATCTCATCTGGGCATCATCTGGAGTGATCCTAAGAAGTTACAATGAAACCCCTTCATAAATACGACTTACAGACATGCTAAAGGTTTTTGGGCTCGGGCAGCCATCAAGGCTGAATGATCGTGACCAAAAGGGGACGTTCTCATCTGGACAGTATTTGGAGTCATCCTACCAAGTTACAATGAAACCCCTTCATAAATATGACCTGTAGACTGTGCTCAAGGTTTTCGGGCTTCGGGCACTTGTAGCCATCACAACTGACCAATCACGACCAAAAGGGGATGTCATCATCTAAGAATTATATGGAGTCAACCTAACAGGTTACAATGAAATCCTTCCATAAATATGACCTTTTTGCCTATGCTAAAGGTTTTTGGGCTCGGGCACCCATCAAGGCTGCATGATCGTGATCAAAATGGGACGTTCTCATCTAGACATTATTTGGAGTCATCCTACCAAGTTACAATGAAATCCCTTCATAAATATGACCTCTAAACTGTGCTAAAGGTTTTCGGGCTTCGGGCCCCTGTAGCCGTCACAGTTGCCCAATCACGTCCAAAAGGGGACTTTCTCATCTAGACATTGTATGAAGTCAACCCACCAAGTTACAATGAAATTCCTCAATAAATATGACCTGAAGACTGTGCTAAAGGTTTTCGGGTTTTGGGCTCGGGCAGGCGTCACGGTTGGCAGATCATGCCCAAATGGGGACATTCTCATCTAGACATCATAAGGAGTCATCCTACCAAGTTACAATGAAATCCCTCCACATTAGACATGTCCTGCAGACTGTGCTAAAAGTTTTTGGGTTTCGGGCTTGGGCAGCCAGCACGGTTGATAGATCATGCCCAAAAGGGGACGTTCTCATCTAGGCATTATACAGAGGCATCCTACCAAGTTACAATGAAATCCCTTCATAAATGCAACCTGTAGACTGTGCTAATGGTTTTCGGGTTTTGGACTCGGGCAGCCATACCAGTTGCCCGATCGCGACCAAAAGGGGACGTTCTCATCTAGACATGACCCCAAACCTGCATATGAAATTTCGTGACGATCAGACAAGAACTGCGGGGTGTAGCCCGTGCTAAAGGAAAATGTGAACAGACGTCACAGACTCACAGACTAACAGACTCACAGACTAACAGACTTCCGCACGCGTGATGGCAATAGCTTATCTTGACTATGTCAAGTTAAGCTAAAAATGACTGTTGTTTATATAATTCTTTATGACTTTCTGTGACCACAGGAACTCGAACAGGGAAGGGAATACACATTTACATGTATTTAGTGAGAAATTAATTTCATGTGAATTCATATTCCATTTGGTTAAAAGTAAAGCATAGTAAAAGTAATATGAAATTTGTTAAGAATGTACATGTTAGAGATGGGCAAACCGAACTGATACAGATATGAGCATACTGAAAAACTGAATCGAACTAATCACTGAATACTGAAACTGTCTGAAAATTCAAATCTTCCTGCATTTACTATTTATAAGGCCCTGTTAAAACTTGATAGCAGTTGATGGGTTCATTTTGAGGAAAGAAGTGGCCGATTTCCTTTTCAGTTTTGTGAACCCTCAGGGGCCTGGGCAATTGTCCTGAATTCTCACTCAACTACAACCTATACATGCCCAGCTGGTTAGCAGTGATTTCTAGCCAAGTCTTGGCAGCCGTAACAGACAGCCAAGACTTGTCTAGAAATCACTGCCCAGGTACTTTGTCTATTGTCAGCAGGACCTCTTGAAGATTGCATGGTCAGGGGGCATGCTCTGAGAATGGAGACACCCGAAATAGGGTTTAAAGGTTAAGGTGTGCTAAGAACAAGTCACAAAATTACTGTAGATATGATTTGTTCTCGTAAAAGAATACTGCTGTTGAGCTCATGGGCAGTGATAATTGTGGTGCTGTGGTAGAATGATATGAATGAATGTGAATTCTCGTTTGGTACTATCAACAAATCTCAGTTGAGTCAGATACCAAATGCCAAACCCCAAACCGATACCGAGATATACTCCCTTAAAAATACCGAAACCCAACCCAAACTTTCACTACACCCATCTCTGTACATGTAGTGCTATTTATGGCAGTAATATTGTGATGTGCAGATTACAAGTAGACAACATTCCTCATCATCTGTTGATAGTTAAGAAGAGAAAGCTTTTTGTATTTTGCATCATTTTTCCATCAAAAGAAACACTTCTTTTAATTTAAGTCTTTGCCACTAAGAGATCTGTTATTGCAGAAAAGGTATTTTCTAAGAGCATACTACATGTACATGCACAGTTGCTGCTGTAGTTCTTGTATGCAGTGAGTGAGCATACACTGCTACAGGTCTGCGACCACAAAATAGGACAGAGAATTTCAATCAAATCACATCTGGACCATAGGGGAGTGTGGTGGCTCACTGGCTATGGCACTGAACTTCAAACTGAGAGGTCCATGGCTCGATCCCTGCCAGGAGTAATTGCATTGTGTCCTTGGGCAAGGCACTTAATCCTGGCTGCCCATGTGGGGGCATGGTGGCGCTGTGTATTAAGGCATACTGCATGTTGCTTGTGCACCTGTCTTCAACCAATGCTAACCCTGCATGTGTGGAATTAGTACGTTGGGGAGTTTGACAGTTGCTCATCGTTGCTCAGTGGTTCTCTCCAGCTTTCTCCACCTGTAAAACTGTCCGACACAAGGTGACCCTGGTTGTCAAAAGTGTTGTTAAACTCCAATAATTAAATAATCTGGACCATGGTCCATTTGATATTATTTGTCTACTCCCATAACACTGTACAGTTGAAGTCGTCACAAGTAGCACAGAAAATGCTCATTAGTTAATGCACTCCTTACTGCAGAAGAACGAAGTAGCAGAGCCGGAAATGAACAAAATTGACGGGTGCAGCTTAAAGCTCCGGAATCAGAGACAAGAGTAAATTGCACCCGTAAAATGTTAGTATATGAATTTAAATAGCATGGCTGTTCAGTAATTGTGTGGGGTAGACCAATCTGCATTTTCAACATGCAGCCCTGAGGCTGCACATTGAAAATATTGATTGGTCTACCCCAAATAATGAATACAGACTCTTCTAATTGCTGCGATTGATCTGGCATGGAAGATACCACTAGTGTTCAAAGGGTTAAATGTATAAGGAATTGCTGAATTATGACAGTAACTTCACAGAGTGCTGCTTTCTCAAAACATCACACATTTATATGCCCTCACAGTATATTAGCACTCCACAATATTTTTCAACAAGTGCATTTTTTAGCTCCTGTAAAATAGAAAACACGGGTGCTGACGGGAGCAATTGCACTCGCACCCGTCTCATTTCCAGGACTGTGAAGTACTCTTGAGTGCCTAATAATAGTACAGGGCGAAATAATAGTACAGGGTGGAAAATTTCTGGAAATTAATAATAGTATAGGGTCGAATAATAGTAAAGGGTGGAAAATCCCAAGATGTGAGCCAGTTGCTATGCTCAGAGCCATTTTTATAACACAGATGCCTGATGCTCTTGAAGTGGTGAAGGGCTAAATTACTTTCAGTTATCATAATTTTCACATGGATTTGACTTGTTGCAATTTATGGGAGAGTGCCTGTTGGCACTCTCCCATAAATTGCAACAAGTTAAATGTTTCAGCGGTGGTATGAAGTACATCCACTGAGTACTAGGTCTTAAAGTTATGGTAACAGTACTTCAGAATGAAGCCCAGATATATGCTTCTAGATCTCTACCAGTTAACATTTCCATTGCACCTTGTGTTTGCTTGTACATGTACCTTACTACATGTAGTTTGTTTTGGTGAACTTATTGAGATAAGTGGCTGCTCTGCACATTCAAATGCTGAAAATTAATAATCATACACGGTCAAATAAGTGTCATACAGGCGGGAATTTTGTTCAAAAAAGAATAATCATACATGTATGATTATTAGGCACTCTAGAGAAGTCTGAAATACACAAGAGTGCTTGTGCTGTGCAATGCAAAAAATACAGCCCCACCCCCTCAACCATAATATTTATTTCACTTAAAGTCACAGTGAGCATCTATGGCTATATCATGACTATTGTTCAAGTTATGCCATAAACACAATTTACAGGATATTTTTATAACAAAGAGCAATAACTCCCATAATTTTCATCACATACCACTGGTCATCGAACTTTACGTACATGTATGTAGACATTGTTGCTATAGAGACATATACAAAAATGAATTGAATTCCATTAACTATTGTTCAAGTTATGCCATAAACAAGATTTACAGGATATTTTTATAACAAAGGGCCATAACTCCCATAATTTTCAAGAGATGTCGCTGGTCATCGATCTTGATGTAGATGTAGACATTGTTGCTATAAAGCCATACACCAAAAAGAATTGAAATCTGTTGACTATTGTTCAAGTTATATCATAAACAAAGTTCGGATGGATGGATGGATGGATGGATGATAAACAGTTTGGATGGATGGATGGATGATGGATGGATGGACAGAGCTCTTCACTAAATGCCTCCCTTGAAGGGGGGGGGGGGGGGGGTAATAATGTAAGATGAGATGTCAAGATGAATTTGTTTACTACTTTCAAATGTTTTAACAAAGCTGGTCAAGAATGTGAAGGGCTAAAAAAGCACAGCCCCCTGGTTTCACAGCCCCATCCCTATACTATGCTTGAGATTGACACATTTTAGGAGAGTGATAATCACCTACTTGTATGATGTCAGGCCTTTATATTACCCCAAATTCAAGTCGGTAAATGGAGTCCCCAAATTAGGAGATGGCTACCATCAGCTTGTTGTAACATTTTAAAATGAAGATATTTATTAAGAAATACTTTTGCACCATGCAAAATACACGTAGGTCTTAGAAAGCCCTGTATTATATTTTATTTGTATGTAAATTGACTAATTATGTAGCTTCTCATATTTTGGGGACATTTTTTTTACTTGAATCTGGTGTCCTCAAATTACATGTAGACCAATCTAATGCCCTGGATGTGCATGTCATAAATGTAATACATGAACGCTGTGAACTGGTCGTAATCCATGCGTGGGCAGTGAATACCAGGTAATAATGAAAGTGTCAATGACACTGTAGCTCAACTTGTTTAAGACATGTACATGTATAGTATGTGACACAGCAATGACAAACATCTAGGTGATGACCTGATAACAAAGGTACATGTAAAGTATTGTAACGGTCTGTACATGTTCATAAATACTGACCGTAGCCTGTAACAAATATACATGTATAGGTAAAGTATTGTAAAAGTAGGATGACAGTTACATGTAGATGCTAAACTAGAAAAGAAATCTTTGAGTCCCAGAGTGGGTTTGACTGAACCCAAAAATATTTGTTCTCATAGCACAGTGATAACAAAGCCACCCAAAAACACTCGATCCTGTCACAAGGTGATAACAAAGGTACCCCAAGAAGTTTCGTGAAGATCAGTTCATACATACAGACTCTAGCCCGAGCCGTATTGACATGTGCACTTACTGTGTATAAGTACATGTAGCACTGAACAAATCAAAGTTCATCTAATTTGCATAATTTCTGCACAAGAAAAAAAACCTGTATTATATGTGATGTATTCCATGTTACTAAACATTCATACAAAAATTTATTCAAATCAGAACATTCATACAGAAGTTCTGTACAAAAAAACTGATTGCATTAACTAAAGTACAAAATGGCTGCTGGTGGCCATCTTGAATTTCGGACCGCAACCAAAACCACTCGTTCTCGTTCCACGGTGATAACAAAGGTACCCAAGAAGTTTCGTAAAGATCGATTCATAAATACGGCCTCTAGCCCGAGCCGTATTGGCATTTGCAGTTACAGTACTGAAAGTAACATTAAATAGATCAAAGTTAGTCTAATTTGCATAATTTACGCACGAGAAAAACCTGTATTACATGTATACACATGTATGTGATTTATCCCATGGTACTAAAGTTTACATTCATATAAAAAAATTATTCAAATCAGAGCTTTCATATGGAAGTTCTACGCAAAAATCTGATTGCACCTAATTTTGTACAAAATGGCTGTCAGTGCCAGTCTTGAATTTTGGACTGGACCTCAAAACATTTGTTCTCGTCTCAGGGTGATAACAAAGGTACCCAAGAAGTTTCGTAAAGATCGTTCATAAATACAGCCTCTAGCCCGAGCCGTGTGTACTGCACGACGGACAGACAGACGACGGTCAACGGGCCATGACAATACCTCAAATTTGGCTTTGCCAAAGTTGAGCTAAAAATCATCACCAGCAAGATTTTAATTAATGAAGCACCGGGTTGTACCTGGTGCTTCATTAATTAAATTTTTGCTGATTATTCCTATAATTGGTGTTTGGAATCTAATATTATTGCGTCCGTGGAAATATTGCCCACCCGTGTAAAGTAGCCAATCCACGGCGACTGTACTGTATACTACAGGCACACAAATTTCAGACACTGATAATAGAGATGGGCAATATACCGAAAAACTCAACTGATACCGATATCATGGGGATACCGAAAAACCAAACCGAACCAACAGTTGAATACCGAAACAGTCTGAATTTGCAAATTTTCCTGCATTCCCTATTTACATGTATAAGGTCCTGTTGAGATTTGATAACAGTTGAAAAGTTTATTTTCAGGAGAGAGGTGACTGATTTTCTTTTCAATTTTGTTAACCCTCAATGATCTGGAAATTGTCCTGAATTCCCACTAGACTTCATCCTGTACTTGTCCAGTTGCTTAGCAGTTATTTCTGGTCAGGTCTTGGCTGCCTGTTAAGGCAGCCAAGACCTCACTAGAAATTGATGTCCAGGTGATCTGTCTATTGTCAGCAAGACTTCCTATAGATGGTATGTTCAGGGCACATGCTCTGAGACTGCAAAAGCCTGATATAGGTCTTTAAAGGTGCATTTAGAACAAGTCACAAAGTTACAGTAGATATGATTTGTGGTTGTAAAAGAATTCCACTGTTGAGCTCATTGGCAGTGGAATTTACAGTGTCGTGGTAAAGTGATACAAGAACAACTTATTCTCTTTTTCTATGATGTGACTTCCCCTTTGGTACTACCAGCAAATTTCAGAATACCGAACAGATACCGAGGTACATGTATACCCCCTTAAAATACCAAAACAGATACCGAACTTAAAATTCCCATCTCTACTGATGAATTTGAAAACTGCCTCAGTAATGAACTTCCCAGATGGTCAATAACAAACTTTAAAATTCGTTGAAATTATTTCATTAAATTATAACCAACATAAATTCTAGAATGTGACCGTTTTAAGAATTTCAGCATTCGCAAGTCCGGCAAAAAAACTGAGTTAATTATGCAAAAACGGGTGGTGTTTTTCAGTAAAAACTTGCAAAATAATTTCAAGTTGTGTCGTAGTGTTGTAGTGTAAGCCATACATGTAGTAGGCCATATGTTAGAATTATTTTGCAATTATTTACTGAGATGCTGATAGGCCCTATTTACAAATGGTTTAGGCCTGCCCCCTCCTCCAGTCCAAAAATAACCTCAAATAATGTATTTTAATTTTTGGGGCCTAGTACGTCTTTCAAAGGATGTACCAAACGAAAATTGAAATACAGGCTTTTAGGCCATTTTCTACTAGACCCCCCCCCCCCCCCACCCCTCCAAGTTTCTGACCCCTGTGCAAACAGTTAAGAAGGGGGCTGCATGGCGAATGAAGCTCTGCATTTGACCAACGGTTGTAATCTGTGACTGCATGATTCCTGAAGTAATAACTTTTTTAAATCAACTAGACGTAATCAAGTTATCACTTCAAGAATTGTGCAGTTAAAAGCTATAATTCTAGATTACTGGATACTCACTGATGAACTTGAGAATTCAAAACATGCTGCTAAAAAAGACAGTCAAAAAAAAATAACATGATTTTGGGGTATCAAAACCCGCCAGAAGTCTCCATTTATAACTGAGATAATTTTTTTTTTTTTTTTTTTTTTTGGGGGGGGGGTGGAGTGGGGAACCCCACCCCCATCGCTACTCACGTCCAACCCAATCAACGCTCCTGCCTGTCTTTGGCATCTGCATCAGTATCCTGAGACTTTTGAAAGGAGATCCAGGACAAAATTAACCCTGGGGTCCAAATGTCCATTTCAGCGGCACTGGTATTAATAAGTGTTTTCTATTCATAAGGCACGTGCGAAATTAGGGGAGGCACGCATAAATATCGGCCTGACAGAGGCGGGAATATTTATAATTAATGTTTTGTAAAACAATAAATTTGTTTTAAAATAACATCGCACGTTTTTCCAATGGCCTCAGTCAAGAAACAACAAAGGGGACGTTTTGACCAACTATTGGGGACGATTTGACCAACTGTTGGGGACGTTTTGACTACTTTTTGGGGATGTTTTGACCAACTATTTGGGGATGTTTCGATAAAAACATTTGGGGACGTTTTGGTTTTGGGAAGTTTTGACTAGGATTCAAGTAATTGATCGAATAACTGTTACTTTTGTGAACTACCAGGCCTGGCATTCTGAAAAATGCAGGAGGGCAAAAAATCGCTCTCCTCAATCAGCTCAGGGGAGCAATTAGCTTTACACAGCATTTTAAGTATCCAGTTGAAGGAACTCATTGAAACTGAAACCAACAGACTGCATCAGTGATTGTATTAACTTTACTGAGGTAAAGCGAAATCTCTTAGACAACTAGATGTCTCACTCAACAACCGAACACACACTTGACAAGACCTGTGTGTGTATCCAGACCTGTTGTCCAAGAAAGTCATACGCCTACCACTACCACCTTCAACCCCCTAAGGGGGGTTGAAGGTGCTAGTGGTAGGCGTATGACTTTCTTGGACAACAGGTCTACTTGAATCTACAGTCACATCCTGGTGCAAGTGCTTCAAGTGACAGGATAGTAGTAATGGTAGTATATTATAGTGTCAATATTCCTTGAATAATTTCCACTCAAACTGTGATGTCAGTTGTTGAACTTAAAACTGACAGAAAAAAAAATATTGCTGTGAACCATTTTGCTACAAATGATTGCAACTGTGTTTGGGTATGGTTGCAGCCATTACCTTTTACCACTAAACCAGTTTCAAAATGAAATTACGTGATGTTATGTGACTTCGAAGTTAAATTACATTTTTGTTTTACAACAAAAATTTAATGTGAGCATAATACATGTAATCTCAATCATCCCAGACCAAAATATTTAGGAGGGCAATTTTTCGCTCTCCTTAATTCTTTCAGGAGGGCAGTAAGGAGAGCTAAAAAATCGCTCTCCTGAAATTGCCAAGCCTGAACTACTGTATTATATGGATTAACAATGGAACAAACTTGCTCCAAAACAGGCAAATATTGTCACATTGACTCACGTCAATTATATGAGACAGAGTAAAGTATGCAAGTTATGTGCTGACATACTTGTTCACTTGCATTATCATTATTCTGTATCAGCAGCTGGAAATGGTCATTCTTAACTCTTTCCCAAATGCAGGTAGCAGACGATACTTGCAAAATAAATTCTTGAATTACTAACATTTTCAATTTTGGTCTCGAAAACATAGCTTATGACTCCTCATTAGAACGAGCGGAAGGAGCTCGTTCCAATAAGGAGTCATAAGCTATGTTTTTGAGAAAAAGAGTGAAAACAATAAAATTTAACTGGAAAGTTTTGTATATAACTGTAGTTGGCTTCGTCCGTTACATTTGGTAATGGGCAATGCTGTAAATCATCAAAGGTACAGCAATTATTCAGCTACCTATTAGGGCAAGTGATTAATCGGTTAACCAAGGTTAGTTAATCAACATGATTAATCGATCAAGAAAATCCTTTAACTGGGTTTCTAGACAACTTGTACCAGTCAAGTCGTACCCAAATTTGGACAACTCGTACCCATTTTCAGCTGGACAACTCGTATCCACAATTGGACAACTCGTACCCATGGTTGGACAACTCGTACCCATGGCTGGTCAACTTGTACTTGGTGTTTAATTGTATGGGTGAAGGCAGTTAATGGCCTAAGAACTATAGAAGCGGGGTTTTTGCTTTTGTTTGATCCGTTTAAGGTGCTATAATAGTAATGGAAATCAGTTTACTTTGAAATTCCTTCGTCATATATTTATTGACTGTACTTTGTTGATAGCAGGCACCAATGGTTCCTGGAAGTCTGCAACTGGGGTGAATGACACCTCCCCCCCCCCCCCCCCCCCACCCCGACACCCGGTTTCTGCGCTTCAATATTGGGAAATAGAGTACTGGAAAAAACTAAAAGGCCTTGCATCTAGGCCTAGGATCTGTAAATTATCAGGGTGAAAACCATAGCCTTCGTCGCATTAACTCTTGCCTTTCCTAATTAATAATGCCACTCTCCACATTTAGATTATTTTTCGTGTGGCAAAGTTACATCACTGGTGAGGCGCCACTCTGGTCAGGCGAGAAAGGATTTCATTGTAAATTGAGAGTCCAGCTGGATTTTGTACTTGAAGCATAGCACATTTACCCGCTCGGAAGAAAAACGGCAAACAATGACCAGTGATAGACTGAATCAAGAAGATCACAAATGATGTTCATTTAAAAAAATCCAAGTAAAAAGCTCCAATACATCTCTCTCTATGAGTCCACCAGCTCGCATCAACTGATTTCTGTCGGAAATTTTATGGTCAACACCGACACACCTGAAAACTCGACAGTCACTTAATTTAGACTTACCCGGCAGTGACAGGTGTGAGAACGTGAAGAATTATTTTCTATCATCTATTACCTTATAGTCGATTGGTGTTTAATTTCCTTCCAATTATCTGTGCATATTATTATCGCCAATTAAGTTAAACTTCCAGTTGGGAGGTGTGTTTTTCGAACAATCATCTTCCATGAGAATCATGAAAACTGAATGACAATTAGAATTTTTATAAGGTTTGCAATTAGACTATAAAAGTGACTAAAAGTGAATCTCTCTCTCTCTAGGCACCTGACTCTCATGCCTCGACCGATCGAAACAAAAATTGGCACAGGTCTATATAGATGTAATTTGACCAGGAAAGGGACTTCTGATGGGCCCCAATCGCGTCTGACATCGCGTTAATCCTTCAACCAATGAAGGGATGGGGTAGGGTGGAGGAATGAGCCCCAATCGCATCTGGTTTTGCGTTAACCCCTCAACATGTGAAATGCTGGGTATGAATACCAGTACAACAAAATATTACGTGGAAAAGCCCTTAGAAGTTTAACGAAGAGCCAAAGATTACCCGATTTTTTGGCGGGGGGAGGGGTGGGGTGGGGTCGTCTCCTGTATCTACACCACTGTATTAATATATAATTTAAATATTTCCTGTTTCCTTCGAATTGCTCTCTTGATGAAATGTTCAAACCGGCGAAATTGACTTTCGGCAAACTCTGTTCAGACTGTTCTGCTGAGATAAATGCTAAAAATGGAAAGTTTTTGCCTTTACGCACACCCATTAAAAACAGACACTCATCTTCTCAAGTCCTTCAGCCAATATTCGCCTTCGCCCATACAATTAAAGACCAGGTACATGTTGACCAACTGTGGGTACGAGTTGTCCAACCTTGGGTACAAGTTGTCCAACTGTGGGTACGAGTTGTCCAGACGAAAATGGGTACGAGTCGTCCAATTTTGGGTACGACTTGACTGGTACGAGTTGCTGTGGGTACAAGGTGTCCTGATACCTTTAACCGTTCAGCTCTAATTTGCAGCACCTCTGAACAGACTACAGAAATTTCAAATTCCAGTAGACCAGTGATGCACTGGCTAAAAAAGACTACAGCTTATACTAAACTGTAAACATGTATTTACCTTAGGGCGTTTCCATTCAAATGATCTTGGTGGTGCCTTGCTGAAGAAAATGGTGTCGTCTCTTGCTGGAAACTCTGGATCCTCAAACAAAATTCCCTCTTCAAGGCACTTCTTCTTTACTGAATCATAACTCTGGTTCATAACTCCAGAAAAGGGGTTCTTCTTTTCTTTCCTCGATGCTCTGCCAACTACAGGGTCTCGCTTAAATGCTGATGGCATACTGATGCGGAAACCACTTCCTCCCCTTCCTCCCGAACTGTAGTCACCCTCGTCACCTCCACTAGTATAAGTAGTGTTAGTACTGCCACCACCACCAATGTCGAAGTCATAGGTTTTCGTTCCCATCCCGAATTTCACGGAACTGGGGAATCCACCACTTGTGGAGAACCCGGCGTGTACACCAGCTGGGTCGCCATATGAATACGTTTTGGTTTCAACGCGTGGAGGGCCCCTCCCGTCTGACACTATTGTCTTTACTGTACGGGTTGATCTGCTGTACGACATTGTTTTTCACGATGGAAGTTGGAACTACTCAGCTATTCTAGTTGTTCAATATGAATTTTGCAACCAACTGTAGTACAGGTAGTGAACTTATTTCCTTAGCGATCGTTTCTGCAGCCGGCGAACCTGGAAATAGAATTTGAAGAGTGAATTTCATCCAAAATCAAATGCAAGCACGACATGCACACAATATAGTTCCAGAAAATCACCGACAATAAAACTTGTGACTATACAGATAATCCCATTCCCTGAGGCAAACGTCAGCCGACAAACAAGCAAAGATATGTCAAACTTTCCCTCACCTCAAAACACAGCCATCAAAATCCCATACACATTACACTCCAATAAATGAAAGCATACGCTTGGTAGATCTCACCTACAGAGAAAATATTTTGCCAACTTGAAGGGCAGTTTTAGATTGACAAACCCCTGCTAGATAGCATATGATTTAGGTACTCCATGAAACAGATGTATGCATTGTTTTCATTGGAACGCCACCGAGTAATTAACACGGACGAGTCCATTATTCAACCGAAGCCGAGCGATTTGACAGTTTTTTTTATACTTTTGTTCGCTATTTCCTGAAAACCAACACCCCAGGCGAGAGTTTACCAATTTGAGAAACCACCCCCAACGCTGTTGTCGCAGGTGGGATTCGAACCGAACTGATACTGTTGGGCCTAGGCTTATAATTATGTAGGACTTTAGGCTTTACCGCCACTGGCCTAAAAATTCTCAAGTTTTCCGAATCCAGCATCGAGTCAACGACGTTGATCGACAGGTCTGGTTCTACGGCATCTATTTTTATATTTTACTTCTGAATTTTGTGCAAAATTGGTTTTATTCCCGCACTTGCGCGGTTTTTTGTCTTATACTATAGTCTATATATGTTAGTGAAAGATATGCGACGTAGGCCCTATCATTTTAAATCAGTTGTGCATATATAATATAGTGCGACATATTATCGTGCTTCGTTACCAGAGGTTTAGACAGGCTAAATGAAGTTGTGATGGTGTGGGGAGGGGCAAAATATTATAGGCCTACTGCAGCCATTGCATCCCTCTCGTACTCTCCCCAGCTCCTGTCCGCAACAGTCGCGGATGATCTTCGGTCATCGATGGTCCAAAAAAAAAGAAAACAAATGATTACCCATCAAGGCCACCCGCCCACGCCCGGAAAATCCTGGCTACACCCCGAAGTCAGCCCAGATATGCCAGGGACACCGGAAGCATGGGGGCAGAGGGGGCAGCTGCCCCCCCCCCCCCCCCCCTGCCTCCGGACCACGGGGCGAGGGCAGGCAATGCCCTTCCCAAGTTTGTCACTCATTTTTTCAATGCTTTTTTCTCGGAGTAAAGCTAAAATACACCCCAAAACAGTTTGGGGAGCTCTTAAAATTCAATGGTGAGTTGGAGTTTGGGAAAAGGTACCCCCCTTTCGCTGGGAGAGAGCACCTCCTCTCAACTCCTCCATCTCGGGCCTTCGACCTTCGACACATGCATGCTTCGGCATGTCACGGCGGGGCTGCTAGTGCGAGTAAATGCCCTTTCCCGGGGTCTGACCCCCACCCCTGCACTGAAGTGCTCCCGGCGCCTCTGGATAAGTCTATAGTCCTATACTCGGTTAGGAAAGCTTTACTTTCGGATACTGACGTTCCATACCTTTTATAAATAGGTCCAAAGAAGATGTTAGTACTTCCCATCCCAGAAATACTTTGCGAATTTGGATATTGGCAGCACGAGTGAGTACTCACCTACTTAATAAATATTACTGCTCAGCATCGCTGCATTATTATTAATATCTGAGTTTGAATTCCTTATACTCGTGACGGGTGGTTGAAAAAACAAGGCCAGAGATATTTTACATGCATTTTGTTTTCCACAACAACCTTTTTGAACCACTTCAGGCCTGGCATTCTTAAAAATGCAGAAGGGCTAAAAACGCTCCCATTGCATGGCAGGGGGGGGGGGGGGGGCGACCAGCTCTCCTTAAGCTTACAAAAAGTGGCAAAATGAAGTTTTACTATTAATGAATTCTGCCTTGTAGGCTTTGTACATTTTATTTAGTTTTGCTAACAAGCTGGTCCCTGTGAGACGGCTACACTGCCCTCCCACACCTCCGGGCCTCGGAGGTGTGGGAGGGGCTGTGTGGCCCTCTTACAGAAAGCACTAACATATATAGCAGAGATCTGAAAAGATGTGGTTATTATTTTCTAAGACCAGGCGGGCTAGTTTTCGCTATCCTTAATTTTTTTAATGCGAGCAGTAGGCGAGCGAATAAATCGCTCTTCCCGAAAATGCCAGGTTTGCCACTTCATTGATTCTCGGAAGTGTTGCGACCAGTTGAGTATGGAAATGATTTGGCGATACTCTTCGGGTTTTCAAGGGCACACCTCTCGTTAGTTAGGTAATTAAACATAGCTATGGAAGCAATAATACATCCGCCGCCCCACCAATTTTATATGTAATTAACACGTCGCCAGATTAATCCTCATCAGCAGCTAGTATGAGTGTAAACAAACGACCAACCTTTTCACAGCTTAGTGTGAACACCCTGCTTGAAATCATGGAAAACCTAGAATTACCAGCTCGTCTCGAGAAAGCCATCTCAGCTCTGGGCGTCTCTTGTCCCATCTCATGGACTATCCAGGAAAAAGGCAAGCGCGCCCACCTGAAACTGGAATTTAAAGAAGAAGTAGAAGAAAACACCACTACACCACCCTCCTCGGGGAGAGGTAGTACCTTTGCTGAGAGGATCCCCTCTCACACTGGTCCTCACCAGAGGAGGTCAAGAGGCCCTGAAAAGAAGAAAAGGAAAAAGAGTCCATCAACCAAGCGGAGGGATTCCCGTCGCCTGGAGGCTTTCCTGGATAAGAAGAAAGAAGTGAGCGAGGGGTGGAGCCTCGCCGTAGAGGTTCCAGAGGCAGCCAACAGTTCCCCTCCTAATCCTACAGACACACCCAACCAACTGCCGGCTCCCTAGCCGGTACAGTTGGATGAGGAACGTCCTGTAGAGATTGAGGAGGAACTGGAAGTTGCTTTTTCGCTACCCCCCCCCCCCCTCTTTCTTCGTTCTCGGGCAACCAGGTCAAGGAACTATCATCAAAACAACAAAAACAACTATCATCACCAGCTTCACAGACAACTTCCAAAGAACATACAGACCTTTCTCTGGCAAAAGCATTATCAGAATGCAAAGAATACAATAGACGCTCCGAAGAAAGGGACATACTGCAAAGAATACAATAGACGCTCCGATGAAATCTCCAGACTAATGCGGGAATTCATTAATAAACAAAAACAACTGACAGACACAGCTAATCACTCAACAACGCCAACCATCACTTCCACGGTCTCCCCATCACGGCCACCTCCTCCAAAGAAGTCACAAAGAAAGAACAAACGCGGATAAGCGGCTTCCTTCTCCTTACCCCCTTTACCGCGCACAGAACATAACAGAAATATTATACAGCTAATTTGGGTCAAAACGGGCTTGCCCCACAGCGTCCCTGCGTGCCTTCGACGCGCAAAAAACATTTGATTTTGGCACAGCGTAAAATTATGTTTTATGGTTAATATCATGAAAATTTGAAAAACTGTCAATATAACAGCCAAGATAGAGCAGTGAACAGCATCCCAAATACAGAGGTCTGGAAACAAATGGCCGTGGGTATAGGCTCACAGTCACAGCCTGAGCGCTGGACAAATAGAGGAGACAAAGGATAGCATTTTCCCTCCCCAACTTTTTTCCCACAGACGGCTGTATGATAACACAGTTTATCTAACAATCATTCAGATTTTGGACTGAAAACCACGAGAACAGTGCGTATCACATAATGTGTTCCGATTTCGTATCATACAGCCGACTTATTCTGATTCCGTATCATATAGACGACTCGTTTTCGGTAACGCGACAGCGAAGTTATGGGCGATTGGCTAAAAAATTTACAACAAATAGAAACTGCACAATTCAATATTACACCAACACCAACCCGGTCCCCGGGGATGTGCCCTCGTCGCAAACTCGTAAATTCAAGTCGATCATCATAGGAAGTGATACTGAGAGAGAACAATTTGACAACACAACTTTGAAAAATGCGGTGACCGCGTCACTCGTTGTTTGTCAGAGTGCACAACAATATAGTTCCATAAAATATGGGTTTTTTTTAACTTTTTCTCGCACAACATTATGTCACAAAAATGTATTAATAATTTAAGATCTAATCTGTTTAAATGACAGAATTGTTAGATAAATGAATTATCATGATAATGTGCATGTCCTGTGATTAGCATCAGATTCTCGGTAGATCCCTTTTTGGACACCACCTAGAATCTGATACAAATCACAGGACATGCACATAATCATGATACTCTATATTTATTATATACCTTACCTATATATATTGCCAGATCACTCTGAGTGGTTTTCCGATTCCGTATCAGATGGTTAGTCTCAGAACGAGGAAGGCACTGGAGAACGTCAGTCGAGTCTGCCCAAGTTACCAGCCGTATAGGTACGTTTCTTTTGTGTAAATAAACACCATCGAATAACGTGGATTTCTAGTTTTGTTCTTAATCAATTTTATATTGATTCCTCGCGCGAAAGGTGAATTTCCACAACGGTCTATCGTCCGTCCGTGTGTGTGTGTGTGTGTGTGTGTGTGTGTGTGTGTGTGTGTGTGTGTGTGTGTGTGTGTGTGTGTGTGTGTGTGTGTGTGTGTGTGTGTGTGTGTGTGTGTGTGTGTGTGTGTGTGTGCCCGAGCCAATAACTCGAAAACGGTTAGGGCCACAGTCATCAAACTTCACACAATTATAAAGGATCATGGGAGGTTGTGTTACACACCTTAGCCGGGTTCGTACCTTCAAGGTCAAGGAAACTCAGAAACGAATCATAGTACAATTGTTAAACTTTTTACAGATGTTAAGGACAGTCAGAAGGTGTGTCGCGTATAATAGTTTCCGCCGCATCTGCAAGGTGGAGGTCACAATTGACCTTCATATGTTCAGGCTCACATTCAAGTATAACTCCAAACTATTCGGGCTACAGTCATCTAACATCACTCAATTATAAAAGGCAACAGGTGGATGTGTCACGCACCACAGCCCGGTCCGTAAGGTCAAGGTCAAGATCACATTTCAAGGTCACACTGAACACGGTTAGGGCCACAGTCATCAAACTTCACACAATTATAAAGGGAGGATGTGTCACACACAATAGCCGGGTTTGTACCTTCAAGGTCAAGGTCACATTTCAAGGTCACACTAAAAATCGGTCAATATTCGTGTCTCAGCCATAACTCAGAAACGAATCATAGTACAATTGTTAAACTTTTTACAAATGTTAAGGACAGTCAGAAGGTGTGTAGTCTATAATAGTTCCCGCCGCATCTGCAAGGTGAAGGTCACAAGGGCAAGGGTGGGGGGGGGGGGGATGTGTTACCTTAGTAACTTTCTTCTTGTTCCCAATACAAGTGAAAACGTCTAGACAAAATACAAATCTGTATTGAGGGTAGCAACCACACTTGCGGTCATTCGATTCAGAAATCATTAAAAACGGATTACACGTCGAGGCCAGGGTATTTGATAACAGTAATTAAATGACAAATAACCAATTCAACAAAATAAATTAGACAAGATCATTTTTGCTGTGATGATATTTCTATGTAGGCCTACCATGCGTTAAACCTGAAATATAAAACAAAGAAACACAGATGAAACACCAACCACTACAAACTTCAGAGGCTACAGTACAAGTAGAATAATAAATGGAGGTTACGTCATGTATAGCTCAAGAACGTAATAACATGACGTCATGATTTGCATTCATGAAAAATCCATTCATAGATGCTGAACGATTGTCATTATATATGAGAAGAAGATAAGGAAGGGTGAATATTGTGACATAATGTCGTTATTACCACCAAAAGGGTTTCCGAAATGTTTATTGAAGTCTCGACCTCGTCTCTGGGCTATATATCGACTCGTCCTAAGTTCCTAACGGACTCGTCGATAGGTCTATATGCCCATGGACGAGTCTCGACTTCAATATACCATCTCGGAAACCCAAATGGTGGTAATACCCTATATATATTTCAAAATTCGTGAGTGTCCAAATGTGTCAATATACGGTAATGCATTAACTTTTTAACCAACGCCCACGATATCAAAAATTATTGTTTTAATATAAAAAAAAATCAAATTTTTAAAAACATTTCGACAAAACCATATCATGTCACCCCTCATTGGAATGAGCTCGACTAGCTCATTCCAGTGAGGGGTCACATGATATGGTTTTGTTGAATTTTTTGTCAACAACACAATTTGTAAATTACGCGGGCGGTTGCGGCCTATTCGTTAGGTAATACATTAACTGCAAATTTAAATAATTTTATTTCCTCGGCCACCTTCGATCTGTTTCTTAATCTTCGACTACTTTCCTATCCGAAGGCTAATCTTGGAAGATGTTGAAGTAGAAGAAATTTATTTATTTATTTATTTATTTATTTATTTATTTATTTATTTATTTATTTATTTATTTATTTATTAGGGTTTAACGACACTTTAACAGCCAATGTCATATCGTGTCGGTGACAGTTTTACGGGCGGAGGAAGCCGGTGTACCCGAAGAAAACTGCCGAGCAACGGCGAGCAGCTGCTAGCTCCCCAGCATCGTAACTCTGCACTGCAGCATAGTCAGGGTTAGATTGGTTGAAGATATGCGCACCATCGACGTGCAGTATGCCTTAGTACGCGGCGTCATCGTGCCCCCATGTGGACAATCGGGGTTAAGTGCCTTGCCCAAGGACACAACGCGGGAGTCCGAATCGATCGCTCGGATGGTCAGCCATGCAGGGACTAACCGGCTCGACGTTGCTTAACTTCGGTGATCTGAAGAGAGTAGAAAAAATAAATCCTAATCAAAACGAGAATGTTGTACATACACCAGCGAAATAGACTAGAATGTTTTTGTGCATTTGATGATGTACAATTATTATCCGAATGACGTCACTTGATGACACAATAGGATGAAGTCGTTAGCTCTTTCTGAGGCTTGGTATATTCATCATTCCCTCTCCGCGCTCCCAACACACTTTTTGATGCCTTATGGTGCCATCGTAAAGACACGAGAATTGAGAAAAACCCACCAGACCGAAGTATGGTAATGATTCCCCGACAGCTCTGCCTGCAGATGGATGGAACTGCATGTTTTTTAGCCTTTTACATGCTTTTCCAGCAAAGGATTAGGCGAAACTCTGTTTACTCTATACCTAGAAGATAAATGAAAGTAGTGCCGTGGAGCAGCCTTTGTGAAAACTAATATGCGGAGAGGCACACACGCGCAACCACAGAACCACTCAAAGGAACATTCCAATACGTTGCGTAGAACATCAAGGGAAGAAACTGTTTGGATTACACCGGCCAAGAACACCAAGAACGATAACCGATATAGGTGTAACAGTAAATTGGCAAACAACTGCTAACAATGGATTAAATCATTTGCATTTGGAGATAGTGTTCACGTCTTCCTTTCTCCTCAGCTCAATAGTCATCCATCCAGCATATCAGTATCTCATCTCATTAAAAATGAACTGGAAAAATGTTGGTGTGCGTTTTCTGTATTCAAATTTGGGGATTCTCCAACCACTATCCAGTTTCGCACTTGTCCGAAAAGACATGTATTTACTACCCCCCCCCCCCCCCCCCCACACCCCATTGTTTTCACAGTTTTGAAAGGAACCCAGTGCAAATATTTTATGTCTTTTCCAAAACAGACACTTTTTACATTTTTATTGAGGGTTCCAAAATTAACAGGTATTGCCCCAATCAGCTAATCTCCTACAATTTATGCTCCATTAACCCTTTGAAACTGAAAGTCCGCTTTTTCAGAATTCATAGTGTAGACAATTGCTCAGTGAATATGTGTGGTAGGCCATGCAAGATTTTCAACTTGCAGCCCCAAGGCAGCACGTTGAAAATATTCATTGGTCTTCCCCCAAGTAACGAATGTAGACTCTGCCAGTTGATGGCTATGAATTGGCATGGAATATAGGCCGAACTTCAGGATCTAAAAGATTAAATATTAACAGTTATGAACATTTTTGCCCGCATAGATGCTTTAGTAACTATTCACAACGGCTACAGCGTCTGTGTGAAGAAAAAATACGAACAAAGCTGTGATATGTCCCAATCTTCAAGCTAAAGTCAATGACACTTCAAATATATTATAGCAATAATCTTAGTCGAAATTAAAAATGAAATAAACCCTCTCTTCACTAGAGTGATTTGGGTAGCCCGGTAGTGCTTAATTACTGTCCAGGTCAGTCGGGCATGTTATGGCCTACCGAAATTTTGTAAAATAGTTTTTAAATTACAACAACATGCAATGCGCATTGTATTCGGGCATTTCCACGAATGGACGAGCGGTCTCGATCTCGCCTAAATTTATTTCAAGGAGACCCCATTTGTACTGACCTTAAAACTTATTCAGAATACAACACTCTTGTAAAAATGACTCCCTTATCACACCAGGTGTGCACTACTACTAAAAATACCCACTGGTTGGAGTTATCACCCAACCAGTAACTCACATTCTGTGAAGAAGCAAATAAAGCACCAGCCATTTTCAGTCAATGAACGCCACCAGTTGCACATTGAGGATCATTAGCTGAAACAGTGATAATGTTTTTGTTTTTTTTTTTTGTTTTTTTGTTTTTTTTTTTTGTTTTTTTTTGCTTTATGGGCATAGTGGGAGAAAGTATTATAAGGCGCCGAGCATGATTCCAACGAGGGGGCATAAGCTATGATTTAGGCAAAATTTGAAGAAAAAAATCAAGTTGCGATTTTTGCGAATTGCACTGAACGAATATTTCAGTTAGGTGATAAGCAAGGGGAAAAATACTAGGAAATTCCTAAATCTGAAATTCCATAAACTTCAAATAAATATACATAAATTATATATCAAAATGAAGGTTGTGGTTTATAGAATTAACACGAAAATATATGCTTCCAATGCACACAGTTGATAGCAGGCATAAACGGTTCCCGAAAGTCTGCTACCCGCGTTTTTTCTTGAAGAAGGACTCCATCTGTTGGACGCGTGTCGTGATACCTTGTAACTAATACTCCAACTGTGCAGTTTTCTTAGGGTGACAACCTGCAGAGTGAACATGACCGGGCAATGACTGTCCTTTAAGAAAACATTGTAGGCCTAGATCGGTGCTTTGTTGCCCTGCTGCCCTTGACCGAAATGTAAACAAATAACATTGCGTTCTTATATTTGAAGAAATCCGACAGTGTCGGCATTTTCACCCAAGTAGCCCCGTCACCGCATCTTGAAGTATTTTGAATTCAAAGCTTTGTTCTCATGAAATATTCTTTTAATTCCAGTTATGGTTCTGTGGTGGTCGAGGTATACAGGCCATTTACCAACTAGTCTGGTTGGTCCGGATCTCATAGTCTCGTGGTAAATCGGTCGCTTTGTGTGCCAGAGGTAGACGGTTCGAACCCCGGCTCCCGCACTTGTCTCCCCTCTTGTTACATTTGGGGGCTCGTCCGATCCTCAGCAGTTGGTGGCATTGTGGACGCAGTGGTGAAGCATGGTGCATGTTTCGACCGCTCTGAGGTGGAAGCATAGGATGAGATTCACATGTGGTGAATCTCAAAAAAAAAGAAGGGAGAGTAGTGTAGCGGTCGAGGTATACAGGCCATTTACCAAACAATCTAGTGGAAAATCGGTCGCTTTCTGTTCTAGAGGTAGACGGTTCGAACCCCAGCCCCCGATCTTATCTCTCCTCCTGTTACAGAACGAATACGGCAGCAGACTTCCAGGAAATATTTATCCTGCCGTCAATTGTTCTCAGTTAAAATCACATATCTTTCGTGTTTTATATACCACAACCTTCATTATGGTGTATAATTTGTGTATATTTATTTGATACTTAAAGAATTTCAGACTTGGGAAATTCATAGTAAATTACTATTCCTTACTTATATAGCACCTTACGTTAGAAAACGAGCTAAACAACACCTATACATTGGTATATTAACCCTTTACCCAACGCAAAGGTCCAAATCTGCTTGCGCTATTCGCAAAAATCACCATTCAGTTTTCATTATTTTTTGTCTCAAAAACATAGTTTATGACACCTCACTGGAACCAGCTCGTTGAGCTCGCTCCAACGAGGAAGCATAAGCTAAGTTTTTGACATGGAAATTTAAAAAAAAAGGAAGTTATTAACGAATTTTGTTTGCAAGTGTCGTCTGCCCTCCCTTTCAGCTGAAGAGTTAATAGACTTTATGGATGAAGTTACCATTTTCTCGCCATAAAGTAAAAATTGGAATGATTGCTCATTGAACTTCATTCAATGAGAGTCATCCATGCTAGCTCGCCTAGCCGTCCGTTGAGGAGACCCCCCCCCCCCCCCACACACACCCTCAATCACTCGCCCTCGTGTTTATCACGTATAAAAGTCTACATATTAATTTTAATATGGGGTCATGAAAATACAAGGCTTTATTTATGTATGAACACAGGGGGGCGGCTGGGCATGTTTTAATGTATGCATATATTTTAACCCAACCAGTGACTGGTGAAACAAGGGGCAGATCCAGAGCCTCCCCCATATTTTCGCCAGCTATGTGTCTCTCTTACTGGTTCAGTTTCGATGGATTTCGGATCATCGCTAGAATGTATACAGTCTGTTAAAAAATCGGTTAACTGAAGTAGATCGTAGCCTAATCTTACAGACATACAAGTACCAAATTCACCCCAGACAAGATAATCCACAGACAGGCATAATTGCTGTTAACGTCTGATAAAGCATACAGGTGAGGTCTATTTATCAGCTTTGATCGTTACGACCAAAGCTGATAAATAGACCTCACCTGCATGCATTTGTTGCGTTGTTTTTTAACGGCTCTCAAAGGTGCAGTCTTTCAAATACATCTCCTGAAAAATCTCAAAATATCCGCTCAGATCTGCTCAGATGCATGGAAATGTGGGTTTTGAGACCCTGGAATTTAAAATTTTCGAACCGCGAGCTGAACCATGCTCGACCCGTCATATCGACGACCATCCATTGCCCGATCCAGCCCCCCCCCCCCCCCCTTCACCCACTTTGAAAATCGTTCCGCCGCCCCTGGAAAAGTACTGTCTTTTCTGTAAATCTTGTTAGATAGAGATCTTATGTTGATAATACATTTTCTATCGCTCGTTGTCTTTTATGTCATTGTACATTTTTACAACAAAGTCGGGAAATAGTAAATAAACAAGGCGGATTAGGATAAAAGCGATTGAGATAAATAGAAACGACTGACGCATGAAAACCGGCAACGCATGCTTGATTCAACGAGACAGAAAACCTGCTTTTCAGGTTATTTTAATAACCCGTAATAGGTTATGTTCCCGAAAATCTGTTGCCTTGAGCACAAAGTGGCAATTAACTGAATTAACACAACTAATTCGCAAACCGTTAACACCCTGTAATCCTTCGGCTTTCTCGTCCCGGCAATTGAAAGAGAGGTGTCAACTTTGTACTTTCACCTACAGTGCACTTTCGTATACAAAATATTTTTGTAAAAGTGCAGGCGAAAGAGCACTAATTTAGCTGGGGGATTAACGGTTATTACCTGGTTTACCCATCGAAAATTCTCTGAACTGTGCGGGCAACAATGAATTTTGAGTTGTAAAATCGATTGTCTTATTTCAACGCAACATAGTTACAAACTGTTCTTACATGTATGAATGAAATACGCAATCTTCTGATGCTAAAGACCAAATAACAAATATGTTCGTCCGTTTCTGTTTTTTTTGTATACGTACCAAGACTATATAGGCCTGATCAATTTTCAACAAGCCTGCAAACTTTACGATAAAACAAGTACCCCAAGACAGGGGTGTAGGGCCAATCGACGAGCTCTTAAACCCTTCGCCATCGCTCCTCTGAAGCTGTAGCCCTCAACGCACGCAGCGCTAAGATTGGCGATCGACATTGGAGGGCCATTTCCTTTTCGCTGTTGGATGCCCGAACCTGCATGAGTGCATGTAACAAGCTCACGATATTTAATGGAAGTTGAATGTTTCGGAAGAAAATGTGGCCGAAGATAGTTGCGTTGCGGTAAAGTTTGGTTCACAGCTGCAGAAAGCGCGTGTAATTATGACCCAGGAACACCCGGATACACGCCTTCATCCTCCCACAAACACATTAGTACTATACAGCATGCCCGAATGACAATTATGGGTTGAGAGGGAAGTGATATCATACCGCTAATGTCACGAATGTTGTGGTATTGGGCATCGATGTTGGGGCATTAATGTCATGGCACTGAGTGGTATTACAGCGCACGCGCAGTGCGTACTGTTAGTGTGACACGTGCCGCCGCCTTCCATTTCTACACACCATCTTGGTAAGTAAGTAAAGTAAACCGAAGGTTTTAGCGCGTCGAAGGCGCGCAGTGACGGTGTGAGATAAACTAACCCCTTACGAGCCCTTTAGCAGTACAATCGTACTTTCCACATCCAACAGCCACACAGGAGGAAAAGCAAAGGAGTCAGAAAAGCCTACAGGATCCAGTCCGTCACTCCGCCTGTTATAGTATATCGTTCTAGTCTATTCTTCATGAATGTAAAGTCTGCCACTCATACAATATGGCTCGCTGAGAAGATCCACCTCCTTCGTTGACAAGTTTTGTCTGTCTGCGGAAGTTAAAGACTGTGATGATTCTAGGGGAAGTCCTTGTTCTTCGGGTAAGTATAGTCTGTCACTTTTTGTAGTTGTGTCCCTGATCGAGCCTTCCTAGACAAGTACAGTCCGTTTCCGTCTCGCCGCCGAACCACACATCCAGCTCACGAGAGGGTCATAAGTGCCGAAGGTTAGACGCCCCAGTCGATGCTCCTGCATTACCACCGTTGGTTCAGGCCGAGCGTCAAAAGGTGATTTTGACTCCACCAGGATAGGACAAGACAAGCCAAATGGGAAGCCTGGTCGGACAGAAGAGAAGAAGAAGGAACCCCCAGCAGTTAAACCAGCCGCGGAATGGCCTCAGCATGAAATTCCTTAACGGTTACAAATATAGAATTAGAGAAAACTCCTGCAGTAGTTTTGAAATCGGAGGGTCATCCACCAATCCTCCAGGGAGGTTAGGATGACGTGTTTGAAGAGCTCCCCCCCCCCCCCCCCCCCCGCTAAAAAAAGAGTTGAGATAATCAGTTTGTTTGTGAGTTGAGTGTACCCCAGTTTGTTGGTGTAGTTTTTAATGATTTGTTGAGTTGGTCGGGGTAGGGTCAAGCAGCGCGCGGCATACAGTAACGACGATGCTGGCAACTGTCACAAGGGACTGCGATGCAGATAGTAATTGAGCTCGCTGATATTCATTTGACGGTATCCACCCTGAGTCACTGCATGAGTGTGCCGGTATCTGTACTGTGGTTGCGTTGTCGGTATGTGTGCGAGTTGATGTGATATGGTAGTTTTGATGACGAGTCGGTCAGGGCAGGGTCAAACTATGAGCTGCTCCAGGCAACGATGTTGCTGGCTGCTGGCATTTGCTGCTGTGGTTTCGCTGTTGGTGCGTACCGAATTGGTGTGGTATGGTGGTATTGGTGGTGAGTAGGTCGGGACGGGGTCAAACTATGAGCGGCACCCAGCAACGACGTACTTCTATAGCAGGTTGTTTTTGCCTATCTGCATCCACCATGGTGATATTTGCTTGTAGGTATTTGCCCATGTGCAGTGATGTTGTAGGTGTACGCGAGTGTGACTTGCATGTGTGTGTGTTTGTCCATGTGCAATGATGTTGTAGGTGTACTCGAGAGCTGCACTTTGTTGCGTGTGGAGTTTCCACTCTATGATTGCGTGAGTTTGGTGGTAATATAGGAGTCAGTGTTGTCAAGTTGAACGCGACAGTGGTTAATATTGTTATGGTCTTGGCTTCTATGATGGAGCCTTTTATAGAGTGTGGGTGAGTTCTGAGGTATGTTTGGTTCAATGGGAGTATATCTCATTACCGAAATGGACCCGACAACACCCGAAAGTATTGAAACGGACCTACCTAGACCGTCATGTTGACCATGGAGCCCAAAGTCCCCCACGTCTGATCGTTAAATTTCCAGATCAGCCGAAGAGCCATACTAGCAACTACTCACAGTAGCAAATTCTCCCACTGCTCTCGTTGCTCTTAAACTCATTTGACGACATGGGCCACGAATAGTGCACTAATATGTTTTATGATCCTCCAGTTTCCAAGATGAGTCAGATAGTCGCGAAGGCTGATTTTCTAGGAGCAAATGCGCTCGTTGGCCTTTAGCTACTTTAATGATATCACCATTCATGTTTCTCGGCATCACGCTTGCAACACCACTATCTCACCACCGACTTGGAGTCTGCATACGTCTTTCCGAGAAAATCCGAAAATCACAATATCATTTATCCCTAAGAGTAATTTCTCTGTCTTTGTTCTCTAGCTGATGTGACGAAATCATCACTCACGTTTCTCGTAAAGCCGTTTGCAGCACCCAATCTTACAACTAACTGGGAAGTCTGCATACTTTTTCCTATTCCTGATGCAAAGAGTCGTTTGAGCAAGTAGTTTGTATTCTACTGTTGGTAGTAGTGGAAGTTAAGTATGATAGTGACTCGTCGTGGTAGTAATGCAGTGATAGGTGTGTATGGGACCAACTGCGGGATTGTTAGTGGTAAAAGACTGGTCTTAGAGATCATCGGTTATATATTGGCCTAGAGAATACTGCTTGCAAGATGTCTTTCACAGAACCCATGTCTTGTATCTGGTTGTAGAATCTCTTTCCGAAATGACCCAACTGAAGAGTCGTTAGGACATTTACTTCAGGGACCAATTGCTCTCGTTGCTCATCACCTCATTCGACGAGTAAAAAACCAAACCTATAACCAAAGGGAGATAACTGTATATGAAGTGAGAGTGGCATTAGGCAAATGGTACCACAGAACTAAATATTTTCCCATAGGCGACCATTATAACGTTCAGGCGGAAAAAAACTATGATCGCATCACTTTAATTTTGGCACTCAAACATCTCTGTCAAGTATAGCACTTCAGACAACCTTTTCTGATCTGAAAACAAGGGGTCATGCAACAAATAGGAGAGAAAAAACTGACACAAAGGGAAGTACCGGTCACGTGCACATATTTTTCAGGGAATTCCCTACAAAAACACACAAAAAGTAAATTGTATTTTTTAGGTCCAAAAGTCATCAAATCACCCTCTCTTTTAACAGGAATATTCAACAATAATGCAAGATGTCAATAGAATGTTTCAAACGTTTATTGAAACAATATATTTTCTCAAGGCTGTTTATTTTTAGAGATTGCATCATTTCCGAGTCCAACATTTTAAGACGGCTCACTCTAATTTCAATATATACTTCCGCGATACCGGGGTAAATGGAGCAATCTAAGTTGCCCAAGGACACAACGCGGGAGTCCGAATCGATCGCTCAGACGGTCACCCATCCGAGGACTAACCGGGTTCGACGTTGCTTAACTTCGGTGATCTGACGAGAACCGGTTACCGCAACGCCACCGCGCCCCCATTTGGTCTACTAAGATTTGGTCGAGGGCAGGGGTCCGAACAGGGTCAGAGGTAGCTAGAAATAGCTATTAATAGAGTGAATATGGTTTGGAATGGCATTGATAGGTAGAAGACGAGGATTCTGGAAATATTTGAGCCAGAAAAAATACCCCCATTTAATCAAACAAGCCCTTTGGAAGCCCTATAACATGCACAGTGTGCTATCCACACCAAAGAGTACCATCCAAGATGGTAGGCTTCTCGGGTCCATTTGGAAAACTGTCATCGTCGGACCGTTTTAGGTAATTCGGTAAACTGCTATTGATTCGAACATACCGCCATAACACACCCCGTACTGTTTGAAGCCTTTGGCTCCATAGTAACCTAGCGCTCGACAAGATGGTGGTCTGCACGGGTCCGTTTCGGTACTTTTGGGTGTTGTCGGGTCAGTTTTGGTAGATATACTCACTTTAAATCAAACAAACCCTCAGTACACACCCGACCTTCTTGCAATCCTGCCGTATCACCATAAAACCCAAGATTACGCCCTCCAGAAAACAAAATGGACAACCGAAACACGTATCAACCAAATAAAACACACACAACACGTTCGCTGTAACACCACCCATCATCATGACAATGAAGTCCAACATAGCTGCTCACGCGCGCTACCTTGGCAGCACACCTAATAATAATGATTATTATTCGTTATTCGATCTTCCGCTGATTTGTCGCGGTCCTCAAACGAAGAGGCTTACATTAACCCAGTCCCTCGCCGGGCTATTAATCCCCTATTCCCCCTTCTAAACTTCCAGCATTCAGACAAAAAATGTTTCATATAATTCCCCCCAAAGGCGAATCTCGACCCCCCCCCCCCACCTATAAAATCGACTCTGTCCCTCATGTCATTTCCCATCAACTTAACCTTCAGGTTTTCATCACATTTTCCATTAGTATTCTAAGGAGTCTTGTTCAACTAGGCAAATATTTAGTTTACCCTTTACCCAACGTAACGGCCAAAACCGGCTAGCGCTATTCACAAAATTCGCCAATTAATATTTATTATTTTTTCATTTTTATCTCAATAACATCGGTTATGACCCCTCTTTGGAATGAGCTCGTTCCAAAGAGGGGTTATAATCGACGTTTTTGAGATAAAAAAATGAGAATAACAGTTATTCAAGAATTATGTTTGCAAGTGTCGTCTGTTTTTCATGTTAGGTAAAGGGTTAAACAATATTTATTCAATGAATATGCTATATGTTACAAGACTGACAAACAAAAAAAGTCACAGTATATATTTTGAACATCCAACATATAACATATATTAACAAAAAAAACCAAATTGCTGTTGCTGTGTAATGTAGGGATCTGACAGAAAGCTAGGAGCTTATGTTTTGTCATCCCCCTAGCCAAATTTTTGGGACAATCTCGAATGAAATGTTTCAGGGTCTCCGTTACTCCTAAATCACGACACACCCTTTGTTCGCTTTTCCCGACTCTCCTCATCAACTCCAGTGACTTCGATCTCACTTTTAACAACAAAGACCTCCTATAAGATCCATTCAGGAACTCCTCAAAAGCTGGGGCATCTTTTCTGTACAACCCGTCTAAAGAGCTCTCGGTCCTAATTCCAGCTCGCCAGTTTCTATGGCAATCCTCGAGCACCCTTCCCCTGATAAGACTACTCCCCTACTTCAGTTCCCCTTCTAAATCTTTAGTCTCTTTTGAGTAATTCTCCATCAGCTCCCTCGCTTTCCTGGACCACTCTGTCTGAATGTGTTAGAGTTCCATACATGGTTAAACGTCGTTTAACACCATCTGCTGTTTGGGAGGTTTACCAGATAAGTCAGGTAGCATAGTTTTCTAATATCAATTCTACCTTTAACGGACATCCACCCGAGTTCCCATCTGACTGATTCCAACGCAGCTGCTTTACTTGATCGGGTTATCCACCGACTCGCATAATTTTGTAGAATTTGTTAAGTTCCCCACTTCTGTTAGGTTTAGAGGGATCACATCCGTTTCATGTTATATTTGGTACTCTCACGCTCTCCAAATGTTTTTTTCCAACGAACACTTTGTTAAAGCTATTAGTACCAAGTAGTTGTAATTGATTAAGTATCCTTTCCCCATTGTCTTAATTTTATTTGTGTGGTTTCTGTATATGCCTCTAGCCCTCTACCTGTAACACATGAATTCACTCCCTAGTGTTCATATACTGCCGTTCCCCCACTGTTGTATCCATGCTTTTGACATAGAACCCGAAGGTGGAGGATGGGTAAATTCTCTGTTAGTGGTGCGCAAATATGTGCATTTTCAGTTAAGGCTAAATTCGCTTGAAATGTGATAATACTCTTACACGGTCATGCCTTAATTAATGTAATCTTGAGTCATTATCTCAGCTGTACGTCACGCTTGCCGGTAACAAATAATAACTAGAACAATCAGTGCCAAAGCGCTATAGTGTGTTCAGCCTGTCAAGACAAGTTATAAATGTGGCTGATTATCGGCTCGCTCCCGATAAAAGATATTATTTGCGCCTGTTTTCTATGACTCTCCAGATTTATGATCTGTGTCTTAAGTTCGGTTCATGCATTAAACAATTTTGGTTATCGATTAAATTTACATGACAGTTTGCAATTGAAGGAATCGGGCGCCATTACACTTTTCTCTTCACCAACAGAAAATTTACACATCTTCCACCTTCGCGACGCATCCACCCTGCGGCCCACGTATTACCTTGCTTTTGTTTTCATTCAGTTCAAAGTCGCCATGCATTTACCCACGTACTTTCCTATCATGGTTAACAGTTTTTGTAGTCCCTCTTCATTCTCGGCTAATAAAACTATTTCATCGGCAAAGAATAGCCCTGGGAGTTTTGTCTCTCCAACTTTGACCCCCCCCCCCCCCCCCCCCGCCCTCTGCGCTTAAGGCCTGTCTCCAATGGGACCCTTTTTGTTGTGATGTTTCCCAGTTGAGTATACACTCTGCACATCTTTGTACAGTGGTCTCATGATTCCGACAAAACTTCCTGCGAATACAAGACCCTAAAGCTTCTGCCACATTCCCTCCCTCCAAATTTTGTCGTATGTCAAGGAATGCTAATAGACATCTTTCTTTTATTGACTTTTGTTGATTCTATCAATTGGGAGAGAGTAAACAAGACGTGTGACCAGTAACTCGCCTCCTTTTCTGGAACCCATTCTGGATTTCTCCCACGAGTCCTCTTTCTTCAACAATTTCCACAAGTATTCCATAGAGAACCTTGCAAAATACCCTCCCAATATTGCTGCTAACAGATATTCTTTGTAATTTTCTAAAACTTCCCTATCTCCATTTTTTGTGTATAAAGATTACCCTGCTTCCGTCCACTCTGTCGGGACCTCTTACTTAGTGATTGACGTGTTAAATAGTTATGTAAGGTGCTCACATAGTGGGTCCCCACCTATTTTTAAAAACTCGATCGCAATTTCGTCAGTACCTGCTGCTTAGCCATTCTTTAACTTGGTGACTGCATTTCGTACTTCCCACACCTCAGTTTCCCTGCATACTGAATCAGATGAATTTTCTGCGCTCTCCATCATACATTCTGCAGGAACGCCTCCTCCATCTTCTGTCATTTACCCTCTCCCAATGCTTGACCATTTCTACTGCTATACTCTCCCAGTCGTCGGTGCTTTTGCTGTCCACCTTAATGCTCCGTATGCTATTGCCTTTGTTAGTTTTATTTATCTATTTCTAGAATATAGTGGAACATGAAACCCTATTTTTCTTATTGCTTTAATTAGGTTACTGTTCCGCATTTTCCTATTTTTGTCCTTGATTATATTCACCTTTGTTCTTGCTTCTTCATATACATCTTTGGCACTTTTAGTAGCCGTAGCATTTACACACTTAACCCTTTACCTAACTTGAAAAGCTGACGACACTTACAAACAAAATTCTTGAATAACTAATTTTTTTCATTTTTTGTCTCAAAAACATAGGTTATGACCCCTCTTTGGAACGAGCTCGACGAGCCCGTTCCAAAGAGGGGTCATAACCTATGTTTTGGAGATAAAAAAAGAAAAAAATAATGAAAATTAATTGGCAATTTCTGTGAATAGCGCTGGCCGGTTTTTGCCGTTACGTTGGGTAAAGGGTTAAGTTTTCTACACCTTTTAAATGCAGTACATTTTTTTCTTTCTCTCCACAAGGCACCGCGGCATGACAGACTTCCCCTCGCCCAAACGAGGGCCGTGATACTGTGACCTGGTTTCACCTGACTGTGGTGGCTCAAATCTCAACTGATGAAATATTCTAACTTTTCATTGAGGTATGCCTTCGCCGAAGGCATACCTTGATGGTGTAGATGGGATATCAGTAATGAGATGAATCGAAAATTACTTGTGGATAAATGAATGTAGTAGTCGTGACACCCGAGCTTCCCCATTTCTATTTAATTAGCACGTACCGTATTTCAGATTGGTAAAACTGGGCCCAAACAGCTCGAGTCGGTGCTACAGACCTCTCCATTTCAATGACAGACTGTGTTTTTGGCTGGTGTTTTAAATCTGGCTTCGGAAGAAAGGGTACATGGTCATTAAAAAGAGCGAATCGATATCCAAAACTCCAGTTTAGGTGAAAATGTTCTGACTGGAAAAAAATCAGGGGGCGCACTAGGGCCCAACTGAATACCAAATCGAACTCTTCAAAATATTCGAATACGAATCCAATCTCTTTCTGCGGCAAATAACCTGTCAAGAAGCTGCGGCAGCGTACTAGCGCCATTGAAATCTAATATTCCAAATTCTTAAACTGTTACAACAGTTTAACTAATCTGGTGGCGTATTAGCGCGATTGTAATTTAATATGGTAACCCATTACCCACAGCAGACGATATCAAAATCTATTATTTTAAATATCATTTTTTTTAATTTTTTAAAAATTCAACAAAACCATATCATGTGACCCCTCATTGGAACGAGCTTGACGAGCTCGTTCCAAAGAGAGGTCACATGGTATGGCCTTATTGATTTTTTTTGAAAAATAATATTCTTTCAGCTGCTGAATATGCATATTACGCGGGCGGGTGTTGCCGATTCCATTCGTTGGGTAAAGGGTTAAACTGTTTAATATGTTAAACTATTTCCAAAACAGAAATAAAACTTCATAACGGTTTAATTAAATAGTTATAACAATTTTCCTAAACTCTTCTAACAATTTATAATCTCCAAAAAAAAAAAAAATAAAAAAGCGTCAATGATTAGCGTCATTGAACTTGATATTTTCGGAAAATGGTATTGGATACGCGTGACTGGACACATCAATAATGTTACCGAGTTCAGTTGGATCATGAATGTCACCGGCCCACGAAAACTTCGTGCAGTTCTTTCGCCCGAGCGCCGTGTTAATGTCTGTGGGGTACGTTTTGAAATTTCCATTTGTACTGGACGGGCTTTTTCGGAGGCCTCATCGTTCTTTTCTTGGTATAAACTCGTTCATCAATAGTTTCTGGTTGAAACGCAAGTTTTAAGGTATGCGAAGACTGACACGTGACGAATGTTTACGTGCCGCTATCATGTTGGAATACAGACTGCAGTGGCTCAAATTCTCAAAGTTACTCAATCGGTGATTAGCAGGTTGAAGTCACGCTTCCGTCAGACAATGTTGATGACAGACGTCGGTCAGGTCATCCAAGGGCGACAACTGTTAACCAGGATCGTTTCATCCGAACCACAACATTACGTAACCGCCATCTAAGTGCCTCAGAAACTGGACAGCAGCTGCACCGAGCGACAAATGTGCGAATCAGTGGTCATACTATCCGAAGTCGCCCACACAGCTGAAATTTGTATGCTCGACGACCTCGAATAATTCACGTCTGACTGAACGTGACATCGCAGCAAGGCGTAATTGGCGTGGAGCACGACAGCGCTGGGACAATGTAACGCCCACTTTTGAAGTAACGGACCACTTTTGAAGTAACTGGCCACTTTTGTAGTAGCTCACCACTTTTGAAGTAAAAATCGACCACTTTTGAAGTAGCTCACCACTTTTGAAGTAACTGTCGCCCACTTTTGAAGTAAAATGAGGTCTCCACTTTTGTAGTAACCATCGCCCACTTTTGAAGTAAAAAAAAACAAGGTCACCACTTTTGAAGTAGGCCTAATATTTGACCACTTTTGAAGGAAAAAGATTTCCCCTTTCCCATGGTCGTTGAACTTAGAAAATTTTTACCCAATTTCTTGTTTTCATTTTTTTTTTTTTTTTTTTTGGCATGAAACGGTCTATTTGAACTCAAATCGTAATGCTTGCGCAGAACTGACCCGACCTTCCACCAGACTCGGCACTAAGTGGTCCGTTGCACCTTTCCGATCCAATTTTTAGCTCACCTGAGCGAAACAAACTAGAGATAATAACTTTAGAACGCTTTACATTTTTCTTTTGAACCACTGTATAGAAAATGTTGAAACTGAAATTTTCAACAGTTGTTAAGGATGGTATGATGAACGTCCTGCACCATTTTTGACCCATGCAACGAAATGGAATGGGACTAACTATCTATGTATCAGTTACAACTTTTCATTTTAGAAGATATTAAATTTTATTCGACGGATTTTTTTACAGTTGTTGGGGATGTCATACTGAAGATCCTGCACCTCGTTTTGACCTCTTACCTATCAATATAGCCATACAAATATGAATGTAACATAATATTCGAAGTCTGTTTATATATTAAGGTTGAAAGTTTCAACAGGGCTTGGTTCTGTACCACTTTAGAATCCTTTGCTTATCAATAGAGCCAGACAAATGATATGGATGTCACAGGTATTTATCATTTGCCCCTTCTTCGTGCTGGTTCATCCAATCATGCTGAAATTTTCACCAGCTGCTGCGGCTGTTATTCGATGATTCCTTTAAATACAGCCATACATATATAGATTACCAGAAGATATATATACTGCTGCTCTTTTCGTCTATATGACAAATTCTCAACTAAGCGGATAACCCCTCCCCTTTTCCAATCTCGGGGGGGGGGGGGGGCGGAGTAGGTGTATGCGGAGAGAGCCAGCGTACTTCAGCCAGGGTGCGCTGGAATGTTAGGTGCGCTGGAAAAGTTGAGTTATTTTTGGAAAACCCCAATATTTTCCAAGAAAAAAATTGATTTTCTGGGAAAATATTGGGTTTTTTTTTAAAAAAATGATTCAATTTTCCGGGAAAACCCCTGTTTTTTCCGGAAAATGTTTAAAATTCGAAGATTTCCAGCTCGCTTTTCGAGGGAATTTGTTAAAGATGTCTAAAAATTCACCGTTTTGACAAATTCACCTTTCATAAATTTGACACCGAGTCTTTCGCGCAAAAATTCACTTTTTCGCAGACGTGACACGGACTCAGCTATCGGGGTGAATTTTTCCTGTGGGAAAAATTTCGAAAAAACAGTGTCTCGCTTGGAAAAAAAACGCGACCCAGGACGCGGAATTCCACGGGAGAAGACGACGATTCGATCGAGGTGAATTCGTAACTGCGCTGAAAACAAATGCAATCTGGGATGCGGATTTCCCACGGGAAAAGATGATGGTTCGATCGACGTGAATTTTTTTGCAAATTGAGCGCTGGTAGTCTCGACCGTTTGAGAACGCGTGTTCGAGTGTATGATTTAACTCGATGGGACGACCTCAGATGGAATTGGAATGGGTTTGAAAAAATGTATATATATTATAAGTTAAAAGATGAATAATAATAAAAAAATTGTTTAAAAAAATAAAAAAAATATATATATAAAACAACATTCAAAAAAATAAGAATGCAAAAAATAACTGTTTTTCATTAAAGAAAAAAAATAATAATAAATAAATAAAACAATGTTTCTACACATCGGAGATTCGAAGCGAATGGACGAGCAGGTTCGCGAATTAATATGGAGTAAGGAGAATATTCAGGCGCAGGATAGGGCCAGGCGATTGGGAGAGATGGTGTTGAGACGAGAGACGACCAAGTTGTTCAGACCCGGCACCAAGGTTCAGGAACGAGCCAGGAAAGAGATCGTCGAGGAATTAAGACCCATAAAAGAAGATTCTCAGAGGATGGCTTCCATCTCCGATAGTTTTGTACCAAGTACTTTGTCCGAACACACTCCGACGGAAATTGAGACTACTGATGAAAGAAGCGTCAGATTTGACGATGATAGTGGAATTGTGAAAGATCCTATGTACGGATTTCGTGATGATGGTGATAAAACTTTCGTGGGTGACACGTAAGTATCGTTTGAAGACAGTTATTTGATCGTTGGTTTGAACAGGCACGATTTGACCGACGGACTGAATACTCTGCTCTCTCACCAGAGAATTGGAGATTACACCGATGAGGATTACGGCAATTACGGACACATTCTGACTCAGACCCACACCATGAAGAGGGACAACGATCCCAGAAAGACGAGACCGAAAGATAGGAGAGATTACAAGTGGAAGAACGTGGTGAAAGAGATATGGGATGAGAATAAGAGTTTCGTGCAATCGCTGATTGGAAAGGGAATGACCGATACGATATTTCTTCCACGCGATCCCACTGTTCCACCACTCATTAACTCTTTTATGTGAAGATCAAATCCCACTACCCATTCGGCCCAGTATTTGACCCTGACCATACCACTCGACCAGACCAGACCACTACACCCTTCTCTAAGTAGCGGTAAATCGTCCAGGTAAACGATTGCGCGGTCAAAATGCCCAAGTTTCATGTAGTCTAGAAAAAGAGTAAACCTGATAGGGGCGAATTCCTTGCGATAGCACGATTTGGGCCAGAGCGAATTATTAAAAATTGAAGTCGTACAACCTCCCACCCCCGTGTTGGAAGGGGGGGGGGGCTTATCAGCATGATTGGATGAACCAGCACGAAGAAGGGACAAATGATAAATACCTGTGACATCCGTATCATTTGATAAGCAAAGGATTCTAAAGTGGTACAGAACCAACCGCTGTTGAAACTATCAACCTTAATATATAAACAGACTTCGAATATTTCTGTTACATTCATATTTGTATGGCTATATTGATAGTAAGAGGTCAAAACGAGGTGCAGGATCTTCAGTACGACGTCCCCAACAACTGTAAAAATTTCCGCCTAATAAAATGAAATATCTTATAAAATGAAAAGTTGTAACTGATAAATAGATAGTTTGTCCCATTCCATTTCGTTGCATGTGTCAAAAATGGTGCAGGACGTTCATCATATCATCCTTAACAACTGCTGAAAGTTTCAGTTTCAACATTTTCAATACAGTGGCTTTGAAGAAAAATGTAAAGCGTTCTAAAGTTATTATCTCTCGTTTGCTTCGCTCAGGTGAGCTAAAAATTGGATCGGAAAGGTGCAACGGACCACTTAGTGCCGAGTCTGGCGGAAGGTCAGGTCAGTTCCGCGCAAGCATTACGATTTGAGTTCAAATAGACCGTTTCATGCCAAAAAAAATGAAAAAAATAATTGGATAAAATTTTCAAAGTTCAAAAACTTGGGAAAGGGGAAATCTTTTTACTTCAAAAGTGGTCAAATATTACTTCAAAGGTGGTGACCTTGTTTTTTTTACTTCAAAAGTGGGCAATGGTTACTACAAAAGTGGATACCTCATTTTACTTCAAAAGTGGGCGACAGTTTCTTCAAAAGTGGTAAGCTACTATAAAAGTGGTCAGTTACTTCAAAAGTGGGTGTAACAACACTCGTCGGTGGAGCAACGTCATGTTTTTCGATGAATCGAAGTTCACTCTCGACTTCCACGACTGGCGAAACAGAGTGTGGCGGCGGTGGCGGTGGCGGCGGAACGAGCGATACCATGACGCAACCGTTAGGCAGCACGATCGTTTTGGTGGCGGATCGGTTATGGTGTGGGAGGCATAACCATGACAAGCAGAACAGCTCTGCATGTCATCCATCAGCGTGTCACGGGGCAATACTACCGTGACAACATGTTAGCAGCTCATGTGGTGCCATTTGCGCGACGTCACGGTCGTCGATTCATTTTCCAAGATGACACTGCAAGATCACACAGGGCCCGCGTCGCTACAGAGTACCTACAGGAGCAGAACATCACTATACTACCTTAGCCAGCACTAAGTCCAGACCTTTCACCAATCGAGCACGTCTGGGATAAGCTTGGCAGGCGCGTACGACAACGCCAACAGCTTCCTACCAATGTCCAGGAACTGGTCGCTGCACTGCAGGAAGAATGGATAACAAGCTGATATGTCAAGCTGATATTGGACATTTGGCGAGGAGTATGCCACGTCGGATCCGCGCTTGTCTCGCGAACCGATGAGGATTTACAAGGTATTGAGGTCTTAGACTGAATGTGGTAAATTCTCTGACTGACCGTCCATGTCTTCTACAGGCACGTGCGTAGAATGTGTGCTTGTCAGACAAATAAGAGAGAAAAACTAACAGGAAAGGAAATAAGCCGACCGGTCACGTGCACATATATTTTTCAGGGAATTCCCAACAAAAACACACCAAGAGTCAATTTTATTTTTTAGGTCCAAAAAGTCATCAAATCACCCTCTTTATGTATCTGGAATATTCAACAATAATGCAAGATGTCAGTAGAATGCTTCAAATGTTTATTGAAACAATAAAATTTCCAAAGGCTGCATAGTTTTGGAGATTGCATCATTTCCGTCAAGGCGGGTAAGTCTAATTCAAACATTTACTACAGTGATACCTTAAGTGGGGAAGTCAGTACTATGACAAACAGTTTATAAAGTTCAAAGGTAGAGCCGACGAAGAATTATTGAGTATAATCCTTCGCCATTTCATCCGATATCAGCACAATTGAATAGTGCCGGTAAACACCCCCTCCGTCTGTTAATGGGGGGTAACTCTCTTGGCTTTTACGGCCCTTCACTTCACACAGGCTATTTCCAGGTGATCGGTCGGTACTACGGGTTCATATAATGAGCAAAATAAACTCGATGCCTTTCTAATTTCATTTACTCTGCCGTTAATACGCTTTGTAATGGCGATTTGCCGACTCTGTGAGTGAAATTCACCGGAACAACGGCATTACAGTTTCCTCTCGATGATTGGGAGCATTCGAAAAGTCGAGTCTATGATAACGGATTCGAATCGAATCGAATCCCATGAAAGATTCGAATCGAATCTGGAAGCTTTGCAGGACCCTCGGATGCACCACTACACCCCCTGTCAGTTACGCCCCTGGGTGTATGCCCTACTTACTTTTAAGCACCCACGAGCTTCATATCTGGTAGACATTGATATTGTTTGAATGAACTTTGAATGAACTTTATTTCGCACTATATGTGACATTGGAAATATACAGAATTGTTTGATTTACAGTTTAAACAGAATCAATTGAACAAGTACATTTTAAATATGGATTAGTACAGGTATAGTGCGAGGAGGTTGCATAGCCACTATTGGCTGTCTTACTGCTACCCCCATTAACCAGGACTACGGGAGTTTGAAGCATATATATATATTTGAAGATAACTAGGCCTACATGTATATATTTCTGGAGCATCCTCCTACGGGTTGAACATAACTAGGCCTATATATATATATATATATATATATATATATATATATATATATATATATATATATATATATATATATATATATGGAGCATCCTCCTGCGTGTTGTACATAACTAGGCCTACATGTATCTATCTCTGGAGCAGGGGGGCGCGGTGGCTCAGTAGGAAGAGATGCAAGCCGGGAGGTCCTCGGTTCGAATCCCACCTACGGCAACCGCGTTGTGTCCTTGGGTAAGACACTTCATCCCAACTACCCACGTGCGTGCACGGCGGCATTGTGTACTAAGGAGTACTGCACGTCCATGGTGCCCTAGTTTTCAACCAATGCTAACCCTGCTTGTGTGGAGTTAGTACGTTGGGGAGTATTACAGTTGCTCGGTGATTCCCTCCAGGTACTCCGTCTTCCACCACCCGACCTGGGTGTCGAAAGTGTTGTTAAACTCCAATGCATAAACAAATTCTTGGTGCATCCTCCTGTGGGCAATTTGGTTTTTCCCTACTGTACGAAACAATTCACGTATTTTTCACGCATAAGGTGATTGATTTTTATTTCTATTGATATCAACTTAATACAATCAATAAGGATTTGAGCACATTGAAATGTCCCGAGTAAATCTGTCGCTCATACTTTGAATTACATTTTTAATCCCATATTAAATTACGTGGCGGCTGCTGCAAGGCACATTGTTTGATTTGGTTGTAAATTGAAGAACTGTTTTGTTGTCAAATGTATGCCATAGCAAGACTTCATGCAACATATTTAAAACTATGAACTGTTTGCTTGCTTTATGGGAAGTTTGTGCGTGCGTGCGTGCGTGCGTGGCATTGAGAGGATGGCTGCGAGAGAGCGCTTGTGTGTGACAGTGAGAGGGTGGGCGTGAGAGGGCTGTTGTGTGAGGGTGGGTGTGTACTGTGTATTCTTTCCGCTTGAAACAGCTGACGAAGTTCTTTCGGGTCACACAATGTATAATAATCGTATACCAGAAAATGCAAAACTATCTTTATAAGCATGCATACTACCATCTGATCATGACGGTTTGGCCTATTTCTTCTTCTTCAACAATGGTCCAACCCTAAGATGGAAGATGGTTGAAGTGGAAGAAATAGTAGTTCGATCAGACCGAAGGTGAAATTCGTTGGCAAATGCAACATAAGTTGTTTACATTTGTGGATAACACAGAACACATTTGCATACTGTCAAATTGTAAAACACCCCAAGAAATCATAAAGTGTGTGCACGAGCCCCCACCCCCGGTTGCGCTTGTAAATAAAAAGATAGGCTCTCTAACTTTCCTTGTTATCTTTGTAGTCTGTCTCTAACCAATGCTAACCCTGCTTGTGTGGAGTTAGTATGTTTGGGGAGCCAGACAGCTGCTCGCCGTTGCTCGGTGGATTTATCCGGATACTCCGGCTTCCTCCACCCGTAAATCTGTTCCATGCGAGGTGACCCTGGCTATCGAAAGTGTCGTTAAACTGAATAAACCTCTGTAAATAAATAAATCTTTCTTTGTATTCAGAAAAAAATCTGTCGATGAAAAAATAGGCGTGCAGGGTTCAAGCAAAATTTTTAAAAGTATGTGTTGAGATTTTATATTTGATTGGAATACTCTTAAGCAAATGATGTCAGTTTTCCCCAGTATTTGTTGCAAGTTATCTCCCGATCGAGAAATATTCAGAATCGGCTTAACCCTTTACCTAACATAAAAACGCAGACGACACATGCAAACAGAATTCTTGAAAAACTTTTTTTTTTCATTTTTGTCTCAAAAACAAAGATTATGACCCCTTACGTTGGGTAAAGGGTTAATGGTTGAGAAAGTGCAGCCAAAACCACGCGATGGAGTTAATTTGACCATCCATCACCTATGATAATTCAAAGAACTGTTGAACTTGAAATTCATATTTTGCCTCTCACTAAATTCCTATTTTAAAACAATTTCGACCCATTTGTGCGAAAACTACCGAAAAACGAAATTTGCTGCCGCGATGCAATAAACACAACGAGAGGAGTGGTTTAGACAGTGACCATCCGATTTGTGTGTTGATTTTTCAATGTTATGCCGGCCTGTCGAAAATAATGGTATCTTATCAGAAGCGCGCATAATGAAATCCATAGTGTTTTTGCGTATATCTATAGGTCAATCGGCGAATAACTCACGAGTTGGTTAATCGTTTGTTTCCACGCCCAAAAAGAAAAAGAAAACAAAAAGAAAAACGAAAAACAAAACGACAACAACCCATAGATACTGCGGCAACACAGAACCGTCACTCCACCCCAGTTACTAACTTGTTTAAACAACTCGATAACTTGTTTTAATTTGTTAGCTACATGTTGAGCTTTCCTGTAGGTTGTAACTCTACGCTTTATTGTAACACAGTAAATATATTAACTTCTATTCTTTCTGTCTTCACATTTTGTCCATGTTTACTTCATTATAAGTAGCACAGAAAAGGCCTGATTACCCAGAGCTTTGGGGAAGCAATGCCGGACTTTTTGTTGAGCTGACATGAGAAGTGTCACGTGTGTATAGTAAGGGTATGTGATATATACAAATTGATGAGGAAGCAGCTGGGGGAAGGTGTATTTTCATGACAACGTTCCCCGTGAAAGGGTTGGCGCTGCCAGTGACGTCGTGACGACATTTTGCGCACGCAAGGTCATTGAGCCTTTGACGCCGTTGATGTTCCCGAACAAAACGATGTTAGGTTGTTTGATTCAAGATGTGTCGGGTTTCTTTTACGGGTATGGCATGGTAGTAAAGTTGGTTAGCTTGCACTACTAACCGATCTTATGATTTATACTATCCTATGGTTTCTTTAGACATACAAATGCTAGGTCATTTGATGTTGGGGGGGGGGGGGGGGGGGTATGCATGGTTGCAGAGCATGGTAGTACAATATGGACGGTCTGTACATTTGTTTCGTCAGCTGTCAGTCCTAAGAAAACTAACCAGTCTAGTGGCCCATACAAACCAATGGCTGTCATGATTAAGTGGTGATGCTTGACCATGTAGTGTTGTGTGGGTTTGCTGGATTGTTCAATATGGTAGTATAGCATGGGTTGTCGGTACCCTTTTTGGTCTATTGTTAGCCCTTAGTACTTCTAACCCACCTTATGTTTTATACTACCCTATAGGCGTTATGGCTAGTGCACAATGCTAGGTCAAGTGGTGATCAGGTCAAATGGCTTCTGTCCTTGCCGCTTTTACCCCTACCTCTGGCCATTCTTACTACCTACTTTACTATCACTGTCTGTTAGTGGTACTGTCACAGTGTCACTACTGCTGGCTTCTAACACTGACGCTGTAACTGGACTGTACCATTGCACTGTCTGTCCTATCATCCGCGTCCACTGTCTTTACGCAATAGTATAGTCACCCACTGCAGGTGGCCTGAACTATGATTAGTACCACTATAAGTCCTATACTAATGTCATTCACGTTACTACTGGCATGCAGCCCTATGGTAGGCTTATTAGCTATATCTGACTGTCTCGGCTTTTGGCCTTGACCAATTCTCAGTAGATCCAGTCAGACTGAACCATTAGGGTTTACTCGTGGCCATTTGTTCTACATCCTTGACTTAGTGCATGCTTGGGTACTTTACATATAAGAGACTGTTTGTTGATCGTACGGTTAGGACCGAGATGTGCTAGTGCAAAATGGGCATGCGTGAGATATGCCGATTGGTGGTTTTTGTGCTAGTGTACAATGTACGCACATCCCATGCATCACCTGGGCTCATGGGGCCTTTTCTATTACCAGGGTATCCATTTCCATAAACATACCAGACCCACGGTGCCCGATTTAGGCTACTAAGCGCCCATTTCATACAGTGTTCTGCACCACCGCATTTACTTCTCCCAATGGGCTACTGTTATCACGAACTGTACCATTATCGTCTCTTAGCATTGTTACCAGTACTACCGTTTTCTAACAACGCCACTACAGCTGGGCTGTACTATTGCACTATCTGTCCTGTTATCAGCTTCCACTTTCTTCATCTAATACCATAGTGTTCACCACTGCCGACTTGTACCATGGTTTCCACTGTCTGTCCTGTAACAGAGTCTTCCATCTTACTGCTGTCTTGTGGCACTACCACAGGCTTGTTAGCTGTCTCTAACCCAGTCGTAGTGCAACACGCCAATAGTTAAGTTGGACGACTCTCATACTGGGCAGATGGCGGTAGCCACAATGCTATAGTATTGGTTATCGAAGTGAAGCCGACAATCGAGCAGTTTATGGTGTGGCATTGCCCAGTTGTAGCGGTAGATTTAGAAGCCAGTAGAAGTGGCGGTTCCTAAGAGACAGCGATGGTAGAATTATTAGTAACATCGGGCTAGCGGTAGAAGTAGAAGCAGAGGTGGCAGAAGACTTATGAAGTACACATTATCTACCTACCATCGGCATGTCTGAACAAATAGGGAACCCAGGGCCATGTGCCACATGTGTTGTGCTATGTAGACAGTTAGCAGGCAAAGATCACACTCGTATTATCTTGTCCAAGGAACTGTACAGACAGATACGGGCTAAAGTGAATGGATCGACCAGGTTTTAGAAGGTCCATTAGATCGCCAATTCTGTACTACCATATTGGACTACCAAGTATACTACAACACCACATGACCTAGCATATTTTACTTCCGATTGGAACCATGGGATAATAGAACGTATTCGACGGGTTAGTAGAACTAAGGTCTGACAGTAGACAAGCAGTGGTACAGACTATCCATTATCCATGCTACATGACCATTCTAGAAAACCGTGCAGAGCACCCCATGTGTCCAAGCTTTATATTTATTGGTGTTTTAAGGTCACATACTTATGCACAATGGCTAATCGTGACCGTGACAGTTTTACTGGTGGAGGAAGCCGGAGTACCCGGAGAGAATCACCGAGCATCGACGAGCAACTATCAGCTCCTCGACATACTAACTCTGCTCAAGCTCCGCTCAAGCAGCGTTACAGCGGCTGGGGACATGTGCACCATCGACGTGCAGCACGCCTTAGTGCATGGCCTCATCGTGCCCCCGTGTAGACAACCGGGAAAAAGTGTCTTGCCCAAGGACACGATGCGGGTCGTCCCTGACGGGGATCGAACTCGGGACCTCTAGCATAGAAGCCCAAACAGTCTACCACTGAGCCACAGCGCTACTTGGCCGAGCTTACCCATAGGAACCATATGATAATATAAAGTATAAGATGGGTTTGTAGTTCTTATGGCTAATAGTGGTCCAACAGGCATAAATACCGCCCATACAAGTAATCAGGCACCTCTTCTCCCATCTAGACTACATATAATGAAGTAAAAGTGGACAAAGTGTGGACAAAGAAAACAATTAAAACTGATATTTATTATATATCAACCAAGCATAGAGTTTCAACTGATAGAAAAGGCCAACATATAAATGAGTATCTGTGTTTGGCCAGTTACTAAGTTGTTTAAACAAAATTACTGAGTTGTTTAACTTGTTTAAACACGTTATTAAGTTATTCAAGTACGTTACCAAGTTGTTTCAAGTTTATTAACATAATTCAATTCAAGGCATATTGTTATGAAACAATACACCTGGAACTTAATCAAGCACCCCCTGAAATGTTTCCTGACAGTGAAGTTGCTGTTACTGATTATCATGTTTTGATGATTGCTATGCCTTGTAGTATATTTTATCTAGTGAAACATGATGCTTTTGATTGACAGTGCACCCCAGACACACCCCGTGAAGCATGCTTCCCACGAATCTCACAAAAACACTATCATCTACATGCAATATCTGGATATAAAACAATAAATTTGTCACTTCTTTTATCAATAAATGTTGACATGGCAAGGAGGAGACTGTCAGAGGCACTAAGATGGCAAATCGTTGGCATGCAGGCAATAGGCATGTCATTCAAAGCTATTGGACGGCAACATGGCTATAGTCATTCTGTCATCAGCAGACTTGTCCGAAAACAGCAACAAACCAACGATGTTAAGGACCGACCAGGGCCTGGACAACCCCAAAAGACCACTCCTCGGGAAGATCAGAGTCTGGCACGACTCGTTTGGCGTGAACCCTTTTCTTCAAGTGGAGTTTTGAAACACCTTCGGATCCCAATAGGCGTTTGTGCAACAGGACTGTCCCAATCTGTCTCAAAGCAACGAGTATGATGTCCTGAAGGGTCATCAAGCGTCCAGCTCTGTCTGATCAACATCAAAGACAACGTTTGGAGTGGTGTATGGCACGACAACACTGGAATCTCGGGACGTGGAGGAGAGTCCATTAGTCAGACGATAGTAGGTTTCGGCTTCATGTCACAGATAGTCGCATGAGAGTGTCGAGGCATAGAAATACTGCTTACGTGCCCAGGAACATCAGACCTACTGTTTCTTATGGTGGAGGATCAGAAATGATCTGGGAATGCCTCTCTCATGATTGTAAACTTGATATGGTGATTGTACGTGGGAATTTCAATGGCCACCAGTACATCCGGGACATTCTCAATTCGATTGTCGTGTCTCTTTTTGACAGCACCACTCTTTGGCAACTCGCCCTGCATTCATGGACAACAATGCAAGGCCACATCGTTTCCATGCTGTGAGAGCATTCCTTCAGAACAACGCTATTCCAACACTACCTTGGCCTGCAATGAGCCCCGATTTGAATCCCGTAGAACACATCTAGGACTTTCTTGGATGTCGTGTGTAAGCAAGGATCCGCCTGTACAGAATTTGTTTTATTTGGAAGCTGCATTGCATAAGGAGTGGTAGCAGTTACCTCTGGACAGTATCAGAAGTTCACTGGTAGCATTAGGAGGGGGGTTCAGGCTGTCATCCGGGCACGAGATGGATACACTTGCTACTAACGCCAGAAGATCACAAGTTACATTTTTTGTCAGTAATTGCCGGCATTGCTTCATTATGGACCGTTCCAGCGCCATACTTGTCGAGAGAACATTTTTCCATCAAAAACGTTAGTGACAGGTATGTGTAATTGGCGCCATTAAAATACTGCATATTTTCATCATTGTGCTATCTTTCATTTGTCAATAGACCATTCTTTCCGGAATTTCCCTAAACAATCACTTTTGGCCATCGGAAAGATGGCATGAAAGTAATGACAGTTTCTATTAACACCACCAGGGCTGGGGTAATTGTAATTGGTAATTGTAATTAACTGTAATTAGTTACTTTATTTAAAGTAATTGGCTATAATTGGTAACTGAGGGATTTTTCAATTACTTGTAATTGTAATGTAATTAATTACATTGAAAATTCTCCTGTATTTGCAAGTACTTATCAATTACTTTCAATTACATTGATCAAAAAAATGTTTTCAAAACTTACATTCAGTGTTCAAAAATTCACCAGCACATTTGGAGTAAAATTTCAATATTAATGTCACTCTTCTAACAGGACTAGTATCTCTGGTGTTGAGGTTTGTTTGATGAATTGTTTTCGAGGGTATGTTTAGGATAATCATAATATTGTTTTGAGTGTTTGTGCAATTGCTGAGATAATCATTTGAATGTCAAGTGGCTTGTGTTTTGATAATCATGTACACTTCATGCACACTTGAATTCGGGGGGCAAGTCATGAGTAATTGGACATTCCATCTATCCGGATTTTAGAGCTTCTTTGCTGATGCTGATGTCTCCTTTACTTCCCAAAATCCCAACTCGGTTGAAATCGTTAAAAATTCCATCTGTTACAATTTACAACTACAGTGTACACCATATCGAGCTTACAAGTATGCATGATGTCAATCGGTTCGAGATTTCTCTAGTACCTTTACTTATCGTAATAAAAAGAAATCCTCGAAATGCACTTCACGAAAATCACATCATGTAAAATCGTTTTCCTGAGTTAATTCCATCATTCACAGTTACAAAACGATGAAACATCGAAAATAGGTCATTCCGGCATAAGATCTGATTTAATGTTAGGACAGCTTGAATTGCTCAAAGTTCTCAACTTGAGCATTTGTTTAGCACATATTCAATTCCCAGAATAATACCAAATAATAATAACCTGATAATTCTGTCATAAATGTGTTGGCATTTCAGTTACTAGAATCAATTTTATGCCGCCTTTCATGGCTTCATTTTCAAAATGTTTCCCGGTGGTGAATTTCCAACTAAGGGGAGGGGCCGGGAGGTGTTCCCCCTCCCATTCCCTGCCTAGTTGGAAATGCACTACCCTATACCCCCAATCGAAAACCTATAGCCACGTCCCTGACATCACTTGGCGTATCTAACTTGATAGAGCCGAAGTTTTGCACAGGAAAGAGTTTCTCCCTCAAAGCTCTGGGTAACGAGGCTCGATTCACACATACTATACTACTAACGTAGGTTAATTTTACTTTGTTTATTCCCTGAATAATTCATAGCTTCATTTTCAAACTGTTTCTCGGTTGTGAATTTCCAATCCCGGCCCCTCCCCTAGTTGGAAATTCACTACCCTACACCCCCATCGGAAACCTCTAGCCACGTCCCTGTATGACCAGTGTTGCGTCGTAGCTTTTTTGGTTTATGCAGTAGCTGTGGTGGTAGGTGTTTCAGTGGTTAGTATAATAGTTGTAGTGGTTGGTTGTGATTAGCATCGTAGTTGTGTTGGTTGGTGTCATAGTTAGCGTAGTGAAGATGTAAGAAGTTTGTTTTTGCTGAAGTAAGTAAGTATGAAAACAACAACCACAGGGGTGTAGCCAGCAATTTTTTTAGGGGAGGGGGGGGGGGGGGGTCGCCCACAATTCATCTCAAGGATGAGAATGTCTGGCAACTAAAAAAACTTAAATCTTGTCTAGAGCAAAGGTCAAGTTGACCTTTGGCCATCGGCGGTGGTCCGGTGGGGGAGGAACGGGGGGGGGGGGGGGGGGGATTGAGAGGAGGGGGGGGGGGGGTCACCTGGAAAAAAATCTTCCATATTTGATATCAGCAGTGATCAAAGATTTCATGTTGAGGGAAAGTGAATCAAATTCAATGTAGACATGTATTAGATTGTTGTGGAGAATATCGGCCGCGGACCTTTGGGATTCGGGGGGGGGGTCGTATGACCCTCCCTGGCTACACCCTTGAACCACTACACCACCCACTACAACTACTAAACCAACTATTAAAAACACAACTGTTAGGAATATAGCTTGGTATCAGTCATCTACGTCGTCTCGCAGAACATCTAATTCTGATAGAAATTGTACATGATGTATAGTGTTGCAAAAAGACTGAGTGTAATTTTCGCTATATTAACATAGATAGCATGCGTATCCATGCCACCGCCCCTGCGGTGGCATGGATAGACATGCTGTTTATGTTAATATGGCGAAAATACATTTCTATCTTGCCTGTCAATACCACCGCTGAAAGCAATTTACATTTCCCAAACAATATCGATGATGAAGTGTTGTCAGCGGCTAGCCCTGTACAGTACCCAGTGCGGGAAATTCTCGCACCAGTTCATATTTTTAAACTATAATCCTTACTGGGCAACATTACAACTACTTCATCAAGGCATGTCTTCGACGAAGGCATGCCTTGATAGTGTAGTTGGTACAATTTATTGGTCGGGACTTGAGCCATTACAGTCAAAACAAATCAGACTTAAAGCTTCGAGGTTCGATTCGATTTGGAATAACAGACCCGATTCGATTCGATTGGAATCGAAAATGCGTGATCTACAGGACCCTAATTTTCTGTCCCAATAGTCCACAGTAATCCTCCAAAATACTGACATCATTCCTCCAAAACTTGGTCCCCAGTAGTCCCCAATCAAGTTACCTGAGTCTGATCCAAATATTCCACAAAAAGTCCACACTAATCCATAGGAACTACAAAGGCTATAATCTAGGAGCTAGGGCTATAAAAAGCTATAATCTAGGAGCTACGGAGGCTCTCTTGTACACTTCTGGGGTGCACTCCATAATGTAATTGAAGGAAAATTGTAGAACACCCAAATGGGTGATACATGATAGAACTTTTGACAGCCAACAGATGATCCATATGCTAAAGGAACCCAGATGAGAACAAAAATTACAAACTATGCTACCATACTAGACAACCAAGTATACCCCATAAAACCACGTGATCGCACATTACATGTTACCACGGCAACCATATGAAAAAGGCATCAAATGAATAAATAGTACCAAGGGTGAACAGTAGACCAAAGGAGTACAGACAGTCCATCCTATAGTACCGCACTAGAGCTTGTTATAGGGGCCTGCTTTTTATTGTCGAGTCGTATTTACAAATTATTCTTTTGTAATTACAAGTTACTATTTCGTAATTACAAATTATTAATCAGTAATTTCTAGTTATTATTTCGTATTTATAATTTATTATTAAGTTGTTATGTAATTACAAGTTAGCTATTTCGTAATTACAAGTTAGCTATTTCGTAATTTCAAGTTATTAGTTCGTAATTACAGGTTATCAATTCGTAATTCTAAGTTATTATTTCATAATTACAAGATATTAATTCGTAATTACAAGTTGGCTTTTTCGTAATTTCAAGTTATTATTGCGTAATTACACTTATCAATTCGTAATAAACTAAAATCTACCTGGCGCTAACGGGTTGCTGTAGTTATTCGTTTGGGGGTAAAGGGTTAAAGAATTCTATCTCAGGACGAAGAGGGGCGATCCACCAACCCCCTTTTGTGTATCCACCACGCCTAAGGTCTTGAAAGTGTTAAAGAAGGATGTGGAATAAATAAGGTTGTGTCAGCTGTGTATTGATTTACTGAAGAAAGGCTTTCTGTAATCCGATTCGATTAACCGAATGTTTTCAAATCCGAATTTGAAGTACGACAACTGCTCTCGTCTTTTGAAAAACAATCAGACAAATCGCTGGAAAGCAAATGGTCAATCAAATCTCTTAATGTGACATGTGGCAAATGTTTACATGGGGTTCGACGTGGAAAGTTTATTTTGGTTTATAAATTTACTGAAAAGGAAACAAACACATTTGATGATTTACTTCCAGAAAGATACATTTCTTCGGAACATTTTCTTTGCATAACATATTCAGTGAATTGTGATTATAGAACCATCTGTAAAATCAGAAAGACAGAACAAATAATAATGATGAAAACTGCTTTGTTTGTAACAGGGCTATTAGGGTTCGTCAATACAGCATATTTTCCAATGGAGAGCTCCAAGATTAGCACCATGCAGTTCGAACTTCCGGATAAAGAGAAAATGTGTTTTTATGAACACTTTCATAAGCCCATACAGTTTGTGTTTGAGTACAAAGTCCTCCGAGGAGGTAATAAGGACGTGGATGCTTCCGTCGTTTCGCCAAATGGAAAGATTCTTTACAAAGAGAAGAAGCAACAGTCGGGAAAATTCGTTTTCGAGACATCTAGAGGAGCGTTCTCGTTCTGTTTCAGTAATGAATTTTCGACCTTTTCACACAAAAGGATATTCTTCGACATGAGACCTGAAGTGGTTGAGCGACTTGCCGGTGAAGCAGGCCAGAATCTACCAACAGTTCGCACATCGTCAGAGGCGTCTTGTGATAACGTCCACGAGATCATGACCAATGTGGTTGCGTACCAAAGGGAGTACCGTTTAAAGGAAGCCATCGGGCGGCATATTGCTGAAACTCTCAACTTGACAGTGCTCTGGTGGTCACTTGGACAGGCGTTTGTCATCTTTCTCACAGGCTTTGGACAAGTGTTTGTTTTAAAACATTTTTTCACGCTGAAAAACACTACAGGAGATGGGGAAGAAGGTTTACCCAGCTAACGCCGCAGAATGGGATGTCTTGTGTGCTTCTGAAATAATTACAAAGATCGTATAAAACATTCATATTTTAGTCTATCACACACCCAGACCAATGGCAGCATTTTAAAGAGTCTGTGAAAGCTCAATGAGTGTGTGTGTGTGTGTGTGCGTGCGTGCGTACGTGCGTGCGTAGCGGAAGGTTTTTGAAGTATGTGTTTTGGAGAGAAGGGAGTGGAGGCGTGACATTGGTACATATATACGGTACTCCTTAAATAGCCGACGACATCCCTTCGTGTGAAGGAACCCACTGTAATAATATATCAGCAGGCCGAAGCAAGAATCTGAACATTTTCCAACATAATGAGGTGAGAGTGAAAATTTTTGGAGAAAATTTCGGGTCGTTGGCTGTCGGCCGTCGGTACGAACATTTCTTCTTTAAAACGACTATAAATGACGAAAGTAATTCTTTAACCCTTCAATAACCAACGTAAGGGCCAAAAGGGATAGCGCTATTCACAAAAATCACCATTCAATTTTCATTTTTTTATCTCAAAAACATAGCTTATGACCCCTACTGGAACGAGCTCGTTCCAATGAGAGTTCATAACCTACATTTTTGAAGCAAAAAAATTTAAAAAATAGCTAAGTGACGTCTGTCTTTGGTGCTACCAGGTAAAGGGTTAAAATGGTAATTATACACGAATGTTTTTCGTGTACTACGACACAATTGCCATTATACTTATAACGAGCGCTTTCATACAGATGCTATAAGATATAATTATAAGGGTGTTTTTGCAAAGCGAAAATTGTGGTTAACTGTAATTCAAGTCATCAATTTCTGAGAAAATGTTGGCGTTCTGATGACTAACAATATTTCCGACAGACAACAAAAATTTCCTAGAGACGTGGTCATAGAGCGAACTTCCCGCTCCCTCCCCGGCCATCCCATTAGCCTCGGGCCTGTAAATTTCAGCAACGTTTACGAATACCCGCCATTATGCACCATAATCTCTCTTTCTGATGTTCATGTCACGGTATTGTCACGGTTCTGTCTATTTCTTATTTTTCAATCTTCTACCAACCAACCTGAAGGCTGGGAGATGGTTGTTGGACAAGATGTATACCGAACCGACTGAATATGGAATTCATGGTCAAACGCAACAAAATTTGTTACAATGTGCAGATTAGTCTGGTCCCGTTTTCATAAAAGAATTGTTAAGGCATTTTTATTAATTTTTTGCCAGCAAAGTTTTTAAGGTCCTGTTGAATCCCACTGTCGGCAAGGTGAAAAACGACATTTTGACTTTCAAATTAAGAAAAAACAAAACGGCCACCAAAATATATTTATTTGATTATATCTTTTGATCAAGTAGAAATATTCGGATGATTAAAAGCTTATTTATTATTTTTCGGCACCAGGGAATCCAATGAAAATAAAATAAAAAATCTCTAGTTATGACAAGGGCTGCACGATATTTTAGACTGAATACCGTTGTAAAAGGAATGGAAGTTCGTAGGAACGTTAGTCCCTCTGGACTATTATTCCGCGGAATTATAGTCCTAGGTCTAACATTTCTAGGAATAGTAGTCCGGCGGACTACTATTCCTAGAAATGTTAGACTTAGGACTATAATTCCGCGGAATAATAGTCCAGAGGGACTAATTTTCCTACGGACTTCCATTCCTGTTACACCGGCATTGGAATTAAAAAAAAATACCGCGGTGTACCGGTATATCGAAAGACTGTTCAGATATCTGAACATATATACGTACCTCAATCGGGACTTGGGCCATCACCATGACATTTACGTTTTCTAGGAGAGGTCAAGGTCATTTTCAAACTGGCGCCCACATATATTCGATATTTACCTGCAATCTCTTATATGTTATATGTATGTTCTATGATTCCTAAATGCCATTTCTAATGCATCAATTATAACACGAACTTCAACTGAATATTTAAAATATGTACCTACGCAGTACGCATGCAGTTTTCTAAACCAAATCAGGTTCACTACTGAAATGGCAAATAGTAAATAAAATAAATAATAAACGTAAATAAAAAAAGAAATAACTAGAATCGTGCATGTTATTTAAAAAATAACTTCTGACTACTTCAAACATTCTAACAATCAGCTTCACACTTGCAGGAACCAGTGAAGGTTAACCTGGATTTCTTACATGCATTTACACTTGAAGTAATTGCATTTTGTGGTGCATCTACACGTACTCAGTTTCGTAAAAGATGCAGGAACAGGCGGAAGCGATAAAAGCACTGGCACTGGTGACATCTGACCATCCTTGAGTTCCCACCCCATGGAAGAGGCAGGTGCAAGCCTTGGCTTCAATTGTGTCGGTTCAAGCCACACTAATGAGACCTGAACCCGAGATCTCCTAATGCGGTATCTCAAAGCATCTGTGGTTTTTTTTTATTGGGGGTGGGGGTGGGGGGGGGGCGCCTTCTTGAAAACAGCAACTCTTGCCTTATCAATAGTGTGACTTCTACATACAGTTTGTTAGGAGAATGTTAGGCTGTCAGAAATATCTACGTTTTAAACATGCGATGGAATCGTATGTGTATTCCGTGTGGTTTCACGGAGTTTGGAATCACTTAACCAGAGGCCGAGCCTCTGGTCTGGTGCTCGGGTAGAGTGGCGACTGCTCTCTTTCTTGTCAAATATGGTTTTTCGCGAAGGAGGATGGGGTCTTTTATGAGATGTCTTACTACGAATAAGATTTTACCCTTTACCTAACGTGAAGCCAATATGCGACCAGCGCTACTCCATAAAAATCGCTTTTCAAATTTTACTGTTTTAATTGTTGTCTACAAAGCATATCTGATAAGCCTCATTGGAAGCAGGTGCATGTTTGGAGGGTATGTTCATTTGTACAAGAGTAATTTCCCGATTCGTAGAATTACCATAAACAACCCGGCAACCCCTCCAGATCACCAAAAGCGACTTTATTTGATACGGATTTCCCCCAGAATCCTTTGTAGGTCCGCCATACCATGGATTTTAATAGTAGCACGTAGTGTTATAGTACCGAGGGGGCCCCTGGGGGTAATTTCTATTGAACTAGAGTAGTTTTCTGGGTCAGATCTCCCCAGAATCTCGATTTACTTCGTAGAATTGCCACAAACAACCCCATAATTGTTCACTTGTCTTTATTTCCCTGTAAATTCTCGGTTTCTACCAATGCATCTACAAGTTCTCTTATGACTTCTTTGTTCTATTTATTCTGACTTCCATAAACATGTTTATGTTCTATTACATGTAGCACATAGGCACATGCTGGATGTACCGATATGTGCTTATGTGAAAATGCACAATGTGACACATTGTGCACTAGCACATAGGCACATGCTGGATGTGCCGATATGTGCTTATGTGAAAAGGCACAATGTGACACATTGTGCACTAGCACATAGGCACATACGGGTATATGAGGATACCAATGACCTTGTTTTGTATCATTTGAGGATACCTTTTTTGGATAGTTGTAATGTGTGGACATTACAGGTCGCACATAGGCGTATGCTGGATGTGCCGATATGTGCTTATGTAAAAATGCGCAATGCATGTGACACATCCAGCATATGGATTTTTGCGACCTGTAATGTTTACACATTACAAATATCCTCGAAAGGCATCCTCAACTAATACAATACCAGGTCATAGGTGTACTCAAATACCCGTATGTGCCTATGTGCTAGTGCACAATGTGTCGCATTGTGCATTTTACATAAGCAGAGTTAGCATTGGTTGAAAGCACGGTTTGACGTCCAATGCCGTAACCACTGAGTCACCGCGTCCCCTGGGAAGGGGGGGTATGGATTTTATATTTTTGGGGGGAGGGGTGGTGCATTTTTATGCCGTAGGCATATCACGAAGAACGAAGTCCTCAGTTGAGAAAAAGGTATGAAGGTGGTGTTCGTCTCCCCTTGGCAGGCAAGGGCAAGTGTATTTTTTTTAAAGATTTCGCCATTTGGAGCATATTGTTCAAAATTTTGAATATTTCCAAATGGCGCTATTTAGAGAAATTTTGATTCTCTAAGATCGAAGGAACGCCATGTGGGGTATGTCATCTGTAATTTCATCAGTTGACGCCCCATGCAGATAGCAGAGTTCAAGATTTTGTTACAACGGATGGGGGGGAGGGGGGGGGCGAGGATTGTGGGACAGACTGCCCCATGGCTTCGCCGCTGTCCGTGTATGGTTGTTTAGTGATAATCCACTTCCCGAGTATACTGTATTCGTGACAATTGATCTTTTATCCCTTTAACTGACGTGACGCCCATATTCGCCTTTCAGATTTTCAATGTTTGCCCCAGAAATATATTTCAGGCCGCCTTCGTCCCAAGTAGTGATTGCTCGAATAAAGGTGCCTGCATGGAACAGAATCTCGAAACGGGATGGAAACATCAGGGTAGGTAATCACCGGTACCAAAATGGTTAGAGAGAGGGTTAGTTCTATTAGCCTATCAGTCCGGTTTTCTTTAAAACAAAATACATATTCTTGAGTTTACTGATCTGTAAATAAGAGAAAATCCACTCCAATTCAAACGTGCCATCATACAATCACGTTTCAAGAGCATTTATTACTTAACAACGTCTATACCTTTGGTCGTGAGCTACCGTGACACCAAAGAAGCAAGACTTTCTCCGTCCCCGTAACCCAAGAGCTCATTTAACATTTATGTACCACCAACATTCTGATCTTTTTAAAGAATGTAGCCAAGTGAACATCAATATAAGGCCAGCCTACCACATACGATTTACACTTTAGTCTCATGGGCCATTTTCGCATACATACCGTGTCTGCTGAATGCTCCCCAGTCTCTTGGCTTCCAATACTCGATGAACTCTCTCCCTAGAACGTCTTTTGCAGACGACACTTGCAAACAATTCTAGAATAACTAATTTGTTTTCCCTTTTTGCTTCCAAAACATAGGTTATGGCCCTTCATTGGAACTACAACGACAGGCTCGTTCCACTGAGGGGTCATAAGCTATATTTTGGAGGCAAAAGTTGGGGAAATGATACAATTTTAATGGAGTTTTTGTGAATACAGAGCACGTCGATTTTTACCGCCATGCACGTTTGGTAAAGCGTTAAGAAAAGTATATCACATATGAATTTGAAGATAGTTTGTTGTTTGTTTATCGGCAATTAACGATACTATAAGCAGCAAGGGCCACTCCTTGTTAGGCAATTTTATGTGCGACGGTCCGATGGAAGCTGGAGTGAGCCATAGAGCGGTTGAAAATAATTGTCATTCTGGTCAGTTCACTAGCCGGACAGATGCCATACATAGCTCTTGTTTTCAATGGTTAACTGATAGTGTTAAAGTATTTTTGACACTGAATATTTCTTCAATGTCTTTGCTTTGTTACAATTTATACAAGAGTGCGTATAGGTACTCTCCTATAAATTTCAACAAGGCCAATCCTAAGAGACAAAATAATTTTACTTCAAAAATAATACATCCACAAAATATGAAGCTTGTAACTGGTAGAGAGCTAAATTATTTTTGGTCATCCAAAATTGTCCACGTCTCTTTGCCTTCTTACAATTTATGGGAGAGTGCCAAGGCAAATCCTCACAGACTAAATAATTTCAATTCAAAAATTATATGACGCACATCCATAGAATACGAAGCCATTAAGTTGCAGCACCTGCACTTCAGAATAAAGCCCAAATATGGGCTTCCAGCACTCTACCAGTTAAGCTGCGGTGGCTGCACTTCAGAATAAACCCCAAATATATACTTGTAGCACACTCCCAGTTAATCATATAAGTTCGAAAGACCCCTTCCTTTCATATTTTGGGGTTTACTCTGAAGTGTCAGTACCAGCACTTAATGGCTTCATATTTTGTGGATGTTGTTCATACCACCTTTGAAGTGAAATTATTTAGTCTGTTAGGATTTGCCTTGTTACAATTTATGGCACTATTTATTGGCACTCTCCCATAAATTGTAAATAGGCAAACGTATGTGAACAAATTTTGATGACCAAACATAATTCAGCACTCTACCAGTTAATGGTGTAGTTGGAATATTTTATCGCTCGCTACTTGAGTAATCGTCAATAATAATGTAATGACACTATCTGACCATTTTAATACCATTAAACTCATACTATAACCTCTTAAAGACCAGGAGATTTATATATATATTATTTCTGCAATCTGACAGTCTTCATCCGGTGTCTTTGCTTATGTTTCTAGGCAAATCTTGGCTGCCAATATTGGTAGCCAAGACTTTCCAAGAAAAAATTTGCCAAGGTACTTATAATGTAGCTTGCAAGTTCACACAGAGACAGCATGTTGGGCACCTACAGTAACATGTGATTATGGTCAATATTAGGCCTTCAAAGATTAAAAGTGGAATAGTACGATTTTTCAATAACATTCCAGAAGTTCCACAAGAAGTCTGCAATTGTATTGTTACGCAAAACTTGAGGTCTTTACCTCCGGCCTTCTGTTTACCTTCCCTACGCCCAATACGTGTCGAAAAATCTGTCCTTTTGAGTTTTGAACTCTCATTTCAATAAACTTCCATTATCGAATGCTTCAGAATACCTACGTCATCGGAATCTAATGCAGACGAAGAGTGCCTAAAATAGGTCAATTGACACTTTTATATAGTGCGTCCATGCGATTTTACGTATTCAACGTAATGCAGCAGGACAACGGTACAAAATGATGTGAATGGAGGGCACGTCCCTCGTGTCTCTGTACTGCCATTGCCAGGAACTGTTTGGCAACAGTCCTGTTGCTGAGAAGTGAAATGGGTGTTAAGTATATTCTCTGACTGGCCGCTAACCGAAAACAACTTAACCTGGGAACTTACATCGTCTGTTACGACCCGTAGTGTAATAAATGCCCATAATGTAATACCTACCCATAATGTAATACAAAAACGACCCATAATGTAATACGAACCCATAATGTAATAAAAAACGACCCATAATGTAATAAATGTAATAACGTGTAATAAATGTTAGGTACCCATAATGTAATAAAATTTTTGAAAAATTAGATACAAATTACACTTTTCCAGGCCCGTAATGTAATAAAATTCTAAGTTTGATTTTTGTTTTTTCTCTTTACTCCAGCAGTGCGTTCGGCTACTTATGACACATCCTACGCCTTCATCAATGCTGCCAATGGCCCCTATGCCGTACACAGCCAACATGTGTGGGTGTGTTGGGATTATGATGGAGAGTATTCCGGGACCTGGGGCGGGTATACTCTGCTCTGAGTGGCAGGCATTATCCCTCTTCTATTTGTACCACCCGCGCAAACGTCTTCCTCAATAGCCTCTACTGCCCTGCCACAACCATATAGGTCTACCTTACCAGACATTCAGTAATTTTGATTCCAGGATGGTCATTTATAACTGCAATCATCATATTCGACCGGCTGTTCACTTGCACAAAAGCAATGTGGGTAGCAGGTTCCTACTGTTAATAAATGCAAGTAACTCTGGCCAAAGTTGCTGGGGCAAAGGGTGGAGTGGGTGCCGTGGGATCTGGGTGCACCAAGACTGGATAGTGGCGGGGGGGAGGGGGGGAGGGGGGGGTAGTGTGGGATACAAGGAAAAGATGGAACAGAAGCAAGACGTTGAGTCAAGCGGCGCAGAGGAATATCGGGAGGCGATATGGTAGGTGTACTGGTATTGGGATAGGGGATATCCTATAGCTCGATGGGATTTGGATTAGGCTACTTTCCTCCAAATTAAGCGTACGATCTATCCTCTGTCTCTCCAGTTTTCACTACCTGAACAAATTAGTCATTTCCCTGTACTGTACTACTATAAGTTTATGTCACACCCACCGCACCTGGAAACCAATGAGCCCGATCCCAGGATGACACTTAATAACGACCACATCATATTCCCGATCCTGTGATAACATGTGTCAAGTAATATTATTAGTCCACCACACGGCCTTCCACTTAAACTACCTACAGTCATGGCAGTTCCTGGCGGTTGGCAGGGACTTCCTGCCAATCGCCTACTCTATCACATCGACTATTCGCGTGTTCATCTCCGCTATTGTGCCATCTTCTCCTAAGTTACACTCAAACAACATACATAGCTAGACACGAGGAGTAACATGGGCGTATCCGTTTGACCGGGTGTGTGACCTTGACCATCAAACCGGAAACCTTGAACCTGTGTATCGGCTCCTGCTGGGCGATTGTCCTGAAACTTGGTGTGTGGTTCGGGCGCCCAACAATTTCGCCACACCCGATGCCCGTCATGTGTGACCTTGATATTCAAACCGTTGACCTTGAACCTGTATCTCGGTTCATGCTGGGCCGATTTTCGTGAAACTTTGTATGTGGGAGTAGTTCAGAACGTTCAATATATATATATATATATATATATATATATATATATATATATATATATATATATATATATATATATAGAGAGAGAGAGAGAGAGAGAGAGAGAGAGAGAGAGAGAAAGAGAAAGAGCCCCGAACTACCCCCACATACCAAGTTTCACGCAAATCGGCCCAACATGAGCCGAGATATAGGTTTAAGGTCAACGGTGTGAATATCAATCAAGGTCACACATGACGGGCATCGGGTGTGGCAAAATTGTTGGGCGCCCGAACCACACACCAAGTTTCATAAAAATCGGCCCATACACAGGTTCAAGGTCACCGGATTGATGGTCAAGGTCACACCTCACGGTCAAACGGATATGCCCATGTTACACCTGGTGTTTAGCTACGTACGTTGTTTGAGTGTAGCCTAGGAAAAGATGGCACAATAGCGGGGATGAACACGCGAATAGTCGATGTGATAGAGTATGCGGTTGGCAGGAAGTTCCTGCCAACCGCCAGGAACTGTCAGGAAATGTAGGTGGTTTAAGTGGTAGTCCCCACAGCTCAGAAAATGCTGTGGAATGCTTTTCCAATCAACATAATCTCAAGAACCACCAAAACTACTCTATTATAGATCTGCATTCGTCCTGTGCATACTATGAGTGATGCCACACCACTGGTGAAATTTATTTGAGAATGCAATCCCCTGAGCTCAATACAAAGAAGCTGCTTTGTACAACCAAGTGATGTGCACATTAACTCGACTCAGTTGCTGGTCACAGCCACAGGTGAACATGACATACTCTTAACCAATCTTCTCGCAAAGGTGGCCTGCGTGGATGATAGCAGTCTACAAGGCGTTTAACTTGCTTCGGTTCATATCAATTGAGGGGTGTTCAATCTGTGGTGTGTTGAGGTTTTAGAAAAATAACACTGAGAGGAGTTGAAACCATTTCACTCAGGGCTGTCACTATTGAAACTGATACAATTTTTATTGAAAATGTAAGGTCTTTCTTGCATGTGCGAAGTGCACACTATTTGACTGGAAAGCATTTGATAATATTACTTGACACATGTGATCACAGGACCGGGAATATGATGTGATCGTTATTAAGTGTGGTCCTGGGCTCGGGCTCATTGGTTTCAAGGTGCGGAGGGTGCGACATGAACTTATAGTAGTACAGTACAGGGAAATTACTAATTTGTTTAGGTAGTGAAAATTGGAGAGACAGAGGATAGATTGTACGCTTAATTTGGAGCAAAGTAGCCTAATCCAAATCCCATCGAGCTATAGGATATCCCCCATTCCAATACCAGTACACTCACCATATCGCCTCCCGATATTTCTCTGCGCCGGTTGACTCAACGTCTTGCTTCTGTTCTATATTTTTCCTTGTATCCCACACTATACGCCCCCCACCCACTATCCGGTTATTGTGCACCCAAACCCCACTGCACCCCACTACACCCTCTGCCTAAGCAACTTTGGCCAGAATTGCTTGCACTTATTAACAGTATAGGAACCTGCTACCCGCATTGCTTTTATGCAAGTGAACAGCCGGTCGAATATGATGATTGCAGATATAAATGACCATCCTGGAATCAACATTATTGAATGTCTTGTAAGGTAGACCTATATGATTGTGGCAGGGCAGTAGAGGCTATCGAGGAAGTCGTTTGCGTGGGTGGTACAAATGGAAGAGGGATAACGCCTGTCACTCATAGCAGAGTATACCCGCCCCAGGTCCCGGAATACTCTCTATCGTAATCCCAACACACCCACACATGTTGGCTGTGTACGGCATAGGGGCCATTGGCAGCATTGATGAAGGCGCAGGATGTGTCATAAGTAGCCGAACGCACTGCTGAAGTAAAGAGAAAAAACAAAAATCAAGCTTAGAATTTTATTACATTACGGGCCTGGAAAAGTGCAATTTGTATCTAATTTTTTAAAATTTTTATTACATTATGGGTACCTAACATTTATTACACGTTATTACATTTATTACATTATGGGTCGTTTTTTATTACATTATGGGTTCGTATTACATTATGGGTCGTTTTTGTATTACATTATGGGTAGGTATTACATTATGGGCATTTATTACATTACGGGTCGTAACAATCGTCTTTTATCTACGTACAAAATGGGCCCCAATAGATTTTTTCATGATCGACTCTTATTTCTTTGTTAAAAGTTTGGAGAAGCGATGTGTTGTTCAGATGTGGCTGAAGCTCGATAAAAGTTGAGGGACACAAATTTTCAAGGCTACTATGTTTTAGTCCAATAGGAGTAAAAGTTGGAACCGTATATCGGTAAATTCACTGTGACACACTAGAGTGTCTCGTTTAGATGAGTATGCCGTGGTGTGTTCACTGTCCTGTCCATTTCTTCCACTTCAGTCATCTTCCAACCGGAAGGCTAGCCTTCTGGTTGGAAGGTAGTCAAAGTAGAAGAAACGGGCCGAAGGGGGGATTCATTGCCCAATGTTGTTTGGTTTTACAAAAAATATATTACAGGAATACTAGCATGTTTGCATGCGCCCATTTTAACTAACTGAGTAACCACGCAACATGTCTGTGGAAAAAAGTAGAGGGGCACATGTCCCCTGTACCCCCATGGTTCCGCCACCCCAAGTGTTGTTACTTCATTCGCTTTTGAATCTAATATGATAAAAAAAATCGGTTCAGATTTCTATTTGTTAGCAAAGCTGAAGACAGTTTTTTTTGTAAGAGGTCCGTTTTAGACACTTTTTCCACGATTCAAGAACCTATACAAATGGCCGTTTTGTTTCTTGGTCTCTTTAAACATCTTTTATCGGATTTGAATCACGCGATGAATATAATAATAATATAATAATATAATATAATCTTTAGCTTGTCTCCAATTTGTTGTGAAATTTACACAGACACGAAGCTTGGTTTAACGAAGTATTCAAATTACCTAAATAAAAATAAATAAATACTTTTCCCAAAAATGAAAGGTGCCACAAACCAACTTGTCCAATATCCCAGCCCTGCTCTTGGGCATCCAAGGCATCCCTAGCCATAGATGGCCCCAAAACAATCTCTCTGCATATAAAGCCACAACGGAAATGCAGCATCAGACCTCCAGGTAACCACTGGAACCCGTATCCACCAACTGAATTGCAGATATACACCCATTCATGTTCCAAGCAACACAACCCTTACCCCGATGTACAGCATGTCTATGCTGTTCAGACACCAGTCGAATCCCACCACCAAGAAGCCCTGCCCAAAATATATTGTTCCCACCTGGATATCTTCAACTGTCCACAAGGAATAGTTGTTTTTCATTTCATTACTTTTCGGTTAAATGTTTAGTTTGTACAGCTGGTGTGAGAGAGACCTAATACTGAAGTTCTTTGACCCATGTCATTGTGGCTTGTCTGAGATGAATTGCCTCTTATTTATTTTTTTTATGTTCGTGTCACTAGAATCATATTTACCTTGAAATTATACACGTTTTCCACAATCAAGGTTTTTATGCTATCAATCTTTCCAATTATTCCATACATGGATGCACACTAGACCAATGGCATGAGGCACCCTGAGGCTTACAGAAGAATCAAATAATAGGAGCTACAAAGCACTAATAAGAGGCAGACTGCCTTAGTAGAAAAATAAAGGAGTGAAAATCATGACCAAATAATTGGGAAATCACTTTTTGTTTTGCAAATTTTTGCCAGACCCAGAACAGAACCCACCCCATAATGAAGTGTAAAACATGGGGAAAAAATGCTAACATGGAGCCCCCAACACATTATCAATGCTGTATTCTGTTCTAAGTTATGAATCTGAGCACTTGAATTCACTTTGGTGGTAATTACTTGTCTGTAAAATGATATTTGGCAAAAAATTGCATGACACCGGCAAAAACTGCACTTTGGGGCTCGGACTCACCCACCCACCCGGACCTTGTATCCTGGCATTTTTTTATGCACCCCCCAACCCCCCCCCCCCCCCCCCCCGACGGTCCTTCCCTTCCTGTCAGTTTTTCTCTCTTATTTGTTGCATGACCCCCTGTTTTCGGGTCAGAAAAAGTTGTCTGAAGGGCTATACTTGACAAAGGTATTTGAATGCCAAAATTAAAGTGATGCGATCTTATTCTTTTCGGCTGAACGTTAGAATGGTCGCCTACGGGAAAATATTTAGTTCCGTGACACCTGATGCTGTGTTTCTTTTTGGAAGTTTATAAGCATGTTTTGAGTTACCTCCCTTCGTCTGTAGTTACAAATTCAGTTGAAGAAAATTTTCATTGGAATTCGTGAAGGGATGAATTCTACGGCCAGCGTATTAGGGTCTGGACTTTTTCATTTAATAATCTGTTTTTCCAGGAAAGTGCTCACCTGTAAATATCACAAGAGTAGCTTACTCTTCCTGCGACGTTGACCCAGTGCGCTGCTGAAAAGTACAGAAACATGCAACTACGCTATCGTTGAAATAAAAGCCTGTCACACAAAATTCTGCATACACCCCACCCATGGTTTCTCCCTTTCAAATTCCAGCGCACCAACACCCCTGTTAGACGAAGATCAAAACGGAACATATGCCGCCTAATCAAAGTGAAGATTCATTGTGAATGTAAATAGCAAATGCTCAACACCCTCTAAGCTGATAAGGTGAACAAGTATACTACGAAAAAGTCGAAATTTCGAGATGAAAAGCCGAACTTTCGATCTTTTAAAAATTTCTAACTGTCACTTAGTCGCTTCTATACATTACCCACAAAAGTGAACAAATAATTTAATAAGCGTTAATCATAATTCATGAAATTAGCGCAGAGATGAATAATTTTGAAGAACTATTTTGTTACTGACTCTGCCTGCACACGCGGACTTGAAATTATCGTTACACAATGTCGAAGACCATGCAGTAACTCACCCAATCATCGAATAGATAGTTAATTTGTAAAAACAGTCTTCTTATAATCTGTAAAAAAAAGTCTCCTAATAATCTGTAAATACAGATTATGAATCTGTAAAAACACTGATGACACTTGCAAACAAAGTTATTGAATATCTATTTTTTCATTTTTTTGGCGTCAAAAAACATAGCTTATGACACCTCATTGGAACGAGCTCGTTCCAGCGAGGAGTCATATACTATGTTTTTGAGACAAAAATACAAAAATGATGAAAATCGAATGGCAATTTTTGTGAAAAGCGCTTGTCTGTTTTGGTCGTTACGTTGGTAAAGGGTTAATAGACTGTTATCTATATACATATGCACCGGACCCTGTGTTATCACTTCAAGAATTCTTCATTTCAAGAACTCCGGCACCTGCATTGATCAGTATCCCGACACTTTCGAAAGGGGGTCCGTCACAGAATTAACCCTGGGGCCCGAATTTCTGGCGCCCGAATTTCCTCTCCCCGTCACTAGACCTGAGGTAGTGGATGTCCACGTGTTGTCGTGGATAATAGCGTTCCCCATGCACACAATCCATAGCCTATGCAAGGGTCTTCAACGAAAAGAGGGGACATGCTCGCCCCCAAATCTACGCTACCCGTGGTTGAAAAGTGTCGCATCCAACCCAAATCCTGAATCCACCAGTCATGCTTAACCTGATAGTATACTACTGGAAGCGCTTCCAAACACTTTTATGATAACCAAGAGGGCCAGCGAGTCACCCATGTATGAAAAATGACGAAATCATAGAAATATTCCATACTCAACACACAGTCTTTATGGCATTGTAGGAACATATCGAAATATGGAAGCATTTACAGATGAAGCCGAAAAGGTACTGTTTATAATGTATTGGCGAATTTATCGTTTTCAGTCATCAAGTTAAGATCAAACCACTTCCGATGTTTGAAGCTGAGATATATTAACCCTTCTTCCTTATACGCAACACCAAAATCAGCCAGCCATATTCAACAGAATCGACATTCAAATTTCATTATTTTTTTCAATTTTTGACTCAAAACCATAGCTTATGACCGCTCATTGCACGAGCTCAAAAAAGCTCATTCTAATGAGGGATAAGCTATGTTTTTGAGGCACAAATCATGAAAATGTTTAGTAAAACCAAAAAGGTTTTACATGCGTCATCTGCTATCAGTGTTGGTTAAAGGGTTAATACATTGTAGATACAAAAACGTCACTTCCTGCAATTTTTCTTAATTCGGTTACATCCTTTCTCCAAGAACACTAGAAAGATGGAAACAAATTTTTGAAACTTTAGTTTCAAATTTCGGGAATCTTTCAGTAGTTACCACATCACTTTTTCTACTGTTAAATAGAAACAGCTACGGTGACGAACGGCCTTAGATACAGTTAGTGTAGCTTGAATAACTTGTTGCTTTTATGCATGTCGTCCACATACCTACAATGAAAATAAAAGAACAATGATATTAAATTGTCTCGGCAGAATTATGTAACATTCGATCGTTTCATTTTTGCAGATGATTTCCAATCATGCAGACACTGACCCAAAGTTTGCCGATTGGGGTGAGGGTGGATGGGAATGGGTAAATCTGATTTGCCCCGGGTGTGCTGGCTGAAATTGCAACTGCTAATATTTCAACTGCATCATCAAGGAATGCCATCTGCGAGGGCATACCTCGATGATGCAGTTGGAATATTTGTAGTTGGGATCAAGCCTGGAAATTAGCAATCTGTATTTACAGAATGAGGTCCCTAGAGGGTGAATTTGCTGATGCTATCTCATACAGTCGGCTAGAATCCCCCAATTTATCCTCTGGGTACCTCATTCTGTTTAGGCCTGAGGCCTTTAGGGTACCCTCATAAAAACGGCAGAAGGTTAATATAGTAATGCTACCCTGCGCAGTGTGTAGGGTAGCTTCACCGAATTCACCCTCCGAGGACCTCATTCTGCAGATGACAGTCTGCTTATTTGCAGGCTTGGTTGGGATTATGGTTTAAAACTCCAGACTTCTTGGAAATTTATTTGTCGATAATCAAATATGCATTTAGTGGATGTGGCGCAACTTCTTATTTAATTAACACTACCATGCAGGTATTCCATATTGGTCATGCTGCGCCCCAACAGCCCGAATTGAGTACGAAACAAACTTCCATAATTTGTATGACCTACTGTGTGTGTAACGTATGTTCAAAAATCAAATATAGTCTTACAAAAAAGTACATGGTTGCCAGCAAGAGCGAATCGATATCTAAGAAGAAATATTAAAAAAAAAAAGCCGCAGAAATTAGAACGTTTATGTTACACAGATCTATATTATCACGGCCACCCTCGCAAAAACAAGGAAGAGTGCGCAAGTAGTTATCGGGGAGACTATGGAGAAGAAAGAAAATCCCGAAAAAAACACAAAATGGCTAAATTTTCGAACAGTTCTTCCATCCATGTTATGGGAATTTTAAAAAATACAATATGCTCGTAAGAACAATCGCTCGTACGTCTCTTCAACTCTTTCGAAGGATCACCGATCAAATTTCTCAACACTCTGCTTTCCAAATAGAGGTTGCTCGAAACAAACAGCCTGGAACAGAGCCTATATAGGAACGGAATGAAAATATCAAATCAAGTATCAAATTTGGTTCAAATCGGAACATTGGTTCAGAAAATAGTAAATTTGGAGAGAGGATAAACATTTTATATTATGAAGAAAAGGACAACTAATTAGTAGATGAATCAAATCCTCTGGACTTTGCTTACACAAAGGACATGCTGATGAAATGCTGATGTCTACTTGAGGGGGGTCCGAGACTATGTTTGGGGGGGGGGGGGGGCAAAAATTAAAAAAATAATATATTCTGGAGTTTTTATGTGAATGGCACCGTTGATGACAGATACGTTAAGTAAAGAGTTAATGAGATGAGTTGCGACGGTCGGGAGCATGTACGTTGTTTTAGTCAGAATTTGAAACAGGACAGGGTCAGAAGCAGGGAGTTTCAGTATAAAGAACTCTTGTTGACTGCTAGAAGCCACTGTCAGGGCTTTCAGAAAAACGAGGGTACCGGGGCAAAAGCCAACATTCCCCATGCTCATGTTTCATATATTTCATATTCATATTCAGTCAAAAGCAAATAATATTTTGTTATATATTTGTTTTATGACAAATTATTGGAGAGTGCCTGTGGGAACTCTCCAATAATTTGTAATAAAACAAATTCTAAATAACAATTTCAGACCACCAAAAATAATTTAGCCCTCAACCAGTTAAAGTATAACTGAGAGTAATGGGGATGCCACACGACCGCCTGGCCACGGGAAAGTCAGAAAATATGAATAGTTACTTGGAAATCAGGATGATAGGGCCATGCCATAAAAGGGTAGCTAAATTGCATGGTAGAATGAATTAACCACAAATTTGCTCCCCAGTGTTACTCTGAAGAGGAGTCCGGATTCCTGTTACGTGTAAATTACATTGTTCGATGTGACTATTGCAGCAATGAGTTCAGCTGAAATATATGGAGCCTCTTGGTATAGTAGGCGTATTTATGTATCGACAGAAACGCGATGAAGTGGTACGTTAGAGTTGTATATAAATTTTAGTTTAACTGGTAGAGTGCTAAATTTTATTTGGCCACCAAAATTTTTTTCACATGTCTTTGCCTTGTTACAATTTATAGGAGAGTGCCCACAGGCACTCTCCTATAAATTGTAACAAGGCAAATCTTAACAGACTAAATAATATCACTTCAAAGATAATATGATGCACAGCCACTGAATTTGAAGCCTTTAAGTTGCAGTACCTGCACTTTAGAATAAAGCCCAAATATGGGCTTCCAGCACTCTACCAGTTAAAGAAATCATCGGAACGCATAGAATATGTGATTCGCGAAGTTTGAAACCCTTTGCTCAGTTTGGTTTCGATTTTGATTTTTGAGTTAAACTGACCGGGTATACGAATTTTCGTCGTTCGCTTTTCTCCGCCAGTTCTTAGAACACAGTCACCTTTTATAGATTTACTTCTGTTCATAGCCCTCTTCAAGGTCAATCTCTTCTTGCTCGGATTACCCAAAATCATGTATCTTCTAATTGAGTACTTGATCGACCAATCAAATTGCCTCATTACAATCAAACATCCAACCAGATTGCACCTTTTACCGTTATCCGTGTATGACATGTATGATCGATGACTTGTCAAACGAGGTTGAGAGCAGTGCGAGCAAATGCTCGAAGATGTAACTCCTCGTACCACACTTGGACTCACCTGTTCATACGCAATAGCTGAGTTAGTAGTAATGACTCAAAATAAACCAAAATGATTGCAGGGGTCCATTTTTTTACAACCATATCTTTCCTGTACAATTAAACATACACTGATAATACAACTCCAGTCTATTGTAGGGCACTCGCCCTCACTGTAGTCACGTAGCACCATAACGCACAGTAGGGCGGCCTCATCAAACAAAAAAGACGACAGAAACAATGTGTCACCATAACACACGCTGCGCATGCACACCGACACCGCCCCTCACGATGGCAATGCCGTCACAACGTAGTCACTCACGCGCGGCGCCATAACTAGCATTACGTCACTGATAACGTGACTAATCCCACCGACTTATTTTGAAGCGAAATAAAACGAGGTAGTACCTCCAGCTCACTGAGGGAGTTGGTAATCTCAGTATCTAAAGAGCAAAGACAGTAGAAACTATCGGCAACCGGTGAAATTGAAAAATGCGTCAATTTGGAAATAAAAACCGATGTCACAGACCATCGGCGGGGGAGAGAATCAGAATAAACAAGGATTACGCACCGCCGATGCGGGGTCGAGTTTTTTTTCGCACTTCTTAGACTTGTCATTATAAGAAAATCAAATCCATTGATATTTGTTCAAGTTATCGCGCTTATGAGCTGAAAGCAGGCAAAAATTAACTAATTAAGCTCCATAACTCTGCTCAGTAAGGCCGAACTGTGCCAGTTTTCGAACTCCTTCAAGGCTCACATACCAAATATTGGCCAAATTCGTTGATGTTTGTTCAAGTTATTGAGCTGACGGGCTGAAAACGGGCAAAAGTTAACTAATTAAGGCCCATACCGTCGCTCGGTATGGCCAAACCGCACCGGTTTTCAAACTCATTCAAGACATTGTTAAGAAAGTCTAACATACCAAATATTGACCGAATCCATTGATATTTATTCAAGTTATAGCGCTAAAGAGCTGAAAACGGGTCAAAATTAACTAATTAAGGGCCACAACTCTGTTCATTATGACCGAACCCTACCAGTTTTCGAACCCATTCAAGACATTGTTAAAAAAGTTCACATACCAAATATTGACCAAATCTATTGATATTTGTTTTGTCGCGCTAACAAGCTGAAAAGAGGCAAAAATTAACTAATTAAGTGCCATAACTCTGTGCAAGTTATCGGGCTAACAAGAAAGCCACGCCCGCCCACCCGAAAGCCCGCCCGCCCGCAAGCCCACACATCCACCCACCCGAAAGAAGACCGGCCGCCCGCCCGACCGGCCGCCCGCTCACCAACTTCATCAAATTATAGGTCGAGTTTTGAAAAAAAACTCGACTAGTAAATGACTCAATGGGTATATATTGGAGAGCTGCGAAAGAAAATGGCGAGTAGGCTTCGGGGCAAAGGGGCGTTATATGCAGGAGACGCGTTGCCCAGTGTGTTGGGGGGGGGGGGGGGGGGTAGGAAAACATTTGCAGTACACGATGCCGTTTTTTTGTACTCCACCTTCCCGGACACCCACCCACCCCTAAACCCCAAGATTTTTCTTATTTTCCACATATTTTTTTTTTTAATTTTCCCGTCATTTTGAACACCCACCCTATATCCTGCAAAAAAAAAATTCCAACATATTTTGGACACCTTCTCCTCTCAACATCATATATCAAATTTGTTAGCACTTTTGCAGATTCATGTGGTAAAAATTGCGTTTTTGAGGTCGATTTTCTTGCGTTTCTGGGCATTCTTATGTGATATTTTACAGAGGTATTTTGACACAGAGAAAGTCATGCGATTGGTTTTATAGAAACCCATTTTTGACACATGAACCTGTGTAGGCCCTTTAAATTGTGACTATTTTATCCAAATGGGACATGAGAGCTATGTTTTAATTTTTCGTTAATTTTATTTTTTATTTTAATACCGGTTGGTGCAATTGTTAGGCCAAAATGAACCATTTGTTTTACTGTTAGTTGTATCTTGATTCTTGATGTCTCAAAGTCTTTATTTATTAAGAGAGATGAGGAACATAAAAGATCTTTGATTATCTGTGATTATAAGAAATGTTTAAATACACAAATAGGATATACAGTTATAGAAATCGAGACACTCAAGGCCGAACAGACTGCTGATTCAAAAAATCATGGGCCCAGCACTGGGCCTAGATGGGTCAGGTAGCTCAACATATGCCTACCCATCAATACAACCCCCTAATAGGGCTATAATGTGTGTGTATTAGTCTAACTCATTTTATGAAGTATTTAGTTTGGCATAAGATGGTACCAGAAAATATTTGGAAGGGGTTGGAAAAGCCGTTTGACCAAAACCCCGGCATTGATTACTACAATTTTTTTACGACCCCCCCCCCCCTCCCTGGCCTAGCCGGGGTCTCCTCACTTTTTGGCCAACATTGTACAAAATATTTGAAAATAGTGAAAGAAAGGAGTTTCGACAAGGGTTATATTATTGTCCAAGCTGGTACGGTTATAATTCAAACTCTTAATTGCTTGTTATTATACTTGTCATCCTTAATACCCATGAACTTACTTTTCAAGTCGACGATTACTGTGAACCGAATCGGCGTCGCGAGAAGTGACTCCTCCAGTAGCGTGCTATGTAGGCCTATTGTGCGTCCAGGGTGACTTTAGAGAATTAGTTGACTACCTGCATCGCATCGGTGCCGGTAGTCCATTTATACCCTGAAATCACCCAGATCGCTTCTTTGATCAAATTATTTACAGGTTTTCTGGGAGATGTCCTGGAACCTCCATCCGCTTACATTTCGCCCCGCCTCATCTTCAAAGTCGCTCCTTGACCCATAAATTATGGTCTACATAACATATATATAGTGAACTCAGCAGTCGGAGAATATTCGGATATTCATTCTGGTTCTGGTTTAAACGGATATCAAGATCTTTGGAATGGGCTTGCAGTAACTGTTGAATTTGAGATGGGACACACAATGCATCATAAAACAAATTACCGAGGGCCGGGAATGGAGATAGAGAACGTATATGATATGATAGGTATGTAGGAGGCAAAATTACCGAGTTTGCAACGTTGCATACCGACCAGGGTTTGATGTATCACTGGCCATCTACTACTTCATGGCCACAGGCGGTTATCAAAACCATGATGGATTCACCGTGCTACCATTATACGAAAACATATTAGCGCCACGTGAAATTTAGTTATTAATCCGTAATTACGAGTTAGTAATCCGAAATTACGGATTAACCAATCCGTAATTACGGATTACTAATTCGTAATAACGGGTTCATAAGTAATCATAACTAAATTGCACGTGGCGTTAATACATGTCCGTACCGTTACAGGGACATCTCTACCACAATATGCTGGTTGGGATGGGAACCCTATGATTCTCTTGGTAGATTTTGTTCTATCGAAACCACTCCTTGATTCAATAAACAAAGTAAAATTAACCTATGCTAGTAGTATAGCATGTATGAATCGACCCTCGTTACCCGGAACTTTGAGGGAGCAACTCTTTCCTGTGCAAAACTTCGGCTCCATCAAGTTAGATCCGGCAATTGGTGTCAGGAACGTGGCTAGAGATTTTCGATTAGGGTAGTGAATTTCCAACTAGGGGAGGGACCGGGAAGGCCTCTCTCCCTAGTTGGAAATTCACTACCGAGAAACATTTTGAAAATGAAGCCATGAAAGGGGGCATAAAATTGATTCTTGTAACTGAAATGCCAACACATTTATGACAGAATTATCAGGTTATTATTATTTGGTATTATTCTCGGAATTGAATATGTGCTAAACAAATGCTCAAGCTGAGAGGGGGCGCGATGGCTCAGTTGGTAGAGGTGCAGGCTGCAAGCCGAGAGGTCCTCGGTTCGAATCCCACCTGCGGCAACCGCGTTAGTAGTATGTCTCGTACCTTTCACCCCAATTCTGCCGGACCCCGTTGCGGACCCCGGAAGTGACGTCATGTCACGTGACCTAGTGGCGCCATGTTGTGTTGTCATGGTAACCCGCGTGAGCGGCCTCTTGTGACGTCATCTCCATAGTGATACGTGGTGTGAGTGCGCATGCGCAGCGTTGTTAGGGTGATACGTGTTTCCGTCGTCCATTTTGTATACTGGAGGCCGCCATCTGGGTTTCTATGGTAGCACGCGATTGCTATGTTACCCAATTTTTCTGCAATAAGACGGGGTATGTTCGGAGGGTATGTTCCTTTGTAGAAGAGTAAATCTAATTACCACAAACAACCCGACAATCCTTCCAAATCACCAAAATCCACCCCAACTTTTACTATTTCGAATTCTTTCAGAATTCTCTGCTTCTATCTATATATGCAATAGTTTTCCTCTACCTGGCCATGTTCGTTTGTTCTGGAGTATACTCCGGTAGCGTAGAAGAGCCTATTAGTTGGAACAGCTTTACTTATTATTACTATAATTAGCTATTCTGGTCTATTCTTGTTAGTTCTGACCCTATTCCAAGTACGCTTGTTGTTTCATATATATCTAGATCATTTATAACCAATCAGATTGCTTGATTTCCCATAATCTGTATGCAGAGTTACCTCCCCTATTACAACGAAGTCGTATCCGATTCTCATCACCTCTATATCCAATGGCCATATCCCATGGAATCCCATTTTTGGGACACACCCGTGGCTATGGAATCCCTTTTTTGTCGTATGAGACCATGAGGGCTATGTAAAAACCCTCAATGAGTCCTCATTTATTATCCTTCATAGCCTCATTTAATTTTGAGGTTATGAGGACTATTAAAAATCCCTCAATGAGGTATAATTTACTACGACTCTTAGCCTCATTTCAGTATTTGAGGATACCTATGGCCTGGTATTGTATTATTCGAGGATACCTATCGAGGATACCTTTAGGAGAATCCCTTTTTTGTCGTATGAAGCCATGAGGGCTATGTAAAAACCCTCAATGAGTCCTCATTTATTATCCCTCATAGCCTCATTGAATTTTGAGGTTATGAGGACCATTAAAAATCCCTCAATGAGGTATAATTTACTACGACTCTTAGCCTCATTTCAGTATTTGAGGATACCTATGGCCTGGTATTGCATTATTCGAGGATACCTATCGAGGATACCTTTAGGAGAATCCTTTTTTGTCGTATGAGGCCATGAGGGCTATGTAAAAGCCCTCAATGAGTCCTCATTTATTATCCCTCATAGCCCCATTGAATTTTGAGGTTATGAGGACCATTAAAAATCCCTCAATGAGGTATAATTTACTACGACTCTTAGCCTCATTTCAGTATTTGAGGATACCTATGGCCTGGTATATGTATTCAATGAGGCTATGAGGGATAATAAATGAGGACTCATTGAGGGCTTTTACATAGCCCTCATGGCCTCATGCGAAAAAAAAGGGATTCTCCTAAAGGTATCCTCGATAGGTATCCTCGAATAATACAATACCAGGCCATAGGTATCCTCAAATACTGAAATTAGGCTAAGAGTCGTAGTAAATTATACCTCATTGAGGGATTTTTAATGGCCCTCATAACCTCAAAATTCAATGAGGCTATGAGGAATAATAAATGAGGACTCATTGAGGTTTTTTACATAGCCCTCATGGCTTCATACGACAAAAAAGGAATTCTCCTAAAGGTATCCTCGATAGGTATCCTCAATACAATACCAGGCCATAGGTATCCTCAAATACTGAAATGAGGCTAAGAGTCGTAGTAAATTATACCTCATTGAGGGATTTTAATGGTCCTCATAACCTCAAAATTAAATGAGGCTATGAGGGATAATAAATGAGGACTCATTGAGGGCTTTTACATAGCCCTCATGGCCTCATACGACAAAAAGGGATTCCATAGCCACGGGTGTGTCCCAAAAATGGGATTCCATGGGATATGGCCATTGGATACAGAGGTGACGAGAATCGGATACGACTTCGTTGTAATAAAGGGAGATAACTCTGCATACAGATTATGGGAAATCAAGCAGTCTGATTGGTTATAAATGATCTAGATATATGAAACAACAAGCGTACTTGGAATAGGGTCAGAACTAACAAGAATAGACCAGAATAGCTAATTATAGTAATAATAAGTAAAGCTGTTCAACTAATAGGCTCTTCTACGCTACTGGAGTATACTCCAAAACAAAGGAACACGTCCAGGTAGAGGAAAACTATTGCATATATAGATAGAAGCAGAGAATTCTGAAAGAATTCGAAATAGTAAAAGTTGGGGTGGATTTTGGTGATTTGGAAGGATTGTCGGGTTGTTTGTGGTAATTAGATTTACTCTTCTACAAAGGAACATACCCTCCGAACATACCCCGTCTTATTGCAGAAAAATTGGGTAACATAGCAATCACGTGCTACTATAGAAGCCAAGATGGCGGCCTCCAGTATACAAAATGGACGACGGAAACACGTATCACCCTAACAACACGCGCTGCGCATGCGCACTCACACCACGTATCACTATGGAGATGACGTCACAAGATGGCCGCTCACGCGGGTTACCATGACAACACAACATGGCGCCACTAGGTCACGTGACATGACGTCACTTCGGGGGTCCGGCTGAATTGGGGTGAAAGGTACGAGACATACTACTCGCGTTGTGTCCTTGGGCAAGACACTTCACCCCCATTGCCCACGTGTGGGCACGGTGACGTTGTGTACTAAGGCGTACTGCACGTCGATGGTGCACATGTCTTCAACCAATACTAACCCTGCTTGTGTGGAGTTGGTATGTTGGGGAGCTGACAGTTGCTCGCCGTTGCTCGGTGATTCTCTCCGGGTACTCCGGCTTCCTCCACCCGTAAAACTGTCACGCTCATGGTTAGCTATTGTGCAGAAATATGTGACCTTAAACACCAATAAATAAATAAATAAATAAATCAAGCTGTGAACTTTGAGCAATCCACACTGTCCTAACATTAAATCAGATATTATACAAGAAAGATCAGTTTTCGATGTTTCATCATTTTGTAACTGTGAATGATGGAATTAACTCAGGATAACGATTTTACATGGTGTGATTTTCTTGAAGTGCATTTCGAGGATTTTTTTTATTACGAGAAGTAAATGTACTATAGAAATCTCGTACCGATTGATTCATGCATACCTATGAAGATCGATATTGCGTACACTGTAGCTGTAAATAGTAACAGTTGGAATTTTTGCCGATTTGAAACCGAGTTGGAGTTTTAGGAAGTAAAGGGGGCATCAGCATCACAAAAGAAGCTCTAAAAACGAGATAGATGAATTTTCCAACTATTCATGACTTGTCCTCCGAATTTCCAACTATAGAAATTTTTTGCCAGGATTGGGGGTGGAGGGGGGGGGGGGGGGGTGTCTGTCGCCACGTCCCTGGGTGGTGTACGTACATATATAGTATAATATGATATGTGTAGTGGTATGTTTACACACATATACATATAGTATGGGTACGTGGTGGAAAATGGACAGGGAAAGTGGGTTTCTTGAAAAGTTTTGCACGCGAAACGGTTGACATTGCCAATGACAGCGTGACGTCACGATGCCCACGCGACATCACAGAAACGTTGACCGCTGTTGTTTTGCACTGTACAGCCCGACATTACGTTGTTCGGGTCAGGGTGTGTCGGGCATCTCGTACGTGAGGGCCATAGTAGTATAGTATGGGTGATAAATACTCCTGTTGATCTATACTGCTATCCCTTAGTACTATAAAACCAACCACTGGGTTGTACTATCCTATGACTGGTATAGGTAGTACGCGTACTGGTAGGCCAGGCGGCATTGTGGGGTGGATGGGGGTAATACCTGATCGTCTAGTGCGATATTGCGAGGTAGTCCTTAGTATTTTAGAACTGCAGTATAGGATGCACTGTCTGTACCCCTGATGATCTAATGTTGGCCCTAAGTACTATTAATCCACCTTTTAATTTATATACTATTCAAAAAAAGTAGGGGATATCCAAACTGATGTTGATATTTTCGGAAAATGGTATTGAATACGCGTGATTGGACATATCAAATGTTACCAAGTTTAGCGTGCATCATGAATGTCACCGGCCCACGAAAACTTCGTGCAGGTTTTTCACACGAGCGTCACGTTAATGTCTGTGAGGTATGTTTTGAAATTTTCCTTGTACTGGACGGGCATTTTCGGAAGTCTCATCGTTCTTTTTCTTGGTAAAAACTCTTTTATCAATAGTTTCTGGTCGAAACGTAACTTTTGAGGTGTGCGAAGACTGACTCGTGACGAACGTTTACGTGCCGTTGACATGTTGGAAGCTGGCAACAGACAGACTGCAGTGGCTCAAATTCTCAACGTTACTCAATCGGTGATTAGCAGGTTGTGGTCACGCTACCGTCGGGTAGGCAATGATGGTGACAGACGTCGGTCAGGTCGTCCAAGGGCGACAACTGCTAACCAGAATCGTTTCATCCGAACCACAACATTACGTAACCGCCATCAAACGCCTCAGAAATTGGACAGCAGCAGCAACGAGCGATAGATGTGCGAGTCAGTGGTCAGACTATCCGAAATCACCTACACAGCTGGAATTTGTACTCTCGGCGATCTAGAATAAATCCACGTTTGACTGAACGTTACATCGCAGCAAGGCGTAATTGGTGTGGAGCACGACATCGCTAGGACAATCGTTGGGGGAGCAACGTCATGTTTTCCGATGAATCGAGGTTCACTCTCGACTTCCACGACAGGCGAAACAGAGTGTGGCGGCGGCGGCGGCGGTGGCGGAACGAACGATACCATGACGTAACCGTTAGGCAGCGCGATCGTTTTGGAGGTGGATCGGTAATGGTGTGGGGAGGCATAACCATGACAAGCAGGGCAGCATTACATGTCATCCAAGGGCGTGTCACAGGGCAGTACTACCGTGACAACATGTTAGCAGCTCATGTGATGCCGTTTGCACGATATCACGGCCGTCGATTCATTTTCTAAGATGGCAATGCAAGATCACACAGGGCCCGTGTCGCTACAGAGTTCCTCCGGGATGAGAACACGATGAACATCACTACTCTGCCTTGGCCAGCACTAAGCCCAGACCTTTCACCAATCGAACACATTTGGGATATGCTTGGCAGGCGCCTACGACAATGACAACAGCCCCCTATCAATGTCCAGGAACTCGCCGCTGCACTGCAGGAAGAATGGAATAACTCAATCAATCCGATATTGAACGTTTGGTGAGGAGTATGCCACGTCCGATCCGCGCTTGTCTCGCTAACCGAGGAGGATTTACAAGGTATTGGGGTCTTGGAGTGAATGTGGTAAATTCTCTGACTGACCGTCCATGTCTTCTACAGCTCAGTGCGTGGAATGTGTGTTTATCCGACATCCAACTATCGCTGAAATCATTTACAAGATGTCACAGTGCAATGACACAACTGTCTTTTTGATGAAAATATAAATACATTTCTTCATATATCTCACTTTTATCAAATATCCCCTACTGTTTTTGAATAGTATATATACCCAGCGCCCTGTCTGTAAACATGACACTATGTATACCCTTCCATATTATATATGAACTACGTGCACCATTTGCCGGATCTAGCTGGATGGAGCCGAAGTTTTGCACGAGAAAAAGTTGCTCCCCACAAAGCTTCGGTTCTTATGGGAATTTAACACTAGCTGCTCCTCCAAAGCTTTGGGCAATGAGGGTCGATTCATACGTGCTATACTACTTATTATTTATTACTTATGTTTCCATAACCAAAGTCAAATTAAGGTTTCAAATTTAGTTGATATTTACTTGGTCAGTTTCATATCGGCCGAGATATTAGCCCGAGGTAACTTCATATCATCCTGTGACCGAAGGTCGAAGGCTAGTGTGAAGTTACTTAGGGCTAGTATCAGCCCAAAGTAACTTCATATCATCCTGGACCGAAGCTGGAACGCTGATGTGAAGTGCCTCAAGGCTGGTATCACAGAGTTCAACTGTTCCTCTTCTCCCACTGTCAGTTGGGCTATCCAAACATCTCGGCTTCCTCACTGAGGAAGCCGCGACGTTCGGGTAGCTGAACTAACTCTTCTCTCACTTCGACAAATCACCGCTTACGACTCTGAATTTTAGTTTGCGAAGCATTTTCCTTACAACTCTCTTCTTTCTTCTCTCCATCCACCTCACACTTACTTATCGCCACCATTGATTCCTCACCTTACAAAAACTACTTCCTTTTGCCAGGTAAGGCCAATTTTACAGATTGACTGCTTTCGACGAATAACGGTGAACGTTTTCGCTGTAAACAAAATGTCTGCGACAGCTCTAGCTTGGTTCGTATCGGTCGATATCAGTGTCATATCATCCGAGTTTGAAGTCATATCAGACGAGCTAGATAATGGGTAATTTTGGAAAAGAAAATCATATCACATCTAATAAATAATACCCTGTTTGCCGGGAGAATTGCAAATATACACATGATTAAATGAACGAAATCATTACATATTTACCTGGTCATTGGACTGTTGATAGTCGGGAACCTCGACGGTGGCCTGTCGGAATAAAGAACGTTGAAATCAGCACCAGTGCCCCAGTTTTCTGGCGCAACTCTATATACGCTACCTCTTGATGGCAGCAGTTGTCGAAGCGTTGAATACTCTTCGGAGCGGGTGCTGGGGTGAGATACAAAGTTAGTACGCTCGGGTCCTCTGTCGAAACTTCTTAGTGGTGGGTCACGCACTTGAATCCAGTGAGGTTCTGCAACTGGTAGCTCTTTTGGTGCCACAAGTTTATGTCGTGGAACCGGTGCCGTCACTCTTAAATCCGTAGGTGCGTACCTTTTTGTAACCCATACAGTTTGGACTTCCTGGTCCCGGTTTTTGTCTATCTCTTCCTGTCGTTCTTGCAAATATCTACTGTATGCGTGTTTATAGGTTCCAAAATTGCCGAGACAGTGTGCAGCCATGTTTACTAAGTAAACATTTGATAAAAATTAAATGCACTTGTACGAAATGACTTCACTGCACCGTCTGACTGACTGGTATTTAAACATTAAAAAAGTTGCTTCAATCTATATCATGTTGTTAAGTTCGTTGTCAAAGAACACGTCACAATGCTGCCGGAACGACGTCCAGATTAACACTATGGGGATTTGAAGTGGTAGGCGCATTAAACACAAGGTAATTGAATAGAAGGCACAACTACGTTAAACAGTGCATTATGCTACATACAATACAACAGTGATAAATATTATAGAATGAAAAGATTAAATGTTTTGTGAATCGCGAATAATACCTACTATTAGTTTTAACCATTTGTCTACTGCTTCCGTGCTTTACCACGACGCGACATCTTCCTACTTGCACTTCATTTAAGTGGAGAAATAAAACATAATAATTAATCTTTTCTCAGAATAACTTGTAAATTGGTCTGAGGAAAGAAATTGTAGGCATATGGCTTGAAAAATATTTTTTCCATACCGAAAGGACCCATCGACCGACATTTGTGTGCTGTTTTAAATATTGTTTACGGTCGACTCTTGGAATCAGAGAAACTGGTTTGGCAACTCATTCCAATAAAACAGAACCTCACATATTTAACCCTTTGCCCCCATACAGTCACAAACAGATACTTTTACATTCCCTCGAAACGACCCCCCCCCCCCCTCCCCCTTTCCCTCAGTGCATTCTTCTTTAAGAACTTTATCAGTTTAGTATGCTGCAAAAGTACTAGGAAATCACCTGCAGGTCTGGACATGTATATACGGTAGTTAATGTAAAAACTGAATTGAGTAATTGTTTGTTTGAAGGTTGAGGTTTAACGACACTTTCACAGGCAGAGTCATATCGTGTTTGAATCTGAGGGTTTAACCCTTTACCCAACGTAATGCCCAAAACCGGCCAGCGCTATTCTCTAAAATCGCAAATTAATTTTCATTATATTTTAATTCTTTGTCTCAAAAACATAGATTATGACCCCTCTTTGGAACGAGCTCGTCGAGCTCGTTCCAGTGAGGGGTCAGAACCTATGTTTATGAGACAAAAAATGAAAAAAAAAATAGTTATTCAAGAATTTTGTTTGCAAGTGTCGTCTGCTTTTCATGGTAGGTAAAGGTTAAGGGTTAACTCTTATAACGCAGAGTATTTTCTAAATATTTTTCACCAAATCTGGTCATGGTTGCTGGGAAGCAACCATGATTAGATTTGATGAAAAATTCATCTACATTTAACACAAGAAATCAGTGGTCAAAACGTCCATTCAATTTTCGGGGGGAAATTTTGTTAAATGTTTCCAAATTATACTTATTTCAGTGGCAAGAGATTTTATGGCCTGAGTAGGAATATCCGTCAGCAGTATGCAAGCGGTTAAGCAAGTTATTTAAAGCTGAAGAGTTTACTGAATAAAGTTGTTTATTCCCGTGTATTCTTTGGTATTTCGGTTATCTGTATGTTTGTTCCCATCGGTTCAAAGTTGTTCATTGGTTTTAAGTAAAAGTTGCTTTATTTATTTATTTATTATTTATTTATTTATTGGTGTTTAATGTCACATACTTATGCACAGTGGCTAACCGTGACCGTGACAGTTTTGCGGGTTGAGGAAGCCGAAGTACCCGGAGAGAACCACCGAATATCGACGAGCAACTGTCAGCTCCTCAACATTCTAACTCTGTTCAAGCCCCATTCAAGCAGGTTTACAACGGTTGAACGGTTGTGCACCATCGACGTGCAGTACGCGTTAGTACACGGCGTCATCGTGCCCCATGTAGGCAACCGGGATAAAGTGCCGTGCCCAAGGACACAACGCGGGTCGTCCTGGACGGGGGTCGAACTCGGAAACTCTAGCATAGAAGTCCAACAGTCCACTGAGCCACCGCGCTCCCAGAGAGAAAAACTATCTGGTAGAGTTGCTGCCAATGACAGCAGAAAAATATCCTACCAACCCACCCATTCATTTCACGTTGTGCTGTGTTAAGAGTGTGTATTCCTCATAGGCGAAGGCTCAGTCTTCCGTGGACAAAAAACACACTGGGTACTTTTTAACCTTTACGTAACATGAAAAACAGACGACACTTGCAAACAAACTTGAAGATTGAATAACTATTTTTTTTAAAATTTCCTGTCAGAAACATAGTTTATGACCCCCTCGTTGGAAGAGCTCGTTCAAATGATGGTCATAGGCTATATTTTTGAGGTAATGAAAATATAATGAAAATTGAATGGCAATTTTTGTGAATAGCACTGGCCGGTTTTGGACGTTACGTTGAGTAAAGGGTTAAAGGCTTGAATACACAAAAAGTGAAGGCATACTATATCAAAATGAACCTGTTTTAGGATTTCAGGCATGAATGTATGTAAGGATGACATTTTTCAGGAATAGTGGGGTGGGGGGGGGGGGGCAAGACCCGATGGCCACGTACCACCATGCATAGAAACAAAGATGGTGGACCCCAAACAAAGTAGACAGCGAAAACACGTATCATCACAACAACACGCACTGCGCATCCGCGGTAATGACATCACAGCATAGCGACTCGCGAGCGTTACCATGAGGTCATCAGTCACGTGACTGATTCGTTCCTCACGAAGTCACCCACAGGGGCCATCTGAGTGTGCAAGTCATGCTACTGACTCCGTGGGAGCGCGGTGGCTCAGTGGTTAGAGCATTGAACTTCAATTTGGAAGATCGACGGTTCGATCCAGACCAGTGGTAACTGCGTTGTGTTCTTGGGGAAGACACTTAATACATATTGCCTGCGGGGGCGCGTTGGCGCCGTGTACAAAGGCTTATTTCACGTGGATGGGGCACTTGATCTCAACGGCTGCAAACCCTGTTGGTACGTTGAGTAGTCTAGCAGATGCTCGTCGCTGCTATATGGTCTCTCCAGGTACGCCATCTTTCTCCACCCGTATAACTGTCAGACACGATGTGACCATGACCGTTGAAAGTGTCGTTAAATCCCAATAAAACAAGCAAATACTGGCTTCTCGACAATTGCAGGCCTACTCAGCAAGAAAAGGCATGTCCGGATACATGATATACTTCCGTCGCCCATTGGAGAATAATATACCATCCATGCACACTCCCAGGAAGATGCTGGGAGAGTAGAATATCCGATTCAGTGTTAACATCATCAAAGGTCGTACTCAAGCACCCCAAACCAGATAACCAAGAATGTTGAATTCTCATGACTGAGCTTAGTAAACATACGTAGTTGGGTGGTGATTCGAAGGACAGTGTGGGAAAACCCCGATGAAGTTTGGGAATACAAACAAACAAACTTTTCGCAACTTACGGTATGGTTACGTAAAGGCATGACGTTTTGTGCTTTCATTCTTGTCAGCTAAAACATTTCTGCTGCATTTGACAGGTAGATGGAATAACTGTTGGTGAATAGATCAGGGAAGTTGCTAAGGACTCTTGGGTGGGGTGGGTGGTAGGCAAAATTCCGACTACCATTACATAGGTTCCAACAAGTGTGAAATTTCGTTAGGACCTCCGTCCACCCCATCCCTTACCCTGAGTCAAAACTTTCCAACTACAGGTTTTAAGAGGCGGAATTCCATTCGTACACCCTCTTGACTGTAAATTATCCAGTTGAGACTCTCGTTCCAAATACAAATAAATATTTGGGGGAATTTTTATTACTTTTCAATCAACATTTGGAGGACTTTCAGTACTTTGCAGTCTAAAAACTAATATTTTGGCCAAATTTTAAGCATGTTTGGAAAAATTCCACTCGCGCCCTATCTGAAATTTCCAAATTTTCCAATTTAGGGCTTCGAATTTATAACTATTGTAAATTTGCCGAATAGTGGGTGCACACACCCCTCCCCCTCGCTTTGCAACGGAACTTATGTCATTGGGAACTCTGCTGGAGACAGAGCTTTAAAAATATCTTTGGAACGTTGAAAACCGCATTGCACTTATACTCAGATCTGTTGTAAATACAAATCGCGTGTTCTAATAATGTCGTTGAGGGATGGCATCGAAGAATGGATGCTCGAGTGGGAAAATCCGATTACATAATTTGACATCTACTCATTCTGATGTGTGAATAGCACTGACTACGGAACGCGTTCTAATCTTGGAAAAATTTGAGTAGAACGATAAAGTTTTACAAAAAGTTGTAACAAATTTTGTTGCCCAGTTTGGCATACTTTTCAATATCGGACATGAATGACTGACATCAACTAAGTGAAGCGTACAGGCTACGGAACGTGCTATAATTTGGGGAGAATTTGATGGGGAGCGAAAATATCTTCCATAAATCATAAAAACTTGAAGCTTTGCACTTGTGTAACTTTCGAATATCGGGAGGAACGATCATCGATTGACATCATCTTTATAAAAAAAAAATTACTGCAAGGTCATGGATCGTGTCATAATTTTTGGAAAATTTTGATAGAGGATCATTCAATTTTCCCCAAATTATAACAATTTGTGTAGCCAAGTAGCCGTATGTTTAAATATCGACATAAATGTTTTACATTCAGTTAGCCAATTAACCCTTTACCAAACATGAAAAGCAGACGACACTTGCAAAAAACATTCTTGAATAACTCATTTTTTGTCTCAAGAACATAGGTTATGACCCCCTCGTGGGAACGAGCTCGACGAGCTCGTTCCAACGAGGGGTCATAACCTATGTTTTTGAGACAAAAAAAAATGAAAAAATAATCAAAATTAATTGGCGATTTTTGTGAATAGAGCTGGCCGGTTTTGGCCGTTACGTTGGGTAAAGGGTTAATAGTAGGCCCTTGCAGTACGTGTTATTTAATCCTTTAGAAAAATAACATTTTGTTTGGGACCCTCCAGGTTTTAAAAATATATATATATATATTGGCCTGCATAAAACAAATTCTGAAGAAATTACTAAAACTTTTTAAACGTTTTCAGGAGAGTAAGATGGGAATCGTTCAGCACGTGATTATGGAACAAAATGCATGTCACTGACTAGGAAATGAGTTATTTTCATATAACCTGCCGGTAGGGTAGTTATCATATTTGTTGAATATACATTCTTTCTTTATATATTGCTTCTCTGTAAAAGAAGTAAGCGTCCAAATACGGTCGGTCTGTGAATAAAATATGTGTAAACTGGATTTAAAATAAGAATTAAATTTCATATCTTTTAATACAGGCCCCTATTTTCTTATATTTTACTATGAAACGTCTTGTCTAAGAAACGATCAATTATCTTCGAACTGAACAGTCTACGAAATTTCATTTCAACGGCACGTCTTTAAGGAAACCGATCATTTTATAAAAAAGCAAGCAATGTGACACCCATCTGCATAGTGTGTGTGCTGGGTGGGTGCAGAAGGGGGGGGGGGGGGGACGAATAATCAAAGTCGAAAACGATGTGAACAAATCCATGAACAAACCTATAATGTATCTCTACCCGATAGCAGACGATTATTCGTGCTACAGTAGGCCTGAGAGGATATAGCCAGATGGTACTAATTGTGCCCTTTGCCACAAGCTTTGCATACCTGACTACATCCCTTTTATCCACAGAGGCCATATTAGGGGCATAGCTAGGATTTCCTATTGAGGAGGCGAGATTTTCATTATAATACAAATATAGTTTCCAATTGTACCCCTGTGATTTTCACAGTGCAATCATAAAAGCACGGACAAATCCAAACCGTCGAAGCAAATGTTTTGCCGCCTATAAGACGCACCTTGTCACAAAGTAAGTTAGCCTCGATGTTATTAACGCATTCACTACCGGCGAAGTTATGCAACATCATACTGAAAGGTACCAACAACTTACTGCAACTGCACATCCATTATTGACGTCGAAACTGATTCTTTTGCCACCATCAATATAATTTTGTAAGTCACAGAGAGTATGTGTTCATATCATTACCGTCGTTATTTTATCTGGTCGGATGAATTTCGTTAATTTTCCCATTTTTAAAGGGGGTGGGGGGGGGGGGGGGGCACTGCTCGCCACTGAGCCGTATATGTACATAGAACAATCTACATCCAGCCGCAGTTTAAGCAACTTATTGGAATCTTTACATGAGGTGGGAATGGGGCAGGCGCCTGAGCTGAGAGTCGTGGGAAGGCTTTTGGTACGGGCCACCGACACTGATGAAGGTGGCAATGCTATTTAGTTGCATTACTGACCAGGTTCCAGTCATATAAAAAAAACACCAGTTCCAGTTTAGTGATTTTCACCCGTGAATTTCATGAATCGTGGTGGTCACGATTATCTTTGGAGAAAAAAGGCACCATACACACAGAAATACAGGTAATAAACTAGAGAAATAGAGTTTGCTGCATCCAGTAAATTCAAGTCTGTGTGAAAGGGGTTAAAGCATCAGAAATAAACAAAATAGAAAGAGAATTTATGGAGGCTTATTTTTATTTTTATTTTTTTTTGGGGGGGGGGGGTGGATTTTTAAAGAAATCAGAAATAGGTTTTCGTTAATAGCATTTAAAGATATTGATACAGGAATCAGATAAATGTTTTCAAGAAACCAGAAAAAAAACATATATGTGCACAGCATTAAAAAGATTCGATCAAGGAATCAGAAATGCTCTGACACTTATTTGAATGGGTTTAGAACAGTAATGTGTGTATGGAAAGGGTGCTGATTATTCTCACATTGCATGAAAATCTTTGGCACCTACATTGAAGTCTTGAGAGGGTTAAAGGCAATGAGCTGAATAACTTATAATTTATTTCCTTGTAAAGCAAAGGGTTTCTCTCAACTTGGTGTGATGAGCTGGCATCTGAAATAGCAGATAACATTTAATGTTTGACAGCTACCTCCACTCCTGTTTACATTGTGTTCACTGTGAATACATACAACATAGTATTGCTTCAGGAGAACTTACTGTTGCTGTTAGTATGCCAAAAATCAACGAGATAGGGCAAATCGTTTTCGAGTTATCGTGCTGACAAGGAAGTGCATAGAAGACAGGAGAAGAAGAAGAAGAAGAAGAAGAAGATGAAGAAGAAGAAGAAGAAAAAGAAAAATAAGAAAAAAAAAAGAAACCGTACAAAAAAAAATAGTCTGTGTGTTTCACACAGGCTAATTACCCGATTTGTTAGGAAATAATTGAGCAGATATTGTCAAGAAAATGCCGGAGAATGCTGGTATTAGCAACAATTTAAAAAGGATTTTCTGCCCCCCCCCCCTCCCCGCTTATCACTTCGCGCCGTCGACGCTCACAGGGCCCGTAACGCCCGTTCTACACATTGCCCCCCCCCCCCCCCCCGGTCCTTCCTCGCTCTCGGCGGCCATGCTGGTGCACCGTTTACAAGCCTACGTAAATACTCCATGCTGTGGTTGTTTACAACACGCGTCACTGGAGGAAAAAAAGTAGGTACCAGTAAATGTGATTTATCGTTTGACAGCGTCTTCAGGCCAATTTAGGGTCTCCTGGCAACTGGGCCGAGCTGGGAAGCAAAAAAATTGGAATGGATTTAAAAAACAAACTTTGCAACTATATAAAATTATTCTCTCTCGTTTCCGCCTAAGATTAGAGCCTATTTTGTTATATTTATGCATGTACTTCAGCACACCCACAAACCCTAACACACCAATCCTCTTTGAAAGTGACACAATGATGAAGTCGCCACAAACGCCAACAGACAGGAGCTGGTATCAGAGCATTTTGACGTAACCTTCGACCCGGAAATTGAATGGAGCCTCGGTTCAGAGTAAAATTCTGCCAGCTGTCGTTGGTTGGGTTTGCTGATAATAATTTTTTTCTTTGGGTCGAAATAAAGAAAAAATCAACGTTTCTGGGGAGTCTCGCATGGAGGAATCGAATAGCAGAGAAGAAACCCGATGTCCGTGTGGGTTTTGGGGGTAAGAATTCACGATAAATGTAGTAAAAGTTGAGTTTAAACTCCGTCCAGGACAAACGATTATCAGTCATGTCGGAGTGGGCTTGTCCCACTCACGGCAAAGCTATCAATGACAAGACTCTATTTTTATCGAATAAACTCGACGATAAAGACTACTTTATTTTACCCGTATATGTTCAGCTTTTTAAATAATATGAAATATAGATTTCGAAAATTACTTTGATACCCAAAGATTTATGCAGTTTGATTTCGCTGCTGTGAATGAAAGCGACGATCCGATGAATGTTTACATTACAATTCGTGTACAGATGCTGACAAAATAAATTAGCCATTGTGTACGGTACCATTATATGTTTCTTGGCAACATTTTCAGTATTTCTGTGCTTTATAGTACATTATATTGTAATAAAATGGCAGATAATTTAAGTTTAAAGTACATTTAGTTTGATGGGAGGATTTTAACAATGAAAAAAATTCCATCTTTCATTCTTTGATTTTGTAACTTGTAGTTAGTTGTACAGTCAATTGAGACTGCAGGTAAGTTGGTAACCAGGTTCCAGGATTTACCCCATTGGCATTAATACCTCATAGAACGTCATGGATACCACACAGAACACCATGGATACTCCATGGACTGTAATAATGGAGCCATATACAATAAATTATCAGACCTTTCAGATGTCCTGTTCACAGTATTGTGACTTATGCTTTACTGGGTATCCAGTGCACTTGCATTACCTACCCGACTCAAAACGTGCTTAGCCCAAAGTAGAGTCCACTTGTCCCAAGGTGCAAGTCCACCCCGCCCAAGGGGGATGTCCACTTAGCCCAAGAGAAGAGTCTGCTCGGCCCAACTTAATTTTCTTATTGGAATACCACTCTTAAAAAAAGTAACCTGCCCATGATTTTTGTTAGATAATTTTTATTTAGCTGTATACAAACTCATACATTACATTACATTAATTATATAAAAGTTTTAATGAGAGAACATAAAATGTACACAGTAGGGAGATGGCATAGCCAGATGGCTGTCTACCTGCCATCCCCTAGAGAAACAGTGTTCCAAAGCATCAGATACAGACTGGTGTTATCTTAAACACCATTGGTAATAAATGATCATTTAGATCAATAAAGTGAAAATGATGTTATTGATGAGGTTTGAAAGTTTGTGGTTACATGTAGGAGTAAGAGGAAGTATCAGAATGTGGTGGTCAATAAAATCACATAAATAATAATCCTAAATTAGAAGTGGCTCTCTGCATCAGTTTATCGGTAATAGTATTAGTATTTACATGGCTTCATTTCAGTATTTTATTGAAATGAAATGCGTAGGGAATATGATGTGGCAGCTAGCACTCTATTAAATTGTATTGGGGTAGTTATTGCAGTACATGTAGTTGCAGTATTTTGATTTTGAAAATGGAAGGCGCGCTGTATATGGCTTGCTTCCATGTGAAGTGAAGCATGCTATTGTTGAGCAGTGTTGTTGATTTGAATATACAAGGAGAGCTGAAAACAACACTTCTAAAAATAAGGCTGTTATATCTGGTTTTAATGTGCCCAAATTAGGGCAAAATGGTGTGCCCAAAATAAAATAATTTAAAGGCCTGCAAATGGTGCGTTTTGTTTGGTCAGTATGTGTACTACGTAATGTGAATTGTAAAACTTCATTCAGTGGTAAATATCATTATGTGATGTTTTGTTTCCTAACCCAATTTTTTTAATGCAACATTTAGCCAAAACAACAAAGCGTTGATAAAGCAAGAACTTCTGTTGATGGTGTGGGAGGGGCAGTGTGGCCATCTTACAGAGACCACTAACATAACAGAGATCTGAAAAGATGTGGGGTTTAGGACTAAGCTGTTATGGTAATCATTATTTTCTATTGCCAGGAGGGCTAGTTTTTGCCTTCCTTAATTTTTTTAAGACGAGCGAATAAATCGCTCTCCTGAAAATGTCAGGCCTATGACAAACATCTGTACACCTTTTACTTCACTGGTGCACAGTAAGTAGGGATACCAGAAATTTGACATGCACCTGATTTTTTTAATAATTTTTTCCCTACATAATCAAATTTATTTGAATTAGGAATAATACATGAAGTGAAATTCAATTTGATTAGTTTGATGTCTTGGAATGCTGCAGCTTATAATTCATGGTACATTGACCACATTTTCATGCTCTTATTGTATCATTTGGCCTGCATGTATTTAGAGCTGAAATGGTTAACTGATTAATCGATTAATCAGTGATCAACATCTTGATCGATCCAAAAAGTAATTGATCGATTAACCGTTACTTTTGAACTACTGTATTATATGGATTGACAAAAGAACAAACTTTCTCCAAAACAGGCAAACATTGTCACAGTGACTCGCATCAATTATATGAGACAGAGTAAAGCATGCAAGTTACTTGCTGACATACTTGTTTACTTGTATGATCATCATACTGTATCAGTGGCTGAAAATGGTCATTCTCAACCCATTGCGGGTAGCAGATGGTACTTGCAAAATAAATTCATGAATTACTAAAAAAATTCAATTTTTGTCTCAAAAACATAGCTCGTTGAGCTCGTTCCAACGAGGGGTCATAGGCAGGGCTTGCAAATAGTGAAAAAACATGATTGCCCGCCGGGCAGGCTTCTTTTGAGATCTGGTTGCCCACCCCAGAAAATGGTGGCCTGGCGTTAGGACTGATATTTGATTGCTCAGTTTATACACATTTCAATGCGAGTTGATCAGATATGACAACAAATGATGTATAACAACAGGTGTTTAAAGATGGGGACAGATCAAGATTCAGTTGTGCAAAAAAAAAGCCATGCGTCATGACAACTGGCACTTTGAATACGGCACCGTAGTACCCCCCCCCACCCCCCCCACCCACCCCCACCCCCACCCCCCTATTACGGCCTGGAAAGTGTCCTGGTTTTCTGCGCTACATTAACTTACTATCTGAACTGAGAACTAATCTCAAACATATATCGTTTGTTCAAATCAGTAACAAAAAAATAAATGAGTACCTGACCAAGAGGAAGATCAGCAACAGAGACCATTGCAATGCTGAATGAGCGCAACATCCACTTTCACTTTCGAAATATGATTTCTGGGAAGGTAATGGTTGTGTTTGAATCGTTGTTCAGGACATTATGAGCGTACAGTATTGTCTCTACAGGGATATGACGTCATGCCATTCTCGGTTGCTTATCGTACCGGTGCACTCCCGATATCTGGGAACATTGATTCAAATACAACCAGACTCCACTCGTGAGCATTACTGAACAATATCAAAATTTGCCCTGAATGTCGCTGTGGGAGGTGTGAGTGTGTGTGTGCATGGGGGGCTGTCAGCCTGTTGCTAACAGTATCAGTGGGACAGGGCTAAACAGTACCGACGTGGTGACCATTTGTTTAGGTTTGTTGAATACTTAAAGCGGTGCGTTATTGACAACCAATCCCAGCATGTGTCACTGATAATATCATAGATCAGAAAAGGAATTGTGTAGCTGTTGAAGTTTTTGAGCCGCCGCCACTGTCTGAAAAGCACTTCCCCTAACCAGCGGAACGTGTATTTAACTATTTTAACAGTTGTTTAATCATTAATTCCTGCTCGTTTTTATATTTTAACTTTCTCAAAGAATTATCTTTTAAAATTGGACAGAAAAAATCTGGTTGCCCGTCGGGCAGAGGGAATAGCATTTTTGGTTGCCCGAGAAAATTTCTGGTTGTCCTGGGACGTCGGGCGACCCTATTTGCGAGCCCTGGTCATAAGCTATGTGTTTGAGACAAAAATTGAAAACATAATAAATTTGAATGGAGATTTTTGTATATGAGCCTAGTCTGGTTTGTTTGTTCCTGGTGCATGGAGGCTTTCTTTTCCAGGTTTGGTTTCAGTTTTAGTTTTTTTAAAACCTTGGTTTCGGTTCGGTTTTCCGGTATTATTTCCAGGCCCTTCAATTAATCTAAATCACTAACCTCTTATTAGAAAAGACCATAGAAATGTCACCTGAGAGCTAATTAAAGTGTTGGTAGAGGTGCAGGCTGCAAGTCGAGAGGTCCTCGGTTCGAATCCCACCTGTGGCAACCGCGTTGTGTCCTTGGGCAAGACACTTCACCCCCATTGCCCACGTGGGGGCACGGTGACGCTGTGTACTAAGGCAGACTGCACGTCGATGGTGCACCTGTCTTCAACCAATGCTAACCCTGCTTGTGTGGAGTTGGTATGTTGGGGAGCTGACGGTTGCTCGCCGTTGCTCGGTGGTTCTCTCCGGGTACTCCGGCTTCCTCCACCCGTAAAACTGTCACGGTCATGGTTAGCCATTGTGCAGAAATATGTGATCTAAAAACACCAATAAATAAATAATTAAATGAATAAATTAAAGTGTGCTTTGTCCTACTGGAAGTACTGGGACATATCACACTTCACTAGCACTCAGTTGACGAAGTGTTAATATGAATTTGGGTAGATTGTATGTCATTATATCCCCCGCAAACAGAGTTTGAGGTCATTATACCCCCCCCCCCCCTGCAAACAAAGTTTGGGGGGGGGGGGGTATATAGGAATCACCCTGTCCGTCCGTCTGTCCATCCGTCTGTCTGCCTGTCCATCCTTATAAGTGCAACTCCTCCTAAACCGTTTGAAGAATTTTCATGAAACTTTACACAATGGAAGAACTCCATATGAAGATGTGCATGAAGCAATATAATTCCATTCTGACAGGCGCGGGGGGTATCACTTTGTGAGTTTGCTCACAGTACCTCTAGTTTGATTATTTTTCTTGTTGTATACATGTATGTTCTATTTGGTAAATGCTATACATCAATCCCATGCCCCCCCCACACTTTTTCCATGGGCACCTCAAAACTTAACTTCAAATTGCTATCTGACACAATCTGGGTGCCTTTGAAGACCACATCAGGCATTGTAGAAATGCTCAGATATCGCTCCCATGGTGTCCAAATTATCCAGATATGCTTTGTTTTTTCTGGGACAGGGCTCACAGATACCAAACCAATGAGTGGGCAGACACACTCTCCCATGCCCACACCCCTGGCTCAGGCCTACGACCTTTGGGAGATGCCATAGGCATCTCGACCTTGGACCCCCACTTCTTACTTAGCAGCCTCCCCCCCCCCACTGCCCCCCCCCCCCCCCCCCGAATCGAAATCCCGGCACCACCACCGCTATATATTATATACCTGTTTTGTTATTTTATGTTCAGTTTTAATTTCGATAAAATAAATAATTTGGACTTGTAACTTTTCTGTTATGTTTAACATCGCCATAATGTAGGGACTCCATTCATTGTCCTGTTCCTTGATCCCTCACTGGCCTCTTGCCTCCTTTCGAAGTACTGAGTATGATCTCTTCCTCATGTTGTTATGTGCAAAATAAAATGGATTTACAGCATCAACGAGTATCACATGGGGAATAAATGGTCAACGTAAGTAACCCTATATAATTTTGATTATTATTTTATTTCATGTATTTAATATGAGATAAACATGACTGAAATGAAAAAATGAAAGAGAAAAAAAACGTTCATTTGTCCAGACACTCCCCTAATTTCATGCAGTAAAAGCTCACACTCTCTGGCCATTGTTGTTCTTGTGTAAGCCCCACCAGCTATTCTCACAGTCAGGGTGCGACTTATACAATGGTAATGGTCTCAGGGGAGGTATTTTGGCTGAAAATAGTGGGAGCGACTTATACACGGACATACATGTAATTATACAGAAATAATCGCTTTAGGATTTGCCTGTGCTGCTGACGTTTGCTGCCATTTTCAAAATGAGATTACGAGGGGTCGTTATAAATTTCTAAGTTTAATGTCAAAGTATGCAAAAACCATACGGCTGTTTTTAGCTCACCTGAGCGAAGCTCAAGGGGAGCTTAACTAATCACTTTCTGTCCGTCGTCCGTCGTCCGGCGTCCGTCGTCCGTCGTCGTCCGTCCGGCGTTAACTTTACATTATCGACTTCTCCTCCTAAACCACTAGCCCAATTTTATTCAAATGTTGGCTAAATGTTTATTACCTAATGCCAATTCAGATTTGTTCAAATGAAGTTGCCCCTCCTCCTGGGTGGTGCCACACCCCCAAGGGGCACCAAAATCTTTGTAAATCTTCTTCTCATGAACCAGCAGTAGCAGAGACTTGATATTTGGTGTGCAGCTTCCTTTTGAGGTGTAGACTCAGATTTGTTCAAGAGAAGTTTGTGGGGCTATACTTGACGTTGTTATGAGAGGGGCAAAATTTTTTGCCCCGCCCAAAATTTCTATTTTCCAAACCGAGAGGCTGATTTGAACCAAATTTTATGTGAGGGCTTATTGGGTCATGAGTACTTGATTTATGCAAAAAAAAATTTTCCCGCAGCCCCGTGGGAACCGCAGGAGCTAAAAATAGAAAAAATTTAAAACGCCCATATCTCCAAAACTGCACGGCACTGAGAATTTTTATTTGGTGTGCAGCTTCCTTAGGACCAACAGAAAGGATTGGTAAAAAAAAATTGCCATCGGTTTTATCATAGGGTACAGTTTCGGGACTTTGAAAAAGTGCTGAGTCAGCACTTTTTAACACTGTAGGCAATGGGAAAAACATTAAAAAATCTTCTTCTCCAGATCCAGCAGGCAGAATCTTTTGATATTTGGTATGCAACATTGTAGGGTGGATCTGATTCAAGTTTGTTCAAATCGGCCCCCTGGGTTCATATTTGGGCTCAGTATAGGAGCCCGATTTCGAACTTAGTGCATTTCAGGCAAATTTCTTAAAAAATCTTCTTCTCCAGATCCAGCAGGCAGAATCTTTTGATATTTGGTATGCAACATTGTGGGGTGGATCTGATTCAAGTTTGTTCAAATCGGCCCCCTGGGTTTATATTTGGGTTCAGTATAGGAGCCCAAATTTGAACTTACTGCATTTCAGGCAAATTTCTTTGAAAATCTTCTTCTCCAGATCCAGCAGGCAGAATCTTTTGATATTTGGTATGCAACATTGTAGGGTGGATCTGATTCAAGTTTGTTCAAATCGGCTCCCTAGATTCATATTTGGGCTCACTATAGGAGCTCGAATTCGAATTTAGTGCATTTCAGGCAAATTTCTTCAAAAATCTTCTTCTCCAGATCCAGCAGGCAGAATCTTTTGATATTTGGTATGCAATGTTGCGGGGTAGATCTGATTCAAGTTTGTTCAAATCGGCCCCCTGGATACATATTTGGGCTTACTATAGAAGCCCGAATTCGAACTTAGTGCATTTCAGGCAAATTTCTTAAAAAATCTTCTTCTCCAGATCCAGCAGACAGAATCTTTTCATATTTGGTAAGCAACATTGTGGGGTGGATCTGATTCAAGATTGTTCAAATCGGCCCCCTGGGTTAATATTTGGGCTCAGTATAGGAGCCCGATTTCGAACTTAGTGCATTTCAGGCAAATTTCTTAAAAAATCTTCTTCTCCAGATCCAGCAGGCAGAATCTTTTGATATTTGGTATGCAACATTGTAGGGTGGATCTGATTCAAGTTTGTTCAAATCGGCCCCCTGGGTTCATATTTGGGCTCAGTATAGGAGCCCGATTTCGAACTTAGTGCATTTAGGCAAATTTCTTAAAAAATCTTCTTCTCCAGATCCAGAAGGCAGAATCTTTTGATATTTGGTATGCAACATTGTGGGGTGGATCTGATTCAAGTTTGTTCAAATCGGCTTCCTAGATTCATATTTGGGCTCACTATAGAAGCTCGAATTTGAACTTAGTGCATTTCATGCAAATTTCTTAAAAAATCTTCTTCTCCAGATCCAGCAGGCAGAATCTTTTCATATTTGGTAAGCAACATTGTGGGGTGGGTCTGATTCAAGTTTGTTCAAATCGGCCCCCTGGGTTTATATTTGGGCTCAGTATAGGAGCCCAAATTTGAACTTAGTGCATTTCAAGCAAATTTATTAAAAATCTTCTTCTCCAGATCCAGCAGGCAGAATCTTTTGATATTTGGTATGCAACATTGTAGGGTGGATCTGATTCAAGTTTGTTCAAATCGGCTTCCTAGATTCATATTTGGGCTCACTATAGAAGCTCGAATTCGAACTTAGTGCATTTCAGGCAAATTTCTTAAAAAATCATCTTCTCCAGATCCAGCAGGCAGAATCTTTTGATATTTGGTATGCAACATTGCGGGGTGGATCTGATTCAAGTTTGTTCAAATCAGCCCCCTGGATTCATATTTGGGCTCACTATAGAAGCTCGAATTCAAACTTAGTGCATTTCGGGCAAATTTCTTCAAAAATCTTCTTCTCCAGATCCAGCAGGCAGAATCTTTTGATATTTGGTATGCAACATTGCGGGGTGGATCTGATTCAAGTTTGTTCAAATCGGCCCCCTGGATTCATATTTGGGCTTAATATAGAAGCCCGAATTCGCACTTAGTGCATTTCAGGCAAATTTCTTCAAAAATCTTCTTCTCCAGATCCAGCAGGCAGAATCTTTTGATATTTGGTATGCAACATTGCGGGGTGGATCTGATTCAAGTTTGTTCAAATCGGCCCCCTGGATTCATATTTGGGCTTAATATAGAAGCCCGAATTCGCACTTAGTGCATTTCGGGCAAATTTATTAAAAAATCTTCTTCTCCAGATCCAGCAGGCAGAATCTTTTGATATTTGGTATGCAACATTGTGGGGTGGATCTGATTCAAGTTTGTTCAAATCGGCTTCCTAGTTTCATATTTGGGCTCACTATAGAAGTTCGAATTCGAACTTAGTGCATTTCAGGCAAATTTCTTAAAAAATCTTCTTCTCCAGATCCAGCTTCAGAATCTTTTCATATTTGGTAAGCAACATTGTGGGGTGGATCTGATTCAAGTTTGTTCAAATCGGCCCCCTGGGTTTATATTTGGGCTCCGTATAGGAGCCCAAATTTTAACTTAGTGCGTTTCAGGCATATTTCTTAAAAAATCTTCTTCTCCAGATCCAGCAGGCAGAATCTTTTGATATTTGGTATGCAACATTGTAGGGTGGATCTGATTGTGATTCATGAACGTATTTATTTGTAAAGTTGATAGAATCTTAGACAAAATTTGCAGAAAAGATCTACTATAGAAGGGGTGGTATCCAGGGTGAACCGTTTACCCAAATCTAGCAGTACTAATGCATTATTCACACAAATCTTCGTTCAAATTTTATGACCCCTCATTGGAACACACGCATTCAGCTCATTCCAACAAAGGTCATATGCCATGTTTTCGAGACAAAGGAATAAAAATTTTAGTTATTCATGAAATTTTTAGGCAACTGTTGTCTGTTATTCACATTGCTTCATGAAATTTCAGTACTTTTAGAAGTTACCTCAGTAATCAAGGGTTAATTCCCCTTAATTAAATGTCGCCTCTAAAAAACAACCACTTTGCATATCTTACCTTTTTACCAGCATAACTGCCAAAACTTGTCAGCATTCTTCGCAAAAATCGCTATTCAAATTTTAATTTTTGTCTCTTAAACATACATGTACTTATCGCTTGTAAATACCCCATTGGAATGAGCTTTTTGAGCTCATTCCAATGAGAGGACGCACACCATGCTTTTTGAGTCAAAAAAGCAATTTTTTTAGTTATTCCAGAATTTCGTACGTAAAACACAGCTTTATGACTTCACATTAAAATGAGCTCTCTAAGCTTGTTCCAATCAACATTCACGCACTATGTCTTTCACACAAAAAATAAAATTTTCCATTTATTCAGGAATTTTGTTTGCAAGAACACTCTTACCCCCCCCCCCCCCCCCCCCCACAAACACACACACACAAACACACACACACACACACAAACACAGACACACACATCTAAAAGTTCGTCAGCAAAAAAACAGTTACTTCAATTTTTAAATGCATTATAGGAACAACTTGCCTAATCAAATTTAAATACTTTTGCATCATTCTGTATCTAGAACAAACCATTTACCATATCTTTACGCAAAATTCTCCAGCATCATTCACAAAAAAACACCATTATTTATATATTCACATTTCTGTCTCAAAAATATACCTGATCTTCCCATACCCCTATTGGAGCTTGTTCCAATGATGATAAAAAAAATAAAATTTGTGAAAATTTTTGTTTTCTTGCATGCAAATATATACATGTAGCACATGGAAGATATCCACAGTTGGGGAGAGATGTCCAAGGCTATCTCTTCACATTCCTTGTTTGTGCTTCATGCTAAACCAGTTTGTCTGCAGAGATAAATTTGCTTTATTAAAAATCATTGGAGATTGGCCACACACCAATGATTTTAAATAAAACTAATTTTAGGTAACAAATGTTGAACTTCAAACAAAATCTATCACTCAACCAGTTAATGTTGATGAGGCATGACATGGTGAAGGTGACCTAAAATACTTCTTAGAGTCACTTTGTCAGGTGAGCGATTAAGGCCACGTGGGGCCTCTTGTTTTTTTTGGCACCTGTCAATTTGTTTTTTCGGTTTACGGCAAATCCGAAACCGAACTGAAAAACCTCTATGCTCTATTTGTAATGTTGGGTAAAGGGTTCATGCTGTAAATCATCAACGGTATGGCAATTATTAAGATATCTATTTGGAAAAGTGATTAATCGGTTAACCAAGGTTAATCCACATGATTAATCAATCAAGAAAGCCCCTTAACTGTTTCAACTCGACATGTATTCCCATGAACAGATTTTAATCCTTCACAGAAAACACATGATCTCGTAATTTGTTATTTCAAATTTTTTCCCAAATTCTTAAAAAACTTTCAACAAAACCAGTGCTCACCACTGTGTCAGTGTGTCTCTGATACCAAACCACTTACAACCAAAATAAAAACCAGAATAATGCCGTCACAGTGCTGTGGTGAACTGGTTTTGCCGTGGCCAAAAATGCTAATTTTGAGGGCTGCCTTCGTAATCGGGCCAAATTCCCACTGGACTACAACCCGTACATATCTAGTTGTTTAGCAGCACCTGTTGAGGCAGCCAAGACTTGACTAGATGATCACTGCCCAGGTGATTTGTCTATTGTCAGCAGGACTGCCTAATGATGGCAAGTTAAGGGCACATGCTCCGAGATCACAAAAGCCTGAAATAGGACTTTAAAGGTTGAGGTGTGTTTGGAACATGTCACAAAATTACTGTAGATATGATTTGTGTTTGCAAAAGAAAACCAGTGTTGAGGTCATTGGCAGCGTCATTTGTGGCGTTGTGGTAGAATAGTACAAGAACAACTTATTCTGTATTTTTCTCATATGAATTCCCCTTCAGTACTATCAACAAATCTTAGTCAAGTCAAATACCGAACCGATACCGTGATATATCCTTCCAAAAATACTGAAGCCAATACTGAACTCAAAATTCTAATACCTCCCATCTCTACTTTGATGCTACCGGTAAGCCCCATCACTGAAAAACCATGACATTACTAGTTAAATTCATACCCAGATTTGCAGATTAGTGTTCAACCGATTACCAAAAATGGCTGCTGACCAATTACAGTTATTAGAGCTCACAATTGGCCAATTCTGATGCCAATTTCGATTGTAACACTGTGCACTACTGGACAAGTTGAGGGTCGAAAGAACTACATTAAACTGAACATTTTTCACAGTGTTAAACTTCATTGACTGGGGTTGCAGTAAAATTACCATTCACGCACACTTGGGTGGTAAACGTGGCTCTCAAAGCCACGTTTACTGCTGAGGCGCTCAAGTGTGTGCGACTGGTAATTTTACTGCGACCTGAGTCAATGGAATGCAACCTTCACTTTTCCAGTATGAACTGGCGATTGCCGCAAATACACTCAATTGTAAGCTTTACATGTCATTTAACTTGTATATCTCCAAAAGCGGGATCCAGAGAGATTAAGAATACACATTGTGGTTGTTTCTTAACTTTATTGAATGGTATCGTTGACGTCATATTACATTAACAATTGAACAATTGTAGAAGATAATAAGATTCTGTTAATAAATCATCACAGAATGCTTGGCAACAATCGGTTGAACTGTTGTTCCAGGAAACGTTGCCGTTGTCATCTGATTGCCCACAATTGGCCAATTGTGGTGGCCGGTTCCGATCATCGGTCACAAACCCAGATGCAGGCAATTATATTTCCATGACAATTAGAGAATGATTGTTAGCATCAGATACAACCCCTCTCTTTCCATACCCCTCTATCTCTCTCTCCCTTTCTCTCTCACACACACTATTTCTTGTATTTATTTTGAAAAATATAAGATATACCTCAGGTGTTATAATGCCACTTTCCATAATCAGAGTTTGTTAAACTCACAATTAATGAATATTAATCATTTAATTAATTAATTTGCACCTGCGATTCTAATTAGTGAATGTATTTATTTCTCTTGGTTTGTGGAAAAAACACAAATAAGCTTTCAGCTTACTGCCGGATCCACTAAATTTTGTCTTTGTTTAACTCTTCCGTATATATTTTTGGAAATACATGTAAATAGTGTTTAAACAAATTGTATTGGAATGTGGCGGCCTATAAATATAATCTTATAAATAATAATACCATTAGAATCGGCTCTCTATGCCGATTCTGGTGGTATTAATATTAACATGGGTTTGTGGGAGTAGTTTATTGAAATATGATAGCAATTATGATGTATGACATTAATAACAAACTCCTTACAGTTAAAACTAGAAGTCCTGCCATGAAATGCGCACAAATAGCACATCGATTTGCGCGTTAATATACGCGTTATGACCAGAGTATGGCTATCAAATTCTGTACATAGCGCCTGTGCACAAGCATTATTTCAGCCAATGGACCTCCGGGTAACCCGGAGGTCCATTGGCAGAAACATTACCTGTGTTTGCAATGAGTAACCAGGAGAACCTGTCATGCTTTGGATGCCACTCGATATGGCAAATGCGCGCAATTCCTACGTGCAATTAAGCTTAGATAAACGCACAGTTCATGACAGGACTTCTAGTTTTAACTGTAATTATTTGTGATAAATGTGTGTAAAATGTTTAATGATGTTATCAGTTAGTACCGTTTGTTGATTGAAAATAAAATAATGATCAAAATAGAAGATGTTTGTTGTGTTTGAGCCGACTCTTACCTGTACTTTGGGCTGGCTGGGCTCTTACTATGGGCAGAGTAGACTTACTTTGGGCTGAGTAAACTGATGTTAGTCCAAGTAGACCCTTACTTGGGCCAAGTGTGTGGGCCAAGTGGACTGTAAACTGTTTTTCTGTCCCCATCACAGGTTGACACTGAAGTTATGGGGTTTGGACTTTTTGCCAAAACTACTCTTCGTCGGAAGAAAAATTAAGACAGTTTGTTGAACTTTTTGGACACCTCATCGTGAAAAGTTTCGCCAAAACTTTGGACATTTCGCCTAAAGAGCCTAGTTGTTGGAAAATATCAAACCGTTTGTCAAAAGAAAAATTTTACGATGAAATCTTATATTTTGGCCGAAGTATTTTTTTTCAGTGTAGTGTTTTTTGGGGGATGACCAGGATGGAACAAACAACAATACTTTGTACAGGTCCATTTTTTTTACTAAAATATCTTTGCAAACAGTAAAAGCAACATTAGTCACCTTTAAGTACACCTTTTAAAACACTTCAAAACAGTAAAAACAACATTAGTTACCTTTAAATACACCTATTAAAACACCTCAAAACAGTAAAAACAACATTATTAAAGCACACCTTTGTGAATTAGGGTAATGTTAACATTCTACTTTTCTGTATAGAACTTACAAATCAATGCTGACTTAAATTATCTTCAGAGATCAGATATACATGTAGAGGGGAGAGCATCTGATTACTCGCCTGAATTGAAGTCAACAGGCACTCTGTTTTTACTGAGCATCTCATTAATTATTTCACAGTTCCTTTTCCTGTGTACAGCTAGGTGGGTGATATACAAACAAGAAGTATGCAGAGTCATCATTGAAGTCAGCTATGGCATTCTACAATGTCATGTTAAAAGCTGTGACAGACTGCGACCCTATTTAGCACTTCTTTGCTAATCGTCATAGCTAATTTCAGTGATAACGTTGCACACCACATGTAAGTACATTTAGGTGGCTATACAAATTATACAATCTTATTAATTGAATCTTGCCACGATATTTGGCCGCAAATATCTCTCCATAGAACCATGTATTTTCGATAAATAAGCTGAAAAGCCATTTGGTGTTACCTGAGCAGCTTTTAATTTGTCAAAAAAAGACTATTCCTTAACAAGTCATGGTGGGGTTAGGATGGGAAAAACCAGACAATTCATAAGCTGGAATATACAAGTTGTTATGATCGCACATGTCCATGTATAGATAGAGTGCCAAGATACTGCCAACTGTGAACAATACTGCTGCTGATTGGACAAAATCACCAACATAGACAGATTTTACTTAATTTTATAAAAAATGTTTTGATTGTCAGCAAGATATTATTAGGATATTTGCTGGGATGGTAAGATAAATTTATATTCTGCTCGTTTTTAGCTGCGACTAGCAGCTCTATAAGTGGCAATGTCGGTCTGTCTGTCGGTCGGTCGGTCGGTCGGTCGGTCTGTCTGTCTGACCTACGAGTTTCAAAACTCAATAACTTTTGAAACACTTAATGGATTGACTTTATATTTGGCATGTAAGTGTATCTTATTGGTGTCTAGCCACTGTTCAATGTATTTGTTGTTCCAAATATTTTTCTTGGAGTTATGGCCCTTGATGAACTTAGAATTTTGTGACTAACGAGTTTCTCAAAGAATAACTTTCAATCTACCTGGTGGAATGACTTCATATTTGATATGCAAGTGTATCTCATTCATGTCTAGCCCATGTCCGATGCAGATGTTGTTTCAAATATTTTTCGTGTTTTTTTTTCACTACCACCTGTAAATTGCCCCTGAGAATATTTTTTGGACTTGCAGATTGCACCACCCGTCGCAGCTACGGCGTCGATGTCGCAATTTTTTTTATTTTTCTTTGTGGAAAAAACTTCTGCGAAGTGTCTTTTTTCATCGAGCTCGTTCCAATGAGGGAGTGACGTGATATGGTTTTCAGTCTTTTGATTTTGGGGAGAGCTGTCACTCTTGCATGCTACAGTACGTACAGAGTGTATAGCGTCTCATCCACTCGACGTGGTGGCAGGTGATTTTACCTACATTGACTCAGTGGAACACTATGTCGACTTTTATACACCACGTTTGCTGTGCATAAAAGATTAGCTGCTCAGGTATGAGGTGATAAACAGTAGCGATGGTTTATTCGCGCTTTTGATGGAAGTGGATCGGTGTATCACCGAGTACATGTCATTTAAATAAATCCTGTATATTTGAGTTTGATGAATTGATTTGATGACTTGGCCATTTAATATTTTGTTATTTATTATTGAATATTGATCCTGTGCTTGGTGACAATTAAATGTACCAAAAGAATAAAGGATCGCACGATGTTGAAAAGAAAAAAAATGTTTAACTTGACAGTTGGGTGTCCCCCTTTCCTCATGTAGCCTCTGATGCGATGATGTAAAGGTAGGTAACATCAAATCGAGATTATATAAGATGCTGCTGATGAATTTTTTTTAAAACCTCCCACTGTTTTCTGGTTCCGTTATAACTCAGCCCAGACAATTTTCGCAGTTTTGGTCAGTTCCAAATGTCACATTATTAGGGCCAAGTTGTCCCTACACCAACAAAGCTCTCAAGGATATCCAACAGAACTAATCTGAGAGCTACTTTTCAAAGATTCGACGTTTGTTTTCATCGAATGTATTGTCCTAAAAATACATGCATGCCTACACATCGACACATACTTCATTGTAGGTACCAGGAAATCTCAATAACTCGCACGTCATCTCCCGTATTATTCTACTAGCCTACTCATATAAATGTTGTAAAAAATGTGGGAACAAGCAGAAATCGGTAAATTCTACCTAAAACTTGACAATTTGATGGTAATTTTGTACAGCACCAGCCCCCCCCCCCCACTCCCTCCCCCCCCCCCCCCATGTAAAAAAAACTCCCTGTGCCCCCATACGTTTAATGTGTGATATTCGTATATACATGTACATTTTCTCGTGTTAGACGAACGTGAGCCGCTTGACACCCTTGAATTTTTCAAAATCAAAATTCAAAATCGAAAGACTGATGGTTTTATTGAAAGTTCTTTAAGAATTGGCGAAAAAAATCAAAATTACAAATTTTGATATGTGTTTTCTTTGAAGGGGAAAAAATCTGTTTTTGGAAAATAGGCCAAGTAATACAATGCATGCACAAAAATGTGAACAATACATGAATTATCAGCTGTAGCATTCCAAAACTTGAAACTATTCAAACTTTACTTCCCGTGAATTGGAAAGTAAACAGCATAATTCGACAAACTCTAAAGGTCAGTAAAACTACTCACTGTCTTTTTGTTTGTGCTCCTGACTTGAAAAGTCGAAAGGGTATCTAGTGGACCAATCTGTCCATCTGTTCGTCCATTCATCCGTCCATTTGTTCATCCATCCATTCGTCCGTCCATACCAACATTTTCCCTTGTTTCTCAGCCACTTCTACTCCGATTTGAATGATATTTGGCGGTGTGATAGAGCATCTTCAGGGAACGATACCTGTTTAGCATGGGTATCTTCCACACATTTTTTCCAGAGTTATAGTCCTTTTTCGACTTAAAAAATTCTAATTTCCTTTCATCTGAACATTTTTCCGTGTAGCTCAGCTACAGCTACTCCGTTTTGAATTATAGTTGGTACAGTGATAGAGTTTCTTCCACACATTTTATCCAGAAATTCCCTTCCGTACAAACATTTTCCTTTGTGTCTCAGCCACTGCTACTCTGATTTCAATGATATTTGGTTACAATACCTTTGTAACGTGAGTTTCTTGCAACATTTTCTCCAGAGTTATGGCCCGTTTTCGACTTGAAAAATTCAAAATTCTCTTCCATCTGAATGTTTTCCCTTATAGCTCAGCTACAGCTGCTCTGTTTTGAATGATATATGGAACAGTGATAGAGCAGCAAGGTGGGAATGATACCTGCCTAGTGTGAGTTTGTCCAGTGTTGTGGCCCTTTATCGACTTAAGAAATTTTTTAATTCCCTTCCATACCAACAGTTTACCTTGCAGCTCAGCTACCGCTACTCTGATTAGAATGATAATTGGTATGGTGATAGAGCAGCATGGTGAAAATGATGAAGGTTTCGTCCACACATTTTCCCCAAAGTTATGGCACTTTTTCGACTTGGAAATTTGAAATGTGCATGTTATTGTAATTTTATTATGCCCTCGACTTGAGAAGTTGAAGGGGTATCCAGTGGAGACCTCTGTCTGTCCATTTATCTGTGCGTTCATTCGTCCATCTGTACTTACATTTTCCCTTGTATCTAGTCACTGCTACTCCGATTTGAATGATATTTGGTGTTGTGATAGAGCATCATGGGGGAACAATACCTGTGTAGCGTGAGTTTCTTCCACACATTTTCTCCAGAGTTATGGCTCTTTTTCAATCTTTTGACTAAGAAGTTTTTTTGTGATTGGGGGCATTAGCAGCACTTTGCGATGCAGGCCTCTTGTTCAGTTCTGTGGAGAATCATCTGATTGACTTAAGACTGCTCCATTGAAGTTGCATTTCATGTATTACACTGAAATCAGATAAATTTGGTCATTGCTGCAAAATGCTTATTCGAGAAATCGGGTAATATTTTTGGAATTCCTACTTACTGTACACCAATGGAGTGAAAGGTGTGCGGATGTTCATTGATCTTTGTCTTGAAAACATTTTCCCGATGCCCTGACTCAACGATAATGTGCTTCACTTCAAATGGTAGCTAGCAGTATACAGTGTGTCTCCCATTTTCAAAATTGAAAGGCTGATTTATTTTGCTTGCTCTCTAACCAACTTATTTTAGGACAACACCATGGTGTACCATTGTACATGTACTTTCGTATAGAGGAAGGAATAGGCTAAATGATTAGTGGCATACATGTATACTACAACGTCACATCAAAAGTAGATGTAGCAAAACTTCAATTATCTCACATTTTTTTTTAAACAAATAAACGTAAATAAATGTCCCATACTTTCCGGCCAAAATCACAATCAAATAAAACGCAAAACACATTTTGCAGGTAACCGTGTAAGCGGACTAGCCGGCTGTCTTTTATTTTCACCAAATTTAACAACACAACGAAATAAAGTTAGCTGTTACATGGCCGTCCAGGAAAACCCATAGATAACCTTTCAAATTATTGTCATTATTATTTTTTTTTTTTTTTAAATTTTTTTGGAAAGGAATAAAACTATGGAAACCTGTTATCCGAAACAAGTGCCAGGCGTAACTTATAGTGTCGGATATACACTGTAAAACCCTGCAAGGATACATCTTTCTTGCACATAAAAATAATCGTAAACCAGACATTAATTGGTAAGTCTAATGCGTTCGCCAAACACGGCTAGAATGATCATTCCGCATCACTCACATTCAAACCTGAATGATTACCGCCAGTGTGGCCATTGGCTGACAACATTACGTGACAGCAAACATGTTCCCTGTGATATTTCTGAATAGGAAACACCTGAGACATTATTTTTCTGTCTTCGAATCGCAGAAAAATACATTTCTTGATCATTCTTATACCAATAAATGCAGTTGATAATCATTTGTAAAACAGAGTTGGAAATGCAAATAAACAGTGTATCTTTTCATGTTGCTGGCTTTAGAAATCGATTTTTAAATGTTATGTTGGTCTGTTAATTGTGGAATTCAGCTTTGAAGTTCGACCTCATGTTCATGACTTCCACACAGTGTCGCTGCACGCCTCATCAACATTCAGTAGAAATAGCCTAAGCTTTGAAAGCCACATCAAACTTGTGATGAGTATGAAAATGTTCAGTCTGAGACAGTATACTTTGTTGAAGTTTGTTCTTCCATATGCTCTTTAACCCTTTACCCAACGTGATGGCCAAAACCGGCCAACACTATTCTCAAAAGTCACCCACTAATTTTCATTATTTTTTGTCTCAAAAACATAGGTTATGACCCCTCATTGGAATGAGCTCGTCAAGCTCATTCCAATGAGGGGTCATAACCTATGTTTTTGAGACAAAAAATAAAAAATTAGTTATTCAAGAAATTTTTTTGCAATTGTCGTCTGCTTTTCATGTTAGGTAAAGGGTTAATTCAGAAATATAAATGCTGTAATGGACATGAAGTTGAGATTTGACATGTGTCCCATAAAGTTCCAAATCATCCGAGGTTGGACAACATTTTAAAAAAATTAAAGTTAACTTACAGCCGAATCACACAAAAACACATAATAGAGGTTAAAGCCGTAATTGTAGTCACCAATTCAAAATAAAACACAAAATAGAGCAACATTAAAAGGAGGAAGGTGGGGTGAGGGGGGGGGGGGCAGAATGAAAAGTTTTTGGAACAAAAAGTATTGTTCCCCACACAGAGATTTGAATGGGTATCTGGTGGCTCAGTGGTTACAACATTGAACTTCAAATTGAAAGGTCAACAGTTTGATTCTCACCAGGAGCAACTGCATTGTGTCCTTGGACAAGGCACTTAAACCTGATTGCCCACATTGGGGCATGTTGGCGCTGTGTACAAAATAGAATGGGTATGAACAAGTTGGCACACATACAAGAATGTGTGGCTTTATTCATGGCCCATGAAATGAAGAACAAAAACTATTAAGCACACAGTCTTAATTCCACTCTCCTTTCATGTATAGAAAAATGATAACCTGCATATGTGCCTGTAGTAATTGAATGCATTTTTACTCATAGGTGTATGGGGCCCCATACACCCTCCAGCCATGAAATTTAGCAGTTTTTATGGTGGAGGGCATGGTATTTTCAAGGCACATCATTCCTGGATAGGTCAGAGCATTTAAAAAAAATGTTAAACAATTTTCAGGGCATGCACAAAGTATTTCCAGGGTCCAACAGGGAAAATCATAAGGAATTTAGGGAAAAGTTTGTCACCACCCCCTCCCTCAACAAAAGGTCCTCCAATATGCCTACATGTCTGTTTTGACATGAGGTTCAGTTAAAAGTGAAAACAAAATTGTACAAAAGAAGATTCTTTGAAAGAGATGATATTGAAAATCACATAGAATGAGATTCATTCACTTTATTATATCTAGGCACAGTGATACAGCACACCCTCTACCTCCCCCTTCCCTCCTATCACCACCTCCATCATCATTCAAATTCATTGTTATTTCAAATCTTTCCTAAAAAATGTGGCTTGTGACTCCTTATTGGAACAAACTCCTTTGAATGAGATGCCATCATATATATTTTCAAGGAAAATACTTGAAAATGTTTTGTTATTGCTGACATTCACTTGATCAACTGTGTTAACCCTTTACTGAACGAATCGGCCACATCCACCCACATACATGTAATATACAAATTCAGGAAATGAAAAAATATTATTTTTCAAAAAATTTCAACCAAACCATATCATGTGACCCCTGTTTGGTACGAGCTCGTTGAGCTCATTCCAATGAAGGGTTATGTGATATGGTTTGGTTGAAATATTTTGAAAGTAAAAAAAAAATGATATTTAAAATAATACATTTTGATATCGTCTGTGTTGGGTAAAGGGTTAAATGGATAAAGGAGAGGGTGTTCAAATGACCGAAATACAATGAAAATATGTTTCAACTAGTTGATTCATCCATAATGTATAAAAAAACACACCGGGTAGCACATGAGGAAAACATTTTTCATAATTTTCAAGCAACAAGTGTATGAGAAGTCAGCCGTTTTCTTTTTATGGTAATATCATTCCCAATGCAGTTTGACCCATCATGTCAGATCATGTTATACAGTGAACAGCCAATATTTTATTTGTGATTGTCCAGTTACCTGCTGCAAACTCAGACAGGAAATTCCACCCAGATAATAACTGAATCCAAATGGTTTGAACTGTCCAATGAAATTTAGCTCATGGATGAATCTACTTATCCGTTGGTTAAGTATGTATATGTTGGTGATTCGTGTCAAGGTCCTGGCCCAAATACTGCATTTGGGTGGTCAGTAGGGCAGACTTCGCTTTCTTGTTAGCCCAATAACAAATAGCAGTGGATTCAGTCAATATTTTCTTAATAGTGCCTTGGATTGGTTAAAAAACTGGGTACGGAACAGCTATACTGAGCAGAGTTACTTAATTGGTTAAGTTTTGCTTGTTTTGTTTTCAGCTCATTGGCACGATAACTTGAACAAATCTCAATGGATTCAGTCAATATTTGGTATGTGAGACTTTCTTAAAGTGTCTTGAATTGGTGCGACAACTGGTACGGGTGGGCCATACTGGGCAGAGTTATTTTTTTATTTTAATTAGTTAATTTTTGCCAGTTTTCAGCTTATTAACATGATAACTTGAACAAATATTAATGGATTTGGTCAATATTTGGTGTGTGAGACTTTAACATTGTCTTGAATGGTTTCGAAAACTAGTGCAGTTTGGCCATACTGAGCAGAGTTATGGTCCTTAATTAGTTAATTTTTGCCTGCTTTCAGATCGTTTGTGCGATAACTTAAACAAATACCAGTGGATTTTCTTATGATGGCAAGGATTACAGGTGCCAAAAACTCGACCCCTGCATCATCGAGGCGTAATCCTTGTCTTTTTTTTTTGGGGGGGGGGGGGGGGGGTGGGGGTGGGGGGAGCAGCATGATAATTATGTGGAAGGCTATTGTTGATGTTTCAGTGACATCCACAAGGAAATTTTGCAAAAGTCCAAGCTCCAGGAATCTGAGGCTTTTCTAGCATATATTGGTGAAAATTGGAGACTACTTTGGGACTCTATTTTATGTGAAACTTACGTTGGGCCAATTTTTTTTTTTTTTGGTGGGGGGGGGGGGGGGTGGAGGACAAAAGATTTTGGAGGACTTAAGCTGGACTGCACTCAAATTCCATCAAAGTGGTCGAACTGCTCAAATTTACTGACAAACTGTCTCTGAAAAGAGAAAATTTTGGTGGAATGTCTTGGAATTCCTCTTCTTTGGTGCTCTTTCTTGAATTCATCAATGGTTCCTTGAATCGCTGGATTGGTATCTTACAGAATTGCCTTGTAACAAAAACACAGACAATGAATTTCAGAAACAATGTTTTTTATACCCCCACCTGCTTGGCAGGGGTATATAGTATTCCTCATTCCCATCTGTCAGTCTGTCCTTCTCAGAGTTGTATCATACATTACACTCACACCTTTCAAGGCAGCCATCTAAAATTCTGCACAATGCAAAACTACATTCAGCACATAACCAAGTTGCAAGGTCAGATAACGACTCTGTATATTTTTGTCACAGTTATTGCCCTTTATCAACTTAGAAAATTTCATGTATTTTCTAATTGAGGGTACCTTCATAGTGTAATCAATTCCTCCCACAGTTGCTGATGTAAAGAGTTAAAACTTTAGGATACACTGTATGGTTACACATGCCTTGAATTATATGCAACATCTATTTTTTTTTCAAGCATTTTTCATCAAATTAACCCCTAGCACTCTGGTGGTGCAACAGAATCTTTTCCAATCACTCTGTTTTTCTCTTGTTTAACTGTGAATTTAACTAACTATATCTTGTTTGACAGAGCTCACTGAGCTCTGTCAAACAAGATATATTTGGTTAAATATCGGAACTGTATTATGGAAAATATTTGCTGCTGAAAACTTTGCCATTTTGACATCAGAGTGCAGAGAGTTAATGCCTGTTATCGACTTAGAAAATTTCCTGTGTTTTTTAATTGAGGGTCCCTTCATGGTGTAATCAACTCCTTCCTCAATTGTAGAGTGTTGAAACTTTACAATATGGTTACACATGCCTTGAAAATATGGTTTAATGTGCCGCTTCTATAAAATTTGCAGAAATTTTTTTGTTCACAACATTATCAAATCAAATCAAGTCACTCTTTCATTTCCTTTTTAGCTCACCTGGCCTAAAAGGCCATGTGAGCTTTTCTCATCACTTGGCGTCTGTCGTCCGACGTCTGAAAACTTTTCACATTTTCATCTTCTCTGTAACCGCTGAGCCAGTGTGAACTAAACTTGGCAGGAATGGTCTATGGGAGGTCCTCTACAAACGATCCTCATATTGTTCCCGTCGGATGAAAAACATGGCTTCCAGAGGCATTCTTTGATTCTGGTTTTCAAAAATCTTCTCCTCTGAAACCACGAGGCCAAATGTTTTGAAACTTCACATAAATGATGACTGGAACCCCTTCTACCTCATTTAATGTTTATCGGGTTACAAACATGGCCACAATTACGGCTTATAGTTACTATAGAAACCCTATGGGAAATCACATTTTCATCTTCTTCTCTGGAACTACTGAGCCCACGTGAACCAAACCTGGTAGGGATAGTCTATGGAAGGTCCTCTACAAACTAACCTCATTTTGTTCCCATGGGTTTGAAAACATGGCTGCCAGAGGCATTCTTTGATTCTGATTGGTGGATTTTGAAAAATCATCTCTGAAACCACAGGGCTAAATGTCTTGAAACTTTGCGTGGTTGATGACTGGTACCCCCTCTACCACTGATCCTCATTTAATGTTGATCGGGTTGCAAATATGGCTTCAATTGTGGCTTATAGCTACTATAGAAAGCCGTATGGGAAAACACATTTTCATCTTCTCTCTGGAACTACTGAGCCGAAGTGAACCAAACTTGGCAGGAATGGTCTATAGGCGGCCCCCTACAAACGATCGTCTTTTTGTTCCCGTTGGTTGGAAAATATGGCCACCAGAGACATTCTCTGATTCTGATTGATGGATTTTGCAAAAAATATTCCCCTCTGAAACTACAAAGTCAAATGTTTTGAAACTTCACATGATTGAGGACTGGGCCACCTTCTACCAATGATCCTCATGTAATGTTGATGTAATGTTGCAAACAAGGCCATAATTGCAGCTCATAGTTACCATGGAAAGCCTACGGGAAATCACATTTTTATATGTAGTTCCAGGTGAGTGATTAAAGGCTCTTCAGAGCCTCAACATGTAGTTGTGTCGCCCTATGGTGACACTTAATAGTTTTTATGATAATGCCCCAATGGTCTGTAATCTGTCAAAAGTCTGACATCTGTTATCCTTCATCGGTCACCCAGTAATAAATGTTTCATTTCTGTAATGCTGCCCATGGTATTGCATGCATGGTATTCCAGACGGGGGCGTATGCCACCCTTGGCATTGCTCTAGTTTCTTTTTTCTTTCTTTTTTTAACACTTCCTTGAATGGACAGCTTTTGACTAACTTCCAATAAACACATGTTCTAGTAGAAGCCACATAACCCCTGCATGTATATTGAACTCTCACAGATGACAACATTACAGTAGTTTGTAGTTTACAGAAGTTTATTCAGTAATTAAAACCAGTGGCAATAATCCTCTAATGAGACAGTCACCACAATGGGATTACATTGTTGTGATCAGGTGCATGTCCATAATCAAACAGCTGCTGATTATTGTAGAAATCTTCTGATGTTCTCTGGAGCCTGCCCTGTTGATGTGGATGTGTTATCTTGAATTTAACTTTTTGCCATCCCTGTGAGAAGCCCAGGATGTGAACCAGTGTTTCTTTACTGTAGTAAACAAGCTCTGTTTTACTGGTACAATAGGACCGGTAACCAATGCATGCATTGGAAGTCCTCTAAAATGAGCAACATGTGTATAAACGATTGGCTGGACTTGACTTCTTCACATGTCTAATGACTTATTTCATAATGATAGCAATTGCATTTATATGAGTGTCGGGGTCAAACTGAGCTGGGAGAAATTGTCTATGATACCCACTCCACATTTCTGGATGTGGCCATGTTAGATTGACAGCATTATCTTGAATTATCAAGACTCAAAAAGTATTTTTTAGAACTATTGGAAAGAAAAAAATTAAATTTAATTTTCTATGTTTTAATTGTGTGATGCCTTGTGTATTCACCCACATGTTGGTTTCAAGTCAGAGACACAGGAACAGGGTTGGAAAATTTTTAACTCTGGTCCACCATGTTAGAACATTTTTGAGATCCTAGGTTGTGGCCTGAGTATGGTGAGCTGTAATGGCTAAGGGTTATTTACATACATGTAACTACGGAAGAGGGTGAGTGTTTGTACATGTCCAGCAGAGGTTAGACAAGATCAAACAAATTATTCACATTGCAAATAGAAACTTATTGAATAAATGTGTTCAAAATTATATTTCCGACAGTTTCAAATACAAGATTTAATTCTGCATGTGCACATGTTCACTTGTACACATATATTGAATGAAGACTTGATGCAGCTGTTCTTGTGAATGCACCTGTAATATTTATTTCTACTTGTAGATCTGATAAAACACAGGGATTGTGCTCCAAATGTTATAGAGGTATATATGATACATTTTAATATTCTTTGTTATGAGCTCACATGAGTGAAGCTCATCACGGTTTCTCTGTCACCTGTCGGCCCGTCCTTCCAAGCAGACCTTTAGGCCATGTAAAATACTACTTTTGTTTCTCAGACATTCTCAGACACTGACTGCTTGAAAACACATAGGATGGGAAATAGAATAGAATACTTTTTATTTAGTAATATAACATGTAACTGTATAAACATATAGAATACAATTAATAGGGAATGTGATGTACATAGTTCTTAAGTACATGATTGCATTACAGGGAGATGGCATAGCCACGAGGGCTGTCTTCCTGCCATATGCAATATAAAAAAACCCAGATGAATACAAAACAATCTTGATAGCAGCGTGTTTTCAGTGGGGGAGAGGGGAGTCTGTTTATTTTTTTCCCCAATTCTCACGTTTCTCCATGGATATTTCCCCCTGCCCCAATTAAAAAAAAAAAACATAACCAATTTCTTATCAATCTGCTTTTATTTTACATGGAAACAAAAAAAAACTACCGGGGGGGTATTTGAATTCAATACCGAATAATATTCGGTATATTGAAATACGGTCCAAGCCTACCCCAGAAACACCATTCAGAATCTTTTGATATTTGGTACACAGCATCCAAAGGGCGGTCAGATATAAGTTCGTTCAAATCAGTCCTCTGGGTTGATATACTGAGCCTGAATTTTAACTTTGTGCAATATGAGGAATAATCCTTTAAATTCTTCTTCCCCAGGACCACCAGCCAGAATTTTTAGTCGAGTTGTGACAAAGTCAAACTCGACTTTAGTTTGGTGAATGACGGGCGGGCGGGTGTGTGTAAACAATTGGTTTCCGGACGATAACTTGATAATGGTTTGACCCATGTTCATGAAACTTCATGGGTAGATTTTCCTCTGTGAGAGGAAGAACTCTATTTATTTTGGACTCGCTAGGTCAACTATCAAGGTCAAAGCGACCTTGAACATAGTAAAACGTAAACAGTTGGTTTCTGGATGATAACCTGACTATGGTTGAACCCACATTCATGAAACTTCATATGTAGGTTGGTCTCATTGAGAGGCAGAACCGTATTTATTTTGGACTCGCTATGTCAATGGTCAAGGGCATATTGACCTTGAACATACTAAATAGTAAACAATTGGTTTCTGGAAGATAACTTGACTGTGGTTGAACCCACATTCATGACACTTCATATGTAGGTTGGCCTCGGTGAGAGGAAGGACCCTATTTATTTTGGAATCGCTAGGTCAACGGTCAAGGTCACAGTGACCTTGAACATACTAAATCATAAACAATTGGTTTCCGGAGTATAACATGACTATGGTTGAATCCACATTCATGAAATTTCATATGTTGGTTGGCTTTGGTGAGAGAAAGAACCCTATTTATTTTGGACTTGCTAGGTAAATGGTCAAGGTCACAGTGACCCTGAACATAATAATCAAAACAATTGGTTTCCAGACGATAATGGTTTGACCCACATTCATGAAACTTCATAGGTAGGTTGGCCTTGGTGAGAGGAAGAACTCTATCTATATTGGATGTGCTAAGTCAAAGGTGAAGGTCACAGTGACCCTTCACATAGTAAATCGTAAACAATTGGTTTCCCGACGATAAGTTGATAATGATTAAACCCACTTTTGTGCTGTCACAACTCGACATTGGATCAGTGATCCTATCAGCATTTTTAGCTCAACTTTGGCGAAGCCAAATTTGAGCTTTTGTCATGGCCCGTCGTCTGTCAACAATTGGATACGGCTCGGGCTAGAGGCTGTATTTATGAACCGATCTTTACGAAACTTCTTGGGTACCTTTGTTATGACCGTGGGACGAGAACAAGTTTTTTTGGGTGCGGTCCGAAATTCAAGATGGCTGCTAGCCGCCATTTTGTACCGACGATGCAGAAATCTGTTTTTTGTACAGAACTTCCATATGAAAGCTCTGATTTGAATAATTTTTTTATGAATATTTAGTACCAGGGGATACATCACATATAATACAGGGTTTTTTTTCGTGCGTAAATTGTGCAAATTAGACTAATTTTGATGTTTTTTGGTGTTACTTTCAGCACTGTAAGTGCAAATGCCAATACGGCTCGGGCTAGAGGTCGTATTTATGAACCGATCTTTACGAAACTTCTTGGGTGCCTTTGGTATGACCGTGGGACGAGAACGAGTGTTTTGGGGTCCGGTCCGAAATTCAAGATGGCTGTTAGCCGCCATTTTGTACCGACGATGCAGAAATCTGTTTTTTGTATAGAACTTCCATATGAAAGCTCTGATTTGAATAATTTTTTTATGAATGTTTAGTACCAGGGGATACATCACATATAATACAGGTTTTTTTCTCGTGTGTAAATTGTGCAAATTAGACTAATTTTGATGTTTTTTGGTGTTACTTTCAGCACTGTAAGTGCAAATGCCAATACGGCTCGGGCTAAAGGCCGTATTTATGAACCGATCTTTACGAAACTTCTTGGGTACCTTTGGTATCACCGTGGGACGAGAACGAGTGTTTTTGGGTCCGATCCGAAATTCAAGATGGCCGATGGCAGCCATTTTGTACAAAATTAGGTGCAATCAGATTTTTGCACAGAACTTCCATATGAAAGCGCTCATTTGAATAATTTTTTGTGTGAATGTTTAGTACCATGGGATACATCACATATAATACAGGTTTTTTTGTCGTGCAGAAATTATGCAAATTAGATGAACTTTGATTTTTTCAGTGCGACTTACACACAGTAAGTACACATGTCAATACGGCTCAAACTAGAGTCTGTATTTATGAACTGATCTTCACGAAATGTCTTGGGTACCTTTATTATCACCTTGGGACGAGAACGAGTGTTTCTGGGTACAGTCTAAAATTCAAGATGGCTGCCAGTGGCCATTTTGTACCGAAATTAGGTCTAATCAGTTTTTTGTACACAACTTCTATACGGCTCAGACTAGAAGCCATATTTATGAACCAATCTTTACGGAACTTCTTGGGTACCTTTGTTATCACCGTGGGATGAGAGCGAGTGTTTTTGGGTGTGGTCCGAAATTCAAGATGGTCACCAGCAGCCATTTTGTACCAAAATTAGTGCAATCAGTCTTTTGTACAGAACTTCTGTATGAAAATTCTGATTTGAATAAATTTTTGTATGAATGCTTAGTAACATGGAATACATCACATATTGTAAGGGTTTTTTTTTCATGCAGAAATTATGCAAATTAGATGAACTTTGATTTATTCAGTGCTACTTACACAATGTAAGCACACATGTCAATACGGCTCAGGGTAGAGGCTGTATTTATGAACCGATCTTCACAAAACTTCTTGGGTACCTTTGTTATCACCTTGGGACGAGAATGAGTGTTTCTGGGTACGGTCTAAAATTCAAGATGTCTGCCAGTGGCCATTTTGTACCGAAATTATGTCCAATCAGTTTTTTGTCACAAGTTCTATACAGCTCGTATTTATGAACTGATCTTCACAAAACCCCTTGGGTACCTTTGTTTTCACCTTGGGACAGGAACGAGTGTGTTTTGGGGTGCCTTTGTTATCGCTGTGCTATGAGAACAAATATTTTGGGGTTCAGTCAGACCCACTCTGGGACTCAAAAATTTTTTTCTAGTTTAGCATCTGACTGTCACCCACCTTTATAATACTTTACCTATACATTTGTTACAGGCAACGGTCAGTATTTATGTACAGACCGTTACAATACTTTATATGTACCTTTGTTATCAGGTCATTACCTAGATGTTTGTCTTTGCTGTGTGACATACTATACATGTACATGTCTTTGTCTTGACAAGTTGAGCTACAGTGTCATTGACACTTTCATTTGATCTGTCATATGCAACATCTGTATGGTGGGGAGGGGGGATCAGAGTCAACTTTGCTCAAAGCAAGTCCCTCGGTTGATATTTGGGCTCTATACAGGTTCTCAAATTTTATCTTGGTCCACTCTAAGGAATAATCTTAAAAATCTTCTTCAGATCCACCAGTTTGAATCTTCTGACAAATGTTATTCAGCATCCTTAGGGTGGTGGAGGTGTGGGGTGGGGGGAGCAAATGAAGGTTCCCTTTGGGAGCCCAAATTTCAACTTAGTGCAATATCCGAGGACTATTCTTGAAAATCTTCTTCAAGGCCTAGTGTTCATATTTGGGCTCCCTTTTGTAGCTCAAATTTTCACTTATTGTAATATGGCATATGGTATGATATTTCGATATACCGGTAATACCTGTATTAAAATCTTCACCTGTTGAATATCTTCCATTCTATGAGATTACTAGTATATCATCTCTAACGATATTCGTTTTTAGCACGTGATATAAAACACAGTAATCGTTTTAAAAAAAAATCGATTCAATCAAACAGCTGATCAGAGAAACAGGAAGTTTTTTTTTTTCCACTTGTCGGACAAACGAACAGCGAGATATTACCTGATGTTGGCTTCTGACCTTTGAACTATGCCATATATTGACAAACAGACATGATTTTCAAGATGCGTGGGGAATATTAGTTTGTTTTAAACTGCATACCAGGCTTGTCATTTTGAGACGGGCGATCGCCCCAGGCTGCAGTCGCCCGCCTGAGTTCAAAATTTGTGTGACGATTTGCCTGGGATGTTTCGTCCCAAAATCATAGCCGGGACGATTCGTCCCCCAAATCTGATTGATTTGGCCCAAGTTATCGGCATCTGGCGGTGAGCACAGTGCACTGTCTTTTACAATCATGTAATGTATAGATACGGGCCTGGTTATTTGGATGCAAGATAACTATAACAAACACTCACCATTGGTGAGTGTCATGGGTAACCTGATATCTTGCATCCAAATATTGAAGCCTGCATCAAAACATTACGTGATGACGTACATCATAATTACACAAACCATGTACCTTAAAATGATATTAGTTGTCTACCCAGCATGCTGAAACAAATTGGCCCCCGCAAATCATAAATGACCCTCCTGGGGTCATTTTAGGTGAACCCAAAATGGCCCTCCTGGAGTGATTTGAGGCGAACCATAATGGGCTTTTTTAAGTGAGCTTTTATTTTTAAGTGCTCGCTCTACCCACGTCTACACTTTTTTCGACTGCAACGGACTTACCTGATGTCACAGTTCCCCTGGGCGGAGTAACAGCTTCAGTGGTCGAGCTAGCTGCTTGCAAGAGATAAAGAACACTAACTAGAGGCCTTAACCCTTGCTTATCATGAGCACTGCAGCTAGCTCTATTTGCTCAATGGAGCAAGACGACGGTAGCACACTTTGGATGGGTGTCACAATATCATCACCATGTTCATGTTCCTCTGAAATAGAACCTGAAAAAATGAATTAAAACGCAGTGCGAGGTCCGGTCTATGAACCTCACTGCCAACAACGTACCACAATACCCGTACCATACCTGGTACAAGAAATGTTCTCAACATGTATTATTAGCCAACATTCTCTCAAATGCTTGCTTTACCGGCTTTCATTGTACAGAGAGGTTTGAAACACAACAAATCCTCATTGTCCATTAAACTGCTGTAAAAACACTGTTGGTCGATGTGGGTAAATTAGTACTCACTGAGCCACGCTATTGCCATAATAACTACTCTTTGTGAGTTGCTTGTGTGCGGCTTAATGAGAAACAAGGATAAAAAGACAATAATACTTTTGTCTTCTCTCTTGTCATCACAGTGCCGGGGACACTGAAGACATTTTAGAGTCCCACTGCACAAACAAGTGCTATTTAAGTTAACTGTAAATAAGAGTGTGGCTCAAGAAAAGTGAACATATTACAAAAAGAAAGATACAAAATAAATTAGGTTCTTTAAAAATTTGTTGTGTTTCTCAAACTATTGCCCTGTAAACCCTTCCCACTCTGTCCATTGGGTAAAGGGTTAAAGAACTTGACATTTGACTTTAAATTAAGAGATTTTGTTAAGCAAGCATTTTAAATTTAATGTACAACTGGTGTCTTGAACTGGGTAGTCATAAGGCCTCAGAAAATCGATGGTTTTGACCACCCAGTTCAGGGTATCAGTTGTGCATTAAATTTCTGTTTGAGTGAGAACTGAGATTGGGAAATTTGGGGTTAAGAATTGGGAAAAATCATGCCCAAATGTCAGTGGGAAAGGGTCCCATAAACGGCTTCTGTAGATATCCAAAAGAATCCCTCTCCTTCATTGAACAACTTGGTTAGGTAAGTCCCTCAATCCCCTGGGACCTCTTATTTTCCATCTGAATGTTTCGTTATTAAGCAAATTGACTACAATATTTGATGTTGAATTATATAGATTAACATACCTGTTTTTCAGACAACATGGATAAATCAAATGATCCACTAAAACCACCTCGTCCTCTTGACAGTAAATCTGATTATGCACCTTCCACAACCACCACACACTCACTCAACAGAAATGGCAGATCATCAGCAGGTTGGTTTACATTGCTACTAGTGAATTTAAATACCACTGGTTGCTCCCTAGGAATCCTAGGAAGTGAAACAGTGCTTGTTTACTGCAGTCCTGGAAATGAGATGGGCGTGATGCAAATGCTCCCGTCTGCACCCTTGTTTTCTATTTTACGGGAGCTAAAAAATGCACTCGTTGAAAAACGTTGTGGAGCACTAATATGCTGTGAGGGCATATAAATATGTGTTGTTTTGAGAAAGCAGCACTCTGCAGCCAGTGTCATAATTCAGAAATTCCTTATACATTTAGCCCCTTGAACCCGAACGGCCGCTTTTTCTGTCCAGCAACATGATACGTCATAACGTCATTAAATAGGATGACTTCAGTAAATGTGTGGGGTAGAGCAATCAATATTTTCAGTGTGCAGACCCAAGGCTGCACATTGAAAATATTGATTGCTCTACCCCAAATAATGAATATGGACTCTTCTAATTGCTGCCATTCAACTGGCATGGAAGATACCACTAGAGTTCCAAGGGTTAACCCTTTACCCAACGAATCGCCCACATCTGCCCGCGTAATATGCAAATTCAGCAGCTGAAAAAATATTTTTCGAAAAATTTCCTCAAAACCATATCATGTGACCCCACTTTGGAACGAGCTCATCGAGCTCGTTCCAAAGAGGGGTCACATGATATGGTTTTGTTCAAATTGTTTGAAAAAATTTTTAAAATGATATTTAAAATAATAAATTTTGAAATCGTCTGCATTGAGTAAAGGGTTAAGGTTTCTGGTGTTTGATAACAGTATTTCCTCGAAATTCATATCCTAACATATTTTTATACTATAAACCAATGGTCCAGACTAGCTGGTGCAAACTCAAAGTTATCAAGGGCCAAACACAAGTTTCATAGCCCCTTGAACCCGAACGGCCGCTTTTTCTGTCCAGCAACATGATACGTCATAACGTCATTAAATAGGATGACTGTTCAGTAAATGTGTGGGGTAGAGCAATCAATATTTTCAGTGTGCAGACCCAAGGCTGCACATTGAAAATATTGATTGCTCTACCCAGGGACCAGCCGTGAGGGCGACTAGGGCGATTGAGTCGCCCTTCTAAGCCCAAAGTCGCCTAGAAAAATAGTCGGGGCGATTACAAGTCGCCCTCTAAAAATTGGCCAAAATGAGAAAAGGCTGAACTGAGTGATGCGAGAGTTACATGAAAACGAGTATTTTCAAAAATCGAATGTGCTCGAGTGTGATAAATGGGCATTTTAATTCGTCAAATAAACGTCCATTTATTTGAAATCACACGACAAGCAATTGTCCATTGTCGCTTTTGGCGGATTTTTTTATTTCTATTTTGTTGCGTTCCAGTCGGAGCTTCAAGTGTCGAAATAAAAATAGGTGACTTACGCGACTCAACAAACAACCCAGTTTGAAAGTAGGTTACGTCGCTTAGGATGGCGAAAATGTATACACAACGGACGTATTTTATAACACATTATTTTCATTTCGATTTGCTGACGACTGTTAACTGTTGGGCTGTCTATTCCCAGAAAAACACGAATGGAATTGAAACACATGAAAAAAAGCTTTAGTGATGTCAAGAAAAGCTTTGTACAGGACACAAGTGTGCATGTGGACGATCTTGAAAAAGGGTCCTCCTAAACATCGGAATGACATGAAATGTCGCGGAATGACACCGGAATGCCATAAAAATGATGCGGAATGACATTTCTTTTACAAAATACTCGACCCCAGAATGTATTTTGTTTATTAACTAACAAAGTACCTCCCAAGCAACCTTCTTACATCTGGTCCTGTTCACACTTTCAGACTGAGGAAATTATTAGCTTAGTAGACTTTGTTGAAAGGCAACCACAGGAGGGTGATGGGGGATTGGCTCGAAGAAGAGGTGAGGGGTCATGAAGGAGAAGGTAGCAGTGGGGGATTTTCAGTCAATAATTACATTGTGATTTTTTAACCTGGCACAGATGCATCAAAGACAACTGGACCTGGATTATTTGTACGTTAATGGAGGACCATAAATTGAAAATATGAAGGGGCGGCGGGGGTGGTACATGAATATTCTTAATTTTCCCCACTTGCCTATGAAGTCTCCCTACATGACTCTGCAGTCTCCCTATTTTTTCTGGAGGGAGACTTGAAGTCTCCCTAAAATTACCCCCTAGGCTGGTCCCTGGCTCTACCCCAAATAATGAATATGGACTCTTCTAATTGCTGCCATTCAACTGGCATGGAAGATACCACTAGAGTTCCAAGGGTTAACCCTTTACCCAACGAATCGCCCACATCTGCCTGCGTAATATGCAAATTCAGCAGCTGAAAAAATATTTTTCGAAAAATTTCCTCAAAACCATATCATGTGACCCCACTTTGGAACGAGTTCATCGAGCTCGTTCCAAAGAGGGGTCACATGATATGGTTTTGTTCAAATTGTTTGAAAAAATTTTTAAAATGATATTTAAAATAATAAATTTTGAAATCGTCTGCATTGAGTAAAGGGTTAAGGTTTCTGGTGTTTGATAACAGTATTTCCTCGAAATTCATATCCTAACATATTTTTATACTATAAACCAATGGTCCAGACTAGCTGGTGCAAACTCAAAGTTATCAAGGGCCAAACACAAGTTTCATACCCCTCCCCCCCCCCCCAATCCCCAAAATTTGCTTGCAAAATTGAAAATTAAAGGTTCTATCTGGTCCTCCATACTTTTACTCTCCGTGCATGCTCAGCCATCAGGAAGTGACCGGAATTGCCGCCAACATCATTCTTTGTTTGGCCCTAAAGTCAGTAACAATGTTCTGACACCTGTGCTTTAAAATCTCCTTTTTAAGGATGCCAGACACAAATCAATGCAAGAATTGGTGGATCCAAGGCTGTTATTGGATGATGGAAGTGTACAACGGTGGGGGCGCGGTGGCTCAGTTGGTAGAGGTGCAGGCTGCAAGCCGAGAGGTCCTCAGTTCGAATCCCACCTGCGTCAACTGCGTTGTGTCCTTGGGCAAGACACTTCACCCCCCATTGCCCACGTGGGGGCACGGTGAGGCTGTGTACTAAGGCGTACTGCACGTCGATTGTGCACCTGTCTTCAACCAATGCTGACCCTGCTTGTGTGGAGTTAGTATGTTGGGGAGCTGACAGCTGCTCGCCATTGCTCGGTGGTTCTCTCCGGGTACTCCGGCTTCCTCCACCCGTAAAACTGTCATGGTCATGATTAGCCATTGTGCAGAAATATTTGACCTTAAACACCAATAAATAAATAGTACAACGGTGGTTTTATACGTTCAGGTCTGTAACTTTATAATAATTATAAAATTATTTCATGTTTCCCAATTTTGGAACATACGCCTGACGTCCTCATTTTTGCTCATGATTAATTCACTGTTTGTTAAGTATTCCTTCCCTATCTTTCCATGAACCCTTCCTGTTAAACGCTTAAGCTTTTTGGCTATTTTTTATTAAAATTTTTTATTAAATTTCTTGGGAGTTTAACGTGTATTACAGAATATTTATTCTGTTTATCCCCATGGTTACGTCCTCACCCTAGGGGTGTTAGATCGTTTAGTCTTGCATCTTCTATCCGATGTATCGTTTTTTCTTCGTATGAAGATCTAGCTTTGCATCTGGTAGCATTTAAATTGGTTACTGACTTTGGGCCTTTTTGTGTGCCTGATGTCTTGTTTCCGTTTTTTTTATTGACGTTGTTTACATTGACAACGTCCTCATTTATATGTAGTATTTTATTTTATATTACTGTAGAATTACTGTAGGATACATTGATTACTATTCTGGTAGTGTAGCTCAAATAATTTGGATTTTGTCCACACTTAGGCTCTATCAGGATGCCCTTGGGCTCATAATGTTCCCGTTGGGAACTTGGGCATTTTTTCAACATTTTTTCACCAAAAATATTTTGAATTTAATTTTGATTGCTATTATTCATGTATCTTAAATATATATTTTGTTGTGGAGTTTGTAGGAGTGATATCGACTTTAGTCGATGCACTCCTGCAGATTATTGTCCTACTTGTGTACTCTGGGATGATTAACATTGGAGACGGGTGTTGTGGTTCGTTGTTGGCGGTGAGGTTCATAGACCGGACCTTGCACTGCGTTTTAATTCATTTTTTCAGTTTCTATTTCAGAGGAACATGAACATGATGATGATATTGTGACACCCATCCAAAGTGTGCTACCATCGTCGCACTCCGTTGAGCAAATAGAGCTAGCTGCAGTGCTCATGATAAGCAAGGGATAAGGCCTCTAGTTAGTGTTCTTAATCTTTTGCAAGCAGCTAGCTCGACCGATGAAGCTGTTACTCCGTCCGCGGGAGCCGTGACACCGGGTAAGTCCGTTGCGGTCGAAGGAAGTGTAGACGTGGGCAGAGCGAGCACTTAAAAATAAAAGCTCACCCTGCGACTACGTAAATAGGGAGGATATAGGGAGGAAGTCAGCAAGTTTCTTGTTGGGAGGCTCGGTGAGGTCTAATAGACAGCGAGCGGGAGAGGCCCCTCTCTAACCTAACAACATTTGGGGCCAAATGTTGTTATGAGAAACTTGCTCGAGCTGGAGCATACGTCCGCCCACTGCTCGAGACACTCCGTCTAGTCTGCAGCTGGGGTCGGCTTCAGTCACGGCTTCCTCCGCTACGTTTCACAAGCCGCAATCAAGTTTTCTGAGCGGGAGTGGTCCCTCTCTAACCTAACATCTTTTGGGGTCAAATGTTGTTATGAGAAACTTGCACGAGCCGGATCATACGTCTGCCCGCAGCTCGAGACGCTCTGTATAGTCTGCAGCCGGGGTCGGCTTCAGTCACGGCTTCCTCCGCTACCTTATTAAAGCACACATGACTGCAGTCTAGCTACCCGACTTCAGATATCCAGTCAGCTGCACAAAGATGGAGCCATTCCTCGCCTGTGAAGTCGGACCATCCGGTAGCTAGTGATCTGAGGCATTGATCAATGGGGCGTTCGGAGAAAAGATCTATCTCCGGATCTTCGTCCCAGGAGCAGCAAGCGGCAAAAAAACAGAAGATCGCTGCTTCTCAAGGAACGGACTTGCTGTCGCAGTTAGCACAGCTATTAGCAGCATCCCAGCAAATACAAGAGCAGCTTCCCACAGACTCCAATGGTGAGCTGTCGGATGGTGCTAGGTCGGTCTGGTCAATTGTACATGTGGAAGAAGACATAAGTTTCTCTACGGGACACTTGGCTAGATCTGGGGTCAGATGTCCTTTTGGAGAACCCTCTCCGTCCCGTTAACAGTCGAGGTAGACTGTGTCCATTGTGAGAAACCATATTGAGTCGGAACACACATCAAAGCGTTCCTTCCACACTGCAGCCGGGGCCAGTGGCAGTTATAGCTTCTTCTACTTAAATGGAAGCACACGAAAGAGGAGTAAGCCTAGAAGTTTCTAAGCAGGATACCCTGCAAGATCTGGGGACAGATCGCGAATGCAGAGCGTTTTTCTTCCTGTTAACAGTCGGGGTTGACTGTTTTGTGTTGTAAGAAACTTCAATGAGAAGGAGCATCTGTTCCATGTGACGAGTCGGGACACTTCAGCCGGGGTCAGCTATGGTTACAGCTTCCTCTTCTTCCATGGATATGCACAATAAGGGATAGATGCCTACAAGTTTCTAGCAGAACCTTCGGCGAGGTCTGGAGCAGACCGCAAGCTGGAGATTCTTCTCCTTTTCGTCAGCAGTCGGGGTCAGCTGTTTTTGATTCGAGAAACTTTAGTGAGTTGGGACGCCCGTTCACGCTTGCGGTTCGGGATGCTCCTTCCACACTGCAGCCGGATTCGGTGGCAGCTATGGCATCTTCCCTTGCTTCATTAATGAAGCATGTGGACCGCAGACCAGCTATCTGACTTTGCAGGTTCGGGTCGATAGCTAGTCGTCTGAGGCTTTTTTATATGGGACATGTGTTGAGGATTTGAGGCCAGATCTCAGTCTTGTGAGCAACTTATGGTGGTTTATCATTGCTCTGCTAGCCTCAATCAAGGACCGGCTGCTGCAGATTGCTCTGCGTATCGCAGCATTCCAGTAGTCGCTGGTACTACCATTTAACAGACTCCGAGGGTGAGCTGTCAGACTGTGCTGCATTAGTCCAGTCATACATTCAGTCGGATGGAGTTGACCATATTTGCTGATGGAACATTTGGGTGGTGAGAGGGCTATGGAGTGTGAGTCTCCATCCCTCACAGAAGGGCACTTTAAAGACTATGAAATTTCAGTCTTAAGCTCTTAGAATATTGTTCCATCTCAATATAAGTCTGCGTTTAGATGAGCAGGCCGGGGATAAAAATATTCCCAACCTGCATCATTTAATATATGCTCGGAAATAATGAAATGTGCTATTTCATTCAAAAGAGCTAAACTGGATGCAATGCCCTAAGCAGATCACCTTACCAGAGCTATGGCGCAACGTCTCAATGGAAAGGAATATGAGGATGTGGTTCCTCGCTAACAGTTTTATTCAGGGCAGTCATGTATGCCACGTACAGCTCAGCACGGACAGTGGAACTTGGAGTTGGTAAGACATGCTGCTGCCCTTGTGTTGTCCTCACTTTTAGATGACAAGGTGAAAAGCTCTCTCTGAGTTGCTCCGGTTACCGGAAATATACTATTTGACGACAAGCTTACGTTGCTATATGAGCAGGCTACAAGAAAGCTTCTAGTGCTCTGCTATTGAAGTCGGTGTCTCATCAACTCAGCAGACCTGGGTAAGCGAGGCCTTTCTGCTTCTAAGAAAGCATCAAGAGAATGTCTCGCAAGGGTACAATAACCCTCTTATATTTACTTCGGAAGTCATTATAGCGACTCGGTGAAAAGGATATAGGTCTGATCAAGGCTATGGACCTGATGCCCCTTGATCGATGATTAACGGAAGGTTATCATCTTCACAAGAAACAGGATGTTAATCATGGAAGTTTCTTTCACAGAGAGTCGCTCCTAGTGGAGGTAAAGGCTCTCTTATTGAAGGGAACAATTGAGGTCGACGAGCCGAGCTCCTTCGCAGGGAGGACTTAGTTTCACCTCCTGTAAGCATCGTAAGTCGTACAGGTGATGGACATGACCTCTATTGCTTGCCAGTTGACGGAACGATAATCTTGAGGTCGTCGAGAATAGATTTCGGTTGCTTTCCACTTGGCGATAGGTTATCAGCCTCGTAATTAAGTGGATAAATTGTGGAAGATCAGTGGATGAGAATGTAGTCTCGGCAGGCCTGCGGCTTTCAGCCCGAGCAAGCTCCACTTACAAGTTTACTTGTTGGACAAATCTTCCAAGAGAGGCTTTCCTTCTGGAGGTACAAGCTTTCCTATTCAAGAAAAGCATTAAACGTCGTCGAAATTATTCTCCAGTTTTTTATTATCACCTGTTTCTCTCCCTGAATCCGGATGGATACTGCCGAGATATTCCTTGGCGTCAAAACAATTTGTGTCATTGTGGATGCCATAGTGGCTTTCTGTATGGTTACAGCGGTCTCTTGGGTTAGGCTCTGTCCGCTGTCTTTTGGGAATAAAACCGAAAAAGATGTCATAGACTTGAGTCTTATTGTTACAACATAGTAGCCTAGCTAAAACCATGAACGAGATTTTTTCAGTATTATGCAGTGGCATAACTGAATTTATTATCTCTTGGGACTACAGTCTCTTTGGAAATTCAGGGCTGTTTATATAGCGCCTCTTCAATCCCTACCTTGCGCGACGATAATTGTAAGTCTCCTTTAAGTGAGCCTTCAGGGTCGCAACTTACACCGATATATCTGTCTTCATGAAGTTGAAGACTTATAAGCTATGGCTAGCAGTGTAAGTCTCCTTAGTGAGCTTTTAGGGCCTCAGTTATCAGCTTTTAATGGTCTTCACGTACAGGAAGACCTTTAACTGCCTCAGCTAAGCTGAGTTCATTGTCCTATTGGACATGATACCGTTTGTTAGAAGAGGTTATTCTCTTCACACTGGTTGGGTTTGGTGTGAGTTATTATGTAAATATGGTGTATTTGTTCATCACGACCTTCTCCGCCCTTAGTGGCATTATGGACGTGAGGGAGCCTTGCGGTTCCTATACTATTTGATGACTAACACAAGAACGATTCAAGTAATGCAGGTGAGGGGGATTTGATATAATTTTAAGCCTCGTATGCATTTAAGTATATACATGCATTTCATGACTTCTCGATTGGCGGCTGGGTCATGTTCTATGGCGACCTCATGCGCACATCCACTTTTTAGTTGGTTTGTTTCCTGTGGTTGTTAGTTTATGTGTCATATATGAGCATATGATTCATCATCAATAAATTGCTAGCTTTTGTGTACCTTTACGGCTGTCAAGTCAGTTAACTGGTATTCAGATGATTACATGCGGGATTTCAATTCTCGTGTGCATTATAAGTGTATTATTAGGCAGACGCATTATTGTATGTTAAGGACCTTAGAAACAATGAATTATTTTTGGGGCGGTCTGTGACGGCTCTGTTATTCATAGCTCATTCCATTTCTAATCCAGATGTCTATAAGTTTCGGTACCCAAATCGAATATAACTTTTCTATGCATTCTCGTATATTTGCACCTGTCTGGGAGTGTTATTTATTGGAATTTATTGTACACCTGAATGGGGTCGCCTGTGGGTTGCCTCGGAAGTGTGTTTACTCTCCAGAGATCATCCGTTGTGATTCTATTGGACATGTGTATGTTGTACATATTATATCACCGGTTTTCGACCTATCTACGTATGCCGACTCCGGTGTACTTTACAAGCGGGCGCTATTAATTACCAGGATCGCCGCAATAGCCTTAGCTTCTGAAGTAGCATTAAGCACCAATTTATTAATAATAATTAATATCTGGGTGCCTGTTTTTCGAATATATATTGTTATTTGGTACCGCTTTAACTGATCCCAGAGCGCTCCCCTCTTTGTTTTTGAAGAAGGTTCCTTCAAAAAAGGGGTATGGCCCTCCCATGAGTGGGCACTCATACCTCCTCGCTGAGTTATTATGTAGTACTCTCTTCTACAAAGAATGATGTTGGTGCCAAGTCCGGTCATTTCCTGATGGTTGCGTATGCTCGGAGAGTAAAAGTATGGAGGACCAGATAGGACTTTTAATTTTTGGTTTTGCAAGCAAATTTTGGGGATTGGGGGTTCAAAATTTGTGTTTGGCCCTTGATAACTTTGAGTTTGCACCAGCTAGTCTGGGCCATTGGTAAGTATAAAAAATATACAAATTACTTTAAATTTATCATATTACAGGTGCAATTTACTCCCGTCTCGGAATTCACAGGAGCTTAAAACTACACCCGTCAATTTTGTTCATTTCCAACACTGTTTACTGCATTATTCAAGTTCTGTTTTACTGGTAAAATAGGATCCAGTCTAAACTTGAGTATACAAATATTTGCAATGTGAACATTAATAGTTTTACAGTACTGCAAATAATGCCAATATATATGCACCAATATGCAAAGAATCCAAGGTAGTGGAGCTTGATTATTGCATTATCTACCTAAATGTGCATATGTTATTCAGTACTCCATTCGGTGAAAATTTCATAGCCAACAGCTTCCTCTTTTTCATGTATCATTGCTCATAGTGCTGTTTGACCCCCCTAATGCACAATTTATGTGGGATGACCTCTAAATGATCTGAAATGTTGTTTCATTTCAAATATTTTATTTCAATGTATGATTACCACAAATGGCTCCTTAGTACATGTACACTGTTGTCGTTTGGTCATCAAGTCTCAACTTTTCCAAACCCGTATTATGCCTGTCTCAAATGAGGCTCATGTAGCGTCACTGATGTGCATAGATTTTTGAGTTGACAATTCTACAGTATGGATGCCGTGGACTGGTCATTTTTCACAGTGGGCAATATTTCCATGTGCTTCAATAATTAAAATTTTGTTGAATATGATTCTTGTCTCCCGCTTTTTTAAAAAAACAGGAGATATTAAAATTAGGGTGTCCTTCCGTCCTTCCGTGTTTTTCGTTTCTAGACTGTAATTTTCCTTACAGTCAGTCGATTTCGATGAAATTTGGGTAGTAGATCACTTTCATCAATTGTGGGTCCAAGTTCGAACATGGGCATTTTCAGTGCATATTTAATTAGGTTGCTTAAATTTGATTGGCTGATGGTTTCCAGACTCTAACTTTCCTTAGAGTCAACCGATTTCAGTGAAATTTCATGTATGGATTACTTTTATCAATACCTAGGTCAAGTTCGAATGTGGGAAATTTTGTACCGAAAATCTGTCCGTCTGCCTGTCCATCTGCCCATGCATCAACACACCTCGAACTAAAAGCCGTATTTATGAACCGATCTTCATGAAACTTTTTGTGTATCTTTATTATTATTGTGAGACCATGTCTTCATCATTACTTCTTTTGCAACTCTACAAAGTCAGACTCTCCCAGTACCATATACAGACCACCATATTATCTGGACATCACTTCCAAGGTTTCATTAACTTCCAATCACAAGCTTTACAGGTTGGTTAACACTTTTCACATCAGTTTAATGTAATATGTCTTATCATACAGTCTTAATTTTTAGTGATTCTCACAGTTATACTCCACATCACTTTACTTGCTTTGACATTGACCTCCGTGAAAATAAATCTGATAATCACTGTCTGAAGCACTGTCTGTTCTGTCTCTTCTAAATAACTTCCATTTACAACTCAACTATATTCCACTGGATGCATTAATTCCCCTTGAAACTGCTGCCCAGCGGGAGACATGAATTCACTGAATTTGCTTGTTATTATCTGGTAAACATGTGCATGTACATCACTGCCCACACATGGTTTATGACAGGTCCAAGTGACTGTACTGTACAAATGCAAAATAAATACTCGAGATCTTGAGCACTGAATACTCTTGAAGAACATTTTGTAATTTCCTTTTTGTTTACATTTCAGGTATCAATTCAAGTTTTAAATATCTGCTGTCATATACATGTAATAAACAATCTAGGTTGCCAGATTATCTCGATCAGACCCAAATATCCAGATCAAACGCGATGCTTACAGCATCTTGTTTAATCTGGCTGGTCTGGTCTCATCATCCCGATGAAATATGAGGCCAGATCATTTGACTGTTGAAATAATATATGGATCACATTGTTAATATAAGGAAAGAAACAAAGAATTGACTAATCAAGCAAACATACATGTAATATAGCTTGCAATATTCATGATAGCATGTGGCCCATGGAATATTAATTTAAGTGAGACAATCATGGCATAATGTCAGTCTTGAAACATTTCATCATATTCCGATTGATCCGTCCTGTAATTCTCTGGAATTTAGGATCTTTTTGTTTTGAGGCTGAAAGATGGTAAATTGTAGTTTTAGACAAGCAAGTTGGAAACTGAACAGTAAGTGGTTTAGGTGGACAATTGGAAATGTAATCCGATGCACATGCTGGTGGTGCAGCCACCTGATTTGCCACCAAGCAGATTGAACTGATTTTTGATTTGGTCATATAAGTGTCGTTCAGATGACTGATACTAGTACAGTGGAGCCTATTTAATTGTATATCTTTTAAATGAATAACCCTGTTAATTGTATATAACTTTCAAACACAAAACCATTTACCATTCCTTCAGTACAAATTTGACCTGTTAATTACATAGAGAGTAAACTCTTGTTAAGTGAATAAAAAATCTTGTAATCTCTCGAGGAATTCCTCCAAGATCCCCTTAATTCCACACATTTACAGACAATTTTTTTGCTTTGGTACTTCCAATATTGGCATTTAATCTGTTATATCTTGTTTGACAGGGCTCAATGATAGAATAAAAAACATCCAACATTGGCACTTAACTGTTTATATACTGCTGGCAGATATTCCTGCCCAGGACAGGATTCCTCTTGCCATTGAAATCAGAATAATTTGGTCACATTTATTCAAATTTTACTCCTGTAAAGTGAATGAATTTTTTCATCAATGATTTCTTGAGTTAAATTTCGATGAAGTTTTCATGAAATCTAGTTGTGGCTGCTGTGAAGCAACCATGACCAGATTCAATGAAAACTATCTTGAAACTATGTAGAGGGTAAAGAGTTAATCTGTTACATCTTGTTTGACAGTGCTCCAAAATAGAATAAGTGCTCTTGCACAGTTTATAAGTAGAAGAAAGAAATATAACCCAATTCCCGTTAATTGAATACTTCTGTTAATTGAATATTTTTCTCTGGCAAAGTGACTACACAATTAACAGGGTTCCATTGTATCCATTGTAACTGCAAGTGAATGACTACATTTCTGTTCTAGATTGGCAGGAAAGCAGAGTGTGATCAGTATGGGTAATTTGATAAAGGAATCTTTATACTGAGATGGATTTGTGGCGATGTTGTTGACTGCAATTTGCTGATTTCTAACGAATAACAGATGACTCTTCTAAAACAATATTCTTGAATTTAACAGAAAATTTTCATTTTTTACTTCTCAAAAAAAGCTCATGACCCGTCATAATGAGATTGTTCCAGTGAAGGGTCATTTTTGAGACAACATTATGAGAAAAAAAATTTAATGGTGATATTTGTGAATAACACTAGCTGGTTTTGGCCATAAGGATGGGAAAGGGGTTAAAGACCTGTTGACACAAAATCTTATTTGAGGAGGTCAGAATTAAAAGATTGAACGATTTACTTTGACATGTGAGCATCTTAATATGCATTTCGAACTTTCAATCTTTCATTTTCTCTCAAACTGTATTTGTTGGGTGGTACTTTATTTACATTGCAGATCTCGTCAGAGGGGAGTGTTCAGGACTAAGCTCAGCTAGTGTCAGTCTTACCAATATTCCAAGTTCTAATTCAGCGTTTAAAGGTCCAGACAATATGTCAAAAATCAGTGATTGTGATATTTCACTACGGACAGATGTCGACAAAAACTGTGACGGTGTGGGTAGAAACCCAAAAGACAGTGTCAGTGTACAAACAGACAGTAGTGATAAAGTGTCAGTGATAAACACAGACAATAAAAATATTCTACCTCAAACAGATAACAAAACCTCTAGTGCAGAAACAGAGCGTAAGGGTACAAAACGGTAAGTTCAGTTCATAAACTCACAACCTGCCAAGTATTTATTGAAAAATTCAAGAGGGTATGGTAACTGGAAGCAAGGAATCATTCATAGAGGACTCTTCATTTTGCAGAGGAATATTTTGTTAAAAAGGAGTCCGGATTGTACCTCTGCTAGGTGATAAGAGTATTTTTGTATTGGGCAGGGACTCTTGACTCCAGCAGGTAAACATTTAATGCTGGGTAACAGTAACTCCTTGAAAAACCATGAAGATCTTTGGATTAAATAGCTTTTCAAGGCCTTAACCCTTAAAGGCCTAGTTCCAACTTTGATCACATTTACTGTAATAGAACAGGTGCCCCAACATGCTGCCTCTGAGTAAACTTGCAAGATGCAGTCTAAGTACCTCAGCAGTTGTTTCTAGGCAAGTCGTGGCTGCCTTTACAGGCAGCCCAGGGACCGACCTGGGCATACGCCAGTGTGTATTTGGTTCTGAAACATCAGGACCTGGCTCTTAAATCTCAGAAATAGGCATCTCAGTTGGTGCGTAACTTCTCAGATCATATTTTGATATTCTTTCGATGGATAATCGAGAGAGACACTCTTACAAGTATTATATATATGATTATCATTTATCATTGTTGTAGAGTGCTTAAGTTAATACTTCAAGTCTTAATTACCAAGCATTAATCTTCACTGTGGTTTCTAATCACGTCTTGGCTGCCTAAATAGGCAGCCAAGACTTGATCAGAAACCACAGTGAAGATTAATGTCTGCTATAGTGTACTAAATGAAAATGATGAGAGCTATTTCATACTTGCAGTGTGTGTTACAAACAGCAGTGTGACTCCGTAAATTGAAATCTGGCGCATGAATTGAAAAAATAGGCTCCGAGGCTAGAGCGTATTTTAAATAGTCCTGATCGGTCCCTGCAGCCCCGACTTGCCTAGAAACAACTGCAAAGCCACAGAATATATACTGTCAGAGTGTTGCCAAAATGTATAAAAATCTCCAGGCCTTGAGTCGAATAAAGGCCTTGGATGAACTTGAAACCTAAGTTGCAGTTTGCATGATAAATGTCATCAAAACAGTGTTCGATAAATGTTGCAAAATATGTACTATTCTGGACAACTTGTCATTTTGCAGTTAGAATCTTGACAGTGACAACACTTTGTCTTGACTATCAAACATACATATTCTCTTTTCTCACACAGTGGATCCAACTAGAATTCAATATTGCCTAATGGAATAATCCTCTCAATTGAATATAAATTTGCAACACCACACCATTTACCTTTTCTGTAGGACAAATTTGCCTTGTTAAATTGTGAATTTCATTATGGATAATATATATAGTAATTCCCTGTTAACCATTTTCCTAATGAATAATCCACATCCGTAATATATGCAAAATCAGCAGTTGAAAGAAATTATTTTTCCAAAAATTTCAACAAAACCATATCATGAGAGCACTCATTGGAACGAGCTCATTGAGGTCATTCCAATGAGGGGGTCACATGACATGGTTTTGTCAAAATCTTTGGAAAAATTTGAAAAAATAATAAATTTTGTTGTCATCTGCATTAGGTAAAGGGTTAATAAAAAAATAATACATGTATTGTGATTTTTCATGAACTTCTGACAATGCTCAAATTCCCAAGCTTTGCAGACCTATATGTATATGGCCTCAGTACTTCCAATGTAAGCATTTCTTCTTTAAAATCATGTTTGACAGAGCTCAATTATCTCTGCAAACAAGTTATAACAGAATAAATACTCATTAGCTTAACTTGACAAAGGCAAGATAAGCTATTGCCATCACGCGTGCAGAAGTCTGTTAGTCTGAGAGTCTGTCAGTCTGTTCACATTTTCCTTTAGCACAGGCTACAACCCGTAGTTCTTGTCTGATCGTCACAAAATTTCATAAGCAGGTTTGGGGTCATGTCTAGATGAGAACGTCCCCTTTTGGTTGCGACCGGTCAACCGGTATGGCCCCAAACCCGAAAACCATTAGCACAGTCTACAGGTTGTATTTATGAAGGGATTTCATTGTAATTTGGTAGGATGCCTCTGTATAATATCTAGATGAGAACGTCCCCTTTTGGTCATGATCTGTCAACTGTGATGGCTGCCCAAGCCCGAAACCCAAAAACGTTTAGCACAGTCTGCAGGTCATATTTAATATGGAGGGATTTCATTGTAACTTTGTAGGATGACTCCGTATGATGTCTAGATGAGAACTTCCCATTAGATCGCGATCTGTCAACTGTGACGACTGCCCAGGCCCAAAACCCGAAAACCTTTAGCACAGTCTGCAGGTCATATTTATGGAGGGATTTCATTGTAACTTGATAGGTTGACTTCATATAATGTCTAGATGAGAACGTCCCCTTTTGGACGCAATTGGTCAGTTGTTACGGCTACAGGTGCCCGAAGCTCGAAAACCTTTAGCACAGTCTACAGGTCATATTTATAAAGGGATTTCATTGTAACTTCGTAGGATGACTCCAAATAATGTCTAGATGAGAACGTCCCCTTTTGGTCACGATCTTTCATCCGTGATGGCTGCCCGAGCCCAAAACCCAAAAACCTTTAGCATAGTCTACAGGTCGTATTTATGGAAGGATTTCATTGTAGCTTGTAAGGTTGACTCATTATAATGCCTGGATGATGACATCCCCTTTTGGTCGTGATTTGTCAACTGTGACGGCTACAGGGGCCCGAAGCCCGAAAACCTTTAGCACAGTCTACAGGTCATATTTATGAAGGGATATGAAGATAATGCCCAGATAAGAACGTCCCTGTTTGGTCGCGATCATTCAACCATGATGGCTGCCCGAGCCCAAAACCCGTAAACCTTTAGTACAGACTCCATCTCATATTTCTGAAGGGATTTCATTGTACCCTGGTAGAATGACTCACTATAATGTCGAGATGAGGACGTCTCCTTTTAGTTGCAATCAGTCAGCCATGATAGCTACACAGGCCTGAAGCCCGAAAACCTTTAGCACAGTCTACAGGCCATATTTATGAAGGGATTTCATTGTAACTTTATAGGATGACTCGTTTTGTAATAATTTCACAGTAACTTGGTAACTTTCGTTGACATACGTTAACTCTGAGGGCCATATACATTAACTGTGAAGGCCACATTGACCCACCCCTCAGTTTTTTAGTACAGTCTACACCTCATATTATTTTTATTAAAAACATAACATACAGGGAACAGAAATTCATATTCCCAATTATCACAATTCTTGTCTTATTTCATAATCGTTTCATAAAAATTTAACATTATCCTTTTCATCAAGCACAACACACAAACAGGTTAAGCTACAGTGTCATTGACACTTTCATTTTGTTAACAGAATGCCAAATCATCAAATTCAGGTTAATTGAATGTTCCTGTTTATTGTATATTTTTTATTACCTGGTAAACGAATGCGTGGACATAACTGCCCATGCATGGATTATGACCAGTCCATGGCAACTGTAGTGTAAGTAGCTGATTTTCAGCTCATTACCTGACATGACAATCAAGTGACCCTTGCAAAAACATTTCTGGAATAACTTAAAATGTTTGTTTTTTGCCTGAAAAATATAGTTTATCACCCCTTATGAGAATGAGCTCATTGACCTCATTCTGATAAGGGGTCATAAGCTATATTTTGTAGACAAAAACTGAAAAAAATATAAAATTTGTCCTCTGATTTTTGTGAATAGCACTGGCTGTATTTTGGCCATTATGTTAGATGAAAGCAATGTATCTGTTCATGCTTTTTGGCATCAGAAATCCCAACCACCATCCAACAGTCCAAGTCTGCTAAAAAAAAATATCTTCACTGGCAAGCCTGCAATTAATATATTTTGAGAGCCAGCCGTGATGGGTACCAACTTTTTTGAGCCTGTCATCCCAAACCTGGTATCTGAAACAAGAATTACAACCCATTAGTTTGGTATAGTGCAGGTGTATGAAGCAGCATTACTCAGCTGGACAGCAGATTCTGTCTGAGATACATGTAGACTTCGATTGATTTACAGAAGGATTTTTGGTAGAGTGTTTTTTAAAACCCCAACTAATAGTTTGATGAACTCGGTGGGTGGGCATGACTTTCATGTTAGCGTGATAACTTGAACAAATATCAATGGATTTCGTCAAAATTTGGTATGTGAGACTTTCTTAACAATGTCTTGAATGGGTTCGAAAACTGGTACAGTTCGGCCATACTGAGTTCATTAGTGCGATAACTTTAACAAATATCAGTGAATTTGATTTTCTTATAATGACAAACCTTACAGGTGTGAAAAAACTCAACTCTGCATTGGCGACGCATAATCCTTGTTTTAAAAATGGTCACTTTCCATGGGTGTGTCACTTTCCATGGGTGTGCGATATTTCCATGGATGCAATAATATTAGATTCCAAACACTAATTATAGGAATAATCATCAAACATTTAAGTAATGGAGCACCAGGACAACCCGGTGCTTCATTAATTAAAGTTTTGCTGCTGATGATTTTTATTACCTGGTAAACGCTTGCGTGGACATCGCTACCCACACAGGGATTACGACAAGTCCATGGTGGCTGTACTGTAACAATAATCTAGTGAAGCCAACCAAGATTGAGCATCTTATTACATTACAAAGTGTCAAAAAGGTTTGAATGTTACAAGTAAGTATTGTTTTAGATTTTTTCTTATGAACTCTAGAGTTTCAAGAAATTATTTTTAATATTGTGACCTCTTGTTTTATCCTTCTGCGCTGACACTCATACCATATCAATTAACTGGTAGAGTGCTGGAAGCCCATATTTGGGCTTTATTCTTAAGTGCATGTACCACGACTTGAAGGCATATATTCGGTGGATGTGCTTTGTGTTATCTTTGAAGTGATATTATTTAGTCTGTAAGGGTGTTCCTTGTTACAATTTATGGGAGAGTGCTTGTAGGTACTCTCCCATAAATTGTAACAAGGCAAAGACATGTGTTAAGATTAGATGCCTAAAAATAATTCAGTATTCTACCAGTTAACCCATTCACATGGTTGTGTGTTGTTCTTTATATTGGGAGAACAGTGGCTTATTGATTAGCACATTGAACTTCATATCAAATGGTCATAGATTCATTCGTGTGTTGTGTCCTTGAGCAAGACACTTTGTCATAATTGTCCAAGTTGGACCATGGTACTGTGCACTAAAGCATACAGCACATCAATTGGTCTTCAACTCGTGGAAACCCTGCTTGTGTTGGATTCGTAGGTTGGAGAGTGACAGTTACTTACTGTTGCTTAGTGGTTCTCTCTGAATACTCTCTCTTCTTTCAACCGTAAAACTGTCTGACACAATATGATCCTAGCTGTTGAAAGTGTTGTAATTCCAATAAATATTAAGGAATGGTGCTGGACATTACAACAGGCACAAGTGAATGGGTGACTGTCAGACATGCAAATCGTGCCTGTCATTGACAGGCTGTTTATATCAAAGCTTGCTCCAGTTATTACACTGCTCTGCAGGGACAGGGATGTCAAGGTATCACCAGAACCAATAGTGCTGGTACCAGGGTAGAACCACACTACTGGTGATGGTAACTACCTTGTATTGTTTTCTTATAACAGAGCAATCATCGAGCGATAATTGCCTGAATCAGATCGACTATTCATAGAGAACAGTGAGTGAACGATCCAGTAAGTGAAGGTATTTTAATAAAAGGAAAGTGAGTGTTTTTTTCTGTTTCAGTGAAGTGTTGACTTTAATCTATTTCTTGGGCAAACTCTGAACTTGATTGAATACAGTGGCACATGCTGAGTGCTGACTGCCGAGTGTTGGATGCATGTACTCACTCACTGTACTTTAAAAATAAACACAATGCAGCCTTAACTGGTTGAAGGCTAGATTATTTTTGGTGGTCTGAATTTACAGGCACTCTCCAATAATTTTGTAATAGAATAAATTCATATAAACAAATTATCATTTCCGTTTGGCTGAATATGAAACACAAGCAAGGAAAATATTGGCCTTTTCTCTATTGCCCTCATTTTTTTGAAAGCCCTGATAGTGGCTTTTAGCACTCAACCTGTTAAAAATACTCTGCTGACTAGGTTAAAAGGGCTCACAGGATGGTTCTTTTTTTTTTCCTCATGCAAGAGAAATAGAAGAGTGTTGAAATTTCAACCTGATACAGTTAAAACTAGAAGTCCTGTCATGAACTGTGCACTTATCAAGGCTTAATTGCACGTAGGAATTGCACTCAACTGCCATATCGAATGACATCCAAAGCACGACAGGTTCTCCTGGTTACTCATAGCAAACACAGGCAATGTTTCTGCCTGTGCACAGACCATATGTGCAGAATTTGGTAGCATTAGTATGGTCATAACGCGTAGATTAACGCGCAGATCGACGTGCTATCTGTGCGCATTTCATGACAGTACTTCTAGTTTTAACTGTAGGTGAATGTGAATATGCAATGAGAAACTATAGCATACATTGACAGAAGTGTTGTCGTCATCATGCGGAAGCGACTGTAGTAATTCATACCCTTTTTGGATCATTCTCTTTTGTCAAAAGATAACAGCAGCTTGAATATGATTCTCTAAAAATGCTCACAAAGCTGAGAATTATGGACAAAAAACATTGAATTAAATCAAGTACTGGAACCATAGGTATTGGTGTTGGGGTATTGATACCGAGAAAGCTCTCGATTATGAACAGTACTGGTGATGTTGCTGGTACCTATTGACATTCCTGTGCAGGGAGGTGTAACAACCAGAGGGTTCCTTTAGAATTGTTGTTCTGAGAATATTGCATCATTATAAGACAAAGCTCTCCTAAGCCATCATGATTACCCTCTGCATGCTATTGATGTTGAAATATCAAAATTTAAAGCTGCAAATTTTTCCCATAATGCAACTAGGAATATAAGAATAAGTTTTAAGGTAGAAGAGTTAACCTTTGTAGGAGAGATTCTCATTTGTGAACCAGACCGGTTTCAACTGTTTAGTCTCTTCGGTGGTTGAAATGATTTCAGAAATTGTTGGTTCTCTATCAGTCGCCATTCCTCCTTCGGTAAAATGTACATAAGTTTTAAGGTAGAAGAGTTAACGTTTAGAGGAGAGATTCTCATTTGTGAACCAGACCGGTTTCAACTGTTTAGTCTCTTCGGTGGTTGAAATGATTTCAGAAATTTTTGGTTCTCTATCAGTCGCCATTCCTCCTTCGGTAAAATGTACATAAGTTTTAAGGTAGAAGAGTTAACCTTTAGAGGAGAGATTCTCATTCGTGAACCAGACCGGTTTCGACTGTTTAGTCTCTTTAGTGGTTGAAATGATTTCCAGAAATTGTTGGTTCTCTATCAGTCGCAGCCCACTTCTTTTTAGGAATATATGAAGTAGATTCAGTATTGTTAGGTTCAACATTCCATAAGTTATAGATATTTTGTATGGAGCAGCCTGTGATACAGCACAGCTGCCGTGGACTGGTTGTAATCCACAAGTGGGCAGTTATGTCCACGCATGCATTTACTAGTTAATGAAAATCATCATCAGCAAAATTTTATTCATGAAGCACCGGGTTGTTATTCAATTTTTTGATGATTATTCCTATAATTAGTGTTTGGAATCCAATATTATTGAGTTCGTGGAAATATTCCCTACCTGTGGAAAGTAACCAGTTCAGTACTGTAATGGGAAAAGCAGTATAAAACTATTCTATCAAAACACTGATGTAAATTCTTCCATGTTTGATATATAACATCCCTCTAAAGCCAAGTTAACGGTTTGTACAAATCAAGCCTCTGGGAGGCATATTCTAAAGTGTCATTCCCCTCCACCCCAACCTCCAATTTTCAACACTGTGGGTAATAGGGGTGTGTGTGGGGAGCAGTAGTAGTTTCCCCTCCCAAATCATTTATCCAAATTATTTTGTCTTTGTAAGAAATATTTACATGTTTGTTGAAATTAAGTTCTTGGGGTCAAATTTAGGCAGTATTATGGGACCAGTATTCTAACACAGTGGATCATGGTGGAGGCATCTTTGTCTCACCAACATAATAGCCAAAAATGGCCAGCGCTAATCACAAAAATCACCAATTAATTTTCATTATTGTTTCATTTTTTATCTCAAAAACATAGGTTATGACCCCTCTTAGGAACAAGCTCATCGATCCCGTTCCAACGAAGGGTCATAACCTATGTTTTCGAGATAAAAAATGAAAAAAATTAGTTATTTAAGAATTTTGTTTACAATTGTTGTCTGCTTTTCATATTAGGTAAAGGGTTAACATATTAAATAGTTGTCATTATTCTCAAATTTCAAAATGAAAATTTGATTGTACTGTACCATCACATTGTTCCCAAAGCAGCCATGCCTATTTTTTCTCTTTCTCATTCATTCTCTATTAATTATTTGGATTTGTTATGGGATTTCTGTTAATTTGGGTATCTTGTGTATTGATTAGATAAGGGCATTTGCTGATATGGAGAAGTATCCGCTCATGTGAATGTCTCCAGCCCTTTGTGACGTCCTGTTTTGTTGTTTTTAGTCAGATGCAAAATAAGCCATTTGTGCATAGTTTCAAGTGCTGTTTATTTGATTTCAATACTTTTCTTATCATGGTCATGATTAGTCAATTGTGCATAAGTATGTGACCTTAAACACCAATAAATAAATAAATAATAAATAAATAAAATATCATGTTTGTGCCAAAGGAATGGCAGTATTTGCAAAACCTCCTTGAGATGATAATGGAGTTTGGAATGAAAAACTCTTTGTGGTACAAGCTATTCTTTGTCACCAATGGTACAGACAGTTGACAAATTGGATTTCTGCTTTCTTTCTTTGATGAGGTAATCTGCCACTGCCAGGATGTAGAGAGGTTAGGGAGAAAAAGCAGGTGAAGTCGGCACACAATCATATATGTATGTCATAATAGTATCACTTTTGAGATCTTTGTTTGATGAAACTGTAGCATTAACCCCCAGCACACTAATGTTGAAATATCAAAATTTCAAACTGCAAACTGCAAATGTTCCCCATAAAGCAACTAGGAATTAACCCTTTACCTAACATAGCGACCAAAAACGGACAGAAAATTAACCAGAATGAGCCAACCACAGCCTAAAATGTATCTCAGAAGTTTCTCAATAAAACCATACAAATATGGATATCATTAGAACCAGCTCATATTTGTATGGTTTCGTTGAAAAATTGTGAAATTTGTTTTCGAAAAATGTGAAATTTAATTAATTTTTAGCTCAACTTGACAAAATCAAGCTGAGCTATTGCCATCACTTCTCGTCCGTCGGCATACGTACGTCCACAATTTCCTTTGGGACACCTCACCAGTCGCATTTATGATCAGATCGCTTTGAAACTTGGTATGCTTGTTTGTGGTGACCTCTAGATGGGAGCTATCGATTTTCTTCAATTTCCATCAAAAAATGTTGCCACTGGCAACTTTCTTAAAACGTAATTTAGTCAGACCACAATATTTCCCTTTGGCACACCCTACAGGGCACATTTATGATCGGATTGCTTTGAAACCTGGCATGCATGTTTGGGGTGACCTCTAGAAGGGAGCTATTGATTTTCTTCCATTTCTGTCAAAAAATGTTCCCGCTGGCAACAACCTTTGAACTTAGTTTAGTCAGGCATCAATATATCCTTTGGCATGCCATACAGGGCACATCTTTGATCAGATTCATTTGAAACAAGCTATGCTTGTTTGGGGTTACCTCTTGATGGGAGCTATCCATTTTCTTTGATATCCGCCAAGAAATGTTGCCGCTGGCAATGACCTTTGATGAACTTAATGCAGTTATGCATCAAAATTTCTCTTTGGCACACCCTGCACGGCACATTTATTATCGGATCGCTTTGAAACTTGATATGCTTGTTTGGGGTGAGCTCAAAATGGGAGCTATTGATTTTCTTCCATTTCTGTCAAAAAATGTTGCCGCTGGCAATGACCTTTGAACTAAGTTTAGTCAGGCATCAATATATTCATTGGCATGCCCTACAGGGCACATTTATGATCAGATCGGTTTGAAACTTTGTATGCTTATTTGGTGTTACCTCTAGATGGGCGCTATCGATTTTCTTTGATTTCCGTCAAAAAATGTTGCCACTGGCAGCGACCTTTGATGAACTTAGTGCAGTTATGCATCAATATTTCCCTTTGGCACTCCCTGCAGTGCACGTTTTTGACCAGATCACTATGAAACTAGGTATGCTTGTTTGGGGTGAGCTCTAGATGGAGGCTATCGATTTTCTTCCATTTCCGTCAAAAATTGTTGCCGCTGGCAATGTTTTTAGAACTTAGTTAAGTCAGGCATCAGTTATTCCTTTGGTACACCCAACAGGGCACATTTTTGATCAGATTTGTTTGAAACTTGGTATGCTTGTTTGGGGTTACCTCTAGATGGGAGTTATCGATTTTCTTCGATATCCGCCAAGAAATGTTGCCTCTGACAACGACCTTCGATGAACTTCATGCAATTATGCATCAATATTTCCCTTTGGAGCAGCCTGCAGTGCACATTTTTGACTGGATCGCTTTGAAACTTGGTGTGCTTGTTTGGGGTGACCTCTAGATGGGAGCTATCAATTTTCTTCCATTGCAGTCAAAAATAGTTGCCATTTGCAACGACCTCTGTTGAACTTAGTAAAAACTTAGTGCAGTTATGCATCAATATTTCCCTTTGACACACCCTGCAGGGCACATTTATGATTGCATCGCTTGGAAACTTGGTATGCTTGAGTGGGGTGATATCTATATGGGAGTTATCGATTTCCTTCCATTTCTGTCAAAAAATGTTGTCGCTGGCAACGACCTTTGAACTAAGTTTAGTCGGGCTTCAGTATTTCCCTTTGGCACACCCTTCAGTAATGATGAACCTATTATCGGCCGTCGGCATCGGCCGATAATGGGGTAATCGGCATCGGCAGAAAAGGACACCCTTTACTGATAGGGATGCACCAATTGTTATAAGGTAAGAATAAACCGTCGTTTTTTTTTACTCAAAGCCACATCGTCAAAAACAGTGTTTACACGTGAAAGTTCTGGGGAATGTGTCAATACTATTGATTCCAGAATTCTGTGCGTTTTAATATTCTATGAATAATTTAAAGCTTGGACACAATTTCAATTTGTCAAACGGTCATGTTTGATTCTTATTAAATGGAAATCGTGGTCCAGTTTATTAAGTTGTAACATCGTTGTTTAAAATTCAGCTTTTCAATATTACTACATTTTGAAAATCACACAGTTCTTATTAAAACAAATAGTGTCAGATTGTCGGTGCCAGTTTCATTTCTGATTTATTTTTAAGTACTGTATTACGAAAAAAATCTAGAGGGCGACAAGTGAAGTAAATTATGCAAGGCATGTAGCCCTCCCCCCCCCCCTCCCATTTTTTTTACCTAAAAATAAAATCACCAAACATGCAACTACTACAAGATTGCCATTTTGATATTTTAAGACACATTCACATAGAGCGAGATAAGACTAAGTTTAGAGTAGATCGTAAAGCCCTTGAACGAGTTTATTTTTCATTCGTTCGCCCAGTATTGGAATATGCAGACATAGTGTGGGGTAACTGCAGTGCAGAAGAATCCTGTGGACTTGAACGAATTCAGATTGAAGCAGCCCGGATCGTGACCGGAGGAACTGAAAGTGTGAGCAAGCAGTCTCTGTATATTGAGACTGGCTGAGAAACTTTTGTTTCAAGAAGGGAAAAACACTGAAGGCTACTTACAAACCAAACAATTAAGATTTCACTATCACAACAAAGTAGACATACAAAGCAAATCATTATCAAAACACAAATGCAGCATGTGCTGACAGCAACTTACAGAGAAAATCATTATCCAAACACGTGCGACATATCCGACAGCAAGTTTTCAATGCATAAACTTATAGAAGTGTATGTTCCGAAAGTCAAATCAATAGTGATTTAAAAAAAATAAATTAAATAATGATAGCATGTCCATTGGTCTGTTATTTTCGTGTTACTATCCACCCCACTGCCTGCAAATCATATCAGGTACGAATTGTCCAGCTGTGGGTATGAGTTGTCCAATAGTGGGTACAAGTTGTCCAGACAAAAATGGGTATGAGTCATTCAATTTTGGGTACGACTTGACTGGTATGAGTTGCCGTGGGTATGAGTTGTCTATTTATATGAAATAATAGACAACTTACTTTTGTCAGGTATTATAATCCAATATAAATTATTTTTACATACGGGCTGTTGTCTTCACTAAATTGGCTCAAGGCAGTCATAACCCCATGTACGAAACGTCCTAGCTTGTGATCGAAACGTCCTATGAGTTTGTGTACGAAACGTCCTAAATTGCCATGTACGAAATGCCTTTGTATGAAACGTCCAGCTCCCTTCCATGGCGGGGCAGAATCACGTGATTTTCAAAATGGAAAGGTCTATTGTAAACATTCATTTTGAAATTGAATATTGGGCTTATGGCCGATATGAGAAGAAAGGAATAAGTCGGATTTACCCAGAGTCAGGGCAGTGTCTGTGTATGAGTTACCACATGATCGCTATGAGTTTTATATATAAAGGGATTTAATCTTACTGGGAGAATATACTGGGAGAATATGTAGTTCCATGCAGAGAGAGTCAATCTGACACGGGTGATTCCGTTCTTCTCACTGAGGAATGGACTCCACAAAACGATCGGATAAATTGTCTGGGAGAGTTGATTTGGTGGCGAGTTGACCAGGAACTAAGAAACACAACCCCACATTGACATTCTAATTGCAACTTTGCAGGGTTTGATCAAGTTATTCATGCATTTTTACAGAACTTAAAACATCCTTATCGGCATCGGTATCGGCCAATTATTAGATTTTTAACATCGGTATTGGCCGATGGTTCATTTACCATATCGGTTCATCACTACCCTTCAGGGCACATTTATGGTTGGATCACTTTGAAATTTGGTATGTGTGTTTGGGGTGACCTCAAGATGTGAGCTATTGATTTTTTTTTCATTTCCATAAAAAATTATTGTCGTTATCACCAGCCTTTGAACTTTCTGCATTTGTGCAGCAACTTATCCCTTTTGCACTCTCTGCAGGGTATATTTATGAATTTCCATAAAAAAAAGAGAGAAAAAAAACTTTGCCACAAGCAATGACCTTCAAACTTAGTGCATTTGTGCATTAACATTTTCCTTTGGCATGCCTCAGAGGGTACATTCATTATCAGGTTGTTTTGAACTTTGTATGCTTATGCAGGGTGACAAAGATAGGAGTTATCGATTTTCTTTTCATTTCCATCAAAAATTGTTGCTGTTTGCAACTATCTTTGAATTTATTGCATTTGTGCATCAACATTCTTCTTTGACATGGCCTACAGGCCACATTTATCACAGGATTGTTTTTGAACTTGGTGTGCTCATTGGCGAGACCTTTAGATAAGAGCTATTGATTAGCATTCATTTCTGTGAAAGAAGTTGCCATTTTCAATAACCTCTGAACTTACTGCATTTGTGTATCAACATTCCTCCTTTAGCCTGTCTTACAGTTTACTTTTAAAAATGCATGGATTACTCTGATGTTGTGCACACACAATGCTGTTATGTTGAAATTTCACTAAATAACATTGGTACCAGTGATCTTCAATTTTGCCATTTCACTTATAACTTACCAAGTTCAAGTTTGTCAAGTTGAGCTACAGTGTCATTGACACTTTCATTTAAAAATACTGTGTTAGTTAAACGGTTAACGAGTTCAATCTGGAAAACAAGACAAAGTTGGTTAAATTCTTAGTTGCATATTCGGAAAAACTTCTTGCTTCACATTTTGATATTTTGACTTCAGTGTGCAGAGGGTTAAAAATATATTAATTTGGAGTTTCACTGACAACTGGCATACATACAATCTTTCAAATGCTTGTTTTCAGATTAATTCATCATGAACTAACATGTTGTTCTTTTTCAGATTTCTGACAAATGCTCCACAGCATTCTGTTTTTTGGTATTTTTTTAACAAAATATTTTTAGCAGATAAGTAGTCTTTGTTCTGCGATGATTTTTTGTGTTTTATCCTCAAGAACAATAATGGTTTGGTGAAAGTATCATAATAAAATATTAATAAAATATTAGATTGATCCTATTTATTGTTTCTGCACAGGGACAGTTCTGTTCTGACAGAGGAGGAGAAACCCAGTAAACCTGTACAGAAAAATAAGAAACGATGTTTTAAATGCAGTAGTAAACTGGAACTAGCTCAAAGAGAGATAGGGAAATGTCGATGCAGTAAGTAGACATATATTGACTTTTTAGCTCACCTGACTTTCAGTCAGGAGAGCTATAGTGATCACTCACCGTCCGTTGTCCGTGAACATGGTGTTTGCTTCTTCTCCTCCCAAACCGCTGAACCAATTTAATTGATATTTGAGATAATAGTTTGTTATGACATAGCAATTTGATTTTGTTCTAATCAAATTGCCTTGCACCTTGGTAGGGCCAGGCCCAAAAAGTGTGCCTAAATCTTAAAAAATCTTCTCATGAACCAGCGGTAGCAGAGACTTGATATTAGGTGTGCAGCTTCCTTTTGAGGTGTAGACTCAGATTGTTCAAGAGAAGTTTGTGAGGCTATATTTGCCGTAGTTATGGGATGGGCAAGAATTTTTGCCCCACCCAAAATTTCTATTTTCCAACCCGAGAGGCAGATTTGAACCAAATTTGATATGAGGACTTATTGGGTCATAAGTACTTAATTTATGCAAAAAATTTTTTTCCCGTCGCCACATGGGAACCGCAGGAGCTAAAAATAGAAAAAAATTTAAATGCCCATTTCTCCAAAACTATCTCCCAAACTACACGGCACTGAGAATTCTTATTTGGTGTGAAGCTTCCTTAGGACCAACAGAATGGAATGGTAAAAAAAAATTGCTATCGGTTTCATCATGGGGTACTTTTTGGGGACTTTGAAAAAGTGCTGAGTCAGCATTTTTTAACACTGTGGGTAATGGGAAAAACATTTAACCCTTTACCCAATGAATCGCCCACATCTGGCCGCATAATATGCAAATTCAGCAGCTGAAAAATATTTTTCGAAAACTTTCAACAAAACCATATCATGTGACCCCTTGATATGGTTTTGTTGAAATTTTTTGAAAAAATTTAAAAAATGATATTTAAAATAATAAATTTTGAAATTGTCTGCATTGGGTAAAGGGTTAAGACTACTTTTCTCCCAAACCACTGCTCCAAAAGCTTTCAAATTTCACATATAAGATCTTTGGAAGATTGTTTCACATGTGTATTGAAATCAATTCCCTGGGTCCATATTTGGGCTCTCTATGGGAGCCCAAATGTTTAAATTACTGCAGAAAGAGGAATATTCTTTAAAAATCTTCTTCAGATCTACCAATAAGAAAGAATCTTTTGATATTTGGTATGCAGCATCCTTAGGGGGGTGAGATTCAAGTTTGTTCAAGCCAAGTCCCTGTGTTCATATTTAAGCTGAAAATTTGGGGTCCTGGTCCTGACTCAGAAATTTTTTACCAAAATCCGGAAATGAGTTTTTTGGTTTTTTATGCGTTTCAGTCAATTTTAAGACAAAAATGGGACTTAGAAAATTTTGGACCAAAATCCGGAAATTAGTTTTTTTTTTGTTTTTATGCATTTTGGTCAATTTTAAGACAAAAAAAAATTTTATTTTTTACCCTGAAAATTTGGGGTCCGGGTGGGACTTCCAAAACATTTGGGCCAAAATCCGGAAATTAGTTTTTTGGTTTTTTATGAGTTTTGGTCAATTTTAAGAAGAAAAAAAAATATTGGTCTGAAAATAGTTTGTTTGGGACTTCGAAAATATCCGAACAAAAATAAAAAAAAATCTGTTTTTTATGCATTTATCTCAATTTTGGGACATAAAAGTGCAGGAACTGAAAATAGAAGGAAAATTCTGTGTATTGTGTAGGCACAATTGCTTCATCTAGTTGGTTTATGCTTTTCTTAGGAGGGGCATATGCAGCTTATTCAAGTCAAGTCCTTGGTTTGATATTTAGACTACCATGTCAGGTGAGCACCCTCAGGCCCCCTGGGGCCTCTTGTTTATTTGTAGAATTATTGAGGTTAACCTTTTACCTGTCAAATTAGATTAATCAGCTGTTCAAAGTGTGAAATGGAGGCAGTTATGAACTTGCTAAGCTTTTTGATTTTGTTATTTCTTTGGGGGGTGGGGGGTGGATAGAGTAGGGAAGAGGTAAGTAGTGCAGAAGTAAAAGCCTGAGCTACTTAGAGTGAATAGTTATATGAATAAGGAATTATTTATTAGATATTATCTTTCCTAGAATTGCCCATTATCAAACTCGGCTGATATGATGCTGATCTCAACCAAGTTATCCCCCTTGATGCATTACTGGGAGCAAACAATTTGTTTACATCGAAATGTTCACAGTTATTGGTGTTACCAGATGTGGTGGCGTGGTTTGAAGCAAGAGTTTTGAATGATGAGAAATTAATGTTGGCAATATGTAATGATTGGGTGGATAAAGACAGGAAAGAAGAGATTTGAACAGAACATTCACCTCCTACTATAATTCAGGGTTGTAAGCGGAGATTTGTCGAAATCAGAGAAGAGGTATTTCACCTATCGGAATGTTGTGTCTTCCCCAGTGGGGAGCAGAGATGTTCGGATAGCTGAACTAAGAGTAGAGAGGAAATTCGGACTTTGCGAAAAGAAGGAGAAACAATAACTTGGTTAGAAAACTATAACAGATCTGAGAATTTTTGTAATTATTTGTTTGGGTTTAATAAATAAAGAGGTTAGGCCCCACAAAGTAGATCTTCTGTTTCTCAGGCTATTTTTTTGTAAAATTGCATGTGGGTGGGTGTTTTTTTATTTTTTTAATTATTTGTAATTATTTCTTGGCTATCAAAAGTCATGTTCTTGGTTTGTTTTATGTTTTAGGCCTCATAATCTACAGAATAGCATGAATGGTAGTGTTTTTCATCCTTTGAGTGCAGGAAGGCTGTACAATGCTAAAGCATTGCAAAGCCTTGTTGCACTCAAGGGACAAATTTATCAACTTTATTAAATTGGGTAAAATATCAGACACAAACCATTTAATATTTAAGTTTGCTTTAATTATAAAAAGAGAGCAAGCGGCAGCAAAAAGATTTTTTACTTTTTTGGTCTTACTACTTGGTTAGTTTAATATCGGCCTAGATATCAGCCCTCGTTTACTTCACATCAGCCTTCAACCTTCAGTCTTAGGTTGATATGAGCTTACATTGGGCTGACATCTTGGCCAATATAAAACTATCCAAGTAATAACCTCTAATTATTACTGTATGAATTCAATAGTACAAGATAATTACTCTGTGGCTTCTGTAGTTGACAAATAATTCTGCAAAACAATATAATGTTCATTCTATTTACAGATTATATATTTTGTCCACTTCATAGACTGCCAGAGGAACACAGTTGTTTGTTTGACCACAAAGAAGATGGCAGGAGAGAAGCAAGAGAGAAAATGATCAAGCCGACACGACATTTAGGGACTTCATTCAAACGTTTAGATTCGGCATGATAGGAAGTCTATTGCACTGCATCCAAAATAAATTTATCCTAGTATTATGAAGCAGTAATTTGTAATTCCTAACCCTATAAATCAGTAATGCCAAAATGCCACCTTTCATTGATCATTATACTGTATTATCTTAATGTATACAATATACATAGGGTCACGTTCTACTTCATTTATTCGCTCGTTAGAAATTCATTGATGCAGCAACACTTGTTATTATTCAAAAATGCATAAGAGTCTTCTGTAAATTTTTGGGTGATGAGAGCCACTGGATAACCTACTGATTTATTAACTGTTGCATCATGGGAGTAGGAAGTAAGTTGCAATTTATCAAGTAGAATCAGGTGTGAAAGGGTTGGTATGGCATCAGGAATGGGTTCCCCTGAAAAAACGTAAAGAAGTTCTTTGAAATAGAGCCTTCTGGTGACACTAGGGTGTAAGAATCTTCTGTAAATTTTGGGGTGATAAGCAATTAGATAACCTAGCAATTTATTAACCAGCAGCATTGAAGTGTGAAGCAAATTGCCATTTGTCAGGCAGTGTCAGGTGAGAATGGGTTGGTATGGGGTCAGGGATGGGTTCCCCTAAAAATCTAGGGAAGATCTTTGTACTTGAGCCTTCTGGTGGGATGAGGGTGTTATTGTTAACCCTTCACCTAATGAATGTTCTGCAGAGGTCTGTGAAATGTACGAATCGGGCAGTTCAAAAAAAAAAATTTCAACAAAACCATAATGACCTCTCATTGGAAGGATCACATCATGCTCATTCCAGTTAATTTTCAACCATCTCAAACACTGTGTGTACCCAATAAAATGGTGCCTCTGTAAAAATTAATTTTAAAAAGCATATGTTGAAAGCGTGTTGAAATTTTCTGACAGTGTTCCTGAATTGTTGCCCATCGACATGAACTTGAAACCTAACTCAGTATTCTTTCTTAAATCAATAATAGACAAAAAGTTCCAAAATGTTTGTTTATGCCAATTATTGTAAAGAATTACCGACTTTTTGTTCCATGAAAGTAATTCTTTAAAATAATAATAAGGCCTAAAAAAGTTGAAAATCTGTTTCTCAGGACATGGTCCTTTTGGCTGCCGCATGCTCTCTTTTTATAGCCAATATAAATGTTAAAAAATAAAAATTAAATGGTTTATGTCGGATATTTTACCCAAGTTAATAAAATTGATAAATTTGTCCCTTGAGGTGCATGCAACAATGCTTTGCAATGCTTTAGCAAGCTGTCTTGTACTCGAGGAACGAAATACAACACCACCAATGCTATTCTGTAGATTACGAGGCCTAAAACAGAAAACAAACCAAGAACATGAACTTTTGATGGCAAAAAAATAATTACAAAAATAAAATACATACACAAAATTTGTTCTACTTGTCTATTTGATAATCATATACCTAGACAATGAATACAAAGCATATCTGAGATATAAGGGTATTTTTGCATACTGAAAATCGTGGTTTCATCAAATGGTCAACTTTTTCTTTCTTTTTTTTTTTTTTTTTTTTTTTTACAAATTTGCAGCTTTCACTGAAAATGTTGACATTCAGACAGCCAACAGTTTTTCCAACAGACAACTGGCAACTCCACCACCTTAGGGCCTGTTCTCAATAAAGTACTACACCTGTACTGTAGGTCAAACTTATCCCATTTAGTTCTGCAGCCACTCAACAACAGACATGGAATAATAAGTAAGCACATTCAACTTAAAAATACATTTTGAAGAATGTTGGCTAGCATCTGGTTGAGGTGCCAGACTTTTGACAATTCTGCTCTGTCCTGGAAGTCACCATTTGGGTTTTATTGGTGTGCTGGTTCCACATAAAATCTTTTAGGCCAAAAAAAATAGATTATTTGATTCTCATGCATTCCCTCATTGAAATTGAACCCCCTCATTGGATGCTTTTATTACCTTGCAGTGTCTTCCAAAATTGGGAGACTCAAAACTTTACACATTTTTGGATTGATGTATATAACTGAAATCTGAAGAGAATAACTAAAAACAGTCTACAGACTGTGGCTTTACAATTGTTTCTAGGCAAGTCTCGGCTGCCTATATAGGCAGCCGATACTTGCTTAGAAATGACTACCAAGGCACTTAGAATGTAACTTGCAAGTTTCCCCCATAGACAGCATGTTGAGGCACCTGTTTTGTTGCAGGAAAAAGTGATCAAAGTTGGAAACAGGCCCTTGAGGGTTAAATTTAAGTGAGTTAATTTGTATAATTAGGCAGTTTCTGTATATGCTGTGTGTGAAAGACAGCAGTAAACCTCTCAATCCATGCTGATTATATGCAAGAAAAATTCAAAATTAAACTCTCCCTCCCTCCCTGACTGATTTGAAAAAAAAGATTGCCTGAGAATCAGTTAATTTATTTTGTGTTGCTTTTGGGTAAAATGCTGTATTCAGTTCGATGCAAACGGTATTTTATTCATATAGATTTGTTTTATTTCAATTATAGGAAAAGTGTGAACCAAAATAGTTTTTGAAGAAATTATGACAAGAATTAATCTGGGATATTAGAATTGAAAACTGTCTGCCTCATTTCCTTAGTTTCCACTTGCCTAGGGAGTAACTGAGATCTATTTCCTTCTTATGATTGATGAAATTTCACCTGTGCATTCACAATTGTATTTATGTATTTCTGGCTTCAAAATTATTGGTATTTATGAGACTAAAAGTAATTTTTGTACTATACTGAACAACATAGAATTGCAGTTAGAGGAGTCAAGTGTTGAAGTCTGCAAGCCTGGAAATAAGCAATCTATCATTTGCAGAATGAGGTTCCCAGAGGGTGAAATTGCTGATGCTAATCCATAACAGTGGGCTAGATTTATCCTCTGGGTACCTCTTTATGTTTAGGCCTGAGACCCTGATTCCAAGTGAGGTTCACAGAGGGTAAATTTAGTAATGCTACCCTGCTGTGCAGGGTAGCATCACTAAATTCACCCCCTGGGGACATCATTCTGCAAATGATAGTCTGCTTATTTCCCTTATTAACCCTTTGAACACTTCTTGTGGTATCTTCCATGTCAGTTCAATGGCAGCAATCGGAAGAATCCATGTTCATTATTTGAGGTTAGTCCAATTAATATTTTCAACATGCAACCTTGGTGGATGCATATTGAAAATGTTGATTGTCTACCCAATACATTCATTTTGCAGCTATTCTACTTAAATAAATTATGACGTATCGTTCCTGGGACGGAAAAGGGGCCGATCTGGATCAAAGAGTTAATACTAATTTTTTTTTACAGTTTTCACTCTAGTGAATGGCATGTGAATGAAAAGTGAACAGAAACATGTTTATGGTCTTCCAGTGCTCTGGACTTTGTATTTGAACCTATTAACCCTTTACCCATCACACATGATTTATTATGCCCCCGACTTGAAAAGTCAAAGGGGTATCTAGTGGAGACCTTCATCCATCCATCTGTCCCTCCATTCATCCAACTGTTTTCCTACCAACATTTTCCCTTGTATCTCAGCTACTGCTCCTCCAATTTGAATGATATTTGGTGTTGTGATAGAGCATCATGGGGTAACGATACCTGTGTAGCATGAGTTTCTTCAACACATTTTTTCCAGAGTTATGGTCCTTTTGCACTCTTTTGAGTTAGAAAAATTTTGGTGGGTTGGAAGCATTGGCACACGCTTCGAGTTGTCCCTCTTATTTTATTTTTTTCCTCAAAATTTTTCAAAAGTTTCTACAAAACCATATCATGTAACCCCTTATTGCAGTGAGCTCAATGAGGGGGGTCACATCATATTGTTTTGTGGAAATGTTTTGAAAAAAATGTTTTTTCTACTCAGTTTGTAAATTACATGGGCAGATGCAGCCGATTCATTAGGTAAAGGTTTAACCCTTTACCAAACATTAATGGAGACAACACTTGCGAAAAAATTAATAAATAGCTGAAAAGTTATAGTTTTTGCCTCAAAATCATAGAAGAACATAGTTTATGACTATCATCGGAAAAACTTCAAAAAGCTGGTTCCATTGAGGTATTTTTTGTGAAAAAAAAAATAGAATTTGAATGGGTATTTTCATGTAAGCACTGTTGAGTTATAGCTATTATGATGGGTAAAGAGTTAACCCTTTACCTAACATAAAAAGCAGACGACACTTGCAAAAAAAATTCTTGAATAGCTAATTTTTTTCATTTTTTGTCTCAAAAACATAGGTTATGACCCCTCGTTGAAATGAGCTCAGTGAGCTCGTTCCAATGAGGGGTCAGAACCTATGTTTTTGAGACAAAAAATGAAAATATTTTGAAAATTAATTGACAATTTTTGAGAATAGCGCTGGCCGATTTTGGCTGTTATGTTGGGTAAAGGGTTAACAGACAATTGAATTACATGCGAGGGTCAGTTAGATCTTGAGCTCCTTATGTTATATGTTGCTAAAAGGATACTATTTTAGATCCTTTTTTCAACTCCATTTTTCTTGTAATTACATATGAATAACTGAATAATTTGATATGAAAGCCTCATGTTTAGTTCATGCTTTATAGCACCAGGTAAGGTTATTTATTTTTAACATTTTTTCTTGATTATCATGCATGGATTAACTACTCAATATACACTTTGCATAATTGTTAACGTTTTACCTGACAAGTTGCAGATGACAAAATCAGTATACTCCAGTCCCTGTGGGAAAACCTGAGAAGTGGAGCAGAGCTAATTTACTGCAGTAAACAAGATCTGCTTTACTGCTAAAATAGGACCCCAAACCAATACCTGAGGTGGAAGTCCTCTAAAGAGGGTGGCATAGGTATAAACCATTGGCTAAACAACCTTTCATCCCAATTTTGCAGACATGAGATAGCCAAAGATGCTGAAAGTGACCCTAAATCCCAATAAATAAATAAATCAGTATACTCTAAGTAAAGTGATAGCTTGTTGGCTAACCCATTGGACTTCTGATTGAAATGTTGAACCCAATAAAAAAAACAATCAACCAGTATATTCCTTCAGAACCAGGCCTGAAAATAAGCAATCTGACATTTGCAGAATGAGATCCCCAGAGGGTGAATTTGATGATGCTATCCCATACAGTGGGCCAGTTTATCCTATGGGTACCTCTTTCTGTTTAGTTTTGAAACCCTGATACAGATTGAGGTTCACAGAGGGTAAATTTAGTGATGGTACCCTGCTGTGCAAGGTAGCATCAATAAATTCACCCTCTGGGGACCTCATTTTTCAGATGACAGTCTGCTTATTCTGGCTTGTTCAGAAGTTAACAAAATACATACATGTATTTCTTTGGTTTTATCTAATTGGGGGAATAATGTCATACAGTCGCATCAAAATTGGGAAAGGATTTTGGATGTTTTGGGGGGTTTTTTATTGTTAGATGATTTGGCTTGTGGGCAGGGATATGGGAGGTGTTGGAAGGGCCTTGCTGTTGTCCCCGAGGAGGAAGAGAGAGTAAGTTACCCTCTACTGAAATTTATTATTTGAGACCGATGCTTGGGAGTGGACGTCCTCTAAAATGGGTAACATGGGTATAAATGATATTGGCAAAACTTTACTTTATATCCATGTTTGTGGTCAGGATTAGGTTTTGAGCAGAAATATGTGACCTTAAACACCAAAAAATAAGTAATAATAGGAAGTACATCTACAGAAGGCTTTTAATAAATAGAGCCCAAATATGGGTTCTGATACACAACCTGTCAATATTAGAGCTAAAAACCCCTCATTGGAAAGATTGAACGAGCTCAAGCCTGAAAATAAGCAATCTGTCATTTGCAGAATGAGGTCCCCAGAGGGTGAATTTGCTGATGCTATCCCATACAGTGGGCCAATTTATCCTCTGGGTTCCTCTTTTTGTTTAGGTTTGAGACCCTGATCAGATTGAGGTTCACAGAGGGTGAATTTAGTGATGCTACCCTGCTGTGCAGGGTAGCATCACCAAATTCACCCTTTGGGCACCTCATTTTGCAGATGACAGTCTGCTTATTTTCTGGCTTGAATGAGCTGTTTATTAAGTTGTCTTGAGCTCTCTGTGGTACAGGAAAAAAATGGATATTTGTTGTCATTTGATGACTTTTGTAATCAAGTAAAGCTGTTGGCCGTTCACTCATCTAAGGGAGAGTATTCTACTTTTTAAACATTTTCTGATAAACAAACCACTAACATTTTTAAAATGTAAATTGGTTTTACAATTCATTGATCATGAATAAACTAACACCAGTACAGTGGAACACTGTTAATGGAATGGCCACTGTGCCAGTGAAAATCGTTCACTTAACAGTATTCAATTTACACGATCTGATCACTTAACTGTATTCTGGAGGTAAACTGAGTATTTATTCTTATTTATCTTTTTTGTCAGAGCTCGTAGAGCTCTGCCAAATAAGATATAATAGAATAAATACCAAATATGTCTGTGAACAAGGAGAATTTCCACCGCAGGAACCCTGGGAAATGAAGCAGTGCTTGTTTACTGTGGTAAACAAGCTCTGTTTCACTTGTAAAATAGGACCCAGTCACTAATGCTTGGGGCCCTCTATCAGTTTACCGTGTTATTCAATTAAAAGATATCCAGTTAAGTAGGCTCACCTGTACTTCTTTAGCTGCCGATCTTTCACTCTCAGCTAAAAACATTGGGGTTGTTGTTATCTGAAACTTGTATTAGGTAAACTGACAAGTCAGAACTACTTTATAGAAACCATGACTTGACATGTCCTTGTTTCCAAACACAGTTAACAGGATATCAGTTTTAGAAGAGTTCAGTCTCCATTTACATTCAACAGTTTGTTTTTTACAAAATCTGGGAGCAGTAGCTCCATCATAGAATATTGATTTGATTGTGCCTGCTTGTGTCAGATCACCTTGGTGGGTATGTTTTAGTGAGCTATTCCAGGTTAGTTGCTTTATTTTTGGCATGAGCAGACATACAGAATAATAACCAGGTCGTTTTATCGAGCAGTTGATATTCTGGTGTATCTTTCTGGATTCAACCATCTAAACCTCCTTGAGAGCAGGGTTATCGGGATTATCATTCTATTCTTGACATGTGCAGTGGAGTGCACATAAAAGTTCTCGCACAACAACAATAAAATAATATTCTGATTTAGTGTGTCAAAAAAGAAATAAACAATGTCAGGTACATGAAAAATTAAAAGAGAGAAAAGCAATAAAATGTTGATAACGTTTATTTAGCCCTTAACCCTTTACCCAATGCAGATGATTTCAAAATTTATTATTTGAAATATCATTTTTTAAATTTTTTCAAAAAATTTCAAACAACGATATCATGTGACCCCTCTTTGGAACAAGCTCGTTCCAAAGAGGGGTCACATGATATGGTTTTGTTGAATTTTTTCAAAAAATAATATTTTTTCAGCTGCTGAATTTGCATATTATGCGGGCGGATGCGGGCGATTCGTTGGGTAAAGGGTTAAAGGCTGCCTTTCAAATTATTCAGTTCTCAACTGAAAGAGTATTTCTCTCTCTGAAAAATTGTGGTTTTTTGGCTGTTTTATTTCTGTGATAGCAGTAACGCAATTTCTGACACCATCATTGGAAAGTTTCTTATGAGGGCCTTTCTAATGTTGGTTTTCTAAGATTGTTTAAAAAATGAAAGCAGGGATATGTTTCCCACACTTTGGATATCCCTCTTCCCCACAATGCTAGTGACATTAAGCCAGTTTTTTCGTGGAATGGTATTCTCATTAAATGTACCGATCCATTGGGATTATTAACCCTTTACCTAATGAATTGGCCGCATTTGCCCACATAATTTGCAAATTTAGCAGTTGAAAAAAATCTTTTTTTTTCAAAATATTTCAACAAAACCATATCATGTGACCCCTCATTGGAACGAGCTCATTGAGCTCGTTCCAATGAGGGGTCACATGATATGATTTTGTTGAGAATTTTTCAAAAAATTTAAAAAATAATAAAAAATAAAATAATAAATTTTGATATTCTGAGCATTAGGTAAAAGTTAATTCACAGTTGAGGTTTACATGGAATAGTAAACCAAGTAAACTGGAATAGTTCAGTGAAATGGACCCCTTGACGTTGATTTTAGGAGTGTTTAGTTTATTGTTCAAAACCATTTGAGTATGAAATTCTCTATTATTATTTTGATTTTCTTCTTAGTGGAACTTTGTGAAATCAAGCATTGCTTATCTGTTATTCTTTGCAAGACTCAGCATCGCAAGTTCAGTTTCCCTAAGGATAAAACCGAGAAAGAAAAAATGATGAACTTTTATTATAAACAAAAGCTGCATGAATAGTATTTATTAATTTACTTCAGTTTGTTGAATAGGATTAAACTTGTTTAAATGTTGAAACTCGCAAATTGATTTTTCGCTTGTATAATTTTTTGTTTGTTTCACGGGTACTAGTCAAGTGATGAACCGATTATTAAAACTTGCTATGAATCAATTACTGATTATTTCACCAAACATTCTGCCGATTCCAATTCCGATTCCGATTCTGATGGTTGGAATAGTACACAGCCCAAAAATCTGTTGGTGCCTGTTATATCACTAAATTTAGTTGACAAATAACCAGTTACAAATGTTTAATAGCACATTAAGTTCTCAGTCTATGCATGTTTAGTGCTGGGCAATTTTAACCAAAATAATATTCGTGTTTTTTGGGGAAGAAGATTGTGATTAACGATATAATCATAACATTGTTCTCTTGTGAAGGTTGTGTTTATTCTGGTAAATGATGTTAATACAGTTTAGTGCATGAATACAATGCACTGAGTTGGATTAACCAGAAATACACTAAGCACATATCCTTCATGTCTCAATTTAATAATAACTTTGATGTAAAATGTGTGTTGTGAACTTATGTCCATGTATGGTCTGCAGATAGATAGGAATGGGACGTATCAGAATATAATGTTCATTTTTCAACTTTTTTTTTTACCTCCCTTGATGTGTTTCTTCAATATTTACTTTGCAGTCAACATTGGAGAAACACATGAATGGAGGTAACTGAATTGAACAATGAACTTGACAAACTGAAAACATGGTTGTGGCAGCCATGTGACATACATATTGCATAACAATCATCTTCCAGTGAAAAATAAGATTGAGTTTTTCTCTCCATTTTATTCTATTGTGTTGTAATGTCTGCATCATGAAATACTGCAGACTACCGACTGAACACATTGTATTTATTCTTTAACATTATGTTCTCAATGCAATGTTGCATCATGGTCAAAGGTCAGTGATTTTGATCAGCTCGGAAACTCTCCTGATCTTGTACTGATTGCAGGCAGTAAATCCCATAATATCTTCTCGGCTTGACAGATTCTTATATTCTTCTATGCACTTCATACATTTTTAATGGACAAACTTCATTGAAATGGCTAGATATCAAAGAGATTTTTAATAGTCTGTGTTGAATATAGAATAATCGGAAGCTGCCAGTTTTTAACTGCTGGTTGTCATAATCAGCCAATGTCCCATAACCGTCTGATTCTGATTGCTGTTTATCTGTTCATCACTAACAGGTACAACTCTAGGAGAATTATCTGGTTTATATAGTGGTAAAGTGCTAAATTTGTTTTTGGTTATCAAAATTTTTCCACATGTCTTTGCCTTGTTTCAATTTATGGGAGAGTGCCGCAAGGCACTCTCCCATAAATTATAACAAGACAAAGCTATACAAATTAAATAATTTCACTTCGAAAGATAATATGAAGTGCATGCACAGAATATGAAGCATGTAAGGTGCAGTAAGTGCACTTAAGATCAAAGCCCAAATATGGGCTTCCAGCACTCTACCAGTTAACAGAAATTTGGTCATTTCCCATATTCAAGAGATAAAGTGAGCATTTATTCTATTATATCTTGTTTGACAGAGCTTCTTGAGCTCTGTCAAACAATGTATAACAGATTAAATGCCTCTATTTATTTACTGAGGCCAAATAGGTCTATCAATATAGGAAATTCAGTGATTGTGCAAGTAAATCTTTGAAAGATCAAAGGATTTATACTCAGTATGTAATAATCACTTCAAATTTGTACTGAAGGTATGGTAAATGGTTTGGTGTTCAGAAATTTTATTCAGTTAACAGGGTTATTCAATTAATAGATATCCAATTAAGTGGACTCTACTGTACTTGTATAGCCCTGCAACCCGTAGAAATGAGTTGTTATAACTGAAAGATTTCTCTCACATTTTTCCTTCCCTAGTAATATAAGCCTCTGTTTTCGATCCTTAGACCACCCTCTTCGAAAATTCTCAGAATGAATGTCTGGTTGTCAGAAAGGAAATTGCTTTTTCTCACAGATAATTGGAGATCCTTCCTCTAGCAGATTATATATAAGGAGGTAAATAGACAGAACCTCACAAGCATTTGAACAGGTTAATGTTTATCACACAAGTTTGGTTTGGCACACCACCACCAAACAACATGAGATACAAACCATACAAACAACATTTTTATTTTCAATGTCTGCATCTAATGATGAGTCATATCACTATTTTGGAAGCAAACAATGACCCCATTTTTTGTATCACAAATTTTTTGTTCACAAATAAGACCCATGGAACATGGCACTGTCCACCATAACACATGGACATGCAATAAGGAGTGTTCAGATATGATCGCACCAACATTGGTAACACCATATCTCACGCATACAGTTATAGCATTGGTCTCCTGCTGTGTGCTATTATAATTTGACTTCCCTATTTCAACATTTGAGTGAGTGTGCATAAAACTGTGTGAATATTTTGGCTGGAAAACAGTCATGTGCAAAAAAACAACCAGATTACCTAAATGACCTTCCATTTTCCAAAATGTTCCCTGGGGAGTGGGGATACTCTGTCCCATGTTTACCCCAAACTCGCCCTCATTGCTACACAAGTCAGCTGGTTGCTTCATAATCCATGATTGAAATATGCCCACCCAACCCCAGCCCACTTGTTTAGTTTAAGTAACCAGTTGTGTTTGTGTGTCTTGGGATTGGAGGGGGGGGGGGGGGGGGGTGGGGGGGGGGTGGTGTAGATTAGAAGGGGTGTAACTAATTTATGTCAGGTAAAACAAAACACGACTTACTAAGATTGTTGACATCATTATGTATTGAAGCTGAAAAAAGATAAACAGAAACCAGTCGGAGGTATAAATGTTGGTTGTACTTAACCCTTTACCTAACGAATCACCCGCATCCGCCCGCATAATTTGCAAATTCAGCAGTTGAAAGAAACACATTTTTCAAAATATTTCAACAAAACCATATCATTTGATCCCTCATTGGAACGAGCTCACCATTTAAATTTTGACATCGTCTGCATTGGCAAAGGGTTAACTTATATGACAGCAATTTTTCCAGCTTCAGCAGTGGCACTGAAAAGTTGCTTCTAAAATTTCCATCTTGATTTTGTACAGAAATGAATGCACTTGTAACATAATTCAGCAATTACAAAAAGTTGTTTTTTTTAACATTAAACCATTTCATTTCTGAGGCAGCCATAACCAGCCTGTAAATTACCAGCTAAAATTGTCCCCATATAGTTCAGATGAATGATGTGACTGAGGTCAGATGAATGTTGGGAGTTTCTCACTCTAACTGGAACTTCCAGTAAGTATATTTATTAATTTCTTACCTTTCTACATACATGAAACACAGTTGAACAGAAGTGCCAGAACATTTTTTAGCTCACCTGTTTTTTCAGTCAGGAGAGCTACAGTGATCACTCACCGTCCGTCGTCCGTGAACATGGTGTTTGCGTCTTCTCCTCCCAAACCGCTGAACCAATTTAATTGATATTTGAGATAATAGTTTGTTATGACATCGCAATTTGATTTTGTTCAAATCAAGTTGCCTCACCCATTGGTAGGGCCACACCCAAAAAGTATGCTGAAATCTTAAAAAATCTTCTTCTCATGAACCAGCAGTAGCAGAGACTTGATATTTGGCGTGCAGCTTCCTTTTGAGGTGTAGACTCAGATTTGTTCAAGAGAAGTTTGTGGGGCTACATTTGGCATCGTAATGGGAGGGGCAAGAATATTTGCCCCTCCCAAAATTTCTGTTTTCCAAACCGAGAAGCAAATTTGGTATGAGGGCTTATTGGGTCAAAAGTACTTAATTTATGCAAAAAAAATTTTTCCTGTCGCCCCATGGGAACCGCAGGAGCTAAAAATAGAAAAAAATTTAAACGCCCATATCTCCAAAACTACACGGCACTGAGAATTCTTATTTGTTGTGAAGCTTCCTTAGGACCAACAGAATGGAATGGTAAAAAAAAATTGCCATCGGTTTTATCATAGGGTAGTTTTGGGGGACTTTGAAAAAGTGCCGAGTCAGCATTTTTTAACACTGTGGGTAATGGGAAAAACATTTTAGACTACTTTTCTCCCAAACCACTGCTCCAAAAGCTTTCAAATTTCACATATAAGATCTTTGGAAGATTGTTTCACAGGTTTATTGAAATCAATTCCCTGGGTCCATATTTGGGCTCTCTATGGGAGCCCAAATGTTTAAATTAGTGCAGTATGAGGAGTATTTTTTACAAATCTTCTTCTTCAGATCTACCAATAAGAATCTTTTGATATTTGGTGTGCAGCATCCTTTGGGGGTGAGATTCAAGTTTGTTCAAGCCAAGTCCCTGGGTTCATATTTAGGCTAAAAATTTGGTGTCCCATTGCGCACTTACAAATTTTTTACCAAAATCCGGAAATTTTTGTGTGTGTTTTTTTATGCGTTTCGGTCAATTTTAAGACAAAAAAAAATAAATTTTGTTTGCACTGAAAATTTGGGGTCCGGGTGGGACTTAGAAAATCCAGAATTTTTTTTTGTTTTGTTTTTTATGCATTTAGGTCAATTTTAAGACCAAAATTTTTTTTTTTTACACTGAAAATATGGGGTGCGGGTGGGACTTAGAAAATTATGGACCAAAATCCGGAATTTTTGTTTTGTTTTTTATGCGTTTTGGTCAATTTTAAGACAAAAAAAAATTATTTTTTTTACACTGAAAATTTGGGGTCCGGGTAGGACTTGGAAAATTTTGGACCAAATTCCTGAATTTTTGTTTTTTTAAGCATTTCGGTCAATTTTAAGACAAAAAAAATTATTTTTTTTTACACAGAAAATTTGGGGTCCAGGTGGGGACTTAGAAAATTTTGGACCAAAATCCAGAAATTAGTTTTTTTGGTTTTTTATGCGTTTTAAGAAGAAAGAAAAAATTTAGGCTGAAAATATTTTGTTTGGGGAAAAAAATCTGTTTTTTATGCGTTTATCTCAATTTTGGGACGTAAAAGTGCAGGAACTGAAAATAGAAGGAAAATCCTGTGTATTGTGTGGGCACAATCGCTTCATCTAGTTGGTATATGCTTTTCTTAGGAGGGGCATACACAGCTTATTCAAGTCCCTGGTTTGATATTTAGACTACCATGCCAGGTGAGTGCCCGCAGGCCCCCTGGGGCCTCTTGTATTTAGAATTTATCAAAGTTTTAGGTGTTTTTTCTCAGAACATAATTTAACACTTTATTCGTCAGTGAAATCTACTTCCCAAGGGAGCTTTTTGTAGCACAAGTACATCTTCTTTAAGTGAAGCATCAAATACATTTTTTAAGTGGTGGATTTTTTGTGTAAGAGTGAGCAAATTTTATTGGATGAAATGTATATTTCAACCTCCTTGGGAATCCTGGGAAGTGTAGTAGTGCTTGTTTAAATTGGTAAACAAGTCATGTTTTGCTGGTGAAATAGGACCTGATAACCAGTGCCTAAAGGGGTCATCAAAGATATGAACAAATCATTAAACATGACTTCATATTTTTGTTGTGGGTGGTCATGATGTGCCTTAGATGATGAAAGTGACCTAAAACCCTGTTATGTAAATAAATATATCTAACTCTTTTCTGGGGCCTTGCAAATCACACATTTTCGATTCAAATCGAATCACATCTATTATTTGAAATTACATCAATCCTTGGATCGAATCAGTGGCGTCTTTAAGATGACCAATATGGGTAGGGGTACTATAAACCTGATTTGTTCTGACTGTAATGGCTCAAGTCCCAACTAAAAATTTCATCAAAGGCATGTCTTGCTGATGTAGTTGGAATATTACCCTGTAAGGATTATAGTTCATCATCAACATTGCTCGGAAACTTTAAATTTGCTTTTAGCAGTGGTAGGGGGACCAGTGATATTGAAATAAGTATTGCTGGTGGCATGAGTGCAGATGTTATTTGTGTTAATCTAGCAGAAGTTACACTCAGTGTTTTATTTCAACATTATTTATGTAAGATTTCCATCTGCACTTCACATTTTGTGAGACGATGATGATGACAGATACCAAGCTATATTTCTATGAAAAAGATTTGAGAGGAAACAAATTGGTCAGCCAATTAAGATTTGAAATTAAATCAAATCCTTAAACTTAGCAGGCCCCTACACTTTTCCCAATCCAAATAGTAGACAACATTTGCAAACAAATGTTTGCCCCCAAAATATATCCTCATTGGCGCAAGCTTAGTGAGCTTCTTCCAATGATGGGTCATAAGTTGTTTTTATGACAAAAAAAGGGAAAAAAGAAATTTGAATGGTGATTTTGTGAATAGCACAGGCCGGTTTTGGCCATTACATTAGGTTAAGTTCTTGGGATGTGGTCATTCTGAAAAACATTCTGAATGCAGTTGTATTTGCCTAAAAATGGCTGCTTTGTATTGATAAAATGTATGGAGAGCTTGGGGCCAGATTCAGAGGTGGTGTTCTTGGAATGCAAAGCAGTGTAAGTTTGTTGGGGAAGATGAGTTGGGGGTGGACGTGGATGGAAACATTTGAAATTACTATTACATTCTAAATTTCCATAGGGTGTTGGTTATTTTGCAATTTTCCCTGCCCATGGAACATTACTGGTCAACATTTTTTGCACTGTTTACCACTCCGACTGGGACATCTAGAAAGAAGTGAATTAATCAGTCCAAATGATTTTCTACAATTGTCAAGTCACTATAAATGTAAACTGTGCTAGTCTATCAATATTAAAGCTAGAACACATTAGGTGATGGGGTGTTAACATTTTTTTCCCAAAGCAAAGTGAATGTTGAATTTGTTGTTATATTCAGTTGGAAAGATCGAATTTGTGTTATCGTTACTGTATAAACACAACTCATTTGGTATAATAAAAATAATGATCGCATGGGCATTGTGGATAGTCTCCCCTTGGAACCATTATCTCCCTGGGCTACTTCCTTAGCAGGAATGTGTTCCTGTGGCAGACAATCCACTTTGTCCACCTCGAACCAGGTCATCATTTTTATAATGTGCTATATCATACAATCTGGTACATTTTAAAAACAAATTCCTTATTAACTGGTAGAGTGCTAAATTATTTTTGGTCATCAAAATTTGTCGACATACCTTTGTCTTGTAAAAATTTATCGAAATTGTAACAAGGCAAATCCTTAAACACCACATAACTTCACTTCAAGTATAGTATGAAGTACCTCCACTGAATATGAAATCTTTAAGATGAGTTAACTGCACTTCATATTAAAGCCCAAATATGGGCTTCCAGCACTCTACCAGTTAAAAGCCTTTTTGTGGCTGGAATTTCCCATTTTGTTGAATGTAGGATAAAACAATCATACAGGATTCTTGTCTTTCCTATTTAGATACTGGGTTTACCTCAACAGTATAATGTACATGCTGCCAATGGCAAAATAGGCATATGTCTCAAATAAAAGAGTAAAAGGCATTGAGAGGGTTGGAATAAAACTATACCTAGGAATTAACAAAATTCGGAGAGCTGGTTGTTAGCCTTGTGAAAGAGGCTGAGTTTGTTCTAGAGTTTCATAAAATCCTTATACTTTGTGAAGTTTGAGTGTGTATTTTATTCTGTGTTTGGATCTGCTGGGCATGTATCTTTATGTATGTACAATGTAGATTTCTAATAATTATCATATTTTATAAACAATCGAAATTGTAAATAAAATATAAATGTGTGTAAATCAAGAGTTTTCTTTGTCTTGTCTTTCCATAACAGCGATGCAAAGTTTTTCATCTTTTAAGACCAATTATGCGCAGGCCTGAAAATAAGCAATCTGACATTTGCAGAATGAGGTCCCAGAGCGTGAATTTGTTAATGCTATCCCATACAGTGGGCCAATTTATCCTCTGGGTACCTCTTTCTGTTTAGTTTTGAGACCCTGATTCAGAATGAGGTTCACAGAGGGTACATTTAGTGATGCTACCCTGCTGTGCAGGATAGCATCACTAAATTCACCCTCTGTGGACCTCATTTTGCAGATGACAGTCTGCTCATTTTTCCTGGCTTGATTTTGCATGTTACAAGCAGGTCTGTGCAGACTGGGCAAATGATTGTTCCGTTCACCTATCATTTCCTCAAATAATGTGAATCAACTTGTCATTTGCCTTAATTACCGGATCTTAGGCAAATAACATTGTCATATATACACCTGGAACTTAATTAAGCACCCCCTGTTTTTTTCCCTGAGGTTTTAATAGAAACTGTCATTACTTTCATGCTATATTTAAGATGGCCAAAAGTGATTTGGAAAGAATGGTCTATTGATGAATGAAAGACAACACAATGATGAAAATATGCAGTATTTTAATGGTGCTTATCACACATATCTGTCACTAAAGTTTTTGATGGAAAAATGTTCTCTCGACAAGTATGGTGCTAGAACGGTCCATGATGAAACAATGCTGGTAATTATTGACAAAAAATTACTGATCTCCTGAACACAATAGCAGTGTCTGACGTCAGTAGCGAGTGTAGCCACCACATGCCTGGATGACAGCCTGAACTCTCCTCCTAATGCTAGCAATCAGCCTTTTGATATGGTCCACAACTGCTGCCTCTCCTCATGCAATGCAGCTTCCAAATCAGCCAAATTCTGAAAGATGGATCCCTTGCTTGCACATGACATCCCAGAAAGTCCCAGATGTGTTCTGAGGGATTCAAATCGGGGCTCATTGCAGGCCAAGGTAGTGTTGTAAAAGCGTTGTTCTGAAGGAATGCTCTCACGGAATGGGAACGATGTGGCATGGTCATCCATGAATACAGGGCAAGTAGCCAACGGGGGTGTTGTCAGTCAGATTGAAAATGTCCCAGAGATACTGATGACCATTGAGATTCCCACATACAGTCACCATATCAAGCTTACAATCATGAGAAAGGCATCCCCAGATCATTAGTGATCCTCCACCAAAAAGGAACAGTAAGTCTGGTGTTACTGAGCATGTAAGCAGTATTTCTATGCCTCCATACTCTCATGCGACCATCTGTGATGTGAAGCAGGAACCTACTCTCGTCTAACCAATGGACTCGCCTCCATGCCCTGATATTCCAATGTTGTCATGCCATACACCACTCCAAACATCGTCTTTGATGCTGATCGGACAGAGCTGGATGCTTCTGGAACTCATACTCAGTGCTTTGAGATGGTTTCGGACAGTTCTCTTTCACAAATGCCTGTTGCGAAGCCAAAGGTGTTTCAAAAGCCCACTTGAAGCAAAGGGTTCATGCCTAACAAGGCGTACCAGACTCCAATCTTCCCAAGGAAAGGTCTTTCCGGGTTGTCCAGGTCTTGGTCAGTCCTTAACATCGTTGGTTTGTTGATGTTTTCAGACAAGTCTGCTGGTGACAGAATGACTATAGCCAAGTTGCCTTTCAATAGCTTTGAATGACATGCCTGTTGCATGCATGCCAATGATTTACCATCTTAGTGCCTCTGACAGTCTCCTCCTTGCCATGTCAACATTTACTGATAAAGAAGTGACAAATTTTCTTGTTTTATACTATTGCATGTGGATGATGTGACATTCATGGGTAGCATGCTTCACATGGATGAGGGGATGTGTTTGAGGTACGCTATCGACCATAAACATGTTTTGTTTCACAAGATGAAATGTACTGCAAGATACAGAAATCATGAAAACATAATAATCAGTAACAGCAGCTTCACTGTCATGAAACATGAAACATTTCGGGGAGGGGGGGGGGGGGGGGGGGTGCGTGCTTGCTTGCTTGCTAAATTCAGTTTATATACTCTAATTGCCCATGATATTCATTTGATAACAGGACCATGATCAGCTTTATAATGATAACAAAAACAGGTGGAAAGTGGAGCCATGCCTGTTTACAGTGGTAAACAACTTTTGCCATACTGGAAGTATGGTATCCGGTAATCAGTGACTGGGCATGAAGTCTTAAAATGGGAAACATAGGTATCAATGATTACCGTAACTAAACTCCAGGATGAAAGTTTTCAGCGATTTACCTGAATTTTGGGATTTTGAATCAATACACAGAACATCACGATGTATGAATGCATTTATCGAAATCTCTATCTGTATGGGTACGTCACAGATTCCCTTTGGGCTATTATGTGACGGGGTGGTCTGCGCAGGTCTAGTAGCGCTGGCTGAGGAGCTTTGATTTGAAGTCCTCAGTTTTACTGACGCACACAATTGAGTCTTCCAGATGGTTCCAGTCTATTGCTGTGCGTACAAACAGTGAATGTTTGTATTGTTCAGATCTACTAGGTGGTACCGATACTGTTCTTTTGTTGTTTCTCACTTGGTTTTCTATGATGTTTTTTGTGTCGAAGTTGTCATATCTTGTAGCTCTGATTTGTCTTTTCTGCCTTTGGAATTTGATAAAATCCCCTGGAGGGAGTGCCGGTACCTGCCCCTCAACAACTTTAAAGTAGAAAATCAGCCGTTGTTGCTGTCGTCTAGTTTGTAGTGGTGGTAGTTCAAGATTTTTTAGCATTTTGGTCAGGGATCCCTCTTCTCTTGACTTGTAATCCTTGGTGATGAATCTTGCTCCTCTTCTTTGTATAGCTTCTAGTTTGTTTATTTCATTTTGTGTATAGGGGTCCCATATAATTGAGCCATATTCCATGATGGATCTAACTAGTGCTATATATGCGGTCTTGCGGCATTCTCTAGGGCAATGTTGTAAGTTACGCCTGAGGAATCCTAGTGTGGAGCTTGCTTTGTTGCAGACATTGGTGATATGTTCTTTCCATTTAAGATCCTCTTGTATTTGTAAGCCGAGGTATGGGTTTGATGGTACATGCTCTAGTATATGGTTGTTCAAGCTGTAGAATTGATGCCTCTTCTTTTTGAGGCTTAGTATATAGCACTTCTTGGCGTTGAATCGCATACCCCAGTCGGCTGCCCATTTTTCGAGTGATTTGAGGTCTTCTTGTAGCTTATTATGATCATTTTGGTTGTTTATATCTCTGTATAGGAGGCAGTCATCTGCAAACAACCTGACTGATGAGTTGACTGCATCTGGTAGATCATTTATATGGCACAAGAAGAGTATAGGTCCTAACACTGTACCTTGGGGGACCCCGGATTCAACTGGTGCATTGTTTGAGTATTCGCCTTCTAGTTGGACTCGCATTTTTCTTTCCGTAAGGAACGACGTAAGCCATTTGTGGATGTTTCCTCGGATTCCATATTGGTGGATTTTATGCAAGAGTCGATCATGAAATGGTATGAGTGCCATATTGAACATATTCACACATGATGTCCTTCTGTGTTTATTACATGACTCTGTGACATATAACCCATTAATCTAAAAATTCAACATCAAATATAGAAAATTTTAAACTTTCAAACTCTGTTATTTATTGAGCGAAGCATTTGATTTATCGGCTGTCACTGCAGCTTCAAAATTATTCAGGGTCAGAATGCGATGTTTTGATTGGTCGAACACAAAAATGGGTGGAGTTTAGTTCTTTTGATGGATTATGATATCAGGTGGAAGAATAGTCTCAATGGAAATCCATGTGGAACACGTGTTCTATATGGATTTGTAAATATAGAACTGGCACAAAAGTAATAGGTATGTAAGTTCTAACAAAAGACTATCTTCATTCAACAGTTTCAGAGTTTTTAGGTCACCCGACTGAAAGTCGAGTGATCACTTTTTGGCCGGCATCATCCTGCATAAAGGTGGTGTTTGTGACTTCTCCAAAACCACTGGGGCAATTTCAGTTGAATTTGAGGCGATTGTTTCTTCTAACATCGCATTTTGTTTTTGCTCAAATCAAATTGCCCATCCCCATAGGAAGGGAGTGGAGGAAAATGCTCCCAAATTTGAAAAAAGTCTTCATTTGAACCAGTGGGTACAGTGACTTGATATTTGGTACTGATTTCCTTTTGAAGTGTATAATCAGATTTGTTCAAACGAAATTCATGGAGCAATATTTGCCTTTGTAACGGGAGGGGCAAGATTTTTTACCCTGCCCAAAATTTCTATTTTTGGAACCAATGAGCCAATTTGAACCAAATTTAGTATGTGATACTATTGAGTCATAATTACATGATTCATGCAAACAAATTTTTCCCACATCCACAAGGGAACCCCAGGAGCTAAAAATAGAAATATTTTCAAACAACCATGTTTCTCAAACCGCATGGAACAGAGATATGTTATTTGGTATGAAGCACCCTTTGGATCAGTAGAATGGAATAGTAAAAAATAATTACCACTGGTTGTATCATAGTGTACTGTTGAGGGAATTGAACAAATGCTGAGTCGGTATATTTGCAAAAATTAAAAAAATCTTCTCCAGAAACACTGATCAGAATCTTTTGATATTTGGTGTACAGCAACCATTGAGTGGTCGGATACCATTTTGTTAAAATTAAACCCCTCTGTTCATATTTAGGCTCTATACAGGAGCCCAAATTATAACTTCGTTCAATATGAGAAGTTCTCTTTAAAAATCTTCTCCAGAACCACCAGTCAGAATCTTCTAATATTTGGTATACATCATTGTTACAGGGGTCAAATTCAAGTTTGTTCAAATAAAGGCTCCCTATGGAGGCCTGAGTGTTAAGTGAGTGCAAACTGAGGAATAATCTTCAAAAACCTTCTTCAAATCCATCAGTCAGAATCTTTTGATATTTGGTGTGCAGCATCCTTAGGGAGGTCAGATCTAAGTTGGTTCTAACCATGTCCCTTTGTTAATATTTGGGCTCCCTATTGGAGTCCAAATTTTAACTCCGTCCAGTATGAGGAATAATCTTTTTCTCTAGAACCACTAGTCAGAATCTTTTGATATATGGTATATAGAATCCATAAAGGGGTCAGATTTAAATTTGTCCAAATCAAGCCTATCGGTTAATAATTGGGCTCTCTATGGGAACCTGAATTTTAACTTGGTGCAATATGGGGAATAATCTTTGAAAACTTCTTCAGATTCATCAGTCAGAATCTTTTGACATTTGGTGTACAACATCTTTAATGAGGTCAGATGTAAGTTTGTTCAAACCCAGCCCCTGTTTTAATATTTGGTCTCCCTATTGGAGTCTGAATTTTAACCTTGTCCACTGTGAGGGATAATCTTTTTTACTCTTTTTCTCCAGAACCACTATTTATAATCTTTTTATATATGGTGTACAGAATCCTTGCAGGGGTTGGATTCAAGTATATTCAAATGATGCCCATCAGTTAATAATTGGGCTCTCTATGGAAGCCCAACTTTTAACTCAGTGCAACATCGGGAATAATATGCCTGTTTACAAAACCCTTTCATGACAAATTAAATATTGTATATAAAAATATCCTTACAGGGGTCAGATTTAACCCTTTACCTAACACAGCCTTTTTAAAAAATAAATTAAATTCCACATTTTTCGAAAAACATTATTACAATTTTTCAGTAAAATCATTCAAATATGGACATCATTGATATCCATATTTGTATGGTTTTATTGAGATATTTGTAAGATATTTTAGGCTGTATTAGACTTATTTTAGTCAATTTCCTGGCTGATTTTGGCCGCTAAGTTAGGTAAAGGGTTAAGTTTGTAATCAAGTCTCTTTATTAATATTTGGGATCCCTCTTGGACTTCAGGACCGGTGCAATATGAGGAATATTCTTAAAATTTATTTATTAATTTATTGGTGTTTAGGGTCGCATATTTCTACACAATGGCTAATCATGTGACCACAACATGGAGAAAAAGCCAAGTTTATTCAGTCATTTATACCTGTGTTGCCCATTTTAGAGGAATTCCATCTCAAGCATTGGTGGTGACTGGGTCCTGTTTTACCAGTAAAACAGAGCTTGTTTACCACAATAAACAAGCACTGCTTCACTTCCCAGGGTTCCCACGGGATGAAATATTCTTAAAAAATATTTTCTTTCATGAACCCCCAAACAGAAACTGTTGATACATGGTGTACACCATTCTCAGTGGAATCAGATTTCCAGTTTCTAAAAATTAAAGTCCCTAGGTTATTATTTGTGCTTCCTACTGGGGCCTGAATTTTAACTTGGTCAAATATGAGGAATAATCTTTTAAAATCTTCTTTTCCAGAACCACTAGTCTGAATCTTTTGACATAAGTCCACAGCATCCTTGCAGGGGGCAGATCCAATTTTTTTTAAATCAAGTCCCTCGCTTAATAACTGAGCTTCCTATGGGAGCCTATTTATTTATTTATGTTTAAGGTTACATATTTATGCACAATGGCTAATCATGACCATGACAGTTTTACGGGTGGAGGAAGCTGGAGTACCCGGAGAGAACCACCGAGCAACGACGAGCAGCTGCCAGCTCCCCAACATCGTAACTCCACACTGCAGCACAGGCAGGGTTAGATTGGTTGAAGACATGAGTACCATCGACGTGCAGTACGCCTTAGTACATGGCGTCCCCACGCGGGCAATGGAGATGAAGTGTCTTGCCCAAGGACACAACGCGGTTGCCGCAGGTGGGATTTGAACCGAGGACCTCTCGGCTTGCAGCCTGCACCTCTACCTACTGAGCCACCGCGCTCCCTATGGGAGCCTGAATTAGTCAGAGTCTGTTCCCCTTTTCTTTAGCACAGGCTACACCCTGTAGTTCTTGTCTGATCATTACATCATGTCTATGTAGACCTGAAACCCGAAAACCTTTAGCATTTGTATTTATGAGGGGATTTCATTGCAACTTGGTAGGATGACTCTGTATCATGTCTCAATGAGAATGTCCCATTTTGGTCGGGTTTGGTCTACCGTGAGGCCGCAGGGGCACGTTACCAAGGTTCCTTTAGCACAGTCTACATGTTGCATTTATGAAGGGATTTCATTGTAAATTGGTAGGTTGACTTCGTATAATGACTAGATGAGAACGTCCTATTCTTTAGTGCAGTCTACACCTGAAATTATTCTTCTTTTAAACATAGCATGTGGGGTACAGAAATTAACATATTCTCAATTATCACAAATTCTTGTCTTATTTCATAATCCTTTCATAAACATTGAACATTATCCTTTTCATCAAACACGCTACACAGTCCAGTTAAGCGGCAGTGTCATTGACACTTTCATTAAAAAAATTTTCTTTCTCAGATCTGCCAGTCAGAATCTTTTGATATTTGGTATACAACCTCATTACGGAGGTCACATTCAAGTTTGTTCAATCAAGAACCCCAGTTAATATTTTGTCTCGCTCTGGGAGCCCTATTTTTCACTTAGTGCAATGTAAAGAATAATCTACAAATTTATTCAGATCCACCAGTCAGAATCTTTTGGTATTTGGTATACAGCATCCTCAGAGAGGTCAGATCTAAGTTTGTTCAGTCCATGCCCCTGTGCTAATATATGGGCTCCCTATTGGAGCCCAAATTTTAACATAGTCCAATATGAGGAATTATCTTTAAAAATCTTTCTATCGAGAACCACCACTCAGATTCTTTTGATATATGGTATACTGAATCCTTATTCGGGTCCGATTCATGCTTATACAAATCATGACCTTAGGTTTATAATTGAGCTCTCTGTGGGAGCCCAAATTTCAAGAAAGCGCAATATGGGGAATAATCTTTAACATGATGCCCCAAGTGGCCTTAATGGCTCACCTGATAAAACTGTTCAAAGAATGATTTATGGTCACATGCAGTATCTAGATGTTAATATAGTTAATAAAATTTCACTGTTGGAGTGGCAGGAGAAGGGGCCGTTTGGTGAATTTGTTTTTGTGGAAAATTACTCAACCCCCTTCAAAACTCATTATGAAGCGAAAAGAAAAAAAAAAATCACCCAGCTTATCCACCTCCCCCATCAAGGGTGAAAGATTTTTTTTTAAATCAATCAAATCCTCCTAATCTTGTTCTCAAGCATAAAAAAATGTCCAATGGCCCCACCTCTCCCTGGGCCTCAAGTGGACTTGTGAAAGCCCATTTGAACAAACATTAATGTTATGTACTCGCATTAACATCTAACTCAAGTTTACCACCTCAGTCATTTGTTGGCTCAGTTTATTGTTCAAACAAATTGTAAATTCTCCATCGGTTTCAGTGTTAAATGTCAAAACTCTCGGGTGCCCATCAAAATCAGTCAAGAGAAACACTTCGAACAAACTTTAATCTAGGAGTCATAGTAATGTTATATACCAAATACTCAAAGATTCTGTCTGGTGGATCTGAAGAAGATCTTTGAAGAATATTTCCCATGCTGCACGAAGCATGGGGAGTCCAAATATGAACCCAGGGATTTGGTTTGAACAAACTTGAATCACACCATACCAAGGTTGTCAATACTATGTAACAAAAGAACTGTGAATGTGAAAAAGAAGAATTTTTTATGAATAATCCTTATATTGCACTAAGTTAAAAGTTGGGATCCCACAGGGAGCCCAGATTTGAATCAAGGGACTTGATTGAACAAACTGCAATCTGAACTACCTAAGGTTGCTGATCTCAAATATTAAAATATTCTGACTGGTGGATCTGAAGAAGAGAGATTTTTGAAACAATTTCTCCATATTGCACCAAGTTAAAGTTTAGCTTGCCATAGGGAGCCCAAATATGAACCCAGGGACTTGATTGGAACAAATTGGAATCAGACCCCACAAAGGATACGGCAAACCAAATATCAAAAGATTCTGACTAGGAGATCTGAAAAAGGTTTTTAAAGAATATTCCTCATATTGCAAGTTAAAAATCGGGATCCCACAAGGAGCTCAAATATGACCGTATTCTGAACCACCTAAGGATACTGCACATAAAACCACTCAGGCTGGTAGATCTGAAGAGGATTGTTAACTGGTGGAGTGCTAGAAGCCACTATCTGGGCTTTCAAAAAAGAGGGTACCAGAGCAAAAGCCAAAATTTTCCTAGCTTATGTTTCATATTCAGTCAATATTCAGTCAAATGCAAATAATATTTTGTTTATATAAATTTGTTTTAATAAACCAGTTTTGAATAACAAACTCAGACCACGAAAAATAATCTACCCACAGACAGTTAAAGAATATTCTCAGATTGCACTTAGTTAAAGTTCCGAGTTTCAATTGGGAGGCCAAATATGACTCCAGGGACTTGATTTGAACAAACTTGAATCAGGATGCTACATACCAATCATCAAAAGAGATTCTGACTGGTGGATCTGAAGAAGATTTTAAAAACATTTTTCTCATATTACACAGTAAAAATTCAGGGCTTCCACAGAGTGCTCAAATATCAATCAAAGGGCTTGATTTGAATAAACTACAAACTGAATGGATTGCTCTGATGTTGTGACCACACAATGCTGTTATGTTGAAGTTTCACCAAATAGCATTGGAGCCAATGAACTTCAATTTTGCCATTTCACTTATAACTTACCAAGTTCTAGTCTGACAAGTTGAGCTACAGTGTCATTGACACTTTCATTAAATAATAATTGATTTAACAACACCCCCCCCCCCCCCCCCGGATGCTCTGTATCAATCAACAAAAGATTCTTACAGATGGATCTGAAGAACATCTTTGAAAAATAATCCCCATGCCACACTAAGTTAAAATTCATGTTCCCATAGCGAGCCCAAATATGAACCCAAGGATTTGATTTGAACAAACTTGAAGCGCACTCCATCTGGAGATTAAGAATATTCCTCATATAACACAAATTTAAATTGCGCCCTAATATGAAACCAGGGACTTGATTTGGAAAAAAATCAAGCTGACCACCCCCCCACCCTCCTCCCCCCCACACACACCTTAAGGCTGCTGTATATCAATCAACAAAAGATTCTGACAGATGGATCTGAAGAAAAAGATTTTTTAACTCAACTTAGTCTCCTGCGCAGCCCACTAGGTATTCACCTAGAGGTCTGCTATCAGCTTCTGCCATTTTAAAATGGCGGATCAAATACCGGTAGAGTGGAAGAAAGATGTTTTTCAGTAGGGAGTAGAAATTGTGCTGTTGTGTACGTTAAAATACCCAGATCTTTCCTATTTCTGTCCCAATCTTTTTTAGAAGATTGTGTGATCGGCTTGAACAACAATGAGTGCATGTCACCGCCAAACAACAGCTTTCGACGCATTTTAATGCATGAGAGTCGCGTCGATTATTCATGTTTTGATCGCAAATGGTTATTTCTAAGATAGGCATAGCATCTCAGTATAGTGTATTGTAAAGTATGCCTGATACCCGTCATTTTGACACCGACCACACTACTGTGATATAACATCAAAAGTTACAACTGAATTTATCTTTTCGAACTCCCGGGGGTAGACATCACCCACGGGCGATGGACGTATGGGACTTTGTGTAGAACGTGACACGGTATGGCGAAAGGGAACAATTTCTCACTTTAAAATAAAAAGGTTATTAAGTATCGACAATGATGAATGAAAATCCCGGTTCAATTCCCAAGTACAGGCAACAGGATTTTCAAATGTTTATTTCCAAATTCTAGGTGTGGTACCACGTCCTCACATGATGCATCTGAAAATAAGGTCCTGCACCCCTTGGTTACACTTGTTTTAAATGCTGCAGGTAATTTTCTCTCCCCCCTCCCCCCCCCCCACCCCCACACACACACTCGCACCCAACCCATTGCCCACATACATGTTGAGTAGAAGTTTACAAAACGTGCTGCCATTTATTCTTCCAAGTTGAAAGAAAATATACAAAAGAAAGAACTAGGAATTCAAATGTTCAGTAACATATTTTTTCAACTTATTCAGATATACAGGTGAACACAGTGACTGCCCTCCCCCCTCTTTTCCTCCCCCAAATCAAACTTCAAATTGCTATCTGACCATGGTTTTCCCTCCCACTCAATATCACACCCGCAAACTGCAAACAATACACATCATGTCAGGTGTTGTGGAAATGCTCAGATATCGCTCCCAGGGCATCCAAATATGAAAGTTTTTCATATGGGAGATCCCCCAGACCCTCACACAAGTGGGGGACACCCCTCCGTATCCTCCTCCGGCTAAGGCCCATGGTTGTTGGGAGGTGCCTTCGGCATCTCAATCTTGAACCCCTCCCCCCCCCCCCCCCCAAAAAAAAAAATGAAATCCTGGCGCCGCCACTGTGTGAACAACAGGTATTAAAATATCAATCTGACATTCACCGATTCGATAAAAATGAATATAGAACCTTAGTGAGCACGCTCACATACCCCACGCGCCCCGATATTTCAAGCTCGGAAAAGTGTAATTTTTAGGAAAATGACCCGGAAATCTGTTACTTGTATTTTTCAGAGTCCAGGGCCCGTAATTTCCACAAAAATCAGCAGAGCAGAACGAAACGCAAACTTGATCTGTAAGTCATTGTGGTAGACTCACATACTAAAATGGCCGTAATTTCGATAATATCTGAAAGCTTGTAGAAAAAAAGTCCGGAAAACTGTAATTTTGATGAACTTTTCAAAGTCGAAGGGCCGTAATTTCGGTAAAAATCAGTGGAGCAGAACAAAATGCAAACTTGATCTGTAGGCCACCACGTTAGACAAACATACCAAAAATCAGCTCAATATCTAGAAGCATGTAGAGAAAAAGCCCGGAAAACTGTAATTTTGATGAACTTTTCAACGTTCAAGGGCCGTAATTTTGGTAAAAATCAGTGGAGCGGAACAAAATGCAAACTTGATCTCTAGGCCACCATGTCAGACTAACATACCAAAAATCAGCTCAATATCTGGAAGCATATAGAAAAAAAGTCCGGAAAACTGTAATTTTGATGCATTTTTCAGAGTCCAAGGGCCGTAATTTCGGTAAAAAGCAGTGGAGCGGAACAAAACGCAAACTTGTTCTGTAGGCCACCATGTTAGACTAACATACCAAAAATCAGCTAAATATCTGGAAGCGTGTAGGAAAAAAGTCCGCAAAACTGTAATTTTGATGAACTTTTCAAAGTTCAAGGGCCGTAATTTCAGTAAAAATCAGTGGAGCGGAACAAAATGCAAACTTGATCTGTAGGCCACCATATCAGACTAACATACCAAAAATCAGCTCAATATCTGGAAGCGTGTAGAAAAAAAGTCCGGAAAACTAATTTTGATGAATTTTTCAGAGTCCAAGGGCCGTAATTTTGGTAAAAATCAGTGGAGCGGAACAAAATACAAACTTGATCTGTAGGCCACCATGTTAGACTCACATACCAAAAATCAGCTCAATATCTGGAAGCGTGTAGAAAAAAAGTCCGGAAAACAAGTAGGACTGACTGACGGACTGACTGACAGACTGACGGACGGACAAGTCAGAAACATTATACCCCCGCAACTTTGTTGCGTGGGGTATAATAAAGTCCATGTTGGAATGCCACACTGTGAGTGTTTTAGTGACAATCCACTCCAGATACATTTTTGTTCAGTTAAGTGCATTTATTAACTTTGCTGATATGGGTGTGTCATAAATACTATTTATCTTTTGCTTTTCATAAATGGGTATTTATATTTTTATGAATTCTTACATTCATTTTTATCGGATCAGTGAATGTCAGGTTGACATTAATTTTTAGTATCTGTTCTTCACGTGTACATCTGAATAAGTTGAAAACAAACATTATATTACTGGAAATTTGTATTCCTGGTTCTTTCTTTCGCATATTTTCTTTCAACTTGGAAGAATAAATGGCAGCACGTTTTGTAAACTTCCACTTGACAAGTGTGTGTGCAATGGATTGGATGGGGCGAGGGTGTTTTTGTGTTGTTTTTTTTTTTTTTTTGGGGGGGGGGGAATAGTACCTGCAGCATTTAAAATAATTGTGACCAATGGATGCAGTTGGTATTACCATAACAGCCATGCATCTTATTTTCAGATCCATCATTTTAGGACGTGATACCACAGCTGGAATTGGAAAATAAACATTTGAGAATCCTGTAGCCTGTACTTGGGAATTAGACCGGTATTTTCAATCATCTGTGTCGACATTTATAACTTTTTTATTTTAAAGTGAGAAATTGTGTTATTTTGCCATACGATATCAGTTGTACGAGAAGTTCCATATGTACACCGTTCGTGGGTGAGGCATACCCCAGGGTGTGAGGACCGGAAAGATAAATGAGCTGTAACTTTTGCGGCACAGAGGTGTAATTGGTGTCGGCGTGACTCTCAGACATTAAAGCGCGACGAATGATGTTATTTGGTGGTGACATGCACTCATTTTTGTTCAAGTCGATCACACAGTCTCTCGGAAAAAGATTGATCCATCGCCCGTCTGTACTTACATGTATGTCTATCCACAATTCCTTTAGCACACCCTTCAGGCCGCAGCTCTCATTTGAGCAGTTCCAAATTTGATATGTGGCTTTGCAGCAATGTCTAGATGGGAGCTATTGAATTTTTCCGAATTTGAAAAAACATGGCCACAAGCGGCCATCTTAGATTATGGCATATAAATTGTCAATTTCACTGGCACACCTTGTAGGCCGCAACTCTCACACAATCTTTTTCAAACTTCATACGTAGGTTTGGTGTGATGTCTGGATGGGAGCTATCAAATGTTTCTGAATTTTGTTGAAAAACATGGCTGCCAGCAGTCTTCTTGGATTTGGCAGATAAATTGTCAACAATTCCATTGGCACACCCCTACAGGCCGCAGCTCTCACCCGATCAGTTCCAAATTTCATGTGGCTTTGAGGCAATGTCTAGATGGGAGCTATCTAATTTTTTCGAATTTCGTTGAAAAGCATGGACGCCATTGGTCATCTTAGATTTGGTATGCAAATTGTTAACAATTCCATTAGCACAACGTGCAGGCCGCATCTCTCTCAAATTTCATATGTCGATTTTGTGTGATGTCCAGATGGGAGCTATTAATTTTTTTCTGAATTTTCATTGAAAAACATGGCTGCCAGCAGCAATCTTGGATTTGGATATAAATTGTCAACAATTCCATTAGCACACCCTACAGGCCACATCTCTCACCTGATATTTTTGGAATTTCATATATAGCTTTGGTGTGATGTCTTGATGGGAGCTGTCAAATTTTTCTGAATTTCGTGAAAAAATTTGGCCGCCAGCAGCCATCTTGGATTTGGCATATGAATTGTCTGCAATTCCATTAGAACAACCTGCAGGCTGCATCTCTCGCCCAATCTTTTTTAACTTTCAAATGTAATTTTGGTGCAATGTCTAGATGGGAGCTTTCAAATTTTTCTGAATTTCGTCAACTGCCATCTTGGATTTGGCATATAAATTGTCAACAATTCCATTTGCACACCGTACAGGCCGCATCTCTCACCCAATCTTTTTTGAATTTCACATGTAGCTTTGGTGTGATGTCTGGAAGGGAGCTATGAAAGTTTTCTGAATTTTGTTGAAAAACATGGCCGCCAGTGGTCATCTTGGATTTGACATCTAAATTGTCAACAGTTCTATCTGTACACCCAACAGGCCCCATCCCTCATCCAATTTTTTTCAGATTTCATATGTTGCTTTGGTATGATGTCTTTTCTGTAGAAACTTGAGTAAATTACTTGGCATTATTGGATCTTTCTATGTAGTTCAGTCCCTTCTTGGACAAGCTGAGCTGCAGTGTCATTGACACTTTCATTTTAAAAATTTGTCATATTGGACTTAGTTGAAATTCTGGTTCCCATAGGGAGCCCTAATATTAACCCAGGGACTTGATTTGAACAAATTTGAATCTCACCCCATTGAGGATGCTACACACCAAATATCAAAAGATTCGAACAGATGAAGAATAAGATTTTTAAAGAATTTTCCTTATATTACACCAAGTTAAAATTCGGGCTCCCACTGAAGCCTAAATATGACTCTGGAGACTTGATTTGTACAAACTTCAAGCTGCCCCCGAAAAAGAAGCAGTACACCAAATATCAAGTGATTTTGCCTAGAAGATCTGAAGATTTTTAAATAAAATTCCTCAAATTGCGCAGTGAAAATTCAGGTTCCTATAGGGAGCTCAAATATCAACCCAGAGACTTGTTTCAAACAAACCTGAATTTGACCCATCCAAGGATGTTGTATACCAAGAAACAAAAGATTCTGATTGGTAGTTTGTGGGGTGCTAACAGACTCGTGCCCTTTGTGGTAGCCCTTGTGGGCATGGCAGCTTTATTTGAACAAACTTGAATTGACAGATGATAAGGAACATGCATGTCAAATTTGGTTCATTTTGGCACAGTGGTTTATGAGAAGTCAATAATGTTGGTGAGCTGCAAATTCTCTGAAAATCAAAACTATTTCTTTTTGGGGGCTTTATGATGTTTAGTTCCAACAATCGTGTTACGATAATTCTGTCCAATCTGCATCTTACGATAATTCTGTCCAATCTGTGGGTTCAAGCTCTAGCATTTCCAATGATTACATGTTTCTTTCTGATTACTGGAGTTTCACTATTCAAAAGTTATATAAGGTATTCATACTGACTAAAATCACACCTCCTTTCCAAACTGTTGAATTTAAAATACTGTTGCTTAATACATCACTGGCAAATATATACCCAGTTCACTAAAGAAATGATTCATGCAACAGAGTCTCAGCAACTCATTTGGGTAAGTTATTGAATAAATTACAGGGCTGCAGCCCGCTAGCTTCTCAATTAACCTTCTTGATACTGATATGGAAATATCAAATTTTTAAGCTTCAAATTTCTTCCATAATGAAACCAATTCAATCTTGTTGGCAATGGTGATTGAGTTCTGTCACCCATGACTGAATTGGTTAATTTCCAAGATGCATTGTAATAAAAATTAGCTACTTTAAATTTTAACTTCAGTGTACAGAGGTTTAATTTTATTTTCTACAGGGAAGAAAGTGGACATCCTGCAGACTGTGTTTGTACAGTATGCAACAGGGCACCTGACATGTGAAGATTTGTCAGTATCCTTACTTGCTAATTCAGAAGAAAGTCAAGGACACAACAAGCCAATTCGCAATTCATGGAACATGGTAGATTACCGAGTGGTCTTTGAGGTGCAGATCTGCTTGTTAACAAATTTCCACTGGATTAGTAAGTGTTCAAGTAGATGCCCACATATTGGGTGGCAAAGTATCAACTCACCCTGTTCATATATATCTTGGTTTTAAGCAGTAGAAACTGGAACACAAGTTCCCACTTGCAGAAACTGGAGTTAGCTAGTTAAATGGTAGAGTGCTAAATTATTTTTGGTCATCAAATTTGTTCTTGTGTATTTGCTTTGTTACAATTATGGGAGAGTACCCAGGGGCACTCTCCCATAAATTGTAACAGGGCAAATCCACACAGATGTACACATCAAACAGAACAAGAAAGAAGATGATTAACTAACAAGTCCCCTGTGTGAACCCGGAAAAGTGAAGCAGTGCTTGTTTACTGTGGTAAAAAAGCTTTGTTTTACTTGTAAAATAGGATCCAGTCATCAATGCTTGTGTTGGAAGTCCTCTAAAATGTGCAACATGGGTATAAACGATTGACTAAACTTGATTTTGTCTCCTTGTTGTGGCCTTGATTTTGCAGAAATATGTGACCTGAAACACCAATTAAACAAGAAAAATGTTACTAAGGTAACACATGCCCCCCCCCCCCCCCCCCCGTGACTTTCACCTTGCAGATGCGGCAGAAACTATTATACACGACACACCTTCTGACTGTCCTTAACATTTGTAAAAAGTTTAACAATTGTACTATGATTCCTTTCTGAGTTATGGCTGAGACACGCATACTGACCGATTTTAGTGTGACCTTGAAATGTGACCATGACCTTGAAGGTACGAACCCAGCTTTGGTGTGTGACACATCCTCCCATGGTCCTTTATAATTGTGTGAAGTTTGATGACTGTGACCCTAACAGTTTTCGAGTTATTGGCTCGGACACACACACATGGACAGACGGACACACGCACACTTCAATCACTATATGCCACCTGACTTAAGTCGGGGGGCATAAAAATAACCGTCACAGTGCCCAATATAACAGAGACCACAAGAGGCCTCAATTGACAATAGGCCTTAATTGCTCCCCTGAAAAAGTTGTTTAAAGGGTGATTTAAGGTCATATCCAGCATCTATGGCTAATTAACACTACAGAGTCTGAACCCAGACACTTGATTTGAACAAGCTTGACTTGGTCTCCCTCAAGATGCAGATTACCTGATATAAGATTCTAACTGATGGATATGAATAAGAAGATTTTTTAAAGAATATTCATAAGAAGCCCAAATATGGACCTAGGGATTTGATTTGAACAAACATGAATCTGACCCCCCATAAAGGTGCTGTATGCCAAATATCAAACGATTCTAACTGGCGGTCTGAACAAGAAGATTTCTAAATATCATTCCACATATTGCACCATGTTAAAATCTGGGCTCACATAAGAAGCCCACATATGGGTCCAGCCACTTGATTTCAACAAACTTGAATCTGGCCCTCGATGCTGTATACCAAATATTGGAAAATTCTGTGTTGTGGATTAGAAGGAGAGGATTCTTAAACAATATTCCTCATATGGATTGCACAGTTAAAACTCAGGCCCAAAAGTAGATTCAGGGACTTGATTTGAGCAAACTTTAATCTGGCCCTCATAAGGATGATGTATACCAAATATCAAAAGATTCTGACTTGTGGTTCTTAAAAAAAGTATTTTTAATGAATATTCCACATATTGCACCACGTTAAAGTTTGGGCTCACATGAGAAGCCCAAATAGGAACCCAGGGACTTGATTTGGACAAACTTGAATCTGACCCCCAAAAGGATGCTACATACCAACAAGAGCTATTGCTGAAGGAAATTATACCCCCACTGCAGTGCTGGACCGATGAAGCATAAGTAAGGTAAGGCCTGTAACTCTGGTGAAAAATATGCAGACACCTTTTTTATAACAAGTGCAGGAGCAGCTTGTCACAAGGATCGCTCGTACCAGATTTCATTGAAATCAATTATTTATTAATATTTATTTATTGGTGTTTAAGGTCACATACTTATGCACAATGGCTAATCGTGAACGTTACAGTTTTACAGGTGGAGGAAGCCAGAGTACCCAGACAGAACCACCAAGCATCGACGAGCAACTGTCAGCTCCTCAACATACTAACTCTGTTCAAGCTCCGCTCAAGCAGGATTACAGCGACTGAAGACGTGCACAATCGACGTGTAGTACGCCTTAGTACACGGCATCATCTTGACCCCATATAGGCAACTGGGATAAAGTGCCTTGCCCAAGGACACAATGTGGGTTGTCCCAGATGGGAATCAAACTCGAGACCTCTAGCATGGAAGTCCAAAAGTCTACCACTAAGCCACCGTGCACCCCTGAACATCCATTCACTCACTGCCGTGATATTGCTGCGGACAGACGGACACACATTGATAGGTGCATGGATGGACAGACGGATCGAAGGCCACGTTATCCAGTATACCTCCCATTCCCTTCGAGAGTGGAGTCAGATGATTCCAATGGGTGGATCTGAAGAATTTATTTATTTATTTATTGGTGTTTAAGGTCACATTTCTGCACAATGGCTAATAGTGACTGCTAACATGGATATAAAATCATGTCCAGAAAACAAGCCCTACTTCACTTCCTGGGGTTCCCACAGGGAGGGTCTGAAAAAGAAGATTTTTCAAGAATATTCCTCATATTGCACAAAGTTAAAATTTGGTCTCAGATAGGGAGCCCAAATATTAACACAGGGCCATGATTTGAACAAACTTGAATCTGATCCCCCTACAGATGTTCTATATATCAAGTATGAAAGGATGGTGCATAACAAATATCAAAAAGATTCTGACTGGAGGATCTGAAGAAAAAGATTTTTAAAGAAACTTTCTCACATTGCATCAAGTTTAAATTCGGGCTCTTCTAGGAAGTCAAATGTAAACCCAGAGTCTTGATTTGAACAATTTGAATCTGACCCTCCTAAGGATGCTGTATACCAAATATCAAAAGATTCAGTTTGGTGGTTCTGGAGAAAAAAACAAGAGTTATTCTCCCTGTGACTTCCCCAGGCATGGCAACTTTTTGAACAAACTTGAATTGACATATGATGAGGAACCTGTACATCAAATTTGGTTCAATTCCATTCAGGAGGGTATGAGAAGTTGATAATGTAAAGTTCAGGCTGACAGAAAGTGGTCACTAAAGCTCCCCTTGAGCTTCGCTCAGATGAGCTAAAAAAAAGCACAAACTTAAAGGATGGAATTCAACAGTAAGCCAAAGCTTTTGAGAGTCGTCTCCCCAGTTAGTTAAATGATGGATATACACAAATTTCAAGCTAAGGTCAATTTGTAGATATTCTGCCATTAGTGTGAAGAGGATTAACGTCTGATTACAAAGAATAGTAAAGTTCAGTTGAAATCTAGGGCTTGTTTAGAAAGAGAAAACATGAAAAGGAAAAAAATCACTATTTGATGATTTTATGTGTTGCATGATTGCTTGCTGGATTAGCTGTTTTAGGGCCAAGCTAGGAAATAAGCAGACTGTCATCTGCAAAATGAGGTCCCCAGAGGGTGAATTTAGTGATGCTACCCTGCTCAGCAGGGTAGCATCACTAAATTTACCCTCTCTGAATCTCAATCTGAATCAGGGTCTCAAAACTAAACAGAAAGAGGTACCCAGAGGATAAATTGGCCCACTGTATGGAAGAGCATCATCAAATTCACCCTCTGGGGGCCTCATTCTGCAAATGTCAGGCGGCTTATTTTCAGGCCTGTTTAGGGCCCTGTGAATTACACATTATCAATTCAAATCGAATCTTGAATTGAATCCTATTATCTGAAATCGAATCAAACCTCAAATCAAATCAGTGGTGTCCTGAAGATAACCAATGGGTGTTGGGGTGCTATAAACCTGATTTGTTCCGACTGTGAAGGTCCAAGTCCTGCGTGATAAAATAATCCAACAACATAATCAAGGCACGCCTTTGTCGAAGGCATGCCTTGATGATGTAGTTGGAATATTACCCTGTAAGGATTATAGTTCATTGTCAACACTGCTTGGAAACCTTAAATTTGCATTTAACAGTGATAAGGACTAGTGATGTTGAAATAAGAATGGCTGGTGACATGAGTGAAGTTGTTATTTATGTTAATGAGGCAGAAGTTACACTCAGTCTTTTATTTCAACATTATTTATGTACGATTTCCATCCAATCTGTGTGTTTTGTGAGACGATGAAGATGACTTTTTCCATGCTGTATTCCTACGAAAAAGATTTGAAAGGAAATGAATCGGGCAGCAGATTTTGAATCGAACCAAATATCATCTCAAGATTCGAAGAAATCAAATCCAATTTCAAAGCTTTTCAGGGCCCTAAGCTGTTTGTTGAACTTTTAATTAAAGTCATGATAGATATTCCGAGTTAGGATACCATTAAGGTTTAACTTTTGGCAGAACACAAGCTTGAGCTCAAAGTACCTATGTTTTTCCCAAAACCCCAAAAGTTCTTTGTTTTTTTATTAAAATCATGGCCTTCCTGGTAGAGTGCTCCATTAGTTTTCAACGGTGATTTGTAACATGACTATTTTTTTTAAAAGATTCTGTTGCTACCATCAAGGGGAACATTTGATTAGCAAAGCTAGGTTCATAAATAATTGATTTGTTACAATTGGCACTCTCCAAAAAATTTGTAACAAAACAATTTTATGTAAACATTTTTTGTTCTGCTGCTGAGCAAATATTAAGCTAATGTATACAGTGTAAAGCCACTATAGTGGCTTTCAGCACTTTTCAATAGAGCCACAATAGTGGCTTCTAGCACTCGACTAGTTAAGCCATGATTAGGAAAAACAAGCCAAGACCAATACCGGGTCTGGACCTGCGTCACTGCATGCAATTGATTAGAGATGAACAGACTTCAAAGTATCGGCAAACAGGAAGTGGCTGCACGGCAGATCTGAAAATTAGATACACGATACAACTCATCATTATGAAGCAGCAGACCAAATATAAAATCATTCCCTTTCATAGAAGCCAAGAAAACTTTGACGGAAGAAGTGTTTTTGGACAGACTGACGGACGGAGTCGAGCGGTTACTAGACCTGCTCTGCCGCTGGCGACGTAGGTAAAAATAGATTGAATTGCAATGTTAGTGTATAACATTGGATGGTCAAAGTCGAAATGGCTACTTGATAAAATAATGTAAGAGTATAACAACAAGAATGGTAATAATGATATTTATTTGTGTTGAATAGGCATACATGGTATGAACTCTACAGCTGGAAGGTTTTCAGTTTTCCTGTTCATTTTTGCAGCAAACCGTAAAAACCAAACTGCCAGACCCAGCAAAAAATGACCAAACGGTTTTACTGAGTTTGTGCATAAACTGATCAAACTATCTTTCTGGTAGGGAGCTGCACTAGTGGCCACATGTCGATTCTTGTCATTTAATCTATCAGGTGAAGGGCTGAAAGGGCCGAAAATGTTGTGTTCTCATTTTCACATTTTCTCACTTATTGACTCACCCACAGGTCAAGTCAAAAAGAGAGAAAGTGTGATACTGAGAACACAACATAGATATAGATGACCTTTATTAACCCTTTACCCAACATAACAGCCAAAACCAGCCAGCGCTATTCTCAAAAATCGCCAATTAATTTTCATTATTTTTTCATTTTTTGTCTCAAAAACATAGGTTATGATCCCTCATTGGAACAAGCTCGTTCCAATGAGGGGTCATAGCCTATGTTTTTTTGAGACAAAAAATGAAAATGAAAGTGTCAATGACACTGTAGCTCAACTTGTCAAGACAAAGACATGTACATGTATAGTATGTGACACAGCAATGACAAACATCTAGGTAATGACCTGATAACAAAGGTACATATAAAGTATTGTAACAGTCTGTACATAAATACTGACCGTTGCCTGTAACAAATGTATAGGTAAAGTATTGTAAAGGTGGGTGACAGTCAAATGCTAAACTAAAAAAGAAATCTTTTGAGTCCCAGAGTGGGTCTGACTGAACCCCAAAATATTTGTTCTCATAGCACAGTGATAACAAAGGCACCCCAAAACACACTCATTCCTGTCCCAAGGTGAAAACAAAGGTACCCAAGAAGTTTCGTGAAGATCAGTTCAGAAATGTGAGCTGTGTAGAAGTTGTGACAAAAAACTGATTGGACCTAATTTCAGTACAAAATGGCCACTGGCAGCCATCTTGAATTTTGGACCGCACCCAGAAACACTCGTTCTCGTCCCACGGTGATAACAAAGGTACCCAAGAAGTTTTGTGAAGATCGGTTCATAAATACAGCCTCTAACCCGAGTCGTATTGACATGTGCACTTACAGTGTATAAGTAGCACTGAATAAATCAAAGTTCATCTAATTTGCATAATTTCTGCACGAGAAAAAAACCTGTACTATATGTGATGTATTCCATGTTACTAAACATTCATACAAAAATTTATTCAAATCAGAACTTTCATACAGAAGTTCGGTACAAAAGATGATTGCACTAATTTTGGTACAAAATGACTGCTGGTGGCCATTTTGAATTTCGGACCACACCCAAAAACACTCGTTCTCATCCCACGGTGATAACAAAGGTACCCAAGAAGTTTCGTAAAGATCGGTTCATAAATACGGCCTCTAGTCTGAGCCGTATAGAAATTGTGTACAAAAAACTGATTAGACCTAACTTTGGTACAAAATGGCCACTGGCAGCCATCTTGAATTTTGGACCGCATCCAGAAACACTCGTTCTCGTCCCAAAGTGATAACAAAGGTGCCCAAGACGTTTCGTGAAGATCGGTTCATAAATACAGACTCTAGCCCGAGCCGTATTGACATGTGTACTTACTGTGTGTTAAGTAGCACTGAAAAAATCAAAGTTCATCTAATTTGCATAATTTCTGCACGAGAAAAAAACCTGTATTATATGTGATGTATCCCATGGTACTAAACATTCACACAAAAAAATATTCAAATCAGCGCTTTCATATGGAAGTTCTGTGCAAAAATCTGATTGCACCAAATTTTGTACAAAATGGCTGCCATCGGCCATCTTGAATTTCGGACCGGACCCAAAAACACTCGTTCTCGTCCCACGGTGATAACAAAGGTACCCAAGGAGTTTCGTAAAGATCGGTTCATAAATACGGCCTCTAGCCCGAGCCGTATTGGCATTTGCACTTACAGTGCTGAAAGTGACACCAAAAAACATCAAAGTTTGTCTAATTTGCATAATTTATGCACGAATCAGAGCTTTCATATGGAAGTTCTGTACAAAAAACAGATTTCTGCATAGTCGGTACAAAATGGTGGCTGGCAGCCATCTTGAATTTCGGACCGCACCCCAAAACACTCGTTCTCGTCCCACGTTCATAACAAAGGTACCCAAGAAGTTTCGTAAAGATCGGTTCATAAATACGGGCTCTAGCCCGAGCCGTATCCAATTGTTGACGGACAGACGGACGACGGGCCATGGCATAAGCTCAAATTTGGCTTCGCCAAAGTTGAGCTAAAAATTAGTTATTCAAGAATTCTTTTTGCAAGTGTCGTCTGCTTTTCATGTTAGGTAAAGTGTTAATTTCTTTCTCTAATTTATGTTTTTTGCCGACTTAGGTGTTGTATACACTATTGGTTTTTTTCCAAATTACAGAGCCTGAAATGTTGTTTACTATATGTTCTTAACATATAGAAAAATTGAAATGAAACCGAGGGGTTTTCCTGAAACCAAACTGAAACTGAATGTGAAAAATCAAAAACGCCCAGCTCTAATGGCCTCATACAAAATAATTTTCCAATATATTCATACTCCATTAAAATCAAGTCTTCAACCTTTCACATAACCCATATTTCACCTCTTAGTAACTATATTTTTGGGTGGGGTGGGGGTGGCATGCAAGGTAGTGCTGTGTACTAATGCATACTGCACATTGTGGGTGCACTTGCCTTCAACTGCTGTAAACTCTGTTCATGGTGGGTTTATAAGTTTGAGAGCCTGACAGTTGTTTGCCACTGCAGAATGGTTCTCTCCAGGTACTCCAGCTTCCTCCACCTGTAAAACTGTCCCAACACTACATGACTCTGGCTGTGGAACATGTCGTTAAACCCCAATAAACAAACAAACTATTTCTTTCAGAAATGAAAAATATCAAATTTTCCAAGCAAGGAACTATGGATCATAAGCTATGATTTTTTAAAAAATGAAAAGCTCAAGTTTGAATGGCAATTTTGCAAATCAATGCCGGCCAGATAAGTTTCATTATGTAATGTGTCAACCCTTTCTTTTAATATAATTCCCAGACAACAATTCACATTCCAAACACTGATGTCAAAATATAGAAATCTCAAGCTGCAAATTTTTCTTATTACATAATGCAACAAGAAATTTAAACAAACAACTATTGAATCTTCTGTGACAGAACTCAATGAGCTCTGTTAAACGAGATTGAATTGGTTAATCTCCCAGCTGCATTGTTGGAAAATGTGCTGTTTGAAATTTCTGTTTCGACATCAGTGTGCACAGGGTTAACCCTTAAAGGCCTATTTCCAACTTTTACAACCTCAAAACAGGTGCCCTTAACATGTCATCATGAGGAGGTTCTGCTCACAATAGGCAAATTATCAACGCAGTGGTTTCTAGCTACAGTTTTGGCTGTCTGTTAATCCTTAAGGGCCCAAATCTGACTTTTTAATGCAAAGGAGAAGGTTGCCCCCAACATGAATGGTTTGGGTAAACTAAAAACTTGTATGCCAAGTTCCTTGTCAGTTGTTTCTAGGCAAGTCTTGGCTGCCTCTGTAGGCAAGGCAGCCAAGACTTAACTAGAAACAACAGCAAAGCCACAGAAGGTAGACTTTCAAAGTATAGCGAAAATGTATAAAAATCTTCAGGCCCTAAGGGTTAAGTCAGCCAAGATTTGACTAGAAATCACTGCTAAGCCACTGGAAGTTTTAAAGCTGTGGGCTGGTGGAATTCAGGATACAGGTTTTAAATACATTTTCTTACATGTCCATTTCCATACTACCGCTTATGTCATCTCCCACTAACAAGCTCATTATGCTTATTTCAAAGAGGTGTTATATAATACGTTTTGGAGACAAAAATTTAAAAATCGCACCATCGGCGTGCGACGGGTGGTGCAATCTCACAAAATTCTAAGTTCATCAAGGGCCATAACTCCAAGAAAAATATTTGGAACAACACATGCATTGAACAGTGGCTAGACATCAATAAGATACACTTACATGCCAAATATAAAGTCATTCCATCAAGTATTTCAAAAGTTATTGAGTTTGAAACTCGTTGGTCACAGACAGACCGACAGACAGACAGACAGACCGACAGACAGACCGACAGACATACCGACAGACCGACATTGCCACTTATTGAGCTGCTAGTCGCAGCTAAAAACTAATAAACAGGGAATGGCAATTTTGACATATAGTACTAGGTAGATCTCTCTGGTCAATTAATGATTTAGGAAAGGGTTAATGAAAAAAGGAAGAGGAACTCAAATGATACACTTTAGACTGTCCTTCTTAAATGAAATGTAATAATACAAACAACCAATCAGTCAGTCACAAATTTAAAGTTCATACAACCATTTTTTAAAACAATTTGCTATAATTCATCTTTTCTCTCAATTTTTATTAATTCAACTTCAAATACCAGAGTTGCATCAGCTGAAATATAAACAAAAAACATTCAAGTGAAAATATTATTTAAAAATTGTGTTATATTGTGTTGTGTGAGTACACAGGTGTATGTGAAAGGTTTATGTCAAACAAGGCGACTCCCAACAAGACGATTGTCGAAAATGATCATCCTGGCAAGGTGCATCTCAACAAGATGAATTTAATTTATATGACTATATAACCCCATTTATTTTGAGGTTTTATGCAAGAATGTATATTAGAAGGGTATTCTTTAGTGCAATTTTATTTTCCAAGTACACACAAAAAAAAAAAGTAGTAAAAATATATAAAAATGCCTTTTTTACCCAACATGTATTTTTTCAACTTTGTCATCAAGATTTATTTTTTTTAAATTTGTATTTAGCGTCACAAGTGAGTCTTTTTATTGCATTTAGTGCACAAAACATATTTTTGCCGAGATAAGAGAGGGAGACAAGTATTGTCAGTTCTTTATTTTGTGGATTATTGCACCATAAACTGTTAACACAGCTTACTGTTGGTCATTTCCAAGGGAACCCATGAAGTGAAGCAGTGCTTGTTTATGATGGTAAACATGCTGTGTTTTACTGGTAAAATAGGACCTGGAAACCAATGCCGAGGGTGTAAGTTCTTTAAAATGGGCACCATAGGTATAAACGATTGGCTGGATTTGACTTATATCCATGTGGCAGTCACGATTAGCCATTGTGCAGAAAGTGACCTTAAACACCAATAAATAAATAAATAAATGTTAGACAAATTGGGTTCAATTTACAAGGTGGCCACACATTGGTTAGACAAACTGTTAGCTAAGATATAGGTATTTTTTCATCCCTCACTATGCTAGAGGTCCCGAGTTTGATCCACGTCCGGGACGACCCACGTTGTGTCCTTGAGCAAGGCACTTCAGTTGCCTACATAGGGGCACGATGACGCCGTGTACTACGGCATACTGCACGTTGAGGGTGCACATGTCTTCAACCACTGTAACCCTGCTTGCGCAGCGCTTTAACAGAGAATGTTGAGGAGCTGACAGTTGCTCGTTGATGCTCGGTGGTTCTGTCCGGGCTTCCTCCACCCGTAAAACTGTCATGATCTCGATTAGCCATTGTGCATAAGTATGTGACCTTAAACACCAATACATAAATATAAATAAATTTCATCCCTCAAACTTGAAAAAAAAAACCCCAAACCCACACATAACTGTAGAAACAAGAGGCCCCAGGGGGCCTGAGGGCACTCAAATGACATGGTAGCCTAAATATCAACCCAGAGAATTGATGTCAACAAGTTGCATCTGCTCCTCCTAAGAAAAGCTTATACCAAATATCCAAATATTCTGACCAGTGGATCTAAAAAAAAGTTTTTTAAAGAATATTCCTCATATTGAACTAAGTTATAATTCGGGTTCCCACAGGGAGCCCATATATGAACCCAGGGACTTGGTTTTAGCAAACTTGAATATCACCCCCATAAGGATGCTGCACACCAAATATTAAAACATTCCGACTGTTGGATCTGAAGAAGAAGATTTTTAAAGAAAATTCCTCATTTTGAACTAAGTTATCATTCGGGCTCCCACAGGGAGCCCAAATATGGACCTAGGGACATGGCTTGAACAAACTTGAATCTCACCCCCTAAGGATGCTGCATACCAAATATCAAAACATTCCGACTGCTGGATCTGAAGAAGATTTTTAAAGAAAATTCCTCATTTTGAACAAAGTTGTAATTTGGGCTCCCACAGTGAGCCCAAGTATGAACACAGGGACTTGGCTTGAACAAAATGGAATCTCACCCCCTAAGCATGGTGCATACCCAATATCAAAAGATTCTGCCTGCTGGATCTTGAGAAGAAGATTTTTAAAGAAATTTGCCTGAAATGCATTAAGTTCAAATTTGGGCTCCTATACTGAGCCCAAATATAAACCCAGGGAGCCGATTTGAACAAACTTGAATCAGATCCACCCCACAATGTAGCATACCAAATATCAAAAGATTCTGCCCGCTGGATCCGGAGAAGAAGATTTTTTAAGAAATTTGCCTGAAATGCACTAAGTTCCAATTCGGGCTTCTATAGTGAGCCCAAATATGAATCCAGGGGGCCGATTTGAACAAACTTGAATCAGATCCACCCCACAATGTTGCATACCAAATATCAAAAGATTCTGCCTGCTGGATCTGGAGAAGAAGATTTTTTAGGAAATTTGCCTGAAATGCACTAAGTTCCAATTCGGGCTTCTATACTGAGCCCAAATATGAACCCAGGGGGCCAATTTGAACAAACTTGAATCAGATCCACCCAACAATGTTGCATACCAAATATCAAAAGATTCTGTCTGCTGGATCTGGAGAAGAAGATTTTTTAATGTTCTTCCCATTGCCAATAGCGTTAAAAAGTGCTGACTCCGCACTTTTTCAAAGTCCCAAAACTGTACCCTATGATAAAACCGATGGCATTTTTTTTACCAATCCTTTCTGTTGGTCCTAAGGAAGCTTCACACCAAATAAAAATTCTCAGTGCCGTGCAGTTTTGGAGATATGGGCGTTTTAATTTTTTTTCTATTTTTAGCTCCTGCGGTTCCCACAGGGCTGCAGGAAAAATTTTTGGGGCATAAATCAAGTACTTATAACCCAGTAATACCTCATATTAAATTTGGTTCAAATCGGCCTCTGGGTTCAGAAAATAGAAATTTGGGGCGGGGCAAAAATTCTTGCCCCTCTCAGAACAAAGGTAAATATTGCCAGTCAAACTTCTCTTGAACAAACTTGAGTCTACACCTCAAATATCAAGTCTCTGCTATGGCTGGTTCATGAGAAGATTTTTTAAAATTTTGTGCATTTTGGCCCCACCCCACTCCACAATATGAGCAGAAATCCAATTTGAAGAAAAACCCAAATGCCCCTATATAACCACTACTTACATGAAATTTAATTAAAATATGGCCTGTGGTTTAGGAGAAAGAAGCTCAAACACCACCTTCACGCAGGACGACGGACGAAGAGTGATAAGAAAAGCTCACCCTGACTTTCAGTCAGGTGAGCTAATAAACTTTTGCTCGGTTTAGATAATGTTAAAAATTATTACATGCAATCTGAAGAGATGAAAAAAAGTTAACCCTTTACCTAACATGAAAAGCAGACGACACTTGCAAAAACAATTCTTGAATAACTAATTTTTTTCATTTTTTGTCTCAAAAACATAGGTTATGACCCCTCGTTGGAACGAGCTCGACGAGCTCGTTCCAACGAGGGGTCATAACCTATGTTTTTGAGACAAAAAATGAAAATATTTTGAAAATTAATTGACGATTTTTGAGAATAGCGCTGGCCGGTTTTGTCGTTACGTTGGGTAAAGGGTTAAAGAAGAGGTAAAGATAATCCCCAAATATCACAAACAACATAAACATACACGTTATTCTTTATTTCACAATTTTTGCAATAAGTAATTGAAAATCAAATTTTTTGTCTCAGTGGGATCATTGTGATGGGATACTTTATCTTTTTGTCTTGTTGGGTTTTGCCTTGTTGGCAAGACACATGTGTATAAATGTCAATCAATTTCAAAACTTTTCAAACTCTACAGCACTCAAGGGAATCCAGTGTCCCCTGTTTCAATCACAAGTTTATGAATTATGTGTTCCAATTCGACCTGTTAACTCTCCTGATTTCTGCAGGAGACTCCCAATTTGATGCCCAATCCCTCACAGTAACACCCTATTTTCTCCTGCTCTGACACTTTTCAAAATAGTTATTCAGTACCATCACATTTTTCTGTGTTTACACCTACTGAAGTCATGTGTGTGAAAGATTATTGAAGTTTGTGTGAAACATCATCACTGATGTTTGGCTTCTGTCAAAATTCAACATCTTTAAATGTCTGCTCCTTTTTTTTGCTCCCAAGCTAATTAAAATATATGCATTTGGGGTGCAGGATAGTTGTTGGAAGTGATAATATATTAAGCTGGAGGGGGGGGGGGGGGTGCAGTGGCATTGCGGTAACCAGTTCTCGTCAGATCACCAAAGTAAAGCAACGTTGAGCCCAGTTAGTCCTTGGATGGGTGACCGTCTGAGCGATCGATTTGGACTCCCACATTGTGTCCTTGGGCAAGGCACTTAACCCGGATTGACACATGGGGGCATTATGATTCTGTGTACTAAGGCGTACTGCACATCGATGGTGCACATGTCTTCAACCAATCTAACCCTGCCTGTGCTGCAGTGCGGAGTTACGATGTTGGGAAGCTGGCAGCTGCCCGTCGTTGCTCAGTGGTTCCTTCCGGGTACTCCAGCTTCCTGCACCCGTAAAACTGTCACTGACATGATATGACCTTGGCTGTTAAGGGGTGGGTAAACCCTAATAAATAAAAATAATCAAACTAGAGGCTCAAGTGAGTCTAAAATGCTCTCCTTGCTCAAGTTGTCAAAAGAGATGAGTGTGTCAGTAAGTGATGGATAGAAAGCGCAATTTTTTGATTTGCCATGACACAACCAAAAGCAATTTTTTTGGTTATTTGTTTCTATTGGTCCTAGGAAAGCTTCTCAGGCAAGAACAAAGCTCTGTTCTGTTATTTATTTATTGGGGTTTAACAACACTTTCAACAGCCAAGGTCACCTCATGTCAGACAGTTTTATGGGTGGGGGAAGCCGGAGTACCCAGAGAGAACCACTGAGCAACAGCAAGCAACTGTCAGACTCCCCAACTCCACACAAGCAGGGTTAGCATTGGTTGAAGACAAGTGTACCATCAATGTGCAGCATGCCTTAGTACACAATGCCACTATGCCCCCACATGGGCAATTGGGATTAAGTGCCTTGCCCAAGGACACAACGCGGTTGCCGGAGGTGGGATTCGAACTGAGGACCTCTCGGCTTGCAGTCTGCATCTCTACCTACTGAGCCACTGCACTCCATCTCTGTTCTGTTAAGTCTTAAAAAAAAAAGTGTCCAAACAAATTTTTTTTGTTCTGTCATTCTCTTTACCCTACCCCCCATCCCGAACTTTTTTGGGCATAAATCAAATACTTATGACCCAGTTTTATAATGACAAATTTGGTTCAAATCAGCCCATTGGTTCTGGAAATAGAAATTTTGAATGGAGTCCAAAATGGGCAACCTCCGATAAAATTTTGACCTTCTGAGCAACTTGGAAAAAACTTGAATCTGTGTCACTGAAGTAAGTTCCATACTAGAAATCTAAGCATTATTGCGAGTGGCTTATGAGATGATGATTTTTAAAGCATTTTAGGCTTATGAGGCATTAACCCCATCCCAAGGGGCAGTAAGAGAAAAAAATCTGAAGAGTAAACTCTGCCAAGATACTTTGTACCAAATTAGTTTAGATTTGGCCCAAAGGTTCTTAAGAAAAATATTTAGTTGACGGACCACTCAGCATTTCCCCATTGCCAACAGTGTTAAAATGGGCATCCCCATACAGCACCCCCATGACAAAAGTTGCATACCAAAAAAACAAGAGGCCCCAGGGGGCTTGAGGGCGCTGACACGACATGGTAGTCTAAATATCAAACCAGGGTCTTGATTGGAATAAGCTGCATACGCCCCTTCTAAGAAAAGCATATACCAACTAGATGAAGCGATTGTGCCCACACAATACACAGGATTTTCCTTCTATTTTCAGTTCCTGCACTTTTACGTCCCAAAATTGAGATAAACTCATAAAAAAGATTTTTTTTATGTTTGTTCGGAAATTTTTCGAAGTCCCAAACAAAATATTTTCAGACTAAAAATTTTTTTTCTTCTTCTTAAAATTGACCAAAATGCATAAAAAACCAAAAAACTAATTTCCGGATTTTGGTCCAAAATCCCACCCGGACCCCAAATTTTCGGTGTAAAAAAAAAATTAAAAATTTTGTCTTAAAATTGACCGAAATGCATAAAAAAAACAACATGAGTATCAACTCAAGACCAGGGGTGTGCGTTAATAAGCCATGTTGCCCATTTTAGAGAGGGTTTGCACCTCCCATGCATTGGTGACTGGGTCCTATTTTAAAAACCAGTAAAACAGAGCCTGCTTACTGCAGTGATCAGGCACTGCTTCACTTCCCGGGGGTTCCCGTGGGGAGGATCCATCTGATTCCATTGATCTTAAGGAAGCTGCATACCAAACAATAGGCCCCAAGGGGCCTTAATCACACACCTGACAAAGTGGTTCAAAGAAGTATTTTGGGTCACATTCAGTTAGTCATGGTTATCAACACTACAGAGGAATGAAGTCATGAAATTATTCATAACTCTAGCGTCCATGTCAGACGATTATTATCATAGGTCTTCTTGACAGATTCCAATTCTATCAGCTGCAGACATGCACCACCAAACTTCCAAGGGTTGTTATGTCACTGCAGTTTGAAAGCCAAATGTTATGGAAAAACTCTTAAGGAACAGATTTGAACAAACTTGAACCTAACTTACCCCCTTCCCCTGATTATTATTATCATAGGTCTTCCAGAGTGCTTTCAATTCTATCAGCTGCAGACATGCACTACCAAACTTCCCAAGGATTGTTATGTCACCTCAGTATGAAAGGCAAATGTTACGGAAAAACACTAAGGAATGGATATGAACAAAATTTAACCTAACCTGCCCTCACCCCCCCCCCCCCCCCCTCCCCTTGATCAGTGAGAGATACGGCCTGTAGGATGTGCTAATGGAATTGTTGACAATTCATATGCCAAATCCAAGATGGCCCCTGGTGGTCATGTTTTTCATCGAAATTCAGAAAAATTTGATGGCTCCAATCCAGACATCACACCAAAGCTTCATATGAAATTCAAAAAAGATTGGGTGAGAGATGTGACCTGTAGGGTGTGCTAATGGAATTGTTGACAATTTATGGGCCAAATCCAAGATGGCTGCTGGTGGCCATGTTTTAAAACAAGATTCAGAAAAATTTGATAGCTCCCATCTAGACATCACACCAATTCTACATATGGAATTTGAAATAGATTGGGTGAGAGCTGTGGCCTGTAGGGTGTGTCAATAGAGCTGTTGACAATTTATAAGCCAAATCTTAAGATGGCCACTGGCGGCCATGTTTTTCAACAAAACTCGGAAAAATTTGATAGCTCCCATCTAGACATTGCCTCAAAGCCACATATGAAATTGGAACTGATCAGGTGAGAGAGAAATTTAGCATGTAGGATGTGCCAATGAAATTGTGGATGGATAAAGGAACGTACAGATGGATGGATGACGGACCATCGCAACCCATCCCATCAGCTCAAACTTGACATTGTCAAGATGAGCTAAAAACTGTTGATGCAAAAACGGCAAAGTTCAAAGATCATTGCTAACAGCAATGTTTCTCAATGAAAATGAAAGAAAATCAAGAGCTCGCATCTAAAGGTTGCTCCAAGCTTCCAAGCAATCAAATCATAAGTGTGACCTGTGCAGTGTGTCAAAGGAAATTGTCAATGCACAAAAGTGCAAAGTTGGTCATTGCTAACGACAACTTTTTGGACAAGAATGAAAGAAGCTCCCACCTGGAGGTCAACCCGAAAAACATACAAAGTTTAAAAGCAATCCATTCATGAATGTACCTTGTTGGGCATGCCAAAGGAAAAAGCTGATGCACAAATGCACTAAGTTTGAAGATTGTTCCTAACGGCAAGGCTTTTTGATGGAAATGGAAGAAAATCGATAGCACCCATCTAGAGGTCCATTTGGCAGTAACCACAAACAAGCATACCAGGTTTCAAAGCAATCCGATCATAACCGTGCCCTCTAGGGTGTGCCAAAGGGAAATATTGATGCATAACTGCACTAATTTTAAACATCAGTGCAGCCAGAAATGGAAGAAAATTGATAGCTCCCATCTTGAGGTCACCCCAAACAAGCATAACAAGTTTCAAAGTGATCCAATCATAAATGTGACCTGTGTGGTGGCCAAAGGAAATTGTACGTATGCCGACAGACTAGAAGCGACTGCAAAGGCTCAGCTTGACTTTGTCAAGCCGAGTTCAAAATGAAGGTCAAACATCATCAATGTGAGCTCAACAGTCACAAAAATAATTATTGAATTCTCACCTGGAATTTTTGGTGGAGCACCACGTGATCCATAGCCCATGTCAGATGGAATTACCAGCTTTCTTTTTTCACCTTCACACATACTGAAATCAAACACATAAATAGAGTAAAGAATTCAAACAGCATTTCTCTTTAAATTATCCTTTACCCGACATAACAGCAAAAAATGGCAAGCATTGTTCATAAATGAAAGTGTCAATGACACTGCAGCTTAACTTGACTGTGTGAAGTGTTTGATGGAAAGGATAATGTTCAATGTTTATGATGATGAAAAGGATAATGTTCAATGTTTATGAAAAGATGATGAAATAAGACAAGAATTGTGATAACTGAGGAAATGTCAAGTTCTGTACCCTACATGCTATTTTTTCAACAAGAATAATTTGAGGTGTAGACTAGACCTGTTAACCTCTGAAGGTGACTGTCAGTGAGATTTTGATGAGCTCTCAGTGAGATTTTGATGCTTGTCAGTGAGATTTTTGCATGCGGCCAATACATCAATATTTTCCTTGTTATGCCTCCCACGGTCCCCCCCCCCCAACCCAAATGCATTGTATATTTCATTTTAATAATTTATTTTAACACTTTTAATGGTATTTGTCAGTAAAAGCATACAAATATGGATATCACTGGTGCAAGCCCCTCCCCCCCCCCCCCCAGGACAACTGATAATGACCCCCCTCCCCCCGACACACACACAAATTTTATATGAGTGGATGCCTATCTAGCCTTTGCCTGTACCAACTCGCCCCCCCCCCCCCCTCTCCCCCCCCCCCCTCCCCCCCCCCCCCCCCCCCCCTTCTTAGTCCGGCCATTTTTCCTTGCTCATGACACAAGCCCATCCCGGTGCTTCAAAACATGGAGGCTGAAACATCTTGGGCCAAAACGCCCCAGGACCAAAACGTTCAAGAACCAAAACAAGCATTTCTTCTTCGTTCATGCCATTTATTTATGTAAATTCTTTGTTCAGTCTGTACATTTTTCGTGAGGAAATATTCATTCTTATTATCTTTTGACAGGTTTTATTGTACAATAAAAATTAGTCAATGCTGATAATACATATCGTTTTGTTTAAGGGGTCGTCCAACCTAACTTTGGTCAATTTGTTGACATTTTTCCCAATGCCTCAGAAACAGATAAGAGAAGTAAGGAAAGGCAAATTATATATCAAAATAATGAGTAAAGTGCATAGAAAAGGTACATATAATTTTTTTCAGGAAAAAAAGTGAATTTTATGATTTTGAAGAAGATTAATTTGCAATCGGCATAAGTAACGAACCGGTAAAACCACAAAATAATCGGTAATTCGAAAGCCTTGTCCTCAATATAATGATAACATACTACAGACTCGGAGAAAGCATTTTTTTGCCACACACTCTGGTGGGTTTTGACGTTTGAATGTAATAACATCAACACAAATTTTTGATGTTCTGGATGTGGCCATGTTTCAACGATGTTTTTCCGGTCATGTGATTACGATGTGGTTCTTGCAGAAATACTCAATTTGGGCAATCGTAAGAATGCAAGGACGTGATCACGCACTTTATTTGTTCGAGACAATGTATGAGCGGATTTGCAAACAGGTGACAGCAAGTACTTGAGCTGTTAATGTCATAACTGCAAAATATGGTTCGAAATTCCCTCTCGTGTTTACAGGCCATATGAACTTTTTTGTTGACAAAAAATCTGAATTACTGCGCACTAGAAAGACAACATGAACCACTTGTAAAAAAAAATAACCGAGTGTATAAAATCGGGACGATACACATAAAATAAGGCAATATTCATAACAAAGTAAGCAGAATGCTTCAGAAATCACTTTTTCATGAAGTATATTCCAAGTGACCTGGAACTATATTGAGCGTGTTAATTTCCCCCTGTCGCTGCGAAGTTATTTACTTCCTAGTAACCATGGAATTTGAAGGCGGGTATGTTTGATGTCTGCAAAGGACCGATTGAAGATGGGTTGAAAATGATGCATTCATGCTTTTAAATAAGGTGCACTTGGACGATGCTGAGAATTTAGTTTTTTCTTGCAACCAACCATAGTAATACAAGCGTCGATCAGTGTCTTTTATGATCGTTTTACACTGACAAATGTGACAAATCTCCTTCACCGGAAACCATCCCCCAATTTGCATATCACAATAAACATAACCGCTGTCACGGAGTGTCAGCGTGGCCGTGTGGTCAAAACCGAAATGAATTATCGAATGCACGGTCAATATTAGCTGCAATTGGCTTTTAAATAAATGAAATACACGAAATATTCGCAATTTCTTCATTATTCATGCCGAGCTACTTTTTAACCAAACCACATGCGTTCAGTTTCGTTTGTCGGCATCAAACTGATATTGTTTGTGGTAATTAAATAGTACGAGAAGGCGAAGGAAGCCAAATATTTTCCATCATCTATTATTTAATTCAAATTGATAATTTCTTTTATTTTACTGAAATTATGAACTGATAAGGTGGGTGTGTTGCGATTATTATGCCCCAGACCTGGAAGTTGGAAAATCAAAGGTGCATCTAGGGCCGTGCAGTGGTGACCCCTGTCCTCTTAATCTTAGTCTTACCCATTCATCATTACATGTACCAACATTCCCCCTTGTATCTCAACCATTGCTACTCCAATTTGAAGGATATTTGGTTTTGTGATCGAGCATCATGGGGAAACAATGCCTGTGTAGCTGCTGTAGCATGTGTTTCTTCCCACATTTTTTCAGAGTTGTGGTACTTTTTCACTCTTTTGAGTTAGAAAATTTTGTTTATAACTAGTTGATTTGTTGCAAAGTGCCTGCTAATACCCTCAATTGTATTGCTACAGAATTTTCTTGTGAAGATTTTGTTCCTATTACTTATCAAGCAACAACCTAATGAATATTCTGTATAAAGCCACCAATCTGATGTTTGACACTTTTATCGGAGCTGTTTTGAAGGCTTATGGAACTCAAAAGTTGATTATGGCAGGATTTTTCTATTCACCCATTAATCGATAAATTAAGTGTTATAGTTGGAAGTAAGAAGCATGAAAGGTCCAGAACTAAAACTCTAAAAAGAATGTTTTGCAATGTAACATGATTTTTGCAGATACACTTATTTGGAGGGTTACCTGTCTGATAGTGTTTGGAACATGTGTGGCCAGGATCTTCAAAAAGAAAAAAGAGTTAAACTTTGAGAAAAAAGGCATTATGCCTTGAGTGCCGGAGGTAGAGTCATACAAGGAAGAGAGCCTCCCCCCCCACCCCCCTCGAAATTTTTTGTGTCAAATGGATCTCACTTGTCATCTTTTGGGGATTGCTTTGTGTACTGCGTTCTTGAAAAAAATATGTGAGACCCTCTGGATGTGCCCTTCTGATCTCAATATGTCAAAAAGCCTCCTTGGGGAAAGTACATGCAATAATGGTTATGTAAGGTTGATTTGATGTGTTTTGAATAACAATGTACTTTTAAGTACATTAGATGGTTTATTGCAGTAACAGGTTACAGTTACCCTTATTTCTTCTCCAACAGATATCATGAGTGTATTGGTGTCCAAGAGTTAAACAAAGCTAATATACTTATTGATAAACCAGACAAATTTAACAATTTAATCACTATCGAATTGATGCATGGGATAAAAGGGGTTACAGTGCAAGGGGTTTGTAAATATATTTATTCAACTACAATGTATGACTTTGCAGTGCATTCTACATAGGAGAATATCATATTTTCTTTCCAAACCATTACAGTAACACATACATCTTGATATTGAGAGACACTCTTTTGTCCTTCCATACTTCTTCTGCTGGACTCCTTCAAGTTGACCTTTGTTGAACTCCCCAAATCAAAACATAAACAAAAGAAAATGTCTGCCTTCAATCAGTGAGCACTCCACTTATAACATTTGGTCTCAATCTTCATTACTTTCATGAATTAGGAAAAGATTTCTTCGAGTATGTACTTAAATGTTTATAGAATACAGCTGTTATTTTATTTTGAAGTATTTTATTGTAAAAATTCTGTTCTTTTACTTATGCCATAGCAGACTTTCAGGTGGTGCTATTTACACATGGCAGCAGTTCCATGGCAAATTTCAGTTTCCACATGTTCTATTTTTCATTCCAAGCATTTTGGTATATAATTTATTGGGGTTATTCATTTTGGGCCTTTTTTAGACTTGAAAGAAAATTACATGAAATTTGACCAAAGTTAGGTTGGACGTCCCCTTAAAAAAAAAACCCACCTGCTGTTGCCGGTGTTGTGTGTGATTGTGGTAATTTCGTTTTCGTTTTTTTATTAAAAAGAATATTTGAACTGTGTTTTGTATTACTCACATTAGAGAAGGTGCCCTCAGTATTCATAACTCCCATTTTGAAAAAAAAATACAAACAAAGTAACCCTGTTGATTCAAAATGAAGACAAAATACTCTGCTGGAGCCTGGACATGATTGTTCTGAATCTGTTTGTATATAAGGGGAGGTAACTTAATTCTTGTGAAATCTCACAACAGAATTTTTTCAGTTTTCAACAAACTTTCAATTATATTTTTTTTTACACAAAACGGATAAATTTGGTATGAACCATAGCAATAGTATATATAAAAGGTCAGCTGAAGTTAATTATACTTGAGAGATTATGTTTTTATTTAATTTATATTTTGAGTTTATATAATTTTGATTTCTTTCACGTAACTACGACAGTATGAGAATATATTTGGCATACAATGCAACTTGTTTAATTTTCAAACTAGAATAAGACAACTATTTTTTAAACGTGTCAAATCGGGAGACAATAGGATGTGACCGTGAGAGCGTGAGTTGGTGCCTCAAACTTGGAGACTCACGGTAAAACCGGGAGAGTTACCAGGTCTGGTGTAGACTGCACTAAAAAATTGAGGCCTGGGTTGATTTGGCCCTCACAGTTAACGTATGTCAACAAAAGTTACCAAGTTACACTAAAATCATTCCAAAACTAGACATCATACAGTCATCCTACAAAGTTACAATGAAATCCCTTCATAAATACAACCTATAGACTGTGCTAAAGGAATCTAGGTCCCGTCTAGGGCTGCACGGTATTCAAATTTCAATATCGGTATCAGTACTGAAAAAAATACTGCGATATACCGGTATATCGTAGACCAGTTCAGAAGGTGAAAAACTTGGGTGATGTTCTGGGGAACTGACTTCGTAAACAGTTGTCAACACAGTTATATTTTGGGCTGTTAATAATTGAATACAATTTACTGTACTCGGTACCTTATGTTCAGCTGAACCCAATATTTTTAAGAAAGCACTTTTTTTTACAAAGGTGCACAGCGTTATTTTATTTTCATTTAAAAGGACATCACAGAGACGGCTCTGACATGAGGGAAAACAATAAAGTACCACGACTTTCCTCTTTGAAAAGAATATCCCACAATTTGTCACTGTAGCTGACTGTAGTGTTTATTTTTCCTTTGTTCATGAATATTAATTAATACAGCTGTTTTATGGAGTGTGAGCATTTCGCACCCTGCATTTTCCTCTCCATTGTTTGTTTCTTCTTATGACCTATTGTATTTGAAGTGTTGATAGATATGGTCAGTGGTGTGTTTGTGTTAGTAATTAATGTCCATGTCAGCAGCAATTATTAATGCCTGAATGGATTATTATTGCGCAGGCTTCCCTTTCCCTTTGTTTCTGTTTCAGTACCGTGTATGTTCATACCCCCAAAACTTCACCCGATGTGATGCGTGGTTAGCACAGTTCTTAAAGGGTTAAGATATAAATACTTTTATTTGAATTCATTATTAATTTCTGGGATAACAACTGTAAAAAAAATATTTGAAGTTACAAAAAAATAGTTAAGTTTTAGATTGCTGGTTGTAGTTTTAAAACTGGGACGAAAAGTGACAGGGATGTCCAACCCATGAGTTCATTGCCATTGAACAGCTTATTAATATTCGTAAGTTCAAAGTTCACAATGAGAGTGTTGATGGATATGTTGATCAACATGGCTTCAAGTTTTATCTGTTTTTGAGAGGAATAGAATAAACAAGAGGCCCCAGGGGGCCTGCGGGCACTCACCTGACATGGTAGCCTAAATATCAACCCAGAGAATTGATTTCAACAAGTTGCATCTGCTCCTCCTAAGAAAAGCTTATACCAAATATCCAAAGATTCTGACCAGTGGATCTAAAAAAAAAAGAAGATTTTTAAAGAATATTCCTCATATTGAACTAAGTTATAATTTGGGCTCCCACCAGAAGCCCATATATGAACCCAGAGACTTGGCTTTAACAAACTTGAATCTCCCCCCCCTAAGGATGCTGCACACCAAATATCAAAACATTCCGACTGCTGGATCTGAAGAAGAGGATTTTTAAAGAAAATTCCTCATCTTGAACTAAGTTACAATTCGAGCTCCCACAGAGAGTCCAAATATGGACCTAGGGCCATGGCTTGAACAAACTTGAATCTCACCCCCCTAAGGATGCTGCATACCAAATATCAAAACATTCCAACTGCTGGATCTGAAGAAGATTTTTAAAGAAAATTCCTCATTTTGAACTAAGTTATAATTTGGGATACCACAGTGAGCCCAAATATGAACCCAGGGATTTGGCTTGAACAAACTTGAACAAACTTGAATCTGACCCCCCTAAGCATGGCACATACCCAATATCAAAAGATTCTGCCTGCTGGATCTTGAGAAGATTTTCAAAGAAATTTGCCTGAAATGCACTAAGTTCAAATTTGGGCTCCTATACTGAGCCCAAATATAAACCCAGGGAGCCGATTTGAACAAACTTGAATCAGATCCACCCCACAATGTTGCATACCAAATATCAAAAGATTCTGCCTGCTGGATCTGGAGAAGAAGATTTTTTTTAAGAAATTTGCCTGAAATGCACCAAGTTCGAATTCAGGCTTCCATAGTGAGCCCAAATATGAATCCAAGGTCCGATTTGAACAAACTTGAATCAGATCCACCCCACAATGTTGCATACCAAATATCAAAAGATTCTGCCTGCTGGATCTGGAGAAGAAGATTTTTGAAGAAATTTGCCTGAAATGCACTAAGTTCGAAATCGGACTCTTATACTGAGCCCAAATATGAACCCAGCGGGCCGATTTGAACAAACTTGAATCAGATCCACCCAACAATGTTGCATACCAAATATCAAAAGATTCTGCCTGCTGGATCTGGAGAAGATTTCTTAATGTTTTTCCCCTTGTTCAAATTTGAGCTTCTATAGTGAGCCCAAATATGAATCTAGGGAGCTGATTTGAACAAACTTTAATCAGATCCACCCCACAATGTTGCATACCAAATATCAAAAGATTCTGCCTGCTGGTTCTGGAGAAGAAGATTTTTATTAAGAAATTTGCCTGAAATGCACAAGGTTCGAATTCAGGCTTCTATACTGAGCCCAAATATAAACCCAGGGAGCCAATTTGAACAAACTTGAATCAGATCCACCCCACAATGTTGCATACCAAATATCAAAAGATTCTGCCTGCTGGATCTGGAGAAGAAGATTTTTTTAAAGAAATTTGCCTGAAATGCACTAAGTTCGAATTCAGGCTTCTATAGTGTGCCCAAATATGAATCCAGGGGGGCCAATTTGAACAAACTTGAATCAGACCTACCCCACAATGTTGCATACCAAATATCAAAAGATTCTGCCTGCTGGCTCTGGAGAAGAAGATTTTTGAAGAAATTTGCCTGAAATGCACTAAGTTCAAATTCGAGCTTCTATAATAAGCCCAAATATGAATCTAGGGAGCCGATTTGAACAAACTTGAATTAGATCCACCCCACAATGCTGCATACCAAATATCAAAAGATTCTGCCTGCTGGATCTGGAGAAGAAGATTTGTATTAAGAAATTTGCCTGAAATGCACTAAGTTCGAAATCGGACTCTTATACTGAGCCCAAATATGAACCCAGGGGGCCGATTTGAACAAACTTGAATCAGATCCACCCTACAATGTTGCATACCAAATATCAAAAGATTCTGCCTGCTGGATCTGGAGAAGATTTTTTAATGTTTTTCCCCTTGCCAACAGTGTTAAAAAGTGCCGACTCAGCACTTTTTCAAAGTCCTGAAAAAAGTACCTTGTGATCAAACCGATAGGGATTTTTTTAACCATTCTATTCTACTGGATAAAAGTAAGCTTTATACAAAATAAAAATTCTCTGTGCCATGTAGTTTTGGAGATATGGCAGTTTTAAGGTTTTTCCTATTTTTAGCTCCCGAGCTTCCCATGGGCCAATGAGAAAAAAATTTTTTGCATCAATCAACTACTTATGACCCATTATCATCTCATATCAAATTTGGTTCAAATCGACCTCACGGTTCTGAAAATAGAAATTTTAGCCATTCCAAAACTTTTGCCCCTCCCATAACGAAGGCAAATAATGCCCAACAAGCTTCTCTTGAACAAACTTGATTCTAAACCTCAAAAGGACTCTGTATACCACATATCAAGTCTCTGCTACGGGTGGGTCATTAGAAGAAGATTTTCAAAAAATTTGGCCATTTTTTCCCCACTCCTCTGTTCAGTATGAGCCGAAACCTAATTTGGATAAAAATCAAAATGCACCTATATAACCACTACTTACATGAAATTTAATTAAAATGTGGCCAGTGGTTTAGGAGAAAGAGGCTCAAACACCACCTTCACGCAGGACGGCGGACGGACGGACGGATGGATGGACGATGGACGAAGAGTGATAAGAAAAGCTCACCCTGACTTTCAGTCAGGTGAGCTAATAAAACAAACACTCCCTATAATGATTTTGTGAGTAATTTTATTATCCACACGGGGAAACGTCAGAATAGATACACAAATGTGTCAAAGTATTCATTCCCTGAATCTGACACACTCCCGAAATATTCAACTTTCAGTTTCAGTTTCAAACTGCTGGTATGTGTATACTTACGCAGTTCAAGTTCGCTGCAAACTGTGTTTTCACTGGTCGAATGAAGATTGGCTGACATGTACTTTATCATAGGAGTTGTCAGTTTTTGCCTAATAATATATCGACTTCAACTTCGATAATTTGATCCCATACCATTTCTTACGATATACCGGTACTTTTAAAACAATACCGGTATTCATCCGGTAGTATTCTCAATACCGGTAATTACCGGTTTACTGGTATACCATGCAGCCCTCGTCCCATGCCCACACATCTAATTTACAATGAAATTCCTTCATAAATAGGACCTGTAAACTGCACCAAATGAATCTAAGTCATGTGCCTGTGCAGCCATCATGGTTGACCAATCGCAACTGAAATAGGACGTTCTCATCTAGACATTATACAAAGTCATCCTACCAAGTTACAATGAAATCCCTTCATAAATATGACTCGTAGACTTTGCTAAAGGAATCTAGGTCACATGCCCTTGCGACAGCCATGGTTGACCAAAATAGGATGGTCTCATCTAGATATCATACCGAGCCATCCTACCAAGTTACAATGAAATCCCTTCATTAATATGACTTATAGACTGTGCTAAAGGAATCTAGGTCATGTGCCCAAGCGGCAGTAACGGCTGACCGATTGTGACCAAAGTAGGACAGTCTCATCTGGACATCATACCGAGTCATCCTACCAAGTTGCAATGAAATCGCTTCAGAAATATGAGCAGTAGGCTGCGCTAAACTTAGATGTGAGTCTTCCATGGAAGACGTGTGTCGCCTGCACTATATTTTAATATTTCAGACAGAATTCCAAGTGGAAAAGGGGCATAACTCTGGAAAAAATACAGCGGATCAAAAAATAAAATAGGAGGTGCACAATGCCATTATGTGATAAAGAATTACTGAAAGTTTCATCAAAATCCATTCATAGGTTAAAGAGGAGTGGCGGATAAGAGAAAGTGTGACGCAGACGACGACGCAAGACGACAAAAGTAATCCCTATATGTCGCCCCCCACTTCGTAGGGCGGCGACACAATAAATCTAGGTCACATGCCAGTGCAGCCGTCGTGGTTGACCGATCATGAAAAAAAATAGAATGTTCTCATCTAGACATTATACCAAGTCATCCTAGCAATTTACAATGAAATTCCTTCATAAACACAACCTGTAGACTGTGCTAAAGGAATCTAGGTCATGTGTTCCTGCGGCCATCACGGTTGACCAAGCCGTACCAAAATACGACATTCTCATCTAGACATTATACTGTCATCCTACCGAATTACAATGAAATCCCTTCACAAATACGACCCGTAGACTGTGCTAAAGGTTTTCAGTCTTCAAACCCGCGCAGCGGTCGCAGATGACCGATCACGACCAAATGGGACGTTCTCATCTAGACATGACCTCGAACCAACACCTGAAATTTAGTGATAATCGGACAAGAACTACAGGGTGTAGCCTGTGCTGAAGAAAATGTGAACAGACTCACCGATTTCTGTACACATGATGGCAATAGATTATCTTGACTTTGTCAAGTTAAGCTAAAAATGTCCAAATTATATTGCTTTTTCATTTTTTCACCCCAAAAGCTTGTTCTGCTTGTTCCAATGAGGGGTCATATTCGATGTTTTTTATGCCAAAAACAAAAATTTGTTGTTATTCAAGAAATGTTTTTGCAAGTGCCATCTACTTTTGGGTTGGGCAAAGGGTTAATGATATTAAAAACTGTTCTCATTCAACCAATAATTTTCAAGACCAGATCACGCAGGTTTAAGAATTTTTATCATCAATTATTGTGTTCTGATGGATTCACAAGTTCAATTCTGAAGGAATGACAAACTGCTGCTTGAAACAGAGGATAAAAAAGATGGATGCTTTCACATTAAGGGTTGCTGTTTACCTGAATGGAGTTTTCCCTTTACACAATATAGAATATGTCCGTATGAATCCTGGATTCTCATCTAATTTATAGTTTGGTACCTACGCAAGCTACAGAAATTATATTGGCCAGCCGCTCTTCACCATTTTTCAACATTTCTTCATTCATCCCTGAGTTTAAGGATTTTATCGTGGACATTCCATTTTTTTAGATTTTCAAAGTAGGATTAAATATGTACTTTCCAAGAATGATTGTCATTTCTGATATTTATGTTTAGAGACATGACATGTCTCCATGTGAAAAAATTTCAGATGCCTAACTTGATCGGTTCCCGAGATATTGAGTGGCATTGGGATAAGGGTGTTTTCCATCAAAACAAATTCAGGATCACCTCATAAAAATAAAAGGGTACTTTCATGAATATTAACATTGCAGTAAAATTGAAAAAAAGAAGTCATCCTCCATCAAAGGGTTCACATTCAGCCAGACTGGATTCTCAAATATCAGCTTCAAATTTTCTGTCCAAAACTGTCCTCTCCAGGATCATAGAATATATCCAAAACTAGAGACATCTCATTGAAAATTATCCCCTCATCTCTTCAACTACCACCAAATGATGTGTTTAAATAAGATTTTAAAGTATCTTTCATGTGACATGATCCAAACTTTGTTCAAAGAAGTGTCCAAAATGCATGTACTCTCCATGAATGGACATAAACATTTTCAGAAAGCACTTTTCCTGTTCATATTTTTTGCAAGAATAGGCAAGGTACCCTTTGTATCGGACTTATCGGACCAAATTGATCAACATATTTCAAACATTTTATCAAAATGTAAAATTTCAGTAATTTGAGTCCAAATCTGACAAGTATTTACATGGTGTGGGAATGTTCAAAAAGTCATGTTTGTGTCATAAAAATTAAAGTAGATATCAGATGCAAATCAGAGATCAGGTAAATGCACAACCTCAGTTGGCTTTCAGTTCTTAGTTTCTATATACGTCAGATATGGTTCAAAACCTGGAGGGGACAATACTCTGGACAATCCTTTAACTGGCCATAATTCACCTTGTATTGTACAATCACATCCTGTTCTCTTTGTTTCAGATGAAGGGGGGTAACTCTATTTTTTTTAACACTTTTGCACTGACAATGTCGGTGAATGGAAAGTAAATTGTTTAGATAAGAACAATATGGAAATGCAATTAGTAAATGCAGATGAACCACCAATCTCTGGTTGCATTGATAAGCCGATAACATTTACTCTTGATCATTTTTTGCCCGGTCCAAACTGTTGGGTTGCTGTGATTTACAAAGGTGACTGGTTCATAGGTAAGTCGAGTCAAAGAATGAAGAGCACCAGAACCTATTTGTCAACTTCATGACCAATGCTGCACTAAATAAATTTGTATGGCCTTCAAAACCAGACAATTGCCATGTGAAGGCAACTGGCATTCTCTCTATAATAACTGTTCCTTCTCTAGAAACCAGTTCTGGCCAGAATTATGTCCCTGATAAGAATGACTATAATAATGTGAAAGTGGCATTTGTAAAACAAATGTCATCTCCATAGTGAAATTACTCTATTATTCAGAATCACAGTTCGACTAAGTGGTTTGAATGAATAAATTGCAACCAAACAATTTGAGGTCTAAAAAAGTTAAAAATCGGTTTCTCAGGTGCCCCCCACCCCCACCACACAACCCCCAAAATTAAATGGTTTTGTCTGATATTTTACCCAAGTTAATAAAACTTATAAATTTGCTATTCTGTAGATTATGAGGCCTAAAACAAACCAAGAACATTAACTTTTGATGGCAAAGAAATATTTACAAAAACAAAAATTAAAATAAAAAATAAAAAAAACATCTGCCCACATGCAATTTTACAAAAAATGGCCCGAGAAACAGAAGATCTACTTTGTGGGGCCTTAACATGTCCCGATTTCTTTGCACATGTTTTCAACAAAGAATGATTAAAATATAGTACCTGTTTATTATGTTTGCTTCATAAACATCCAGTTTGCTGTTTTCAGCAGACTCAAATATTTTATGGTTGGCATTTATTTTTCAAAATAGGTGCACAAATGTAACTGATAGAGTGCAGGTAGGATTTCTTTTAAAATTTTTGATTAGCAAGTGGGTGTAATTGTTTAGCAGTTTTCATTCATGATGGTTCCACTCTCAAAAGTACTAAAACAATTTGGAACGCCACCGGAGGCACCACCTGGCTGTTGCCAGGGGGTCGTTTGGATCAAACTGTTTAGCCTATGACTTACCAATTCTCTGCAACATTCTGGGTGGAGACTCCCCCACCCCTCACACACAGTATGTATCACACAGGGTCATAACTAATCTGTCCAATGCCTCTTTGTTACAGGCCAAAACATTTTCATTCAGAGTGGTATTGGTTGCTTCTTTTAATAATTTTGCAAACAGTAATCACAGGCAGTGTTGTAGTTTCTGAATTCACGTATTACTGCCAAGTTTCCATCCAAATATCGACTAAATCTGAAGCCAAAAGTAGCTTACACTCAGTGACCGGGCATATAAAATTGTATTTTTTCATTGCACAAAATGTTGTGAATTAAAGAAAATACTTATGTTATTTGTTTTTTTTTCTGTTTTTTTTTTAAATCATACTGGCTTTAAGAGGTTCAAAAATAATACCCAAATAGTCGGACCCGTTCAAATCCCACACATAAAAGTATCAACAACATTCAAATGACACTCGGAATTTTACGCCCTCAGTGAAAATGTATGAGAATGGTAGGCAACTCCACTCAGCAATATTAAAAGACAAAAATGCCTTATCAACCATTTTTTAAAATATTTTTAGTATTGTTTCGCTCGAAGTGGGTATTTCTCCATGCTAATTTTATAACCACTGGGCACAATATTGATAATCAAAACCTGAACACTTTGGTGAGAAGGTTGCATACTCAGGTAACAAATTATTAAGGAGCTTTATTTTACACAGTAACATCTGAACACTCTGGATGGACATCTTGCCTAGAAAAGGTTGATGACCTCCAAGCAGAGCATAACTGTGTTACTGTACGCCGTTCACATTTGTGAGTAACTATTTTAAAGAGCATCCCTCGTAGTTCTGACGTGCCTATACAATGCTGGGGTTCAGATTTTGATTTTGACGATTCGTCGTATTTTTTCAAGCGCATATTGATCGAAGGGGAGGACAAAAAGTAAGAATAATTTAATGGCAAATTCTTCTTGGACCTGATAATGTTGCATATCCAGCTGGGATTGGGAATTTGGGGGCTGAAAATTGAGAAATATTGTGGCAGTATTGGAAATGGGGTTGGTCTTATTTTTATTTATCTAGCTACAAAAACAATATTTCCTGTTTGTGTTTAGTTACAGTGAATTAAATCTGCACTGACTAATATTTTACTAGTTTTACACACAGTATTAATATTTATTTCAGAACCACATTAGTCTGTAGAAGGTTAATCATTCCTTCTAGTAATATGGGTTGACAGTATACTTCACTGGCTTTCCTGAGGTCACACTCATGAAAGTCATGAAGTGAGTACTGTTATGGGTAATTGATTTCCATTGGTCAAGAAAGCTCTGCAGTCATCTGCAGTGTCCAGTTTAGTTCATTCTCCTTTCTGTCTTTTGCTGTGTGGCTGTGTAATTATTCTGTTAAAATTCAAATATATATTGTTAATTTAATTCAAATTATTCGGTGTCCTGTGGAAATTAATGGAGTTTCCAGGAATGTCATAGGAGTTGATAGGAGCAACTTTTTCATATAATCAGGTATTTAATTATTTAGTATTTCATAAGTTTTTGTCTGAGTGGGCTGGCAGCCTGAACAAAGTATCATGCTTGGTACTTTGTTCCGACTGCCATGGCCACAAGCTGGTTCCGATTTTGGCACCTATGGGTTTAAATATGTTTATTTAGCTCAGTATTTTTGTTAAGCGTACGCACTATTTCAAAAATTCCGATGTATATCTTTGGCTGTTAAAAGTGTCATTAAGCCCCAATAATTAACTGATAATTTATTGTATTTTGGTAGTTTACAAGTTTGGCATGCTTTTTGGTATTGTAATGTTCAGTTGTTTATTCACCGTGATTGCGGGTGATCCGCTGTGGTCTGCTTAGGCTGACCACAGCTGATCCCTCGCCACTGTGAATAAGCTACGTAATATTTTCAGCCCAAATACTATTATTTCTATCCATCACTCCTATGATTTTCTTTATTATGTAGGTTTCTGGATACTCCTGCTTGTAGAGGACACAGTCTGCCTAGTTGCCATGTAGGCAAAGGAACCTGTCACACTGAGGGTAGGCATTGTATATTTATATATAGCTATTTCACGGTTTTTATATTTTAGGGGTGGATTTGCTAGAACAAGCATTACTTGGGATTTTATATATTTGTGTCAGCTTTCCATGTACAGGTCTTGGGAAGTTGAGTAGTGCTAGTCTACTTTGGTAGACTTGTTTCTGGTAATTAGACTTGGAAGCCAAAGCCTGGCATGCAAGTCTACTGTTATTTACAACACAAGATCGAACGATTGATCATGCTTGAGTTCCTTCTTGTGTTGTCACTTTGTAGCTTCCATTTGGCTCAAAGTGAAATCAAGCCTTTATCCAACAGTTATTAGGATTTACACTATCAGGATTTATGCCTTTGTAGTGTGCTATGCAGCACTGTGTTGTTTCGATAGCAAGATTATCTTGCTACAGTGTTGTGGTTTAGTGATGGTTTAATCTGTCTACCCTATGGGGCTGAGGGATTAAATCATCTCTGTCACATTCAGGTGTTCGTGAGGTCGACTACTTCATGCTAGTAGAGCCTAAAGGGTAAAACACAGTGTTGAAATTAGTGTAATTTTTGTATTTATATGGGTGTATATTGTAAATACATTTTAGAATAATACATTGTAAATGTGCAATACTTACACATTGTTTGATCTATTAGTTTGGAAATATTGGGGCATACTTATGTGTCACCTATTCTCATGTTTTGGTGATGACAATACTTATCATTATAAGTATTTGATTTGGATAGTTGTGTTGATTGCTGGATCGTTTGGCTCGTCATAGTATATTTTCACATACTGCTGTTCCGCTGAGGTACATCAGTTTGTGTCTTTTCGGACTTACTGTGCCTTGACATCCATCAGCTGTTACACCCGGCTGGAATGAGCTCTCGGAGCTGGTTCCCGCTGGGTGTGCCAGCTGCTGTTTGTCGAGCAGCACTGTTGTGCTTAGGTACACCATTTGTTTATGGTTTCTTGTCATCCACCAATTGTTACACTTAGCTGGAAGGAGCTTGCTGAGCTCTTTCCAGCAGAGTGTGCCAGCTGGTGTTTGTCAACAAAAATTATGATTTTGGTGGTAAGCATTCGGTGCAGTTTTTTGAATTCTCATCCAGCATATATATATATATAGTCTCTGTGTAGTATGCCCAGTATTTATTTATTTTATTTTATTGTCAATTTCAGGGTTCTTTGATGTTGTTGATGTTTTGATGTTCTTGTCAGTGATGTGTTTGTGACAAATTATTTAGTATCATCATGCAACGTATTAAGCTGTGATAGAATAAAGAACCCATGTTATATACTATACTGCATCTGAGTTGTTTTTTTGGAATCCAGTGCGGTTACAAAAGGCGCCCAACAGAATTCTACACAGTGATGTTTTGATGTGATGAACTTTTACTACTTTTCTTCTGGAGATGGACTCTTTTATTCTTCGTGGATGAACTGGTATACTAGTTAAACATAAACTTTTTTTTTTTTTTTTTTTTTCACAATTACTACTACTGAGGATGAACTGTTGATTTCACTTCATGAACTACTGATATTTAGCAGCATTGAATTACATTTATAGACTTTATTCAATGGACACTTTAGGAAAAATAATTCATTCCATTTTCATGTATTCACGTGCCTGATAAAACATTTGTTTACATTCTGAAATATTAAGGGAGGTAATCAATTTGTAAACACTTAGTTTTTTTTTCTGAAACTTTTGGGGATAATTTTTTTTCTCAGTTCACTTGAACAATTTTGTTTACAAATTGTTTTCCTTCTCTTGCAAATTATGGAAGCTTGTCTCGGACTTAAATTTTTTTTTCAATGACTTCTTGTTGAAAAAAATTTTTCTTGTTCAAAATTTTTTTTTTCAGATAAAATCTGAAATGAATTAGAAATATTTTCGATACAGGTGAAAAGTTAAAAAATTTATAGTAATTTATATATTTTTTATACTTACCAATGACCCAGACATAGCTGGTGCTAACTCTTAAAATATAGGGCCAAACACAAATTTTGCCCCCCAATCCCCAAAATTTGCATCTAAAACTAAAGAAAACATGTCCAGAAAGGCCCTCCACACCTCGCCCCCACTGCGCATGCGCAGTGTCAAGGACGTTCCGAAATTGGCGCCATTTATCATTCTAATAACCAGTGCCTGGTAAGCGCTATGTACTCAGCGGGGAGGCAAGAGTTCCCAACTCCTGGGAGGGCCATCCCCGTCTGGGTCATTGGTAAGTATAAAAAATATATAAATTACTATAAATTTTTTAACATTTTTATACTGTACCAATGACCCAGACATAGCTGAATAGTAAAAAGGCTGGAGGGCCAAGGACATAGAGCAAAATGGAATACGCTCAATAAAATAAAATAGAGTCATCCCCTGTAGGGAAAAGAAGTAATAGGCCTTACATGTATCTTTCTTATTTATGATAAATTAGAAAGATACAACACCTTCCAAAAATTGAGCTTCATACATCCATGTACTCTATTAATATCCAATAATCCTTATACTAATAATTTTTAAAGTAAGCCAATAATAAAGTAAGTCTAGAGAATAGAGACTCTTATACTCCTAAAAGTGTGTGAGAATTGCATAATCATGTCCGTTGACATATGCAATATTCAAAAGCTATACTTTAAAAACTAAGACTTGAATGAATTTTATAAACTTAAACTTCTCACTAAACAACCATCCCAATAACAGCTCAGAATTACTAACTCCGGAGGAGGTATCCCCTTGTTTTCATAGTAAAAACAGGTGACCCAAGGGAACACCTCCCCCCCCCCTTTTTCTTGCCCTGGGTCAAATAGCCCAGAGCGAAGAGGGCAGCCGAACGGAGACACTGCCGAAACAGACAGCCTACCTAGCTATAGTAGCAACTGTTAAGTGAATGACATTCTGAGCAGTAGATAATAGACCTAACAATAGAGGCCTCCAGAAATGGACTCGATATTTCTGAGATAAAATTCATGAATGGATGGCTGAGCGCAATGAGCAGCCTTCAAAAATCTATAATAGCAACACTATTAATGTAAGCCCAAGAAGTAGAAGAACTCTTACTTCAAGAGCCGAAATCTTAAGCACAACTGCTAAGCCAATGATATACCATAAGCAGTACGCTAGTTAATAGAATCGATTAACAATAAAATGGAGCGTAACGTCCTTCTAGACATCAAAGACAGAAGAAGCTTACGCCCTTGTAATAAACAGATATCTGTTTATAAATACATAAACTGTATCCGGAAAGAGTAAAGGCCTATGCCCATACGAAGACGGAAGGACCTTAAAATAATAGGTTCCGGATAAAAGGAGCCTAACTCTTATGCAACAATCCAACCTAAATAGTAACGGAAGTATTGATTCCGAAACTATGAAAGTGAAAATCATCCATCGATAGTGCATGAAACTCACTGACTCTACAGTAAAAGAGAAACCAACAGAATTACTGTCTAAAAGGTCAGAATTTGAAAACTACTGTTTCCAGAGGCTCAAATGATTACTTAGCTAAATAAGAACCGAAGTTAAAATCCGTATAGGAATTTAATCTAAAGATTCTAAGTCTAATTATCAAAAAGTTACTAACTGACTTAGATAAAGAGACAAAAGACTCAATTGTAAACTATCGTAGAGTGCATAGGTATGAGGTAACATAAACCTATAACCTAAATAACAACAGGCTGCAGTAGATCTTGTGAAACAAGTATACTAAAAACTAGCAATGCGTAGTATGGAGGGATCAACCATATGAACATAATGATCCCTACACCACGACGGAAGAGCCTCCACTTTAGTCGCATAGAATAGCGAAGAAGAGGATCTCCTATAGTAAGAAATCGCGTCCAAAACTCGTCCAGTACAGTGCTAACAATGCAATACGGACCACACAACGGAATACATGAAGGTTGCGACCTTGCTGGTTGTGATAAAGATGACACGATTTACCCAGTGAAAAAAGATCCTCACATAGAGGAAGATTTCACGTTAAGATCCACAGTAGACAAGAGAGTAAATTACTCATGATCTCTGTGAAGATAGAGATGCTATCAACAGAAATGTATTGTGGTTGTTTATCCTAGCAATACCTGCTAAAACAACAGCGCCGGAGGATACGCGTATCCTATCATTGCGTCCTATAGATCAATAGAGCGTTAACAGTATTAGCTCAGAGATCTGGACAAGCCAACACATACGTCTGCAATTGATTAGCAAGCTGTGTCATAATAAAACATCATTGGGCGCTCCCTTAGATAGCAAAACTGATTAAATACTTGTTTGTTGAGAGTCCATTCTGACAGCAACAAGCGACCCGTAAGAGAACGGGAGTGCGATAAAACAATCAGACGACCCCGAATATGACGGACCAAAACTGAACTTGGTGTACAATAACCAACAGACGGATTCTTTCCATTAAATTGAATAACGGAAACGAAAGAGTGCCTCCCTGGTTCCGGAGATACGCCACTACTGTCGAATTAAAGGACAGGAATTTGGGCATGCATTTCTGAATAATGTTCATGCAATGACATAAAGCAAGCCTAAAAAACATTATTCCGCGGAAGTTAAACTGATAGCTAAAAGACTGCGGAACCCAAAGACCCTGGCACTTCGAATCCGTAGGGATCAGTATATATCCCAATCTGTTTGACTGGCAACCGTCATAACAGCCACACTAGGGTCCGGCAACTGCGGCGGCACTCTCTGAGTCAACCACCGAATGTTTGCCCCAGTCTGAATCTCTTGTAACACTAGATAGACAAGAGAATGAATAAACCAAGCAATTCATGGATTGCCGGAAAGTTGCCGTCGAAGAGAAGCTCCTCCGAGAACGAAGCGACTCTGAGAGAGTTCTTAACCTACTATCCACGCGTGGATGTAGCTAGGGCTGCATCACGTCTAACCAACTCCAATCAGCCACTGAAGGGCGGAGTTATACGTGAACAAAATACTGCCCTCAAAAGAAATTACATTGAGAATAATATCCCGTAAATCTTTTCTTGAAGACGTAATGATAACGCCTCAGTAAGGCGGATTACGTATAATAAAGCGTCTAAGTTAAGTCTACTATACATAATGTCGTTCCCAATATTGAAATTGGAAAAGACATAAACGGCGAAAAAGAATATATGCAGTCTTTAATCACACCGTCTAGACGCATATGAACTCTCGGTATGCCCTGCTCTGCCAAAATAAACTATATGTAAAAAAGATAAAATGGCAGAAATGAGCCACGCGGACAAGAAACTAAACTATCATGCTTAGTAGCAGGCTTGTATATATATATATATATATATAGCGTCGAAAAATAAAACACATGTTGTAATGACAATATTGGACTGCGTCGGTAAGTCAGGGACAAAGTCCCTGTACCGATCGAAAAATCCGAGTCCAATGACGCTATAAGTCTCTTATCCAAGATCGCAGCAATGAAGTCCGAAAAATAATCACTGGAAGAAATGCCAGAAGATATGAAAGGCATCTTCCGATACTACTAAAGGGAAAACTCGAAATCTATCGAATCCCTTTCGCCATCCTGTCGGACCCTATAAAGCGTTCGGTCGTCCGTAGCTTGATGCAACCGCGGACCGCACCGACCCAGCGCCGTCGGATAATTCCTGATTCGACCGAGAAACCGTCAATTGCTGGGATGCTGCGAAACAACTGTGCTAACTCGGATAGCACGTCCGTCACCGAGGCCTGAGGAGCAGCGGTCTTACGATGCATTGCCGCAGGAAGCTCCGAGATCGTTACCCCGTGCATACTTCCAATATGCGAGCGAACGGAGTGTATAGGCCTCGTGTCCCTTGGCTACCGGATGGCGCGACCTATTCGCTGTGGAATCACTGAATGCCGAAACTGATCGGATACTCGAGGTCACGTAGCCAATGTGCGGTCGTGTGCCCTGCTGTGAGGATGAGGAAGCATTAAAGACAGTCTCTCGGACTGTCAATATAACGGAGCGTCCCGAGCAACGGACATATGCTCCGAATGTAAAATATCTGAACCACAACATGCGGTCCCCTATGTTGTTGGCTTCCTCCGATCTGTCCTCAATCTGCCGTCACTGGGTGAGTACTAAAGTAATTAAAGTGCTCGCATCACCCAAATCTCCTTCCTAGACCGCAACGGACGAACCCGGCAGCCGAACCATTCGATGAATGTATGCTACACCGGGTGAGCTAGCGAATGTCATTCCGTAAGCGATAGACATATTCCATGAGCACTTGTTGCCGCTAACTCTTCATTAACTATGACGACAGAGGCACACTTTAGAAAGACATCTCCATAACTCTTCGAACAAGAAACCAGAAATGCTTGGATAGCAAGCATAAAATAATAATATATATAGCGTCGTTCAATAATTCGAAAGTTTGTGTGACATTATTGGACTATGTCGGAACTGAGGGACGATGTCCCTGAACCGAACCAAAAATTTCTAAGTCCACCGACGCTATCAGTTTCTTATCCGGCATCGCAGCATATGTTGTTCCGAAAGGGAAAGCTTGAAATCCACCGAATCCCTTTCGGTATCCCGTCGGACCGGATGAAATTTTTCGGACGTCCGTACCCGCTTCCGCGGAGCGTCCCGACCCAGCATCGTCGGATAAAATATATGCGACAGATTCAGTTGATGCTGGGATGCTGCGATAAACTGTGCTATTAAGGAAAGCACGTCCGTTCCCGAGGCCTGTGCAGTAGCGGACTTACGATGCATTGCCGCTGGAAGCTCCGTGTACGTTGACTCCCGCACACTTCCTATGCGAACGTCCGGAGTCTGCAGGCCTCGAGTCCCCGGCTACCGACCCAGCGCTGTCGGATAATTCTCGATCCGACACCGTTTCTGTCGGCTGCTGGGATGCTGCGATAAGCTGTGCTATGTGCACAAGAACGTCCGGCGTCGAGACCTGCGGAGGCGCAGTCTATCGGTGCTTCGCCGAGGGCAGCTCCGCATCAGATGGCTCCCGCATACTTCCTATGCGAACGTCCGGAGTCCATCGGTCTCGAATCCCTGGCTGCCGGATGGTGTGACCTGGTCGCCGAAGAATCCTTGATCGGCGAAGCTGGTAATATATCGGCGGTCACGCAGCCAAGGTGCGGTCGTGTGCGCTGATGAGAAGAGGAAGCCTTAGCAGTCTCAGCGGACTGCCTATACAACGGAGCGTCCCGAGCGACGGACGTATGCTCCGCTAACGACACATTTGTACCACAACATCTGGGGCCAGATGTTGTTGAACGAGAGAGGGGCCTCTCTCGCTTGCCGTCCGGATGGACCGGAACGAGCTATGAACCGGACTAAAAGGCTTCCTCCGTTCTCCCTCCGATCCGCCGTCACTGGGTGTGCATTAAGTTAATTTTATAGTGCTCGCATCACCCCAAAATTCCTTCTAGACCGCAACGGACGAACCCGGCTGCCGAACCATTCGGTGAATGGACGCTACACCGGGCGAGCTAGCGGACGTCAAAGGCCGTCGAACCTACTAGGGTCCTCTTAGGCAATTGGCGTATTACATGAGCACTTTTCCGCTAGCCCTTCATTAATTGTGACGACGGAGGCACACTGTTGGAAGACATCACAGATACATCACCCTAATCTTGATCGTCTGAAATAGAAATTGATAAAGTAGAGTGACCCTGCGGGGAAAGGACCGGAGTGTCCAAATCCCCAACAACATACCGTGACATACGCTTCCCATATTGTCATTGAAATCATACGATACAGAACAGGAGTTAATGCGAGTACACTGACCACATATAGAATGATAATAAGGTCAGAGGAAGACTTCCTCCTAAAACAATTGATCAATATCCTTTCAATGAGAAAAGAAAACAAGTCCTGGTACTCGCATTAACCCCTGGCAATCAAATACATAATAATAATATGATCCATTAATATAGAAAAAATAATTGAAATCAAAATATTTTGAAAAAATATTTTTTCAGAACAGCCCAAGTTTCTGAAAAGTAACGTTGAGCCCCAATGGATCCCAAGCCTAAGTGTGGACAAAAATTTTAAAAATATTTTAAACAATTTATTCAACACTTACGAACAATAATAATGTATCTAGTTATGATTAAAATAACATAAAGATATTATTATTTAGAAATCCCCCCCTCACACAGAGGGCTGTTGTAAATGTAAACAATGAGTGTAAAAACACTAAAATAAGACTCCAGGCACCCAGGCCCGAAATCAGTTACCAAAAATACACCATCTGATGCAAAACAGAGACTTCCAGGGAAGAAACTGCAGAACATCAGATGGTAGATGCAGAACACAACGCCTAACCACCCGTAGGTGAAGACGTAAACATGGGGAAAGAACAGAATTCATTCTGTTATTAAGCTAAAACTCCCAAGAAATTTTAGTAATAATAATTACAGAAACTATGCCAAAAGCATGGGAGAATAGCAAGGGGGAACTTAAAGGACAGGGAGAGAGGAAAAACACTTGAAAAAACAGTGTAACTAAATAATCAAAATGACAACAAAATGGCTGCTGCCTTGAAAATAGGTAACTTAACATAATTTCATTAAAAAATTTTAAGTTACAGCCCTGATAATATTCTGTCACACATTCTTTTCCTCTCCTCCTTTTCTATCCTCCTTAGAATCACCATTTCACTAATATTTATGTGTCTGGCATCATTTAAACTGAGATTTAAAAGCACAAAGATCAGTCAGATGTTAACTGATGAAGGGCCAAACTTAGAATGATAAATGGCGCCAATTTCGGAACGTCCTTGACACTGCGCATGCGCAGTGGGGGCGAGGTGTGGAGGGCCTTTCTGGACATGTTTTCTTTAGTTTTAGATGCAAATTTTGGGGATTGGGGGGCAAAATTTGTGTTTGGCCCTATATTTTAAGAGTTAGCACCAGCTATGTCTGGGTCATTGGTACAGTATAAAAATATAGTTGGACTTGTAACATATTTTTGAAATTTTTTTTTTTTTGTCCGACAAATTGATTGCGATTATATTTTCGTACTTTGTGGTGATTATTGATTTTGAAATTATTGCTGGGGACTTAGTGTGTTCACTGAAAATATTTTTGAAAACAAATATGTTTGATAATTTTCAAGAAAAATATCTTTGTCAGTTTTCAGGAAAATATTTTTCGACATTTTCAGCAAAAACTTTTTTTTTTCCGATTTTTGGTTTTGATATTGATTGCAATAGCCACTTGTATTTCACACTGCACAGTAACATCTATCTATTACTAATCTGCAAAGAGTTGAAATGTTATTTGTATTGCAGGTACACATTCATACATTGATTTGAAAAAATTATAGAAATCGTTATTATTAGATATATGGTACAAAATGGCTGAAAAACTTAGTCCAAGTGAACTTGGTCAACTTTAAGAAGCATTTCAGTCATTAGGTGTGAAACCAGATGTTGAATCACCAGAGCAATTAAAAAAATGGATGCTTAATGTTGTTAGCTCTGGCCAGTTAGGATCAGATGTAAAAACTGAACCAAAATATGTACCACGACTACCATATTATAATCCTATCAAACTTATGTTATTTTCAGGAGACAAAGGTTCAAAGGATTCTGACTTTGACCTTTGGAAATATGAGGTTACATGTTTACTCAATGAAAATGTTTATCATGAACATGAAATTTTACTTGCCATTAGAAGGTCACTGGAAGGTCATGCTGCCAGAATACTAATGCACATGGGTCAAAGTGTCACTGTTGCTGACATTCTTAAATAGTTTGACTCTGTTTTTGGGTCAGTTGATATCAAGCAGTCACTTTTATCAGCTTTTTATACTGCTAAGCAAAATGATAGTGAAGATGTATCTGCATTTGCTTCTAGACTAGAAGATTTATTAGCAAAAGTTGTTGATGCAGGTTTAGTTGAATCAGCTGATATTAATGATATGCTATGTTCAGCATTATATGCGGGTCTTAAGCCCCAGTTAAAATCAATAGCTGCTTATATGTTTGATAAATTTTCTCACTTTGATAGATTACGTATAGAACTTAGAAGACTTGAGTCTGAACTTGCACCAGCTATACCTGTTAAGTCCGCTATACAAGCAGAAGATCCTATTAAAGAGCTTACTGGTGTAGTAAAACAGCTACAAACTGAAGTTAAAACTTTACGTTCTCAAGTAGAACAATCCCAGACTCGAGATCAGCAACAGCCTAGTATGTCTGGTAACAAAAGTGCATTTGGACAAAAGCCCAAATTTCATCAGCAGCCACAAAAGCAGTGGCAGAATCAGCCAAACTACTATACTAAACAACAACATAGTAGAAATTATGAACATGATTCGTCATATAATAAATATAATGATGTAACTTGTTTCAGATGTGGACAAAGGGGTCACATTCAGATTGGATGTCGAGTTCGACTCGATCATGTGCGTAAACCTCAACAGAAAAATTTAAACATGTAAAGGTCTATGGACATGGGCAATTCATAGGCCAACAGTCTGTATTTAACTGCCCAGATACTAGTAAATTTCTTGGCGAATCTTGTGAAACACCTGTTTGTATTGATGGTACTCAAACAACTGCTTTACTTGACACAGGATCAAATGTGTCTACAATATCACGTAACTTTTACAATACTTATCTAAATAACATTACTATTAAACCACTAAATGATATATTATCTATTGAATGTGCCGATGGAAAGAATTTACCTTATGATGGTTATGTGGAAATTGAAGTTGACTTTTTGGGTGTTCCTAGTAATAGGAAATCTTGTTTGGCACTTGTTGTGCCAGATAGTAGATATAATTTTAGAGTACCAATGATTATTGGCACAAATATGTTAAATATACTACTTGCTGATTGTAAAGATACTTTAGGAAACAAGATGCTTCAAACCTCTTCACTTTCCAGCTCATGGCAAATAAGCTTTAGGTGCTTATTGCAGAGAGAAAATAATTTGAAAAGACAAAATAATGTACTTGGGAAAGTGAAGAGTTGTGAATCCAAAGGTATTACTATTTTACCAAATACTACTGTATCAGTTGCTGGGTGTTTTACAAGTAACTTACACTATATTCCAACACATGTAATGTTACAATCATGTAATGATGCCAAATTTATGAGTGACCTAGACTTATGCCCTTGAATGTTTCCTTATGATGGCAAAGGGAGATGTTACATTGATGTGTCTGTTTCGAATTGTTCTACAAAAACAGTAACAATCCCTCCTAATGCCATATTGTGTGAAGTGCAGCCAGTAGTAATTGGAAATGGTATACACAAATGTGATAATGCTGAAAATATACAAAGGTTTAGTGATATGATTCCAAGTTTACAGGAATCAAAGAAAATATTATCTGACAAAGAGTTTACACAATTTCAAGATTTATTATTGAATTATAAAGATGTGTTTTCATCTGGTGATACAGATATTGGACATTATGGCGGCACCAAACATAAGATCGAGTTAATTGATGATGTTCCTTTTAAACAAAGATACAGGCGTATACCACCATCTATGTTTGATGAGGTGAGAGAACATCTTCAACAGCTGGTTGCCAGTGGGGTGTTACGTGCCTCGTATTCACCTTATGCATCGCCAGTGGTTTTAGCCCGCAGAAAAGATGGTAAGCTGAGAATGTGCATAAATTATAGGGCTTTAAATAACAAAACTATCAAAGACAGTTATGCCTTGCCTCGTATAGAGGAAGTGTTGGATTCCCTTGGTGGTGCCAGATATTTTAGTGTCATAGACATGAAGTCTGGTTATTACCAAGTGGATATTGAAGAAGACCACAAGGAGCGCACAGCTTTTACTGTAGGGCCTCTGGGCTTTTACGAATTTAACAGACTCCCATTTGGTTTGGCTAATGCGCCTGGAACTTATCAACGGGTGATGGAACAATGTTTCGGAGAGCTGCACCTTAAAATCTGCTTCATTTATTTGGATGACTTAATCATTTTTTCCAATGACATACAGCAGCATTTTGGGAGAATAGAGAAAGTTTTCAACCGTTTAAGGGAATGTGGTCTGAAACTGTCAGCCAAAAAATGTTCTTTCTTCCAGGAAAAGGTTAATTTTGTTGGACATGTTGTGTCGGCCGATGGGATCGAAACAGATCCAGAAAAAATAGAAAAAATAAAGTCTTGGCCGACACCACAGAATTCTGAAGTCAGAAAATTCCTAGGATTTGCTGGCTATTATAGACGCTTCTGTAAAAACTTTTCCAACATTGCAAAACCTTTGACAAAACTTATGCCAAGACCCGACAAGAAAGGAAGAACCAGGAAGAAAACTACAGACTCCACTGTTTGGGTCTGGGGTCCAGAGCAGGATGAAGCTTTCAATAATTTGAAAAAGATACTTTCTACATCACCTGTTTTGGCTTACCCAGATTTTACCAAAAGTTTTGAGCTTCATACAGATGGCAGTAAAGATGGACTTGGAGCTGTATTATACCAGACTGATGGAAATCTTAAACGGGTAATCAGCTATGCCAGTCGCTGTCTTAACAAGTCAGAGCAATATTATCCTGCTCATAAACTTGAGTTTTTGGCCTTGAAGTGGGCAGTATGTGACAAATTTCATGATTATTTATATGGTAGGAAATTTTCTGTACTTACGGATAATAATCCACTCACAAACGTGCTCACGACAGCCAAATTAGATGCGACTGGGCATAGATGGTTAGCAGCATTGTCTGCATTTGACTTCAATATTTTATATCGTCCTGGGAAATCCAACAATGATGCTGATGCTCTATCCAGACTTCCATCAATCGAGGAAACTCGATCCCAGCATATCAGTGAAGTCAATTGTAATTCTGTGCAAGCTATATGTGAGGGAATTCAACATGATGGTTTTATTGAGTCCTTGTGTATGTCAGAGAGTGTATTGCCAGATCTCCAAATACTCGGACAAGATGTAGCACCAGTGAATATTAGAGACATTCGAAAAGCTCAACGTGATGATGACTTCCTCAAGATATGGTATTCAGCTGTTACAAACAAGAAACGTCCTATCTTGGCTAAATTGCCATCATCACCTTACCATAATGCCATGTACAGATCCTTTGACAGATTAAAAATGGTCCGAGGACTCTTATATAGAGAGATTTCAGTTGACAAGAAGTTAAGGCTCCAATTGGTTTTACCTTCCACTCTAATTAAGAAAGCGCTTACCCGTTTACACAATGATGTTGGCCATCCTGGTAGGGATCGGACTTTGTCTCTTGTAAGAGACAGATTTTATTGGCCAGGAATGTTTTCAGATGTGGAAAATTGGGTCAAGAATTGTGGTCGTTGTGTGAGGTTCAAAACCCTCTCCAACCAGAAAGCCCCCCTGGTCAATATTAAGACCACTCAGCCTTTGGAGCTTGTATGTATGGATTATCTCCAACTAGATGTTGCCAAGGGAGGGGTGCAATATGTGCTGGTTGTTACAGATCATTATACCAGATATGCTCAAGCTTATCCTACCAAAATTATGAGTGCGAGAACGACAGCTGAAGTATTCTTGAATAAGTTTGTTCAGCACTATGGTCTGCCAAAACGGATTCATTCGGACCAGGGTGCAAATTTTGAGTCCAAGCTTATTCAAGAAATACTTGCCATTACTAACATTTCAAAGTCTCGTACCACACCTTATCATCCTATGGGAAACGGAATGTGTGAACGTTTCAACAGAACTTTGATAGATATGCTTGGGACATTGGACAAAGAGAAGAAAGCCGATTGGAGTTCACATATTGGGGCTTTGGTACATGCTTATAATAGCACCCGTCATGACTCCACCAAATTTTCTCCATACTTTTTGATGTTTGGCAGAGAACCCAGATTGCCTGTTGATGTTGAGTTTGGTTTGGAACAGAACCAATCATCCAAGCCCTTTTCCAAATATGTGAGTGATTTGAGAGGCAGGCTCAAAAGTGCTTATGAGAAGGCTACTCAGCATATTGAAAAAGCTCAACAGCAGCAAAAGAAGGGCTATGATACCAAAGTGAGAGGAGCCAATATTCAAGTTGGAGACAAAGTACTGGTAAAAAGAACATCATTTGACGGACGACATAAACTGGTGGACAAGTGGAGTGACAATCTTTATGTTGTGATAGACCAGCCAAATCCAGATATACCAGTCTATGAAGTAAAAACAGATAATGAGAAGAGAAAATTTCTTCATAGAAACTTACTGTTGCCAACCACTTTATTAAGCGATGAAAGTAAAACTGACCAGAGTCCAGTCAAACAGAAGGCACCTAAACAGAAGACACCCATTCCAACACCTCGACGAAGACAAAAAGAACAAGAAACAGCCAGTCTGGTGGAACCCTCAGAACGTAGTGATGATGAGAGTGAAGATCGTTTTATGGTTTACCATAGAAGAGAGACCAGTGTTCCACACAACACTGATGTTATTGCCGGCAATGAAGATATGGGTGAAGAAATCTCCAATGTTACAGGTACAGAGCCTGCTGAGGAGATTCAAGAGGCAAATCATGGGGACGCCCAACGTCGCATTTGTGACAATGATTTGTCAACTGAATCTGTTTCATCTATTTCAGATGAAGTGGCTCTTCCAGAAGAAGATAGTGTAAATTCTAACACTACTAGAGATTCTTCTGTAAGAGAGGTTATTGATACTGCTGGTTGTGATCAAGTTGATATACCTCCTGCACCAGCACCCAGGCGTTCCACCAGACCCACAAGTAACCCACCTTGGATGTTGACTGGAGAATATTCAATGTCCCAGACTGTAGAAACAGATTGGAAAGAGAAAGTAGAGATGTTAAAAGTTTTATCTGCCGAAGGGTTTTTTGATGGCAATAGTAGTAAGTTGTGTGACACTATGTTATCATTAATTTCAAATAAGTAAATTTTAGGTAAATGTCGGGGATGACATTTTTTAGTGAGGGGAACTGTGTGGCAGTATTGGAAATGGGGTTGGTCTTATTTTTATTTATCTAGCTACAAAAACAATATTTCCTGTTTGTGTTTAGTTACAGTGAATTAAATCTGCACTGACTAATATTTTACTAGTTTTACACACAGTATTAATATTTATTTCAGAACCACATTAGTCTGTAGAAGGTTAATCATTCCTTCTAGTAATATGGGTTGACAGTATACTTCACTGGCTTTCCTGAGGCCACACTCATGAAAGTCATGAAGTGAGTACTGTTATGGGTAATTGATTTCCATTGGTCAAGAAAGCTCTGCAGTCATCTGCAGTGTCCAGTTTAGTTCATTCTCCTTTCTGTCTTTTGCTGTGTGGCTGTGTAATTGTTCTGTTAAAATTCAAATATATATTGTTAATTTAATTCAAATTATTCGGTGTCCTGTGGAAATTAATGGAGTTTCTAGGAATGTCATAGGAGTTGATAGGAGCAACTTTTTCATATAATCAGGTATTTAATTATTTAGTGTTTTATAAGTTTTTGTCTGAGTGGGCTGGCAGCCTGAACAAAGTATCATGCTTGGTACTTTGTTCCGACTGCCATGGCCACAAGCTGGTTCCGATTTTGGCACCTATGGGTTTAAATATGTTTATTTAGATCAGTATTTTTGTTAAGCGTACGCACTATTTCAAAAATTCCGATGTATATCTTTGGCTGTTAAAAGTGTCATTAAGCCCCAATAATTAACTGATAATTTATTGTATTTTGGTAGTTTACAAGTTTGGCATGCTTTTTGGTATTGTAATGTTCAGTTGTTTATTCACCGTGATTGCGGGTGATCCGCTGTGGTCTGCTTAGGCTGACCACAGCTGATCCCTCGCCACTGTGAATAAGCTACGTAATATTTTCAGCCCAAATACTATTATTTCTATCCATCACTCCTATGATTTTCTTTATTATGTAGGTTTCTGGATACTCCTGCTTGTAGAGGACACAGTCTGCCTAGTTGCCATGTAGGCAAAGGAACCTGTCACACTGAGGGTAGGCATTGTATATTTATATATAGCTATTTCACGGTTTTTATATTTTAGGGGTGGATTTGCTAGAACAAGCATTACTTGGGATTTTATTTATTTGTGGCAGCTTTCCATGTACAGGTCTTGGGAAGTTGAGTAGTGCTAGTCTACTTTGGTAGACTTGTTTCTGGTAATTAGACTTGGAAGCCAAAGCCTGGCATGCAAGTCTACTGTTATTTACAACACAAGATCGAACGATTGATCATGCTTGAGTTCCTTCTTGTGTTGTCACTTTGTAGCTTCCATTTGGTTCAAAGTGAAATCAAGCCTTTATCCAACAGTTATTAGGATTTACACTATCAGGATTTATGCCTTTGTAGTGTGCTATGCAGCACTGTGTTGTTTCGATAGCAAGATTATCTTGCTACAGTGTTGTGGTTTAGTGATGGTTTAATCCATCAACCCTATGGGGCTGAGGGATTAAATCATCTCTGTCACATTCAGGTGTTCGTGAGGTTGACTACTTCATGCTAGTAGAGCCTAAAGGGTAAAACACAGTGTTGAAATTAGTGTAATTTTTGTATTTATATGGGTGTATATTGTAAATACATTTTAGAATAATACATTGTAAATGTGCAATACTTACACATTGTTTGATCTATTAGTTTGGAAATATTGGGGCATACTTATGTGTCACCTATTCTCATGTTTTGGTGATGACAATACTTATCATTATAAGTATTTGATTTGGATAGTTGTGTTGATTGCTGGATCGTTTGGCTCGTCATAGTATATTTTCACATACTGCTGTTCTGCTGAGGTACATCAGTTTGTGTCTTTTCGGACTTACTGTGCCTTGACATCCATCAGCTGTTACACCCGGCTGGAATGAGCTCTCGGAGCTGGTTCCCGCTGGGTGTGCCAGCTGCTGTTTGTCGAGCAGCACTGTTGTGCTTAGGTACACCATTTGTTTATGGTTTCTTGTCATCCACCAATTGTTACACTTAGCTGGAAGGAGCTTGCTGAGCTCTTTCCAGCTGAGTGTGCCAGCTGGTGTTTGTCAACAAAAATTATGATTTTGGTGGTAAGCATTCGGTGCAGTTTTTTGAATTCTCATCCAGCATATATATATATATAGTCTCGTCAAGTCTGTGTAGTATGCCCAGTATTTATTTATTTTATTTTATTGTCAATTTCAGGGTTCTTTGATGTTGTTGATGTTTTGATGTTCTTGTCAGTGATGTGTTTGTGACAAATTATTTAGTATCATCATGCAACGTATTAAGCTGTGATAGAATAAAGAACCCATGTTATATACTATACTGCATCTGAGTTGTTTTTTTGGAATCCAGTGCAGTTACAATATAAGTACCATTTTGCACTGGAATGGGGCCGATATCGGGCCTATGAGCAGGCCGAATATCAGGTCCACGAGGACACCTAAAAAATCCCTGCAAAATGTTATCGTAAATCGTCCCATATGCGATTAGTGAGTGCCTCTGAACATCAGGAGAACAAAGAGGGATAAACCTATTTTGTTTACTGAAATACATGTGCATTGCACTTTGCGATCCAACTTTATGAAAGTGATTCGCATTAGGGGAAAATTGCATCGCAAACTGGGATGCAAAACTGTACAAATCCTACCCGGAATGGTACATTTTTCTTGGTTGCCAAAATTTGTTCACATGTCTTTGCCTTGTTACAATTTATAGGAGTGTGCCTCTTGGCCTCTAAATTGTAAAAAGGCAAAAATGTACAGATTAAATAAATTCACTTCAATGATTATGTGAACCACATGCACAAAATACGAAACCTTCAAATTACGGTACCTGGACTTAAAAATGGAGCCCAAATGTGGGCTTCAACCAGTCAACAAAAATATTAATTCAAAAATCGAAAAACGAGGCACCAAGTGGCCTTAATTGCTCACCGGATAAAATTGCTTAAAGAAGGATCTAAGGTCACATTTAGCATTTACATGTTAATATAGTTTATCTATTTTAGCCAGGGTCGATTGGGTGAATTTTCTTTTATTTGCGTAAAATGACTCAAACCCCTTCAAAACACATTTTGAAGTATTTATTTATTGGTGTTTAAGGCCACATACTTATGCATAATGCCTAATCATGACCGTAACAGTTTTACGGGTGGAGGAAGCTGGAGTACCCAGAGAGAACCACCGAGCAACGACGAGCAGCTGCCTGCTCCCCAACATCGTAACTCTGCACTGCAGCACAGGCAGGGTTAGATTGGTTGAAGACATGTGCACCATCGACGTGCAGTATGCCCTAGTACACGCATCATCATGCCTTTATGTGTACAATCGGAGTTAAGTGCCTTGCCCAAGGACACAACGCGGGAGTCCAAAACGATCGCTCAGACGGTCACCCATCCGAGGACTAACCAGGCTCGACGTTGCTTAACTTCGGTGATCTGACGAGAACCACATTTTGAAGTAAAGAGAAAAAAAATCACCCAGTGCACCCCTCCAACTACCCCATGCCCTAACAGGGAAAACGTGGGTTTTTTTATGAAATCACTCAAAACCCCCAAATCTTTTTCTCAAGCAAAAAAATATAATGTCGAATGGACCCTTTCAGTCCCCCCTCCCCCAGAGGGTGGTGGGGAGGAGGGGGGGGGGCAAAGCCTCCTTCCCACATTGATTTGAAAAATTAATATTGCTCGAGAACCAAAAGTATATTTTTATTTGGCCTTATCAGTTGCTGAATGCAAAACTGCTCAAGATGATATTATTTCATGCTGATCAAAACCAGAAAAATTATAAACTTGTAAATGTTTCCAGGTCACAAAGGGACAATATGCCTTAAATGTTGAAAATCATCACCAGAAATTGCAAGGATGCCCAAATTATGAGAATGCTCATTTCTCATTTCATTTTAGCAGCATTCCCATAAAGTTTCCAATGGGGAAGCTTTTTTGTTCCTGCAAATTTGAGGCACAAACCACACCCATTCCAACAGAATACAAACTTGCATTGATCAATTCACATTGTCAAAACCAAAGCATTAAACATCAGTATGTTTTCCATCAGTAAAAAAAATCTTTCAATTTTTTACGTAATTTTCCAAGCTTTTTTTCTGCTGTGCTCACCCTGTCAGATCATCTGAAATCAGTGTTAAACAAAGCATTGACAGTGTTAGTGCAGAGGCTGATCTGATCTGCCCTGAATATGCCAGGTATCTCTTAGAATTTGTTCCACGAAGCTGACGCCATGCTATTATGTTGCACAATGTTGGAAAGAGACATATAACAGCATTTGTCCATTTCATCAACACAAGCAATACATACAAACATGTACTCCCAATTTCAGTTTAACTGGTAGAGTGCCAAGTTTTTTTGGTTGTCAAAATTTTGTTCACAAGTTATTGCCTTGTTATAAGATATCTGAGAGTGTCTACGGGAATAAATTGTAACAGGGCAAATACACCCAGACTAAATAATATAAAGTCAAAAATTAATTGAAGCACATCCACAGAATATGAAGCTTCAAGATGTGGTACCCACACTTCAGGATAAAGCCCAAAAATGGGCTTTCAGCACTTAACCAGTTAACCCTTTCAACCTGGTGTGGATAATTTTTGAGTAAAGCAAACGTTTGTGGTCTGTGAGTAGACAACACAATTAACACCTATCTGGACGGGAGGATCAGTTATAATTTAATCCTACAGCCCTATTGGATTGTGGGATTAAAGTATTATTCAGCCTCCATACAAATACAGGATAGTCGCCCATTTCACCTATTTTGAAACCTGGAAATAACTCGCGAATGGTCGTTCAGGTTATGGAGAGGTTACAGGGATTTCAAAATTCATAACCTGTACACCGTATACGATAGCATATTACCATCAACCGAATCGAAAAGGGGCCAACTTCTGCTGTTGATGGTTGATCATGTGAATGATCATGTGAACCACAATTCATTGGACTAAAACATAGATGTTGATTACTTCAGCGATCTGAATGTAGTGGCTACCTTCCCACCCACTATAGTGGGTGGGTAGGTTGCCACTACTTTCAGATCGCTGAACTAAGATATTTATTGACCGTACATACAATATTATTTTTTAATGAATGCAAACACTTAACAGTATGCAATGAATGGGCAAAATGTACAGTTCTGTTCAAAATAAAAAATTTCATGATATCAACGTAGCTCTTCCATAAATTGTCATAAAAAGTGACAGGATATGAGTTACAATTTTGAGACAAGTTAGCAAAAATAAGTTATGATGGGTTACAAATGTTAACTTTGGAGTAAACTGTAAACAGGTTACTAACGTCATTCCTTATTCCAACACCAGCATTTTGAAGTACACAGTAGTTGAAAGGGTTTAGCATTATACAACAAGTTCTTCAACTAATATCAATGCCACTCTTAGACCCAATGACATGTGTGGGATGAATCTGTACAGTTAACTTTGTGGCTGCACTATTCTTGAATAGTATGTAGGGATCGACATGAGCGTACATGAAGTGTTTTTCTGCACTCATGGGACTGCCTGTTTAAGTCACCTGCCAATAGGACAGAATTCACTGACAGCATAAACTCCACAATTGATGCTGCCAGAGACTGGACACCTCTAGAAATTTTTCCATCTAAAGAATCAATTATGGGACCTCTGACATAAAAGACCAGTGACTTATTGATTTACCACTCTCTCAGTTCTAATTTTAGCATAGATTGCAGTGCTAGAACAGTTACTACTGTGAACTCACCCAAGAAGGCCTTGATCCCAGCCTTTAATGACCTGTCCAGCTCCTAGTGTGAACACAAAAGGCTCATTTCTTGACAAACTACTGTCAAATTCAGTTCCATCTTCTAACTTTCCCTGAAACACAAGAAAAACTAGAAAGTGTTTTAGCACACTAAAACATATGTCTCCCCTTCCTTTCTATTTTATGCACTACAAATGATATATACATAAAAATATTGACAATCATACCAGATATGTAAGGTCTAGCTCTAAAGAGAAATAAGTTACGATGACTCTGGCAAATAATACTCTATAAAATATCTGAACTTGACCTTGGGGTCCAAAGGTCAAGATCATGTGAAGGTCACCATGGTTTACGTGGCCACAGTGCCACATGTTGATACATCCACAGACAAAATAGAAAAGGTTAATACCTGATCTTATTGAGAACCAACAGCTAAAACAATCCAGTGATCACCAGACACTGCCATTTCAGAAAGATTAGCAAGCACATTGCAGAAAGGAGTTGTATTGACAATGAAGTCTTTTACAGTTTGTAATCGAGTTCTTCTTCGTACACCAGAAAACTGTTCTCTCATGGTGACACATCCACATGTCAAAAAGAAAAAAATTCTGGTCTGGACAATTACTCCCTATTTAAAGTACATAAGAAGTCAAGGTCACATGAAGGTCATGATGACATCTGGTCTTATTGTGATACATCCACATGTCAATCATCTAACTCCTATATCAAAAAACAAAAAAGTTCTGATCTGGACAATTATTCCTTATTTGAGGTACATAAATTTGACCTTGAGGTCAGAGGTCAAAGGTCACATGCAGTTCATCAAGGTAGCGGACATGCAGTTTCATGGTGACACATCCACATGTCCAAAAAAAAAAAAATCTGGTCTGGACAATTACTCCCTATTTAAAGTACATAAATTTGACCTTGAGGTCAAGGTCACATGAAGGTCATGATTACATGTGACATGCGTTCTAATTGCGATACATCCACATGTCAAATATCTAAGTCCTAGGTCAAAAAACAAAAAAGTTCTGGTCTGGATAATTATTCCCCATTTGAAGTACATAAATTTGACCTTAAGGTCAGAGGTCAAGGTCACATGAAGGTCATCGAGGTAGACAACATGCGGTCTCATGGTGACACATCCACATGTGAAATAACCAAGTCCTAGGTCAAAAAACAGAAAAATTCTGGTCTGGACAATTACTCCCTATTTGAAGTACATAAATTTGACCTTGAGGTCAAGGTCACATGAAGGTCAGAATGGTATGCGACACACCGGCTCATGGTGATACATCCACGTGCCAAAAATCTAAGGCCTGGCTCAAAAGACAAACAAGTTTTGGTCCGGACAAAGTTTCCTTGAAAAAAAAGCACAAATCTGACCTTCAGATCAAAGGTCAAGGTCACATGAAGGTCACAATGGTACGCTACACACCGGTTCATGGTGATACATCCACATGCCAAATATCTAAAGCCTGACTCGAAATACAAAAAAGTTCTGGTCCAGACAGTTTCCCTTAAAAAAGCGCATAAATCTGACCTTCAGGTCAAAGGTCAAGGTCACATGAAGGTCACTATGGTACACTGCACACCGGTTCATGGTGATACATCCACATGCCGGGTATCTAAGGTGTAGGTCAAAAGATAAAAAAGTTATGGCCCGGACAAAGTTTGTGTGATGTTTCCCTTAAAAAACATATAAATCTGACCTTCATGTCAAAGGTCAAGGTCACATGAAGGTCACTATGGTACACTGCACACCGGCTCATGGTGATACATCCACATGCCAAGTATCTAAGGTGTAGGTCAAAAGACAAAAAAGTTATGGCCCGGACAAAGTTTGTATGAGAAGAAGAAGAACAACAAGAACAAGGAGAAGAAGAAGAATATGCACTAAAACAATATGTCTCCCTTCTGGGAAGGGGAGACATAAAAATGTCTGAAACAAGAAGAATGTATATTTTCTGTGCAGTTCTAAAAAGTGTTTTTATGTCTCCTGTTACAACATTCCATGTCTTTCTGAGACTCTATAATGAGAAGTTTGGCCTTTACCCCTAGCACTGTGCAACAGAATTTTCTCCCACCACTCTGTTTTTCTCGTTTAACTATGTATCTAACCAATTATATCTTGTTTGACAGAGCTCATAGAGCACAGGTAAAATTTGCTGCTGAAAACTTTACCATTTTGACATCAGAGTGCAGGTTAAATTCCCCAAAAGTTGCACCAATAAATGGTGTTTCAAATTCTAAAATGTAAAAACTTTTCATTGAAGAGTTACGAAGATTTGCTTACATTGAGTTGTTTTGGGGTTTATTTAATAAAAAAAAATTAATATAAAAAAAATGATACAAAGATCTTTTACACTGATTGGTTTTCAGAAAATAAAAACAGTGGTACTTATCAATTACTGAATTAGTCCAAAGTACAGTTTGACAGAATCCAGTAATCCAATGGTGAAGTATCTTGTGAAGAAATTTTCCAGCTGGTGGTATTAAATCCAATAATGTGTCTTCAGAAACAGCATCCCGTAGATTTGCAATAAAATTTTCACTTAGAAATTTCAGCAGTCTCCAATAATATATAATAAAATGCTCCGCAAAATTCGAATGGAGTAAAAATCCAAGAAGTATTGGCGCCACAGGTAATTTCCAAATAATCCAGTAGAATCCTGGCTTTTCACAAAATAATATTATTCTGTTTCACAGAAAGTATAAATTCTCTTTTCCAAGATGAATAGATTCTCTTCAAAATTCTCTTTTGGAATCAATCTTCCAAATTCACAAAGAAGCACTGCTTCTATAATAAATGCACTGTTCCGAAACAATAATAATCTCCAAAGGAAACAATTGAAGTGAGTCTTTCTGAAATGGCTTTCTAAAAGAATGAGTTTTGGAATTCTGTTGACAAACCTTTATATAGTAACCAGATAGAATGTCCTAGAAGATGAAATGTCTACAATGTTCTGTCAGTTTCTATCAGTTTCCAGGTGATTCTGTCACAATCCAAGTAAACAAGGTCCCTGACCTACTTAAACAATCAACAGCTATATGTACAATAACTGTAGATCAGTGTAACAAAGATGTAAATAAGGTCACTGAGTGCAAATGAGTGAGACCAAGCAGAAAATGCAGAAATAAAAAAATATCTTTCTCATATAATTATCTACTAAGGATATATCAATCTCATTATAATGGGGGCTATAACAACTCGTTCTCGTCCCACGGTGATAACAAAGGTACACAAGAAGTTTTGTAAAGATTGGTTCATAAATACGGCCTCTAGCCTGAGCTGTACAGAAGTTGTGTACAAAAAACTGATTGGACCTAATTTTGGTACAAAATGGCCACTGGCATCTCGAATTTTGGACGCACCCAGAAACACTCGTTCTCGTCCCAAGGTGATAACAAAGGTACCCAAGAAGTTTCGTGAAGATTGGTTCATAAATACAGACTCTAGCCCGAGCCGTATTGACATGTGCACTTACTGTGTATAAGTTGCACTGAATAAATCAAAGTTCATCTAATTTGCATAATTTCTGCACGAGAAAAAAACCAGTATTATATGTGATGTATTCCATGTTACTAAACATTCATAAAAAAATTTATTCAAATCAGAACTTTCATATAGAAGTTCTGTACAAAAAACTGATTGCACAAACTAAAGTACAAAATGGCTGCTGGTGGCCATCTTGAATTTTGGACCGCACCCAAAACCACTCGTTCTCGTCCCACGGTGATAAGAAAGGTACCCAAGAAGTTTCGAAAAGCTCGGTTCATAAATACGGCCTCTAGCCCAAGCCGTATTGGCATTTGCAGTTACAGTGCTGAAAGTAACACTAAATAGATCAATGTTAGTTTAATTGGCATAATTTATGCACGAGGAAAAAACCCGTATTATATGTGATGTATCCGATGGTACTAAACATTCATACAAAAAATTATTCAAATCAGCACTTTCATATGGAAGTTCTGCGCAAAAATCTGATTGCACCTAATTTTGTACAAAATGGCTGCCAGCGGCCATCTTGAATTTCAGACCGGACCCAAAAACACACGTTCTCGTCCCACGGTGATAACAAAGGTACCCAAGAAGTTTCGTAAAGATCAGTTCATAAATATGGCCTCTAGCCCGAACTGTATTGGCATTTGCACTTACAGTGCTGAAAGTAACACTAAATAGATCAAAGTTACCCGGTAGTCTAATTTGAATAATTTACGCACAAGAAAAAAACATTATCAAGAGTTGAACGTCACCGGCAGTGATTTTCAATTTTTGATAACAAAATAACATTTGTGAACAGGTGATGGGAAATTTATTTTAAGAGTGCAGGCATGCACCATGCAGGGGAAGGCCCTGTGAGCGTGAGATATTACTATATATATATTGTTTACGAATATTATTTTTTTATCCAGGTTTGAAAATGACCATGATAAGAAAATAATATTTGTGAACAGGCGATAGGAAGCTACTTTCTATTCTTTCTTTCTCACGTGAGGGGGTAATTAATTGTCGTCGTCAGGCAGTTCGTCATCGTCTGAGATAAAAAAGTAATTTACAGCATCGTCCATTGACATTAGTTCATCCACATCATAGAAGGACTCACAAGCGTCCTGTAACTCCTCTAAAGGAGCAAATGGTTTACCAATAGGTACCCATGGGTCTTGGCGAATTAAACTGTCCTCTGCACCATGAAGGTTTACATTAATTCCACAGACCTTGAATGACCGTTTAATCATGTCCTTCTTTTCTTTTAAAGAATCTAGAGCGAAGTTAATCCACTGAACAACCTCCTGCTTTGTTGCTGCCTTAATTCTATCCTCCTTATTTTCAATAATTTTCTTTGTCGACTCATTCATATACTCGGTCCACTTTCTCCTCAAAATCCACCTTTACCGGCTTGTTTATGCCGACGTCCAAAGGCTGAAGTTTGGATGTACATCCACCTGGTATAATTGCTGGCAATATATTGTTTTTGCGAAGAACTTTCTTAACACCCTCTGTCAAATGTCCCCTAAAACTGTCCATTACCATTTTGATTTCTGCTTTCCTTACCAGCTCCCTGCCATACGAGCACAAAGATTCAACAAACACGGGCAACTGAAGATCTCTCTGTACTAAAACCCATTCTGCAATATTTTCATCTAGTTTGGTTCCGTATGATACTGGTCTTCCAGATTTTTGTAAATGTCCAGCCTTGTTTCGTTTATTATCATCAAAATCTAGCTTGCACCATCTGCAAAGCGATGCTGGATTAATTTTGAGTTTTGAGGCTGCTGTCCATATGCCCACCTGTCTTGCCAAATCAACCGCTGCCTTCTTCTCTTTTACATTCAACATTTTGTATTTTCCTCGTACTGTTATGGTGTTGTCAACGTCTGTGTTTTCATCAAGCCTGTTTTTATAATGTTTCTTTGGAGGGCTTTGGATATCTGCCACTTTGTCTATTTTCCTTTTTGCTGGTCTTCCAACAGGTTTTTTTACAACCGGTTTCTGGGGGCTCAATTTCACATTTGGCCTCGCTTCCTCTGCGGTCTTGTATTTTACAATAAATCGATCCATGATTGCTTTTTGAACTGTTGTCTATTTGAGTTCGTGTTGAGGTTTTATAACATTTTGTGGGGTAAGAAAAACAAGGAACTCACATTGATCTTTTGCTTATTTTTTATTACTTGGTGAATCCATATCAAAGAAAAAGAAAAACCGCTTGCGGTGTTAGTTTTTCTCAAAACACAAGCGGTAACAGTTTTTTATTCAACCCAGAACTTGTGATTGTTTTCCCAACACACAAGCGGTAACAGTTTTTTATTCAACCCAGAAGATGATTATCCACATTGTTTTACTTTTGTCAGTGGTTCGTTTGATGGAGAAAACACCTGTCAAGGCAGTGATATTCAATCAAGAACTCACTGTTGTTTTTACACCCAACAACAAATCAAGGTAAAAAATACTGATCAAACTTTCAGAAGCTCAGGGCGTGGCCTGAACTTTTTTTGTCAAATGAAAAATACGTGGTTGAGGACTGGTATCCCAGATAATGATGTCATAGGCGTGTTGAAGTGTCTCACAAATGTCAATCACTGTGGTCACATTCAGTCTCGTAATCTCACACACACAACCTGAACATTCGAACATTCTGGTTTCGATTTTGAAAAGACAACAACACCACGTGGATTTAATAAACATTTTTATTTATTAAAGAGTAATTCAATCATACGTACGTATTCCTTTCATGAGTTCTTTATCCTGATGACGTTTCTGCAATAAAAGTGTTACTTACCAGTACCTGTGTGACCGATAAAATGCACTGTTAGACAATAACAATGCCAAAAAATACTCTCCAAACTTCGTTAAAGTTTGTCTGAAAAATCAAACCGATTTTTAGATTACCTACATTCGTTTTTCTAACTATTGATACACTTCTGATTGTCGATATTTTTTCTGTTTTCTATGAATTGGAACACCCGAAAAAACAATTATTTTAAAGTGTTTGAATTCATAGAGTAAATACGGTAGTCTAATTTGAATAATTTACGCACAAGAAAAAAAACTGTATTATATGTGATGTATCCCATAGTTCTAAACATTCATGTAAAAAATTATTCAAATCAGAGCTTCCATATGGAAGTTCTGCGGAAAAATCTGATTGCACCTAATTTTGTACAAAATGGCTGCCAGCGGCCGCCGTGAATTTCGGACCGGACCCCAAAACACTCGTTCTCGTCCCATGGTGATAACAAAGGTGCCCAAGAAGTTACGTAAAGATTGGTTCATAAATATGGACTCTAGCCTGAGCCGTATTGAATTGCTGATGGACAGACGGAGGACTGGCCATGGCATAAGCTCAAATTTGACTTACGTCAAAAGTTGAGCTAAAAATAATCCTTTCTGAGTCCTTTACCCTTTAACTTATATATGTTTGTTTGTTTGTTTGTTGGTGGTTAACGTCACATATTTAAGCACCATGGCTAATCGTGACACAACATGGAGATGAAGTCACGGTTAGTCAATCGTTGATCTACATGTTGCCCATTTTAGAGGACTTTCACCCCAAGCATTGGTGACTGGGTCCTATTTTACTAGTAAAGCGGAACTGGTTTACCACAGTAAACAAGTGCTGCTTACTTCCCGGGGTTCCCACGGGGATTTAACTTATATAATGGCCACAGCCGGCCATAGCTATTGACAGAAACTATCTTTCATATTTTATGATTTTCTCTTCATTTTTTGTCTCAAAAACATAGCTTATGACCCCTCATAGGAACAAGCTCACTGGGACATTGCAATAAGGGGTTAAAAGCTATGTTTTAAAGACAAAAAATGAAAATTTTCAGTTGAGCAAGAATTTTTTTTGCATGTGTTGCAACAATTTATGTTGGGCAGGGCGTTCAACCTTTACTTAATAAATGCGATAAATCTGTCCTAGGCTATACATAAACAAGAGCAAGACAAGGCATGGCATATGCCCCCAAGCGGTGTCATAAAAGGGAAGGTAAGTCTCTCGAGGGTATAACCAAAATCAAAAGGAAGCTTTCTCCAGACACCAGTAATGCATAACAAAATGAAAGTGTCAATAACACTGTAGCTTAACTTGTCTGTGTGTTGTGTTTGATGAAAAGGATAATGTTCAATGTTCATGAAAGTATTATGAAATAAGACAAGAATTGTGATAACTGGGAATATGTTAATTTCTGTTCAGTGTATGCTATGTTTTCAATAAAAATAATATGAGGTGTACTAAAGAATTGAGGGATGGGTTAATGTGGCCCTCACAGTTAATGTATGTGGCCCTCACAGTTAATGTATGTCAACGAAAGTTACCAAGTTACAGTGAAATTATTCCAAAACGAGTCAAGTTACAATAAAATCCCTTCATAAATACGGCCTGTAGACTGTGTTAAAAGTTTTCAGGCTTCAGGCCTGTGTAGCCATCATGGTTGACCAATCGTAACCAAAAGGGAACGTCCTCATCTTAACAATATACTCATTCATCCTACCAAGTTACAATGAAATTCCTTCATAAATACGACCTATAGTCTGTGCTAAATTTTTTCGGATTTTGCGCTCGGGCAGCCATCATGGCTGAATGATTGTGACCAAAAGGAGACGTTCTCATCAGGGCATTATCTGGAGTGATCCTACCAAGTTACAATGAAATCCCTTCATAAATATGACGTGTAGACTGTGCTAAAGGTTTTCGGGCTTTGGGACCCTGTAGCTGTCACAGTTGACCAATCATGACCAAAAGGGGTCGTTATCATCTAGACATTATATGGAGTCAACCTACCAAGTTACAAGGAAATCTCTCCATAAATATGACCCACAGACTATGCCAAATGTTTTGGGGTTTTGGGCCTGAGAAGCCAATAAGGCTGAATTATGGCAACCAAAAGGGGACGTTCTCATCTAGACATTATTTGGAGTCATGCTACCAAGTTACAATGAAATCCCTTCACTAATATGACCTGTAGACTGTGCTAAGGTTTTTGGGCTTCAGGCCGCTGTAGCTGTCACAGTTGACCAATTGCGACCAAAAGGGGATGTTCTCATCTAGACATTATATGAAGTCAACCTACCAAGTTACAATGAAATCCCTCCATAAATACGATCTGTAGGCTGTGCTAAAGGTTTTCGGGTTTTGGGCTTGGGCAGTCGTCACGGTTTACGAATCGTGGATATAAAAATGGTCATTAACTCTTGAAGGCCTGGAGATTTTCATATTTTTTTGCCACACTATGACTTAATGTTATGTGGCTACGCAGTTGTGCACAGGCTGAATCTATTGGCTCAGATGACTTGCTTAGAATCTAACCAGGCCTTGAATTTGAAATAATGTCAGGGCATACTATTAATCCCACTACAATGGTCTTTCAGGGGCATACTATTGTGTCATTGGGCCTATTTTCATTACATTTAATGGTGAAATGTTATTTTCTCAGGCCCTCATGATAAGTACCAAAAATACATTTTCAGAGCTGATCTTGCGGCCTATCTGCATAGGCCTCGACAAAATGCAAGGCTTGAGAAACAACTGTCAATGTACTTAGAATGTCACAAGCAAGTTTACCCAAAGATAACAAGTTGTGGCACCTATTGTAATGCAGTAAAAATGAAGCAAAGACTAAAATAGGCCCTTAAGGGTTCAAATTGTGTAATGATTTTGTTTTTATTTCTCTCAACCATAGCTCATAACTCCTCACTGGAATGTGTTCAGTTGTCAAGTTCATTCAAATGAGGGATAATTTAGGATATAGGAGTGGAATTTTCAGTTGTCTGTAAAAAAAATATTGGTTGTGTTTTGACCCTTTATCCAATGTGTCCACAAACTCTGTGCCTCAGTCATGATTAGCCTTTGTGCAGAAAAATGTGATCTTAACTGGTAGAGTGCTAGAAGCCACTATCAGGGCTCTACTGAAAAGTGCTAAAAGCCACGTTAGTGGCTTTACACTGTGTACATTAGCTTGTCGGTTGTGTCACAGTAGATAAAGAAATGTTCATATAAAATTATATTGTTACAATTTATTGGAGAGTGCCAACAGGCACTCTCCAATAAATAGTAACAAAACAATTACTGAAGAACAAAATCTTGCGAAATTCAGGCTCCCCTTGCTGGTATCATTGTACCTTTGAATAAAAAAACTCGTCATAAATCAACTTTGAAAAATAATTTAGCACTCGACCAGTTAAACAACAATAAATAAAAAAATAACTCTGTGCCATGCCGCATACAAAAATCACAATTCAAAATTTATTTTTTCAATTTTGGCTTCGTAAATATACCTCATCACCCATCACTGTAACAATCTTATCAGGCTTGTTACAATGTGGAGCTGTATACTAACTTTTTGAAGAACAAATTGAAATTGTTTTGGTTATTCAGAAACATATATACTACTCAAAGTTTGCTAAGCACCAAATATTTGACACATCATTGTGAAATTTGCTTGTGACATATTTGCGATATTTTGGGTGGATATGATTGAGGAATGTATTGAGATGGTCCCCAGTGTTTACATTAGCTCTCTTGACAGGCAGACTTTTCGTGACAGTCATGGAAAGCATGTACCTCTTGATTTTCATGATGTTTTCGTGTACTGTCTACATGCACATGACATTGTAGGGTATTCAATCTTCATTTCAACACAAACCCTTGTGATTTAATGATTGAATATGGCAAATGCAAATGTAAGAAGACATTTTTCTGAAGCAGAAATGTGGTGGGCTGTAGGGATGGTGGAACAAGAGGTTACCCATCATCAGGTTGGTGAAGCCCTTGGATGTGCACCATACGGTGATCACCAGAGCCTGGACAAGATTTCAGTAGTATGGCACACCAGTAAGACGGCATGGTGGTGGCAGAGAGAGGGCAACATCTGCAGCTGAAGATCATTCATAGGAACCACTTTGCCACAGCAACTTGCAGTGACCTTCAGAATGCATCCGGGGTAAATGTTTCGACGCAGACTATCTGGGCAAGGTTGCACGAAGGTTGTATCTGATCGAGAAGACCATGTATTCGCATTCCACTGTCCCAGAACCACCACCAGGCACGATATGAATGGGCCATGGACCATGTTGGATGGACTAGAGAAGATTGGCGACCTGTCCTTTTTACAGATGAGTCAAGTTACTGCCCAGACCACACAGATAGGCGTCCGGCGGCATCAGCTGGGATGGACATACAGAGCTATGTATCCCTGAACTATGTATCCCTGAACGTGGTACATTGACTGCACAACGGTATATTGATGAAATCCTGGATGTCCACGTCAGATTGTATGCAGGTGCAGTGGGTGATAGATTCATTCTGATGGACGATAATGCCCGCCCTCATGTTGCTCATGCTGTCGGGGAGTACCGACAGAGGGAGGGGACTGAGCGTATGGAATGTATGGAATGAGTTGCAGCTTGCAATTTTAGCCCGTCCAGTCCAGCCAAGAAGTGTCCAGGAGCTTGGTGCCATGCTGTTCCAAGAATGGAACAACATCCCACAAAGGACCACCAGGAACCTGATTGGGAGCATGAGAAGGCGTTGTCAAGCTGTAATTAACAGTAATGGGTCTCACACTCGATATTGAAGCCATACCAGTTCGCACAGTCAACTTTTTGGCATATTGAAAAACTTCCTCTTTTAGCAATAACATCCATTTTCCATGGTTAGCGTATTCAAAAGCTAAAACATAATGTCAAACACAAACAAAATCTTAATTTCTGTACTTAAATCATTACAGATATAATTAAATAAAAAATATATACACTTTTCATTACAATATTTCAACTAAAACGTAAAACAGGTAGTTGGATGTACTTGGTGCTTAGCAAACTTTGAGTAGTATACTAAGTGTCTTTTAGTCATTTTCGGTAAATGATTGAAAAGTAAGATGCACTTGACTTCAACCATTTTATCTACATGTATTCTTCTTTTTGTGATGTGAGTTTGTATTTTAAAGTGATCATTTAGCCCTTTTACTGCCACACCCACTTTAGCCATATATGGAGGACCTCTATGTATGCCTGTATGAGAGGAAGTTTAATAAGATTTATGAGGTACTTGAACCTCTATCATCTGATCATCTCTCTGTGCCCTTTCCAACAATTAATCAGATATGGTAGTTAGATCTGCGCATACCAGAACATACAGATAATCATCATCAAATAGGTGACAATAGTCGCTTTCAGCAGTCTAAGTGTTAAGTTCCAATTTCACTTACTGAATAATGCATGTGCAATGTGTCTCCTTTCTTTGATTTTATTTTACATTTGTCAGGTTCTACTCGTTTCTTCACACCGATTTGTAGTTTTTTAGCCTTTTTGTCATCATCTGCAGATGTGCATAACACTATAACTGTTAAAAGTAGTGTGGAACTTATTACATTACTTCTCATTGTCAAATGTATCTGAAAAATAAAGAAGTAATGTCAATATTAAGAAAAACAAATACCAAAATATCGACAGAATTATTTATTTCTTGGTGTTTAACCCTTTGCACACTGATGTCAAAAATTTCCCCATAATACAGGGTTCTGCCTACAGTTATGAGTGGTGGTCGTAAGTGTCTGACACTTTTTTTACAGTAGAACCCTGTTAATTGAATAGTCACTTTTCCAGTGACAAATATTCAATTAACAAGAGTATTCAATTAACAGGAGTTTGATAATTTTTATGTATTCTAATGAAAAAGTGGGCATTTGTTAGATTATATCTTGTCTGAAAGAGCTCTCCGAGCGCTGTCAAACAAGATATAAAAGACTAAATGTTTATATTGGATGTTCTAATGCAGAATAGGTGTACATAGAAACATGGGGAATTCAGTCGCAGTCTGAGTAATTTTTCGATAGATTATAAGATTTTTATTCAATTACCAGGAATTTACTCTATAACCTATATTTGATTAAAAGATCAAATTTGTTGTACAGTAAAACCTGTCTTGAGAGACCATAAGCCCTATCAAACAAGATATAATAGTATACATGCTCAGTTTAACCAAATTAACTGAAAGCTCATGTTAATGAGAGCTGCCCAGTTAACTGAAAAATCTACTCGGTGTTGGCAGTCAGTAAAAAAAACAATGTTCAAAACCAAACATATCAACAAAAAGTGTACTTTTGGTTTTCATATTTGCATGTAATTCTCTGTCATAGATCTTTGATTTAAGCCAACATTGGTTAAGGTCCTATATAAGTAGGGAATAATTGTTCAGGCGTGTAGATTTCAGAAATCCACGGAACCTGAAAAGAGGTTCCGTGTATTTGATGTCAGGGAACCCCACTTTTGTGTTCCAACAAGAACTATCTGGGAACCTAATTTTATATCTTACTGATTCTGTACCCACTTTCTTACAGTGATTTCTAGTTTACTACCTGCAAATGTTTAACCCTTTACCTAACATGAAAGAGAGACAGCATTTGCAAACAAAATTCTTGAATAATAAATGTTTGTCATTTTTGGCATCAAAACCACAGCTTATGACCCTTCGTAGGAAGTTGCTCAATGAGCTCATTCCAGAGGGGTTATAAGCTATGTTTTTGAGACAAAAAGTGAAAAAAATAATGAAAACTGAATGGTGATTTCATTGAATAGTGCAGGCTGGTTTTGGCCATTATGTTAGGTAAATGGTCAAGAAGGACCTGGAATATAAATTACGACGTGGATTGTAAAAGATGAGAGAGTGAATACATTTGATGAAATAATATAATAAAAAAGTGAAACAAATCATCTTTATTTTCATTTGTGCATTTTGTGCCCAGCCCTTGAACACTCAATTTAATTGCTACAGATGATCTGGCAATGATGGTAATAACCCTCCCTCCCCTGCACAGCCATGCCTTTATATGGGTCTAATTTGGGCACAGCAAATAGCTACGACAATGCTCGCGGCAGGCCAACCATGGTTTGGCAATAGAAAATTTTTAAAATTCAATCTGAAAAACACAGCATCCTGGCTTCTAGCAGCATAATTTAGCATTTGGTAATGCTCAAGAGTTTAATATAATTTAGCACCACAGAATGCATTTTAATGATCTGCCTATTCTTATACTTCAAATACCATTGGCTTTAACATTGCATGTAAACTGGCAAGTATTAAACTTGCCAGTTTACAGGCAATGTTAGAACCAATGGTATTGTGTGTAATTATATACTACTCAAAGTTTGCTAAGCACCAAATATTTGACACACCATTGTGAAATTTGCTTGTGACATATTTGCGATATTTTTGGTGGATATGATTGAGGAACGTATTGAGATGGTCCCCAGTGTTTACATTAGCTCTCTTGACAGGCAGACTTTTCGTTACTGTCATGGAAAGCATGTACCTCTTGATTTTCATGATGTTTTTGTGTACTGTCTACATGTACATGACATGTGTAGGGTATTCAATCTTCATTTCAACACAAACCCTTGTGATTTAATGATTGAATATGGCAAATGCAAATGTAAGAAGACACTGGTCTGAAGCACAAATGTGGCGGACTGTGGGGATGGTTGAGCAAGGGGCTAAGCATCGTCAGGTTGGTGAAGCCCTTGGTGTGAACCATATGGTGATCACCAGAGCTTGGGCAAGATTTCAGTAGTATGGCACAACAATAAGATGGCATGGTGGTGGCAGAGACAGGGCAACATATGCAGCAGAAGACCGTTTTTTTGATCATTCAGCCCCATAGGAACCACTTTGCCACAGCAACCCAGCTTCGCAGTGACCTTCAGAATGCATCTGGGGTAAATGTTTCGACGCAGACTAGGTTGCACGAAGGTCGTCTCCAATCGAGAAGACCATCTATTCGCATTCTGCTGTCCCAGAACCACTGCCAGACACAATATGAATGGGCCATGGACCACGTTGGATGGACCGAAGAAGATTGGCGACCTGTCCTTTTTACAGATGAATCAAGGTACTGCCTAGACCACACAGATAGGAGTTCTAGGGTATGGAGAAGACCAGGAGAGCGATTCCATGCAGCCAACATTGATGAGCATGACCGCTATGGTGGAGGGTCAATCATGGGCTGGGGCAGCATCTGCTGGGATGGACGTACAGAGCTCTGTGTCCTTGAACGTTGTACATTGACTGCACAACATTATATTGATGAGATACTGGATGTCCACGTCAGATTGTATGCAGGTGCAGTGGGTGGTAGATTCAATCTGATGGACGATAATGTCCGTAGTCATGTTGCTCATGCTGTCAGGGAGTACCGACAGAGGAAGGGAGGGGATTGAGCATATGGACTGGCCAGCAAGATCCCCTGACCTCAATCCAATTGAACATCTGGAATGAGTTGCAGCTTGCAATTTCAGCCCGCCGAGTCCAGCCAAGAAGTGTCCAGGAGCTTGGTGCCAGGTTGGTCCAAGAATGGAACAACATTCCACAAAGGACCACCAGGAACCTGAATGGGAGCATGAGAAGGCGTTGTCAAGCTGAAATTAACAGTAATGGGTCTCACACAGGCTGGTGCAACAATGCCGGCAGTATATTAAGTGAGTAATTCTAATCACTGCACAGTGGTCAGTGCAAAAGAAAGGCAGTCATTACAAAGCAGTTGTAATTGTTATAAAAACAAGGTAAATATCCAACTCAGAGATCTGTACATTTGGAATTATTATAAAAAACAAGAGGCCCCAGGGGGCCTGAGGGCGCTCACCTGACATGGTAGTCTAAATATCAAACCAGGGACTTGACTTGAATAAGCTGCATATGCCCCTCCTAAGAAAAGCATATACCAACTAGATGAAGCGATTGTGCCCACACAATAAACAGGATGTTCCTTCTATTTTCAGTTCCTGCTCTTTAACGTCCCAAAATTGAGATAAACACATAAAAAACAGATTTTTTTCCCAAACAAAATACTTTCAGCCTAAATTTTTTTCCTCTTCTTAAAACGCATAAAAAACGCTAAAACTAATTTCCGGATTTTGGTCCAAAATTTTCTAAGTCCCACCCGGACCACAAATTTTTGGTGTAAAAAAAAAATGGTTTTTTTGTCTTAAAATTGACAGAAACGCATAAAAAAAAAAAAAATTATGGATTTTGGTCCAAAATTTTTGAAGTCCCACCCGTACCGAAAACATTTAGGGTAAAAAAAAATTTTTTTTTTTGTCTTAAAACTGACCGAAATGCATAAAAAACAGAAAAAAAAATTTCCGGATTTTGGTCCAAAATTTTCTAAGTCCCACCCGGACCCAAAATTTTCAGGGGAAAATTTTTTTTTTTTTTTTTTTTTTTTTGCCTTAAAATTGACAGAAATGCATAAAAAACAAAAAAATTTTTTTTCGGATTTTCGTCCAAAATTTCCACCTGGACCCAAAATTTTGAGGGGGAAAAAAATTTTTTTTTTTTTTGTCTTAAAATTAACCGAAACGCAGAAAAACAAAAAAAAAATTTTTCCGATTTTGGTCCAAAATTTCTAAGTCCCACCCGCACCCCAAATTTTCAGGGCAAAAATTTTTTTTTTTTTTTTTGTCTTAAAATTGACCGAAAGGCAGAAAAAACAAAAAAAATTTTTTTCGGATTTTGGTCCAAAATTTCGAAGTCCGTAACGGGACCCCAAATTTTCAGCCTAAATATCAACCCAGGGATTTGGCTTCAACAAACTTGAATCTCACCCCCCTAAGGATGCTGCATACCAAATATCAAAACATTCTTATTGCTAGATCTGAAGAAGATTTTTCAAAAATACTCCTCATACTGCACTAATTTAAACATTTGGGCTCCCTTAAAGAGCCCAAATATGGACCCAGGCAATTGATTTCAATAAACATGTGAAACAATCTTACAAAGATGTTATATGTGAAATTTTAAAGCTTTTCGAGCAGTGCTTTCGGAGAAAAGCAGTCTTATGTTTTTCCCATTACCCACAGTGTTAAAAAATGCTCACTCAGCACTTTTTCAAAGTCCCCAAAAACTACCCCATCATAAAACCGATGGCAATTTTTTTTTATCATTCCATTCTGTTGGTCCTAAGGAAGCTTCACAACAAATAAGAATTCTCAGTGCCGTGTAGTTTTGGATATATGGGCGTTTTCATTTTTTTCTATTTTTAGCTCCTGTGGTTCTCACGGGGCTATGGGGAAAAAAATTTTGCCATAAATTAGGTACTTATGACCCAATAAGCACTCATGTAAAATTTGGTTCAAATCGGCCTCGCGGTTTGGAAAATAGAAATTTGGGGCGGGGCCAAAATTTTTGCCTCTCCTTTAACATCGTCAAATATAGCCCCTCCAACTTCTCTTGAACAAACTTGAGTCTACACCTCAAAAGGAAGCTGCATACCAAATATCAAGTCTCTGCTATTGCTGGTTCTTGAGAAGAAGATTTTTTAAGAATTGCAGCATTTTTGCCCCATCCCTCTGCTCAACGTGAGCCAAAACCTAATTTGACAAAAAATCAAAGTCCGCAGACACAACCCCTTCTCACATGAAATTTCATTAATATGCGGCCAGTGGTTTGGGAGAAAAAGACCAAACACCACCTTCACGCCGGACGCCGGACGACGGACGAAAAGTGATCAGAATAGCTCACCCTGACTTTCAGTCAGGTGAGCTAAAAAAAAACCCACAAAAAAATCAAAGAAAACCGTTCAAATATATTTAATTAAAAAGAGTAAACAAAAAATAAACTGGGGAAATGTCTCTTAAAAACAAATAAATAACCTGGGGAAATGCCTGTTTGTCTGATTAGTAGCCTGGTAAAATGTCTGCTGGGGTAATGGCCTACCACTGAAGCCTGGGTTAATGTTTGTCTGGGGCAATGTCTGCTGGGGAAATGTCAGCCTTCGGACAAATATAAATCACCATATTGTGCAATAAAAATTACTTTAACACAACTTCTTACAACGTAAAATTAACTAAGTTTTCATCTAAGAAAAGAATCAAGGCAAAACGAAATCCATAAAATAAGGGGGGACGTACTGTAGTCATGGTCCTAAATAACCCACAACTGCAATACAAAAGCCCTGGAGCTACTGGGTTTGAAGAAACCAACTCAAACATAAACACTTACAATTCGGATATTGAAGCTGAGTGAAACACATTAATTGTTATAAGTACAAGTTCACGGATTTTTGGCTGAAAAAGGGAAAACGGGCAAAATAACAGCACATATTCTTTGTATAAGGGTTAAGAAAAACTACACTTGCAATGAAACATACCTATAAGCAATATAGATCACCATAATATGCAGTAAAGTTTACTTTAATACAACTTCTTACAACAGAAAATCCCCCCCCCCCCCCCCCCCCCCACCGCACATCAAAAAATAAGGCTTTAGTACTGTAGTCATCATCCTAAATAACCCATAACTGCAATTTGAAAGCCCTGGAGTCAGGATTCCTTCCCTTTTGGTCACTTTGTCAACACTTTTTTTTTAAAATTTTCTAAGTATTCACAATATAATTTTTTGTGATAGAATTGAACTGATACTTTTTTTTTTACTTTTGCTTTTGATATTGCAAGCTTGTATTGAAGTTTGATGGTCTACTCTGCCATTACTGTCAATGTTTTTATAACAATAGTCTAGCTGTACTGAGGTTTGGCTGTTTCAACAAGAATATCTTCTTCAGCTGATATCTGTTTATAAGCCCAAGACAGGTATAAAAGCTGTTTGAGTAGATTCAAAGAACAAGTTTTGTAGTTATTTTTCAAGCAGTTTTGGAATTCTTAGATGACACACTCCAAAGAAAATCTAAATCTATATATCTCTTTGAACATCTTCTCCTGAATTATCAGTCATGGATGACTCCCAACTTTCTACCAAATTCTATGGATGACTCCCAGCTTTCAAAAACACATATTGGTGGATTTTTTCCTTTTTGTAACCGTTAAGGACAATATGCTGGGGCTGCTCCCAAACCAGCAACCGCTTGGGCTTCTTTTTCTTTTTTCTAAAATAACCACCAAGCTGCAGTTTCAGTATTACCGTAAATATCCCTACTTCTCTTAGCAAACAAGGAGCAGAACTCTTGTAGTTATGCAAAATTTCAAGCCATCTTCCAGTTCCGAGGTTCTCGAGGATCTCAACCCACTACCCTACTGCCAGTGCGCACACTAAAACTAAATAAGATTTTTGGCTCTTGCTTTCGACTCTCGTGGATTTATAAACAAATAAAGCTAGAAAGCAAATCAAGTTATTCGGTTTGCAAGGGATTTCAATCCCATATTGTCCCTGTGCGCCTTTGGCACGCTAAAGCTTTTCATTCATCATTATCAGTCTTATTTATATGTAGTTAAGGAGGTTAGCTATGTGTTAACATCTAAAGGAAAAAAAAGCTCTTGTTGTAGACCATTTTAAATATTTAAAGATTCATGAATCCCAAGAAAAAATATACTGGAGATGTGAAAAAAGTAGAAGCCACATATGTCGTGCAAAAGCAACAAGTGATGGTAATCTTACTTCAATGACTGGTTATCACAACCACAGCCCTGATGTTGGAAAATTATTGATAGACTCTGCAGTTAGTGAGATACGAAAGAGTTCTAACTGAGACACAGCCTGTTCCAAGAATATATGATAAAGTTGTAGATGAAGTTATCAGCTCTCAAAATGCTCGGTTACATGAAATTGCCACCTTTTTACCAACATTTAATACTGTTAAAAACACTTTGTACGGACAGAGATATAAAAAGTATCCAACTTTGCCAAAAGAAAGATCAGATATTTGCTTGGAAGTATGTGGCTGTTGATGAGAAACTTAATAACCTTAAAACTAAACTTCAGAAGGCCAAATATGTTTAAATGAGTTCTTGGATGGATCCAAATATTTATGATCACTTTGAAATTGATCAGTTCATAAGATATATTTTGGAAGATAAAAAAAGAAAAAAAATTTGTCGTTGATTTTTCAATATTTCATATTTAATAGTTCCCAAGTCTTATTTATTTTTTCATTTTTTTTCTTCCAAAACATATCTCATGACCCCCTAAGTAGGGTCATAAGATATGTTTTGGAAGAACAAAAATGAATGAAAGTGTCAATGACACTTTAGCTCAACTTGTTAAGACATGTACATGTATACTATGTGACACAGAAATGACAAACATCTAGGTAATGACCTGGTAACAAAGGTACATACATATAAAGTATTGTAACGGTCTGTACATAAATACTGACATGTGCACTTACTGTGTATAAGTAGCACTGAATAAATCAAAGTTCATCTAATTTGCATAATTTCAGCACGAGAAAAAAACCTGTATTATATGTGATGTATTCCATGTTACTAAACATTCATTCAAAAATGTATTCAAATCAGAATCTTTTTTTAATTTTAACATAAGGCGGAGAGTTAACCAACAGTTAGAAGGACTTTATCTGGTACATTTTAAAAGAGAAAAAACGATTTAAACAACAGGCAAGAGATTAAGTGAAGACAAAAAGGTACGTCAAGCTCAATATTGATTTAGGCCCGGTACACATGTCACTATTTTCAGTGAGTGGGGATGGGGAGAGGGGTTATGCGGACTTTACGGGACCTCCTTCGAACAGGTGGGGGTGAGTGTTCTGACTAAAATCGTAATATTAAATAGCATGGGATATTTTGTTTATATATTGTATACAGTGTGCAGTCATGGCAATAATTTCATATTATAACAGAGAAATCCAGTTTTTCATGACCTCCTCTAAATCAAGTCAACCCGACCCGGCCCATTAGGCTATCCAGTGCAAGAGACAGCACTCACTAAACAAAAATTTCCAACAACTAAGTTTTTAAATGTTTTTTTTTTTTTTGCTTTTAAAACATAGCGGGGCGGTGGGAGGGCTATGTTCTGAATGCAAAAAAAATGTAAGAGTAATTTATTTTATTTATTTATTGGTGTTTAATGTCACATATTTCTGCACAATGGCTAAGCATGACCATGACAGTTTTACGGGTGGAGGAAGCCGGAGTAACCGGAGAGAACCACCAAGCAACGGCGAGCAACGGCGAGCAACTGTCAGCTCCCCAACATACTAACTCCACACAAGCAGGGTTAGCATTGGTTGAAGACAAGTGCACCATCGACGTGCAGTACGCCTTAGTACACAGCGTCACCGTGCCCCCACGTGGGCAATGGGGGTGAAGTGTCTTGCCCAAGGACACAACGTGGTTGCCGCAGGTGGGATTCGAACCGAGGACCTCTCGGCTTGCAGCCTGCACCTCTACCTACTGAGCCACCGCGCCCCCTGAAAGAGTAATAAAATTTGAATAGTAAGTTTAGTGTATAATGTTGGCTGCTGTGGGACTATTGTTCGATAGAACCATTTGATGGGAGCTTATTCTTATGCACCATACACAGAAATACCAGTAATAATAAACTACCCAGATTGTACCCCCTCCCCCTCCCCCCCCCCCCCCCCCCCCCCACACACACACCTCCACGCTAATAGCTTCGCGCCCTCGAGGCCCCATAACGCTTTTCTACACATTGCCCGGACGATGTTGTGGGTATGGAGACAAAGGAGTAGTAATATCCTATTTCTTTCTGAGACTGTTATAGCCCCCATATTATATTGAGATTGATATATCCTTGGTAGATAATTATATGAGAAAGATATTTTTTTTTATTTCTGCATTTTCTGACTGGTCTAACTCATTTGCACTCAGTGACCTTGTTTACATCTTTGTTACACTGATATATTGTACATATAGCTGTTGATTGTTTAATTGTTTAAATAGGTCAGTGACCTTGTTTACTTGAACTTTAACAGAATCCCCTAGAAACTGTTAGAACATTGAAGAATTTTCATCTTCTGGAACATTCTATCTGGTTACTATATAAAGGTTTGTCAACAGAATTCAAAAACTCATTCTTAGAAAGCCTTTCAAAAAGACTCACTTCAGTTATTTCCATTGGAGAATATTATTGTTTCAGAGCAGTGCATTTATTATAGAAGCAGTGCTTCTTTGTGATTTTGGAAGATTGATTCCAAAAGAGAATTTTGAAGAGAATCTATTCGTCTTGGAAAAGAGAATTTATATTTTCTGTGAAACAGAATAATATTATTTTGTGAAAAGCCAGGATTCTACTGGATTATTTGGAAATTACCTGTGGCGCCAATACTTCTTGGATTTTTACTCCATTTGAATTTTGCAGAGCGTTTTATTATATTTTATTGGAGACTGCTGAAATTTCTAAGTGAAAATTTTGTTATAAATCTATGGGATACTGTTTCTGAAGAGACATTCTTGGATTTAATACTACATCTACCAGCTGGTAACTTTCTTCAGAAGATACTACGCCACTGGATTACTGGATTCTGTCAAACTGTACTTTGGACTAATTCTATAATTGATAAGTACCATTGTTTTTTTTATTTTCTGTAACCCATTTAGTGTAAAAGATCTTTGTATCATTTTTTTTTTTTATATCAATTTTTTTTAATTAAATTTCAGAATAGTTAAATTCATAGTTTTGTTGCTGATTCTCAGATTTCTTTCTGTTACCAATATCATTAATAATTCCACACCGTAACAGAAATTGGGGGCTCGTTGCCGAGATTGAATATTAGATAACGAGAAAACTGCAAATTGCAATTATTATTTTGGCTCACTTTCAAAATATTTAAATTTTGTTAGAAAATTTCAGTATCATTTAATTCATTATTTATATTCTGAGAACCAGCAAACCTTTTCATCATGGTATTTATTGTGACAGAATTTATTTCTGAATTTGAAAGATCTCCTAGTTTGGCCCTTTTAGAATCTCTTAAGAAGGAGGATTTATTTCAACTTGCTCAGTATCTAAAATTACCTGCCACCCCTGGTCTGAACAAGCATAAACTTAAACAGCTCATTGTTAATCATTATATTGAGGAGGGTCTTTTGCCTCAGTCTGGGTCACATGTCACTGAACCACAACCTACTGATGCTCTTGAACTTAAAAAGTTAGAATTGGAACTAAAGAGATTAGAAATGCAACAAGAAATGAAAAGGCAGGAAAATGAAATGAAATTAAAAGAATTGGAAGCTCAAAAAGAAAGGGAACAAATTCAGGCTCAAAAAGAAAAAGAAGACAGGGAATTAAAATTAAAAGAATTAGAAGCTCAAAAAGAAAGGGAACAAAAACAAATTCAGGCTCAAAAAGAAAAAGAAGACAGGGAATTAAAATTAAAAGAATTAGAAGCTCAAAAAGAAAGGGAACAAATACAAATTCAGGCTCAAAAAGAAAAGGAGGATAGGGAATTAAAATTAAGGGAAATAGAAACTCAAAAAGAAATGCACTTAAAAGAATTAGAAATTCAAAAGGAAATAAAAATAAAAGAATTAGAATCACAGCGTCAAGGCTCAAATGTAATTTCCCCAAGTAGATTTGATGCAACTAAACATGTTAGGCTAGTTCCCCCCTTTCAAGAAAAAGAAGTTGATAAATATTTTTTACATTTTGAAAAAGTGGCAACAAGTTTAGAGTGGCCAAGGGATGTCTGGACTTTGCTATTGCAAAGTGTTTTGAAAGGGAAGGCCCAAGAAATCTATTCCGCTCTATCTTCTGAGCAAAGCAACAATTATGACGCTGTTAAAGAGGCAATACTTAAGGCATATGAACTTGTTCCAGAGGCCTATAGGCAGAAATTCAAAAATTATTATAAAAATGAAAATCAAACTCATGTGGAATTTGCCAGAGAAAAGCAAAATTTATTTGACAGGTGGTGCCACTCAAAAGAAATAGGGAAAGATTTTACAAAATTAAAGGAAATGATGCTGATTGAGGAGTTTAAAGGAAAGATACATTCAGATATAAAGGCCCACCTGGATGAACAAAAAGTTGACATGTTAAATAGAGCAGCAGTACTGGCAGATGACTATGCCCTAACTCATAAAATGAGTCGTAACTCCACAAATTTTTGGCCTCACAAGAATTCTTTCCAAAGTGGACCTAGACCTACTTCAGATAAAACTCATCCTTCTAATCATCCTTCCAATCCTCCAAACTTTTCACCACCCAAATTTAATAGGAAGCCTAATGAGAATAAGCCATCTAATGCCAGTCCCACACCATTACGACCCAACAGTTCAAGTAAAACTTGTAATTATTGTAAGAAACCAGGTCATTTATTATCTGATTGCTGGCTGTTAAAAAGGAAAAATGAGTCCTCAACTTCACAGAATGCACTAGCATGTGCTCCATGCCCTGAAAATTATGTTATAAAGCAAGATGCTTTAGAAAATTATAAGCCATTCATTTCTGAAGGCTTTGTTTCCCTTGATGGGGATAAGCACTGTTCCTTACCAATAAAAATACTGAGAGACACAGGAGCTACTCAGTCATTAATGTTAGAAGGCATTTTGCCATTTTCTGAAGAAAGTGCTACAGGGGCACAAGTTCTAATATCAGGTATTGAGTCAAACTCTTTAAAGGTCCCACTTCATAAAATAAATTTAAGAAGTAGCTTAGTAAATGGGACTGTGACAGTAGGAATCAGACCTACTCTACCTGTAAAAGGTATTTCTTTATTATTGGGAAATGACTTAGCTGGTGACAAAGTCACTGTAGAACCTCAAGTGGTGGATAAGCCGAGCACAGATGAAAGTATTATTAATTTGAAGGAATGTTTTCCTCTTGCCTTTCCAGCATGTGCTGTGACTCGGTCCATGACAAAGAAAGCTGAGGTTGATAACAACCTCAATTGTGTTGATTTAAACAGCAAAGCTGAGGATAAGAACTGTCACAGAATTACGGATTCTGAAGACATTGATTTGTCTCAGACTTTTTTGAGTCAAAGTGATGACTCGTCCAGACATTGTAAAGAGGCCACTACACCTGAGAGTGATAGGGGGACCTCCTTGAATGTCATTTCCCGGACATCATTAATTCAGGAACAGGAAAGTGATCCTGACCTTGCCGAGCCACGTGAAAAGGCTCCAACACAGGCTGAAGCTCAAAACTCCCCTGTCGGTTATTTCAGAAAATCTGGTGTGCTTATGAGGAAATGGCGACCACCAGAAGTACCCTCCAATAGTGACTGGGAGGTTATTTATCAAATAGTTGTCCCCACTAAATACCGGAATGAAATAATAAGCCTGGCTCATGAAAATCCAATGGCTGGACATTTGGGAGTTAGGAAAACCTACTCTCGTATTCAACAATGTTTTTACTGGCCCAAGCTTCGACAGGATGTTGTCGAATTTTGTAAAACCTGCCACACCTGTCAAATTGTAGGAAAACCCAACCAGAAGATTCCTCCTGCTCCCCTTCAACCAATCCCTGCTTTTGAGGAGCCATTTAGTAGAATTATTATTGATTGTGTTGGCCCATTGCCTAGAACAAGATCTGGAAATGAATATCTTCTTACCATCATGTGTGCTTCTACACGATTTCCTGAGGCTATTCCTCTAAGAAATATTAAAACTAAGACTATAGTTAAGGCCTTGATAAAATTTTTCACGACTTTCGGTCTACCCAGGTCAGTGCAATCGGACCAAGGCTCAAATTTTATGTCAAACATTTTTCAGCAGGTGATGTATGAGCTCAAAATTAAGCAGTACACATCAAGTGCCTATCATCCCGAAAGTCAAGGAGCTCTAGAACGCTTTCATCAAACACTGAAGACCATGATAAAGGCCTATGGGGAGAATAATGAGAAGGATTGGGATGAAGGAGTACATCTCCTTTTATTTGCAGTCTGTGGGACTGTACAGGAATCTCTGGGGTTCAGCCCTTTTGAATTAGTGTTTGGACACTCAGTGAGGGGTCCACTCACTGCTTTGAAGGAGAAATGGCTCGAGGAAGAGCCACCTGAAATTTCTCTCCTGGACTATGTGTCCACTTTTAAGGAAAAATTGCACCAGGCCAGAGAAATGGCAAATAAACATTTACAGAAAGCCCAGAGTCATATGAAGACCTGGTATGACAAAAAGGCAAAATTTCGCACCTTTAAATCTGGGGACAAGGTGTTAGTATTATTCCCTTTAAAGGGCAATGCTTTACAAGCAAGATATTCAGGCCCTTATTTTGTTAAGCACAAGATCAGTGATACTGATTATGTTGTTGAGACTCCTGATAGACTCAAAAATACTCAGCTGTGCCATATAAATATGTTGAAAACATATTATGAGAGAGAACCAAACTCTCTACCAGTCTCAACAGTCACCCACATGGATGAGCTGGAAAATCCTGTAGAGGATATTCATGAAGGCGGCGAAAATGTACCTCTGAAGTTACAGAACTCAGATGTCCTGAGAGATCTACAAAATAAAACAGATTATTTACTGCCTGACCAGAGAAAAGATTTAGTTGATTTAATTTTCAAATATCAACACTTATTTCCCGATGTGCCTAGTAGGACATCTGTTATTTTTCATGATGTTGATGTAGGAGAGGCAAATCCCATCAAACAGCATCCATATAGATTGAACCCTTTCAAAGCTGAGATCATGCGAAAGGAAATACAGTATATGCTGGACAATGATATCATAGAACCTAGCCATAGCAACTGGAGTTCGCCCTGTATACTCGTCCCAAAACCTGATGGCAGTTACCGATTTTGCACGGATTACCGAAAGGTGAACAGCCTCACCAAAACAGACAATTATCCAATTCCTAGAATTGATGACTGCATTGACAAACTTGGCCATGCTAAATCTGTGACAAAATTTGACTTGTTAAAGGGTTATTGGCAAGTCCCTTTAACAGAAAAAGCAAAAGAAATATCTGCTTTTGTTACACCATTTGGATTGTATCAATATAAAGTTACCCCTTTTGGCATGAAAAACTCTCCGGCAACGTTCCAGCGCATGGTTAACCACTTAATTGCAGACCTAGATCACAGTGAAGCTTATATTGATGATGTTATTATACACACAGATACAAATTGGGCTGATCATCTAAAGCATATTCAAGAATTTTTTGACAAAGTGACCCAAGCCAACCTAACTATTAACTTGGTAAAATCAGAATTTGGCAAAGCAACTGTAAATTATTTAGGTCATGTTGTGGGGCAGGGGCAGGTGAGGCCGATTGCGGCGAAAGTTGATGCCATTGTAAATTTTCCAGTACCAAGCTCTAAAAAAGAGCTCATGAGATTCTTAGGCATGGCTGGATATTATAGAAAATTTTGTTTAAATTTTTCAGATGTTGTTTCCCCTTTGACCACTTTATTGAGCAAAAGGGTTAAGTTTGTTTGGACTGAGGAATGTCAGAAATCCTTTAACAGAATAAAAACTTTATTAAATAATTCCCCTGTTCTGGCCAGTCCCAATTATGAAAAGCCCTTCAAATTATTCATAGATGCAAGTGACAATGGAGCAGGTGGGTATATTGCCCAGGAAGATTCCCAAGGTATTGATCACCCTGTATGTTATTTTTCCAGAAAATTTCTCAAACATCAAAAGAATTACTCTACAGTAGAAAAAGAAACTTTGGCTCTAATTTTGGCATTAACCCATTTTGATGTGTATCTAGGAACCGCCCAATGTCCAATTACAGTTTACACCGATCGTAACCCCTTAACATTTATCAATAAAATGAAAAACAAGAATCAAAGATTATTGCGGTGGAGTTTAGCCCTTCAAGAATATAATTTAGAGATTAGGCATATTTCGGGAAGAGATAATGTTGTAGCTGATGCTCTTTCCAGAATATCCTAATTTAAAATGATATGATCGGTCTCTATTCACTTCAAGTGTATACATGTTTATTAAAAAAAAAAAAAAAATAAAATTGTGAAGATTATGGTGTGTGTGTATTGTAAACCAGTCAGAGTCTGCTAAAATTATGTAAAAAGTTTTCAGTACCTTCAAACTTTTTCTTTTAAGGCGGGGTGTGTTATAGCCCCCATATTATATTGAGATTGATATATCCTTGGTAGATAATTATATGAGAAAGATATTTTTTTTTTATTTCTGCATTTTCTGACTGGTCTAACTCATTTGCACTCAGTGACCTTGTTTACATCTTTGTTACACTGATATATTGTACACATAGCTGTTGATTGTTTAATTGTTTAAATAGGTCAGTGACCTTGTTTACTTGAACTTTAACAGAATCCCCTAGAAACTGTTAGAACATTGAAGAATTTTCATCTTCTGGAACATTCTATCTGGTTACTATATAAAGGTTTGTCAACAGAATTCAAAAACTCATTCTTAGAAAGCCTTTCAAAAAGACTCACTTCAGTTATTTCCATTGGAGAATATTATTGTTTCAGAGCAGTGTATTTATTATAGAAGCAGTGCTTCTTTGTGATTTTGGAAGATTGATTCCAAAAGAGAATTTTGAAGAGAATCTATTCGTCTTGGAAAAGAGAATTTATATTTTCTGTGAAACAGAATAATATTATTTTGTGAAAAGCCAGGATTCTACTGGATTATTTGGAAATTACCTGTGGCGCCAATACTTCTTGGATTTTTACTCCATTTGAATTTTGCAGAGCGTTTTATTATATTTTATTGGAGACTGCTGAAATTTCTAAGTGAAAATTTTGTTATAAATCTACGGGATACTGTTTCTGAAGAGACATTCTTGGATTTAATGCTACATCTACCAGCTGGTAACTTTCTTCAGAAGATACTACGCCACTGGATTACTGGATTCTGTCAAACTGTACTTTGGACTAATTCTATAATTGATAAGTACCATTGTTTTTTTTATTTTCTGTAACCCATTTAGTGTAAAAGATCTTTGTATCATTTTTTTTTTTATATCAATTTTTTTTAATTAAATTTCAGAATAGTTAAATTCATAGTTTTGTTGCTGATTCTCAGATTTCTTTCTGTTACCAATATCATTAATAATTCCACACCGTAACAGAAATGCCAAATGAAAACTGACATCTGAAGAAGTGACTGACTTTAGTAAAACAGACGCGTGCTTTCGCATATTTGTTTCGAGAAAGTTTGCCGTTGCGGACACAGAACTTGTGCAGGGTCCTACTAAATACCGAGGGATACCAAAGTATACCAAGGCATATCGAGGTGAAGGAAAATAAGTAAAAAGGGTCGTTGAAAAGATTTAAATATATGTCCAGACATATAATTGAGTTCTTTGAACCAATACATGTGATATAACTGTTGATTTGTTCGACTAAATGCAAGATATATAGACCGAAAACTGCCCCTCGGTATTTAGTAGGTGGCTTGGTAATTAATAGGCTACCTCGGTGTGTGAATGAAGAGTGTAAGTGTTAACAGGGTATCACAATACAGATCACTGTGTTAATTGATAAAAATAAAACTCCCCCATCAGCTTTTATCCAGGCTTTGGGACGAGAGGCATTTTCAGTTCTGGCAGTTCTGAAGTTTGTTTGTTTTTGTTTTTTTTGAGGTGGTGGGGGGGGGGGGGGGGGGGGCTGTACTTTGTTTATTGTTTTGCTATTATCGTCTTTATGCCATTATTGGGCTTTTGTGGCGTACTGTGATAAGTATCGCTAAGCAGTATCCGATACACCCAAACCTAAAGCTTGTATTTAGTATATATATATATATAGTATATTTTATGCCATTTCGGCTGTGTCGGCGTCTTTAATTTAGCCTTGGTTTTTGTTGACACTTTTTGTTTTCGAGGTTTTCACCTCCTCTTTACCTCACCAGGATTTTCTTTTGTAATTGTCACCGTTTTAATGTGCAGTTATACGTCCGTCAGTCGAAGTTTGATTTTTAGAATTGTCAGAAACGTAAGCCTTTTAATTTGTTGTCCCTGTGGCCGTTGGTCAGCCCAGAGTGCTCCGATAGATTCTTCACTTGGTGATGCGATGTGTGTCCCATAAGTGGATGTGATCTGGGGGTGTTTTCTATTGTTGGCCCACTTGCTTCCCATTTCTTACTTCCTTTACTTCCTCCTTTTTTTTCTTTGGTGGCGACGGTGGAGGTGGAGATACCTTGACTTTTGATGGTGAGGGCTGTGGTTCCGTGATGATCTGCTTTGGTTGCCGACCGTTACTTCGTGCCAGGGCGACCTGGGTACTTAGTTCTTCAGTTTTCTTACTTAGCTCTGCCAGTCTGGAATCTAGGGCATCCTTATATAGTCTCTTGGAGCTTCTTTTGGAACATGAAATGAGTTTTTTCCTGGAGCTGGAGATGTGTGGTTTCTGGATTTTAAAGGGAGAGCTGCCTTTTGTCTCTGTTTCCACGATCTGTTGTTCCAGTTCGTGGGCGAGCTTGCTTAGGTCTTCATCTTCCTCAATAGCGTGGGGTCCAAGATAGAGATGGTTCAGGAGAGGGGCACTGGGTGATTTTGGTGATGTCATTGTCTGTTGGTGTTCCCTGGCTTGCTTGATCCAAACAGGTAGGAGCTTCAGATGTGGTTGGGGTGACCCCCATCTCCTCTTTCACCTCATTCGTCTCCCTGTCTTCCGACTTCTCCAGTGGATACATTGGGATTGGCATGGGAAGAGAGGATGATGGTAATTCAATGGGAGTCTCCCTCGCCGCCTGCTGTTTCTCTGTTCCTGCTCTTTTCTTCGCAAGCTATGCCTCCTGGCACCGGACATCCCTGCGTCTGGTGGATGGATTCTTCTTCTTTCTCTTCTTCTTCTCCAATGAAACAGCCACCGGGTGAGGACGAGTGTGGGGGGAATCCTCTCACCAAAGGTACTATCTCTCCCCGATGGTGGGGTGGTGGTCTCCTGCGCTTCGAATTCCAAAGTCAGGTAGATACTCTTGCCTCTCATCTGGAGAGTACAGTTAAGAGGACAAGAGACGTCCAGAGCTGACAGGGCATTTTTTAGCTTGACTGGGATTTCCAAATTTGACATAGTGGGTGGTCAATCAATCCGTCATCACACTCTGGAGTCAAAGGTGCAAATGGGGGGGGGGGGGGGGGGGGGGGAGGGAGGGGCTACGTCTCTTGTCTTAAGACAAGGTTTTTACATTGTTGGCGAGTGAAAAGTGACCACACCCAAAAATTTATGCAATTTGATGTATTTTGGGATGGTTTGTCCATGTTTTTGAGAAGTTGCTGAGCTGTTATTTTGTTTTTCAACTTTAGCATACCGCTTCATAAGATTTCTGCTTCATGATTTGTTTTTCTTCCAAATGGCAAAAGCAGGGGTGTATTATATATTATGGAAATATTGTACTCTTTCCACTGATATTTGAGTTGAGCTACCCCACCCAATCTCCCCCGCCAGCAATACATGATGTTGACGTCCAGATTTGTCTTGGTTCAACCTGCAGTGCAAGTATGTTTCAAGTGAATCGAAAACTATCTTCACAAATGAGAAGTTGCAGACTCTTTATTGCTGCATTCGCGCGACATTAACCTTGGATGGGGAAGCCTCCCCAACAAGTAAGCGTCCATCAAATGGTGCTGACGAAGAGTAGTCCCACAGCAGCCAATCTTATACACTAAACCCACTATTAAAATTTTATTACCCTTTAATTTTTTGCATCCAGACATAGCTCGTGCCCCCCCCCCCCCCCCCCCCCCCCCCCACACACACACACACAAACACACAAAAACTGGGACGAGCGCATCTCGCATCGAGTCTTAAGCTATATTTTGGAGGCAAAAAATAAATAAATAAAAACTTAGTTGTTGGAAAAATTTGTTTAGTGAGTGCCGTCTCTTGCTCTGATTTTGCTAATTGTATACAATATTTCAACAAAATATCCCATGCTATTTAATATTACGATTTTAGTCAGAATGCCTGCTGCCACCTGTTCGAAGTAGGTCTCAAAGAAGTCCCCATAACCCCTCCTCCCCATACCCACTCACTGAAAATAGTGACATTTGTAACGGAGGGAGGGGATACGTCTAAATCAATATTGAGCTCGACTTACCTTTTTGTCTTCCCTCAATCTCTTGCCTGTTGTTAAAATCGTTTTTTCTCTTTTAAATGTAACAGATAAAGTCCTTCTAACTGTTGGTTAACTCTCTGCCTTATGTTAAAATTAAAAAACGATTGTGTACGAAAGAGAAAACCTAACATGAGTTTGCAGTCTTGCACACCCTTCTTTTCCGCTGATGTGTTTCGTTAACACTTTCCATGAAGCACGTTCTCCCCAATAACATTTGAAACGAAACAAGAAAATGGCCGGCTGTGTTACAAATCTGTAACACACTTTTTTAGAAAAATAACATTATGACGGCTAGAATGGAAACATCAGGACGGTACATATGCGAATGAAAAGGTAATTTTACATTTTTTTCTGAAATGCTTATACCTTTATCACAAAACAAATTTGTTTTTCTAAAATTGATGATTTTGATCGGCTGTTTAGTTTTACCATAAGAGGAATGGGAAGAATGTTGGACTGAAAGGACGTACCAAACCCAAAAATAATATTATGGACTTTCAGACCATGTTTGGACTACCAGACCGACCATGTGATGCCTGTCGACTGACGGAGTTCATGGATAAGAAAAAGAGGGAAAAGGAAGTGAGGGAGGCAAACCAGGGCAATGAAAACTTGATGCCTGCTACCCCTGATCGTTCCAAGTCCAACTCAGCACCTTCCACTCCGGTGGATGGTCCGGAGGACGCTGGTTTGCCAGGTAATAGTCCAAACTCCAGCCCATCACACTCTTCCTCGGAAGAGATGGAGGAGGAAGGACTGTTTGTGGAGCAGGAGGTTGAGTTGGACATCGAACCTGACACCGAACCCACTCTTGCTTCTCCAGCTTCTTCCTACTAGAACTCCAATCAGGAGATGATCACTGCGGAATCCATGGAGGCTCTCCTGGCTTAGCTTACAGTAGCAATGATGACACCCACAAGTTACTGTGGAAGGTATTTGCCATGCCGTTCCTTCCTGCAGATGATATTCCTCAAGCTTTTGGCCGTCTAAAAGAAAAAGTCCACGAGGATGCAACAGCACTGGATCATTTCATGACAATATGTAGAAGAAACATGGTTCCACAATCCAGTATGGGACGTCCCTTCATGGTCAGTATTTGGAAGAAGCATCAGAACAAATAATGACGTAGAGAGATGGCACAACTACCTTAATAAAAGAGCCCAAAAAGCCAATTTGCCATTTTATCTTCTTATAAGTCTTCTTTACTATACAGAAGAAGTCTCCTTGGCTACGAATCGAAATTAAGTATTTTTATTGTTTACTAATCATATATATTTCATTTTCAGGTTATTTTATTCAACTTTGTGGGGAGGTAGTTTAGTATAGTAACTGGGACAAACTGGGACAAAGTTAGGAGGTCTTAAATAAAACTGTGAGCGCTAAGTTGTCGAACGGTTCGTCGTGTTGCCTTTTGTCGCGTGTTTACAGTTTTCCCTGTCTGATCGCGTAATTTTGTTTTGATGATGGCGAGCAAGTCTGTTCAGACGGAGGTAAGTATGGAGGTAAATACGTGTAATATCGCGGTCCAGGTCAACGGTGCCAACGGGGTAAGTATCGGTGTGCAGACAGAGGTCACTGGGGGTGTCGGTCAGAGCCGGGTTGGTGGGGCCACCGATGGCGATATTGGGCTTGAAGTTTGTAAACAGTGTTCTATGATGTATGGGGACTGTCGTTCGATGGGATATGGAGAGGTATGTGCAAACTGTCAGGAAATCCTCCGCCTACTTGAGACAATTGTTAAGTTTGAGGGGGAGATTGCTGAGCTGAAGGGAAAACTTGGTAGGGCGGGGCTGTCTGGAGTTACACCTGTGAAAGTAGCTTTCCGAGAAGGATGGATGGTTGTCGGTGGTTCCAAGAGGAAACATGGGGGTAGAACCTTTGATGTGAATGAGGTAGGTGATGAGGTGGGGGCTGCTAGAAAAGTACGTAGGACAGATGAGGGGGGCCCAGGCCGGAGCAATGCTGTAAAGCGTTTGGCGTGGACTGTCAAAAGTGGTAGGAAAGGGGGGCCAGAGAAGCAGGTAGATAGGGGTGTAAAGCCCAAAGGCAGTGGGGAGTGCAGCACCAGAAACAGATTTGATGTGCTCGATTCGGAAGAGTCAGAGGAGGGGATGGAGGTAGTTGCAACAGATAGTAGCTTGGGGTCTAGGCCAGGAAAAAGGAGGAGGGATCCGGGAGAAGACCAGGGGAGTAGTCCAGGTAGTTCAGGGCCTGGAAAGAGACGGAGGGACAAGGATAGGAGTAATCCTAGGTCAAAGATACCGATACCGATAGTGATTCCGAGTGGGGCTGTTGGAGAGGAAGAGGACGCTGTAAACAATAGGAGACTAGAGGAGATAAATAGGGCGAGAACCAAAAGTAAGTTGGTGGTTGCGGGAAGTAGCATAGTTCGGGGGATCGACAAGGTTGTCTGTGGTCCGGACAGTAAAAATAGAACAGTTCTGTGCTTTCCGGGGGCTAAAGTGGAGGACCTGAGGGATAGAGTGGACGGTATTGCAGCTGGGTCAGGGCCTGATCCGGTAGTGGTATTACATGTGGGGTCCAATAACATCAGGGAGAGGAAATCAGTTCGTTTGGTGGACACATACAAGGACCTAATTAGTAAGCTACTTACCAGGAATGCTCGGATCATCGTTTCAGGGGTGCTCCCCGTTATGGGTGGTGGGAATGAGAGGAACTCGCGGATTATGGCACTAAACGAGGAGCTGGAAGAGCACTGCAAAGACTTGGGAATACATTTCATTGACCACTGGGATTCATTCTGGGGACAAGGAGAGTTGTATGGGCGAGACGGATTGCATTTAAGTAGGATGGGTACAGACCTGTTGGGCCGAAAAATTTTACAGGTGGCTGGGCCTTTTTTGGAGAAAAGGGGGGTAGGGGACCACAGCCGATAACCCAGAGGGGCACAAATGCTGGGAACATAGGAAGAACAACAAACATGCACAACACAGGGACATACCAGGGGTATAATAATGTGCCACTGATGACAAAAAAACAAAGATTCATTAAGTTTGGGTACTGCAACATCCAGGGTCTGCACAAGAAAGTAAGCGAAATATCAACAATGATGGACGAAGGAGACTTCGATATAATGGGTCTAAGTGAGACGTGGATACGACGGGATGAGCGGGTTGATCAGATGAAGGGTTGCGTGTGGATAGGAGCTGGGCGAACTGAGGGTCAGAAACAGGGTGGGGGTGTTGGCATCTACGCTAAAGAGGAATTACAGCCCTCATTGATTACAGATCTCACAGAAGCAAGGACTCAGATTCCAGTATCCAACGAAATAGTCTGGGCAAAAATCAAGTTAGGAAGCAGGAGTGTTGCTGTTGGTGTTGTATACTTAGCAGTGGAGGGAAGTAAGCCCGAGTGGAATGATTTAATATATACAACTCTTAGATCGAATATCAAAGAGCTTGAAAGCAGAGGGTTCAGTATTGTCCTAATGGGGGACTTCAATGGGCATATCGGGGATAAGGAGGAGGGCATACAGGGAGGTGATAGGAAAATTAACACGAATGGGAGGAAGATGTTGGACCTATCAAAAGAGCTTGGTTTAAAGATCCTGAACAGGGATGCGAAATGTAAGGGTAAATGGACCTGGGAGAGGAACGATAAGAAAACAATAATTGATTATATACTCACTGACGTTAGCGTATGGAGGGAGGTTATAGATGTAGAAATAGATGACGAGGGAAAAAATGACTTGGGTAGTGATCACAACCTGATAACAGTTAAGATTATGGGCAAAAAGACGAATAGAGACAGAAATACCTTCAAGGAAGTTTGGGGACTAAAACAAGGAGCCGACTGGAAGCAGTTTCGGGAAAAACTAAAACCAAGTCTTGAATGTATACCTAGGGATGCAAATGTCCAGAGTATTTCAGATGGCATAGTAAATAGCCTAACAGAGGCAGGGAAGGAGTGTATAGGAAGGGTGAGGGTCCCAACGAGAGAGCTCGGATACAGGGTTAACGAGGGACTGAAAAAGGCTATAAAAGAAAGGAAGGTAAAATGCGCTGCTTACAGAAGAAGTAGGAAGCTTAAAGGGGTGGATAACAATGACACGAGACTAATGAAAGGAGAATATGAACTGGCACGGAAAAAGGTGAATGAGATAAAGAATAATAATAGGAAGGAGCGCAATTGCAGTCTTGCCAGAACAATAAAGAAAACGGGGGGTTCGAGCTCAAACGTATTTTGGAACTGGGTAAATAAACGGGGGAAAAGTAGTGTGCAGAGTATCAAAGTGGATGGGGAAAGTACAGAAGATAAAGGCCGTATCGCTTCAGAGTTAGTCAAGCACTGGGAAAAGATAAACGATAGGCGATGGGGCAGTGGGTCCCCACCAAAAAAGAAATACACTGGTGGAGGAGAACCTATCCAATCGTGTATGTAGCGAAATAACGGCAGAAGAAGTGCGGAACGTGGTCTCGAAATTAAAAAATGGTAAAGCGGGAGGGACTGATGAAATTCCGAACGAATTCCTCAAAAATGGAGGGGAGGCACTTATTGAAGTCCTGACAAACCTTTTCAACCTGGCTCTGCGAAAGCAAAAGGTCCCTAGAGAGTGGAGGGAAAGTAAGGTGTCGTTCATACACAAAAAGGGGGATAAGGAAGTTCTAGATAACTATAGGGGGATATCAGTTAGTAGTAACATCGGAAAAGTATTCTGTAAGGTCATATACGGTAGACTTGAGGAAGTTATTGAAGAGAAAGGTTTTTTAGGAGAAATTCAAAATGGTTTCAGGAAAGGTCGAAGAGTCACTGATCACCTATTTACACTCACCCAACTGATAGAATCAACAAAGGCTGAAAAGAAAAAGATGTTTCTGGCATTTCTAGATGCGAAAAAAGCGTACGACCGAGTGTGGAGGGAAGGTATGTGGCGAAAGCTCGAGGGCATCGGACTGGGGGGTGACTTTGTGGGAATCATGAAAGCACTGTATACAGATGTGCAAAGCCAACTCAGTCTAGGGAGTATCACTACAAAACGAGTCCCTATGGATATAAGCCTCAAGCAGGGGTGTATCTTTTCACCGATTTTGTTTGCATTGTATGTTAAAGATTTAGGGGACGAACTAATTCAGAGTGCGGAGGGGGTAAATGTTGGAGACATAAAGGTACCAGGCTTATTCTTTGCGGACGACATGGTGTTAATGTCTAGAACTGAACAGGGGCTAGAGAAATTGCTGGAAATTGTTGGTAGATATGGGAACACTTGGCGTCTCGAACTAAATGAAAATAAAAGCAAGGTAATACCCGTTGGACGCAAGGTAGATATGACGAAGAGATGGAGAGTGGGGGAGTTCTCAATCCCCGAAGGGGAAAGCAAACAAATCACTGTAGGAGAAACGGGAGAGTATGAGTATCTAGGGGTAAGCATAAATATAACGGGAAGAGGGGTGTACAGAAATTACTCAGCCAAACTGATTCTGAAGGGGAAAAGAATTCTGAACCAACTAAAACTTTTAGGGAAAAATAGTTTCAACAAGGTCTTTGTGGGGAAAACACTGTGGGAGAGGGTGGGTTTACCAAGTATAACGTATGGCACGGACGTGATTCCATTAAACCAAACCGTTATTAAGAAGTTGGAAAGTACTCAGAATGATGCCGGCAGATGGATAACAGGGTCGAGTAATGCTGCAGCTTTGGAAGCAGTAAGGGGGGAGCTTGGGTGGATGAAAATCAAGGACAGGGTAGATTTGGGAAAACTGTGTTACTTTAGCTACTTGAGAAACCTGCCTGACAACCGGTGGTGCAAATTGATGCTCGATACCATTTGGAATTCTAATATAGATACGGGGTGGTCAAAACATGTGAGGGAACTAATGGACAATTACTCTATAGAGGTCACAAACATAGAAGTAGGAATGAAAGAAGGCAAAAGGTTTGTCAAAGAGAGAGTCATGGAAGATTGCAATCGAAACTGGCGAGCAGGGGTTAGCGTGAAAAGATCACTGCAGGGGTTACAATATAAAGAAAAGCCAGCTTTTGAGAAGTACCTAGATGGCACCTTTGGAGGGTCACTGCTGTTCAAACTGAGATCAAGATCACTGGAGCTTCGGGGAAAAATTGGGAGAGATGGAGAAAAGGGATGCCAAATGTGCCACTCTGGAGTAGTGGAGACCCTGGCACATTTTCTCTTGGAATGCCCACAGTATATACCTCATAGAATAAAATTTACTGGAAGAATAATGCAAAAGTGGGGTGAAGAAACAAAGGATAGATGGCTGAAGGGGGGCACGAGGGAGAGGGTAGGAATGCTTATTGGAGAAATTGAAAAAGAGGAAGTGAGGGACACTATTAAGCAGTTTATATCTGAATGCTGGGAGGAGAGGAGGGGAAGAGGGGGTGGGGTGCAGGGGGAATGATGGCCTTCTCTTATGAGGACCGCGACAAATCAGCGGCTGGCCAAAGAGTTATTATTATTACTCGGAAAGCAGCGACATTCCTACCAGAGTAAAGATGGTTAGTGTCTCTGCTGTATTATTATATTTCAGTTATTACATTTATAAAAACATTTAACATCAAGGATGTTTCAAGATCCACTTGTATTTTTTTTATCTTTTCTTATTCATGCAAGAATATTAATTTAAAATAAATAATAATAGTTTTAACGTTTGTTGTTATTTGTATTGTGTTCACCTTCGCCGAATCGTCCACACTTGGGGTCCGAATCGTCCAGGACCAAGGTTTCCAAGAATAGGGTCCGAATCGCCCAAGGCCCGAATCATCCGGTATTCCTAAGTTTGTGTGATTTCTGAAATAAAACCTGAAGCTGCTGAAGGTATTTAACAGAAATCACACAAACGCAGGTACTATCGACCGTTATAACTTAAGTTAAGGTGGGTAGGGATGTGGCTGATGCATACTGCAAGTGCTACTAATATACTATAGGCTAGCTCGAAGTTGGGAATATGGCTCGAAATTTAGAGTTATAATCTAACACCTTGTGGCCAGAACAAGAACGGGTGCTAAGTCGAATACAGTGTTCTAACTGATTTTTATATTAACTGTATTGTATATATACTGATGATGCAGCTTATTTCATTCAGCTTTGTGAAAACGACAACGTGGAAAAGAATTTTCCCCGAACTCCGTGAAGTGTGGTGCGGTGCTCGAGATTGGTCACATGTGGAGGCAGTCACTGAAAAGGGGACACACCAAAGATATCAGACAGTCTTATATCTGGGTCAGGGAAGTTACGTCCCCCGGAAGATACGTCCCCAGGTTAGTGGGAAGTTACGTCCCCGGGAAGTTACGTCCTCCATAGAGGACGTAACTTCCCACTTGAAAGATGAATTTGATTTAAATCCTACATGTTCTTTTTTTTTTTCTTTTTTTTTTGTATGCGTGGAATGTGAATATATATATTTAAATATAGTACCATGTTGTTTGAATAATTCCATTGATGTAAAATATATTCGGTTGAATCTTAGGGTGTTTTTTCTACTCAAACATTCGGGCAGATCTTAGGGTGTTATTTCAACTGATTGAACTATTGTCAGGTTTGAGGAAAGAGTGTTCCTTCATGTACCGGTACATCAATGAGTGTTTTTTTAACTGATTGCACCATATGTTGTCAGCTTGAAAAGTCTGCATGGCTTTCTCTGGGTATATTAAGGCGTACACTTCATTCATTTCCCCATAGATCTAATTACCCCCAGCCTTCAGATCTAATTACCCCCAGCCAGGATAACTGGCTGCGTTCCATAGTAGAAGAAGCTACCAACACAGTCGCAGTTTCCCCGGCCGTGGCGGTTGAAATTCAATTGGATAAAAATTCAGCTAAAGTCCCCAAATCGCAGCGACAGAAAAAATCACCAAACCAAAATCGATCGAAAAGGAAACTCTCCAATGAGTTCCGTGAAAATGATGAAACCGTGGACGTCGAAGACGAAAATGGTTTCTGTATGACTATTGATCGGCATGTCAAGAAGACAAAAATCATCAAGAAAAATTCACAGAGCACCGCTACTGGAAAGGACTCGGTGGTCACACCAAGAAATGGGGACTCTGTTAACGCAACAGAGTCTACATCACCGGAAATAGTGAATGCGACAGCTAGCCCAACCGATAGAGCGACGTACGCCGATAAAGTAAAAGCCAAAACGCCCCCTAAGGTGATCAATAAAACCAACAAGACACAGGGCCACCCGCAACCAAACCCCTGTGTCGTAATCACACGTGTCCACCCCAAAACGGAAAAAAACTTGATTGATAAAGCCCTTCCAGGATGCTCGTGGGAGAGACTAATCTCCAAAGCCACGGGTAACCATACTTGGAAAATAAAAGTAAAATGCCCTAATAGAGCAACGAAATTAAATCTGATAAGCAAAGGGGTAATTATTAATGGCAAAAAATACGAAACCGAGGAATATCGTGTTCTTCCGCAACCCGTTCAGTGTCACAAGTGTCAGAAATTTGGGCACTTGTCACACAAATGCAACGGGGAGCAACGATGTATGAAATGCGGTGACAAACACATCGCGAAGGCATGTAGTGCTAAAACTCTGAAATGCCCGAATTGCGGTGGTCAACACCCCAGCAACTACCGGGGTTGTAGCCACTTCAAAAAAGTTAAAACAAACATCCAGCTTAAAGCTCTAAATGTAAGTAATGTCGAGAACTCATCTTCCCCTTATTCCACGTGTACTCTAATGGCTGGCTCTATTTTCAGCATAATGAAGAAACACTTGGACACCAGTCTTTCGGACGTTTGCAAAGAGATTAGTAAAACAGCCTCCAAGTTATATAATACTCAAATATCTCACACGCTATTAGAAGCGGCCGTCAACAGAATATAATTATGTAACAATATTACAAATAGTAATTAAACTTAAATAAACTTAGTACAGTTATTCCTAAACCATTCATGGATACACTAAAAATAGTCCAGTGGAACGCTCGTAGCGTTAATCAGAAAAATTTGCAAATGTCACATTATTTAAAAAATACGGACGTAATTGGAATTAGCGAAACCTGGCTTAAACCAAACAAACAATTCTCGTTATGTGGTTTTGATATTATTAGAAGAGATCGCCCCGCCCAAAAAGGCGGCGGTGTCGCTCTGTTAATAAGGCAGGAGATTAAATACAAATCAATACCATGCGACCACCTCAATGCTGAAGTGATTGCAGCTGAAATTGAACTTGACCACAAACACGTGGCCATCATATCATATTATAACAAGCCGCAAGCAACAGTAGACAGTAAAGTATTTGAATTTTTTACCAACAAGTACAAACACTGCATATTCTTGGGTGATTTCAATTCCAAACACCAGGTATTCGGTTGTCATAAGACTGAGCCTAATGGTGACGCCCTTTTCCATATCATTGAAGAACTCGATCTATTCGTGGTAAATAACGATCAAGACGTAACATACATAAGCAACAACCCACTCCATCAATCAGATATCCTAGACTTGATTATCACCAGCAAATCACTAACCAGCCAAATGCAAGACATATTTGTAGGAGATGATGATCTAGGCAGTGATCACCTGCCGGTTCACGCCACTCTGAAATGTAATACTGGTCCCGCAAGGTATCCTCCCGTGAATAGGAGGAACCTATCAAAAATTGACTGGAACCTCTTCAGAAACATTATCGAAGTAAAAATAAAGGCAAATGACCCCTCAAATGTTCATGAACTAGAAAAAGCCTGCACCCACCTTAACGACGTTATCAACAGTACGCTAGATGAAATCTGTCCCAAGCAAACAGTAAAGACGCGGATAAACAGAATAACCCAAACAACTCTTCAAATAATCAAACAAAAAAGAAAAGCCTTCCGGGCTTACCAATCAGAGAATGATCAAATGAAAAGAGCAGAACTTAAAACCGCGTATAATCGCCTTCATGGGGAAGTAAAAAAGGCCATAGCTAACGACAATCGCGTGAGATGGGAAAAAGCAACCGAAAACCTAAATGGGCTGAGAGAACCTAAGAGGTTCTGGGATACATTTAAAACTCTTACTGGCCAAAAGAGCAAAATTGCCAATAATAATGCACTAAAGACTAGCGACGGATCTATGGCCATAGACGACAAGGCAAAGGCCAGTGCTTTTGCCGAACTTCTAAAGAAGGCACATCGTCCACAAGAAGGGAACAGATATGACAACGATTTTAAGGTACGAGTAAATAAATTTGTCCAAGATAACAACTCAATCTTCAATGAACCGAACTTCGACAAAAGGCATGAAGACGGGGACGACCATGAATTAACCGAACCAATAAGCGTAGAAGAGGTCATGGGTATAATCAGAAAATGCAGGTCATCTTCGTCCCCAGGAGAAGACGAAGTCTCTTACAAAATAATGAAACAGTGCCCCAACATCTTCTACTGCAGACTTACCAAACTCTTAAACTGCTGTCTCTCCTGTGGGTACTTCCCAAAATGCTGGAAAGTGGCCACGGGAGTCATGATACCTAAACCCGACAAAGACCTTACCAACCCTTCTAACTACCGCCCAATCAGCTTGCTTAGCTGTGTTGGGAAAATATTTGAGCGGATTCTCACTACGAGACTTCGCAGCTATCTCGAATCAATCAATTTTTTCAACAAATGGCAAAGAGCGTATAGGAGTCAGAAAGAGGGAATCGAACACGTATATAGACTGGTCGATTATATGAAAACAGCATTTAGTCAAAACGAAATCGGAACCGCGCTTTTCTTGGATGTAGAAAAAGCGTTCGACTCGGTATGGCACAATGGCGTGAGATATAAACTAGCGAAAATGGGATTACCCACTAAAATTCTAAGGATCATATCATCATTTCTAACTGACCGAAAAATCAAGGTGAGGGTTAATCGCGAGGTGTCAGAGGAAGTAATACTCGAAGCGGGAACACCACAAGGGTCGGTTCTAAGTCCGCTTCTTTTCATAATATATGTGAATGATATAGAAAAAGTAGGGAAAAACTTTGTTGAACTATCGCAGTTCTCAGATGACAAAGGCATTTGGACAGCCAGCAAGTCCAGAAACATAATTAAAAATCGTCTGCAGGATACCATTCGCGATCTTGAAAGCTGGTGTGCCCTGTGGCGCATCAAACTCAATGCCGCCAAAACTCAAAAAGTTACGTTCTTCAAAAAGCAAAGGAAAAAACCAGTCCCGAGTATCGATCTCCAGTTATACGATCACAAACTAGAAGCAAACAAAGAGGCCAAATTTTTGGGATTTATCCTAGATAGCAATCTCAGTCTAAACAGTCACGTAAACTCCATTACGGTTAGAGCTACTAAACGTATCAATTTTCTGAAGATGATCAGAGGTAGAAATTGGGGAGCAAACAAAGATGTGCTTCTCAAGCTCTACAAAACATTTATACGTCCGGTACTAGAATACGGTGCCATAATAACAAGCGACCTAAGCAAAACCAACATTCAGAAGCTACAGAGGGTTCAAAATTATGCCCTGCGAGTGGCACTATGCAAACCGAAATGGACACCGATAAAGGAACTTCACGAGCTAGCAAAAATAGAAACTATTGATACGCGATTAAAAGACCTACAAACCAAAACCCTCAACAGACTCCAAGATAGTGAATTAATGGTTGAGTTGAACGAACACCGATCCCTTAACAGAAAAACAAAATAAGTTTCCAGAAAATAAAAAAATAAAAAAAAAAAAAAAAAAATAATAAAATAAAATAAAATAAAAATTATACAATATAACTAAATCGCGTGGAGTCAGTGAGGATTGCCTCGCTACTCATTGGGAACTTTAGGATAGAGTCTGTGAGGACTGCCTCGCAACTCTGCTGAAGCGCGATTGAAACGCGTTTAATAAGATCTATATAACAAAACCCTCCACATACTCCAGGATAGTGAATCAATGGTGAAGCTGAACGAACACCGAACCCTAAACAGAAAAACAAAAAAATCCACAGTAAATTAAAATTACTCAATAGAATTAAACTGCGTGGAGTCAGTGAGGATTGCTTCGCTACTCATTGAGGTCTTTAGGATTGAGTCTGTGAGGATTGCCTCGCAACTCTGCGTGTTGGGAGTGGACTCCGAAGAAACACACCCCTTACCCCATCCATAGCAACAATCACACAGCAGGCACAATATACAATAGCGGATACCTATCTTTCTCTCTACCTTTTACTTTTCTAACTGAACATTCTCAAATTTTCTTGCAACACTCTTATCAAGAAGACGCATGGAAATGGTAGACAAAGCGTAGGAGGAATTGGTGCAACCTACCTCTCTGCAACATATACAAGAAACCACCAAACGCTAGGCAAGGATTGAAACAAGCTTGTCTGGCTGGGAACGAGTGTACATTTGATATAAATAAACATTTGAATAAAGATTTAACAGCCCTTTTAAGGGCTTGAGGGTGTGTGTCAGTGATTTTTTTTTTTTTTTTTTTTTTTTTTTTTTTGGGGGGGGGGTTGGGGTGGGGTGGAGGAGGTCATTTGGGATTCCCGAAGGATAACCAGATACCTCAAAATCACATACGGCATCCTATCTCCCAGAAGGCTTGATGGATGACTCCCGGTTTCTTAAAACTAAACTGTTGGAGCTTTCTCCACTTCTTTTTTATAACCGCTATGGTCATATACCGGGGCCGCTACCAAACCGGCGTTGCTGTTTGGTTTTCTTTTCTCTTCTTCCCTTAAACTTGCCATCGCACAACATTACATTCTGGCTCGCCACCATGGTGGGACTCAAACCTCTACCATCGCCGAACTGGAACCGAACAGAGCTCGCTCTCTAATAGTTTTAAAGGCGTTGGGGGATTGAGTATTGACCATCTAACACTCCAGCTTAAACTGCCGGGTATTCTAACCGCGTGCATAACCCCCTCAGACTCCATTTTGGGCAATAGGAAAGCTAGGCCTGTGTGATCCAAGGAAAAAAAATAAGGTTAAACGGGTCGCAAGGGATTTGTAAATCCCACATCGTCCCTGCGCGCCTTCGGCGCGCTAAAACCTTTCATTCATTCATTTCCCCATAGAACTGGCTGCGGGTGACACGATACGCACGAAAGCTTGCCTCTGTTACCAGTGGGAGTTGCAAACAGCGAGGAAAATCTCCACCTGCTGCCGGGTCTCCCCTCCTTGAGATATAAATCTCGGGGAAAAAATGCTGGCTTCCCCATCCAAAAGGACGGAAAAGGTGTAAATTAAAAACCGAATTGCTCTAATTTCCAGCTCTCTATCTTTTCTACCTCCTCTATCTCATCAGACACACGACCAAACTGAATGACAAACTATGAGGGATTGAAACAATCCTCAAGCAAAGATGTGCAGAAAACCTAACAAGACCAAGGCAAGGATTGAAACAATCTTGGCAGGAAACAGCCCTTTTAAGGGCTTTTTTTTTTTTTTTTGTGGGGGGGGGGGGGGGTGGAGGTCATTTGGAATTCCCGAAGGATAACCAGATACCTCAAAATCACATACGGCATCCTATCTCCCAGAAGGCTTGATGGATGACTCCCGTTTTTTTTTCAAACTAAACTGTTGGAGCTTTCTCCATTCCTTTTTTGTAACCGCTATGGTCATATACCGGGGCCGCTACCAATCCGGCGTTGCTGTTTGGTTTTCTTTTTTCTTTTTCCCTTAAAATTGCCATCGCACAACATTATATTCTGGCTCGCCACCATGGTGGGACTCAAACCTCTACCATCGCCAAGCTGGAACCGAATAGAGCCCACTCTCCAATAGTCTTAATGGCGTTGAGGGTTTGGTCTTTGACAATCTATCACTCCAATGCAAACTGCCAGGAATTCTAACCGCGTGCATACCCCTTCAGACCCTATTTGAGGCAATAGGAAAGCTAGGCCTGTGTGATCCAAGATCCAAGTGAAATAAAATAAGGCTAACCGGGTCGCAAGGGATTTGTAAATCCCACATCGTCCCTGCGCGCCTTCGGCGCGCTAAAACCTTTCATTCATTCATTTTCCCATATCTCTCAATATGCCTTACAATCTTAGAGAACCGTCTTCCTCGACGGAGTACCCGTGTTTAGAGTGTGGAAGAAATGTTAGACCACGACAGCAAGCAGTTGATTGTGATGGTTGCGGACGCTGGCAGCATCGAACCTGCAATACCAAAATCCCACAAAGTACGTATTTATATATTATATTATTATTAGATTATTTTTCACGCTATACACTCGTGACTTAGTTGGCTTAAACGAATATGCAAAATATATTTCGTAATTGTATAGCCCCGTTAACCCTTTACCCAACGCTAGTAGCAGACGACACTCGTAAAAAATGTTCTTGCATAACTAAAAATTTTCATTTTTTGTTTCCAAAACATAGGTTGTGACCCCTCATTGGAACGAGCGAGTGAAGGGGTTAAAGGGGTTAAAGGCACTTGGAATTTGGTAAGATCAATATGAAAATTCCCCATTAAATTTTTTTTAGGAATAACGCTGATCAACGTCGCTCATAGCATTGGGTAAAGGGTTATGTTTTGTAAGCGTTCCTGCAGGCAATCCTTCAACGTATCGACGAACTTGGCGACGAATTTGGTAAGATCAATAAAATATAGCCAGTCGTCTACTTTGTCCTTATACATTTTGTGTTATCTTTTTCAGCTGCTTGGCAGGCTATAAGAGAAATTTTCCCTGGTAAAGAGATTAAGGGATGCGTCTTTCACTGGACGAAGGCTGTATTCAGCAAGGTCAGAGATGTTGGGTTACAGACAGCATACAACACCAACCAGTCTGTGAAAAAGTACGTCCAGCAGTTCCTGGCCTTACCCTTCTTGCCAGCTGAGCACATCAAGCCGACGTTTGAGCACATCGCCCCAAAGGCCAACAGTGACAGTTTGAGGGAATTTGTGAAGTATGTTGAGGACCAATGGATGACAAATGACCAATTTGAAATATCAACTGAGGACGTATCTTCCCGGGGACGTAACTTCCCGGGGACGTATCTTCCCGGGGACGTATCTTCCCGATCCCTTCTATCTGATATCTATGGGACACACTAAAAAGTGTAGTCCGTGTCCGTGAAAATGTGTATTCGGGAATTAAATTATCATTTTCTCATTTATTTATTGGTTGTTTCCTATGAAATTTGGAAAGTATACTCAGGTGACGATACGAAATATATATGCCAAAAGAGAAGTTTGTACGATGTTATTTTACGATGTTAGAAGACATTTTCTCTTTGAAACACACTAAAAAGTGTAGCTGACTCGGCGCCGTGTTAGCTAAGTAATTGGCTTTCGCTGTGTTGACACAGCGAGGCGGGCTGATTATCCTGGTTGATTATCCTGTTGTGCCTGCCCTCACCTTTACTCACATGGTGTCGGGTCGTTTCGCCCCAAATCCCGTTCGCCCCCTGGGTCGTTTCGCCCCCATACCAGTTAGCCCCGGGTCGTTTCGCCCCGGGTCGTTTCGCCCCAATTTTGAGAGTGGGTCGTTTCGCCCCACTTTTTTCCCGTGTTATAGGGTGGGTTTGATAAAGAAAAAAAACAGAACTAGCGGTTGAAACGATGATTCAGTTTATTTTTATATAACGAACGGGAACGGGAACCACTCACATTTAAATGGAGTAAATTACAAAAGTTAGAGTATAGTAATAGTATAATAAGATTATTTCACATAAGATTATGTTAAATGTCCGAGGTGCGTAGTTACACGTTCACACCTCCCCCCCCCCCCCCCCCCCGGCGCCCCCTCTCTGTTTCCTGTAGTATAAATTGGGACTGATAGATTGTCAATAATGCCTCAACGCCATGGAGACTCCAAGAGAGAGACAGAGAGGACTCCCGTTGGTTTGGGCTTGGCGATGGTAGAAGTTTGAGTCCCGCCACACTAGGGCGAGCCAACTGTTGTGAAATGACAAATAATTGAAGGGTGGAGAAGAGAAGAAAAGAAAACCAAACAGCAACGCCGGTTTGGTAGCGGCCTCGGTATACTGACCATAGCGCTTACAAAAAAATAGTGGAGAAAGCTCCGCCAGTATAGTTTTGAATAACCGGGAGTCATCCATCAAGCCTTCAGAGAGATAGGATGCCGTGTGTGTGATATATGGGGTATCTGGTTATCCTTCTGGAGTCCCCCCCCCCCCCACCCTGCAAAAAAATAAAGCCCTTAAAAGGGTTGTTTGTTGGCAAGATTGTTTCAATCGGTTTTAAATCGGTTGCAATAATATGCAGCAATATAAATAGAAAACAGGTTGAGAACATACGCTACCAAACCAACAAAATTCATAAACTCTCACGTCACTCTGCATATATCACCTTGGAGCTGGCATACACACTCGGCAACTTTGTGCTGGAATATTCGGTGTTTCCGGAACTGAAAGTTGTTATTGGCAATAAAGAACTCCCACTCGAGTAAAACAGACTGCTTGCATCCAATCATCAGCCACTCATGTCATACGACACTACTTTAATTTGGGAGACTTATATTTGTCTGCCCTTGTTGTAAAACACCCATTCTTTGAAGGTAAAATGTGCTTCCCTGTTTCATTTCTTATCCATGACAGGAAAAACCAAAAGTCTCACTACACGTTTTGGCAAGAAATGACTGCTTCAAACTTCAACCGATACACTCCAATAATTGTCACTGACCGGGAGACTTCATTCTCCAATACCACAATGAAGTACGTTCCAAACGAATACACCCAAACCGTCCTCTGGCCGAAAACGTCCTCTAGCAATTTGACCCAAACCGTCCTCCAATCTAACCAGAACCGTCCTCCACAGCGACCGAACCGTCCTCTGAGCAATTTGACCCGAACCGTCCTCCAGGGAAAGAGCGAATGACAGGGAAGAGTGGTAGAATAATAACCTAATACTGGTTGTTTATTTATTGATTTTATTTATTTTTTTCATTTTCAACTACGTTTCAAACGTTTTTTTTTTTTACAAAACATAATAATGATTATATGACACGAATACACGATAACAAAACAATATTTGTGATAATAATAATAGTGAACAAACACGATTTGTGATTATTTAGAGGCGATGAGCTACTTCCTATTCTTTTTTTTTTTCGTGGTGGGCGTTTACGAGTGATTTTCAGTTTTAACCAGGCATTATTTCTTTTCGGGGGGGGGGGGGGGGGCTGTTTACAAATACAATTTTTTGTTATCATGCATTGAAATTACCGGCAGTGATTTTCAATGCATGATAACAGAAAATAATATTTTTAAACAGGCATTGTTTCTTTACGGGGGGGGGGGGGGGGATTCTGTTTACAAATATATTTTTTTTGTAAACCTGATTTATGTCTACTTTTTCCCTTTTTTCCATTTGGACTTGGGAACGAGACAGCTCGCCGTCGGGACAACTCGGGACAACTCGCCATGGCCGAGGTGGGACGAATCGCCGTCGGGACAAGTCGCCGCGGGAAGGTCGCCGTGGGGTTGTAAGGGACAATAAACTAGCGGCATATAGAGGATTAATTATCTTTATTCTTCACAACAAAGACATGTAACAATAATAATGTAACACACACAATAGTGACTATAATTGAACAGGATTCGTTAAATTCACAGAGTAATACATTTTTTCATGTGAATACACAGATATAAAATAAAAATAATTTCAGAATTCTGTATTTTCTATCTAAAAATAATTTCAGAATTCTGTATTTTCTATCAAGTTTCTATAATTCTCAAAAAGTAATATTTAAAGATTAACATTTGAAAGAACTATAATTACTTAATATAAACAGAGGAACATTTCTTCAAAAAGGCTGACGTTGACAGTGATGGAGGGTCTGACATATATTCGTCCCAATAATTCTGGATCTTCTGGGCCATTTTAGTGTATTTTGAGCATGCGTATTGTTGTATAATTTTTTTTTTTTTTATTTCCTGGAAACTTATTTTGTTTTTCTGTTAAGGGATCGGTGTTCGTTCAGCTCAACCATTAATTCACTCTACAGGTAAGTAAGTGATAAATTTAACAATATTTCACCCCAAGAATACAATACTAAAAAAATAAATTAAAAAAAAAAAATTAAAAAAAACGAGACAAGTCGCCGTAAAAATCGGGACAACTCGCCGTCCGACGGCGAGTTGTCCCGACGGCAACTTGTCCCGTACCCTTTGGACTTATTTTCCCTTTTTGATTCCTCCGACGGTTTTATTAGCTCCAATTTTTCTTTCTCGAACTGTTCTTTTTGGGCTCTAAGATCCGAGCGCAGACCCTCAATAGTGTCGTTCAATCTGGCTATCTCTTTTTGAAAACCAGACAACATCGATGTTAAATCCACTCCCGAAGTGGGTTCAGTGGTGGAGTATGTTGCCATTTCGCTGTTTAGTTATCAGTTATTGTCTAAGGCCAGAAGAAGACATTTCCTAAAAACAACAACTCCGATACAATCTTTGTAATTACTATAATTAGTAATAATTAAGGTAACAAACAGTGAGTGACCATTGATTAACTGAACTCAACTTGTGTCTTCACAATCAAAAATCAAAGAACTTCATACTAAAATATAATCAAATGTAAACTAAAAAAACACTTATTTTCCCTGGAGGACGGTTTGGGAGTATTAGCGGACGGTTTGGGTCAAAATGTAGCGGACGGTTTGGGTCAAATTGCAGAGGACGGTTTGGCCAGAGGACGGTTTGGGTGTAATTCGTTCCAAACGCCATGTTGTTACACTGTTGGAACCACGTCAAGGCCGATATAAAACATTGGGTCAAAGCTCACGAAGATGTTTCAGCCGAGTCTTCTGAATGTATTGACTACATGTGCAGAAAATGTTTCAGTGCTAGTTAAGTGTAGCAAATAATTGGGACAGTTTCTGATTCTCTGATCTTTAACCACTGGTATCTTCTAGTATGATATCTGATATGTACAAAACATTAAATATACACAAAATGCTCGTGCTTTGTCTTTCATTTATCTTATTTGTTCTCGGTATCCAGTGACCCATGAGCTGAAATTTTGCCTGTATCCACGTGCTTTGTTTGTACAGAATTGTACAAAATCGCCTTGTGGAAAATCTACCTCCCCCAACCACGGACCCCCCCCCCCCCCCCCCCCACACACACACACACACACACACACACACTGTTACTGTTACTGTAACCAGTATTAACGTGTCATATTGACCACAATGGAATAAGTGTTTTATGTGACAGAGTTCATGTTGTGTATGGCCCCAAAACCATGTGCTTATTTCGGATGTCGCAGGCGTGTCCAACCATAACGCTCGCAACGACATGCCAACTAAATTTACATTTGTTTTTCATATATATGTTTGTTATTTGTTCATGTTTGTGCTGTATCGCTATATATATACTTTTTAAAGTGGTTGTAAGATCCGTCGCAGGTCTTCTAACATTGTAGAAACTTCTCTGTGTGCTTCGTCTTTCATTTATGTTATTTGTTCTTGTTTGTGCTATGGTGACATGTATTTTTTCCGACACGGACACGGACTACACTTTTTAGTGTGAGCCCTGAAAAGTGTATTCTCAGAAGGAGTTAGACAATCATACCTTAGGATACCTTAGGATCTTGTGGTGACGCAAGCGTCTTCGGTCGCTTCTTTATCACCCTCTACATCTAAATTCTTGTCTGTACTATTGTGACTATTTGGTTTTTCATAGTCTGCTGTATAGTCATACTCGATTTCCATATCTGACCAGAATCTGTCGAGTCTTACTTCAAATTGGAAAACTGTTCTACTGTCTACTAGTGTTTCTGGTAGGTCATTCCAAATGTTAATGGATCTAGTCCAAAAAGATTTTTTTTTCTATCTAAGTTCACATTAAATTTCTGCCCTCTTGTTTTGGTGATTTTGCTGAACTCTATCATTTTATTGGTAATTTCTTGGTCGTAGATTCCCTTTACTATTTTGAAGATCTCTATTATTTCGCCCCTTAGCCTTCTGTATTTCAGTGTTGGTAGCTTTAATTTCCTCAACCTCTCTTTGTAGCCCAAGTCCTTCAGTGGTGGTATCAATTTTGTAGCTCTTTTCTGTACCTTCTCCACCAGGAAAATTTCTTTCTGTTTGTAGGGACTCCAGACACATGATGCATATTCTAAATGTGGTCTCACTAGGGCTTGGTATAGTAACCTAAAGGTGCACTCATCATAGTCCCATGATCTGGTTTGCTTTATTTGTTTGTGCATACATGTGGTCTTCAAAATTTATTTTGCTATCGATCAGTGGACCGATGTCTTTTTCTCCATTCGATTTCTCTAGTATGACTTTCTCATTCTTGTCATTCATCAAGAAGTAGCTTTTTGAGTCATGATCTTCCACTTGTTTTCCAATAGACATTACTTTACATTTCTTGGGGTGAAATTTAAGAAGCCATCTGTTAGACCAGTCTTTAAGTTTTGTCAAGTCGTCCTGTAGTGCCAACTCGTCAATTTTGTCTTTTATCTCTCGATAAACTTTGGTGTCATCGGCAAACAGATATATCTGTGATTGGACACATTCAGGCATATCATTTATATAAATAACAAACAGCATTGGCCCCAACATACTTCCTTGGGGCATTCCGCTTGTTACTGTTCTCCATTCTGATGTGCTTCCATTAACGATTACCCTCTGTTTTCTGTTATTTAGTAAGTCTCTTAACCATTCCTTAACTCTCCCAGTTATTCCATAGCTTTCTATTTTATTGATCAGTACCTTGGAGAATTCGTACCCTTTGCTGGACGATTCGTATTCCGATGTCTGGACAATTCGTACCTTTTCCCTGGACAGTTCGTACCTTCTGTCTGGACGATTCGTACTCCGCCTCGGGACGCTACCCGATAGTTCGTACCCCCTCTGGACAATCCGTCCCCTCTTCTGCAAATTCATACCCTGCTAAATTAACACCCTCTGGAAAAACATACATGGAGATGGGGGTTGGGATGGGAATATAAATTTGAAGAAAATATTAAAAAGATGATGTAATTTCTAGTATTTTTTAAAGACACAAAACATAAGATTTCGTGAATAAAAGTAAAAAGCAAGTACAGACACATATAAAAGAATCAACTTTAGCACGGCAAAAAGAAAATGCTCTATTGAGGGAGACTTAAATTAAAATTATTAAGGCAGAACGCTCTATTACTTATTATTTGGGGCGTTATAAAATTATTTAACAGTAAAGCTATAAACATTACCATCAAATAATTTTCTTTTACTACGTTCCGACCCGAAAACGATAATACTATAGGTCGCTTTTTCACTTTCATAAATGTTATGATGCGATGATTCGTCCATCGAAATTTCATTTTGATGCATAAATCATTTTTGATTGGTTGTTTCCTGAATATTTTTATGTTTGTATTACTATCACTCAGTCGACTTCTCATTTTCATTTCACTTAGTCGACGATTGGTCATTTTAAAGTTTTTTGACAAACAAATTTGAAAATTGTATTTGTAGTTTCTTATTCACAATTTTGACTTCAGCTTTTGCCAAAACGTGAGTGAATAACATTTAAATGGTTAATTAATGAGACAGTTAGTACATTTACACTAGGCAACTTATACCTATAAAGGAGACAAATCGTGCCTTTTACTGAGACAATTTGTATGTTTTTTGGAGACAATTCGTACGTTTTGCCAAGACAATTCGTACCCCTTAATTGTGGTACGAATTTCCAAGGTACGAATCGTCCAGGGTACGATTGTCGAAGAAACTTCTTAGAGATATCGTTTCGGCCACTATTTTTGACGGCCAGAGTACTTTATAAATCTAATATACGGATGACAATGACGAAAATGGCACTGGCAAAAACTCAAGCGTGTGGTAAAATGGCAGGAATCAGATGAAAATAGAAAAATATAAAATTTGAAAAAACAATTCTTGTTTAGCATCTAAACTTGGTCAGATATTGTTTGATTTGTTATGGGAGAACATTCTTTCTGTGTATTAATGCAAAAAATACGTTATTTGTCAAAATAAAATCATTTTGGGAATAAGAATGTGGCGCATTTGCTTTTATTTTCAGGTTTGAAAATTATTTGTATGGATTTCGTTAGAATGTGATTATGAAACATCGACATCGTCGTCTGACCAATGTTTTATGAAGACTTTAAAATTACAGTACAATTTTAAGTCGAAGACGAATGAATAGGACAACCAGTTTATTTTGTCAGTACTTCGTAGCAATAATTAGATAATACACGCTGATATTCAGGAATTACACCCAAACCGTCCTCTGGTTGAACCGTCCCCTGCAATTTGACCCAAACTGGACGCTACATTTTGACCCAAACCGGACGCTAATGGACCCAAACCGTCCTCTAGAAAAAATATTTATTCCTGTCTTTTTTAATATTTTAAACTGAAATGTTATTATTTTGAGTAAAATAAAAATTTATTTTCGACAGTTTAGGAACTTTTTTAAAATCATTTTTCATGTACCTTTTCAATATTTACTTGTCGCTTGTTATTTATCTCGTTATCTCTATGTACTTGTTTTGTAGATTACTGTAAAAAATCATATGCTTACGTTGATTAAAAAACTCGTGGCACTGCTATATTTGCACTACAGTCATATTCTCAGTGAATTTCAAAATCTAAAAGAACAAGTGACCGGTTCGGCTTTAGAGGAGCTTTTTACGAATGCTGAAAACCAATGGGTCCGTTCTCGTGTGTGGCCAGAACGATGCAGGCCGATGGATAACGGGGTCGAGTAATGCCGCAGTACTAGAAGCAATCAGGGGTGAGCTTGGGTGGATGAGGATCAAGGACACGATAGACTTATTGAAACTCGGTTATCTTAATTATTTGGTAAATCTCCCCGACAGCCGATGGTGTAAAGTAATGTTCCAGAGAATTTTCAACTCAAATATCAAGACAGGGTGGATGGTCCAAGTGAGGGAGGTAATAGAGAACTACTCAATGGACCTAGACGTTGGGGCAAACCAGGGTAAAAAAATCGTCAGAGAAAGGGTCATGGAGGATGGTAACTTTAATTGGCGAGAGGGGGTCAAATCAAAGAGTTTTTGAGGGGTCTGCGTGATAAAGAGAAGCCTGGTTTTGAAGAGTACCTTGATAGCACCTTTGGGGGACGGGGGGTCGCTGTTGTTCGAGATGAGGTCGCGGTCCCTGGAGCTGAGGGGGAAAATTGGGAAAAAACAGTGAAAAGGAGTGCCGTATGTGTAATTTGTGTGTGGTGGGGACCCTGGAACACTTTCTTCTAGAATGCCCAAAATACCAGTCAAAAGAATTAGATTCACTACGAGTATAATGGGGAAGTCCGATGGGAGAATGAAGGACATGTGGTTTAGGTTAGTGAGAGACGCAAAGTGGAGGATTAATATGCTAAACGGGGAGATTGGGTAGAATGGGGCAAGGGGTGTCATCAAGCAATTCGTCTCCGAGTGTTGAGAGGAGAGAAGAAGCGTGGGAATAGGGAGGCAGTTGGAAGTACAGGGGTAACCAAGGCCTTGTCACCCGAGAACCGCGACAAATCAACGGCTGGCCAAAGTGTTGTTGTTATTATTATACACATTTCGTCTGTGTTTAGTGTAACTGTTCGCAGGAAATAGTATCAGCTGCGGCTATTTTAATTAGCAAGTCTTAAACTTATGTTGATACATACGGAGTATAAATACCATTATATTTACAAAACGTCGCTAACAGTTATAAACGTCGCTTCGACAAGAATTTATTTAATAATTAAACGTTGTTAAATTATTCATATCTTACCTAGCGATTGTTCATAAATATCATTTTGTTACGAAATCTGGTAGTAAAGTAATATTTTTAAACGTTGCTCCGACAAGTATTTATTTAAAATTAAAAGTTGTTAAATTATTCAAATCTAACCTAGCGAGAGTTCATAAATATCATTTTGTTACCAAATGTTGAAAAATGCCGACCACATTTTTCAACATCTGGTAGTAAAATCATATTGAACTATTTTTACTCCCCTGAATGCACATGCGTGTAAACAGCGGTAAAAATGACAATCTAAATTACTATAGCGATCTATAGGAGAAAAATGAAAAACTTTCATTTGCCACAAATTTCATTTTTTACTTAAAGGACGGACATGTGATCAAATATTTTATAACATACTTTTTAAAATGGTATCAAATACGTTTTGTTAAAAAAAAGTTTAATGGTTCTATTTTTGTTTAAAATTTTAACTTTTTATCCCAGTACTTCACCTTATTACTGGGGAGGGAGGGGGTGGGGGGAGGGGGGTAACTTCAAAGTCCAAAACATGTACTAAATCCTTATGGGAAAATTTGGACGCACACAGATGTGATGAAAGCAAAAATTAATTTTCTTTCTTCTACAAACATATTTTGGATATGTTATTGTTTTAATGGTTCCATTTAACTTTGAAATGTGGACTTTTTTTCTCTATTTATGATCTTGCGACAGATAATACCTCTCCTTCATGGAGACAATAACATGTGAAATAAGACTGCGTGCGCGTTCGTGCGTGAAAAATGACGGGAGATAACTCGAAATTCTCGCCCTTACTAAAGGGGAAGAAATATATCAATATGAATATTTATAAATGTCGCTCTGCCAAGTATTTATTTAAAATTAAACGCTCTAAAATTATTCACATGTAACCTATCGACAGTTCATAAATATAATTTTTGTTACCAAATATATTATAAGTTTATATATTTTCAGAGCATTTTGGTTGAAAATATATCATATGTTTGTATACTTTTCAAAGGAAGTGTTAAAAATCAAATTAATATTGTGAAAAAATGGTCCTTTTTTGTTTCCCACATAATGGTCACCACAATTTCTAGAGCCGGCTTGGACAAAATTGCATATAGGACGGTTCGGGCGCTGTGGAGGAAGGATCGATTTGATAGAAACAATAAAATAAATTAGCGACCGGTTTGGGTCAAATTGCTGTTCCGCCAGAGACGGTATGGGTGTTTCCCATATTCAGCTCGATCGTTACGAAGCTTGATATCTTTATTCCATTCATTTGTATTGGTACCCCGACAATGAATGTGGAAGGAATCTAACAGGACGTTTTGACAACGGACGTTCGGACCACTATTTTCAGCAAAATGGACGTTATGGCCCAGTCCATATCAATTCGATTTGGAGAAAGAAAAAACTAAAAAACAATGCATTTTCTGATAAAAAAAAAAATACGTATTTTAATATAGTGTAGTTTACCAGAAAAAGTCTAAATAATGGAGGTACAAATATTTTAATGGGTTTTCTCTCACCATAATACTTTCAAACACTTATTAGTGTTAAAATAACAGAGAAAAAATCTTAAGGTGGCAATTAAGTTAATTGTTGTTTGGAATGTATGTGATAAACAGTCCCCAAACACGGAAACAATAAACGATTAACCCTTTCTTTGCCTAACATGAAAAGCAGACGACACTTGCAAATAAAATTCTTGAATAACTAGTTTTTTTCATTTTTAGTCTCAAAAACATAGGTTATGAAGCCTCACTGGAACGATCTCGACGAGCTCGTTCCAATGAGGGGTCATAACCTCTGTTTTCGAGACCAAAAATGAAAATATAATGAAAATTAATTGGCGATTTTTGAGAATAGCGTTGGCCGGTTTTGGCCGTTACGTTGGGTAAAGGGTTAAAAGGATTAGCCTTTTATGTCTAAGGACTTCAATTGATACTTAAGTTAGGTTCTTGTATTTTTTTAAAAAAATTTGTGACACGACTGAACGAATCAAATTTAAAATGAAGTGGGCTTCATATATTCAATTAACCCCAGGATAATCAACAACGTTTGTTAATGAACGCATAGAGTTATGGCTGCTAATTACAACCATATTACACCCCCAGATGAACCTGCACTAAAAATTCTAGCTGCATATTTTTCTTCCGACCCCCTGCACCGTGCAAAATTCGACACCCTTGCGCACCATGCAAGTCCACAAAGCCATTTCCACTCTTAACTCCCACGTTAGCAATAAATTGGGAATAATAACTATTATTGTCTGCTAAGCCCGCTGGGTTTTAATATTCGAAGTTTGTTGATCCTCCTGTATGCTGTATTTTGTTAGGTAATTTGTTCAGTTCAAATAATGCTGACCACAAAGACGCATAATTCCCATTAAATATGAACAAATGCGTCGAGATCCATATAAAATATCATGATTTGATAGAAACAATAAAAAAAATCAGAAGAAAAAATAGTGAAAGTTGGCTTCTTCAAAAAATCCTGCTGATTTTCTCAGTGTGATCCATGGTTATCAGGTTTGCTTCTGATGACAGGTAAGTCCCTCCAAAATGGATGCCGAAGTCCCAATTCTCCAAAGGGCCCATATTCCATTGGACAAATACTTCGAAGGGCGATATCCTAGAGACTGCATACTTTGGGGGTTGATATTCCGAAGGTACAATACTCTGAAAGACCGATATTCCGAAGGTCCGATATTCTGAATATCCTGCATTCAAAATATCCGAAAATTTTGAATCAGAGGCAAGATGACTAAGCTACTTTATAATAAGATAGCTCAGAGTTATAACACGATAGCTAACAACAAAGAAATGGGATAGCTACGCTGTGTATTCCACCCACAGATTATTTGTACTCATGGTCACCTCATCCAGTTGTTCCATACTCTGGTGGTTATAGTTCGTAGTGGCTGTCTCGCCGCAAGAAAATCAATGTCGTTCATTAGCTGGGTCACAAACTCTTAATACCAGATGGTGTAATTTCTATTTGAACAACAGATAAATGTGATCAGGCAAGTTATTGTCATAACTATGGTTAGTTAGTATTCTATTCATTTGCACTGTTAAGTCATTGTGTTTATATAAGTTCGTTAATAGTAATATGTCAGGGATGAAACGGGTCCCATCAGGTGGACCCCGGAAGTGACGTCATAACACGTGACCTAGTGGCGCGATGTTGTGTTGTTATGGTAACCCGCGTGAGCGGCCATCTTGTAACGTCATCCCCATAGTGATAGTGCATGAGCAGCGCGTGTTGTTAGGGTGATACGTGTTTCCGTCGCCCATTTTGTATACGGGAGGCCGCCTTCTTGGTTTCTATGGTAGCACGTGGTTGCTATGTTACCTAAAGGCTTACAACATGACAGGGGTATGTTCGAAGGGTATGTTCCTTTGTACAAGAGTAATTTCCCGATTCGTAGAATTACCCAAATAAACCCGACAATGTCGCCAAATCATCAAAAACAACTTTTATTTGATTTTTTCCCAATAACAGGGGTCTTCGATTCAATCGGAGCATATCTAATTACCGCAAACCGCCCGATAATCCCCCCAAACCACCCAAATACACTTTTATTTGATATGAAACTCCATTTTGGGCATATAAGAATACCATGTAATGCTATGGTACAGAGATATCTCCGGGGGAGAGATATGTTCTATTTAATAGGAGTACTTTTTTCTAGAATCCCATTATTATACCTATTACAGATTCTACTCTACCACTAACAGGCTATCGAATGCAGACTATCTCTGGTTCTCTCGACCAAGTCTTATAATCACCAGTGCTTGAATTCCCTTAACCTGTATGCAGAGTTATCTCTCTTGTATATAATAAAAGCCTATATCACTCCCAAAGCCAAGAATCTATCGAGTAGTAAGTCATTGCTCGAACGAATCGAATCCCATCGAGCAAATGGGCTATAGAGCAATTGCTCGTTCGAGTTCATATCGGTATTTGAGGATACCTATGGCCTGGTATTGTATTATATGAGGATGCCTTTCGAGGATACTTTTTATAGAATACTTATCTAAGGATACTATTATCTATTTGGCTGAGCCTTCTGGGCCACCCCAAGACATACCTATCCCAAATTCCCCTTATAAGCTGTCGAGCAGTTACTGAAAAGTCATTGCTTGAATGACTCTAATCTGATCGAGCAAATGAGCTATAGAGCAATTGCACGTTCGAGTGACTCCACATACTGCTCGAACAACTCGAAGTCCATCAAGCAAATGTGCTATCGAGCAATTGCTCGTTCGAGTGACTCGCACATACTGCTCTTAGCCTCATTTCGGTATTCGAGGATACCTATGACATGGCTATGTATCAGTTGATGATACCTGTTAAGGATACATTTAAGGATACTTGTCTGAAGATATCTAGTCTGGTCAGTCCATTTCGCAGGGTATTCCCCTTCCCTGCTAGTATAAAAAAAAAAACAAGAATTTCTGTTATATTTTTAAAATTTATTGACTTTTCTGTACACTGTTATATACATAGTATTTCAATATTTGTTCTGTTTATTCTGTTATTTTGATTGTGTTGGATCTTCGTTCACTTCATTTCGATCTCCTCTTCACTCTTTTTAGTCTGTTCCGTTCATTTCGATCTCTTTCAGCTTCATTCTCCCCATTATCATTATTGGTTCTGTATCTTGATCGTTATTGGCTGTAAACTTTTATTGTAAAATTCAATTCTCTGCATCTTTGTAAAAGCTGTTTGTATTGAAGAATCTTCTCGTTCTCGTTCATGGTTCGAGATTCTAGGATCACTCTCATTTCTCTAACCAGGTCCATTCTGGCAAGCTCGTTTGGTTCTCTGCGCACCAAATACCGTCGATATAGTAAACTTTCCAGTAAATTTGGTTCGACCAATACGTAGTTCTTCCCTTCTTACGCCTTCGTTGTTGATTTATGCTTTGGTTCTGGTTTGTTCCCCGTACCGGTCATTACTGTACGAGACATTTCTGTTGGTGGCATTGGTACCCACAGATTTCTGGTTGGTTTATGGTTATTCACCTGGTACGGTTTCGACAGTTCCATTGGTTTAACTTGGTTTATTCGTTCGCGTTCTTCTCCTTTGCTGGGATGCCGCAGTTCTTGTAGTGAGTGGTGAGCCTGGTGTCTTTATAGGTTGTCTTTTCTATTAAACATTCTTGGACATTTCATGCACTGGTAGATTCCGGTCCTGTGGGCAATCTACCTATGTCGATAAAGATTACATTTCTTTGTAAAAATTTTCTGGCACTCTTCACAGGTGTGATGGTGATTCATTGCTGGCTAAATGTGGAGTGACAAAATTTTGGAGGTATCCTCCCTTTTATACCCTGCGAAATGGTCTGACCAGATATCTTTAGATAGGTATCCTTAAAATGTATCCTTAACAGGTATCCTCAGCTGATACGTAACGTAGCCATGTCATAGACTCATAGGTATCCCCGAATACCGAAATGAGGCTAAGAGCAGAATGTGTGGGATCACTCGAACGAGTAACTGTTCGATAGCTCATTTGTTCGATGGACTTCGAGTCGTTCGAGCAGTATGTGGAGTCACTCAATCGAGCAATTGCTTGATAGCTCATTTGCTCGATCAGATTAGAGTCATTCGAGCAATGAAGTTTCAGTAATTGCTCGATGACTTATTAGAGGAATTTGGAATAGGTATGTCTTGGGTGGCCTAAAAGGCTGGCCCAAACAGGTAATAGTATCCTCAGATAAGTATCCAATAAAGGTATCCTCAAAAGGTATCCTCAAATAATACAATACCAGGACATAGGTATCCTCAAATACTGAAATGAGGCTAAGAGTCGTATGTGCGAGCCACTCGAACGAGCAATTGCTCCGTAGCTTATTTGCTCGATGGGCTTTGAGTCGTTCGGGCAGTGATTTTTCAGTAACTGCTCGATAGCTTATAAGGGGAATTTGGGATAGGTATGTCCTGGGGTGGCCTAGAAGGCAGGGCCAAAAAGTAATAGTATCCTTAGATAAGTATCCTATAACAAGGTGTCATCAAATAATACAATACCAGGCCATAGGTATCCTCAAATACCGAAATGAGTTGAAGAGCAGTATGTGCGAGTCACTCGAACGAGCAATTACTTTATAGCTCATTTGCTCGATGGGCTTCGAGTCGTTCGAGCAATGACTTCAGTAACTGCTCGAAAACTTATTGGCTTTAGGAATCATATAGGCTTTCATTATACACAAGGGAGATAACTGCATACAGGTTACGGAACATAAAGCACTGGTGATTATAGATTTGGACGAGGGAGCCAGAGATAGTGTGGACTAGATGAACTTCTGGGGTTAGAGTAGTATCTGTAATAGGCAGAAAAAATGGGATTCTGGGAAAATCAGGACCAGTACCCCTATTAAATAGAACATACCCCAGGAGATATCTTGGTCCTACAGCATTACGTACTATTCTTATATGCCCAAAATGGGGTTTCATATCAAATAACAGACTTTTTAATAATAGACTTTCAATTAAATCTCCTCTCAGTCTTCTGTATCTTAGTGACATGAGGTTTAATCCCTTTAGTCTGTCTTCATATTCAAATGTCCAGATAGAATTGACTAATTTTGTTGCCCGTTTTTTAACTTTTTCTATTTTTCTCGATTGGTGTTTTAGATGGGGCGCCCACGCAGAATTGCCGTATTCAAGAATTAATTGGTCTGACCAGAGTTTTGTAGAGTGTTAAGAAGATTTTTGGATCAATGAAAGTAAATGTTCTTTTTATTACTCCCAGTACTGAGTTGGCTTTATTGATGGCTGAATTTATATGTGCATCAAATAGGAGGTTATTGTCAATATGCACATCCAGGTCTTTTTCACTGTTGGTTGGACAAAACAGGTAGCTTGTCGGCACTGTCCGTCATGTAATAGGTCTTCTTTGGATTGCTTTTCCCCAGGTGTAGAACATGAATTTTTACCCAGTTAAAGTGAAGCTGACATGAGTTTGACCAGATGCAGGCTTCATTAATGTCGTTTTGTAGATTTGCTGTTAATGGGTTTCCAAATAACTTTTTCTGCAAAAATCTTGCATGGACAGTCAATGTTATCAGAGAGGTCATTGATGAAGATTAAGAAAAGAAGTAGACCAAGGACGCTACCTTGGGGAACACAACGTGTAACGTCCTTCCATTCTGATGAGAGACTGTTAACTATGACTCTTTGTTTACGACAGGATAAGAAACTTTCCATCCATGCTGTTATTTTTCCAGATATGCCATAATCATGCATCTTATACAAGCGACGGGTATTTGGAACGGTGTCAAAGGCTTTTCTGAAGTCAATATATAGGCCCTACAACATCCACAGGTTCATTGTTGTCCAAATGGGTTGTAACAAGTTCCAAAAATTCGAGAAGCTGACTTTTGCAGGACCTCTTACTTCTGAATCCATGTTGGCAGTCACAGGAGAAATTATTTGACTCCATAAAGTTCACGATGACGTCTCTGACAAAGAATTCTAGAACTTTGCATAGTATGCATGTTAGACTAACAGGTCTGTAGTTTCCGGGTTCAGATTTTGCTCCCTTATTAAAAAGACATGTTGCTAAAAACTTATACAGTAAAGGAGGATCGAAAGGGGCTTGCCCTAAATCGTCCCTGCGAACCTTCGGCGCGCGAAACAATTCATCTTTCTTGGAATTCTTCGTAATTCAGCTTTATTTTATCATTAATATTCATATACCTACATACATGGCCTTAATTTCTCTGTTTTCCTTTACGGCAGCTCGGTATTTCGCCACACCCACGGTTGCGACTCACCATCTTGTGAGAGATATTAAAGTGGGACACCTTCAGAAACGCAGGGGAGAATCCAAACTCATCATGTTCTACCGAACATGACATCTCTGCAATGAATCGTTGCAGTTCAGTCATCGTCTTTCCTGACTCTGGACAGAGGAGGGCAACATCAGCAATCAGAGGGCCCGTCATCAGATTCCAGCTGGCCTACCATTCCCCAGAATCAAAGCCACTAGCATTTTTTTAATGGTATAGTGCTATCAAACGCTGCCTCCTCATCCACTATTGGAGGATTCAAAGACAACGTCCATTCCACAAATCATAAATATCACTGTTTTATCTGTAAATCGTGCCATTTGCCATTTTTGATAGAAGTTGCTCCCCTCTGCACTTGTGCAAGTGCAAGTTTTAGTCAGTTTGAGACATTACACCAGTGGTGTCTCCAAAGCAATGGAAGAAGAAGAAAATATCTTTCTACATCCCCTATAACCTTTATTTGCTATATTTCCCATTATTTAGTTATGTTGTCGGTTATGTTCGGTTGTGTCCGGCTATTTTGGTCATTCAGTCGCACATTGGGAAATGGTATTGCCAGTTGAAGCCACCGAAAGTGATCGCGATTCTCCCCCGCTGCATGTTTAATCGCGCATGCGCATGTAGCACGTTATTATTTGACGCGGTGTTTACGCTTTGTGAACGATTGCTCGTTTCAACCTTCAGAACGAAGATTAATAATCTTTAAAATCACAATGGCGTGAGTGTCATCATTCTTGTGTGATGCTACCATATTATCAAACTCTATATTCACAGATATTTTTCACTGCCACCACTGTCATATCCCTGAGATTTCGTAGTATTTACAGTTTGATTTGTTCCTCATAAATTTTGTTTTTCCGGTGACTGGCATTTTGTCGACGTTGCTGATTCATATACGTACAATAGGTCTACAAACGACCAGAGTCGTTTGTCACGTGTGCAAGGGCGTAAGTCCGTGGGGGGGGGGGGGGGGGGAAACCACCCCCTCCAAATATTCAGATGTGTTCTCTAGACAGCGAGGAGTTTGGCCTGTCCTGCCTCTTTCCGGTTACCACGGCTCATGCAACTACTGCCCTGCCAGAATACCACCTGAACTGTCCCCCAATATTTTACCCAGACCGTTCCCTGAGGGGCCAACTGAAACCACAGGTACTCGGCACAAGCCGTGAAATCGAAAGAAAAATATTTGATAGCATTTTTTAATCAATGCTGACGTGCCCCCCCTTTCACCCCCCCCGCCCCTCCCCCCCCCCCCCATAATGATATATAAACATGGTAAAGCTGAAGAACAGGGGACTTTTCCATTTACGTAAAAACTACGTATTTTTCTCACCTTTTTTCTACATTTTCCTATTAGGCTATAAAAAAAAGAACCTCTGTTTCTCAGGCCTGCGCGCATGGTCATTTTTGGTGCGCATGCAACCTTTTTATGACACCAAAAAAATCTTCCAAAAAAATTTGAGATATTGTGCTCATTTCGGTAAATCGATATCGATGCGTTCGCAAATTTTAAATTAACACACTTCAAGCGTTTTCTACATCATACCTTAAGGGGTCGTCCAACCTAACTTTGGTCAATTTTTTGACATTTTTCCCAATGCCTCAGAAACAGATAAGAGAAGTAAGGAAAGGCAAATTATATATCAAAATAATGAGTAAAGTGCATAGAAAAGGTACATATAATTTTTTTCAGGAAAAAAAGTGAATTTTATGATTTTGAAGAAGATTAATTTGCAAATGGCATAAGTAACGAACCGGTAAAACCACAAAATAATCGGTAATTCGAAAGCCTTGTCCTCAATATAATGATAACATACTACAGACTCGGAGAAAGCATTTTTCTGACACACACTCTGGTGGGTTTTGACGTTTGAATGTAATAACATCAACACAAATTTTTGATGTTCCGGATGTGGCCATGTTTCAACGATGTTTTTCCGGTCATGTGATTACGATGTGGTTCTTGCAGAAATACTCAATTTGGGCAATCGTAAGAATGCAAGGACGTGATCACGCCCTTTATTTGTTCGAGACAATGTATGGACGGATTTGCAAACAGGTGACAGCAAATACTTGAGTTGTTAATGTCATAACTGCAAAATATGGTTCGAAATTCCCTCTTGAGTTTACAGGCCGTCTGAACTTTTTTGTTGACGAAAACTCTGAATTATTGCGCACTAGAAAGACAACATGAACCACTTGTAAAAAAATAACCGAGTGTATAAAATCGGGACGATACACATAAAATAAGGCAATATTCATAACAAAGTAAGCAGAATGCTTCAGAAATCACTTTTTGACGAAGTATATTCCAAGTGACCTGGAACTATATTGAGCGTGTTGATTTCCCCCCGATGTTGTGATGTTGTCAGTTACCATGGACTGTCTTGATGTCTGCAAAGGACCGATTGAAGATGGGTTGAAAATGATGCATTCGTGCTTTTAAATAAGGTGCGCTTGGACGATGCTGAGAGTTTAGTTTTTTCTTGCAACCAACCATAGTAATACAAGCGTCGATCAGTGTCTTTTATGATCGTTTTACACTGACAAATCTACTTCACCGGAAACCATCCCCCAATTTGCATATCACAATAAACATAACCGCTGTCACTGAGTGTCAGCGTGGCCGTGGGGTCAAAACCGAAACGAATTATCGAATGCACGGTCAATATTAGCTGCAATTGGCTTTTAAACAAATGAAATACACGAAATATTCGCAATTTCATCGTTATTCATGCCGAGTTACTTTTTAACCAGACCACATGCATTCAGTTTCGTTTGTCGGCATCAAACTGATATTGTTTGTGGTAATTAAATAGTACGAGAAGGCGAAGGAAGCCAAATATTTTCCATCATCTATTAATTAATTCAAATTGATAATTTCTTTTATTTTACTGAAATTATGAACTGATAAGGTGGGTGTGTTGCGATTATTATGCCCCAGACCTGGAAGTTGGAAAATCAAAGGTGCATCTAGGGCTGTGCAGTGGTGACCCTAGTCCAATAATATTAGCCTTCGCCTGTGCTCCGAATTTATTATTTTTTGATTTTTAATATGTCGCACCGTCGAAGTCTAATCTGATCTTTCGTTTTTCCAGCAGCAAAGTTCAGCGAGAGACTCTCGCTGAACGGTTGGACCTCGATTAAAGATCAAATTTCCCCACCTGGTTCCTACTTCCAATTGACAGTTGTGTAAAACACATTTTTCCTCATTCTGGTGGTCATTTTCTTGCAAATAAATCGATATTTTGAATTATTTAGGCGTCATTTGCTCTGCAATTTTTTCAACTCGAAACAAACTGTTGAACTGGAAGATGGGTTGATAGGAAAACGCGGAGTGAAAAACGGAAAACCGATAATGTAGTCAAACGACGCGGCAGTCGTTGCAATACATCTCGATTTGTTCGAAACCGCTGAGGTCCGTTCCCGGAAATGGGATACGATTTTTAACAATTTTCCAACCGCTGTAACATTACCGCTTGAAAAAATGTTTTTATTTAATTATTGGTATTTAATACGTAATTCGACAGTAAGTATAGGAAATTTATACATCTAATATGAATGTGAAGGCATATTTATTCTTGTCGAATGTGGGAACATGTATGGAGAATGAGTATTCATCATCTTAGTGTTATGTCGCCTAATTTCGTACTTTGCTGCTGGAAAAATGAAAGATCAGATTAGACTTCGACGGTGCGACATATTAAAAATCAAAAAATAATAAATTCGGAGCACAGGCGAAGGCTAATATTATTGGACTATGGTGACCCCTGTCCTCTTAATCTTAGTCTTACCCATTCATCATTACATGTACCAACATTCTCCCTTGTATCTCAACCATTGCTACTCCAATTTGAAGGATATTTGGTGTTGTGATCGAGCATCATGGGGAAACAATGCCTGTGTAGCTGCTGTAGCATGTGTTTCTTCCCACATTTTTTCAGAGTTGTGGTACTTTTTCACTCTTTTAAAATTTTGTTTATAACTAGTTGATTTGTTACAATTTGTTGCAAAGTGCCTGCTAATACCCTCAATTGTATTGCTACAGAATTTTCTGGTGAAAATTTTGTTCCTATTACTTATCAAGCAATAACCTAATAAATATTCTGTATAAAGCCACAGATCTGATGTTTGACACTTTTATCGGAGCTGTTTTGAAGGCTTATGGAACTCAAAATGTTGATTATGGCAGGACTTTTCCATTCACCCATTAATCGTTAAATTAAGTGTTATAGTTGGAAGTAAGAAGCATGAAAGGTCCAGAACTAAAAGTCTAAAAAGAATGTTTTGCAATGTAACATGATTTTTGCAGATACACTTATTTGGAGGGCTACCTGTCTTATAGTGTTTGGAACATGTGTGGCCAGGATCTTTAAAAAGAAAAAAAGAGTTAAACTTTGAGAAAAATAGGCATATGCCTTGAGTGCCGGAGGTAGAGTCATACAAGGAAGCAAGCCCCCCCCCTCCCTCCCCCCCCCCCCCAGGAATTTTTTGTGTCAAATGGAGCTCACTTGTCACCTTTTGGGGATTGCTTTGTGTACTGCGTTCTTGAAAAAAATATTTGAGACCCTCTGGGTGTGCCCTTCTGATCTCAATATGTCAATAAGCCTCCTTGGGGAAAGTACATGCAATAATGGTTATGTAAGGTTGATTTGATGTGTTTTGAATAACAATGTACTTTTAAGTACATTAGATGGTTTATTGCAGTGACATGTTACAGTATGTGGAGAGTGGATTGTAACTAAATCACCCGTGGAGTGGAGTTATCACCCAAGCTATAACTTTCAAATTTTGTATATATCGACAAAAAACACAAGCAATGTTTCAGCCAATGGACCTCCGGGTTTAACCTGGAGGTCCATTTGCTGAAACGTTGCTGGTGCTGGTTATGCTTTGCAACACATTTGCAATTATTGCTCGCGTGGAATCTCCACTCTGCGGGTGAATTAGTGATAATACACTCTCCATGTACTGTACCCTTATTTCTTCTCCAACAGATATCATGAGTGTATTGGTGTCCAAGAGTTAAACAAAGCTATTATACTTATTGATAAACCAGACAAATTTAACAATTGAATCATTATCAAATTGGTGCATGGGATAAAAGGGGTTACAGTGCAAGGGGTTTGTAAATATATTTATGCAACTACAATGTATGACTTTGCAGTGCATTCTACATAGGAGAATATCATATTTTCTTTCCAAACCATTACAGTAACACATACATCTTTATATTGGGAGACACTCTTTTGTCCTTCCATATTTCTTCTGCTGGACTCCTTCATGTTGACCTTTGTTGAACTCCCCAAATCAAAACATAAACAAAAGAAAATGTCTGCCTTCAGTCAGTGGGCACTCCACTTATAACATTTGGTCTCAATCTTTATTACTTTCATGAATTAGGAAAAGATTTCTTCGAGTATGTACTTAAATGTTTATAGAATACAGCTGTTATTTTATTTTGAGGTATTTTATTGTTAAAAAATTGTTCTCTTACTTATGCCACAGCAGACTTTCAGGTGGTGCTATTTACACATGGCAGCAGTTCCATGGCAAATTTCAGTTTCCACATGTTCTATGTTTCATTCCAAGCATTTTGGTATATAATTTATTGGGGTTATTCATTTTGGGACTTTTTTAGACTTGAAAGAAAATTACATGAAATTTGACCAAAGTTAGGTTGGACGTCCCCTTAATAAAGTGGGTGGGTTTTAGCAATATTCACGACAGAAAGTGTTTTATTCTGTAAAAGGTAAGTCATAATGAAAGCAAGAAGGAAGGTGTCTTTCAGTCTGACAACAAACAGTCACAAAGGGGAATGGTCGATTCGCACCACGTTTGATTCGCACCAAACCTCAGAAAGTCTGCAAAGTCAGGTGCTATGTTGAATGGAACACAGTCTCCTGGCATTTATTTTTAGTAACATTTGTATTGTAAATGGCCGTCATTGGGAATTTGTGTACTGTTATTTGAAACCGTTACGAGTTTCCCAGTTAATTTAAATAAATGCATTTGAGATGCAGGATAATTGGATAACTAATAGTAACCGTTGCTTGATATAAAAGTAACAGTCATAGTTGAAAATAAATTGCATATAGGCAGGTATGTGCGGTTGAATTGGTTAAGGGGTCGTCCAGCCTAACTTTGGTCAATTTTTTGACATTTTTCCCAGTGCCTCAGAAACAGATAAGAGAAGTAAGGAAAGGCAAATTATATATCAAAATAATGAGTAAAGTGCATAGAAAAGGTACATATATTTTTTTTCAGGAAAAAAAGTGAATTTTATGATTTTGAAGAAGATTAATTTGCAAATGGCATAAGTAACGAACCGGTAAAACCACAAAATAATCGGTAATTCGAAAGCCTTGTCCTCAATATACTGATAACATACTACAGACTCGGAGAAAGCATTTTTTTGACACACACTCTGGTGGGTTTTGACGTTTGAATGTAATAACATCAACACAAATTTTTGATGTTCCGGATGCGGCCATGTTTCAACGATGTTTTTCCGGTCATGTGATTACGATGTGGTTCTTGCAGAAATACTCAATTTGGGCAATCGTAAGAATGCAAGGACGTGATCACGCCCTTTATTTGTTCGAGACAATGTATGAGCGTATTTGCAAACAGGTGACAGCAAGTACTTGAGCTGTTAATGTCATAACTGCAAAATATGGTTCGAAATTCCCTCTCGTGTTTACAGGCCGTCTGAACTTTTTTGTTGACAAAAAATCTGAATTATTGCGCACTAGAAAGACAACATGAACCACTTGTAAAAAAAATAACCGAGTGTATAAAATCGGGACGATACACATAAAATAAGGCAATATTCATAACAAAGTAAGCAGAATGCTTCAGAAATCACTTTTTCACGAAGTATATTCCAAGTGACCTGGAACTATATTGAGTGTGTTAATTTCCCCCTGTCGCTGCGAAGTTATTTACGTCCTAGTAACCATGGAATTTGAAGACGGGTATGTTTGATGTCTGCAAAGGACCGATTGAAGATGGGTTGAAAATGATGCATTCGTGCTTTTAAATAAGGTGCGCTTGGACGATGCTGAGAATTTAGTTTTTTCTTCCAACCAACCATAGTAATACAAGCGTCGATCAGTGGGGTTTTTTTTATCGTTTTACACTGACAAATGTGACAAATCTCCTTCACCGGAAACCATCCCCCAATTTGCATATCACAATAAACATAACCGCTGTCACGGAGTGTCAGCGTGGCCGTGTGGTCAAAACCGAAACGAATTATCGAATGCACGGTCAATATTAGCTGCAATTGGCTTTTAAATAAATGAAATACACGAAATATTCGCAATTTCTTCATTATTCATGCCGAGTTACTTTTTAATCAAACCACATGCGTTCAGTTTCGTTTGTCGGCATCAAACTGATATTGTTTGTGGTAATTAAATAGTACGAGAAGGCGAAGGAAGCCAAATATTTTTACATCATCTATTAATATTTAATTCAAATTGATAATTTCTTTTATTTAACTGAAATTATGAACTGATAAGTTGGGTGTGTTGCGATTATTATGCCCCAGACCTGGAACTTAGTGGAAGTTGGAAAATCAAAGGTGCATCTAGGGCCGTGCAGTGGTGACCCCCTGTCCTCTTAATCTTAGTCTTACCCATTCATCATTGCATGTACCAACATTCCCCCTTGTATCTCAACCATTGCTACTCCAATTTGAAGGATATTTGGTTTTGTGATCGAGCATCATGGAGAAACAATGCCTGTGTAGCTGCTGTAGCATGTGTTTCTTCCCACATTTTTTCAGAGTTGTGGTACTTTTTCACTCTTTTGAGTTAGAAAATTTTGTTTATTATAACTAGTTGATTTGTTACAATTTGTTGCAGAGTGCCTGCTAGTACCCTCAATTGTATTGCTGCAGAATTTTCTTGTGAAGATTTTGTTCCTATTACTTATCAAGCAACAACCTAATGAATATTCTGTATAAAGCCACCAATCTGATGTTTGACACTTTTATTGGAGCTGTTTTGAAGGCTTATGGAACTCAAAATGTTGATTATGGCAGGACTTTTCTATTCACCCATGAATCGATAAATTAAGTGTTATAGTTGGAAGTAAGAAGCATGAAAGGTCCAGAACTAAAACTCTAAAAAGAATGTTTTGCAATGTAACATGATTTTTGCAGATACACTTATTTGGAGGTTTACCTGTCTGATAGTGTTTGGAACATGTGTGGCCAGGATCTTCAAAAAGAAAAAAAGAGTTAAACTTTGAGAAAAAGGCATTTGCCTTGAGTGCCGGAGGTAGAGTCATACAAGGAAGAGAGCCCCACCCCCCCCCCCCCCCCCACCCCCAAAATTTTCCGTGTCAAATGGAGCTCACTTGTCATCTTTTGGGGATTGCTTTGTGTACTGCGTTCTTGAAAAAAATACGTGAGACCCTCTGGATGTGCCCTTCTGATCTCAATATGTCAGTAAGCCTCCTTGGGGAAAGTACATGCAATAATGGTTATGTAAGGTTGATTTGATGTGTTTTGAATAACAATGTACTTTTAAGTACATTAGATGGTTTATTGCAGTGACAGGTTACAGTTACCCTTATTTCTTCTCCAACAGATATCATGAGTGTATTGGTGTCCAAGAGTTAAACAAAGCTAATGTACTTATTGATAAACCAGACAAATTTAACAATTTAATCACTATCAAATTGATGCATGGGATAAAATGGGTTACAGTGCAAGGGGTTTGTAAATATATTTATTCAACTACAATGTATGACTTTGCAGTGCATTCTACATAGGAGAATATCATATTTTCTTTCCAAACCATTACAGTAACACATACATCTTGATATTGGGAGACACTCTTTTGTCCTTCCATACTTCTTCTGCTGGACTCCTTCAAGTTGACCTTTGTTGAACTCCCCAAATCAAAACATAAACAAAAGAAAATGTCTGCCTTCAATCAGTGAGCACTCCACTTATAACATTTGGTCTCAATCTTCATTACTTTCATGAATTAGGAAAAGATTTCTTCGAGTATGTACTTAAATGTTTATAGAATACAGCTGTTATTTTATTTTGAGGTATTTTATTGTAAAAATTTTGTTCTCTTACTTATGCCATAGCAGACTTTCAGGTGGTGCTATTTACACATGGCAGCAGTTCCATGGCAAATTTCAGTTTCCACATGTTCTATGTTTCATTCCAAGCATTTTGGTATATAATTTATTGGGGTTATTCATTTTGGGCCTTTTTTAGACTTGAAAGAAAATTACATGAAATTTGACCAAAGTTAGGTTGGACGTCCCCTTAATAAAAACACGCAAACATTCGTTTTGTATTTCATTTTCAGATTTAAAAAAAATATGATTTATGGATGAACTGCCCGTTCAAATGGGTTGTGATAATTTTGAATATAATGGGGAAAAATTGCGACTCACGATTTTATTAGGCAGATTGTGAAAGGATTTTTTTTTTTTTTGTAAAATAAATCTCTGAAAGTTGGCACTTCGACATTTGATTTGTCCCAGAGACGTTTCAACCCGAGACGTTTCACCCACGAGGCGTTTCGTGACTTTCGTCTTGTGTTATAATTTTCACGTTTCACTGAAAAAGCAAACATTCAAACCCCACTTCATTTACGGCCCAACACCCCTGTGGTGAATAACCAATATATTTGCGAAATTTTGCGTGGTCCACCAGACGTTTGGATGGGGGTCAAATTACCACAAACAACCTCTCGGGGAGAAAAAAAGAAAAAAAAAAACCCGCCCGCCTGCATGCTTTTTTGGAAAAAATGGCCTGAGAAACAGACAGTCAACTTTGTATGGCCTTACTAGTCATGTTTTCGATAAAATGACTGAAAGATATTCAATTTTACTGGCAATTATAACAGCCCAACAAACGTTTTTAACCTGTGCTATTTGTGACATTCGCATTCATCTTTCTTCCATGTTTTTGATGTTTTTCGGCATCTGCTCTGTGTATTGGTTGTTTTTTGGTACACTTGTGTGTTATGTTCCCGACATGATCTAGGGTCAGTGTAGTGAGGGCTAGGGTTAGCTTACCGGTAAGCTAACCCTCACTACACTGACCCCAGGCCTACAATCATCAGCCAAAGAGAAAACGAAAGTTATGTAAACGTGCACTTCAAAATGGCGAGAATGCAGAAGAATCTCTGGCACCGTAACATTAAAAGGGTTTAAATTATCTCTAATCTTAGTCAAAAATGAATATCTTTCAGTCACTTTATCGAAAACATGACTAGTAACAGGAAAATGTAGAAAAAAGGCGAGAAAAATGCGTTGTTTTTACATAAAAGGAAAAGTCCCCTATTCTTCAGCTTTACCATAAACATTAACAAGGTACACAAGTTGCTTTTCCAAAACGAAAGTACTCATCTTCGTTATACCCCCTTCAAATTTGATTCACGTAACATATCCAGCAATACCCTGTGTCAGTGGAAAGGGGAATGAATAAGCTTTACAGTGGTGTATTTACACAACCGTTGTGTTTTCTAGGGTTTTTCATGATAACTGAGTGAAGTCGCAGAAAAGGCTGAAAAATATTTATACAAGATACTGTTTAGTGGAAAGTGGGTTACGAGCGAGAATTCTCTGATTTATTATAACCAATTCGAGGTCGCATTGTCTATGGAAGGCAAATTCAAATATTAACCGTATACCTTTCTCAATTACTAATCTCGGATCCACATTTATTCATTTCTGGCAAATTGCCGCAATCACATTTGCCGTTTATACATTTTTTAACCAGGCCTGAAAATAAGCAGCCTGACATTTGCAGAACAAGGTCCCTAGAGGGTGGGCCATTTTATCCTCTGGGCACCTCATTCTGTTCAGTTTTGAGACCCTGATTCAGATTGAGGTTCACTGATGGTAAATTTAGTGATGCTACCTGGCTGTGCAGGGTAGCATCACTAAATTCACCCTCTGGGGACCTCATTTTGCAGATGACTGTCGAATGCCAGACAACTCGGCACCGGGTCAATTCGGCATCGAGACGATTCGGCACCAAGACAACTCGCCACCAGGACAATTTGGCACCAAGAGTAGGACCATTCGGCACCTGAATAATTTTTCGCCGGGCAGTGTCATGATAATTTTTATTACTGACATTCTTAATGAATGTGGCGAATTTATCAGATTATTAATTATTAATCTGCTTACAGTTAAAACTAGAAGTCCTGTCACGTCTAGTGCAGAAAACGCTCGTTAGCTAATGCGCTATCTAGTGCAGAACAGTCAAGTAAACCTCGTTAAACATGCGATAACTTCTGCGCTATCTAGTGCAGAACAGTCAAGTAAACCTCGTTAAACATGCGATAACTTCTGCGCTATGTAACGCAGAACGTAGTGCGCTATTCCCGAGGTCATTAACATCGATCTCCGACACATATCATTAGGAAAAGAAATGTGTGGTAAGTGGACTCTGACATCAGTCGATATTATTTCGAATCAGGTTCGCCTGGTAAATTAGTCGTGGCAATGAATAAAAAACACAGAAAAAAAATGTCGAAATGGCCAATTTTAATTTTCACAAGAAGCCCGGACAGTGAAATCAAAGTCATTGCCAAATCGGATATAATCGTCTTTTAAATGATTTTATTCTGTGCTATTGATGAACATGGGGATGGGACTTGTGTGAGATGTGTATGTACGAACAGCCCAGCACATGATCGTTTTGAAATAATCTAATAAAAATGTTTTGACAACAACATTTTATCAATTGATTAATATCCGTGACTTCGTTCGATTTGGAAAACGTGGATAAATTTGTTCGTAAAATCACCATAAAAAATCCAAATACCGATAATACCGCTCAGTCTCCGTCTGAATTTCAACAAGTAATTCGCAACAAATTTTCAATATCATTTAAAACATTCTCTTTCCTATATAAGGCCTTGTTCATATCACTTGCTACACCAAATAATAACAAACACAGTGAGGCCGCGACTCGCTATTCAGTACGATGGGAATCGCCCAGAGCCTCCCCTAGCCGAATCGATCCGCATCGTTTGGATCCGAACCCCGTCTCCACTATTTGACCCAAACCCATTTTTCAGTGGTAAGGCTGGCGAACGATTTCACCCCTCCCGTCCCAGAGTCAAACCGTCCCCAGAATATTTAGACCGACACCTCCTCCCCCCCCCCCCCCCCCCAACAACATTTTGAAATAATGACTGGGTGGGTCACAAGCTGGGTTTTTGAGGCGGTAGTTTTTTTCTTGTTTTTCTTGTTTGGGCAAACGGTGCGCTTGTTCATATTAATCTGAGGACTAAATAAACAATAATTTTTCAATGTTGATTGAAAAACGCCCTTCCCCTTCCTGTGCAGACTGGTTAAAAATAGGTCATAAGCCTACACGACTTACTTGAACGCCCCCCCCCCCCCCCCCCCCCCCCCCCCCCCCCCCCCCGATCTTCAACTTTTCCGAACCGTCTTGTCCTTCTCACCGTAACCGAAGTGTATCTTATAAAATTATCAGTAAACAATAGGGATGAGACAATTTATCTAAATTGTAGGTACAATTTATTAAATTGTAGCTACAATTTAATAACTAAAAACGACGTGAAGCTAATAGGCTTACGTAGATGAGAACGCTAAGCAACAAAATTCGCTGAAATTTGCAAAAATTCTGTTTTCAAAATAAATTTGTAAAAATCAGGGGATTTTTTTAAATATAAGAACACAGGGTGAACCTGTTGATTTAGAAATATTTAATTTCTAGAAATTTCAGCATTTGGGACATGAATTTCAATCCCTTTAAACAAATAAAGCAGCCGGAAAAAATGAGTCTCTTTTTTATTTTAATTTTTTATCCCAAACAGATTTTTCTTCGGATCAGTTCTTTTCAATCATTATTCTTTAATCACTGATGATAAAAGAACATAAATATAAATTTGACACGTAATTGTTATTAAGTAACCCATTTCCAAATTGAAGTCATAAAACGGGAGCTTTGTATATTGACAGGAGTGTTTTCAAAGCTTATTCACACCTTCTGTTGTTCAAAAAACAAAAAGATGGTAATTGCCAACATTACTGATTGCTACCTGAAAAACTGCCGCAGAAAATCCTCCCCGTTCAGGCCACAATATAGCACAATCCTCTGATGTATAGCCTTCAGCACTAATAAATAATAATGTTATTTGTTCCATAAATGTGGAGCAAGAAAGTTGAATAATCAAAAGAACTGGTGACAATTTATGAAAATTAAAACTAACAACTTTCAAGTGTGCAGAGTAAAAACTTCACCGTGCACATGGTTTAAAGGCAGTTCATTGTAAACGAACTGTACGCCTATATTAGAGATATGATAGGGTCTTGTGTGGGATGAGTCTATACAATTCCCTCCTCCCCCCCCCCCCCCACCTCCCCCCACCCACTGTTTGGAATATCGGACTGAAGTCCTGCAAATTTCAACTCGAGGAAACACCACTTGGCACTTGTAAGTTGTACTCATCTACTCGCCAGATGACCCGAGTTATTCTTCAAAGAACTCCTTATAATTGAGGGGTCTGCAAATCACTCCAGGGCTGGAATATCCACCAAATGATATACTCAGTTTCTGTGACAAGGCAAACACAAGGAACTCACAGTATGGTTCTGTTGATTGGGCTTTTTATATTGGTTCGAAGCTCACTTGAAGTTGAGAATGTTTCTTTCACATAACACAATCCAGAATGCGTGGAAATTCCACTTTGTTGGTGTTTCTGTACAAAAGCATATACCATGTACCGTGGATGGGTTTCAGACACATTACAGAATATCCACAATCAGAAGTACAGTCGTTAACGGTGTACGATAAATTCACAAGAACGATGGGTCGAGTCACCTGTGGTACGAGACTGAGAGAGGAAGTTTCAACGTCTCAAACCATGTGTCAAGATGTGGACGAGAAAATTGTCCACAATGTTCATGCTCACTGAGCTTTCTAAAACATTCTTTCAGATATTTTTCACGAATAAATAGTTGTTACAGGCTTTTGATTGTTCTCAGTCATTTGGAAATGCTCTCTCACGACACATTAACCTATCAAGTGTAATGCGTCAGAATATCAATTCACCCCCAAAAAAGCCGCCCGCTGATTTCTAGCGTGAGCATGTGGACATTTTTCAGTTGCCCCTTGCTTTTTCAACACTCCATTAAATATTGACAACGATTGTTTGAAATGTTTCGTGGATATCTTTCTAAAATAAAAATAAAATATATGCATGTCAAGCCCAAGGGTTTAATATTCTATTGCGGTTGCCAGTATTTGAGAGAAATTTAAAAATGCCGTACTGTGAATTTAAAAAGGCCAAATTTAACTGACCACATATGGAAGAGTAGGAATGTAGGCCCCAGAAAAAAGGTGTTGTGAAGGGTAGGCCCGCCCTTATCAATCATAAATTGTTAACACAGCATGCCCATCGATTCGAACCATGCAGTGGAGGAAACTTGCGGGGGGGGGGGGGGAGGGGGGGGGGTCCAGATATAACCCCCCCCCCCCCCTCCATCACACGAACTCACACAAAATAATTACGCATCAACGTTTTTAATCTAACTCATAATGTTAACCTTGTTTTACCTTCAATGATCGAAGGTGCACGTGGCATTGGCCACCAGCAAAATTTACTATTTTTTTTAACCGTTTATTTTAAAAAAAAAAAAACGAAGCTAGCGTGGGGATGAGGAGTTGTGGTGTGTGAGGAATTGGCAGTTTGCTGCTCATGCTTCCCTCTGTGTGGGGATAAGGGGGACTTGAGGGTTCTGCCCCGGAAAGGGAGTGTGCGGGGGGGGGGGGGGGGGGCATCTTTTTTCTTTTTGTTGATTTTCAAAGTTCTCGACGAATAATTAATTTCTATTTGAGCTTTCACCCAAATGCATATTTTTTTTTTACAGAACACCAACTATCTCATGAAATTGAAATTTTGTTTATAAATATCTGAGCATTCCGATTTCTTAATTCGCTCGCAACACTTTCGATACACTGTCAGTTCGGTAGGCTGTGGAGAGTGTTCTTTTGTTTCCAACCACGCTTGTTTTCTCATGGTTCCTCCGTAAGAACGGCTGCGATTCATACATACTAGGCGAAAAATTCTCGAAATAAAAACGTCATTACTTCTACCTTCCTCAAGGTTTAGCAGTCTTGAATCAACCTGCATGATATTCTCATCAATCTTCGAAAACAAAAATCACGCAATACGCGTTTTTAAATACTTCTTGTATTGTCGCGAAATGAATTGATAATGAGAAGTGTGCGGGGGGGGGGGGGGGGGGGATCAGATGAATGAACATCATTTCGTCCTCTGAGTATCTACATTCTAATATTTAATTGCCACCTCATGTCAGTAGGACATGCGACTTAATTACTGTTGATTGCCTGTTTCAAGTACTGAATATCAATCAGCCGTCGCGCGTTACAATTCTGCAGAAATCGCGATACACTATCGTGCATCAGATGTGATTCTCTGATGATTTGCTGCGCTAACCTAACGCGCTATTATTTCAAATTAGTGCAGAATACGGGACAGGGACTTCTAGTTTTAACTGTAGTTCGTCATAGTCTTCACCGGTCGCTATTGTTTCGGGAAAATGTGTGAAGATTAGGTAGATCAAAGGGATAAGGATTATAGTCGGTTTCCAGTAAGTTTGTTCGTTTAATGCAGATTGACTTTATTACTGACAGCCAAATTAACCCACAGGTGCTAAAAACTCAAAAGATGACTTTTAATAACTATTTTATGATCGACCCTTTTCGTCCCCTCAAAAAATATGAATGAATATATTTTTTGAGGGGGGGGGAAGAGGGTCGATCTTAAAATAGTTACCATTAGTTATAATTAACCAACAGGTACTTGACAAAGGATGGAACCTCGGAACAGTGACAGGACCATTGGATATCTCTTTCTTCGCAAACTGCATCCCTGTATTGTTGTCGAGTTATCCCAGTTCTGCATTTCCTACGTATGTTGCCACCGATTGCAACCATCGCATTGAAGGCCCTCCTGTCGTGGTCGAACACTGGTATTACATTCAATACATCAGTCTGAAGACATTCTGGAAGTGATGTTGCTGAATGAATGAAAGGCTTTACTAGTAGCGTGCCAAAGGCGCGCAGGAACGATGTGAGATTTACGAATCCCTTGCGACCCGGTTAAACCTTGTTTTATTAGTCCCCTACGGGAACCGTAAGGGGACTATAGGATTGCACCCCGTCTGTCTGTCTGTCTTTCTGTCCGTCCATCCGTCCGTCCAACCATACGTCTGTCTGGTTTTTGTTACCACCTCTCCTTCCAACATGCTTTAAGCTACACCTTTCATATTTGGTACATGGATAAATAGTTCTGAGGGGATGATGCACGCTCAAAATTTTTTTTTCAAAATCCAAGATGGCGGATTTAAGCTTTTTTTTCTCTATTTTCATGTTACCACCCCTCCCACCAACATGGTTGAAGCTACACTTTGCATATTTGGCACATAGATAGAGGGTTGGGAGGGGATGATGCACGTTCAATATTTTTTCTTCAAAATCCAAGATGGCGGCATGGCAGCCATTTTTGTTGTGTTTTTTTTTTAAGCTTTTTTCTCTATTTTGTGTTACCACCCCTCACTTCAACATGGTTCCAGCTACACTTTTTATATCTGGCATATGGATAGAGGGTTGTAATGGGATGTTGCATGTTCAATATTTTTTTTTCAAAATTCAAGATGGCGCCATGGCAACCATTTCTGTTGTGTTTTTTAAGCTTTTTTCTCTATTTTATGTTACCACTGCTCCCTCCAACATGGTTCAAGCTACACTTTTCATATATGGTACATGGATAAAGGGGTTGTGAGGGGATTATGCACGCTCAATATTTTTTTTTTCAAAATCTAGCATCTGTCTCTGTCTGTCTGTCTGTCTGTTTTTATGTTACCACCTCTCCCTCCAACGTACTTCAAGCTACACCTTTCATATTTGGTACATGGATAAATGGTTCTGAAGGGATGATGCACGCTAAAAATTTTTTTTTCAAATCCAAGATGGCGGAATGCTGGCCATTTTTGTTGTGTTTTTTAAGCTTTTTTTTCTCTATTTTCATGTTACCACCCCTCCCACCAACTTGGTTCAAGCTACACTTTGCATATTTGGCACATGGATAGAGGGTTGGGAGGGGATGATGCACGTTCAATTTTTTTTCTTCAAAATCCAAGATGGCGGCATGGTGGTCCGTTTTGTTGTTTTTTTTAAAGCTTTTTTCTCTATTTTGTGTTACCACCCCTCACTCCAACATGGTACAAGCTACACTTTTTATATCTGGCTCATGGATAGAGGGTTGTAATGGGATGTTGCACGTTCAATATTTTTTTTTCAAAATTCAAGATGGTGCCATGGCAACCATTTCTGTTGTGTTTTTTAAGGGGTCGTCCAACCTAACTTTGGTAAATTTTTTGACATTTTTCCCAATGCCTCAGAAACAGATAAGAGAAGTAAGGAAAGGCAAATTATATATCAAAATAATGAGTAAAGTGCATAGAAAAGGTACATATAAATTTTTTCAGGAAAAAAAGTGAATTTTAGGATTTTGAAGATTTGCAAATGGCATAAGTAACGAACTGGTAAAACCACAAAATAATCGGTAATTCGAAAGCCTTGTCCTCAATATAATGATAACATACTACAGACTCGGAGAAAGCATTTTTTTGACACACACTCTGGTGGGTTTTGACGTTTGAATGTAATAACACCAACATAAATTTTTGATGTTCCGGATGTGGCCATGTTTCAATGATGTTTTTCCGGTCATGTGATTACGAAGTGGTTCTTGCAGAAATATTCAATTTGGGCAATCGTAAGAATGCAAGGACGTGATCACGCCCCTTATTTGTTCGAGACAATGTATGAGCAGATTTGCAAACAGGTGACAGCAAATACTTGAGCTGTTAATGTCATAACTGCAAAATATGGTTCGAAATTCCCTCTGGTGTTTAAAGGCCGTCTGAACTTTTTTGTTGACAAAAAATCTGAATTATTGCGCACTAGAAAGACAACATGAACCACTTGTAAAAAAAATAACCGAGTGTATAAAATCGGGACGATACACATAAAATAAGGCAATATTCATAACAAAGTAAGCAGAATGCTTCAGAAATCACTTTTTGACGAAGTATATTCCAAGTGACCTGGAACTATATTGAGCGTGTTGATTTCCCCCAGATGTTGTGAAGTTATTTACTTCCTAGTAACCATGGAATTTGAAGGCGGGTATGTTTGATGTCTGCAAAGGACCGATTGTAGATGGGTTGAAAATGATGCATTCGTGCTTTTAAATAAGGTGCGCTTGGACGATGCTGAGAATTTAGTATTTTTATACTGTACCAATGACCCAGACATAGCTGGTGCTAACTCTTAAAATATAGGGCCAAACACAAATTTTGCCCCCCAATCCCCAAAATTTGCATCTAAAACTAAAGAAAACATGTCCTGAAAGGCCCTCCACCCTTCGCCCCTACTGCGCATGTGCAGTGTCAAGGACGTTCCGAAATTGGCGCCATTTATCATTCTAAGTTTGGCCCTTCATCAGTTAACATCTGACTGATCTTTGTGCTTTTAAATCTCAGTTTAAATGATGCCAGACACATAAATATTAGTGAAATGGTGATTCTAAGGAGGATAGAAAAGGAGGAGAGGAAAAGAATGTGTGACAGAATATTATCAGGGCTGTAACTTAAAATTTTTTAATGAAATTATGTTAAGTTACCTATTTTCAAGGCAGCAGCCATTTTGTTGTCATTCTGATTATTTAGTTACACTGTTTTTTCAAGTGTTTTTCTCTCTCCCTGTCCTTTAAGTTCCCCCTTGCTATTCTCCCATGCTTTTGGCATAGTTTCTGTAATTATTATTACTAAAATTTCTTGGGAGTTTTAGCTGTATAACAGAATGAATTCTGTTCTTTCCCCATGTTTACGTCTTCACCTACGGGTGGTTAGGCGTTGTGTTCTGCATCTACCATCTGATGTTCTGCAGTTTCTTCCCTGGAAGTCTCTGTTTTGCATCAGATGGTGTTTTTTTGGTAACTGATTTCGGGCCTGGGTGCCTGGAGTCTTATTTTAGTGTTTTTACACTCATTGTTTACATTTACAACAGCCCTCTGTGTGAGGGGGGGATTTCTAAATAATAATATCTTTATGTTATTTTAATCATAACTAGATACATTATTATTGTTCGTAAGTGTTGAATAAATTGTTTAAAATATTTTTAAAATTTTTGTCCACACTTAGGCTTGGGATCCATTGGGGCTCAACGTTACTTTTCAGAAACTTGGGCTGTTCTGAAAAAATATTTTTTCAAAATATTTTGATTTCAATTATTTTTTCTATATTAATGGATCATATTATTATTATGTATTTTGATTGCCAGGGGTTAGTGCGAGTACCAGGACTTGTTTTCTTTTCACATTGAAAGGATATTGATCAATTGTTTTAAGAGGAAGTCTTCCTCTGACCTTATTATCATTCTATATGTGGTCAGTGTACTCGCATTAACTCCTGTTCTGTATCGTATGATTTCGATGACAATATAGGAAGCGTATGTCACGGTATGTTGTTGGGGATTTGGACACTCCGGTCCTTTCCCCGCAGGGTCACTCTACTTTATCAATTTCTATTTCAGACGATCAAGATTAGGGTGATGTATCTGTGATGTCTTCCAACAGTGTGCCTCCGTCGTCACAATTAATTAGCGGAAAAGTGCTCATGTAATACGCCAATTGCCTAAGAGGACCCTAGTAGGTTCGACGGCCTTTGACGTCCGCTAGCTCGCCCAGTGTAGCGTCCATTCACCGAATGGTTTGGCAGCCGGGTTCATCCGTTGCGGTCTAGAAGGAATTTTGGGGTGATGCGAGCACTATAAAATTAACTTAATGCACACCCAGTGACGGCGGATCGGAGGGAGAACGGAGGAAGCCTTTTAGTCCGGTTCATAGCTCGTTCCGGTCCATCCGGACGGCAAGCGAGAGAGGCCCCTCTCTCGTTCAACAACATCTGGCCCCAGATGTTGTGGTACAAATGTGTCGCTAGCGGAGCATACGTCCGTCGCTCGGGACGCTCCGTTGTATAGGCAGTCCGCTGAGACTGCTAAGGCTTCCTCTTCTCGTCAGCGCACACGACCGCACCTTGGCTGCGTGACCGCCGATATATTACCAGCTTCGCCGATATATTACCAGCTTCGCCGATCAAGGATTCTTCGGCGACCAGGTCACACCATCCGGCAGCCAGGGATTCGAGACCGATGGACTCCGGACGTTCGCATAGGAAAAGTATGCGGGAGCCATCTGATGCGGAGCTGCCCTCGGCGAAGCAGCGATAGACTGCGCCTCCGCAGGTCTCGACGCCGGACATTCTTGTGCACATAGCACAGCTTATCGCAGCATCCCAGCAGCCGACAGAAACGGTGTCGGATCGAGAATTATCCGACAGCGCTGGGTCGGTAGCCGGGGACTCGAGGCCTGCAGACTCCGGACGTTCGCATAGGAAGTGTGCGGGAGTCAACGTACACGGAGCTTCCAGCGGCAATGCATCGTAAGTCCGCTACTGCACAGGCCTCGGGAACGGACGTGCTTTCCTTAATAGCACAGTTTATCGCAGCATCCCAGCATCAACTGAATCTGTCGCATATATTTTATCCGACGATGCTGGGTCGGGACGCTCCGCGGAAGCGGGTACGGACGTCCGAAAGTTTCATCCGGTCCGACGGGATACCGAAAGGGATTCGGAGGATTTCAAGCTTTCCCTTTCGGAACAACATATGCTGCGATGCCGGATAAGAAACTGATAGCGTCGGTGGACTTAGAAATTTTTGGTTCGGTTCAGGGACATCGTCCCTCTGTTCCGACATAGTCCAATAATGTCACACAAACTTTCGAATTATTGAACGACGCTATATATATTATTATTTTATGCTTGCTATCCAAGCATTTCTGGTTTCTTGTTCGAAGAGTTATGGAGATGTCTTTCAAAAGTGTGCCTCTGTCGTCATAGTTAATGAAGAGTTAGCGGCAATAAGTGCTCATGGAATATGTCTATCGCTTACGGAGTGACATTCGCTAGCTCACCCGGTGTAGCGTTCATTCATCGAATGGTTCGGCTGCCGGGTTCGTCCGTTGCGGTCTAGGAAGGAGATTTGGGTGATGCGAGCACTTTAATTACTTTAGTACTCACCCAGTGACGGCAGATTGAGGACAGATCGGAGGAAGCCAACAACATAGGGGACCGCATGTTGTGGTTCAGATATTTTACATTCGGAGCATATGTCCGTTGCTCGGGACGCTCCGTTATATTGACAGTCCGAGAGATTGTCTTTAATGCTTCCTCATCCTCACAGCAGGGCACACGACCGCACATTGGCTACGTGACCTCGAGTATCCGATCAGTTTCGGCATTCAGTGATTCCACAGCGAATAGGTCGCGCCATCCGGTAGCCAAGGGACACGAGGCCTATACACTCCGTTCGCTCGTATATTGGAAGTATGCACGGGGTATCGATCTCGGAGCTTCCTGCGGCAATGCATCGTAAGACCGCTGCTCCTCAGGCCTCAGTGACGGACGTGCTATCCGAGTTAGCACAGTTGTTTCGCAGCATCCCAGCAATTGACAGTTTCTCGGTCGAATCAGGAATTATCTGACGGCGCTGGGTCGGTGCGGTCCGCGGTTGCATCAAGCTACGGACGACCGAACGCTTTATAGGGTCCGACAGGATGGCGAAAGGGATTCGAAAGATTTCGAGTTTTCCCTTTAGTAGTATCGGAAGATGCCTTTCATATCTTTTGGCATTTCTTCCAGTGATTATTTTTCGGACTTCATTGCTGCGATCTTGGATAAGAGACTTATAGCGTCATTGGACTCGGATTTTTCGATCGGTACAGGGACTTTGTCCCTGACATACCGACGCAGTCCAATATTGTCATTACAACATGTGTTTTATTTTTCGACGCTATATATTTATATACCAGCCTGCTACTAAGCATGATAGTTTAGTTTCTTGTCCGCGTGGCTCATTTCTGCCATTTTATCTTTTTTACAAATAGTTTATTTTGGCAGAGCAGGGCATACCGAGAGTTCATATGCGTCTAGACGGTGTGATTAATGACTGCATATATTCTTTTTCGCCGTTTATGTCTTTTCCAATTTCAATGTTGGGAACGACATTATGTATAGTAGACTTAACTTAGACGCTTTATTTTACGTAATCCGCCTTACTGAGGCGTTATCATTACGTCTTCAAGAAAAGATTTACGGGATATTATTCTCAATGTAATTTCTTTTGAGGGCAGTAGTTTGTTCACGTATAACTCCGCCCTTCAGTGGCTGATTGGAGTTGGTTAGACGTGATGCAGCCCTAGCTACATCCACGCGTGGATAGTAGGTTAAGAACTCTCTCAGAGTCGCTTCGTTCTCGGAGGAGCTTCTCTTCGACGGCAACTTTCCGGCAATCCATGAATTGCTTGATTTATACATTCTCTTGTCTATCTAGTGTTACAAGAGATTCAGACTGGGGCAAACATTCGGTGGTTGACTCGGAGAGTGCCGCCGCAGTTGCCGGACCCGAGTGTGGCTGTTATGACGGTTGCCAGTCAACAGATTGGGATATATACTGATCCCTACGGATTCGAAGTGCCAGGGTCTTTGGGTTCCGCAGTCTTTTAGCTATCAGTTTAACTTCCGCGGAATAATGTTTTTTAGGCTTGCTTTATGTCATTGCATGAACATTATTCAGAAACGCATGCCCAAATTCCTGTCCTTTAATTCGACAGTAGTGGCGTATCTCCGGAACCAGGGAGGCACTCTTTCGTTTCCGTTATTCAATTTAATGGAAAGAATCCATCTGTTGGTTATAGTACACCAAGTTCAGTTTGGTCCGTCATATTCTGGGTCGTCTGATTGTTTTATCGCACTCCCGTTCTCTTACGGGTCGCTTGTTGCTGTCAGAATGGACTCTCAACAAACAAGTATTCAATCAGATTTGCTATCTATGGGAGCGCCCAATGATGTTTTATTTATGACACAGCTTGCTAATCAATTGCAGACGTATGTGTTGGCTTGTCCAGATCTCTGAGCTAATACTGTTAACGCTCTATTGATCTATAGGACGGAATGATAGGATACGCGTATCCTCCGGCGCTGTTGTTTTAGCAGGTATTGCTAAGATAAACAACCACAATACATTTCTGTTGATAGCATCTCTATCTTCACAGAGATCATGAGTAATTTACTCTCTTGTCTACTGTGGATCTTAACGTGAAATCTTCCTCTATGTGAGGATCTTTTTTCACTGGGTAAATCGTGTCATCTTTATCACAACCAGCAAGGTCGCAACCTTCATGTATTCCGTTGTGTGGTCCGTATTGCATTGTAAGCACTGTACTGGACGAGCTTTGGACGCGATTTCTTACTATAGGAGATCCTCTTCTTCGCTATTCTATGCGACTAAAGTGGAGGCTCTTCCGTCATGGTGTAGGGATCATTATGTTCATATTGTTGATCCCTCCATACTACGCATTGCTATTTTTTAGTATACTTGTTTCACAAGATCTACTGCAGCCTATTGTTATTTAGGTTATAGGTTTATGTTACCTCATACCTATGCACTCTACGATAGTTTACAATTGAGTCTTTTGTCTCTTTATCTAAATCAGTTAGTAACTTTTTGATAAATAGACTTAGAATCTTTAGATTAAATTCCTATACGGATTTTAACTTCGGTTCTTATTTAGCTAAGTAATCATTTGAGCCTCTGGAAACAGTAGTTTTCAAATTCTGACCTTTTAGACAGTAATTCTGTTGGTTTCTCTTTTACTGTAGAGTCAGTGAGTTTCATGCACTATCGATGGATGATTTTCACTTTCATAGTTTCGGAATCAATACTTCCGTTACTATTTAGGTTGCATTGTTGCATAAGAGTTAGGCTCCTAGTATCCGGAACCTATTATTTTAAGGTCCTTCCGTCTTCGTATGGGCATAGGCCTTTACTCTTTCCGGGTACAGTTTATGTATTTATAAACAGATATCTGTTTATTACAAGGGCGTAAGCTTCTTCTGTCTTTGATGTCTAGTAGAAGGACGTTACGCTCCATTTTATTGTTAATGGATTCTATTAACTAGCGTACTGCTTATGGTATATCATTGGCTTAGCAGTTGTGCTTAAGATTTCGGCTCATGAAGTAAGAGTTCTTCTACTTCTTGGGCTTACATTAATAGTGTTGCTATTATAGATTTTTGAAGGCTGCTCATTGCGCTCAGCCATCCACATTCATGAATTTTATCTCAGAAATATCGAGTCCATTTCTGGAGGCCTCTATTGTTAGGTCTATTATCTACTGCTCAGAATGTCATTCACTTAACAGTTGCTACTATAGCTAGGTAGGCTGTCTGTTTCGGCAGTGTCTTCGTTCGGCTGCCCTCTTCGCTCTGGGCTATTTGACCCAGGGCAAGAAAAAGGGGGGGGGGGGGGGAGGGTGTTCCCTTGGGTCACCTGTTTTTACTATGAAAACAAGGGGATACCTCCTCCGGAGTTAGTAATTCTGAGCTGTTATTGGGATGGTTGTTTAGTGAGAAGTTTAAGTTTATAAAATTCATTCAAGTCTTAGTTTTTAAAGTATAGCTTTTGAATATTGCATATGTCAACGGACATGATTATGCAATTCTCACACACTTTTAGGAGTATAAGAGTCTCTATTCTCTAGACTTACTTTATTATTGGCTTACTTTAAAAATTATTAGTATAAGGATTATTGGATATTAATAGAGTACATGGATGTATGAAGCTCAATTTTTGGAAGGTGTTGTATCTTTCTAATTTATCATAAATAAGAAAGATACATGTAAGGCCTATTACTTCTTTTCCCTACAGGGGATGACTCTATTTTATTTTATTGAGCGTATTCCATTTTGCTCTATGTCCTTGGCCCTCCAGCCTTTTTACTATTCAGCTATGTCTGGGTCATTGGTACAGTATAAAAATGTTAAAAAATTTATAGTAATTTATATATTTTTTATACTTACCAATGACCCAGACGGGGATGGCCCTCCCAGGAGTTGGGAACTCTTGCCTCCCCGCTGAGTACATAGCGCTTACCAGGCTCTGGTTATTAGAATGATAAATGGCGCCAATTTCGGAACGTCCTTGACACTGCGCATGCGCAGTAGGGGTGGAGGGCCTTTCAGGACATGTTTTCTTTAGTTTTAGATGCAAATTTTGGGGATTGGGGGGCAAAATTTGTATTTTTATACTGTACCAATGACCCAGACTTAGCTGGTGCTAATCTCCTTAATTCAGGGCCAAACACAAATTTTGCCCCCCCAATCCCCAAAATTTGCATCAAAAACCGAAAAATACATGTCCTATATGGCCCTCCATACATCGACTCCTCTGCGCATGCGCAGTGTCGAGGAAGTCCCGAAATTGGCGCCAATTATCATTCTTAGTTTGGCCCTCAAAACAGTCACACTTCTCTGTTATTTGTGCTTCCAAATCTCAATTTTCATGATGCCAGACACATATTCATGAGTGAAATGGTGGAAATAAAGAGGATACATTAGGAGGAGAGGAAAATATTTAGTGCAAGAAAATGTTCAGGGCTGTAACTTATAATTATTTTATGAAATTATTTCTAGTTGCCTTTTTTCAAGGCATGACCCTGATGTTATCATTCTTGCTATGAAGTACCATTGTTTGATCAGTGTTTCCTCTCTACCTTCCTTATTCCCCCCTAGCTTTTCTCCCATGTTTTGGCTTAATTTTTGTAATGTTTATTACTAAAAATTTCTTGGGAGTTTTGGCTTGGTAACGGATTTATTTCTGTTTTTTTCCCCATGTTTACGTCCTCACCCTAGGGGTGTTTAGGCGTTTTGGTCTGCATCTACCATCTGATGTTCTACAGTTTCTTCTCTGGAAGCCTCTGTTTTGCATCAGATAGTGTTTTAATTGGTGACTGATTTCGGGCCATGTTTGTTTTAGTGCCTGGAGTCATGTTTCCGGTTTGTTGACACTTTTGCTTAGGTTGACAACAGTTACTGCTGATAGTGATTTTTTGTCTTCTGCATCTCTCATTCATAGTAAGATACATTATTATTGTCCGTAAGTGTCTCATTAATTTTTTCAAAATGAATTTAAATTTTTGTCCACACTTAGGCTTTTTTGGGATCCATTGGGCTCAGGGTTCCCTTTGGGAACTTGGGCTCTTCTGAAAAAATTTTTTTTTAAAAAAAATTTTTTCTTTCAAATCATTATTTATTAATGAATATAATGGATTGTTGTATTATGTATCTTTATTTTCAAGGATTAGTGCGAGTACTTTGATTGTTTACATTTCACTATGAATGATTATTGTTCAAATTGTAATAGGAGGAAGTCTTCCTATGATTCTCATGATCTCTGTATTAATTGTTCTCTCTGTACTCGCACTGATCTTTGTTCTGTGTGTTTCAAATGGGATGAAAAACGTTGGAAACGTGTGTCACGGTATGTTGTTCCTGGAGAAAGGTCCATTCCGGTTCTTTCTCCTCAGAGTCACTCTAGTGTTTCACTCTCTTTTTCAGAGGAACAAGAACAGGGTGATGTTTCCGTGATGTCATCCAGAAGTGTGCCTCCGTCGTCACATACAAGCGAAGAGCTAGCGGCAAAAGTGCTCATGGAGATTCGTCAATTCCCTGAAAGGAGCCCGAAGGGGTTGACGTCCGCTAGCTCGACCGGGGTTGCGTCCATTCACCGAATGGGGCAGCACTCGGGTTCATCCGTTGCGGTCCAGCACAGAGAGTCGGGTGTTGCGAGCACTATAAAACATCCACGTGCACACCCGGTGACGACGGAAAGGAGGATGGATCGGAGGAAGCCTGACAGTCCGGTGTTTAGCTTGTCCAGTTCGACACGGGCTGCAAGCGAGAGAGGTCCCTCTCTCATACAACAGCATCTGGGACCAGATGTTGTAGTCCGTAATGTTACGCAGTCGGAGCATACGTCCACCGCTCGGAGGGCTCCGGTATATAGGCAGTCCGCCGAGGCTACCTATAAGGCTTCCATATCCTCTCAGCAGCACACTCGACCGCACCTTGGCTACGTGACCAGTGAATTACAGTCAGCTTCGCCGACCAGGGATTCCTCGGCGACCAGGTCACGCCATCCGGTAGCCAGGGACTCGAGGCCTTCTTCGTCCGGACGTTCACATAAAAGATGTATGCAAGATGCAACGTCCAGGGAGCTTCCGGCGGCTAAAACCAGTAAGACCGCCGCTCCCCAGGCCTCTGTAACGGATGTGCTATCACAGATAGCAAAGTTAATCGCAGCATCCCAGCAACCGTCAGAGCCTCTGTCGGAACATGAAATGTCAGAAGATGCTGGGTCGGTAGGTTCCGCCGCTGGATCCGGTGCGGACGACCGAGATTTACATGATTTACATGAGGTCTGGCAGGATGGCGAAAGGGATTCTGATGAATTGGATATTTCCCTTTCGGAACAACATAAAATAGCCGTAGAATTCATCCGGTGTTATCTTCCAGAAGTTGTTCCGCCAGACCAAAATGCTGCGCAGCCGGATAGGAGGGTAATAGCGCCACTGGACACCGAGTTTTTTAATCGGTTTAGGGACATTGTCCCGGAATTTCCATCACAATCCAAGAATGTCTCTCGGATTTTTGAGTTATTGAATGACGCTATTGATAAACTTGCCAACAAGACGGGCAGGTCAGCCTTCCTACCGGCTTCTGCTCTACAGCTGCCGTTTATTAATCAAAGGAACAAGTTTGATACGGCAGGTCAGGGCATCCAGAGAGTTCCTCTGCGTTTAGACGACCAGGCTGAAGACCTTGATATATCCATGCCGTCGTCTATGTCACTTCCGTCGTCTACGATGGAAACGACGATATCGTCTAACAGAGCTAGTTTAGACGCTCTTTCCTACGCAGATCACCTTACTAGAGCGTTGTCTTTACGCTTTGAAGGACCTGAATTTCAAGACGTACAAACGTCTTTAAGAGTTCTGTCCAGGG